>OX421844.1:19519369-20988704 GCA_949127995.1 Suillia variegata
CACCGAGCGCCAACAACACCAAAGTACGCAGCACCGACATATTTAAGCCAATCCACTTAACTTCCAACGATTTATAGATATGTATGTATATAGCTTGCAATTTATAGTTAGTTCTTGTTGTAGTTGTTGTTGTGGTGGTTTTAAGCGTCCCCGATTAAAAACCAATTTCCGCTGGTGTCCGTCGTCGTCGATGCGAATAAAGGGTCGCGCGTGCGTTTGTCTGCAAGAGTAGAGTTCGATACAGATTAAAGATAGAAATTCAGATACCCGATACAAGTGAACCGTTTGAATTTTGATTTGGAAATGAGGCTGAAAACTGCGCAAACTTTGGCTAAAATTTCGATTTTCCGCTAAACGATAATAGAAACAACAACAACAACAACAACAAAAATAGACAAAATGGAAATCATACAAAAATGATGATGATGAAAGGTTGGAATAGACAGTAAGAAAGAAATGAAGCACAGGGCAGGGCGGCGGCGGCGGCGGTTGTGGTTGACCACCGACCGCTGCCGCACACCCATTTACGCTTGAGCGGATCCAGATTCACTGTTGCCGTGCACGTTACAGTATACGGCTGCCTGCCTTCGTTAGTGGGAGGGGCACCCACCATCGCTCTACAAAATCCACAAAAACAAATTCAAATCAGTATTCTGTAGTTTTTTTTTCTTCAACTTTTTATTGTATTTTTTTTGTATTTGTTTTTCTAAATCAATGAAATGGAAATATTTTCGTTTGTTTGCGATTTTCGTGAATTTGAGTGATTTTGACGGCATTCCGAAACGAATTAATTTGCTAAACAAAAACGTAAAAATGTGAATAATACTACAAAGCGCAAATTGGTAGAATTGTCGCTGCTTAATTTGTTGGTTCTTTTTATTGTTGTTTGTTGCGATTGTACAATTGGATTTGTTTGTTAATGAAGTAGTCTGTCTGCGTGTACGAGAATCTTTTATCGCTGAAAAGTGTTCGCAATGGATCTGAATCGCGCGCTTTTTTTTTCGATGTGTAACGTGAGAATGACCTTTTTTTCTCGATTACAAAAACAAAAACAGAAAGCGTTCTAGTGGAAAGCAAATCGTTTACACTTTATGGAAAATTTTGTTGGGTTGGAAATAAATGTAATTGATTAAATTATTTGCTGTTCCCTTTTTTAACTTTAGTTAACTTTTGACCTAGTTCGTTTTGGAACTATGTACTAGGTATAAAAGATGAGGACAGTATATAAGTCTATGTAATCATGACGTATAACAGCTAAAGTCGATTTTGAAAAGATTTCAGGATATTAATATTATCAAGGATTTCAGATTAAAACATTCGTAAAAATCCAAACAAATTTGTATGGTAGTACATTTGAATGCGAAGTACACAATGATGGTAAGAACTCAACTTTGTCCTACCTCGACTTAATCGGTTATTCTTGTGGCCACAGATTACCACATTAATAAAAAGTATTAGTAAAATCTTAATGAAAAAATAGCAATAGTCAGTTCATTTTTTACTGCAAATTCTATTTCATTATCAGTAAAAATGTACTGGTAACTGTAAAATATTATAATACACTTAATAATTTTTTATTTAGGACGTTAACAAGCGGGAAACTATTTCAAGACGACCGGACTATAACTGTAAAGCACTGTCATTTTTATTGCATCGATTAATTTCTTTCTGATTCTCCATAAAATGTCTTTTTAATTGAATTTTCAATACCATTACGGATTTGCAGTAATCAGTAAAAATTTACTGGTAATGCAAATTTCATTTCGTTGTCAGTAAAAATTCACTGATATCAGCTATTTTGAATGTACTTTATATTAACTGCAGAGTGCCCATATACGTACGTCATCGTCTTAAGTTATGCTTTGGTGTCTCATAATATTTTAAGATTCCTAACCCTGATGGTGTCTTCCGACGTAAGACGAAATCGATTATAAATAAATATCAAATTTAAAATTATTACATAAGTTCGACCAAACTAAAACTATAATATTTTGAATATTTATACAATCAAAGCTTCTAACGTTTACATTTTATTTAAGGTTATAATTATTATTGATTCTGGTAAAAAGTTATTAGATACCTTTCAAGAAGCATTATTTAAATTTACAAAGAGGCGGTGGTAATTTCACAAACTGTTTCTTAACGATAGATTATATAAATTGTTATTGTATTATTAGGTATTGTTAATATAAAACAAGAAAAAAGAATGCTAATGCGATTCTATGAGATTTTTATGCTAATCAAAAGCTACAAGACAAAAGCAAGAAAAAAATGAATTTTTATGGCTGCATTGTTTAAATTAACTAATTTAAAAGTTACAACAAGATTGAATGATTTTTTACATCTCAGCTTAAGCATTATTTTGCAATAATTAATTATTAATTTTTTGTTTGCATAACTTATTGAAATTGCAAATGTTGCATAGCCGGATTAAACAATTCCGGAAGTTTGCACGGCATTTATACTCGTACACTTGCAGTTTTCTCGACTTCTTTAGCGGCTTCTACTCGTGCACCGCTGCTGCTGCTGCTTCCACTCATATGTAAAATTTACGCAAAAATTCATTGAAGCGCGAAACGATTTAAACTGTTTTGAGTTATTGCAGCATAGCGATACTTAATCTACATACAACGGCATAATAGGCTCACGGAAAAATGTTCCGAAGAGTTGTGTAATTTTTGTAAAATGATTTTCTTTAAGTTTTCACATTACTTTAATGCTTTCAAACAAATACTGAAAACAACTTAAAAATATGGGCGTGGCTACCGACTGATTTTATAATGAAATTCAGAATCAAAGTATAGCTACTTAACATTAGTATTCGATTATATATAAGCAGTCATTTTGGAGCATTATCTGTCAAATAATCTAAGCAGTAAAATTAAGTAGGAACTTTATTTGACTTTTTATAGGCGCTTTAGCTCGCAGGATCATCGCAGAGTATCTTTAAACCAACAAATGTGCAAACAAAAATATTCTTGCCGAAAAATAACTTCAAAAAAATAGTTAAACATTGATTTTGCATATATTTTATAGTATTTTAGAGCTGGAATCTTCAACTACAAAACTGAAGTTTTCTCTATATGGAACATGTTATTCTCGAAAGTGGTCCGATAAGTACTTCGCCTACAAAAGAAAAACAAAATTTTTGGGAAAGTGGCTATTTCCTAACATAGTCTCCTTTTAGCTCAATACACTTAACCCAGCTCAAACTTCTTTAACCAATCAGAAAAATAAGTTTTCTCGAGGTCTGCAATGTAGACCTCCATCGGGCGGTGGGGCTAAGTATTTATCGGACCACCCTCGTAATGTTGTCAATTAATTTACCGATTTAAACTCGTTCTAATCATCTAAAACTTGCTATAAAACAGGCATCAGCTTAACCAGGCAACGTCGATTTAAAAAAGGTTTCTAAAATATGTTTTCCTCAAAATTTGAACTTAAAACGGAAAGTTTCGAATATGATTTTAGCCATTTTAAAAGAGCAAATCAATACAAAATTGGTTTACCAAATTATTCACACAAACAGGAAAACTAACTTCTACTTTACATTAACTTTGCTCTCCATTCCAATTTGTATTGGTTGCAATAATTTGTTGCGTGCATAGCACGGAGCGTTTTAAATCAAGTGAAACATTTCATTTGTTGCGAGCAACAAAATCGATGGCTAACAAAGCGTAACAACAAAAGCGCAACATGTAGCTAACAAACTCACTTATGCGAGCGCTTTGTTTTTGTTGCTAGCAACATTTCCGCCTCTTATCGTAACTAATGGGCTGTGCTAAAACTTGAATTTCTCATTTGGCGTTTGTTATTATAATTTTTGTTGGTAAGAAATTCGTAATATCGTAGTGAATCAAATAAACGATGTATTTGCATAGTGTGGCACGCACTGTTATTGTTATTGTTGTTGTTATTAGGTTTATCGTGATAAATTGGTGTTATTCGCAACACTGCTACCGGCTGATTTTATAATTAGCCATTTTAGGTGTATAGCGGCGCCATTAGTTAAAATCTTCATTGAGTCAGCCTCACTCAATAAAGATTTGAATTATAATTGAACAAATAATTTCAACGAATGACGAAACTTTCTTAAACGTTTCTTGTATGCAAAATTTAAAAATATATACAGCAATTATTTAACAGCATTTTATTATCTAACTTCAATTATAAATAAAAAATACAAACAAAAAAATTAAATAAAAATGTGACCAACCTAAATGTCAGCTTGTCACAAGCTTTGACAGCCACACATGCATACAACACAGACAGCGTCACAACAATTGCTCATCGTCAAGAGCCATCGATCACCACCGAAAATTATGCAAGCCCAAGAAGCACATGGGCACTGGCAGCGCTACCTTCGCGCCGCCTTGCCGCTCCTCCGTTCCCATCCACAAATGTCAAAATCAAAACAAACCAAGCAGAAATCGAAATACTTAACTTAAGCATGTCTTACTTCGACGACCGCCCCTTCTCCTCCCTCCCCTTTGCCAGCAAAACTGCAATTAGTTAACAAATAAAACAAAAACAACAACAACAACAAAAATTAAACAGAAAAATATAGAAACGTGCGCATGCGCAACCAAACGAATTGAGTTGCATGAAGCAAACAATCCAAACAACGAACTCAGCGAACACACAACAACAACAACAACAACAACAAAAAGATGTCGCGCTTTAATTTCAGCTCGAATTGAGATCTGAGCTGACAAACGAAATGAATCGAAAAAATGGAAAAAAAAGAGCAGAAATTCAAATTACGATTTACGAATTACAAGGCACACAAATTTAATTACATTCGCCAAAGCGAAAATTTGAATTTTTGTTTCCATTTAAGTTGATTAAATATTTGGCTGGTGCCATGCGGAAGAAGGCGGTCAGGCAGGCAGGCAGACAGGGAGGCAAAATAACAACGACAACAATAACAGCAACAGCAAACAAACGTAGTCAACTTTCTCCATTAAACGTGCCACTTTTGTTTGAATTTCAAAATCCGGCAGCACAACAACAACAATACTCGTGGTACCTTCCGCCTACATCACGACACAACAACACAACAAAACGTTACAACAAAACGCGGCATAATAATTTGCGCGGTTTTATAGAAAAGCAAAGAATGGCGACCACAATTTGCGCCTATTCGCACCTCAATTTGTAGTCACATTTGCTTTGTTGTTGTTGTTGTTGTGATTTGTTTTGTTCAGTTGATTTAATTAAATTTCGTCAAACAATTCACACAAATCGAGCATAAACGAATTTGGATTGAGTAAGGTCATGACAAGAGGCTGATTGATTCTAATTGGTTCGCAGTTATTGGAAACTGAATGACTCCAGGTATAAATAAATATTGTTTTATAATTTACTAACTTTTTGTTTAATAAATATTTAAAAAAAAAGTGGAATGTCCAAAGATTTTATGACGAAAACAGATTTAATAAAACTTAAGGAACAAATAAACTGTACAGAAAATTTTTGAGCGGCAACAAATTAAAAAAAAATTCATTTAATATTGTTAATATCAATAAGATGTTTGTTAAAAATTTCTAATTTTACCAGTAAGAATATCAATAAAGCAATGAAAAATATCAAATTGATGACATTTGAATTTACATTACACTATCAATGTTTAATATCAATTCATAGAAAAAAGAATGTAAATGTTATTTTGTAAGATAACGTAAAATTTACATTTTCAATCATATAAATTTCACATTAGATGTACAAATAATATTAATTAATTGTACAAATTACATTCAAATATTGTTGTTTATTATATTTTTTTTATCAAATAGTACAATTTCAAAACGGCATTTTTTAATAATAATTCAATATGGAACATTGTTTCCGATAATTAAAAAAATATCAAATTGATATTACAAAAACTTTCAAATTGATGGGACTGTACTGTCAGACGTTTTTTTAGGGCTTTCTTATAAATTTTACGATGGTTTCTTGAACATTTTTTTAGTGTATAGAAATAAAGTATCTTTTGCGGAGCATTAACGAATAACCATAAAGATCCAAGTTTTCTTCTCATTCTATCAAATTCAAATTATTTGTTATATTAAGACATTAATCTGATTGTTTATCAATTATAAGTATTTAATATATGGCTCTAGGTGAACATGCTCGTAGATTGGGAATTCCCTGTAATGTCTATAGTCGCAGTTGTTGCGCCAGAGACGCTGGTACACTTCTTCTGTGAGTGTCCGGTTTTATCAAGAGTCAGACTTCGATCTATACATTCTGATTTCCCAGTTTCTTTAGATGTACTCTCTGACATGCCACTGCTTAACTCACTAAAATTCCTCAACATTTCAGGGTGATTTCAAAACTAATCTCTTCCCCTATTCAGGAGAATGTGGTATCGAAACGCCAGCAATTGTGCTACTTGAGCGGGTGTCGCCTCACCGACGTCCACTAATACTACAAGTGGCTCACAAAACCATATAAATCATTGAAATATTATTTACTGAGTCTTCTAAGATCACTTTTGAAACTAATTACTCTTTTCACCGCGACTAAAAAAGACTCAAAAAAGATTAACACTTACGTTTAATTGATTTATCAAGAATACAATAACAAATTGTGTAGCAATCGCCAATTGATCCTGCAATTGATTAGAAATACGAATCGAAAGAAGCTCGAAAATGATCAGAGAAGCGGGTAATAAAAGACACTTCAGAAAAAGTCACGGGTTTGGTAATATTTTCTGCCGACAAAAGAATCTTTTATGATCAGAAAATGAGCGCATTTATGACTGTTTTAATCGCGCAGAGTACTCAAAAAAGACTTGAATATGATCAATTATTTCAAAAAAATGCTGGTTGGGTATTTTTTTTATAAACAGTTCATTAGTGAAGTCTTTTGTTTAAAGGAGATATGAGAGCGGCTTTTGTTAATTAAAAACGTCATGTCGATGTCAATTTCAAATTAATTCCTTGTACTTTGTTAAAGTTCGCTTCTTAAGTCATTTGTTTTAAAAACATGTTCGCTTCTTAAGTCTTTTGTGTTTTAAAGGCAACTTCGCATACATTAAACAAATATTTTACTGCTATTTCCTTTCGCTTTGATTTGTTGTTTGAAATATGCATAATCCGGTTTTTAATTGGCAATTTCAATCACCCTGTTCGCAGTTGTGCATCTTTTGCAATATTCTTCTTCTTCTTCATTTTTATAGTAACTATTTCTATGACACGCTTTAGACGAGCTTCAAAATGAATTTGTTGGCGCAGTTTATGGTGGCGGTGATTAACTGGGTTCATTTCTTGATTTTATACGTACGTTACGTTGCATGCAATGTTGCACATTTTCATGTTTTTTTTTTTTTAATTTTAATAAGACTTGTTGCATGCAGCACTTTTTAACCTGTCGGCTGTAAAAGCTCACATTAATTACGCAGATGCATGTGCGAATTTATTTTTGGCGTCTTATAGTAGAAATTGAGCTACCGCAGCGGTTCAAACAGATTTTCGTGGATTTTTTGATAGGCGCACAAAGACAGCTTGAAGGCAGGTGCGGCATGTCACATTTGACACAATTTATATATATAATACATATGTATGAGTTTGTGTAAATATTATGGCCTAAAGAACAGGTTTCATTTTTATACATCAATCAAAGAATTATGTTTGAATAAAATTTAATTAAATTACAATAGTTTCCAAAAATTCAATTAGAAGTAATGTTCAAAAAAGATTAAATGGAAATTTGAATTTTTACAACCGTCACAAATTTGCATAAAAATCATCTCAAACAACTTTGGCCAAAATTTACGCTGGCTTCTTAATTGACTGAATCAAATTACAAAATTGAAAAAATACAAAGTTAACATTTAAAGAACAGCTTTATATATTGTATATACAAGTACATATATACTATAAGTACATATTTATTTTTCATAATTGAATTCTTCTGTAAATGCAGCAAAAACCAAAATGCACTACGCACATGTGCGCCACAAACCGCCAGTCGCGCTGGCTAATGATCGTAAATTGTTGCTGCAGCCGCCTTCAATGCTACCGAAGAATAGCGGACGTCTTTGATTATTATTAATTTATTTATTTTTTTTGACAATTTATAATTTTTTGTACACATTTTGAGGTGTGTGTGTGTGTATGATCACTATAATTTAACGGCGTTCGTGAGTACCAAATAAAAATTTAGTATTTAATTTTCTACCACATAACTCAGCGCGGATGATGGCTCTTTCAAGTGGATTTCGAATTAAGTGCATTTATGGAAGAGTTCCAAAATGTGTTTTGTTGGCCCCAGCTGGTGTTGACTAATGTTTTACTAACTTGAGCGGCGCAAGTGTTTAATTTTAATGCAGTTTCAGTCACTTTGGGGCATACTCGTAAATAAGCCGCAATGTTGCAATGGACGTGGAACGTTGTTTAGATTTTTCTTTTTATAATATTCTGTTTCTTGTACAATCAAAAAAAATATTTAAAGCTATTTCAAGTGAATAAGTTAAATCAAAAGTTTTCAGAATCGATCGTTTAAACCATTTTTTAACTTTTGTAGGGGTACTTACATACAGACTTAATATTTTTTATGGCCACATTTTATTAACTATTACTAATCGATTTTATCTACTGATTATTTATGTTAGTCTTAAATGGTTTTTCTTTCGGTATTGTCAAAGTAACCACTTTTAAATTATACCAGCACACACACTCACACACATCAAATAAACGCCTCTGGTCTAAATACGCCCATCCAAACTAAATTGATTGGAATGTGATTTGTAGCAGGCGAGGCAGGCTTGCCGCACTCTTAGTGAAATCTGTCCATCAAAACTTGTGCGCGAATAAGAGCAAAACACGTGAAAGCATTTTCCCCCTTGCCGACGGCGCATTTCGCAAGTGGCATGCCACACAATTGAACATCAACTCAAGATCACTTTGATGAATGTTATTTTTTCTTACTACTTGCAACATGGTACTGCCACTTTTAGCTGTTTAACGGTCTAATGAGAAGTGCAATTGTTGCGCCACACAAGTGGACAAGTGGCAAACACTAAACAAAAAAAATGAATACAACGATGCCAGAATTAAATAAAAAGCAACGATAATTCTTTTAATTAACGCTAAATGGCCAAGAGGAGGAGAACCAATTGCGGCAGAGGGAACGATTGAAGAACAGCTAGCAAGACACGGCGTTGCTAATCGAAACCTACTTTGGTCTAGACTCGAATAAACAAACAAACATACTCGAAGCGAACAGACAGTAAGACATCATGTTGGCTAACTGCTTAAAGTAGGCTTTCGTAATGAGGTGGCAAATCCGTTTCGTCAACTTCGAGTTATTCTTCTTCGCTTGTTTCTCTATCTATTAGAGATGCATTTGCTGCGGCTCGTTCACTTTATTCTGAGTATTGGATGGCGTGAAATTCAGTCGATGATCGATTTTATGTTATTTCGTTGTAGAGAATTGCAAATGTTATTTTTCAAGATTTCTTTTTCAAAATTCTTTATCAAGATTTACATTTTTGTATCCAGTTAAGTCGGAGTTTATTAAAATCAAACGTTGATGAAACAGTTGTAAAATAAAAATATATTTCTTTTTCAGCTGATCAACTTCACTTTGTTGTATGAATTGTTTAAAACAATTCACATTTTTATGGGCTATAATGATAATCTTACTATGGGCTATAATATAAACACATTTTTATGACAGGTATTTATCCTAAACGGCAGATATAACTATTTTAACTGCCAATTAGTTAATCATATACATATGTATAAAACAAATTTGGTTTATTTACATATTAAATACTGATAATTAGAAAAGATTTTAGCCTTCAAAATTAAATTTTGTATATTACATTTGTTCTACGTCTATTAAGGAATGTAACTTTCGGATTTCTTAACAAGTAAACTCAGAACAAAATCTGCAGTATTTGAGACTTTTACTATACTCAATCCACTCCATGCAACATTTACAAAATGTGCAGCAGCCAGCATCCTCCAAAAACCTGTCCGAATTCCAACGAAGAAATCACAAGTTACTGGCTGAATGCCGTCAAAACAACAACAATTTTTGCGATACTGCAAACGATCCTAAAATCGAAACACGACATAATTTATGCGCTTGATTGCGCGAAAGTCGCGTGTGGAAGAAAAATGAAAATTTTTACAAAAACAAAAACAAAATATGAAAAAATGAAAAAAAAAAAAAAAAACGCCCAAAACAATCGAAAGTAAGTAAACACTTTTACAACACAATTTCGAAGATGCAGATACTCGCTGTCGTCGTTTGGATCGCTGTCGCCGCGTACTCAATCGTACAATGGAAACGCTTGTGGCGAAAAACCAGGAGAACCTGTTGTCGCCGTTGGTTTATGTATGTACGCGTCCATGACGAGGGGGTGCAGAGCTGCACCAAGTGCTCCGCATGAATGCGTAATTCCCGGTAAGCGCGAACAATGTCGCCGCGACACACAAAAATATCGTTAAACCGTAAAATTCTCGCCATTATAAAACATTAACGCACCAACAATTCCAAATACACACAAAAAACAAACACACAAACAAAAACAAGTATGAAAGTTTAGCGCAGTCATATGGCTGCGTATGCAGGTATGCGAGTATATATAAAACTGAACCATCTTTAGAAGTATTTCACAGGAATGATATCGTATACTCCCACACTAAGTTTCAACATTCCATTGATACGGTTATTATAATAGTTAATATCGCGACAACTTGAATCACATGCCTTCCAGGCATCCTGTTGAAACGATGAAAGCTGATGTGCCACTTGACCAGTTCCGCACTTTTCCAACTTCATCGACTTTGTTTATTTTTTGTAGATATAATCAGGCTTTTGAAAACTTACTTAAGAGTACAACGAAGTACTTCCTGAATAATTCCAGAGTCAGAGCGTATGATGTCTGGATGCACCATTGATCTGACTCTGTCAACTGTTGATGAAGTTATCGACAACAATTTATTGTTACTATAAAAGTAACACTCATTTAAAATTATCTCATATAATAATTCAATAGTGTTCATTGCATTTTTTCGGGTTTAAATAAAGGCGCGGCAGATCTTATATAGACAAGGCCTGATTCCTAAGAACTCTGTATACCGAATTTTCAACAAAATTCGTCTAGCTTATCAAGTATATTCAGAGCAATGGACAAACAGAGAAACATAAAAACTGACAGACTAAGAGACAGAATGTATGTATATATGTAGAGAATACGCACAATGTCGCAACCTCATATCAACATTAAACAATATTATAAATTCTCTGAGGAACAATTGGCTCAATCGGATTGGGCGCTATTTGTTGAAATGAAAACGTTTTTCTATTTTTATTGCTAGTAAAGTGTTAAACATTTAAAAAAAAATGTTGTTAGCAAGCGGCTAAATTTCTACCATCGCACTTCGGGTATTTACTTTAGCGATTTCTTTTCCATTTAACAAGCGTGGCTAAGTCAAATACAATATTTCGCAAATAAGTGCAGCATCATGCTGCTTGGTATGAAACGTGCTTTGCATGTTAAATGAATCATTGCGCATGTCACTTTTCCGATGGGTCGGATGGTTGGTCGGTGGTCGGTCGATCGGTTGTAAATTTACTTAAGCAATTTGCACGCTTTTCCTGCACTTGGCCCACTGTGTCGCCGTCGCCGAGACGTGCAATTTCGTGCGGACACTTGACGCTTGTCTATCTGACCATTTTAATTTTTTTTTATGGCCAAAGGAAAAGTTTTCACTATCAACGGATGCGCGCTGCATCTTCTTCTTCTCTTTTTTCTTTTTTTATCTGTTGTGGCTGCTACCGCTTTAAATGGCAAAAGGAGGCTTGTTTGCCGAAGAAGTTGGCAAGAAAAAAATACAAAAATAAATAAAAATAAACAAGAAAAGAAAATTTCCAAAACCAGTTGCCGAAGTTGTTTATGTTTTTATTGTTGTTGTTATTGTTGTTGTTGTTGTTGCAGCGATGGCGCAGTAAAAGTAACAACGCGCCTTGTTTAACTCGCCTCTTTAACGTGGCTTAAATTGGCTGCGGTCGGTCTCGCGGTTACTGGGACATTTTATCGCGCGACTCGATTTTTATTTATAATTTTTTTAAATATATATAAATATATTTGTAAATATTCAGCTTACAGTTTCGTTTTTATATTGCTGTATGCAGCATATGCTGCATGCGTCATATAAATCCGCATCAATTAAGTGAATTCGCTTTTTTTCTTTCGATTTCTTAACGCGAAAAAAAAAACACGTTTAGCATCCTGAAGTCAACAAGTAGCAACAACAACTTCAGTTCATTCTTTGTGATTTGATTTACAACTAAGTTTAGTTATCTTAAGAATGATTTAATTTTTTCAATCCATATATATAAAAATGAATATATCTTTATATCTTCCTATCTTTCTTTGTACCCTATGCGCTTCTATACCATTCATCATGAGACTGTGCTCACCCCAGGATGGTTTGTTGGTTAATATTTTCGGTATCTGAGTTTGTAGAGGCACTGTCGACAACTTCCCCTAAAATGGGAGAATTTGGATCAATTTAACGCCTACTTAAAAAAATATAAAAAAACGATACATTGTTAATATTGCTCCTGAAATTTTGTATCCGAGTTTATATGGGTATTGTCGAGAATTTCACCAAGAATGGGCTTGGTTGGATCAATTAAATTTTCTTTGTTTATTTTACAAATAAATTGAAAAGTTTTTACTTCAAATAAAACAACTTCACATTCTAGCCAGTGAGTAAAATTAAATTGTTGCAGACTAGAAGGTATAAAAATTTGATTGATTTTACCCAGATATGAAATGGTAAAATAACTTTTTTCGAACTTACACCAAAACCTCAGAAATTCCAAAACGCTTTTCCTAACACACAGTAAACTAAGTCAAGTCGATTTTCATTATTTTTAATGGAAAATTAAACACATAAAATATTTTTCATTAATTTAATCTCCAATGTTGCCAATGTTCCACCATCGAAACATGAAGATTCAATTTTCAATAAAACGAAAATAAAGCCTGTCAGAAAATGCCAATAAGCAGAAAGAGTATTTGCGAAGCAAATGAGCGACTGCAATAACAGCAGCGCGCGGCGATAGTCTACCTTTCGCTTCTAATTATTTAGCAGCAGACATGCAGACAGACAGACAGACAGACAGGCAGACAGGCAGCCTGCAGCGATAAACATTTTATTTATGTATACAGACAGTCTAAAATAAAAAATTACTTTTGTTGCATACAGAAGTAATCGCCAACAATTTGCAATGCAAATGCCAGGCACGATTTCAAATCGAATAAGAAGACTCCACGAAAAAACAAGCGTTGCAGCAAATGATGACGATGCAGACATCTGCGCATGCGCACAATACGACACACCACCGCACACGATACGTGTATCTATTTATCACTCCATCTAGAACTGACGGATACAAATTTTCAAATATTGAATACGAAACAAAAAAAAACATATATGTATGTGTATAAATATAAATAAAGAGCGCTTCGATTTCGTTTCATTGAACTTTTGTGCTAAATTTTTCGAATTCTTAACATGCGGTGCAGTAATTTGTTTGTGTAGTTTGTTTAGTTTGCGGCTTTGTGGCATGCCGAACGTGCTCTGGAAATGAGTTGCGCACTTAAAAATGACACAGTTTAGGAACAATTTTCGTTGAGTACAAAATTGCAAGGAAGCAAAGAGTTGAGCGCGCTGAAGCGGTATTTCTTAAAGTAACTTTTCAAAGCGTCTGCTGGTTCTTATATGTGTACCACGTACCAAGTACCTATCAAATGAAGAGTTTCTCTTCTATTTGCCTGGAAGCTAGTTTAGACAAAGAGAAGAGTCCTAGCTGACAAATTCAAACGATTCAAACGGAAGCACTTGAATGTTTCTTTGACTTACCTTGATTTTGTATCTCAAAGATTGTTGTTATTGCAGCTGAAAACGCTTTGGTTCGATGGATGTTCACTAGAAGATAATTTCGAATAAATTTTTTATTTTATTATTGTCAATAAACTATTTAATAAGTTATATAAAGTCTGTCGTATTATTATTATTTTTTCGATTCTTTTTCGTTATTTTGTTTTTTTTTTCAATCGCTTTTAGTTTGTTTTTGTTGTTTCGATTATTCCTTTTTGGACACGACACACTGCGAGGATAATCCAATTGTTCAATGTTTGGTAGTTTTGCTTTTTTTTTTCTGATACAAGCTTTTGCAGTTAGTTACTAAGTTAGTTTCATATGTGAAGAGTTCGCACAAAATTCGCACTTACAAAGTTTTCAATCCAAACGCAACGATATACTTTTGCCAACTGATCGCACTGACGATCTTACCACGGTTTATAGCTGTCCCCAAAAAAAAAAGTTCGCCACAGCAGAGACGCGCATCGTCGCCGACAGACGGACAAACGGACAGACTAGCAAACAGCGCAAATGAATATGTATGTATGTATGTATGTATGTATGTATGTATGTATGTATGTATGTATACAATTTTTTTTAAACAAATACCGACAACAACAACATGAGCGCCAAACTCACACAATGTGGCCCACTGTAAGCAACCTGCCTGTCAGTCTGTCTGTCTGTCTATCTAGCGAACTCACCTGCGCTGGAACATCATCAGCAATGTTGGAGCGAACATAGCTCGAGTACCATTATTTTGTTGTTGTTGTTTTTGCTGTTGTTGCATTTATATCGTTGGTTCGCGCGGTGCCGTTGTGAATTGTATTTCATTTATCTTGTGCTGTGTTTAATGTTCATTTGCAGCCAACTCGTCTGCTTAACCGTTTTTGTTTTTTTTTTTTGCACTCCATGATTTTATGTTTTTGTTGTGCGCACATGTTGCAGGTTCGTTGCTGTCTTTAATTGTTTGTTGTTTGGCCCGAAACTGGGTTATGTTGCGTGTTGGCGTGCATCTTCGGTTGCATCGCACATGTTGGAGTGCGATTAAATGTTTTATTTTGTTTTGATTTATTAAATAAATTTAATCAGAATAAACAACAACAATAATTTTGTGTTTAAAATTCTTTGTTTTGTTGTTTATTTTAATAGTTGGAATATCCGATAAGTTTTTAATTAAAAAGGACATTCATTTTTGTTTAGTTCCAACCAAGACAAATTATTCTAGATTTTTTATCAATATTTGATAATACATTATTTTGTTTACTTTTTTATGTGCAATACTTTAAATGTATTTCCTAAGAAGGAGCACATGGAAGATTTTATATAATTGAACGTTTGTTCCTCAAAAGGATGTTAACACTTTTATGTTTGGTTGACACTTTCATTTAGACTTGGTAATTTATAATTTATGATTAATAATTAATTTCATATTTTTTTTTTAATATAGAGAATATATTAAGAATGTTTAATTTATTAATTATACGCTTCGATAAATGCAAGTGCGCTTACAGTTTGTTCTTCCATTTTTAACGTCCAGAAGTATGCGTGGTAGGTATGACAAAGTATACATATATAAAATATTAAGGATCAAAGTCGATTTAACGATATCAGTCCGTCCAACCGTCTGTCTGTCTCAGCGATTACAGCCGTAGTTTAAGACATCTCGACCTGAAATTTAGTATGTTAGTGGAGGAAAAGTTCTAGGATGGGCAAGATTCGACCAAAATTACTCCCCCCTTCTATACAAACCACACCTTTCCATACGAAAAAAATAATTATTTAAAATAGTTCCAGTGCATATATCCAGAACAAATTCGATAATTAGCACTTTAGTAGTACCACAAAATTGCTCACCAAAAATGGGCGTGATCCGCTAAGAACAACGCCCACTTACGATAGTGACATATGGCATAAAAGAGCTAAAGAGCTAAAAGAACACATTTTTTGGTGTCAATGAGATGGCGGAAAGTATATGAGCTTCGGTATAGCCGAAGATAATTCTTGCACTAGTTTTGAATAAAATTTATATATTTTCTAGAGACAAATCCAGTAATCATAAAATAGTTCGATGTAGTTATTTATATACGTTATTATCAAATAAATGTGGTGATGTAATAAAAATAACCTATATCAATAGAAGTAAAACATTTCGATAATTTGCATCTGCCCCTGAAAACTTTTTGGGTCACACCTTTTGACACTTTGATCACTTTATCAGTTGTCGCTTTCATCGTACATTTAACAAGAGAGAAGTACAAACTAATAAGCAACTTTGTATGCCAATTACATCAACGATTTGCGAAAATTCTAAACAAAAAGAAAAGTTTACAACATGCCAACCAAAACGAGTTCGTGTCCACAGTCTTTCGTTTACTACAAACGTGGAAATGTTTACTTAACGCTTGTAAAAGAGGTTAATAGTCATGGCAAATTATTTCCGCTTCTTTAAAAAGAAAAAAAAGTAAGTAGACAAAGGTGTCAAATACAAATTTATAAATATCAACAAAAAAATAGAAAGAAAAAAAACCGCAGATAGACTGCATGGAATTCCATTCCAAATTAATTATAACAATTGGCGTTGTTGTTGTTGTTGTTTCGATCCGATCCGATCTGGACAGCCATGAGCAGAAATATTTTCAGATTATTTTATAATTACTGTGCCAAGCAATTATCAATTTCGTTTTGCTTTAAATGTGTTTCTTTTTTTTCGTTTTGTTTCGTTTCGTTTTTCTAATCGCAGCTTCGAATGCGATTTATCTATTTGTTTTGTTGTTGTTTTTTTTGGTTTTCTGTTCACGCAAGGACGACTCAACGTTTTGAATGTTGCTCATCTTCGCTTTTGATTTTTTTCGTTTTTTATTATTAATTTTTTCGCACTTTGCGTAAGGTCAGACAATCGATTTTGTTTAGTTTGATTTGCTTTTTGTGTATTGATGCATTGATGCATTGAGTGTATCGCGAGCGAATGCACATTTGGTCACATGTGGCCAGAGTGCGGCGGCGGCGTTGTTAAGTGTTTCGATTGAAATTGAAATTGAATGCAACGCGCGCTCGGTTGCATTTTCAAGTTCAACGCTGCCGGGCATGCGCATCTTCATTTCGCTGACATTGGGCGCCAGACATGCCTTTAGAAATATACATACATACATACATTTTTTTGTTTTTGTTTTTGTTTTTTTGAATTTGATTTGATTTATTTTCGTGTAAACATGTTTGAGAAGTATTTCAAGTGTGCCCAGTCAAGTTTTGTTGTATTTGAGTGCACTTTTGTGTAAAGCGAATTCAAAGTCAAGTGAAAGATTTCAACTTGAAAAATGGCATTAACGCAGAAATCCATTTATTTGCATTTGAAAATTATGTAAGCCAAGGAAATATTAGAGAAACCCTAAATAGCCTTTTTCTTTAGAGCCAACACAAAGAAATTTTTAAGAGCACTTTATATGACGTTCTTAATCGACGAATGCAAAAGTTAAATAATTTGTTCATCAATATATATAAAAATTAATGTACCTTTCTATCATTGTATCCTTCTATCTTTGTACCATATGCGCGTCTAAACCAGCAGAAATAAATTTGCCACGCCCACCTATTACGTCCGCAATTTGTAAAACTAAATAAAAATATTCCATTTTGTATCTGAGTTTATATGAGTATTGTCGACAACTTCCCACAAAAATGGGCGTGGTTGGATCAATTTACCGCCCACTTTTAAAAAAAGGGAAATATACGATTCCATTGCTTACATTGCTCATAAATATTAAAAATTTTGTTTCTCAGTTTTTATGGTTACTGTCGATAATTTCTCCAGAAGTGGGCGTAGTTGAAACAATTTTACGCCCACCGACGTAACACAAAATCGCAACAATGGGGAGTACCGAGAAGTACCGCTACCTAAAGGGGTGTAAAGGGAAGTTGCGCTATCTAATTATCTAAATATATAAAAATGAATGTACTTGAATAAATAGATTTCAAAAACAAACATTTTGTTTTTTTTAAATGGCATTGCAACGCATGCCGGGCATTCGCTAGTACATTAATAAAATTTTAAATATATTGTTATTATATGATAAAGTTTAACACTTCACAACTTCGCATTGAAGGCCTGCTCCCTTCTTTGCTATATGTACGAGTATTTCTTTAAAGATTTTCCTTGCAAAAATCACCGAAAGTACTTCACACTTGACCTTTTTTTTTTGCGCAATTGAAAACGCTTTAAAAATAACAACAACAAAAATGTGCAAGTCATGCTGGCGATTAAAACTCATTCAATTAATATTTTTGCAATAAAAGCGAAATCTTTTAATTAAACCAACAGCGAAGAGATACAATGACAACCATAACAGGCCAACGTTGGAAACGTGATACTCCGTTCTTCTATTTTGGTACAAGCGTTTATTTTTAAACATTTTTCTTTATTGCTTCAGCGTTTTTTCTTTTTTGTTATCTTAAAACTTTGTATAAATTGTTTTTTTTTTACTCCTCGAGTGCTTCTTTGGGCACCACAGCTGATGGCCGTGAAATATTACTATGGAGGCGCATTTCAGATTTTCAACACTTTGCTTTGTGTTATGATTAGCAATTACTGCAGAACAGCGCTAGACGATCCATAAGTATATCAAAATAATAAATATTTGTTAATGATATCCAAGCGCCACATACCGACCTACGGCATGTGCAGATATAATATATAGTTATAAGTGCGGACACAAAGCTGACAGAGTGGCCAACTTAAATTTTAACGAAAGTTAAAATGAAATCAAATAAACGAAATGAGAATTATAATTGGCATTAAAAATAAGATAATACGTATTAATAATATCAAATCTTAAACTCTTTCGGAAGGAATATTTAAATTTATTTTTAAGTACACACATCAAAAATAATTGTAATTATTTAGCATGAGTCTCACAATGGGCCTTCAACAGGCCTAGGTGTCTCTTTAGACAACCACTCTACCTAGCATGAGTCTAAAGTTCGATCCACAAGAATTGACCTTAGTAGAAGTATTTAATACCTAGCAAACAATCTGGCTCTTTTCAGGCTTTAATTGGACTCAATATTATGAACACTTATAAGTGTCCGATATGAGCGAGATTGCCTTCCTGGAAGGTCTGACTCTTATAAGACTCCAGAATAAGTGTCTTAAAAGTGTCATAAATATGAGTCTTTTCGGACACTTAAAAGTATCTATAATGAGTCATAAGTGAGTATTTTTAAATTTTGTATTTCCATTTAAAAAATAAATTAATCGTAATTAATTTTTATGGTTTACGAAATCGTCAGAATTATGACTCTTTTATGTGTCTTAAATATGAAGGCTCATGAAATCGTCAAATTTATGACACTTTTTAGAGTCCTAATTCTGTTAGCTCTGAAAATGGTTTGCTGTTTAATAGTAGTAGTAGTAGTAGTAGTAGTAGTAGTAGTAGTAGTAGTAGTAGTAGTGGTAGTAGTAGTAGTAGTAGTAATATTAGAAGTGACAATGTTATTTAATAAAAAATGAATGACAAATATTTAAATATTCATTTAAAAGATCAGTTGGCCACCCTAAAATATAGGCACTGCCATGACAAATGCGGAGCCGTCATTGTTGGACATCGGACGCAAATGGTTACTTCAAACAAAATTGATTGTTATTTTGACTTTGAATTTTGACTCAACTAGCGGAAAAAAAACATTTCGATCATTTTTCATTGTGATGTTTTTTTTTTAAAATAATTTGCGGTTTCATGTTTAATTTGTGAAAATATTTAAAAAAAACTATGCGAATAAATATTTCGAATTTTTCTTCTAATTAAGTTAGGTACATCAATATGTCTGAAAATATTCACTTTCATTTACTACAAGTGCTCGTCTGTGCGAAATAAGTCTTTATCTATAAAAAAAAAAAAGTGTAAATGCCCAAAGAGTGGGATACGCCCCCGTCCGTCGTCGTCGTCGTAAGTAGGCAGGCGCACTGCAAGTTCACATCGGGGAATTAATTAAAAAATAAGCGCCATAAACGCTATAATTCGGGTTAATCTCGCGTTTGACATCTGCGAACTGTCATTAAAACAATCATGGCGGCGTGGCTGCGGTGCGCATAATTACAATTCACTACTTTTGTTTCTGTTGTTGTTGTTGTTGTGGCTTTAGCTTATATTTGCGTGTAATTAAAAGTTTATGTAATATATAAGTAGACGAAATTGGCATTGAAAGTCAAGTGACTTTCTCTCGCTTTGGAATGGGTGCACAAAAATATTTGACGAACTTTTGTTTAATTGAAGTGAAGGTTTTTCTTTTTTTTAGATGCTTAAGAAAAGCAAAAAACTTAATTTTTAATAAACAAAAAATTTGCCGACTCTACCAAGAGCAACAGGAATCGGCTGAAAATGTTCTTTGCACCTGTCCAGCGGTGGCAAGGCGCATATTCAACTACCTTCCATAGCCTCTTATTAATAATAATTTAGTTTACGTTGTAGACTTGATCAAGTTCAACACGAAACCATAAATTAAATTATTCATATTTTGGAGTATATATAATCGGGTAATTTAGTCAAATAATTAGTAATTAATTTAAATGCAGTCATCTCTTTTTGTAATATTATTCTTAAAGTAAGTTTAGTTATAAGTAAAATTAATCCATTATTCGTCATTTGATGAAATCTCATCAAAATTGTCTGCGTTGTTGAGTTTATCATAGGTAAGAAAAGGAATTTCATGTAAATATTCGCTTATAACATCAACTTTAAATCCAAATTATGCCACTTACGAGTATACTGCCAAATATGCACTAAAAGCACTTAAATATGCACAACAGATTTTGTATGCACTACTCTGTGTTGTATATTGTGTTTGGGCAAATGTTTGTAACGCAGAGAAATTCTTAAGATAGATATATACATATATGCATATATACATATTCTTGATCAGAATCAAAACAATTTTTGATCATGTCCTAATCATGTCCGTCTGTGTGTCTGTCCGTCTATCTGTTATCATTTCTTATTAACACGAAAGCGAGTTTGAAATATTGGGCTGAAATTTTGTACACTGGCTGCTTTTATACCCCAAACGGACTGATCATATAATACGCCCATGACTACTATTACTGATTTCTTGTTAATATTTCATCTTGAGAACCATTAGAAATATTGGGTTCTTAATTTATAAATTTACGTTAGTTCGTGATTAAGAAATGTTTACAATAAATATTTTCATGTATATTAAAATATTTAACAATGTGGTGCATTTAACAGTCGGAGTGACCGACTACAATTTCTTACCTGTGCACCTCATTCAATAAAGATGCCGAATCTTTTTCTTCACCAAACGCTGATTACAATTTTCCACGATACCAGCCAATTGGATTAATTGGAAAATATGCAAAAATATGCAAGAAAAAGTAAAGATTCCAAACACGAATCTTTCGTGTGGTTACTCGCTTCAGATAAAAAATGATGCTGTTGGGATTCGGTTTCTTCACTTATTTAAAAAAATTGTGATATATAGAATTAAAATTTCGAAATTTATTTCCAAAGTAAACATTTTCTACTCTTAAGAGCAAAAAGTGTTGAAGACGCTTTTCATAAATGTTTGTCAACTGACAAGAGACAACTTATCTGTCTGAATAAATCTAATGATACAACAACAACAAGAAAAACAACTGCAACTACTATATTGCCATAAGATACAACAACATGCGCTAAACAGCAACAACGACAATAGCAATAACAAAAACAATGCATTTAATTAAGATAAGAAAAATCGTCTGCAAAATCGAGACAATTTTGAGAACAAAAGAAACTTCTCGAAATCACAACAACAACAGCAATAACAATAACAACAAACACAGCAGCGGCAGCAGCATCCGAAGCAACAAAAGACAACTTAACGCCTGAGGACGCAGAACAATGCCGAATTTTCAACTCAAGCGGCGCGACTCGCATTGCAAAACGCTTTAATGGCGCTTCGCTTTGCGCAAGTGTCGCTGCATTTTTTGTTTTTGTTTGTATCTTTTGTGTTTTTATTAAGTTAATTTTTTTTTTATAATTTTTTTATCTATTTTATTATGTAAATTATTCAAATAACAATATTACTTCCATTGCGTTGCGTTGCTCTTTCATGTACAACTCAACCGAAATTCATTGCTTTGAGGTCACTTTTGGGTTCAACTGAAGGTTTTCTTTGCCTTAC
The DNA here is from genome assembly GCA_949127995.1 of Suillia variegata. Classification (NCBI taxonomy): domain Eukaryota; kingdom Metazoa; phylum Arthropoda; class Insecta; order Diptera; family Heleomyzidae; genus Suillia; species Suillia variegata. The sequence continues at coordinate 19,541,440 of OX421844.1, forward strand.
AACAATTACAACAATAATGCCATAAAAATCTGATCTATTATAATAAAAAAAAAATAAAAATACCCGACAAAATGTTTGCTTTTGATTTTCTGTTTCTAGATTTTTTACACTTGAACTGCCGCCATTAAACTTTGACTATTTCGTTAAATGACTCCATATACTCACTCGAATTAACCCCATTCTGCATTCTGTTTTTTGTTTCCATGTGTACTTTACTATGTCTGTTTGCTGTTGTAGTTGTTATTCTTGCTGCTGTTGCTGGAAAAAAAAATTGTTGGTTTCTATTTCAAAATTATCAACGCATGTAAAGAAGCCGTTGCACAGTGGAACACTTTTCAACGTGCGTTTCCGAAAAGTGGCTTGCAACTTTTCGAGCTTGACGAGTTTTCCAGTTTTCGCATTTAAGAGAATTGCCCTGTTCTTCTACTTATCTTATATGTCTATATGTCTATATTTATTTATTTACTTATTTATCGTGACTCTCTTCCCAGGAAAAATATTCCTGCGAACATAAAAATCCGACCACAGAAATGGAAAATAAAACTCTACAATTCGCCTTTAAATTCTGTCGTTTCCGTCCTCATGAAAATAACAAAAATCCGTTTCATATTAAAGATGAAATTTTGTCGTTCTTTAAATAAAATACAATATAAGATTAACAAACTAGGAAACCATAGATCGGAGCTGATAATGCCAGAATATAAACTAATTTATATAAATTTTTTAACGAAGTTATCGAGTTGTGAAACGATACTTTCGATAATAAAATAATTTGTATCCAAATTGTTTTTTTTAATGGTAACTCATTTTAAAATTTTTAACAAAACTTCCATTGTACCAAGTAACCACTTACAATTAATACTCATACATACAAATGTGCATACATACAAGCATAAAGTGTAAAGCCCACAAAGAGCATTGAGTATTGAGCATTGTTTAGCACGCACTAATTATGCATTGAAATGGAATTTGGCTTAAACAGAAGTAAAGCAGAAGTAAAGCAGTAAATTAGCCTGAAGCTTTAACTTAAATAATTGCTACCAGGTAGCACAACAACAGCAGCAGCAACAGCAGTCGAGCGTGATATTCCACTAAATGTTGCTGATGACTTGCAGCAATTTGTTTAGATATCCATCCACATTTTTTTCTTTTTACATGGCGTTTGTATTTGGTTTTTTTTTTTTCATAACTAAAAATGCCGTTAGTAATTTTGATGACCTTGAAGATGGTAATTTATTTATATAAATTTTTTTTTAAATTTTTATTGCTATTGTTGTTATTGTTGTATCTTACACTTTTTGCAGTTTGTAATGAACAAAAAAAAAACAAAGATTATTGCCGTTCCGTTGCCGTTGCCACTGTTAAGCGTTGCACCCCACAGCGCCACAATGACGCAAAGCTTCATTTACGTTTGGGGTCATTAATGCGATTTATTTCTGCCAGCTGTTGTTGTTGTTGTTGCAGTTTGAATTTTAGTTTTTGTTTTTGTTGTATTTTAGTATCCGTGTAACAGCGGTAGTCGTTGAAATCTTTGTATCCAAGCGATTGAATGCATTTTTACATACATTGGATTTGTGTGTGACAAAAAAACATTAAAAATTTATAAAAAAGTGTGAGTGGATGTGTGTGTGTGTGTATGTGTGTGCTTTGTGGTATTTTGTAAATGCACACATTTGCATTTACACTCGCATTCGCAACTACTTTAGTCTATGCAAAACAATTTCCAGGTTAATTGGAGTTTGATTAATTTGAAATTGTATTCATTGGAAACTCATTTGCTTAAATTGTTGGTAATGATTCACTTTACGGTTTTAGTATTTTGCTTCTTTTTTTCTTTCTTACTTTTGCTTGTCTGATTTGTGACTAATTTGAATTTTTAATTAATATTAGCTTGCAAATGCAAATGACATACAAATTGTATTGAATGCTTTTCGTTGTCTGTTTTGATTGTTTTATTGTTCAAAAATTAATTAAATAAAGATTCATTATTAAGATTAGAGCATAATAGTATAATAAGTCAAATTATTTCAGTCTGAAAACAAAGGCACTCGTATTGTTAAAGTTTTCTGAAGATGTTTTAAGATTGCATTAGTATGACTAATGTTTGCCCAATCCCAAAATATAAAAGGCAACCCTCGTACAACAAATATTAAACTGCATTAAAATCTCGAAATTGCATTTTACACAAACTGATTTTAATTAGTCACATCACAAATTAAATGAAAACCTCAATATAAACTGTAACTAACATATTCAAACAAAAAATTGTCATTTGCTGTCAGAGTAAATGACACTTACGAAGGCTGCAGAAACTCCATTCATAGGTCCGGAAACCTTCTGTGGGGTAAACAGTAGCTTCGAAAATAACTTGATACGTGTGTGGGAAAAACAAAGTCTACTTGAGCATTAAAGAGCCCAAACAGGCATGCGCATGCGGCAGCCAAGAAGACTCTCTGATCCCGAACATATCAAGGTAAAAGCTATTCTAAGCCTTAGCAGAAAGGAAATTAAATTCTGCACTGAACAGGACATTGTAAACTCAATTACAAATTAAAAAAAATTGGAGTGGTAGAAAGCGATTCATGCCGACTCTGCCAAGAGGAGCAGGAAACGGCTGATTATGTTCGTTGCACTTGTCCAGCGGTGGCAAGACACAGATTGAACTACCTGAGCAGTGGGATTCTAGTTGCGAAGCACATAGTAAAAATTAAGCCAATAACGATTACAAGATTTATAAACAGTCTAGAATTGTGCTTGTAGGGCAACGAGGCTCCACAACAGATATTTTAGGTCGCAGTGCTTCCATAGCCTTTTATTAACAATAATAAATGACACAAGCAGTCATCCCACCGACAACCGAATCAAATACGAGTGGGGAACGCACTCAAATCTAAACTTAAAACCTTAAATACTTCACTTAACAATTAAAGAAAAGTAAAAGTTTAACATTCCTCAAAACGCGACACAGTAAAAGACAATTGAAAAAAAACAACAACACCAACAACAACAAAAAACACATGTCTTGAGAAAAGTGTACAAACGGCTCGAACATCTCTCAAAATCGAAATCAATAAAATTTATGACCAACTACGACAAACTTGTTAACATCAACTTACTTATTTCTGTTATCCGCTTTGAAAAAGTCAAAAAAAAATAAACAACAACAAGAAAAAAGTTTTGTATTTAAAGCATGTACTCGTACATAGAAGAAGTAGCAAAGCCGACAATTATACATAACATAAATCAAGTTGCATAACAGTCCAGATTATTTTACTTCAGCTTCGAAAACGATCGAAAATGACAGAGACTCCGTGAAGTGTTGCTCTGGCGACTGCAACTTTTTAAGATGCTACCAACAACAACAAAAAAGTGTAAAACTTGTTAATAAACAGTTTGGCAATTTTTATATGGGAAGACAATTTTTTTTGTAATCAATTGGCTGCTTCACACTATTTCAACAAGTATGCATAACAACAACAAAAAGTATTTGGACGTTTTATGGTTATATCAGCCGACAGCCGAAATTAAAAAAGATTTTTCAATCGGAAAAAAAATTAAGTAATATAGAAATCATGTCTTCACAGCTGACTATTTACTTTGAGTACTCACTCCATTTCTCTATAATCCCATTACTGCAGATTGTGATTACTGCAATCCCAAAAGAATCGATCGGTCTTGCTTTTGTAACGGTAAAATTCTGTATTTACAAAATCGTAGAGGATTTTTATACAGGAACCATCATCTTCTAACGTTAGTTTTTTTAGGGCTGTTCCCTTAAACGCGAAAATCCCTCGAAAACTTTGAAATTTCGCGAGTTTGCAAACCTGGAAAAAGAACTGTCGAAAATTGTATGAAGCATAGTTTTCGAGTGCCCTGCAAATATTCGAGGCAAATTAGTCGCGAAAGTAGCCTCGCAAAGTTGCTCGTATGTTTCGGAGTTGCCTGTATATAAAAACTAAAGCTACTTGTTAAAATCAAATGGGCGTCTAAACTATTCATCCGATTTTGATGAAATTTTAAGGAGTAGCTGTGCTCACGCCAACTTAGGTTTAGGGCCCACCTATTACGCCCACATTTTGTAAAACTAAGTTAAAATATTCGATTATTTCGCTAATATTGCTCCAAAAAATCTGAGTTTGTATTGGCACTGTCGATAACTTCCCTAAAAATGGGCGTGGTTGGATCAATTTAACGCACACTTTCAAAAAAAGGGTGGATCATTTTTACGCCTACCACCATTTGTTCAGAAACTTGATGTGCTATATAGAAAACATGTAACGAGATGCACCGGGAAGAATAACAGGATATACAAAATTGTCCACGCCCACTTATTACGCCAATTAAGTGAAAATATACGATGACATTGCTAATATTGCTGCTAAAAATTTTGGATTTTGTTTCTGAGTTTGTATGCCGATAATTTTACAGCCGTAACTCAGAATAGCTGCAACGGTGAGTACCGGGAAGTTCCGCTAGCTAACGGGGGTATCGGGAAGTTCCGTTACTAACGAGAGTACCGGAAAGTTCTGCTACCATTTTTTTTAAGTGGCATTGCAACGCATGCCGGGCATTCGCTATTGGCTTATAAAACGTAAAACAAAACCCTGGCTGAACTGTCGAATTGCTGAATTTCACAACTGTTTTCTAGGTCGTGCAAAGGTGTGTTCCCGATAAGTGACTTGCAACTCCTCGAGCTTTTCGAGTTTTCCAGTTTTCGCGTTTAAGGGAATAGGCTATTATGTATATATATTTTTGTTTTGCCAATGATTTGAGATGATTTATAGAACAAAAAAATTTTGTCATTAAATGTACACATTTTCTGTTTAGATCTTTTTGAAAATTTTGAGTATTATCTTGTGTCAATCACTGCACACTCTGGAGGTGCTATTAAATATGGGTGGATGCAATTTTTATCTTCATGTCTTATGTGAAAAAGTTATATATTAATATAGGTTAAGTAAAGTTTTAAGGTCTACTCAAAATTCATTTATGAAGGAGATTCCCTAAAAATATACTTATTAAATATTGTAATTAATTATGATTCTAATATACTAAAAATATACAAAATACGTTGTTTAATTAAATTTAAAGTACTATTAATCTATTGCTTTCCTCTTCCTACACCTGATTATAAAAAAGTGCTCGTGATCAAGGATTTCTATTCGTGTCCTTGCCCTTGTCCTAATCAAATAAATTCTCTTTAAATCACTGAACAAAAAGTTCGATGTAATATAAACTTTGTCAAAATACGTCAACAAGACCAGGCGTATCAATCAATTACCAAAATAATCAACACCCACTCAGCGAAACGCTGAGAATGAAACGGAAGGATAAACATGCCGCAATCGAATCAACATCAACAAAGAATACTTCGGTGGACACGTATGAACACGTATGAACGAAGTCTGAAATCAAAACAGCAAAATATTCCATTCAATAAATTAGAAAGCAAATGCGCACACAATTTCAGTTCAGACGGAATAATGAAAGTGAGTGCCAGCAAGCGTCCGATATCCTTCAAGGAGCCCCAGGCGATGATGTCGCTTGGCGAACGCATCTTCAATTCGCTTTTCGTTTCGAATAACTACTACAAGACAATACAGCCGCTGCTATTCCTAAGTTTCTTTTACGGCATTACGCCCTTTCGTGTCGTCACGGATCGTTTCGGTTGTAAAACGCTTAAGATCTCGTGGTACGGTTACTTGAATTCCATACTGCATATCTTGGCCTTCTCCTACTGTTATGCGTACACCTTGTACCACAATGAGTCGCTGATCGGATACTTTCTGAACACCAATATCTCGAAGATTGGTCACAAGCTGCATGTCCTCAGTAATCTGCTGAGTGCCTACGTGATTTTCATTTCCGCCGTGCTGCGCAAAAAGAAGCTGCTCCGCGCCATTCGAATTTTCCTGAAAACGGATCGACACTTTGCTCGAATCAATTCGCGGTGCAACTATACGCTCATATATCGCTACATATTGCTTGATCTCGTTCTAGTCGGTCTGATTAGCTTGGGAATAACTTCGATCTGTTATCACTGCTTGAAGCGGCTTAACGTGTATCCCTCGTTGTATTTAACAATTATTTTCATAGCCGAGATGCTGGGTATCTCCTTTTCTTTGTCGCTGTTTAGTCTGACTACCAGATCTGTGCAGCGTAGAATTGAGGATCTAAATAAGGTAAGTTCATTTCAGGATATGTTTGTGATTATAAGAGCCATATTGAAAAAAGGATTTGAGGAGGAACCATTTCTGACAAAAATTTTTGACATCAAGCACTAAAACGTGCTTTAACAATCTCGAAAAGACACGCCTGGGTAAATCTGAGAACTTGAGTTTTGTATTAAAATAAATCTACAGAATAAGAATTTGTTTATTCCATGAAGCTTCTAAGTCAATAAACTCAAATGTCCCTTTATGACATGTTAATGAAAGATCTTCATATGAAAATATATTCAAAATGTAATTTGTAAACTGGGATTTACTTCCTATAATGTATTTCTTTAAAAATTTACCATTGAGTAGCTTAAATCAAAAAACCACAAATCAATTTTTGGAAACAAGTTTTTTCTATATGTTAAATAAGAAAAGGTTAGTCGCCATCTTTATCCATACTCAGTATTCTGAAAAACCTACTAAACAAATTTTAAAAATAAAGAAATTCCGATTCTATTGGAAAACGTAAAAATCATTACAAATGGGTCAAAGCTCAAAAAGTCCTTAATATGAATCCAAACTTCATTTCAATGCAAATTATTTTAAATCGCCGATAAACAAAAAAACACCAACAAATCCAAAGTTTTCGAACCAAAAGCAGATACAACCAAATCTTTTCTCTCCTTTTGTGAGCTTATTCAAAAACTTTATTTCGTACTGTTAATTTGATCTTATTAAAAGTTTTCTTGAAAGCAAAAAACAAGAATTGTGAAGTTATATTTTTATGACTTAATCAATCTTCTGTGCTTTTCTCTGAATTGTTCTTTATGGATTTGTTGGTTTTTGATTTAAAGCTGTTCAGTTGTTCCCCTTCCATTTTGTGATTATTCAATTAATAATACTCGATCCTAAAGCAATATTTTTTATTTATTTCTTTTACAATATACTAAGACTACAGACAGACAGCAACGCCACAATTCTATAAATAATCGTATTTCACAATAAAACTCCATTTTAATATACGCAGTTATTATTAATACATACAAACTTCTTTCTGAATGTGACCTCTGATTGTATTCATTTATAGGTTATCTATATATATAAAAATTAATGCCACGCCCACATAATATGCCCACAATATGTAAAAATATTAGTATTTTTCGCTAATGTTGCATCTAAAAATCTGAAATTCCAATATTAAAGTTTGTAGGGTCACTGTAGATAACTTCACCAAAAATGGGCGTGGTTGGTTTAATTTAACACCCACCGCCATAACTCTAAAATACTACAATAGGTATTAACGGGAAGTTCCGCTAATTAATTATCTCATACATATTTTTATTCAAAACGAAACCCGGGCAACGCCGAGTACTTTAAGCTAATCCTTTTATAAACATAAACAAAATAATATTGATAGTAGAAACTCTTAAGGGGATAACCATCCCCTTAAGAGTTTTTTATTAACAAATGAACTAAATACATAGCATAAGGAAAGTAGAAATGAGAACGCAAATTGAGCGAACTCACCTCGATATCTGCCTTATTTTGAAGTTAGATTTTATTATTCTTGACAACTAACAACGTTGTTGTTTTTAATTACTTAATAGTTTTGTAGCAACCAAGGCAAATACAGAAAAATTTTACTTTTCAAAGAGAGAAACAATTTCGAGGTGAAGAGCGGCATTTTTATACTTTTCTCACCTTACATTTATTCCACCATGGCAGTAATGGAATATGCCTGGAGGAAATTATATTTCAAGGATAATTAAAAAAAATATAAAAATCATTCTGGTTAGAGTCAAAGTCGTCACAATAAAAAAAGTGTTTCCTAAAAGTTCATACTTAAACTAGAAACTAAATAGTAGCGGGGCAAATGTTAAATGTTAACTTCCCTAAGTGGCATGAGACACTCGTACAACTTTCAATTATTTAAATACTACATGCGCATCGTTAGTTAGAGAACAACAGGATGTGCTTGCGATAATCTAGTGTAGATACGCATATCCATCACAATCAACATGAACCTAATGACAACTAGCCACACGCCACTCCGCCGAATTCTAACCCAAAATTATGAGTATAATAGAAGTGTAAGCGAACCGAAAACGTTAGTTCTGTCGGAATAATGAAGGAGTGCGTTAGCAAGCAGAAAAATCCACAAAAGCAGTTAACTGTCGAAGCAATGTCGTTTTGGAAACGCATTTTCAATACGCTCTTCATCTCGGACAACTACTACAAGACCATCCAGCCAATGTTCTTTTGTACTTTCATTTACGGTATGACACCATTCCGTGTCGTTACCGATTATTTTGGCCACAAGACACTGAAAACATCCTGGTATGGCTATGCTCAACCCTTGATGCACATGCTGTTCCTGGGCTATTCGTATTTACACGTCATATACCACAATGAGTCCGTCATTGGATATTTTCTGCACACGGAAATCTCGAATTTCTGCAATAAATTTTATGTTGCCAGTTGTGTCGTTGGCTCGAGCGTTGTCTTCATTTCGGCCGTCATTCGCGGCAAGAAGCTGCTGCGTGTCATTAACATCTTCCTCAGCATCGATTGTCATTTGGAGCGTATTAATGCGCGTTGCAATTATACGCGCATATATCGTTTCATTATATTCGTCATGTTTGTGGTTCTACTGCTGAATGTGTCCATTACTTGGACCTGCCATTACTGTTTGAAGTTAATGGATGTGTATCCTTCGCTGTTTCTAATACTCACATTTATCGGCGAGAACAGTGGCATCTCAATGTCAATTGCGATTTTTATACTGGTCGCCAGGTCAATAACGCGAAGAATTCATCATATGAATAAGGTGAGTTTTGTATTTATCCTTTTCTTAGTTAAAATTTCAACTGTAAACTGAGTCGAGGTTTCAAAGTTTTGACTTCCTTGCTCTTAAGATGTCCCTGCACGTAGAAAACAATCGTTCCACTGCAGCACTGGAGGGAATAGTTGTATTGTAAATACTTTCTGAACGTGTTCATCCAAGAAGGCAACATATGTCAGTATATCATTCGATTTCACCATTTTTGTTATTAATTTTACTTTTTGATTTGTCGTTTTATACAATATTTAACTTACTTAAATTAACGGAAGAAATTTAACGCAAGTTAATTGACTTTTAAATGAAGGAGAAAGTTAAAAAAACAAAAAATTTAACTTCGTTAATTAACTTTTAACTAATTAACTAGTTTATACCCAGCTGTGTTTTTTTATTTAGAAATTTTAACTTGTAAGTTAATTTTTTATCGACGTAACGAAATTAACTTAACGAATTTACTTTTATCGGATTAACGAAGTTAAATTCTTAACTTCGCCCACCTATACACTGCTAAATCATAATTACGTTTAATTTAAGTTCACTAACCAAATATAAGTCAATAAATTTTTTAGTTGCACACATAAGTAACTAATATCAATTTGTTTATCAAGAGGTTGAGACAGTTTTATAATTTCGAAATACCAATAAAAGTAAACATCGTTAAAAACAAGGCATAAAGATGTATGTATCTAGATACGACCGTTATATGATATGTACGAGTATGACCAATAAGACTAGTTACGCAGACTACCTTGCCACACAAGCACTCCACAAAATTTACATACAACATAAAAGTGTTAGCGGCTGTGGCTTTAGTTCTTTCGGGACAATGGAAGCGAACGTTAGCAAACGTTTCGGCGAGTATTCGGGCAAAAAGTTAAAAGCGAACAGGTTGACATTCTGGCAACGAGTTTTTAAGACGCTCTTCGTTGCGGACAATTACTACAAAACTATTCAGCCGATATTTTTCTGGGCTTTTCTATACGGTTTGACACCATTTCGTGTCGTCACTGACCGTTTTGGCAACAAGTCCTTGAAGTCCTGCTGTTATGGTTACGTTCAACTCACCTCTCATATGATGTTCTATTGCTATTGCTACAGTTATATAACTTACTACAACGAGTCCATAATTGGGTACTTACTGCGCACGGATGTTTCGAATTTCCTCAATATTCTTTACGCAGTCGGATGCTTGGTGGGTACCAGTGTCGGGTATATTATGTCTCTGATCCGGAGAAAGAACTTGTTGCACTTTATAAGCATTTTCCTTAAGGTCGATCGTCAGTTCGAGCGCTTAAATGTTCGTTTGTATTATACGTGCATATATCGATATATTCTGTTGGTTATGTTTATCGTCCAGTTGCTGGATATGTTCATTTTCGCTATATGCTATAACTCCTTAAAGAAGATGAATGTCTTTCCGTCTCTGTTTGTGTTGTGGACATTCTTCGGAGAAATCACCGGGGTGTCGATAACAATTACTTTGTATATTCTTATGACACGATCGGTGCATGGAAGAATAAAATGTATAAATGGGGTAAGTTTCATTATACGATATTGTGTATATCATATAATAATTTTAAGTATTGAATATATTTTAAATTTGCTATATCATTTTTTTTTAGCCTTGTAAATATGTTTCATCAAGTAGAAATGTTAAACAAAGAAATGAGTTATTATGACAATATGATCGACATCACTTTGTACTGAGCAGGATTTTATATTAGGTATTATAAACATATTTGGTACACTTCTATCCAGAGCTGAGCACGAACTAGTTAAAAAGTTAAAAGTTAATTAACGAAGTTACATTTTTTTAAATATTCATTTTGATAACCACTTAAAAGTTAATTAAGTCTCGTTAAATTTCTTCCGTTAATTTAACTTAGTTAAATACAATATAAAACGAAAAACTCGAAAAGTAAAATCAGTAACAAAAAAGGGAAAATCCCGAATTGAATTAGAGCAAATCGAATAATTAACTGGCAGATCTGCCTTAGATAAAAACTAATGGAATCACGAATATCATTACATTAAGAATCTCTATTTACCTTTGCTTTAATACATATGCATTATTTCTATAAATAAATAAAAAATATAAAGTGAGTGCAAACTTTTTATTAAAATTTTTTTGTTTTTTCTAAAGAAATTTTAACTTTAACGAGATTAACTAAAATTAACTTAACGAAGTTAAGTTTTGGTGAACTTTTTTTGGATTAACGAAGTTTAATTCTTAACTACCCAGCGGGAAAAAAGCGCTTCAAAACCCCTTTTAAAAAACCTCGAAGTGCTTCCTCGCCCTTACCCTATTCCTTTCAAATTTACACTACATGTCCGCTTTTGATGTGCTTCAAAACGATGTGGTGAAAGCACTTCCAGGGAAGCAGTAGAGAAGGGAGGGGGAATCACCTAACATTATTTCACATATTCGGCTGCAGACAACGAGCTTTTTTGTAGGGAAACTGCTTCTATTTCCCTCTTATGCTAAAACGGAGATAATAATAAAGTGTGGTGGAATCACCCGAAGAAGTTTTTGTTTGTTTGCTGATTCCCACTCACTTAAACAAAATCAGAAGGGAAGCAAACTAAAAAATCACGGGGAAGCATTAGTTTGTTTCTTTCCGAAGATTTTTACCTCGTATCCAAGGAAGCGCATATAAAGCACAATTTCTGCTCTTCTCTGAAAGCTGCAGTTTTATTAGATAATTTGAAACGCTTATAAAGCGCTTTTCTGAGAAGTGCTTTTTTTTCCACGTTGGGTAGCGATGCCCACATATGCTTATATTTTTTCTGTTAACAAAAATGCATTTCTTAGATCCAATCGATTAATCGTTTCATGTGCTCCAAGTCTAGATACTTTATATTTAATTACTTTATGTGATACTCTTAAACCAAATGAGGAAATTATTTCAATAGCAAAAGTTTAAGTAAAATATCAATTTACCTAAAGGTATCTTAAAGTTTAATATTTATACACACAAAAGTAAAAGGATGTGCAGATACAGCCAATACACAGACATCATCTGTATTGAGCCAAACATACTTTTCACCCTCCCTTGAATATTTTTCAAAACATTTGAAATCAATACAAACAAAAGATTCCATTCAACATTAGGAACTAATTTTCTTTAAGTTTGCAAAATCTTTATTTATTTATAAATTAAATAAATTGATTGAAAATTGTAATTAATAAATATTATTGGATACGAAATTTGCGCTTGCAAAAAAAAAAAAATATCTGTCAATTGACATTAACATTGTCATAATATTAATTAGAGTATTAATTTTCTCTTTACAAAGTAGATACTTTGTTCGCTCCAAGGTCAAATATTGCCTTTAAAATCCAGTCAAATATCGACGCGATAACTTTAACACACTTAGCAAATAAGGGTTAATACAACAAACGTATCCTTCGGATGCACACGTCATATACAAAAGGCATGACAGTTTAAAATTTTCAAATATATTTGCATACTAACAACGTTCGGAATGGCGAAGCGAAAGGATGTGCGTGCGTGCGTTCATACTCACTCGTAAAGTGTGGACACTAACTTTATATCGACACCAACAACACAGACCAGTCTCACACTTACTCTGCCCCCTGCAATTATGGCAAAGCATTTGAATATAACACAAAATAAAAGCCGCTGCGACTTTAGTTCATTTGGAATAATGGAGGCGAACGAAAGCAATCGCGAGAGTTCCGATAAAGCGTCATTCTGGCAGCGCATTTGTAGGACGCTTTTTATTGCGGACAATTACTACAAGACCATGCAGCCGATGCTGCTCTGGACATTTCTATACGGTATGACACCTTTTCGTGTCGTCACGGATTGCCATGGCGGCAAGTCTTTGAAGTCGTCCTGGTACGGCTATGTCCAGCCCACTGTTCACATGCTGTTCTTTGGCTATTGTTACACCCACATTATGTATAATAACGAGTCCATAGTGGGATACTTTCTGTGCACGGAAATTTCAAGTTTTCTCAATATTTTATATGCGCTCGCTTGCCTCATAGGCAGCAGCTTCGCGTTCATTACGGCCGTAGTATGCAAAAATCAACTGCTGCGATCGATTCGCATCTTCCTTAAAATCGATCATCAGTTCGAGCACATTGACGCACATCTGTGCTATACGGGCATATATCGTTGCACGTTGTTGTTCATGTTGGCGATAATATTGTTGAATATCGCAGTTTCGACCATTTGCTATTACACCCTAAAAAATATGGAAGTCTTTCCATCGTTGTATTTGCTTTGGACATTTTATGGAGAGACCAGTGGCATATCGACAGCAATGGCAATGTTTACTCTCATGGCCAAATCGGTGCATCGCAGAATTGAACATTTAAATAAGGTGAGTTCTGTCGGGTAATATGACTCGTTTGGACGGATTCCACCACGATTTTGGTAGCTTTTGTGGTTTCTAAAATTAAATTTGAAATTGCATTAAACATTTTCAATATTAGCTTTAAACTTTCATATCAAACTTTAACAGGAATGCAATTATTTATTGCATATAAAGTATTTCCTGTTTAATTTCCTGCTCGTGTCCTTAAGCGATGCGCATGCTCCTCGTAATGTGCTAATAAACTCATAAGTTAATTGGAGACAACTTGGACAAGTTGGCCAACATGTCAACTTCTAACTGACAAAGCAGTTAGGTGCGACACTTGTCCGTGTTAACAACAACTCTAATTGCTAGCTAATAAACTTGTAATTGTGTGCGTGTGTGTGTCTACAGACAATGTCTATGAAATTAGCACGTGTGCGAAAGTACTTTATCTCACATCAAGTCTATGAGGCACTGCGACCGCTTTTCTTTCTAACATTCCTCTATGGCCTGACGCCGTTTCGCGTCGTTAAGATCAAACAAGGCGAGACCACGGTGAAAATGTCCTTTTTCGGCTTTCTCAACATCGGCGTCTACATGGTCCTGTATGGCGGTTGCAACATCATTTCGCTGCTGCACGATGAATCGGTCGTTGGCTATTTCCTGCGGACGAGCATTTCCAATGTCGGCGATACGATGCAGATTTGCAACGGACTCATAACCAGCAGCGTTATTTACATTTCGGCTGTAGCTCAGCGGCGAAAACTGCTGCACACTATCGACATTCTGCACAGTTTGGATGAAAACTTCACCACCATCGGCGTCAGAATGAAATATTCGCGTATATTTCGTTTTTCGCTGGCTATGATCATTTTCAAATTGGTTATTATTGGCGCCTTCTTTGTGGGCGTGTTTCAACTGCTTAAATCGGTTCATGTCACACCGTCATTTTACGTATGCGTCACATTTTTTCTACAGCATTCCGTAATATCGATTGCGATTTGTCTTTTTTGCTTTGTGGCACGCAGTTTCGAGAGACGTTTGCTCATACTGCACAAGGTTAGTGAACTACAATATTATATTGCCATTTTAGAGATACCAAAGCATATGCAACTTGTAGCATATATGTGCTATATGAGTGGAAGTAGTTTTTGTCCGATATTGCTCCCATGGAACTTAATTTTCGCTTAGATAATGGGAGCTCACATACCAAATATCTCAAAACCTCTTAAATTATGGCTGAAATTGTTGAGACAGACAGACACTTGTCATTTATATATATACAGTGTCATACCAAACACGACTCCTTATGGGCGTTACAAATAGAAGAACAAACTGAAGAACAGAAACACATACGACGAGATTTTTTTCATGTCGAATGTCGCAAAGAACTTTTTATTAGGTAAAACATCGAATAAAAAAATTGTTTGTTTGTTTCTTTTTTTGTTACTCATGGGAAAACAATTTCGTGCGATGTTTTTTGTAAACAAATTTTTGCTGCTTATATTTGTCGTTATTTTTAACTATTTTGGTTTAAAGGAGTAAGTACATACATATGTACATAAACATTTATTTGTAATTCATTCTGTCTACTAAATTCAGACAATTCCGCTGGGGCTTCATCCATTAGAGTATGGTTATAACTCCCCAAAGAGTAGTTTTTCTTTTCATAGGAATCGCAAACAAATTGTTTCATTTCTTTTGTACCATTTCATGTTTGCGTTAGTTTTAATTACTTTACTAAAACACGTTTCTGTAGCACTCACATTAATCCTCATCGGTCATTTTTTATAGCTAGTTAAATCAACCCATTCGGCAAGTTATATTTTTGAAATAGTGCTGTAATACAACATGTTTTAATTTTATAAATGATATAGTGCAGATGCAGTTAGTATTACAGAATCATCAATTGTCCGCCCTTTGTTTTATATCTGCAATAACATTGCATATATAATTCAGTTATGTGCATATATAATTTACTTTTTTGCTTACATCTTTCAGTTATATTACTATAAAATTTCAACTAAATTCTTGTAATTTTGTTGTAACATTTCAGTCTCATTACTAATCAATGTTAGAAACATTACTGAAATATAAATTTAAAACAAAAATGCCCGAAATTTTAAATTTTAATTTTGTTTATAAATTATAAATTATAAATTTTATTTTTTCATATATTTTTGATGCATTTTTTGACCGCTTCAATTACTCGGTAATTCGGCCAGACTCCGCCGATATTTGTTGAGCGTAATTTTAGATTTATCTTGTTCAAGACCAACTTCTTCATTAAATTTCTTAACGCACCTTCTTATCATTTGAAAAACCGTTTTCAAATAAATTTATAAATGTTTATTAGCTAACTAAAATACATTACTTTTGTGTTGGTAATTAATTTTTATATATATTTCAAATGTTCATGAAATATGTCAGTCACATTTTATTGCATTGCATCTGCAATATATCGAAATAATTGTAAAACGAATATATCATTGAAATGTTCGTGAAATATTTAACCACCATTTCAAATTCAATAAAACAATGCGACGTTTATGAGATATTGTGAAAATATTTCAACTTTATATATTCTTTGCAATACGTATAACCGAAATTGTGTTATATAACATTCCGGCTGGGTACAGTAGCTTTAATATAAAAAACTAAGAGTAGGAAAAAAAA
This sequence comes from Suillia variegata, assembly GCA_949127995.1. Lineage (NCBI taxonomy): Eukaryota > Metazoa > Arthropoda > Insecta > Diptera > Heleomyzidae > Suillia > Suillia variegata. The sequence goes on from OX421844.1 coordinate 19,557,442, forward strand.
GTAGAAATCGACATGTTATAGATAACTGCTAAAACAAACAATTACCTGCACTCATATAATCACAATAAAATGTCAATTCATACCGAGGAGTGTTGTTTGTTGTTGTGGTAACTAAATTAAGGTTTGCTACTTTATTAACTCATTCAAATAACTTTCGATGGTAGAAAGACATCTGCATGAGCAGATAAAAAATTACATTCAAAACATTCATTTTAATGTAGACTTTGTATTGTATTACTATAATATCGCGAATGTTAAAGTAAATGTACATTTTACATATCGTGGCCAGAATTCACAAAGGCCTTAACCCACATTTGTTTCTGGTAGCGTACTATATTACTGTATTATATTACAAAAAATTAGACCCGTGAAGTCAAAAATTACGATTTTATAGCTAATACAAAAAAGTATATCAATTTATTTTGTTCATATTTTATAATGTTTTTTGTTTCTTCTGTAAATCTTCCGAAATGATGTTAGATCCTTTTTACATTTTGACATCGATATCGATTTGCAAGTTTACAAGTTTTTCAATTTCATATCCTGTAGTCTTCTCTTAAAAAAGAACAAATGAATGCATTCATGCAGCCCCCTTGAGTCAAACAATTAACAAGGGTGTAATTTATTCAAACAGGAGTTAATTAAGAGCAACAGGTCAATCCACTGCCCCATCCGTCTTCATCAGGAACAAGCGCACGACATGAAAACAACAACAATAAAAACAACTACAGACGTTTAAGCAAATATGACAAGTGGCCACGGCTGGATAAAATGAATGTAAATGGTGGATGGTAGATGATGGGTAGAGTAGGACACCATCCACATCCCATCATAAATTTGCATATAGCAATAAAAAAAATATTAATAAACTGAAGAAGGAAGACTTGAGCACTTATGCGGTATCCGTATCTAAAGCTAACGCCAGTTGTAGCGCGCACCTCGAGCGACATGGATAAGCAGAAAATACAAGTCCGGCGACCTTTCTGGAGTCGATTGCGTCGTGCTTTCACTGCAAAGCAGCTGTACGAATGTCTGCAGCCGTTGTTCCTTTTGACCTACTGGCATGGTCTTACGCCGTTCTACATTAAACGAACTGTTGGTAACTCGAAATACGCTCAGGGCAATAAAGAACTGCATCACTCTGTGTTCGGATACATGAATGGGATTGTCCATATTGTTGTGTACAGCATCTGCTATACGCTGACACTGCTGAACAGTTGCGAATCGATGGCTGGGTATTTTTTCCGCTCGCGTATAACCTATGTCGGCGACCTAATGCAGATCCTTAGCGGCGGAATTGGCGTTACTATTATTTACCTGACCGCCATCTTGCCCAAACATCGATTACAGCACAGTCTGCAAACGCTTTATCAAATGGATACGCAATTGCGTGGTGTCGGCGTTAAGATAATGTACAGCAAATTGTTGCGTTTTAGCTACGTCATGATGTTCTGGATGTTTGTGGTGAATACGCTCTATACCTGCGGTAGTTTCGCGTTATTGCGCTCGGCACATGTGAAAGCGTCATTTTCGCTGCACGTCACGTTTATTATGCAACATACCGTTTTAGCGATAGCGATTTCCATGTTTTCGTGCATCACCAAGATGCTGGAGATGCGTCTGATCATGATGCACAAGGTAGGGTCGAATGGCCAATTATATTGTTGAAAGTTCTTTTTTTATGGAAACGAGAAGTTATTTTTTTTTTTATTAAGATACAAATTGTTGGTTCCTACAAAGTGCCCTTCGATTATTTCTTTAAACTTTTAATAATGGGAATCATGGTGCCATAAATATAAGGTGAGGAAAGTAAAAAAAAACGTCTCTCTTCACCTCGATATTATTTCTCTTTAGAAAACAAAATTTTTGTGTAGTTGCCATAGTTGCTACAAAACTATCAATTAAATAAAAACAACAACGCATTTTTTTTTTCAAATACAAAAATTAAACTTCAAAATAATGCAGACTAATAAGGCAGAAATCGAGGTGAGTTCCTACTTTCCTAACCTTATTATTCAACCATGATGGGAATGTCATTTTACTTTCGTTTTCATTAATAATATTCTCTTAGATTGTTATAATATAAGAATAGAAGGTCAGATTTTGATTTTTGTTCTTGGTTTACATTGAGCTATCTGTTGGCACTAAGGTTTGACGTTTAACCCAACCTGTCAATGTCAATGGTTCGCATTTAAAGGAGTATCTTTGCACAGTGTGGATACCTAGTATTGGTTTTATTCAGAATTTTAACCATGAGTAGTCTAGTAAACCAACTACATGAGTAATACCACAAATCAATTGGTAAATGAAAGGAACACTGCCATTAAATATTGAAGTATCAGTTACCGCCAAAGTCCTATCGTAAAATTAATGAAAGTGTCAAAAACTCAAATTGCACCTGAAGTCGTTTTACAATTACATGACACCTCGCTTCCATAACGAAAAGCGCGAGCAATGCTTTTCCTATAAAAACTGAACGACATGTACCAACAAAATTTAGTTTCGCTTACTTTAGATACGAATAGAAATGCCACTCTGGAGGGAAGTCTTCAGTCCGAGCGACGCTTACGCTGCTGAGCAGACTTTGTTGCTTGTGACCTTCATGCTCGGACTAACGCCATTTCGATTGCAGGGCATGCCCGGTAATCGTCGCATTAGTGTCAGTCGTCTCGGTTATCTGAATACGCTGCTGCATGTGACACTCTTCATGTATTGCTTCATTTACACGTTCGTGCAACAGGATTCCATTGTGAGCTTCTTCTTCAAGTCGGAAATTTCCAAAGTCGGTGATATGTTGCAAAAGTTCGTCGGCATGACGGGCATGTTGGTGCTGTTCGGCATAAGCTTAGGCAAATGTCAGGACATTATACAATTGCTCCATGCCGTGGCACTTATCGATGGGCGTTTTCTCGATCTGGGCGTTGTCTTCAGCTATAGCTATATCATGAAATTGTCCCATTCGAAGTTGTTTCTGGTAATCACGGTGAATTTGTCCTATATGGCCAGCAGTTTGTGTCTGTTGTTTCGCAACGAGATTTGGCCATCGTTCCAGGCGATTGTGTCGTTCTTTGTGCCGCATGTCTTTTTACTCTGTGTCGTTGTGCTCTTTTCGGCATTCGTGATGCGTCTGCAGCAGCACTATGATTTGTTGAACAAGGTAAGCTGATCGAATTCTTAGAAGACGTAACCAATGTCGTCAGAAATTTAAGATCTGTACCTAAAACTTATAGAAATTAATTCCATATGCACTTTTCCTATGCCGAAGCTCAAATACCCTCCGTCATTTTAGATAAACTATAAAAAGGGCTTCTTGTATCACATCCGTAACTACTAACGTATTAAATACCGAATATGAAATTTTATTAAATTTTATTCCGCATACAAAGGCGGAGTGTGTATGGGAGGGGGGGGGATAATTTTTTTGCGATCACGCCCATTTTTCGTAAGTCGTTTTGTGTTACTATTAAAATGTGAAACTCGGAATTTGAACTGATTATTTGCACTGGAACTATTTTTAAAATTATTGTAATCGATCGGACAAACGGAGGGATGGACATACATCATTAATTCGAAACTGATCATTTATATATATACTAGCGTATGCCCGGCATGCGTTGCAATGCCACTTATAAAAAGAAAATGTTTGTTTTTGAAATTTAATACATTTGTTTTAATATATATAGAGAACTTCCCGGTACTCCTCGGTGGTCGTTGAATTGTTCCAACTACGCCCACTTTTGGTGAAATTGTCGACAGCAAGCATACAAATTCAAAAACGAAATTTCAAAATTTTTAGAACCATGATTAGCAAGGTTATCGTATATTTTCACGTAATTAAACAAATTGTGGGCGTAATAGGTGAGCGTGGCAAATTTGTTTTGCCCAAAACCATCCTTTGCATGAACACTGCGCATAGGGTACAAAGAAATATATTTATTAAAATATATTCATTTTTATATACATACATATATATATTGTCATATCAACTACGCCTCCTTATAGGAGTCACAAATTGAAAAACAAACTCAATATAAATAATTGAAAGATATAAAATATAATCTCTGAAGGGGTTAAGCTAAGAATGGTGAGTTGGATTTCTGGTCCAGATTGTTTTAGTTTTCACTTTTTGTCGTTAATTATCTTAAAGGCTTATTGACTTAATGCTAATAACTATTACAAATCTAAAAAATAGTTTCAATTTCGTAAACGTAAATTAAATTTAAATTTGTTCCAGAGTGTAAATTTTCATTAGACTAATGTGATATTTTTTGAATGAAATACACCTTTGTGACTTATTTAGCGATACTTAATTAATTACTGCACTTCCACGGCAACACCAGCCAATTTTCTTAACTATTAACTGTTTTCAATTAGCTCCGTACTAATACTTAGCCACTCATCAATTAGCTTAATTTCCTGTATTTCACTTTCACTGTTTCATAAATTTTTGCAAAATAATTTCAGTCGTAATTTTACTTCAAAGCATTGCAGACCAAGAGGCGCATCGCAGATTGCCATGTGTTTACTTCGATACGTTCGTCGCTCCTTGCAGGATATGCGTAATCCGAAGGACATCTACGCCTGCTACCGTTTTTTATTCATATTCGCCTGGATTATCGGAATGATACCGTATCACGTTAGCAACGCTTCGAAAAGCCAATTGCAAACATCCAAAGTGGGCTATTTCAACATGATGACGCGTCTTGTCTTCTTCCACTGTAACTTTGTGTACAGTATGGTCCGGGACCACTCAGTACTCTCCCATTTTTTTCACAACGATGTTTCGCAATTTACCGACGCGATGCAACGGATTAACGGCATGTTAGGCATCTCATGCGTCCTTGTTGCATGCTTCCTGCAGCGGCGTCATTTTATGCGCCTGGTCGTATGCTTTGAAAAGATCGAAGAGCTATTCAGTATTGTGGGCGTGTCCTTTCGACATAAATGTGCATCTTCGCACATCAATCGTACAATCGCACTGATGGTCATCTTGAATTTTGGATATTTGTTGCCAAGTTTGTTTTGCATTCTGCTGCGAGACGGCATTCAACTGTCATCGGCCTCCATTGTCGCTTTCTACTCGACGCAATTTATTGCAATCGGAGTTGTAATCTTGTTTTATGGGTTCATGCACAAAATTAACGGGTATTTGCATTCTGTAAACGAGGTGAGCAAATTTATTTAAATTAATTTAAGTTAAAACAAATATTACTTACAATACAAAGATAATTAATGACCACACCTCCTTTAGTTCTTGTTGCTGCCGCAATTTTAATAGTCAAACTTTGGTTGGACCATGGTTGAATAATAAGGTTAAGAAAGTGGAAATGAGAACGCAAATTGAGCGAATTCACCTCGATGTTTGTCTTATTTTGAAGTTTGTTATTTTTTCATTTTTGACAACAAACAACGTTGTTGTTTTTATTAACTTAATAATCTTGTAGCAACCATGTCAACTATACAAAAATTATATTTTTAAAGAGAGACGCAATATCGAGGTGGAGAAGGGCAATTTTCTACTTTCGTTACCTTGTATTTATTACACCATGGGCTGGACCAACGTTCGAACTCGGGCTTCATTTTCAAAAAAAAAATTATTAATAAATTATCTTCGCCGATGTCGAAGCTGAAATACCCTACACCCAGAGACCCCAAAATGTAATTCTTATAGCTCAGATGTGTCACTTGTGGTGCATTAAAATAACTTCCCAGTGATTTGGATGAAGAATTTTGTTTTTAATTATTTGAAAATATTTCAATTAAACTAAGAAGAAAAAAATCACTCTGTATTTTCTGACCAAAACTAAATTTTTTAATGACCTACTTTAAAAAATCAACCAATTGTATATGCGAGTAGGTACAAATCACCCTTGTGACTTCTTCGACGAAATTTAATTACTTAATTCGATTGCTGAACCAACTGCACGAGTGCTTAACCCATTGTGACCTTTACTACTAACATACACACGAGTATGTACCTATTTATCTAGTGTTTGTCGTATACGAATCTTCAGCAGACATTAATTAATTCCACGTTCGTATTCAGGACAGTCCTTTTCCACTTCAGTCGCGTATTACTATCAAAACGCTGAAGTTCTATTATAGAAAAATTCGAGCTGGAATGTGGCTGCCGCAGACGATTCGACGATTTTTAAGGGATTTTCACTATCCAAAAGACATATACGGCTGTTATTGCATCTTATTCAGACAAGCTTCATTTTTTGGCATGATTCCATATCACATTGGCTACACGCCGAAGCCACACTTGCGTCCAACGTGTTGGGGATACCTGAACATGTCGGTTCGATATTGTTTCTACCACCTGAACTTCTTTTACAGCATGGCCCATGAGGAATCAATACTGGCACATTTCTTCTCTTCCGAGGTGTCGCATATAACCGATCAAATTCAGAAGATCAATGGCATGTTGGCCATTTCATTGGTGCTCGCCGCGTCCTACTTTCGTCGGCGTTACTTTCTCCGACTGGTGATGTCTTTCGAAACATTGGACAAGTTGTTTGTGCGTGTGGGCGTGTGTATTTTGCAGAAACGCTTGGCCATGCACATCAATCGTGTCCTGGCGCTGATGTTGTCTATGAATGTGGCCTATATTTTGTATAGTTCGATTGGCATTTTGGCCTATAATGGCGTAAAACTTTCAATGCATACCTCGATTACATTCTACTCGCCGCACTTTATTGTTTTCGGTGTTGTTGTCCTGTTCTATGGGTTCTTGCATAAAATTACTAAATACTTTAGTGCTGTGAATAAGGTAAGCATTCACTATAAAAAGATAATATGTTACTTTTGGCTGTTTTCACATTTGTCCTTGCGTACTAGGGTCATCTGGAAAAATGTTTTCGTAATAAATTAAGTTGTTTGAAAATTTAACTTACAGAATTCGTCGGACCGTAGAACCTTCAATTTATAATTCACATTTAATATATACTAAACATGTGACTCTTACAGCTGATATTTCTTTATTCCTTGGCACATTTCTGTTCAACAATGTTAATAATTTTAAAAATATAACAAGGAACCGGACTAACCTTAACCAACATTAATCACTTAACAAACCGTATTGATTCCATAAGTTTTAATTCCTTGCATTTGAAAACTTGGAACAATAAATAATAATAATAATAATAATAATAATAATAATAATAATAATAATAATAATAATAATAATAATAATAATAATAATAACAACTTATCTAGAAAATAGTGTAAAACAATCTTAAGCAAACTTTATGTGCTTTTATGTCGGCTCAATTTGTTACATCTATATTCTATATTCTTTCTTTCTTTCTTTCTTTCTTTCTTTCTTTCTTTCTTTCTTTCTTTCCTTCTTTCTTTCATTCATTCTTTCTTCCTTTCTTTCTAATCTAAATCATTCATCCGATTGCGATAAAACTTTGGAGGGTTGTTGTGCACACGCTTGATATAATTTCGACACGCCCACCTATTACGCCCACAAATTAAGAAAATATGAGAATATTTTCGATAATTTCGCTACTGAAAATCTGAAATTTTATATCTGTTTGGAATAAATCCGGTCTACTTTACGCCCTCCACCAAAGCTTGAACTTGATCCACTATATAGTTTTATGTCTTCCTATGTTCCGCTGCCACATTTGTTTTAATCCTTATGGGGATATGTCAACATTCTCAAATGTAGCGTTATATTATCTATATATTATACCTGGTGCGTCTTTTCCTGAACACCGTTTATATTATTATAGATCCTTTGGAAATTAGATAAAACACAAGAATAATAAGGTTAGGAAAGTAAGAACTCACCTCGATCTCCACCTTATTTGGAAGTTAATTTTATTAATCTGTTGTTTTTATTTACTTAATCTTTTTATGGCATAAAAATTAAATTTTCAAAGAGACAAACAATATCGACGTGGAGAGGGACAATTTTCGACTTTTTTCACCTCATATTTATTACACCATGGTGTATTTTTTAATTTACCTTCAAATTAATTTATAACTGAGTGCCTAGTACAATTCTTAACACTGACCTTGACAGACTTTCCACTGAATTCTATTCCAACAATCAATGTAAAATATTAATAAAGCACAACACTGAATGACTTTTTAAATGGTTTAACTTAAGCCAACATTAATCAATTAACGCAACCAATTGTTTCCATAAGCAATTGTTTCTTATAGTTCACAATCTAGAATACACTGCTCAACAATCTTAACCAGACATTAGGTAAATTTATTTCTGGTCTACATATTTTCTACAGCTCATACATTAACTTCAGTTTCGTTTGAATTTCAACACGTCTACACATCCGCAAGGCTCAGTTTCATGACATATCCGCGTTCAAATCGTCGCCTCCTGCAGGATATATACAATCCCAAGGATGTTTACGGTTGCTTCCGCTACTTATTCATATTTGCTTTTTCCTTTGGCATGATTGCCTACCGCGTTAGCAATGTTCCGCGTCCACATTTGCATCCATCTAAATGGGGCTACTTCAACATGTTCGGGCGTATAATCTTCTTCACAAGCATTTTTATATATAGCTCACTCTACGAGCAATCCGTACTGTCGCATTTCTTCTTCTCCGATGTTGCGCACTTTGCAGATGAGGTGCAACGATTTGGCTGCACTTTAGCGATTTGCCTCGACATTGTCGCGTTCTTTGTTAAGCGACGGCACTTAGTTCATCTGGTTAGCTGTTACGAAACGCTAGATCGACTGTTTGTGCGTGTAGGCGTGATATTTTTGCAGAAGCGTTTGGCGACGCGTTTAAATTGTATTATAGTGCTGATACTTAGCTTGAATACAGTTTATATTTTCTTCAGCTCCCTTGGAATGTCGCGCAAGGGCCTTGAGCTGATGATACCCTCCTTGATTGTATTCTTCTCGCCGAATTTTTTAGTTTTTGGTATTGTTGTTTTATTTTATGGTTTCTTGCTGAAAATCATCAAATTCTTAAGTGCCTTGAATAAGGTAAGACTACTGACTCAAAATAATTATATTATCGGTTATGGATGAACAGAAGTTGTATCTTCCAAACAAAAATTTAACTAGTTTCTACACACCTACTCCATGGATTATTTTTTATATATTAAATTATAGTAACCTCTTATCCAAACATGTTTACTTAATCTAACATGTTCTTCACTCTTTCATTATAGGTGCTTAAAAATCTGTCACACCAGTGGGAAAACAACCGCACGGTACCAACCATAACGCACAAACAACGCTCGATGCAGTGCCTTGACTCGTTCTCCATGTACACTATTGTCACAAAGAATCCCTCTGAAATTATACAGGAATCCATGGAAATACATCATTTGATATGCGAAGCGGCATCGACCGCAAATAAATACTTCACATATCAACTTCTGACCATCATCTCGATTGCATTTCTTATCATTGTCTTCGATGCATACTATGTGCTGGAGACACTACTGGGAAAGTCAAAGCGTGAAAGTAAATTCAAGACCATCGAATTCGTAACGTTCTTCTCGTGTCAAATGATTTTGTACCTGATTGCGATTATATCGATTGTGGAGGGCAGCAATCGTGCCATTAAGAAGGTTTCAAATTTATGGAATCATTTTCAATTACGTAGCTATTTCAAAAGAAACATTGATTTGTATGTTTACAGAGCGAAAAAACTGGCGGCATTGTGCATGCTCTGCTTAACAAAGCCCCCAATGCGGAGGTCAAAGAAAAACTCCAGCAATTCTCGATGCAACTGCTGCATTTGAAGATCAACTTTACTGCGGCGGGTCTGTTCAACATCGATCGCACGCTTTACTTTACGGTAAGTGCAGACGGATTTTTCTACTGAAGGCAACCAAATATTTCCACTTTGTATTAACTTGCAGATCAGCGGCGCTTTGACCACGTATTTGATAATTCTTTTGCAATTTACCTCAAATACGCCGAACAACTCGAATGTCACATGTGAAACGGCGGCGTTGATGAACTCAACGTTTTGATGCAAATGGATGAAGTCTATCTATTTAATTTCGTATACTCGAATTTGTCCGGCTGGCTGGAGATTTTCTAAAATTTGATGTTACACTTGACTACATACTTACAGATACAAATAAATAAACAAATAAAAATGATTAGAAATCAAAAAAAAACATCTCAATTAAAATTTTGAATTTATTTAAAGCAAATACATTTAATGGAAATCCGATTTTGGACCCACACTTGGATTGGTTTTTGTTTTTTTATCCTTTACCACGCGCATTGAGTTTGTTCTTTCATTTGTAACGCCCATAGAAAAGGCGTGGTATACATGTATATATAAATAAATGATCAGCGTCGTATTCCGAGTTGATTAAACGATGTCCGTTTGTCTGTGCACACGATTACAGTCGGAGGTTAAAAGAAATCGATCTGAAATTATTTATATGAGCTCTATACTTCAAGCGGAGGCCAAGTTCTAAGATGAGTAATCGGATGAGAGCAACGCACACTTATAAGCAAAGCATGTAGCACATATGTATGTGCTACAAAGAGCAAATTTTCTTATGTAGTTAGCACATAAGTGTATATTATAAATGAGCGTTTTTCTTATTGGATCACGCCCCTTTTTAGTTGGTAGTTTTGTGTTCCTACCAAAGTGTTAAAGCGTGGTTCATATCTGATCACTCCCATTTTTTGTGATCAGTTTTGTGTTACTACTAAAGTACTAAATATTGAATTTGAATATGCACTGGAACTCCCCCACTTGGAGAATACGACGTCTAATACCAAATTTTAGCTCGATAGCTCTTAAACTACGACTGTAATCGCTGAGACAGACGGACAGGCGGACAGACAGACAGACGGACGGACATCATTAAATTGACTCAAAATCCGACGCTGATCATTTATATATACACTTTGTCATACCTACCACACCCCCTTCTTGGCGTTACAAACGGAAGAACAAACTTAATATACCATTCGGTACGTGCACATGCACGTGGCAAAGGGTATAAATATTCGACATTAATTTTAGTATATGAGTTTGTATAAACAATGTCAACAACTTCACAAAAAAGGGCGTGGGTGAATCAATATGACTCCCACTTTTTCCAACAAGTTCAGCAGCTCGAAACGTTATATAGGAAACATATAAAGGAATGCACCGGAAAAATAATAGGCAAAATCATACAAAATCTTCCACGCCCACATTTTGTGAAATTAATTATATTGCTCCTAAAAGTCTTGTATCTGAGTTTGGTGGGTCACTGTCGATAACTTCACAAAGAAATGGGCGTTGTTGGAACAATTGAACGCCCGCCGCTGTAACTCAGAAACACTACACCGAAGAAGTTCTAAAGCTAAATAATTAATTTGCACATATTTACGTTCCAAACAAAATTCAAGCAACGCCAGATACTTGAAGCGAGTTTACTTCTGAACGTTTCTTAAAGCTAAAATATTCAGGCAAGTATTAATGGAAATGACGAAAATCCTTTTTTTCAGTAGTGAACGTTTTTGCCAACTTCCGCTTTTTAAAGACACCTCGCGGCACCACTGACTAAAGTGTTTAACTTTGAATATCAACCATTAAAGGCTTCTCATAAATTGATTGAAAAACAAAAACAAAAAGTCATAAATAATCACATTCAAGTCGATTTAATACAATATGAAGTGATAGCGACAGCAACAGTTTACGCGGGCAAACTTCGCTTCATTACGCCATCACAAATACGTATCAGCAAAAGAACACAATGTGACGCTATTTGTACGCTCAACTCTGCTAAGAAGTTACATGCACACTAATAAATAACAAAATAGCAAAAGGGACAGACATGTCATTAGAGCAAAATATTTCTATTTGGTTTTTTTTTTCTTTTCTTTTCTTTCAGTTGTCATTTCAGAAGTATGTTTGCTGATTGAAATTGAATAAAACCATACAAAATGGACGTCGAGCGGTAGCAGTCATGTTTGAAATGCCACCCAACACACACTGACACACATATGTACACTCACACTTAGCGTAACTTAACCACATAGAGGTCACGATGCGTTGAACTTGACAAACACATGTGCAGAGTTCGGAGACTCCTTCGAAATGTGTCACAAATTTCAACTAAATGGCAACACTGCAAGAAATGATATGTGATTATAAAGTTTAAAAAAAAAACTTATGTCAAGAAAGTTCAAGAGAAGTTTAAAAAATATTTGTTATTGTTTGAAAACAAATTTAACCCATTACAAGTCAAAACGAGATTTTTTCAAATCCATATTTGATTTTTGAATATATGTAAAAAAAAATTAAAATCATTTTTTTTATATATGGCATATATCCAACAAAATATTATACTAGGGTGGTCCAATAAGTACCTACAAACGAAAAACGATAATTTTGGAAAAGCGCCTATTTATTTCTCAACATAGTTTCCTTTTAGCTCGATACACTTGACCCAGCGATGCTCTAACTTATTTAACCCGTCTAAAATACGTAGGCCTCCATTTTGAGATTATACTTATCTATCTTTAAGTACTTCTGAAAACAAGAATAGTTTTATACAATATAATCTTTAATTCTGAACCGATTTTGTTTAACTCCATTTACTGGAAATATATGATATAATACTTAACATACGTAACTCAAAATAGTATTAAGACAGAATGATTCAAGTAGAAAGAATTGCAATAAAGCAAAAACTTTTGATTGATTGCAGATTTGCAACTGTACGGAGGAAATGGTTAAAAGGAAATTATTGAGTTCACCACAAAATGAATTTCGAAATAACTTTATTTTTTCAATGGGTAAATTGTATTGAATTTTAAATTAAATACACTAAATGCATATCCTAATTCCAAATGAACGGTTCAAGGGTTCAAGATTTTTGAGCAAAGAAATATTTTTAAATTTATTTTTAGTGTAAATTTTATGTTTATATAAATGCGAAATTGTATTTGTACGCCTTAATTAACAAATTATGTATGTCAATTGTTTTAGCTTATTAAAAGGACATTTGCCAATGTCAATCCTCTTGTCAATTCTTCAAAGTCTGGAAGCAGGGTGGAGGTGTGTTTGTTCAGTGGAAATTTCAATGTCAATGCGGGGTTTACGAACAAACGGCAAAGCCAGCAAAGCCAGCAAACCGCAATTCCGACATACTTCGCTCATCGGAGGGTTAGTATTCAACAAGTGTGCATAGACGACGGATGCCATAGTCGCTGGCTTCCATTACGAATTATTTCCGCTTCCGGTATTAATAACCTACGCTGCTAAACGTTCTTATCCACGCGATTTGACAAATGGGTTTTCACAAAATCTGGGAACGTCTGACACAGGCGGACAACATATTCCAGTCGTTGCGTCCGCTAACCTACATCTCGTACATCGGTCTGGCGCCATTTAGCATGACATCGCAAAAGGAGGTGCGCACTTCAGCGTTGTCCTTCGTTGCGGGCGTTATACATTTCCTGTTCTATGTGTTGTGCTTTTTTCTGTCGATACGCGAAGGTGACTCCATCATCGGATACTTCTTCCAGACAAGTCTTACGAAACTGGGCGATGCGACGCTCTCGCTGACGGGCATCATTGCCATGCTGACCATTTTTGGCTTTGCGATATTCAAGCGGAATACGTTGATTCACATCATCCAGAATAATCTAGTCGTAGATGATATTTTCGTGCGCTTAGGCATGAAGCTGGACTATCGCAGGATACTCTGGTATTCGTCGGCTATATCGCTGGGCATGTTGCTCTTTAATGTCATTTACTTGTGTGTGAGTTTTATGCTGTTACGTTCGGCATTTATTTGGCCATCGTTTGTCGTTTTCACGACATTTGCGCTGCCACACATCAATATCAGCATTATGGTTTTTAAGTTCCTGCTGACTACGCACTTGGCCAAGAGCCGCTTCTGCATGATGAATAAGGTTGGTAAAAGTAAAAGTGAGTAGGGATAAATAAATACAAGTAAGTGTTCCTTCAAGTTCTTTATTCAAAGCTTAACAAATTAGACCTAATAGGTTTTAATATCCATCTTTGGTCTTATATTTTGAATATGGTAAAGTCGCCCAAGTCTACTAGTTGAGCTAGCAAACCCGGTGCTTAGTAGATGAAACTGTTAAAAATTGTAAGTTGGTTCGTAAAATTAAAAAATGTCCGAAATATCAACTTAATTGCAATTTTCAAGACATGGTCCGGGATCTATGCAACCCAATTTATTCAATCTTTAATAATGTCTGGAAAATTTCTGTAAAGAAATCTAACTCCAGATCGAGTATGATGTGGACACAGCTAAATAAAAAACGCTTAATCGATCTACTTTCACTAAGTAGGTCTCAAATTAGTATCATAGTTGGCGTTCCAATAGGACATTATCTCATAGGTACTCAAGCCAGAAGACTGGGTATTTTCACAAATGATATCTGCAGAAGCTGTAGATATAAGGAGAAGGAGGAAACTATAATACACCTTTTATGCCCCGCATCATCTAACAAACGATATACTCACATAGGCCTAGTTGATATATCTAAATCGAATATAAATAATATTCTTCGTTATATAAATTGTACGGGATGGTTCAGTTAGCGATATAGCTCATATACCGCTGGGCATTACAAAGGGCTCTTAGCCTAAGTGGATTTCTTTTCAAGAAACAGCCTAACACACTAACCTTACCTAACAATGTCTTATTTTAAGTGAATATAATTGATATCATTAAAATAACTCAACATTTTTTCAATTATTTGTATCACTCATGTCCTGTAAATTATTTTGGTTATAATACCATTTCAATTCGACTAACCTAATCAATTAGATAGTCTCTAAAATTATATTTTAGTTATTTACTGAAAGAGAGAGATAAGTGAATAAATTGTAGTTTATTTTAATTTTAAATGAAAATATATGTTTTTGAAATAGTTGGAATATCAAATATTGTGGGTTTATACAAAAATAAAGTTTAGCCTGAAATGTTCTTCCAGACCTTATATTTAATTTGATTAATTTGATTATTATTGTACTATAATTAATTTATTAAAATATATTAACAAATGAAATTATTAAAAGTTTAATTATGTTTCGATCGTTTTTAACAGGTGCTGCAGGAAATTCTCGATTTGCACATTGAGGAACGCAACAACTCCATCGAACTGTCGCCCATGCACTCTGCCGTACGCATCAATCGTAGTATACCCCGACGTCGCACCTCGTCCATTGCTCAACCGCGCTACAGTGTTACCTCGATAGTACGCCAGAATCCGGAATCGACGTTAAAGCAAGTGACCAACGTCCACAATCTACTCTGCGACATTTGCAATACCATTGAAGAGTATTTTACATATCCGATGCTCGCGATCATTGCCATTTCGTTTCTCTTCATACTCTTCGATGATTTTTACATATTGGAAGTTCTGCTGACGCCCACACGTCTGGAGTTGTTCGAGACAGACGAATTCTTTACGTTCTTCTTCAATCAGATGTTATGGTATGTCATCATAATTTTACTAATTGTCGAGGGCAGCAGCATTACGATTAAGGAAAGCGGCAAAAGCGCCGCAATTGTTCACAAAATACTCAACATCACGGATGATCCGGAGATACGCGATCGTCTGCTGCGTCTGTCGCTACAGTTGCAACATCGACGAGTGTGCTTCACGGCTGCGGGACTCTTTAATCTGGATAGAACCCTAATATTTACGGTTGATTTTTGTTTGCAGATCTGCAGTTAAGTTGAATATCGTTAATGAATGTTTCATCTTTTGTTTTAGATCACCGGCGCAGCTACTTGTTATCTAATTATCCTCATACAGTTTCGCAACACACCCTATCACGAGATACCACCGCTTAATAACACCACGTCCTAATAGATGCCAGTTCCCTGTACTTTTAAGATGTTGAATATTCAATTTTAAATCATGTTGTTGTATCTGTATTTGGGATTTAATAAATAATACTTGTTTTGTGCCTTCAAATTAAATACACATTTTTATAAACTTTAATTTGTGCGCGTATACAGCGATGAGAAAAGGAAGAGCCACTTCTTTAGAGGAACGACTGCCGGACGCATTTGTACTGGCTTTAAATATGTCAAAAGTTCCATGAATTGTTTGTAGATATGAATTTAACTATTTGTTCAAAAGTGCACACAAAATTGATCGTACTAAATGTCATAATTGCTCTTGATTAAATGCTTGAATTTCATAATTGGAAGTGCTATAAAGGAATCTACACATACATATTCGAATATATTTTCTTCGTAAACTTTACGGTTCCGGGTCACCAATCTTCATGAAAAATTTGCTTTTTGAAAAGTCGAATTTTATATGCATCGAATTCGAATTATAAAACTCAGAGATGTTTCATTGAATTTCTTTTTTTTTGTTTCGCTAGATCGGCTTTTTTGTGTAGCATATTATTATTCTCAATGTATCTCTTTATAATTATGTATAATACACATATATTATCGGATAATATTTATATCTTCTTTCTTTTAAATATCGTTAAAATATAAAATTGGTTTAGAAGATACCACTGAGTATTGCGATTTCGGGTATACAAAAAATGCAATTCATGGCTCCTTCTTAAACCTTGCTGGGCCTTGACTAATAGTTTAGAAGGATAGTTAACTATTGGGAAATTGTTTTATAAAGAAAATTTGGAAATGCCTTTCCAAAAGAAACACGCTTGTGATACAGTGATGCATTAAAATGGAGGTTTAAAATATGTCTAATTGACCAAAAATCGTGTTTAAATAATTAAATAAATCAGTCGCTAATAGTTTATGTACAATTAATTACTTGCAAATTAGGGGCACATTCTTAAGCTTACTCAACTTTCATAAGTTTATTTAATTCACACAAAAGCAATCTGTATTTAAAATTGGTCGAAATCGTTGTTTGTTAGATTTGGCTAATTCAACTAGCTATATGCCACTATTGCTAAACTACAATCGATTATTTTGCCGTTTTTCAGCTCTTGAAATGGTGAATATAGAAAAAATGTATTGTTTTCATTTTATGCGGGAACCGCAGAATTATGATTCTAGGTACCTCAATTATTTTTTCATAAAACATAACCTTAAAATCGTGTCGGTAGTGCAGTCGCGTCTTTGTCAATTTAGAAGACTGGCAGCTCTAGTAAAATGCAACGCTGCTATTAATTACATAACCTTCACTGATAAAGATAAAGCTGCGATCGTCTGGAACTGTTTGCTCTTGCATTTATTTCAACATGAACAAGATTGGAAAATCATTGCTCGGTGCACTCAAGCCCAATCAAGCAGCCCTGTCGCGCTCACACTTTACATATTATCCCGACAATGTTGCAAAGGAAGCGTCGTCTTTGGCTGAGGGCGGAGAACGACAAAAAATGAACATGTTCCAGGCGATCAACAACGCCATGGATGTGGCGCTGGAGCAGGATAAGTCGGCGCTATTGTTCGGCGAGGACGTTGGCTTTGGTGGGGTCTTTCGCTGTTCGGTTAATTTGAGGGACAAATACGGCAAGGACCGTGTTTTCAATACACCGCTCTGCGAACAGGTAAACATTTCTGCTTTTCCAAAGATTATGCACTGATTCGTTCGTCCGATTAGGCTCATCATAAATAGAACTTAATCTCGGCTTGGAAAATAGAGGCACGATGACTCTTCACAACAGCTGTAATCGCGCAAACAGACAGACAATTTGCAGATCATTATTATACGTACAAATCAAGCTTCATCTTGCCATCTCTAAAAAAAAAATTTTGATATTTATTTGAATTAAAAAAATGTTTTTAATTGTTTATTTTGGTTTAGGGTATCGCAGGATTTGCTATTGGCGTGGCTAACACTGGTGCCACTGCAATCGCGGAAATCCAATTTGCGGACTACATTTTTCCGGCTTTTGATCAGATTGTAAATGAGGCTGCCAAATACCGTTATCGAAGTGGTGGAATTTTCGACTGTGGTTCGCTGACGTTCCGTGTGCCCTGTGGTGCAGTAGGTCATGGTGCGCTGTATCACTCGCAGAGTCCTGAGGCATACTTTGCGCATACACCAGGTCTTAAAGTAGTTGTGCCTCGTGGCCCTATCAAAGCAAAAGGCCTACTTCTCGCCTGTATTCGCGATCCAAATCCATGCATTGTTTTCGAACCGAAAACTCTTTATCGTGCTGCCGTCGAAGAAGTGCCCACAGGCAGTTACATCTCTGAAATCGGCAAGGCTGACGTGCTGCGTCAGGGCAGCGATATCACTCTAATTGGCTGGGGTACACAAGTTCATGTCCTCTTAGAGGTATGTCAGAATATCTGTTAACTATTTTACACTATAGTGTTACATTAATACGAGTAGATACTAGATTATTAAATATCTTTAATACAAAATTATTTATATTGTAGGTAGCCGATCTAGCGAAACAACAATTAAATCTCAACTGCGAAGTTATCGATTTGGTGTCGATTCTGCCATGGGACAGAGACACTGTCTGTAAAGTAAGTGTATCAATCGTAACCCACCTCTTAGCTCTTACGTAACTTTATAAAGTAACGTTTAATGTTAATTCTAGTCTGTAAAGAAAACTGGACGCGTTATTGTGGCCCATGAGGCGCCATTAACACAAGGTTTCGGTTCGGAGATAGCCGCAACCATTCAGGAGAAATGCTTTTTACATTTGGAGGCACCAGTAAAACGGGTTACTGGCTGGGATACGCCATTTCCACATGTTTTCGAACCATTCTATTTGCCCAACAAGTACCGCTGCCTAACAGCCATCAAAGAGGTTATCAATTACTAGGCAAATAGCCCGTCATAATACGAGTATAGTATGGCAAAAGGTGTGCAATAAAATATTATTGAATTATTTTTTTAAAGATTTTGACGCTCAATTAGAAACGGATGCATTTATTTACGTTTTATTTCCATGTTAAATAATAATAAGACAAAAGTATAACAATAACGTTTGTTGTTTTTTTTTTTTTTACATTTCTATTACTTATAGTAACAAAGTCAACAAATAAACGTGTAAGTTCAAAATGGAGTTGGGGCAACGTGCGATTGATTAAAAATGTGCAATTAAAGTTTTAAATTCGCTACTATAGCCCAACTTGGTTTTTTTTCGCAATGACACGTTATAAAGCCATAAAAAAATTTTAATTAATTTAATGTTCATCATTCTGAAGGAATTTGTAAAAGTTTTTTAATTTTAAATTATCATAAAGCAATTCATAATCCGTTAGATCGGCAAGAATACTTAAGAACCAATTAATATTTTCAAACTGTCTGAATCAAATTATCTTATAACTATATACACGATTTTGTAAATACTGAAAAGAACTTTCGAATGACATATTTTTATCAAATAAGAACTAATGGCGATATAATGTATTATTGGGTCAACATGGGGTATAATTCGAAAAATAGCTCATTTAATAATTTGTCTCTTAAATACAATTAATTCATTAACATGGGCCAAAACTGATCACAGAAGGCCAATCAGGTAAGTTTACAATATATATATATGCTAAAATCAATTAAGTCGATAACATGATATTTATTATTCAGCTGAAACGTACATATAAACTCTTGAAGATCAAATCGGAAGTGAAGTGAATATTTAATAAATCTGGTTCTAGTGCTTCATCTGTTTGTGCATATTTCTTTTAAATATGTATGTCTTTCACCGCAATACTTTGTCAAAATTTATCGCATCAAATCGGATTGTGACTTCTTTGTAAAATTGGAATCCATCCGATGAAATAAAATAATGTTACTATTTAACAAATACTATAGCGATATCCTCGCTTTTTTATTTGTCGCGTTTTTGTTTACTACAAAATGAAATTAGAAGGAAAATCAATAAGTAGTAGGAATTATGTGCAAATGTTTCAAAAAGGTATATATATAAAGCCAATCTTATAATTCTTAATATATATATAATTTGTGTATAATTAAAAGTAATACATAACTAAACAAAATACGATTTGAGAAAAGTTTAAAATGTATGAAGAGACCATTACTTTTTAACCAGTGCTATACCAAGTCCTAAAATCCCGCCAAGTACAAGCGCGGCTCCACCTGCTACTGCAATACCTTTGGCCAGATCCTTTTCGTTTTGCTTTATGATATATTGCTGCAATAAGAAGGTTACAAGGTGATTACAAACAATGTACTTTAGTGCGAAACACATTAAACAAGTAAATAAATATAATTGAATTGCAATTCAATGGAGTAAAGCAAAAAGAGATTATGTTCGTTTTACGCAAGTTTATTAAAATAAAAATTATCTTGAAATTTAACCTCTGCTTAGAGAAAAGGACCTCACATACTAAATTTCAGCTCAATATATATTAAAAAACTTCTGTAATAGCTAGAACGGACGGACAGATATATAGACAGACAGACGGACGGACATCGTTAAAGCGACTCAGAATTGTCATATTGTCATACCTATCACGCCGCCTTATGGGCGTTATGCACGTACCGTAGGATAATATAACTCATAAATAAAAAGTTATTTTGTAATTAAAATTTAACAGTTTAAATACTTGCTAAAATCATGAAAAAAGACAGGCAATATTTATTAAAAAAGCGCTAATTAAAAATTAAAAAGCCAGCACAGAATTAAAACAGCTTAAAGTAAGTTAGACAAAACTTTTCAATTGCTTAATTTGAAAAATGTTTTCAAGGTCGCGGAAATGCTTTTCATTTGAGTTTTCGCGTTTATGGGAATCCCCTTATTAGTTTTCTGTGCATTAAGTCGATCCAACCACGCACATTTTTGGTGTTGTCGACATCCTAATAACTACTTATGTCATGGAAAAAGTAAACTTTTTACTTTAAGTTATAAAATTGTAGAATAATAAGAGCAATGTTTTTTTTTAACTCGAAAATAAAAGAAAGTTGTTTTGTAATAAATATTTCACAACTTACGTACCTGCTAAATTCAAACAAAAGGCAGGCAATACAAATTAGAAAATGAAAATAAGCAACACTAACTAAAAATTACATGAGGCAACTAATTGAAAACAGCTTTTGGTTGAAAACAGATGAGCTTTTCGCGTTTACAGAATTCCCTTTAATACTATTTTTTTATATATTGCAGCGGTAAAATGCAATCAAATAATTCCCTTAGGGTTTTTCGATGAACAAATTTTTTTAATTAAACAAAATTGTTAAAAACCTTCGGCGCTTTTGTTATTTACCTCTAACGTACGAACTTGTTCATTGGACTCGATCTCTAGAAATGCTCTACAGTACTTGAGGCCCTCAGTGTAGTTTTTAATACGCGTATTTCCAAACGCCAAATAGTAAACGTAATCACGACGTCCATCCGGATATAGACGAGCTAATTCCTCCAGGATCATTATACCCTATAAGTACACGCATATACAATTTTTTTTTTTTTTTTTAATCCGAGACAAATAAAAACGTCATGCGACCGGATTGAGATTGAAGAATTGCTCGTAAAAGAGTATAATTTTTGGTTACCACTTACCTTACTAATGTCATTTGTATATCTACTGCGAACCAGGCAGAACGCATATTCAAATTTTGCTTCCTTTGTCACCTCTCCGTCCAGTTTCAATTCATCATGATACTTTTTTTCGAATCTCTAAAAATATTTTATTTATATCAAATCAAAAATATATGCACATTTTTTTAATTTTTACCTCAAGCTCATCCTGTGGAACAATATCGTTAAGTAGTTCTTCCATAATTTCACAAGTTTTTCTAGCAATTTCTGACGCACAAATGATTTAAAAAAACAATGAACAATTTTACTGCGATACGATACGATAAGAAAAGATAGTGATGGTTCGAAATGTTTTTATGTCATCAAATTAGTGAACCAATGATGCCAGATTTTTTTCATATTACAGTAAACCAAAAAAAAAACTGTAAATTCCAAATACGAAAACGACTAAAAGTATTTTATTTTCTTTAATATAAATACCGTTAGATTTATATATACCGTAGAAATATATAATTATTTCTTATAATAAAAAATAAAGATACAAACGATTAATGTTAATAAATTTCAAATGTGTACTAAGGGGAAATTCACTTACTAAGATCTACAGCTTGCCAAGAACTGAAATTAACAGTTGAAACTGTGAATTTGTTTAAACTGCATGGAGCGCGAAAATCAGAACTTGGTAAAATTTTACTAAAGTTAAACTGGAAAAGGCTAGTTGGCGGAAAAACACACCTATTCCTAACAAACCCTATTTTTCTAGATTATAAATCTTCTGTATTTCAAAACATTTCCGGTTATATTGAAATCGTAGTCTCACTTGTATAGCTGTAATGTTACTAACTTTCAAACTGTATTTAAATAAAAGGCGTAGAACTAGATGTATATATGTATTTTTTAATGTATTTCTTGTGATCACTACTTTTTAAATTTTTTTAATTTTATATATATTCTTTAATATTTCTATATTTTCCTATTTTCGATTTGCTTTTTCTTTTAAACATTGCCACATCAAATGCAAAACATCTGATTGAGCATACTTTTACGCGAATATGAGTAAATAAAAATACATTATTTAGAACTTAGACCAAAGCATTTGTTCTCTTTTTTTTCGAAAATACCGCTTGCTTTCCCACATGACAAGTTTTCTTACGCCATTGTTAACATTCTTCGAACGCGAAATTAGGGCTATTCCTTTAAACGAAAATGTGTAAAAACAAAATAGTCGCAGTCATAATTTGACAACCCTGATCGCCGATTGCAATCAACTATCAGGGCTGTCAAAGCTCATGAAAGCAGAATCGTCGTATTAAACAATTCGCTAACGATTTTCCCATCACTAGCAGCAACTCGTTTGATGAAAAGTTGCCCCAGAATTTTTTCACTATTTTTTTTTATTTATTTGTTGATGTATATTTAAAGCTAAAGTTCATCACTTATTAACATCATTAAATTAGTCTGCGACTATGCACATCCATTAAGAAATATCCGCACAATATACGGAATCGCTTGAAATGGATCTACAAAAGAAGCTGTTCGTCTGCACTGCTGTCGATTGCAAAGATGAGGTGGAAGAGGTTCGTTCATATTCGCCTTTTAATTTTTTTTAATTTTACTTGATATTTTTAATATTTAACTTTTCTATATTATCTGTTTTGTATTAAATTCTTTTTTGTACTCTTCGGTAATTAAGTCAGTTTGTCATTCGCATTTTGTACGGTTTTCACGCTTGGCGTCGCAGCGCAAGTTATTCCAATTCCTAACAGTTTTAGGGCCTTCGCCCTACGAAATAGTGGAGCGCCTTGCAAAGTTGGCGGTTCATGTAAAATTGTTTAAAAACTCAACACAAACATCTTTAAAGAGAGCTGTGATCAAGTTTATGGTCAGATTATATTTAAAACAGAAAGTTTTAGTCGTTCTCTTCCTTTAGAGTCTTAGTTTAGTTTTAATTTATTTACAAAAGCTATCAAGGCATCTTATAAGTTCTTTTTGCAATAGTGGGCGTGTTCATGAGCCAAAATGAAATTCGTCTTGGACGTTAAAGCAAAGATAGTAAAATATGTTCGCTCAATATTTCTACCGGTTATCACTCTACCGCGGCAATAAGAAATGTTTACGGATATATCAACTGCGTTTTCGATTCTGTTTTATATATACGAGTATATGTAGTTGTTTATATATTTAGGTCATTCCTTATTTTACAAATTTATACACAACACGCCCACTTAATGGTGCATAAATAGTAGTTATATCTAAAACTTATATATCTTTAGAGTATACTGACTTATTAGAAGAAAATGTCCATATAAAAGGCATTTCCGAAAATCGTATTACATCTTGACTTGTTTCTTGTACTGAAATTTAAGTTTACAAAGTTTTGAAAAATTTTCAACGTAAAAACTTTCCGAATAAACAAAAAATAAACATTGTTAAAATTTGGAAAATTAGTGTGGAAAAGGAAAACGAAATGTACCTAATAAAAAGCTTATTTATAATTGACAGTATGCTGTAAAAAGTTCTATTAAGTCACAATGTTTAATTCAATAGATTTTTTATTGTTTTTAAGTTATTTTGAGTACAAAAAAGGATTCAGAACTCTTTGACAAGATTTCTACAAGCCATTTTTAATTAGTGTCGCAAATGCACTTAATATGCGCGTTTCGCAACTGGGTTAGGAACTATCGGTATATGGTTGCTACCGTTAAAAAAATATACCAAAGCTTCAAATCAGCTTTGCAATCTTTCCACAATCTTTGTCAAAGAGGTCTGTTTGTACTCAAAATAACAACTACAACAACAACATAGTTGCAAATTAGGAACGAAATATTAAATAATAACCGAGTACATAGACGCATTTTTGTGTCGAAGTCGATCTTTGTTTCTATGCAAGTTAAAGCTTTTGTATTTAAAAATAGTGAAAGATTTCGTCAAGTCTTCGCAGAATTATTTTATGTTATGGATCTATTTGGAAATTGTCATTTCCATACTTTTGCGAAGAGTCAGAAGTCTTGACAAATTGTATGTATTTAATTTTGAAATATTTAAAACATAAAATAATTATTTTTTTAATTTATAAAATGTTGATTGCAAAATTTATAATTTCTTGTACTGTGCATCTATTTAGGGTGTCATTATTTTATTTTTTTGTCTTTAATCTTGCTTTTAAAATTAATTGAACTTGTTTACTTACGTTTTTGTACTTCTTTGAGCTTTAAAGTAGTTAGCCACGTTATAATAATACTAGCGAATGCCCGGCATGCGTTGCAATGCCACTTAAAAAAAATGATAGCACAACTTCCCGGTACTTCCCGGTACTTGTCGGTACTTTCGTTAGTACCGGAACTTCCCGGTACTCCCATTAGTTAGCGGAACTTCTCGGTATTCACCGTTGTAACGATTCTAAGTTATGGCTGTGAAATTATCGGCATACAAACTCAGAAACAAAATCCCAAATTTTTAGGAGCAATATTAGCAATGTAATCGTATATTTTTACTTAATTAAATAAATTGAGGGCGTAATAAGTGGGCGTGGACAATTTTGTATATCCTGTTATTCTTCCCGGTGCATCCCGTTACATGTTTTCTATTTAGCACATTAAGTTTCTGAGCAAATGGTGGTAGGCGTAAAAATGATCCACCCTTTTTTTGAAAGTGTGCGTTAAATTGATCCAACCACGCCCATTTTTTGGGAAGTTATCGAAAGTGCCAATACAAACTCAGATACCAAATTTCAGATTTTTAGGAGCAATATTAGCGAAATAATCGAATATTTTAACTTAGTTTTACAAATTGTGGGCGTAATAGGTGGGCGTGGCAAATTTTTCTTTGCCCTAAACCTAAGTTGGCGTAAAAAAATATATATTTTTTTTCTATAAAATTAAAATATGTCGCGTTAAGAAAAAGATTTCAAAAATGATAAAACTTTTGTATGTTCTATGTCTGATGTATTCTATAAAATCACTTTAGGGTAGTTACTTCTATGAAAACGAACTTTACCTCGAAACAGGTGCAGGTAGAAGTGGTTAGAACTAAGTGGTTAAACTAAAAATCGTCAACGTAATTACAGCATTTCAGTTCTCTGGAATATTAATTTTAGCAAGAAAAGTGCATTTTATCAAAAGCCGCCCATTGCACAACTTTATTTTATACTGGCTTGTAGTACCCGGCGTTATCCTGCTTTTTTAAGGTCTAGCCCAGTCTGTAATTATATATGATTAAATTGGAAACTTTTATATTTAAAATTTTATCGTACTGGTGCTTTAATTTGCTGAGCTATGCTAGTGGGTGTTAAGTAACTCCATCACCTCTTCACATTTTGTAAGCAAGTACATATGGTTACCATACTCTTTCGCACCAGAGATACGGCGGTGGGCGTTAATTTGATATAACCACACGTATTGTAAGATGGAAAATTTCAAAATCATAGTATCAAAGTATAAGTTTACATATTTATCGTTTCACGTGCACACAAAAAATACGCATAGTGGGCGCGGCAGTTGTGTAGTCCCATACTTTTTATGTAAAGCAGTGCGTTTTCGTTCCCAGAGCCTGCATACCAATTTTTGTCAATACAGCACTCATTAGCACGATATAGCGTTATATGTAAATTGGGCGTGGCAGTTGTCCAGTTCCGTCCACTTTTGAGTGAAACAGTAAATATTTGATAACGACACTTGTATGCCAAATTGCATGATTATATCATGCATTTTAAAGAAGATAAAGTGGTCAAAATTCGCCTACTTTTAATGGAGAGGCATCAACCGAATTTCATTGTTCTAGCAGTAGTAAAAAATTTTAACTGGCTGGACTAAACAAATGCAGTACCACTTAAATTTAAATGGAAAAGCCTAAAAGCCTAGCATCATTGCATGAAGGGGTTCATATTAACCCTATTTACCTACTAAAAAATATAAAGAAAAAAATAGTGCATTTTTCTTTAAAACGACTTTTTAATAATATACAACTTCAATGTTCTAGCGATTCGAGCGTGCCTATATCAATCTACAACAGCAAATAAATGGACTTAACGATAAAGAGATGCACGACATTCTTTCGCAACTGGTTTGCAAAGAAAAACAACACGAGGAAATCTCAATCGGATTTCTTTACATAATGCTAACGGATCCGACAATGGCCCAGAAGACCTACCGCGACCTGACGTTGGTAGCACGTGATGGAATGAACATGGTTGTCTCGAATTTAACCATGCTAGTGGCCGAAAAATACAGTAAATTAACTGAAGTCGTACGACGCCAACTTATCTGGGTATTGCGCGAGCTGGTGAAGCATCAAGTGCTTAACGTGGAGAACATCATTTGGAATTGTCTGCGTCAAGCAGGCGGTGGTGATGTCTCGCAAAAAAATCTTTATTTGGTCGAAAGTCTGCTGGACATATTTATTGAGTATCGTGCATGGCTTGAAAATCAGCACTTTCTCATTCAGACAGTGGTCTACAGCTACGTACGGTTGCTCGAGGATCACGCCAGTCCGACGCTGGCTACGCTGCGCCAAAAGGAAGTAAAATTTATTATTTCATTGATACGCGAACGCTTTCAAGATATCATCCCGTTAGGCAGAGATTTCGTGCGGTGAGTTTGCATGTAAATTACATCCCTGTAGAACATAAAAAATAAACACTGAAATTTCACCTAATTTTTTAGATTTTTTCTAAACTAGATAACATTTTTAGTATTTTTTTTTTTTTCTGAAGTTCAAATTACCAATTCTTCTGTTAAAATAGAAATTGTCATCTTATAATCACAATTCACGCTGTTTTTGTGGTTAAACAATTAATCGCTCTTATACATTTTGTTCATGCATATTCTAAAAGTTTTTTTTAATGTTCATCATATATTTTAGACTTTTGCAAAATGTGGCGCGCATTCCTGAGTTTGAGCAACTGTGGCGTGATATTCTGCACAATCCGAAGAGTCTGCATCCGACATTCAATGGTATTTGGCATTTATTGCAAATTCGCACCAGTCGGCGTTTTCTGCAATGTCGCCTTACGCCGGAAGTGGAGCGTAAACTTCATTTCCTGGCGTCGTCTGTCAAATTTGGTAATCAGAAACGCTACCAGGACTGGTTTCAGGATAAATATTTTGCAACGCCCGAATCGCATTCACTGCGTTCAGACCTTATACGCTTCATCATCAATGTCATCCATCCCACAAACGACATGCTTTGCTCGGACATCATTCCGCGCTGGGCCATCATCGGCTGGCTGATCTCGTCGTGCACCAATCCAATTGCGCTTGCTAACGCTAAACTGTCGTTATTCTACGATTGGCTCTTTTTCGATCCAATGAAGGACAACATTATGAACATCGAGCCAGGCATTTTGGTCATGTATCACTCCATACGTAATCATCCGTTTGTCAGCAGCACTCTGCTAGATTTTCTTTGCCGCATCATGAAGAACTTTTATTCAAAGCACGAAGATAAGATCCGGATGGGCGTGTTCAATTCACTGAATAAGATTCTCGAGAAACAGGTATCTATGAAGTTTTTCTTATAATTTGTAAATACAAAATGTATACTTACACAGGGTTTAATGTATTAATAGCAAAAAGAAATTGTTATAAGTGTCTGGATCGCAATTATAGCGCTCAAATATATCTTTATTCATTTATATTATTTTTAAAAATATTGCAGTTTTTTGCAAACGATTCAACGAAAAAAAATCTTAAGTCGAACTTGCTTAAAGCATTTAATTTACGGAAATTACCCAAATATCTTTTTATAATCATCATCGATTTTTTTTACTATAATCAAATTAATTTATTACTATACAATTTTATAATATCACTTTTTAACTTTTTGTATTTGTCACTTGCCTAGGTCATTCCAAATCTCCAACCGCTCTTCGAGTCGCCCAAATTAGATCGCGAGCTTCGCAACTTGATACGCGAAAATTTTCGTGAGTTTGTTTCACCAGTATCAGCCAGCAGCGCCAGTGGTAATGTCGTTGTCGGTCCGCCTATTTATCCCACTTCGACAGTAATTCAGGCACCCGTTTTTAAAAAAGAGGCTGACCAGCGAGGTGTCCTCCATCAGGGAGCGATATTTTTTGGCGGCCCCGGTACACAACAACAGCAACAGCACGAAATGCAATTACAAAACCATTTCCAGCCGAACTCAAACACTGCCGAAATTGTTGAAAACACTGCCGCCGCCGCCGCCGCCACCTTGGAATCGAGTAGCAGTAGCAGTGGCGTCATTTCACTTATCGACGAGGACAACAAGTTGTCGATAATACCCGCTGAAAGCAATGAAATGGAAACTGAAGCCACCTTTAGCGAAGACGATGAGGAAGTGACAAGGGACATTAAAAGCGATGACCTCACAGATGACGACGACGATTTGCCTTTATCTAAGGTTGGTTAAATATACTTTTTAGCTTTTATAACCCTATTCAGATTCTGCATTTTTTTTAAATTTTTTTCTTGAACAAATCCGATTTAAAAAAATGCAAAACCTGTCTTTCTCGTTAAAATGTTGCTGCTTTTAATCGTACTTTAACCGTTAAAAAATATTACGGTTTTAGAGAGGTTAACTTAAAAAACATCTATAATTCTGTTATTTTCAAATATCAGGTTCGCTTAAAAGAGAAACCGACGCCAGAGAAAATCGACCTGCCCGCATCCATCAGCGAATCTTTCGAAACGTTTGTCACAAAGCGCAACTCATTTACTTGGGAGGCCTTCCTCGAGGATTTTCGTACATTGCCCGCTTCGGCCATTGACGAGGCGCAGCTTAACTATGTGATCTCAAATTCGCATACGATACTGCGCGAAACACTGCCGCAACAGCAGAATCTCTTTCCCGATAGCAAAACGGACGAGAAGAGTCTCGGCAAAAGCATCAGCTACCCGTTGTTTGGACTATTTCGGTTTCTGTACGAGAACGAGGACAAAAGCAAGAAACCGTTTCAAACGATGCTCGCCGAAATCTGTGAACACATTCCGGAAACGGGCTATCTACTGCTCTACTTTATGAAAGTACACGTTAAACTGCAGACGCGCAAAAACACGCAGCTGGCGTATCAGTTCAAGACGAGCCTCTATCGACAGCTTTGTGACGCCGTCGATGAAAAGATCGACGATTGCTTGGTACGCGATCTTGACCAACTTGAAATGGAGAACACGAACATATTCATTTGGCTGCTGCCAGATATCTATCGCGAGTTTAAGACACAGGCAATCAATAACAGTGATCTGTTACGCATTACGCTGCGCTGCATCGACGCCAAGAATCTACGGGACCTGATGTACTGTGTGGCGCAGGGCAAGTTGACGCTATTTAAACAGGACGGTCTGATTGAGGTGATACGCGACAGTCTTTTCTACGAGACGTTCGAACAGCTTTGTTTGTGGCAGTTAGTACAGGCGCACGATGTGCCACTTAAGTGCTTGCAGGTATTAAAACTACGTTGATCAGTCGATCTATTATAATAAAAAAATATTAATATTTTTTAACTCATATTTACGCGGTAATGTAATGCTTATTTTATTTACTTGCAGGACATTCTACCCGAACTGGAGTCTTCAAATCATCCCGAGGCTCTCGGTTACATGTTGCTTTTGCTAAAAAATGAAGAACCCACAAATGAGTTGATTCGTCTGCTGCTCAGTAGAGAAACAAAGTCTCGTGGAGATCCCTTTGTCACATCCGCCTTAAGGTTAAAATAAACTCAGACTTTTTTATATACAATTTACTATATTTATATTTTGTTGAAACTTTTAGATTTTGGTGCCAACGTGGCGAAGAGAAATTATCGGAAATTATTGCATCACTTCTGACATCAAAATATCCCAGCTCATCGCCGAATAAACGAAAGCGATCACCAAAAGGCAGTTTGGCCTTGAGCAGCACACCCACCGCCGATCAGGTTTGTGTTAATAATTTAAGAATTAGTGGGACTATTTATTTAGTAAGTGAAAACAAAAAACTCATCGTTTTATGCAAACATTTTTTGTAATCACTTTTTTAATATTATTTTAATATTAATTTTCTATATATAAGTGACCTAATTAAATTTTTGTGTTCGTAAGTAAGCTACATTACAAACATTTTATATAATGTGCCTGCCTTAAAGATTGCTGGTTTAAGTTCATTTTTACTTATACTTAAATCTATTAAATTGTACTTTAACGAGGTTAATACAGTTACCACATTTCATATGAAAATGAAAGATTAAGAATTTGCGGATTCCATAAGAAATCATTTAGTTTGTGCTTATTAAGAAAATCAACAACGAAAAATTATTTGCGATTATAAAATCGGCATGTGTATCTATCTAATAATTCTTCCTATTTCTATTGCAATTATTTTTCCTGTTTTCTTTTAAATAACTTTAAAATTTATAAATTGATTGTAATAATAAATATATTTCCGGTTTTTTAAGGTCTTAAGTCATCTGGAGCATTATCGACGGAGTTGTCGACACGGCACGGGCACCGGTCTGTACATCTACGACACCATGCAGCGGGCACTGCAAGCGGCATATACGCATAGCAATGAGAGCACAAAAGTAACTTTGAAACTTGCTTGACTATTTTGCGTTGTATATTTAATTACAATAAAATTTTAATCTTGTTTTGTAGAAGCAATATAGCGATTTGTTTGCCTTGGCTGCTGAGGACGAGACCACCGCCGTCGGTAGGCGTGGTGGTAGCGGACGTGGCCGTAAACAACCGATGAGTAAAAAGGATTCAAACAATCACGGCGCTAGCAATAAAAAAAATTCAGATCCAGTGAAAACAATATACTCATCAGATGAGGAATCAAGCGAGGTATTTATTATTAAGAGACACTAAAAACTAAGTAAAAATTAATGAAAACAATGAAAAAACAAAACTATTTTTCGTCAACAATTGCTCATTCAATTGTTGAATCATTCTCTCTCCGATGATTAAAGAAATTATTTATTTTACAGGAGGACTGGTCCAAACAGAAAATATCACAGGCAAAGAAGCGGAAAAAAACCATAAATGATTCCGACTGACAGTACCAATCGTTTTGTTACTTCGAAGATGATTACGATAATGATAAAGATTTTTCTAATCAAATTGTTTAAACACTTTTAATAATAAGAATAGTAATGCCAATGTAGATTTTTTGAATGTTAAAATATTTACGTTATATTTTTTTATTTTTAATAAAAATAAAAATGTAAAAAGACTAAAATTTTAAACAAAAATTAAAAAACTACAACTCTTAAGATATTTTAATATTTCTATTCATTTTCTTTAATTTTAATCAACATTAATATTATAAAATAATGTATTTTTCTTTGTTAATACGTTTGTTTCCTTTTTTACGCCTCAATGGGTGAAACTTTTTTCTTTAAACTTGGTCTGGCAGGATCTATAGGCTATTCAAAACTGCCACGCCGGTAAATTCTGTTAGTATGGAACGTAATGCTCTACGACAATATAAGTTGGTGTGGTGTATTGTTTTGGGACCACATTTCACAAAAAGTCGGCGTGGTTCTAATTATATATTGCACCCTCCGCTTTAGCTCAAGAACTTGATGTGCTATGATAAAAAAATGTTGTGCATAGTAACCGCATCTGCTATGCACAATTCAATAAGAAATAATGGGGGGTTGGGAAAATGCTAGTTACATAATCGTAAAATGTGAATACCGCTGAGGTCAAACGCTAAAGTTTTTAAACTTTTTATAGTGGTACATGACGACGATATCCTCAAATCCGCAACAAGAATTAACGGACAGTTTCTTTTTAAAAACAAACTAGTAAGAGAATTATCTTCGACTATGCCAAAGCTCATATACCCTCCGCCATTTCAGTGACAAGTGCTTCTTTTAGCACATAAGTGCTACATGTCTCTATTATAAGAACGCGTTGGTCTTATGAAATCATGCCCCTTTTTATACTCTTCACGCCACGTGCAAGTGCACTTACCGAATGGTATATTGAGTTTGTTCTTCCGTTTGTAACGCCCAGAAGGAGGCGTGGTAGGTATGACAAACTATATATATTAATGATCAGCATCGGATTCTGAGTCGATTTAACGATGTCTGTCTGTTTGTCCGTCTGTCTGTCTGTCCCGGCGATTACAGCATTTTAGTAGTAACACAAAACTGCTCAAAAAGAATGGGCGTGATCGGATAAGAACCACGCCCACATCCCAAACAAACCAACCCTTTCCATGCGGGAAAATATGATCAAAAAAAGCTACAGCGTAAATAACCTGTTCAAATTCGGCATTTAACACTTTACACAGGGCGTGATCCGATAAGAACAACGCCCACTTATAAAAGAGATATTTACCACTGAAATGGCGGAGGGTATATGAGCTTCGGCTTAGCCGAAGATGGGAGGTGGGCTTGGTTCTTTATGGGAGGTAGTCGTGGTTCTTATCCGATCACGCCCTTTTTTTGACATTTTTTTGAATTAATACTAAAGTGCTAAATATATAAACTAGTTACTGCACTGAAACTATTCAAAATATTTTTTTTGCTAAAAGAAGTTTTTGTCCGATCTTCATCTTAGATCTTAATCTCTGCTTGGACACTAGGAAATTACATACTAAATATCAGCTCGATATCTCTTGAACTACGTAAATGTAACCGCTGGGACACAATCGGACAGGCTGTCATCGTTATATCGATTCAGGATTCGACGCTGATCATTTATATACGAGGGTGGTCCGATAAGTACTTAGCCTCACCGGATGGAGGTCTACTTGGCAGACCTCGAGAAAACATTTTTCAGACGGGTAAAAAAATGTGGAGCACCGCATTTTCAAGTACATCGAGCTAAAAGGATACTATGTTGAGAAATAAATAGTCACTTTTCCAAAATTTTCGTTTTCCTTTTGGATTACCCTCGTCATACGTACCACGCCTCTTTTTGAGCGATACAAATAGAAGTACAAACTGAATTTAGCCTTCGGTACCTATATATGCAAAGCGAAAAAAAAGTTTGCAGCTACATTAATATAGTTTTGTTTGAGCCGTTATTGTTCTGTACACATCAATATTTTACTACTTTTCCAGCAGTCCAAAGAATCCATATCGAATAAGGCAGAGCCGTTGCAGTCCTAGTTGTTAAAAAAATTCTTCGATTTGTTACATTTATATGGAATAAAATAAATAGTATATATATTTTTTCTTTGATTTTAATACACTTTGCTTTAATATTTATTTAATTGCAAACATTCTGCATCATTGAACTTGTCCGCGTATTTAAGTATAATCTCTTAAAGTCTGTAGATCTCGGAAAATTGAATATCACAAACTACAAAATATATTTCATTTACGAAAAAATCGAAAAAGTTCGTCATTATAAAAAGAATGTATATATAAAAATCACCAAACGAATTTGATGAATTTTAAAAATGCAAGACAAGACGACTTAATACTTTTCGAAAAATTAATTTAATGACATTCGACAATGTTACGAATAGGAAAAACAAAATAAGTATACATACGTAATATAGGTATGTTATATATTTTCATATTTACAGAAAAATAAAATAGGATGTGAATGAAAAAAAAAACAATTAAATGATTCATTTTTTTAAAGTTAATATAGATTTTTTGGGGGGTTGGTGGGAAGATTGTTGTTTTGTTGATTTGCTTTCACATTTAGTATTGTAAATTGTTGATAACATTCTTGTTGCAATCACGCAGTCCATCCATTTTTGTGTTATGGCAAGAAGAAAGCTTCTTCCGAGTATACGAGCGCAAGCATCGTTGTTCTGAGGACAATTTTGGACTGCTTGAATTCAAATTGTTTGCTGCAAAAAAAAAAAAACAATTAAAAAATTGTAATGAATTATTATCAAAAATAAAGTGATTTAAGAAAGAAAATCAAATATAATAATTTTTTATTGGGTCTGAAGATTTAACAAATATATATTTTAAAAATTATGTTTATAGTAATCAACATTGTCATCATTGCGGCATTTAACACCACCAACTATCTTTTATCGCTCTTAAGAGAAAATTGCATGTTAAAAGTTGAGGTACTGACGGGACATTGTCTTACACGAGCACATGCTGCCAAATTGGGTCTGGTGCAAAACGATTCGTGCGTAGCCTGCAATGAAGACAATGCTAAAGACACCCTGGAACACCTTCTTTGTCATAACCCAGCTCTCAGTGGATCTAGACTAAAAAACTTTGGGTTAACTTACTTTCCCACTTTAAAAAGGCAGATAACTTGTTCATACTCGCTAAATTGTGTATAACTAATTACCTCTTAAATTTTGAAAACCTCTGTACAATCTTGGACCACTAAATATCTATGTGTGATCTCTCTTTCTTGTTAGATCAGCCAATTTAACCTAATCTAATCTAACATTTTATTCGGGTTTTATATTACATAATATAAAATATATTCTATTAAAAACCTTATAATTGCAATCAAAATTCTATAGAAATTTCTTATGAATAAGAATCCATTTAATTTTCTCTAACGAACATTTCCTGGTTTGCATTAAAAAAAACATTTTTTTTTCGGTAGATAAAATCAAATGTGACTTTTTCTAACAATAATTGGCGAGTCTATTATAATTCATCGAATTTCTTTAATAAAATAAAGCTATAACAAATATTTAAACTGTTTAAACCAAAAGTTTCTTAAAGAGGTAAACGTTTGCCTTCGAATCGAAAATTTACTAATTACTACTAGATTTATATACGAACATACATATATAAATCTAAAATATTATTCAAAATAAAATCTTGTTTTTTTAAAGGAAATTTTGCCTATTAAATATTTTTTTCTAATAAAATTATTTACCAATCACGAAAATCTCGTTTCCCAATCAATTGAAATTTAAATATGATTTTTATGTATCTTTCCATTAGTAAAACCTTAACTAACCTCTTTCATTCTGCTCGAATGCTTTTAATAATTTTTTGCATTCTCGAAGCTTTCGCAATAGAATTTCATTCTTTCGCTTTTCGATTGCCAATTCCTGACTGAGTTGTGATTTGCTCCTCGACTCCAACGAATTAAGAAGTCTACAAAAAAATATATGATCATGTCAAATAAATTTTGTTCAATAAAAATTTGAGAATAAGGCTACACGTCCACTACTTACGGATGATTAAATATAGAAGTTGATGAAGGGCGCTTTTCCGGATCCGGATGTGTCATTAGTTTAATTAAATCATTAAATTCCTCACTGAGAGTGGGAATGGGTGGAATCTCGCCATTTCGAAGTTGATGCCATTCAGGTCCATTCTTAGGTAACGGTCCACCACCGGCTGCCTCGAAAATGGTTATGCCTAGCGAGAATATGTCTGCTTTGAAAAGATTGCGAAAGTCTTCCTGCAGGATCTCATTCGGCAAGTATCGACAGTCGCCTTCCTCCACATTCGCCTCCTTAACGGACGTAACATGGCCCAAATCACCTATCTTGTAAGTGATAATGCATTCCGATTGACTCAATTCCTCGTACTCCTCTTCCATGCCGTCTTCATAGCAATCTTTAGAGGCTGACGTAGGTGGCGGACGCGGCGGCGATAAAGAATACGCTTTATGGTGCGACGAATCTCTCGTAAGAAAAATGTTGCCCGACTTCAAGTCCATGTGAACCAAGTCATTGGAATGGATATAGCGCAGCCCTTCGGCCACGTGTAAAAGTAAAATCTTCAATTCGGATTCGACGAGGAAGCGTTTTTGGATAAGCGACTGCAGACTGCCACCGTTGCAGTATTCGTTCTGTATGAGCATGTGATTGTCTTCGGCCCAAGCCGAGTAGTATCGGACCACGTTGTCGTGCTTTCCCAGCACAGCATGCGCCCAAACTTCATTGAGAGCACGTTTTCTACAAAATTCACAGAAATCGATTGCTAGTTTTGCTCTTTTTCGTAAATTTTATATAATGGATACGTTAAAAATTAAAACTCACTCAAACGAACTTCCAGCGACGGGTTTAATGCTTTTCTTTATAGCGTAAATACAGCCATCCAAGCGATTAAGGCATTGATAAACAAATCCAAACTCTCCAATTCCTTAAAATATAACAAAAATTATATCAAATTAAAAACTAAACATTCCTTATAATAAAACAGAATAGATTCGAAAATATTTTTTCGTTGCTCACCGATGAGTGAAATTTCTAGAAACTCCTTCTGATAGCGGCTTATGTTGGTGTCCTGTAATGCAAGTCGTTTAGGCGCCTGATGCATCTCTGGTGCATGATCACCGTCCGCATCGACAGCGTTATTATCTTCCGTATTGAGAAACATCTGCAGAGATCTGTTGCTGAGATTCTCACATCCAAATTGAGTGCGACAGCGTTTCTTATTGTGCGCCATAAGACCTGAAAAATCAAATACGAAACCAAAAATTAGCAAAGCTAAGAAGACAATTATTTAAATAAAATTTAACCTTCTAAAAACATGTTTATAGAAACAATAATAATATGTAATAAAATATTTATCATGCAACAATTTATTATTTTTTCCATGACTTTTGGAGAGTTTTGTCTAGTTGAAAATTTAAAAAAAGTGTTAATAAAGTTTAAAGAATTAATATCCGTTTTTCCGTTCGGTAATAAATAGGATCAACAAAATATTTATTTCTGTTTTACAACTACAAAGAATTTATTATATAGGAAAATATTTTTTCCCGCTTAATTCAAATAGATCTGTGTAAACTGCGCGCACTCATTACTTACTGTCTGGAGTAAAAGGATTAACATTGGCCGTTTGTGGGATCATAACATTGTCCAGCGCTCGATTGTGCAGCGGCAGTGAACGTGGACGATCGCTCGTCTTTTGTTCTTCGCGACGAGATACATCCTCCGCTGCTGCAACTGAAAGGTGATTCAAACAATTACCCGACGACTTCTGTAAGATCGTTTTGGGCGTGGCGGGCGTGTCGAAAAGGCGCAAAGCGCGCACTTTACGATACGGTGGTGAAACTGAAGACGAGATGGTGGGTGTGCTATTAGGAGGCATGTGTAACTTTGCCACAAAGCGACGACTGCCACCGTTCACTTGTTTTGGCTCTGGCTCTGGCTCGTCTTCAATGGCGAACCTCAGCTTTCGCGGTTGAATAACACAAGCCGGCGAGGGAGAACGCATCTCGATGTTACTTAAATCTAAACCCTCTTCTTCTTGCGAGGTGTCGGCGCAACCACTGCTTTGTCTCTGCATGCGAAATGCCATTTTTGCGAAAGGCAAAGCAATCGAATCGATTTGTTATAGACTTAGGTTTT
The DNA here is from genome assembly GCA_949127995.1 of Suillia variegata. NCBI lineage: Eukaryota > Metazoa > Arthropoda > Insecta > Diptera > Heleomyzidae > Suillia > Suillia variegata. The sequence goes on from OX421844.1 coordinate 19,595,043, forward strand.
CCACTTAGATTCTGTTTCAAATATGCCGAACTGCTTTCAAATTAAATAAAAAGAATATTTGCACAAAGAAATTAAAGAATAAAGGCCGAAATCAACAAATTATGTCGCAGCAAAATTGAAATTCAACTTAAATTAATTAGGACGTTAAGTTGGTTGCGATTGAAACAGTGTTGTATACACTTTTGCATTTTTCGCCCTCCTTCAATCTGATTAGGCCAGTACACATACACACAACAGCAGCATGGTGTAATTTTAAAGTGACGTTGAACTGAGATAAATTGCATTTACTAGGGATACAAATTTTTAAATGGTTCATTTTTTGAAAAAAAAAAAAAATATTAAAGTTGTGCAAGTTGTAAGTTTTGTGTTCGATAAAAGTGTGTGGTTTTCGGTTTTCAATTTGATTTTTTTTTCAAATATCAGAAATAAACAAAATTGTAAAACTATTAATATGTAAACTTTATAGAATTACGATATAGATTTCGACATCCGAGCATCGAAAAGTTGCACGTTTTGCGCATGTCGTGCATTTTTCTTTGTTATTTTTATATAAAAATCTGCACAATAGATCATTTCAATTTTTTTTTTAATTTCCATTTTTAGCATAAAGATTTTTTATTAATTCTGGGCTTAACGATCATGTGCAAAGATTCAAAATAATGGATAAAACGATAAAGTCTGCATTAATTCTAGTTGTTATTATTGCAATTTAACACTACGCACCTCAATAATGCAAAAATATATTATACGCAAATGGGTAAAGCACAAAAATCGCCATTAATTATTACATTGTTATTGTTTTTCCTGAAATTTAACATTGCAAATTTTTTTTTTTTTTCACAAGAAAATGGAAAGCGAAATTCCCGTATAAAGGAAAACGCAGATGATCAACTGTGACGACATGCAAAACATGGCGGACATTTGCATGTCGTGATCTGTAGAAGTTTTTTGTGCCCTACACCATTTTAAATACAATTATTTTCTATGTTTATATTAAAAGTAGGCGTAGCGTCCGACCCAATATTCGGATATCAGGATTTGGTCGGAACCGAATATCGATACAAATTTCTAAAAGTTAACATTTTTAGTGTAGTAGGCAAATACAATTTGGTTTGAAGTACCCAATTACACACAAATATAACTCCGGACAATGACGCTTTGGATATATACCAGCTCCTCTAAAATTCGGATAGGAACATCAAACCGAGATCGTCTTTGAGTAAGGGTCAAATATTTTGTTGAAATTTGGTACATGAGATGTGAAACAAAATTTACAATACTTACTTTTATAACCACGCGTAAGCATGAACCGGAGGATATATTCCACTTTAACCGATGTCCATCCGTCAATCTGTATGTCTTTCTGTCGGACTGGCCCAGATATTACAGCCAAAACCGTCCTGAAATTGTAGGTTCCTTATCTCCAAACGGAGGTTATAATCTAAGATGAGCAAATTTGGACAAAAAGTATTCCCATTTACCATACAAACTCACCCTCTCTCACTTTTTTAAGTCAGCATTTAACATTTGAATAGTAACACGAAACTACTGACAAAAAATGGGAGTGATCGGATAAGAAGAAACTTTTTTAAAACACACTCAAGAAATACAAATTTTAAACTTAGTATTCGTTTAAAAATATAATTATCTACATGTATAGAAATGAATGTATCTTTCTTTCTTTCTTTGTACCCTATGCGCGTCTAAACCATTAATCCAAAATTAGTCACGTCTACCTATTCCGCCAGAATTTTTAAAACTAAATACAAATATTCGATTATTCCGCTAATATTGCTCCTAAAAATTGAAATTCGGTATCTGAGTTTGTATGGTAACTGTCGATAAATTCACAAAAAATGGGAGTAATTGGAACAATTTAACGCCCACCGACGTAACTCAAAATCGGCACAACTGTGAGTACCGGGTACTAATTATCTCACTTATTTATATTCAAAACGAAACCCGGCTATGAAAAGCTAGTATGTCAGAAACGAAAACTACTCTCAGCTTCCGTAAAAACTTTCAATAGTAGTGCAGCAAATATGATAGAAACATTTGAAAAATGTGCTTCAATTGGCAGTTTCCAGGTGTCTCTAAATCTGGTTAAGGGTCTTCTAACTGCGACAAAGCCGCAGATAATGTCCTGTCCCAGCTTTGTATTACTCGTTAATGTCCAATATGGTTTCAATAGTTTACATCCGAAGATAATTTATGTCTCCACAGTTTGAAAGAGGAAGGAAACAACAAAAAAAAACCCATCAAAACCAAATCCAAACGACGAAATAAAAACGGCAGCGCTTATCCATACACCTCAAGATTTTTATTGCAGCTGAAAACTGATAACAAAGAAATTGTCTCATATCAAATGTCATACTTTAAATAAAATAAGAAAAATCTACAATTTTGGTTTTTATTTAATTTGTTTTTTCATCTTCTGCTTTTGTATTCAAAAAATTATTAATATGCTGAATTTATACAAACTATAAATATTGTTTTTTGTTTTGTAGTTTTTTTTTTGTATTTTTGTTTTGTTTTTATAAATACTCAAATGCCAGCTAAATAATAGTGAATATAATAGAATAATATAGTATGTAATTGTGTATTTTTATGTTGTTGTTTTTTCTTTAATAATTGTTTCTTTAAATCGTAACGGCACATATATATTTTTTAAAACAAAGTTCTTCACCAAATTTATGAATATAAAGTATAAGGGGGTAAAATATATGTATATATATGTATGTATGTATATGAATGTTTATGCTACATGTAGTATGTATGTATGTATGTAATTGTAGGTAAAAAAAAGTATATTGTATATTAATCGAATATAAAAACAAACACTAAGAGGAAATAAAATGTAAAAAGTAACTAATCAAATAATCTTATTAAATTAGAGAATTTCAATAAAATGTTCTATTAGAAGTGTTGTTAATAACAGAAAGGAAAAAGGCAATTTTCATATACAATATGTATGTTATGTATGCATGTATGTAGGTCTTCTTCGTCATGTTAAATGTCCATGTAAAACTTACGAATTTTGTTTTCAGTTGTTGTCCAGATTTTGCATTTGCAATTGTTTGTAAGTTAATTAAACGTTTTGTTGTTGTTTTTGTTGTTGTTGTTTTTTTGTTAATTTTTTTTAGTTTTCTTTACTGAGCTAAACACTTACATATTCATTTTATTTGCTATTTGTTGTTTTTAAATGTTATTAAGTAAATTTAACATAACTCTGGTGGAGTTTACACTTATGATTTAAATATTTTCATCGCATTCGCGTTCGTCTTCTTCTTCTTCTTGTATGTATTTTATTTTATTATATTTTTTGTTTTGTTTTGTTTTGTATCATCGTCGTCTTCTCATCGCGCGCTTTTCATTAGTTTTCAATTTGTTTAATTAATATTTCATATTTAGTAACAATGTCCTTGATAGATATTTTGATTACTTAGGCACTGTGTTCATATTACAATTAAAGAATTAATTTAAAGTTAATTTATAAACAAAACTAAATCAAAAATCATATCCTATAGAATAAGAATTAATACAAAAAGGAAAATAAAAACGAAAACAAAGAAGAAGAAAAACAAGACAGATGTAGACGTATTGTATACCATACCAGACAGACCAGACCGAAGAGAGAGAGAGAGCGCGAGTTAGCGAAAAAGAATGCTCGGGAGAGTGAGTCCCTGAACCGAAATAACGAATATTAACGCTTTTAGCCTGTGCTCTCTCCTTCTCTCTCTCAATTTTAACATAGGTTTTTGTGTTAATTTCTACTTAAACTTTCTTACAAGTACAACTTTACATCGCTCTAGAAATAGATTTGTTTATTTTAAATTATTCTCCACATTTTGTTTATACTTATAGTTTGTAGATTTCGCTAATTGTATTTATTTACTTTGTAAGTTATATAGTATAATTAAATATCTTGGTTGCCTTAAAAAACTTCACTTAATCAGAGAGTGAAAGAGAAAAAAGAGGGAGATAGATAGATAGAGACGAGTGTGATAGTTGTTTTGATGATGATGAGCGTACTAAAAAGTAGTTTTCTAAAACTGTATTTTTTGTTTTTGTTTCTTCTTCATTGGATAAAACTATTTGTTATAATCTTTCGCACGTTTATGTTTAAATTTATTGACTACTATAATTACTTCACGTCGTTTAAATTTAGTTTAGATAGTAATTAAATATATTCAAAAACCGAAGCTGTGTCCACTTTGTTTCTCTCTTTTATTTATCAGCACATCATTTTCGATTTTGAACTTATTCTTATTCAAAAATTAAATACTTATTTTTGTTGTGTTAACGATTTACATACAAGTGGGTTTTGTATATGAAAAACGTTGTGCCACAAAAATAAAAGAAAAAAAATACACAGCGGCGGATAGTTGATTCTTTATTTGCAGGTGAGAGTCTAGTCGTCTCTTCGTACAGTCGTAATCGTGTTTCGGTTTTCGTCGTGGAAATCCTTGAAATCCAAGCCGAAAAAAACCGAACGACAAGCGCGACCTTCTCAAACAGAACGAACGAACGAACGAACAAACGAACGAACGAATGAACAAACGAGCGAACGATAATGCCTTATCGTATCGTGTATAAATCGGTTGATGACTTCTTTAGGGTACATTTTTGATGTTTCGTTTACTTTTTGTTCATTATTTTGTTATTTTATTTAAGTTTTTGTTTTGGTTATAATTTTTGTTGGTTGTTTATTATCGTTAAATATAGTTGCTACACAAGAGTTAGGTTCGTTAAAGTTTAAAAAAGTCAATAAAAAATGCTTACAATATTTTTGTTTGCTCATATTTAAATTACAACATACGCCTAAAATTCATAAAATAAAATGTACACTTGTTCCGAGTAGTTTAAGTTTATCTCTCTTTTTTTAACTTATGTTTTTTTTTTTTGTTTAACTGTTGTTGCTGTTTGCTGTTGTTGTTGGTTGTTAGCTCATATTGTATGCTTTACTTCGTTTAAATTTATTTTAATAGTACATATTGTTAATAAATCAGTCGTCAATTCATATTAAATTTACTTTACTTTTGTTTTCAAAGATCTTCTTTTTGTTGTTGTTGTTGTTGTTGTGTGGTTGTATTCTACGTGTACTTGCGTTTAATATAGAATTTTGTTTGTTGTCGTTTTTTTGTTTTTCTCTTTTTTTGTTTTGTTTTGTTTATCAGAAGTTGTTGTTGATTTAAATGTTATTTGTTTTGGTTTTTGTTTCATCTCGTTTTTAATAAAAAGATACATTTACAATTGTACTAATACGTTAAAATAGATGTTTTTTGTTTATCTTTATCTTTTATTTTACTTCTTGTTTAAATTTTGAATGTAATTTATAGTATTTAAAATTAAATTGGCGATACTCTATGTAAAAAATACATACTAAAGAACTGATAACAAAGTGCCATACTAATTTTAATATATTTATTTGAATGTATGTATGCATATGTGTAGATGTAGTTAATGTTAAAAATAGTCTAAATCAAAGTGAATACGTAATATTGCTTGCCTTGCTTGCTGGTAAACGCTAAACGTACAAAATACGAGATATAAATAATTGCTTTTAAAATTGAGTTTGGGTAATTTGAATAGATGTGGTAGTAAATTGAATAAAAAAAAAAGAATATATATTTTTAAAAAAAAAATAGCCTAGTACAATAAAATCAAGACAACAGAATCGTAAAAATCCTGTTTACAAAAGTGGAAAACACTGTAAAAAAACACGTTCGTTTAAGTTTTAATTACACAAAAGAAAATCATAACTTTCTTTTGATTTTACATCTACAAAACACGGTTTAATCGTAATTTACTTGGACATTTTTGTTTGCTTACTACAGCGATGCCTTCTCTTTCTCTCTTTCTCTTATCCAGAACAGATTCGAGTTATCATTTTACAACACAATTTCAATTGTCTGTGGAGGGAGCTCCTCTATCCACTCTCCAAACATAGCTTGATCTTTGTTTTTACTGTTGTTGTTGCAATACTTGAGATATCCACAGGGTAAGGGGCATCGCCGTCGAGCACGCATTGTATGTTTTTTTTTTTTTTATTTTCGACAACACATTTGTAGGATTCTATCTACCATACTTTGCCTCTTTTCTTTTTTTTCTGTTTGGTTATGGTTTTTTGTTTTTTTCTTGTGTGTTGTGTGTTTGTAATGCGCTCTTTTTCGTTTTAGCTTTGTGTAAATATTAGTAAGGGGATGTGGATCGGAGAAGGGGCAGGGAAATTTGTTGGTTGGTTGGTTGGTTGGTTGGTTGGTTTTAAAGCTAAATTATATACCAAATGTAAGTGCTTTTGTTTGTTTGTTTTTTGTTGTTTTTAATTTAGTTTTAGATTTAAATTTAATTTAGTTTAGTGTAGGTATTTTATTTTACGATATTTGATATATTCCATTAAAATTTAACGTTAAATTTAAATCATAATCATTAAAGAAATTGTTTTACAATTAACAGTCAGTGTGTTTAAATCCTCTTTTTATAATAATTACTTTTACTTTTTTAATGCTATCTTTACTTTATTTTATTTGCTCTATGAAATATTTACGTTACGTTACGTTTAAGTATTAATTGTAATTTTTTTTTGTTTAAATTTAAAATGTAATTTATAATGGTAAGTGGTAATTAAATTTATTTATGAAATTAATTTAAAATTACGTCAGGTGTTGTTGCTGTGTTTTTTTTGTTTTCTTTCTTTCTGCATGTTGTTGGATTTAACGCAAATTTTCTTAATTGTTTCGCTCTATTTCGTTATTTTTAATTTTGTTTAAATTTTGTGTGTGAATCGTTTGTATTTAACTTTTTTCTTTCTTTTTTAACTTATGCCGTTAATGTATTCATTTAGTTTTAGTAGTACATGTATGTAGTAGGTTAATATATGTAGATATATATATATATATATAATTATATTTATATATTATTATATATATACGAACTATTTCTTATTTAAACATTTGTTTTGCTTTTCAACTGCGAATTGTATTTTTTTTTTAAGTTTTCTGTTTTCTGTTTTTCTTTTAATTTTGAATTTAAATGTGTTGTATATATTTATTTATAATTGTATATAATATAAATTTGTTGTTTGCTATTGAATATAATTCTCTTTAGATGAATGTAAGTGCGGGGATTTGGATTTTAATATATATATATATATAAATATTTTGTATTTAACCAAATAATTAAAAAGCATCAATTGTGTGTTTATATGTACGGTCGTTTTTTTGTGTGTTTTTTTGTATATAAGAGCAATAAATTTTGAAAATCAATCATTTTTAGGTGAATTGTTTGTTTAACTTTAACGGCCCAACCAACGGTTAAGGTCAACGAAAGATTCTTTTGACTTTTTGACACATCTGGGTTGGTTATTAGCTGTAAAAATAAAGTATCTAATTACATTCGTAATAAACATACTCAGTGAAAGGCACAATTGATTTAAAACTTTATCAAATGTGAAACGTAAAATTTGTAATTGAAAAATCTGCAATTTGAATTGTGCCCAAACTTTAACAAACACACAATTGCATACCAAATGAAAGATTAAAATATATGTTATGCTATCGTCAAACCACATTTGAAAAAAGAATCCCGCTCTTCGAATTATACATAAACAAATAATAAAATGTAGATATAAAAGTAACATATTTAAGTTTTATTAAATAAGTGTAGTTAATGCAACAAAACAAAAGAATGAAAAAGTAAATCACGACACAGTTGTATATTGTGTTTATCACACAATATACACAACAATCAGTTAATCATTCAATCAATCAATCCACTCATCAATGAATCAATCAATTGCCATGCAAACTGTGCGAGCGTAAAACTAATAAAGGTGAAAGGTATAATTGAAAATAAAGTAAAAATAAAATAAAACAATTGGGTAGTAATTATATTATTTAAAATATGATGTGCAATTTATGAAACGTGTTTGTATGTATCCAACTGTGTGGGTGTAGGTATAGTATCTATCGTAATTCATTATATATTTTTGATATACAAACATTTTTCTTTACTTTTTCTTACATGCGGACATATTTTAAAGTTTTTTTTTTGTTTGTTTTCTTTTTTTATTATTCTTTTCTATAGTTACTTTGCATCTTCTTATTCAAATGTAAGTTGCTGTTTGTTTTTTTTAATTTAATTTCAACTTAATTATGCTGCAAAATGCTAACGGGTTGAATCGGTCTTCGTTGCCGCAAACCGAGCACTAAAGACACCCAATACAAGCAACGTGAACGCAAGCGCTCGCTAATCAATTTTATTCTAGGTGTCCAGTATGTGATTAGATGGTAACAGAAATGCTTGTCATTTTTAAAACAGTGCTCAATTGGCAACAATTGTTGACGATGGCGAGAGCCAATTACTTTTTCGCTATTTACAACAGATTCACTTCAAAATGATTGTAAAATGATTTTTACGCAAATAAAGTTCAAATCGGTTTATCAGCAAGAATAGTTTAACAGTTTTAATTGTCATTTGTTAACTACAATTGCAGTGCTCCGGTTCGATTGTCGTGGTTCTTGCACTCTCGCACCTGTTGGATAGTCCTTTTCGCACTCGGCCACTTGGCTTTACTTCCGCCCCCTTATTTTTTGCTTTTCTTACAATTCAATTTGTTGTTTGTTTTATACTCTAGTTTGCAGTTGGTTTACATAATTAGCTAATTGTTTTTTTTTTTTTTTAATTTTAACTTATTTTTGCTTTTTAATTTACTTTCTTCTTGCGAACGAACAATTTCCTTTTTCTGTAGGTGTAGTTGGTTGGTGTGTGTTTTAAAATGTTTAAATGTTACTTTTTTGTTTGTTACTTGTTTTCTTCTTGATTTTTTTTTAGTTTTTTCTTTTATATATTGTATTGTATATATAAACTTTGTTTTTGTAATTTTTTTCTTGTTTTGCTTTGTTATAATATAATTAATATTTAATTTCAACAACAGAACTGAACGAACAGACGCTATAGCTTAAAAGTTAAATTTAAACTTTGCTTCACTCACTTCCGTTCATGACGTGACGCGTGACGTTACGTCTTAGACGGCCTGCGAGGCGGCGTAAGGTGGCTGTGTGGAGCTGTCGTTGCCGTACGCTGATCGTGGTCCGGCGCCGTAGTTGGATGCGCCGCCTTCCTGTTTGGCGTAGTTGCTGTAGTCATAATCGTAGCCGGAGCCGTAGCCGCCATAGTCGTATTCAGAGCCAGATTTTGAGGCCGAATTACCAGGACCGGTGCGTGGCATGCCGCCTACTGGACCGGTGGTCGATGGTCCGCCAGCGGCCCAAGTTTGAGCGCGCGAGTACATATCAGTGGCGGTGCCGGCGCCAGCGCCCGGTGCTCCGGTCGGTCCGGCCGAATTCGGCGGCATATTCCACGAATTCCAACTACCGCCACCCGATGGTCCCGAGGGGCCTCCGGCAGCAGAAGTAGAATTATACATGTCGTAGCCACCGTATCCCTGCGTTTGCTGCGGTCCGGCGTAGTTCGACCATTGCGGCGGTGGTCCCTGGGGTCCCGGTGGGGCGCCCCAACCTTGATAGGAGCCGGGGCCACTATTACCATAGCCATAGCCCTGTTGTTGGGGCGAAGTACCCCAGCCTTGTTGATAGCCAGGCATCATATTAGGCGCTCCGATCGGCATGTTCAATGGTGGTCCGCCCATTTGGCCGTTCTGTCCCTGCATCATGTTGATAGGGGCATGGTGTGGACCCCAGTGACTGCATTCGTTGCCCAGTTTACCGTAGGCGCCGCCAACGCTGCTGTTGTTAGCATTTTGACCACCAGATCCATCGCGTGGTTCCGCCTTCTTGATTTCAACCTGCTCATGACGCGAGATGAATAATAAAAACACAAAAAATTATTAAAAATAAATTACAATTTGTAATTTTCGTTAAAAAAAAAAACGCTTATTATACAATTAATATAAATAAGAATTTCTTCTTTACACAATATCTTCAGAAGCTTTTGAGAATATTAGGATGGGTCATATTTATTCATTTTTGTAATGTAACCTTTATAATGTCTATTTGTTTTGTACACAAACGATCTAAAAAAAAATATCGCTTTAATATTAAAACTATGAAAATAATATAAATAAATGGTTTTTAATGAAATATCTGTTAAAATGTGGTATATAAGTAGACAGACTTAAATTCCTACCTACATCGCGCACAAGCAATTATCATAGTTTGTTCTTTTTGTATTTTGAGTCGAGTTTAAATTCTTAAATATACAAAATCGGACAAAAACTATTCCCACCCTTAGAGTCGCTATTTTTTCAGGTTAATACATTTTAAATAAATGTGCTCGGATTAGAGCAACACTCACTGATAAATATGTCATATACGCTACAAGTAGCACATTTAATTTCTGTCTTTAATTGATGTTGGGTATTTGATAATTATTTTACTAGTTTTTATTTCTATTTGTTCTATCACAATCACTTATCTATCTAGTAAGAACCATCAATGATGCAGCTCTCGAATAATTTCCAAATGATAACAGTAGTAAACGATAATGACAAAATTAAGAACTATGTAAGTATGTACTCAGCTACTAACAAAAATTAAAATTTTCTATCTAAAAGTACAGATCACGTTATAAATATATTTATTCAACTTTTCTAAAACAATTTCTCAAAACAAAGGATCTTTAGGTGTGAAACCATTAAGTATCGACAAAATTATAGTTGAAATGTCGATCGTGTCGAACGTCCAATTATAAGTTTTATAAATATGAATATACCCAATTAATTTCAATTCTAAAATCCTACGAAACAGCTTTCCAAACTATCGAAAGCTGTTTTCTTTTAGCGGATGAATATTTTCTATGTTAAAAAATGGACACCAAAACTTCTTCGAAATTTCAAAATATTGTTTCTTCTCTTAATTATTTAGCTTTTAGGTATTAACAAACAGCTTTTCAGGAGCAGCAAATATTTTGGTACATTCTATTACAAAATTTAAGAGTAATTGATTCTAAAAAAAATTGTTTCATAATAAAAAGAAAAGAATAATTTGGCTATTTAGACATCCGGCCAGAATGCGCTCCTTATTTTATTACATTTTAAGAGTTGAACAGTGGCTAATCGAAATATTTACATATAAGAAATACTGGCAAAAAAATTTTACATACAGCCTTAAAATTTACTCTATAGCAACAACTCTGAACCCGGGGTCTTAATAAACAAAATATTGAAATGGTAACAAACAAAAATGTAGTTTTACTTTTAGACACGTCGAGAATATACGCATTTTTATTAAAAGACAATAAATAACAGAAACTAAAAAGTCGAAGAAGAAAACTCACCTGTTTTCCATTGAGGTTAATATAGCGCTCGTTGGTTACATGCTCCACAGATGACTCCTCCTCAAAGGATAAAAATCCAAAGCCGCGTGACTTTTTCTTCTCCTGATCGTACATAATGACCACCTCAGTGACTTTGCCGTAGCGTCCGAAGAACGTACGCAAATCCGTTTCGGTGACATTAGACGGCAGACCGCCTAAAAAGACCTTGTAGCCACCACCTTTTTTCGGTTTTTGCAGAGTGCGTGGATTGCACGGCTTCGGATCAATGGTCCGTCCGTCAAGCGTGTGCGGGCCGCTCTGCAGCACGTGATTTACATTTGCTGGATCTGCGAACGTCACAAAACCAAAGCCACGCGACCGTCCGCTCTCATTGTTCTTCATTACGACGCAATCGATGATTTCACCAAAGCGACAGAAATAGCGCGACAGATTCTCCTGAGTTGTCTCCCACGATAGACCGCCAACAAACAGTTTTCCCCTCTCGTCTTCCTCCATGATTTTCTGGGGGCTCTTCTTAATTGACGACGTAATTTTGGCAAAGTTTTCTTTTTGTTCACCTCTCCTTCAACTGTTTTGTTAGTTGATCACTTACGTTTATTTTGTTCGCACAAAAACAGATCTCCTCTTGAAGTCGGTCAGGCTTCAATGACCGTTTCTTCAGTTTGTTTTATTTTTTCTTTTATTCACGTTGTTTAGCGCTGCTTTATTTTTCTGTTCGTTGTTACCCCGCGCCGGCGAAGTTTATTTTGCAACTATTTTCACACTTATTGTGTTTTCAGCTGCAGAGGAGGAAACCAAAGCCACGACTACGTCGACACGTAACTTTCTAAATATAAATAACGATGCAAATGAAAAAGTAAAAAAACGCGATGGACGACGACGGCACAGCACGGCGAAATGAAAAGAATTAGAGTTAAAAGAGAAAAGACGAAAAGAGAAAATGATAAAAAAAAGAAAAAATATAGGCGAAAATAGTTAATAGCTAAACAGGTAAATGAGCCAGCCAGGTATAAAAATAATTACACATCTACCTACAAATCTAGCTTACATATATCGGTATGTGTTAAGATTTTTCTTTTCTTCTTTCAAATTATTCTCATTTTTCGTAAATCAACGACGACGGCAAACGAAGCGAGCGACCAACGAACTTTCCAAGCAAATTTTACAACAGCAAAGAGATTAAAGAAACAAAAAAAAAACGCCGGTCATCTAAAATCACCACTACACACGAAGCAAAACAAATTCAACTCGACGGCGTTGCCAACGTTTATTACAAACGAATTTCAGTGCTTCGGTGAAAAATACTGTACGTGGAATATACTAAAACATACGAGTATGCAGAAACTAGCGCAGTTTTTTTTACCTAAAATTTTTAAATTTTTGTTGTATCAAAACAACAAATATTCTATAAATGAAAAAAAAAAATTTTTAATTAAAAAATAAATAATGCACTCAAACTTAAAAGTAAAACTTGTATAATCTTTTAAAAAATATTCAAAAGAATTTTAACTAATAAAATTAAACAAACTTACTTCAAGACTTTGAACTATTTTATTTGAAAGAATTTTGGTACTTTTAAATTAAAAAATTTCACGATATTAATATTTTTGAGTTACAAACAAAAACTTCGCGTCGTTTGATGTGCGGTAAAAGCACGCTTGAAAATCTCAAGTCGCTACCAAAATGGTATTATTTTAACACCAGTCATTTATTTTAACACAACATTCTTGATAAGTGCATACAATATGCTTTTTAGAAAATAATCAATCTTAAAAAAAAAATTATAAATAATGTTAATTCCTATACATCGCTAGCAAAATCATTAAATTAGTCAGCGAGCCAAATATTTGATCTTACTATTAAAAAAAAAACAACCGAAAGTTTAACCCAATTTAAAAAGGTTCACTGGTCTTATTTAACCGATTTTATACAGGTTGTATAAAAAAGTATCTTAAGGAAAAAAAAATTCAAATAAAGTATGGACGGCGTCACACATCTCTTTACGGTATGAATAGACAATTGAATCCAAGAAAGTCACCACAACAGCGCCACACACATTAAAAAACAAAATGGAAGTCAAAACGAATGGTACAACAAAAAACGAGAAATGCAATGAAATAATGTAGCGCCGAAATATTATAAAAGTTTGAATCTTAACTATTTTTAAAAAAGTAATTATCTGCTAAATTTACTAAAACCTAAAATATTTAAAGAAAATTAAAAATGTCATATAGCCGCTCTACACGAGGTGGTATAGGCAGTTTTCGGGTAAAACAGCGCAGCGCGTATCGTTAAAATAAAATAATTTTCTACGCATTTAATTGAAACTTTTCTGTCGTCTGTTGTACATGCAATAATTGTACATACGTACATACATATGTAAGCGAGCGAACCATCGAGCGTGTATGTGTGGCTGTGTGTATGTAACCCGTGTTGATATACATAGCATTTTGTATGTATAAAATGAGGAATTTTCACAGGAAAACAAAATTCCTTTGGGAAAAACGAAAATTCAAATAAAAAAATTTGCATTTCACGAAAATTGCATTTTCAAAATTGAAAATCTGTACTTGGATACATGTATTCCAAAGAGAATCAGCACAATTTTCGTTTGCTGGCGCCGTCATTGCTACACTTCAAGCCGTCTGCTTCGTTTGCCGATCACCATTTTATAAAATGCAAAAAAAAAAATTAAGTAATGCTCAGAGGCTTACTTTTTCGTTGGCACAAAAATGTTATATAAATTGCTAATAATTGTAAAATTTCATTCTTACCGCTTTCGCCAAGTGTTCGTCCGACAGAATCTCAAAGTTTTCGCACTGCAAATTTACTAAATTTAAGTTTTTCCTTAAAAAACTAGCTTATAAATAATTGTATGATTTGATGCATACGATTTATAACCTAACTTAACCATGATAAAATGATTTCGACAAATGGTGTGGTGGCGACGGTGCTGCCACCCTTACAAATAACGAACTAGGAAACTCAACACAGGTGGAAACAGAAAGGTTAACAAATCGAAAAATTTCATCGCTGAAACAATACATTTCTGGGCTAGTTATTTGAGTTATATAGAAAATATTATTAAAAAACAATATAAAAAATATTTTCGAAACATTCGAAACAACCCTTTGTTCTAATGAAAATAATTGTCAATACTGGTTTTGTAATTTAATTTTTATATAATTGTTTTTCCTATAGCATTTTTGCTGTCTCTTTTGGTATTAAGAGCAAACAAAATTTTAAATTAAAAATTGTGGCAACTCTTAGGTATTTATTTTTCATGTATGTGGTAAGTTTATAATGTAGTTAAGAGGGTAATGACAGCAACAAGCATCGTGGCGTTGTCTCTTTCCAATATATATGTAAACGATAAATTTGCCACGTTTTGTACAAAACTGTTGTGGATTTAAAATGGTGAATTGCTTAAATTATTTTAATTTCAAGTTTTATACAATTTTCATTAATAATTATTTTATTTGATACATATTTAATAGCAAAAGGAATTTAATCATTGACATACAAAAAATAAGATGCAGGGATGGTCATTTTTTCTGTGATGTTATAAGAGAAGGTGGTGCATTTGTTTTTCCAAATTTTTAATATATTATTATTTTTGTTAAAACTTAGATGACATTTGAAAATCATTTTTTAATATTTTGTTAAAGAAAAAATTGTATATATAGTTTTTAAAATCACGAAACACCCTAATTAGATTACTATACTCATAGATCGTTTGTGTACCAAAATAACCAATTCAAATTATAAGTGCTTTATTATTTAACTTATAAGGATCAAAATAACAAATATGAACCACCCGAATCCTTTTCAAAATTTAAACAGTTGTTCTCAAGCTAAATTTCAATCCAATATCTCCAATGGTTTTCAAGATATCGTATTAACAAGACATCTGTATTTTTTGTAATACTTGGCGAGATCATAGGTTCCTAAATCTTTTTCGTCTTGGGTATAAAAGCAACAAGTCTTCAAAATGTCAGCTCTATATTTCTAACAGTTCTCTTTCTATAGTATTAATAGAAAATGATGAGACAGACAGACGGCTAGAGGGCTTGATCGATTAAGGTTTTTATTCTGACAAAGAATATTTCTTTACGTTTTAAACATTTGTCCAAATACAATATACACTAATAAGGGATGCATAAAAAATATGTGCATTTTGTCTTATCGTTAAATTACGCACAATTAATCCTAGCTTTTTGTTTTTGTTTTATCCATTTTCGAGTACAATTGAAGAAGAAATGATTAATTGCAACAATAACAATTAAAATATAATAAAAATGTATATTTAAAAAAATTAACAAATTTAATACAGAGTGCAGACAGTATACCAGCTGTTCAGAAGGTCAATTGTGAAGACATGCTCAGAACTTGCAATTTTGGGTTTTTATTTTATGAGAAAACAAAATGTAGAACATGACAATTTTTTATTCACTTTGCTAGTTTTCTAGAAGGTTAGACTTACTTACATACTTAGGTGGCCATTACAACCCGTTATCGGGTTACGGCCGACCTCAACAATTCTCGCCAGGCGCCTCTGCTTTGCGCGCGCCTTCTCCAATTTGTTATACCAAGCGTAGACAGGTTCTCCTCGACTTGGTTCTTCCATCGGAATCGTGGTCTTCCCCTTCGTCGTCCTTCGTCAGCTTTCGCTTCGAACACCTTCTTCGCCGGAGCTTCTTCATCCATACGTACGACATGTCCGAGCCAGCGCAGACGCTGAATAGTGATCCGTTGGACAACATCAATGTCCTCGTAGAGCTCATACAGCTCGTGGTTCATTCGTATGCGATAGTCGTCCCCAACACGAACGGGACCGAAGATTTTGCGAAGTAATTTCCTCTCGAACACTCCAAGCGCGGCTGCATCCGTCTGCGACACAACCCATGCTTCCGCGCCATATAAGAGCACAGGTAAGATAGACTTATCACATCTGTTATATCTCAAACTGGCAAACTGGTAAGTTTCATCAAAATCGTTAGGCATTTTTAAGATAAAATACATAATTAACAAAAACTTGGAGGGCTTATAGACAATATGCAAAAACCGCATTTAAATCCAACTTCCCGTTTACATTTTGTTTTTGACCATGCCCACTTTAAGCCAGATTTCGCTCACTTAAGGGGTTTTCTCATGTTTATTATGTTTGAAATGTCATGAAACTGCAAAATTTAATACACATTAACTGGAGATATGGTGGTGAATTCAATTTTAGAAGGATGAATTAAAGATAGTTAAAATTGAGAGTATCCATCTCTAGCTGCTCATGAATTCACCATCTTCACCACAGGATCACTTTTCTGTGTTTCTTGTAATTTTTTTAAACAAAGTCTTGATGCAAAATATTTACAAATGAGCTGAAGCGCAATTTTACGATTTGTGAAAGGTTTTCTTAAAATGTCATTCATCTCTGCAAGCAATGCTTTAATGTAAACTCATTTTAAAGGATTGCATAAAATTGTTTTAACTAATTTATTCATATAAACAAGTTGCTAACATGATTATCTGAAAGATAATCATATTATACCTAGAGTATTTGTAATAATCGTATCATACCTGGAATATTTGTACTATGATTGCAGCTGCACCTTACTTCCATAAATGAAACTAGAATGGGACAGTTACATTCGTATAGTATAAGAGAAAAAGAAAAAACTATTGCAAACCCTGTTTATATCTTGACTGACAGATTTTGATATAAAGAGTTGTATCTTTTCCTTCTCTACGATTTTTATGTACTTCTAGTTTTAGTTGTCTTGCGAAGTTAAGCTTAACTCACCTAATTGTAAACACACCTTTAAGTTAGAAATACACTCGCACACACCCCAAAACCCCTGTTTTTTGCTTGTTGCTTTGAAAAATTCGTTTTTTCAAATTGGCAGTGCCAGTCATTCAGCGAATTTTTTGGTTTGGCATTTTTAGATTTTCTTTGCGCCATTTTCGCTTAGATTTGCGCTCGAGGAAGAGGAAGGACGTGTGCTTCATTATCCTAAGCATGTTTTAAAAACAAGACTAAGCAATTAAATAGTAGCATCCGGCGAAAAGAGTATTAACCAAACGCTCTGTAAGCATAGAAAATGGTAAATATTTGATCGAAATATTATAAATAACCAACAAACACAGAAAAAAATAAGTGTGTGTATAAGAAGAAGAGGAGGAAGCGAATGGCGAAGAAACTCGATGTGCTTTGCAAATCGATTTTTCGTTGTCGCTTCTGTTGCCGATTTTTTCGTTCATTTTCATTCTTTCATTTCTTTCTTTTCCCCCTTTTCCGCTTTCATTTTGGCAACTCGTCTGCGTTTCGCCGCCCTGTTTCGTGCCGTGCCGTGCTGCTGCGTGCGTTTTGATTTTGCTACCGCTGCCGTTTTTAATTTTTGGAAATTTTTCGTCGTTTTTTAGTCAAAGAAGATGAGCCGTTATCCAAGTGATAGGAAAGTGTATGTGGGGGATTTGGGCAACAGCGCCAGAAAAAATGATTTAGAATATGCGTTCGGCGCCTACGGAACACTGCGCAGCGTTTGGATTGCACGCAATCCGCCAGGATTTGCATTTGTAGAATTCGAGGATGCACGTGATGCGGCCGACGCTGTGCGCGGTCTTGACGGTCGCACTGTGTGTGGACGGCGGGCGCGCGTAGAATTATCAACGGGCAAATTCGCTGGCGGAGGTCGCGGCGGTGATCGGCGTGGCGGTGATCGTCGCGGCGGTGGAGGACGTTCTTTCAATTCGGATGATAAATGCTATGAGTGCGGAGGCCGAGGTCATTACGCAAGGGATTGCCGGCGTCATGGACGTACTCGTCGTCGGTAAGTGCCTGTTTTTATTATTTTTTTTTTGAGTTATTCTTGATTCGCAATTCGGTCACCGTGTTGCGACGGACGGGTGCGGGAAAGTCGCTCCGGAACTATTATTAGTGCAGCAAAGAGAGCCTCGAACATGCTCATACTTAAATAGGAATAAATTCATTTATATAGTTTTTTCAATAAGAAAAACTTTTTATTATTAAGTTTAAAATTTGTTATAACGGAATTAATTCGTCGGTCCAAAACTCTGTTGAATATAAATAACAACAATATACGCTTCTACCGGTTTTGGAATATTAAATTAACGTTAAAAAATTAAGTTTCGTGCTAACCGGACCTTTAAAATTTTTATAGTTTTATATTGCATTTTGGAAAGCTTTGCAATAGTGCCCTTTGAACTATGTACAAGTCATATTTGGGTTACATGTACCTGAATATCGCGATAAAAAAAAAGGATTTTAGAGCATTTAAAATTTGTGTTGTGTTTTAATTTTAGCCACTGCTAGCTAGAAGGTAATAAGATAAAGTAAACCTTTATTAGAAATATTAATCTCACCTGATTACGATACTTTCGCTAATGCTTTTGTAGACTTTATTTTTTCATATATACATATGTACATATGTTTGATGAAAATTTTTTTAAGTTTTTGAAAACTACTCGTTTTGTTTATTGTGAAAATGGCATTCTTGTATTTTCTATGGTTGCCAGAGAGATAGCGTGGGCATGTTTAGAGAGGCTGAATAATGGTTTCATCTTTTTTATTTTTGAGAGTTTAAATCATACCTTACATACACTGACTACTGCTATATAAATACGTTTATAAGTTGAGCATGGTGCTTTTGTTTTAGTGTAACTTGTCGCATACATTGCAACTTTTTCATTTTATTTTTGATTTAAAAGAGCATTATTTGTTTTCGCTTTTTATCCATTTTATAAGAAAAACTTAAACTATAATCTTTGTAGTTTTTACAACAGGTTTTAGAGAATCGTAGTATTCCTGCTCTATAAGTAATAATATATTTGGCTGTTAGGATCAGATTAATATTGTATATAATGAAATATCTCTGTTTAGGAGTTTTTGTTTTTCACTCAATTCACCCCGTGCTATAATATTTAATTTTTCTTAGCGATTTTTATAAGTTTAATTACTTTAGTACATTTCAATTTTATTTTACATATTTAAAAACAAATTTAGGTCCAGTATGGAGGCAAGACAATACATATTTGAAAATTCTGTAGATTTATTGATGGCAGTCCATCATTGTGTCCGATCGATTACAGTCGTAGTTTTAGAGATATAGAAATTTGATATGTGAGCTTTAAGAGGCATAGGTTAAGTTCTGAGGTAAGCAATATCGATCGGAAACTTATTCTATCTCCCATATAAACCGCTTCCTTCTTTTCAGTAAATTAAGTAAAAATACCCGACAAACCATTTGGCAAGGGGTGATAAGTTAACGCTTCGTTTGCGATTCATATAATGTGATTTTAAAATCGATAAATTTAAACCGAATCAGCATACTTGGCAAGCGATTCATTTACAATTCGTTAACGAGCGTTTCGAATCGCATGGTTTGTCGGGTAGTTCTATATATATTTAATTTATATCCAGTAAACATTGTAGTAGTAAAGTTTTTACTTATAACAGGATAATTTCATATCTTCCTCTAAAATTGTGAAAGTTATTTGAGCTTTAGCATGTGCGAAGATAATTCTCTTGCTAATTTCTAATTTTACTTTTAATTTATTTGTGGTAGTTTACTAGAATTCAAACTTTTTCTTTTCAATAAGTCGTTTTAAAATATTTTAAGTTTAATTTATTTTAATACTAGCGAATGCCCGGCATGCGTTGCAATGCCACTTAAAAAAAATGGTAGCAGAACTTCCCGGTACTTCCGTTAGTAACGGAACTTCCCGGTACTCCCGTTAGTTAGCGGAACTTCCCGGTACTCAGCGTTGTAGCGATTCTGAGTTACGGCTGTGAAATTATCGGCATACAAACTCAGAAAAAAATTTTCAAATTTTTAGGAGCAATATTAGCAATGTAATCGTATATTATCACGTAATTAATCAAATTGTGGGCGTAATAAGTGGGCGTGGACAATTTTGTATATCCTGCGCATCCCCGGTGCATCCCGTTACATGTTTTCTATTTAGCACATCAAGTTTCTGAGCAAATGGTGGTAGGCGTAAAAATGATCCACCCTTTTTTTTGAAAGTGTGCGTTAAATTGAGCCAACCTCGCCCATTTTTGGGGAAGTTATCGACAGTGTCTATACAAACTCAGATACCAAATTTCAGATTTCTTGGAGCAATATTAGCGAAATAATCGAATATTTTAACTTAGTTTTACAAATTGTGGGCGTAATAGGTGGGGGTGGCAAAATTTTTTTTGCCCTAAACCTAAGTTGGCGGGAGCACAGCAACTCCCTAAAATTTCATCAAAATCAAATGAATGGTTTAAACGCCCATTTGGTACAAAGATAGAAAGAAAGAAAGAAGAATTCATTTTTATATATATTGATTATATAGCGACTATTTTATATATATAGATTATATAGCGACTATTTCCATAAACAAAATTTAAATTTAAATGACTAAACAAACTTGTTGTTTTTGTAAACACTTCTTAATTTTTTAAATTATTTTTAAGAGAATGAGATTAAGCTTCTTAGTAAAAGAAAAACAATTTCTGCTTTTATAACTATTAAAAAAAACGATGCTCTTTACCTTATTGGAAATCCACCGGTATCGGCCACAGTCTCTTTCAAAACTTGATTCTAGCCCTTTCTGGCACGTACGCGCTAGAATAAAATAAGAATCCCAGAAGCTGACCAGTTGGCCGCTAGGACTTTATTTCTTGGTTATATCGCATATTTGGGTCTCCTTTTTCTTTACAGAAAACATTTTTTTTAAGTGCGAAACAAAATTTAATTATTAGTAATAATTTTGTTTTACCCAAATAAAACTTATGACACCTAATATTTGTGTTGTGCTTTTTATATTTTGTCATTCCTGTTTACGATTTTATAAATCAAATATATTGTGCTGGCAGTACTACTTAACCTCTTATAGTTGGCAACACTATCTGACTGTACGGGTCAGGGATCGGACCATAACATTTCGATTGCGTCGTTCTTTGCAACTGAGTATACAATTTTCTTAAACATGCGATCTTTTTTTGCCCTTCTATTCTACTTTTATTAATACAATTATATTTTATAATAAAAATATAAATAAAAATCGCAGTGGATTTGAGTTCATGCGTGTGACTAAATTTTTCGAAAATCGTACACTGAGAGCTGTAGTCATAAGTAACTATAAATTTGACTAAGTCGTAATGGAATTTTCATTGAATGTAGCCAAAAGCAAATATTAATAGTCAAACCTAACTTATGACAAAATGTGTCAACAACACTGGAATCATTTGTGACTTTGTCAAAATATAAAAATTCTTCAATCTAGTTATATTTGAAGATTTATTTTCAAAAATAATTTTTATTTTTGCATTTACTACGAAAAATTATAATAGTTACTATACTTTGTATTCAGTGCAGTTAAGTTACTACGATCGTAGCAAGGTCCGAACACTTGTACGGGTGTCTATTGTATATATGTATTGTTTTTTTTTATTATATAGTCACATAAATTATATATAAAAAAGTAAATCCACTTAAAAGTAGTTTATCGGTGTCGGAAGTGGTTATCTGGCAAAAAATCGGCGGTTAAGAATCCATTTTAAGCGGATTTACATAAGCAAATTCAAAGCGTAGGCATATAAGTTGATGTCCAATGTCATACACAAATTAGTTAAGATTTTTTTTAACTTTCTTCGACAAAAGGGCAACAAAATTTAATATTTTTTTTTAACTTATTGCCCATCAATTGTTTTATTCGATTAAGTTAGCATGTGAATTAGCCTTTACGGTTGTTTAGTCCGGTTGTGAGACCAATTTAAATGGCTAATCGGCGTGCCGAAAAATTTCGATAAAATAACATAAATATAAGAACGATTTTAATTTCTCCAAGTTTTATAGTTTTTTTTAAATCTGCCTCGATTTGAGCTAGTTACCTACGGCCAAAGATTTTCGCTATTTTTTGTACCATGTATCCCTCAGAAAAATATCTGGCAATACTGTCTAGTTTTTTTTATAAACAAAGTTGGCAATGCGGCCGAACTTAAATTGACAAAAAGGTGTCGCCATCGCAATATTACGCACACGTGTTTTCTATCCGTCATTTTGAATCTACTTCGACAGCGCGTGGTGCGAACAATTCTTTTTGTCTGCGTACGCAAATGGAATAACTAACGATAAAAGTGAAAAAAATAATTAATTTAAAGCTATAAAAATGTTTGTGCTTTACGAAACGCCGGCGGGCTACGCAATCTTCAAACTTATGGATGAAAAGAAACTCGCCGAGGTCGACAATCTCTACCTCGAGTTTCAAACGCCTGAAAAAGCTAACAAATTGTTAAAACTGAAACATTTTGAGAAATTCAACGATACCACCGAGGCACTGGCCGCCGCGACAGCAACAGTTGAGGGCAAAGTATCGAAACCGCTGAAGAAAACTCTTAAGAAAATAATTGGTGACGAAGTTCAGTCATCTCTTCTGGTGGCTGATGCAAAATTGGGCAATGCCATCAAGGATAAACTTTCGTTGCAATGCGTCTACAATACAGGCGTTCAGGAACTAATGCGATGCATACGTCAACAGGCGGACAGCCTACTAGGTACGCTGCCCAAACGTGAAATGACCGCAATGGCACTTGGACTGGCGCATTCTCTGTCGCGTTACAAGTTAAAATTCTCGCCAGACAAAATCGATACTATGATTGTACAGGCACAATGCCTGCTCGACGATTTGGACAAGGAACTTAACAATTACATGATGCGGGCACGTGAGTGGTACGGTTGGCATTTTCCCGAACTTGGCAAGCTGATCACAGACAATATTGCGTTTGTGCGCACAATCAAGCTGGTGGGCACTCGCGAGCACATGGCGCAGTCAGACCTCTCTGACTTTCTGCCACAAGATGTCGAAGAAAAAGTAAAGGAGGCTGCCGAAATTTCCATGGGCACCGAAATTTCCGAGGAGGACATTATGAATATTCAGTGCCTCTGCGATGAGATTATTTCGATAAATGATTATCGTACACATCTTTACGACTACCTTAAGACGCGCATGATGGCCATGGCCCCGAATTTGACAGTGCTTGTTGGCGATACTGTTGGCGCACGTCTCATTGCACATGCTGGTTCGTTGATTAACCTCGCCAAGCATCCGTCTTCAACGGTGCAAATTCTTGGTGCTGAGAAAGCCCTCTTCCGCGCCCTTAAGACCAAGAAGGACACACCCAAGTACGGTCTGATCTTTCATGCGCAACTTGTCGGCCAGGCGAGTCTTAAAAACAAGGGCAAAATGTCGCGTTCACTAGCGGCAAAGGCTTCACTTGCGACACGCGTTGATGCTTTTGGTGAGGAAGCCAGCTTTGAGCTTGGCGCAACACACAAGGTTAAGCTGGAGGCGCGTTTACGTCTGCTCGAGGAAGGAAATCTGCGTAAGCTGTCGGGCACCGGCAAAGCCAAGGCCAAATTCGAAAAATACCAAGCAAAGAGGTAATGTATTGGTTGTTGATTGCTTGTCTTTAAGTCTTGCTTCCTTCTATTTAAAACAAAACTTTAAAATGAAAACCACAAATGTTAGTATTTTGAAGATAACTCAAGCTTATGTAAACAAATTTAATAAAATTTGTTTCGCATTTGCTCATCTCGTCCTTCTCGATGATGATACCAAAAAGGTTTCGCAATTGTCTGAATAAAAAAATTTTGTGACGATAAACCTTGGCTGTCTGAATAGAGAAGTACATACAGGAAAGCTTTATTTTCTATAGAAGGAAACGCAAAATGACTTGATTATCTCTTAATTAATATTCGCAATTAATTTATTTTTATTGATATTGCAGCGAGGTCTTCACCTACCAACCCGAGGCTGATAGCACGCTTGGTGTTAAGAAGCGCAAACACTCGGAATCCTTCGCCGAAGTTAAAGAGGAAGTAGAGGATCAAGTCGAGGAGGAGGCACCCGAAGCAGGCGAACCTGATACTGAGCCGAAATCGGAGAAGAAAAAGAAGAAGAAGAAGAATAAGCAAAAGGATGAAGAGGCGCCTTCGACATCATCGACAGCAGTTGACACGCCTCCTGCTAAGAAAAAGGCAAAAAAAGATAAATCTGCTTCTTCGGATTAAGAATCAGACACCAGAAGCCGTTTTAGAATGTAGCAAACAAAAAAGTGTTTTTCTTATATTTTAACTTTGTAATTTTAAGATTTTAGGTTGCTTTTTTTTTACATAAAGTGATGTATATTATTTTAGTAAACCGAAAACAAATTAAATGAACCCAAAACAACAGCTCCCATCTGTTTTGTTTATGTCTATTGTTAGCGATTTACTCTATTACTCTTGCGAGTGGTTATTTGTAGCAAACAAAATGTGAATCAAAATTCGAAAATATTTTTCATTTCAATCTAACATCATTACAGTTGCCTCAAAAACAGATTCTAAAATTGTGTATCAAACTGAAATTTTAATATATTTTTAATATTTACAGTTACGGATTATTAATGTTCAGTGTGTACCAATCCATTAATATTATTTTGTGTTACGCTAGGCAGTGTCGATCGGCCAATAATTATGATTTGATTTTGGTCAATATTTAATTTGATTCTTTATACAAAAATTTTTGCTTTTAATATCTCTAAATTAAAATTTAGAATTTCCTAACGAAACGAAAACGAACTATTTTTAAATAAATTTTGTTGAATCAATTCCAACATTTATTTTGTAATTTATAAAAATTAAAATTTTCATTGTTTTTCTATGATATCCGTTTCCTTTTGGCTTGTAAGGAGGCCGTGAACTTAATTACTAAGCGACAAATGCAGTTTGAAACTATAGCCACAGAGCTACAAAACTGCATCACTATCTTATTTTGGAAAATCAAAAAGTGGACTCATCGTTTTTCCATAAAGCCCTTCAATTATAATCTATATACAATATATACAAATGAATGTTTGTTTCTTTATTTCTTTGTACCCTATGCGTGTCTAAACTGTTCATCCGATTAGGATGAAATTTTGGGTAGTTACTATGATCAAAGGTTTTTGGCAAAAAATAAAATCTACCACGCCACATGATGTCACTAAAAAGTAAAAAAAAATCTCGTGTTATGCCAATTTGATTTGTGATCACTGAATATATTCATCGGATTTTAGTTGAAGTCTTCTCTTTCTCAATGAAAGAATTCATTTATAATTATTTGAAAATATTGTCGTCTTTTTGTCGATGGTAAAAAGTTTGTTAGTTAAAATATTTGCAAAACTTTTACAGTATTAATAAATATTTAAATTTCTTACAATGTATGTACTGTAGTATTTATTGTTTTGTTTTTTGCTTTTCCTTTCCAGGAGTAACTCACGTAGTAGATCTCGCAGTGTTTCACCACGTGGTCATAGATCACGTTCACGATCTGCATCACGTTCACGTAGTCGCAGCCGATCAGTTTCCGCCACAAAGGATTCACGCAAGTCGCGTGATACGCATGCCAAATCGCGGGAAAACGGACGCGGCGGCGAAAATGGCGGCAATGACTCCTCCCGTTACAGTGATGACGAGCGCAATGGTGGTGGTGGTGGCGGCGATTCTCCATCGCCGAAAAGGCGCTATGACGACTCTTCGCCATCGCCGAAGCGCAGCTCCCAGACAAAACGTGGTCGTTCAGTATCGCGCAGACGCGGTGGATCCTCCATGTCGCGTTCTCGCTCCACCAGCTCCCGCAAAGATTAGCAGAAGATGGAGGCGCAGAGTTGGTGCGGAAAGAATGAAGAACACGCTAGACCCTAAGTCCACTTTAAAAATGTTGTCAGGAGAACACGAAGACGAATGAATTTCTTATAATTTTATTAAATTAAAAAACAAAAACAAAAAAAAAAACTAAACAAAACAAAGAAACGTTAATGCATGCGGCCATCAACAGCTACGAACAACGGAGCGTCGCACTACAGACCGACGATTGAGATTCGAGACAATTGCAATTATAAACCAATTTGAAAATCCATTTGCAAGCATATTAAACAAAGAAAAACAACTAAAATAAGTGGTACGAGCGAGTATTTCAAAACGGACAAAAAAGAAGGAAGTCTTCATTTCGATATAAAATTCATTTAAATAATTTTTGTGTGTTTTAAGCGGTGTGCGAACAGTTCGAATTTTCAAAGTGTTGCACTCGAAGCAATTTTAAGTACTTGGTTAGTTGGCAATATTTTTGATTTGATATTTTAGCATTTTAAATAATGGAAAAATATTTCTGTTTATTCGAAAATTTATTAATTTACTTAAATAAATAATATTCATGTGGTTAGGAACATTAAAATCCAATATAGGAATTTCAACGATTTGTTTTTGATATTTAAATTAATATTTTTTGAAACATATTTCATAATGCCAAACTTTTTCGAATAACACACACAAATATTAAGGATTTAAGAGTACCGTTTAATCAAATGAATTGTAAAAATGTTCTTCGAATCTCGAATCTGTATTCGCACACCGTATGGTTTTTTGTTTGTTTGTTACTTCAAAAGTCTGAGCCATAGTTTAGACGCAACTAATTTTTACTATTTAGTTTCCTATTTTTCTATTTTCGTAAGTCGCTAAAATTATAAAAAACAAAAAATTAACAAATAAAATGATATATTGTAAGATATTCATGGAACATATTAAGAAATCCAACAACATTCCTTTCCCAATTTGTAATTTGTCTTGACGGACGTCATTTTTTTGTTTGGTTCCACTTCATTCGTTCACGTTGCATCCATCGATCACCGTTCGCTCGCCCATAAAGTACAATACAGACCACACTAGACCAGACGCCAAACTGTTCAGATCAGTTTAGATTACATTATTAGTTTATCGTCATGTTTTTATTGTTCTTCTCTTTTTTATGCTGAGGCCAGTAAGTAATTTTTTTTTTGGCTTAAAACATGCCAATACAAACAAACCCATTTTAAATATGCACATAAACACACACAACACATAATGTGCTGTCCCACTTATCTCTCGATTTGCTAAAGATGGATATGTATGTATGTATGTACGAGTATCTCTATTAACGGAAAACAACACTCACATGGAAATAATCGTAATTTGTAGTTAATTAAGTCTTCTAAATGTAAACAAAGCAAAAAAAAAAAAAACATAAAACAAAAAAAATAAATCGACGGCCTCCTCGGCATGGATTTAACAATATAATATTTCAATCAATAAATTAACTTACATTTCATGACAAAGTTTGTTTTATTTTTAACAGGATAAGGTCGTACCATGGTTAAGTAATGAGGTTATGACGGTAGAAATGAGGGCGCAAATTGACCGAACTCACCTCGGTTTCTACCTTATCTTTCTGCCTTATTTTGAATTTGATTGATATTTGACAATGAGTCTCTGTATTGTTTTATAGTTGTCAGGATTTCATATAATTTTTTGCGGTATCGTATGGACTTGACATTGACAACAAAAACGTCCATACAAAAATTGGTGCTGGGTGCAGTCAACAAGAGTTTGATCAAAGCCAAAATTCATCTTCCATACAATTTATTTTAAATTTGCTTTGAGATTAGAGATCATTTAAATGCAGCAGGTAGTGGCTTTTCGGACGAAGACTTTTTGTCGTTACTAAACGAACTGCAAGAATGGAGATTGGGAACCTAAAAAAAAGCGTGAAAGTTCTAGAAAGGAACTCTGAGTAGTTGCACGGTAAGGTGCTATCTTCTGCAATAAGTGCTCGTTGGAAGTTGCGCTGTTAATGAAGGATAACGCGCAAAATTTTTGTGTAGAGAAGCGTACATTTAAAAAATCAAATTTGATATTACATAGTTTTCTCAGTGAATTTGTCTTCAAGAAATTGAAACTAGATAATAGCCCAATAACACTGCCAAATATTTTGGTTCGTCGCTTTGAGCCTCAATGATTCCAACGCGAAATGAAAGTAGACTCTAAAACCCTTTATTGGTTGTACAGTGTAATTTTGTGTAAGAACTTTTTAATTCAATTGAAATACTCTTCAATAACATGTGGTGTACATCTGCATTTATGTAGATACATATGTAGCTTATCGAGTTGACATTTAGTCCTACTCTCTAAGTGGAGGTAAAGTTCTAAAATGAGCAATCAAACAAGGGGAATTCCCCCTTTTTAAAAGGACAAAAAATTGCTAAAAATTATTCAAGTGTAGATATTCAGTTCAAATTCGATGTTTAACATTTTAATAGAAATACAAACGAAAAATTAGCGTGATTCGATAAGAGCAACGCCCACTTATAGTATACGCATGTAGCATACATGTAAATATGTGACAATAAAATGGCGGAGGTCATTTCAGTTTCGGCATAGCCAAAGATAATTCTCCTGCTAGTTTTATTTAATTTCCATTAAACAAATTTAAACATTTAACCTATTAACCCAATAAAACTTAAAAAGACGACATCATGTGAACAAAATTTTATTGGAAATACTATTTATGAACATAAAGCAGCGAACGTTTTACATTTTTTGCTGAATTTTTGTTTTTATTTATTAATTTTTAAATTAACGAAGTTTCTACATAATGTTTGTTAAAATTGCATGATTCCTGAATCATCTTTAATATAACGTAACGTTCCATAATTGTTATCATTAAATAATAAGGGATCGCTCCATTAGCGCTTAAGTTTGTTTTTGTTTACTTAAATTCGTAATATACATAGGCATGTAGATAAACACATAATATACTTTCAACATAATTAAATGAACAACAAATTAGGAAGTTTAAAACTTCTGTAGAAAAAACACTTTAATCTTAAACTTACAACGTTTCATTTTATGTATGCATTATTTGATAATAAACGCAATCGATTTCGACATTTAATTAAATTTTACAATAATAATAATAATATTCATAAAACACCCGAATTATTTGCAAACACATATTTAATACATATTAAACAATAGCATTCTGGGCAGGCTTACATAACACAAATGTACCACAACACCGACCGACCGACCGACAGATCAATCTCATTTTTAAAATAACGAAATAATGATTCAAAAATTAAAGCTATTTTTTTTGTAGTTATTGTTAAAATGTATTATATATAATACCATTCAAAAGTTATTACAAAAGACAAAAAAACAAATTCACCTGTCGGTCGGGGTACACTGGCGGTATTTGGGACATTTCTGTTATACAATTAAATATATATAGATACGTTCAGTGTTTGTTTGTTTGTTGCCTTACTACGTAATTCGCTTTCTTAAGTACATTAAGTAATTTCGAACGTACAATATACGAGTGTGGTATACGTACGCGCTGAGGTATAAACTTGAAAACTATATTTTTAGTATTTTAACCTTTATACGTATATAAATTTATATATATATGTATATATGTTTTGTGTGCTTATTGTAATTTTAGTTTTGATTTGTATATTTATCTACAAGTACAAACCGCAACCAAAAGTTTGAGTGTATTCGGCTAGATCAATACTTTTACTTTTAGTTAACGGATCTGAACAGACATTAAATTTGAGTTTTTTTAATTGCGTACAAAATGTATTTCTAAAGCATCTCAATAGTTCAACCATTTTAGATGAGTTCACAATTACTTTTATAGTTTTAGCTTGGCTTTAAACAGACATTGAAATAGACGCATATCAATTTTTACATACCCAAAGATAAAATTATGTTGTTCTAAAAGTTATTTTGAATAAAATAATAAGTGTCGATCTAGATCCGTTAACTAAGTTAAAAATAAAGAACAAAACATAATAGCTTGGAACTTTGGGCTTGTACTGTTTGTACTGAAATAGAAAAGTGAGTAGTCGATTTTGAAAACATGACATCTTATATAAAAACGATCGATCTGCTTTATGCATTAATTAGGTAGTTCGTAAACTTTTGGTATACGAATTAAAAAAATTAAGGTAAAATAAATTTGCCGGTCTTAAATTGAAACATTTTTGTTAACAGGTTTCAATTTTATAAAAAATTTTCACCATTTCGTATATTGTTTTTATATATAATATATAATTAATTATTAATGGTTTTAAAAATCAATGTTCCAAGTTATCCGTGGCAGACATAGACACATTACAAATTATATTAAACTCTTTTCTTCGTGTAAAAATTCTCGCTTAAAAATCTCAGTTTTGTTAACAATTTAATTTTTTTTTTATAATTATTTATTTCTTATTTCCTTTAGTCGAGGAATTGTCACAATTGAAAATGATTAATAGAAGCATTCAAAGCAAAAGTAAAAGTTGCGTTACCAAATGAATTTCGCATTTATCAATTGGTGTCATGTTTTCAAAATTTTCCGTTCAATTTTATAAGATTCCGTAACTGATTTCGAAGTTTAAATTATTCGGAATTTATAAAGGTAATCAGTTAAAGCTTAAAGATTAAATTTCTGATTTATTTCCTTTGATCGAAAGAAAATCTTTAAAGAGGAAATGAGCAAAAATAAAATTGAGAAAAAGTTATTGTTAAAAATGAGCAATTCTGATCTTGCATTTTAGACGTGAAGCCTGTGTATTTCTCTAGCGTTGTATTGTTCTTGTTGTTGGTGGTGGTGATGATCTGTTATGGTAGTAGTTTTCATTGTTGTTGTTGGTTTTTGTTAGTGTCGCGCCGCATAATACATCATATGTCAGCTTTTGCTTGCTAACAACAAAAACTGTTATTGCGGATGTTGTTATTTGGGTTGTTCAAATATTGGTAGCTTCGGTAGGAGGGGCTTTGAAGCGGCACTGTCCGCATGATCCCCTGAATTGAACTCTTGGGCCGGCTCCGAAGTCACCTGACTGTTCAGGGACACAGCATCAATGATGTCAGCGCTATTACTGCCCTGCGAATGGTTTAGAATCGCTGCGGCATTACTTTGTTGTGAAAGATTCTGAGAAATTATAAATATGTGAAGTAATTACAGAATGCAAATGTAAATGTATCGTCGATAAAATCACGGAACGCCGCATCTTTAACATTGCAGTATTGCAAATGTATGCATAAAATAATGAAATTCTCACAAACTTAAACAAATACAATATTGCACAGAACTTTAGTGAATGTAGCCTTCAATTACAGTTGGCCTATCTACAAGACGACGATACTTACATTCAGTGATGGTGATGCAGTGTTGCTTCCGTTGCGGGCTGATAATTTGCGCATACTCAGACTATTGCGCATACGCTTGTCGTCTTCATTGAGTGAGTGCAGCAGCTAAAAATTAAATAAAAGACGGTAAGGCTTCAATAAAATGTGAATGTAGTAGATATTGTAGCAAAAAGAAAAACTTGGCCAAAACAGATAAAAGAATATTATACCAAATTTTTCGATGTGGTTATTAAAAAATAATATTTTACCAAATTAAGTGTTAAAAAACAGTTTTTTTTAATAAAAGGGCAATCAATTAATATGGGCTGTTAGCGTTGACCTTGTCAAACGCTTTCACGCATCAAGGAGACACTTTGCAATTTTTGTGACTCGTCTGCCATTTTTAACTGACTGGTCAAGTGATTTCTCTTGACATACAAAAAAAAAATGTCAAAATCGTTTAAACAATTCTTTTATTTATTTGTTTTATTAATTAATAATTGTTTCTTAACCAATTTTACCTCATTAATTACTTGTATTTCTTATGACTTTTTTTTACAAAACCAAAGCCGATTCAAATTATTTTTTCATTCGCTATCTTCTTTTTGAAATATCTGTAAAGGTAAAACTTAATCTAAAGAAGAATTTCGTTTTCAAGATATCTTGGACATATTTAAACAAAACATAAATACACTACATATATAAATCTACTTGTATGTACTATAATGCAAAGAAAAACAAACATGTTTACCTTTTCAACTTCGTCATCAATAATTTCGTCACGCGGTCCGTTGCCGGACTTGCGTGATTTCTCCAGTAATGTGGCCTTTTTGGCAGTCATATAAAGATTGCGCTTAATTGCGATATAAATAACATCTGATGCAGCACGTACCGAATAGTCGGGTACAAAAGTTTGACGTATTTTGGCGTCCATATTAAGCGATTGCAAGGAGCCCTGTTGCGTCGGCGAATCTACAAGACATAAACAGAGTAAATCACTTTAATATATACTGCGCCGCCAGAGGTATACATATTTGGATTTTTGGATTTTGTGTCTTACCCACGACGACGTTCGGTACCAAGGCCTGTGTGCCAAAGTATGTAAAGGGTCCACTTTCGAAGAGCAAATTCTCTTTGCCTACAGTCACCTCGACGCGTCCTTCTAGTATAAGTACGAAAAAGTCTACCGCCTTGCCCTGTGTAAAGATGAAGAGGCTCGGATCGTCTTTCTCTTTACCCTTGCATTTAATGCTGTGTATAATATCTTGATTAAGTAAACGTCGCAGAATCGGTTCAGAAATCGTTTCCTTTTTGAAGGCATCAACAGCTAAAATATATGAATAATACGTAAACTTGTGGTAATCTAACTTTAGAAATGTAGTTTTTGACTAAGAGTCTTAATCTTCATATCATAACCAATCAAAAAAATTTTGAATAAAAATTTATTTTAATTTTCCACAAATTAATTGAAGAAAGTCACGGGACTAAGATTAAATTTAAAATTTTCTATAAAAGTTGGTCAAACTTTTACAATGTCGATTTCCAGTTTGTTGTCAACATTTTTAAGTTTTAATTAAGTAAAACTATGTTGGAATTTAAATGATTA
The DNA here is from genome assembly GCA_949127995.1 of Suillia variegata. NCBI lineage: Eukaryota > Metazoa > Arthropoda > Insecta > Diptera > Heleomyzidae > Suillia > Suillia variegata. The sequence goes on from OX421844.1 coordinate 19,627,953, forward strand.
ATAATAAATTTTTTGATTTTGTTTTCGTTTGTTATTGAATTAAAACTATCTTCAAATTTATTCCAGAATATCTGGCTTACCTGTACTTAAGTACTGGAACGTAGCTAGCGCTAACTGCGGTGAGATGCGAATTGTTTGATTTTCGCGACGCTCCGCAAATATCGTGAAATCTTGTTTATTACGATGGCGTCGTATTTTCGTGCGATTGTCCACGAACACATCAGTTTCGTCAACGATTTCCGCTTGAATTAGCTCCTCAATAACATCCTCCAAAGTAACCAAACCAATAGTCTCGTAGAAGGGATCACCATCGCCTTCGTTGTTTACGCGATGCACAAACGCCAAGTGACCAATGGTGCCGCCCTTGAACTGGTTGAACATCACATCCAGCGTATAGTCTTCAAATACAAAATGCACAGCATTCTGATAGAATTCGCATAGCGTCTTAAGCGGTGTATTGTCGTCGGTATCAACAAAGGCCAAATCCTTGATATACAGCAAAGTCACAATATTTTTCTTGTCGCCTTGATAGACGGGCACACGTGAGAATCCTGATTTCATTATTTCCGATACAGTTTCAAAATCTAGAACAGCGTCCAGTGAAAGCATGAAAGCATCTTCGATGTGTGTCATAACGTCAGCTACGGTTTTCTTACGAAGCTCCAGCGCACCAGATATAATGTTGACTTCGTTCTTGTCTAAATCATTTATACCAGTGGTAACCTTTAAAAAATAAAAAATTAATTTTAAATTATAATCTAATAATAATAAAATCGAAATTATATTTAACATACTCGTCTTTCTTAAAGATTAAAAAAACATACCTTAACAAGTTCCTTTAGACGTTCGCGATTATAGACATTTCCTATTTCCTCACCCAACATCCAATCTAACATTCTGGACGTAGGATAGGCAAGTGGGAAAGTTAAGAACATAACCGCTTTTGTGATGAAAATCGTTTTTGCGCCAATTGCCAAACCGTGACGTGAACAAACGGCCTACAAACAAAATACAACAGAAAAAAGTGTTTATAAATTTTGAAAGCGTACAAACCAATTTATTATGTTAGATAATCCACCTGTGGTGTAATTTCACCAAAAATAACAATGGCAAATGTCGAAAATACAACTGCAACAAGACCAGAAGTCAAGCCATCCAAGAGAATTGTAAAGGTAGAGTTGACCAAGACGTTGCCCAGCAGAATTGCGCACAACAGGAAATTACCTTGATCTCTGACAGGCTGAATTTTCTTGGCATATTTGCGTTCATTTTCAGAGCCCGTGTTGCAAAGAATCTGAAAATATATATATAAACCGATGTTAACAATTTGATTTTATATGTTTACAAACAAATTAAGTGTTAAGTGCTAACCCGCAACTAATCGATTAGTGCGGATTCGGAACATATGCTTTTGGAAATTAATTTCTGTGGTAGAGTAAGTAATTCGATGTAAGCGGAGAACAAAAAATTGACGAAAAATATATTTACGATATTCCATACATATGTATACTATATATACCTTTAATTCAGTTCGATCAAGAGACATGAGTCCCAAATTGAGACCGGAAAACAGAGCGGAAAAACACAAACATATTAAGATAATAACTATAGACGCCCACAGTGGCAGAAGAGTTTCGTATGTTTCTATCTGAACATAAACGTTTTTGCCCTGATGTTTCAGCGGTATTGTTAAATCGACATCCTCCTGCAATTAAAGTAAAGCAAAACTATTAATTTTTGTTTGATAACAACGTTTTAAATATGAACAACTGATTTCGTACCTGAGTATTGGTGGACTTATCATCTTTCGCACACATATAAAACCTAATATCACTTTTTGGTAAGGTCACCTTGAAGAGGGCAGTTTTATCGGAAGCACTTCCCGGCTCGGCTTTGTACAATGAGGTCGCTGGAAACAGACACGAGCCGCCATAGTCTTTGGCTTCGTTTGTGAATGTTATAAAGGTATCTTGTGTAATGCCGCTACCAAAAATACGTAACGTCACTTCAGAATTTGCTAAAACGCTGGGCACGCCGTCATCGCCGTATTCCACCTCGTGGCTACTGGCTTCAAGTCTATAGCCAATTATTTCAAGTGGAAGTGCATTTACAGTTCGGAATGTCCTGTGTCTGCAAAAATTATACAAATACAATTTAAACTTGGGCATAAAACTCAAATAAGCATATAAATACAAAAAATTATACATAAATATTTTAATTTAATTTTATGCAATTAACGCTAAACGTTTAGTGCCTCCCTTGAAAATATTTTGCCTTACCTCCTATAAAGACAAATAAATTGGGGGAAGCATTTCGTAAATGTCCCACTAATCGTACAAGTTGCAAAATAAAGTTTGTTGTTGATTCAAAGTTTAGAAATTACGTCGGATGTTAATATAAAGCTCAACACTTGAAGCATTGGGAAGAACGTAGTTAGATGCGAAACAGTGTTAGGTGCATTTTTAGTTATTATATAAAATGCCTTTCAAAAGTTATGTTAATTTGAGTTTCTAGTACTGCTTTTTTAATAAAATATTTTCTTTTTAAACATATATTTTATAAATATATATATATTTATATATACACATGTTTTGAATGCCCGGCATGCGTTGCAATGCCACTTATTGTTCCAACTACGCCCACTTTTGGTGAAATTATCGACAGTCACCATACAAACTCAGTAATTATTAGCAATGTAATCGTATATTTTCACGTAATTAAACAAATTGTTGGCGTAATAAGTGGGTGTGGCAGATTTTGTTATACGTCCCGGTGCATATATGTACATGTTTATATTGAAGTGGAGAGATACATTTTTCTACTTTCCTCACCTTATATTTATTACACCATGCATTAAACATTTTCTTTAAGAAATTATTCTAATTAGTTAATTAGAACTTTTAAGTTCCAGAATATTTAAAGCAATGCAAAAATTTAAAGTTTTTTTGAAGAAAATAAATATTTTCTATTTTTGAATATAAATGTAAGTTTTTTAACTTTTCCATTTAATATCGAAAGCGACCATCTCAACCTGGTAAACTACGCGCGAAAACGACTTGACACAAATATGACGTACGCTTTCATGAATTCTATTTATAAATTAAATAAAAAACTGTCGCCAATCTTTTTCACACATTCAAAATATCGCTGGCCATAATCAATTTGTAATTTAGTTGCCACTTCCAATATTTGATTTTGTAAAATATATTTTTTTAATTATGATAACAGACAAACAAGCAAATAAACAAAAGTGGTATCAGTACTTAACGATATCCGCGAATCGATTTGTTAAAATCACGCAATATAATCGATTTCGTATAAAATTTATAGCCGAGAAGTCACATTGGCCAAGCATTCATTACGTAAGCTGCTCATCATTTTATCAGCAAAAAAATATCTAGGTCGATTATCAGGACCATATATAGGGTGCTTGCATAGTTGAATCTGTGTATAATCAAATATTTGATTTGTATCTGAACAAAGATTAAAAAATACAACTTCATGGATTCGGTAGAAATGAGAATTTCGTCTCTTAAATTTTACTGCAGAAGCTAAGTATTTTCAATTTCATTAAACAACATTTAATAATATAATCTGAATTTTGAATCTTCCAATTCAAAGTGCAAAATATCGAATTTTATGAAGATATCTTAAGCCTAGTTAAAACAAATTAAATTAAGTTCTAACTGGACTCTTATCGAAATGAACATTTTGTTTGTTTTATGTTAGTTAGGCCTCAATCTCTTCACTGACTTCGAGATTAATGTGATACTCGATTGAAATACGTAATAAGCGCTCTTATCAGATACGTTTTTATTTTTTTTATTTTGAAATCATGATAAGTCTATATTTTATTATTTAAGTATTTTAATAAATATAATCTTAAATACTTTTTGTGGCTATAACATGTTTTATTATTTCTTTGAATTGTAGTAAATTAGTATTGAGCAATTCAACTAGAAGGTGTAAGCTTAAAAGAAAATAGAATATATAAATTAAATCACAACGATAACAAATTATAATAAAAGAAGAAAAAAAAAATGATATCTTGTTGAATATTTTTATTTTCCACGTGCACTTCTGTGTACATTAAAAAAAAGTACACATACGTTAGTATGTATGTATGTATGTATGTATGTATGTATGTATGTATGTATGTATGTATGTATGTATGTATGTATGTATGTATGTATGTATGTATGTATGTATGTATGTATGTATGTATGTATGTATGACTGCCATCTCACTGACATCACAACGGCTCGACTATAAACTGATATTTATTCTGGCGAAAACCAGGTTTATTTTGTTTTATAATCTTATCGAAAGGCTTAAACAAGCAAAAGCAAGGTGTCTGCCTCTTTACAAAGCGCCATTCTGAATTAATCATTAGATAATAAGAACGCAATGCAAACGAAAGCAATAATTAAAGCGTCTATCAGCAGTTTACATTTTTTTATCTACAGGGTGCGTGAATCTACAAATAATAAAATAAAAACTATGGAAATTTTCGCACTCACTTTTCCCTAAATTTTTCATTCTATTTCGAACTTGTTAGTCGAGTGAGTAATTTTTGAAGAAAAAAAAACAAAAACGAGTATAATTGTTTTGTTTAACTTCACCATTCCAGTTTTTACAAGTTTGCATTAGCCGAGAAACTTTTTTGGTCGAGTGCAATTTTAAAATTAAAATCGTTTATTTTTTTCTATTATTTATCTATTTCTTTTATAACTGATAAGTCCGTGAAAGAAATGGTTTCCATACAAGCCCTTAACAATTTTGCTGTGGAGTTTACAATAATTCTGCAAGTTTTTATATATTTTTTTGTTATTATATATTGTTCTTTTAATATCAACTTAGAGACTTAATTATTTTTTTAGCGAATTAAAAGCCAAACGGTTTTGGATCAATTTATGCAATAAAAAATATTATTTTAAAGATATATTAGAAAATTATATTTTGTTTCAAATCTAATTTGGCCCTAATTTCCCCATAGCAAAAGTACTTCGTATAAATTAATAAAAATTGATAAACGCTCCCGAAATATGGTATTTAAGATTCGTATGAAACTACAAACTGTGAACTGAAAAGAAACTTATTGTTTTTAATAATAATAGAAAACACAGCTGAACTAACTTTAGAATATATATTTTTTTTAACAATTTTTTTGTTATAACACAGATGAAATCTGCGAACTTTGCTTTCTTAGTTTTGGACATGATGCTTAATTCGCCCGGGACATGATAATATGAACTCATTATACCCCTCGCAACGTGCAAGCATGTACCGAAACATATATTTAGTTTGCTCTTCCATTTGTAACGACAATATATTGTATATAGAATTATAATAAGAGCTTTAAGTCATTTTAACAAAATTTATTTATCCTTTTGAAATATAAAAGAATTTTTTTTTAAATGACCTAAAGCTCTAATAAATATTCTATTAAAATTTACAGGGCAAAGGCGGTTTGTCTGTCTACCCTCTCCCATGCCCTTCAGCATAAAAAATAATTTATTAAAATAGTTCTTGTACACAGTTTTCCTAAGAGGAACAAATAAAATAACCTTCCATAAAATGTTTTTTGATTTGTAAAACTTTGAGTTGTGAATTTTATAACGTAAATTTTATTACAGTTAAGATCTCCCTAGATCCATCGATGAATGCAATTCTTACAATTTATATAACTTCAAGTACTAAATAATTGAAATACAAAATTATTATTTCTATATCAGTTTTAACGATGCTCAATGTTTGTAAAAGTGGCGATAGCGAGATTTACATGTACGAGTACACACGACAATTTTGACTAGACAAATGAACATTGATTGTGTGCAGAGAGACCTTTAGAAGCGAAACTAATTAAAAACGAAGATGCTGTGTCTATCTGTCTGTCTTTTTGTCTGCAAGTGACTACTTTATTTTTAGAATTGCAAGTCTTTTAACTAATTGTAAATATTTTAAAAAATAAACATTGAAATTTTAATATTCAAAACAATAGAAACAAACTGTAAGGATTAATAAAATCACAAACGAAAATTTTTGATTAAATTTGAGCAACAAAAATACAGAGTTTATTCATTTATTTAGTACTTATTTAAAGTAATTTCGAAACATCATAATTATTTGTTGAGTTTTTTTAAAATTCAAATAAAGCTTAACAAAAGTTTTACATACTTTATCAACATAAGTAGAAATTTACAACTTGCAGCGTGACGAAAGTTCATAACAGCGCGCAGATTTGGAGGTAACAATGGTTTACACAAATTACTTGCATTGTATTCAATATAATAATAAATAACTAAAGTATACTTTTGAGTATCTCAAGTACCATTTTGAAAATAATTTCAATTGTCTCAAATACATTTTTTTAATGTTTTCCTAATACTGGATATAAGCTATTTTTGTATAAGTAAGACCAATCTGTAGTTAATTTGTTATACATTAATTTTTCAATTGCACAATTAAATGGCACGTGCCCTGTATTGTTGTGTCTTACAATAAATTTTTGATGCATTTGCTTTGACTTTATATTGTTTTGTGTTAATTGTATATGTACACTCGTACATGCACGTTTGTATATTCAACAACAACCGACATTGCCTTTTCGGTAAGACTAAGCTAGTATATACACAGTTTTTATTCCCTTTTAGCATATACAACATGTATGCATCTAGAACAAGATGCTCGATGAACTTGAACTTTCATCATTCTTGGTGGTACGTTTTTGCAAACTTCATAAATTGTAAAACTAAGTCAATGAATTTCCACGTCGAATGCTACCCAATTTGTTGATTTGCCATATTTGTTTAAGGTTTTTTAGTTATCAACTTTCAGTTAGTTTGTTGTACTTCTGTTTTGTGTGAATACATTTACATCAGTTGTTGACCTAAAATGGTGAATATAAATCAAATACAGATTCGGATTAAACAAGATGAGGAGCAATATAAAAGTTAATCAATTCTAGATTACAAAGATTTAAGTTGAAGTGAGAGATGAATCTTTGACGAGAACTCACTTCTTCTGTATTCAGATAATTTCTATAATTTTGTGTCGGCATATAAATTTATAAACATTGATCGTGTCTATTTTGGAAACTATTTACATGCAAATATTATGGTTCTTAATTTTTGATATTTATAGAAAAATTTTAAATATTACAACTTTGGATTTTTTTATAAAAGAACGAAACAAAATTAGAACTACAATTTGAAAGTAATAAATAAGCCGTCACAAAGTTTCAGCGTTAAAGGACAGAATACACAACGAATAATTTCTGACACATTTTAATTTTCGAGCAATCGAAATATGTTAATGTTTTCGACACTTTAATTTTGTAAACAACTCCTTCCCCAATGCACTGCAATTAATACTGTGTCAACAAGCGCACATCAACTGTGACTTTTGGAAATATTCATTTTGTGGCAGTTCTTTATGACATCATCTACATACACCCGTATGTACCTAACTCGTTTCAATTAAAACTATTATTATCGTTATAAAAATAAGCGAAATTTTGTCGTATTTATTAATGGCCGTAGCGGATTTATTCATAAAATTGTTTTGTTACAACATAAATACTCTCGGAACTTAACGACTCTTGCCGGTTCGCCCGTCTGATCTGTCCCTACTATAAGTACGATTTGTGTATCTGTCGGCCGCCAAGTGACGAATCTACATTTTCGTACATATTCTAAAGAGAAATATGATTTTATTTCCAACTTTCAGTTTTCAAAGAATGTGAACAAACATTATCGAATAAGTGGAAGCCAATATATGTACATATTTATAATTGTGGTTATTTTTACGGGGTGTTAAGTATTGATGTCTGAACAAATTTATTTCTTAAGTAGATTTTTAATCTACATCGAGAAGAGTTAGTTAATGACAGCAAAGGGATAGAATATATAGACTTTTCCGTCAAATTGAAATAAAAAAAAAGAAATTATTTAAAAATCCATATTTTATTCAAATATTAAAAATCCATTTTTCCGTACAATTTTTAAAGATGTTTGGAACTTTAATAATAAACACCCTGTTCAGAGCATACCTAGTTAAACGAGAAGAGCAATTTTGCAGCGTTAGCAAAATTTTGATTTATAATTAAAATTTGTTTTGTTTTGTTTAGCTTTGCTTTAGCTGTGCTCAGTTCACATCGCAATAAACGATATGCTACAGGATGTGGCCATATTTTTATTGCACACACATATTTATTATTTTTGTTTTTATTTAGCCTACACAAAGCAGACGCTTGATCTGTAGAGTATATTCATTTTAGTATAGCATTCGTAACCATCACAGAGATGATAATAGGCATGATATGGTAACCGAACTGTTTGCTACAAAATTATTAAGTTAATAAAAATAAAAACGTAGTTTGTTGCCAAAAATAAAAAAAAAAAAAACGAACTTTAAATAAAACAGAAATCGAGGTGAGTCCGCTCAATTTACGCTCTAATTTCTACTTTCCTAATTAAATGCATTCAAGTAATAAATTAGAGTGAAAACAATTATTCTCTTCTATGGTTTATTAAAAGTAGTATTCTCATTATTGATAACCTCACTAAAAATACTCATAGGTAGATAAATGGAAATTAAAAGACTGTTTATCTACTCATGGCATAAAAAGTGTCTCTCTCCGCTTTTATCATTTCCAAAAATGGAGAAATATTTTGAGTAGAAAAAAACAGATTTTTAAATTAATTTTGTTCAAGTATTCATATACATATGTAAGTATTTAATAATAAATTTAATATACTAAAAAAAACAATCCTTAAAAACAACAGGTCAAGCAACGTCGGGCACTATAAGCTAGTAAATCACAGCTCTTCTCTACATTTACAGCGAACTTTTGTGCATTTAAATTAAATATAATTGAAATCGAATTAATTAAGGAGGATACAATTTTATTTAACCACGAATGACAGTGGTCGGTCACTTTTAGCAATTGCCAGAACTGGTTAGATCCACATTCAACTTTTAAAGGTTTATGTAAGTATGTAGGAGACGCGCATATTTTTTTATTGATATAAACTGTTGTTATGTGACATTTATATCGTGATAAGTGATATGCAGAAATTTCTTGTATATCAAATGAATGAATAAAAATTTAATAAATAATATTTATATTTTCTCAATTAATACATTTAATATGTAAAATACATAACATATTTAAGAGAAAAAATCATTAATAAACAATACACGTTTTCGAAACAATATATTTTTGTAATTTGCATACATATACTTATATATGTAACATACATACAAGTTTAAGATTGTCAGACATGTCCGAAATGTCTACCCTACACAAGACATTTAAATATTAGAAAGGATTTAATACCTGCTCGAAGTTTTGGAAGTGTATTTGTGTATTGAATTATATTCAAAAATTTATTTTTATTTATATTTTATTTATAATGCTGTTAAATATTTTAAGTATTTAATTGAAACAAAAATCGATTATTTCGATTTTATCCACATTTTGGTTAATTTTGTTGATCAGAGTCCCTGATAACAATTATTTTTAACATTTTGATGCTAAGGAACAAAAGATAATACTGGAAGTAATATACAAAGGTTTAGTTAATTAAATTTGCAATTATTGTAATTAAATTAAAAACTGTAAATTTGTACGAATTAAAACTGCTGACATTCAAAAAATTTCATTAAAATACTTTTTTAAATCGTGTTTAAGTGTTGGTCCTGTTTTACACAATTACAATTTTATTACAATTCGTTCTTGAAATTTCATTTGTATGTACAAATTTACTTATATAATGTGTTTTTTTTACCACATAGATAAGTATATAAATCGTTAAATCAATATCCGAAAAAATCGATCGATTCAAAATAAGTTGTGGATTTTACATTTACAAATTTGTCAAAATTTTGCTAATTTAATTACTTGCTCACGTTGGTTTCGCGTAGTGTTTGTTTAATTTCTCACATCGTCTGAAATTAAATCACAACAATAAACAACAAACCCAAAGCGATACGAAACGATATGAAAAAGAGAAACACAAAGAGTGTAGCAAGTTGTTATTACAGAGTTTTGAGTCATTTTTGAAGTCAAGAAAAATAACAGAGAGGCCCAACAATAAGCAGAATAGAATGGAGCAAAGCATGACCGAATAAACAATATGACTAAGCGTCTAAAATAAGTAAATCCCGATAAAAGCACAGGGGGAGGCGCCGCTTGAAACCAACAAAAAGAAATAAAGATAAAAAGCGCAAAAAGTCGAAACACTATGGAAGGGGACTTTCGAATTCGGTGCAGCTGCCACCTCAAAAAAATTATTGCCGCTTGGCAATGGGCTATATGTAGAAAACTGCAAGTCTATGTACGTCAGGTGGAGACTTTAGCCACAGACATTCCATGGGCGTAACAAGTGAAAAAAATCAAGGCAACGATGCTATCCTGAAAAGGCGTAATGAAATGACTCCAAAATAAAACTTAATACAGAAGTGTCTGGGTATAGTGAACACCTCGATATAGTGAACGTCCAAATTTTTACATGGAGTAATCTAAATAATGAATTATCGAAAACGTCTAAATAGTGAACAACATTTTGAAAGCAATTTCAGCATACATTTATTTTTGCCTACTAATTTATTTTTATGATCTCTTGAATTTATATAAACAAAATGGATTTTGAGCAAATAAAACGAGTTTCTGAGCAAAAATTTGAACCTTGATTTAGTGAACAACCTCAATACTATGAACAGGCCTTTCAATAAGTACTTCACTATATCCAGACACGACTGTAATAATAAAGTGGGCAAGTAAGAGCAAATGGCCCTAAACTCAAACATACGTTTGTATATGAAGAAAAAAGGAATGTTTCTTTCTATCTTCTTATCTTTCTTTCTACATTTTTTGTACACTATGCGCGTCTGGTTTTTCCAATTGGGGAGTTGCTGTGCTTTTATTATGCCCACCTTTTAAGCCCATTATTTCTAAAACTAAGGAATATTCAATTATTCCTAATACTGCTCATAAAAATCTGAAGTTTTGTATCCGATTTTGTAAAAGCTTTTTCGAAAACTTCAGTGGTCGTGGTTGGCTTAATTTGATAACCACTTTTTAAAAAAAATGTTGGGATCAATTTTACGATTAGAAAATGATGCACTATATAGGAAACATGTATAGGGATAGAAAAGAATAATAGGGTATACAAAATATGCCACGCCCATTATTACGTCTACAATTTGTATAATTAAGTGAATATATTCAATTACATTGCTAATATTGCTACTAAAAATTTTAAATTTGATATCAGAGTTTGTTTCGTCACTGTCGATAACTTCACCATAAATTGGAGTGATTGGATCAATTTAACGTCCACCGCCGTATCACAGAAATGAGAGTACAGGGAAATTCCTAACTAATTATCTTGTACATATTTATATTCAAAGCAAAATCCGGGCAACGCCGCACTTTATAAGCTAGTTTTTTTATAATCATATACATTTATTTAAGTTCAAATATTACATTATATGTGTCTCATTTCTTTATTTTCGTGAAATGGGTTCAACTGTTATTTAGAACGGGAAGATAAGAAAACTAATTCTAGAACCTAGATTTATGATTTTAGTGAAAAATAATAAAAAGTAATAATGTTCAATATTAGATAGTACATAATTTGATTTTATTTTCCTTGTCAATATTATTTGAAAACTTCAAAACAAATTTTCGCATTTCACATAATTTTCATATTTCCCCTACGCCTATGATCATCCGAGTTTGTGGAAAGGGGCGGCTAGTCACCACATAGCGACTATGGGCGTCTGTCGCGACGTTTTATTTTTCTTTCGTAAGCGTAAGAAATTCATTTCACTTTTTAATTTATGTATTTTTGCAAATTGAGAACGACCGACGCCAAAATAGCACCAAAACACACAAAATCGGATTTGGTTGGAGGTCGGTCGTTGTAGTCAAGCGAGCGCGCATTACGCTCGCGACAGACGACGATGAACGTGCGTAAATATGGGCCATGACGATGATCGGGGAAGAGGCGGTGAGACAGGACATCCGACATTTCGACACGTTCTGCCAAATGGTTTTCTTTAGCTTTTTGGTAAAATTCTTTCGTTAACATGAACATTTTTGAGAATTAAGCTATTTTTAGAAGGAAACCTCTTGTTTTCTCTCGTAAATATAAACATATGAATTTTTAATTTATTTATTTATTTTAATAATTATATATTCCACTTGCCTTATATGCGAATCTGCGGCTATCGCCGAGTGCACCTGTGCTGTTGTTGTTGTGTTAAATGTTGTTGTATTTGATGCAGTTCGATTTAATAATGATTCACTTTTAAAAGGGCGGTCACCATCATTTGAAAATGCAAACGCACAATCTCCAAAATTCACAAAATTTATCAAAATTATAAAACTCAAAGCGAGTAGCGCCACGTTGGAGCGAAAGATGCGGTGGCGGGTGGTGGTGGTGTACATTGATGAACACGAAATTGATTTTTCGTTTTTAGTGTTTTCGTTAACAAAGGGGAAAATAGCAAACATGCATAAAGAGGAGCATGAAGCAGAGGAAGCACTAAAATTTCTATTGCTAGTCCGTCTTTGGCATTTTTTTGATTGGGTAGCGTTTTTCTGCATACTAATGTTTGCGTTATGTCCACTTTGTTTTGTTTTCCTTTTTATATATTTGTTTTGATATTAAGAACTATAAATCACTTCAACTTTAGCGCGACGACGAGCGATCTCCTCTTCGTTTCAAGTTTATTTGCGTTTGACTTAGTGAAACTAGTGATGGTGAATCTGTTTCGAATTCCGATTGAAAAATTGAAAAAAAGTGTTGCCACAGCTGTTGGTTTTTATTTTTCATTGAGCTCTCGTGCTTGTTTCCAGCTGATATCCTTCAGTTTAATTTGTTATTATGTTGTTCTTTCTGTCTAAATATATATTTTAATTATACCAAAATATTTCCTAAGTGTATTTGAATTACAACTTTTTTAAAGTGCATATTAACTCGCTTGACATCTTGAAAACAGCGGTTTTATTTTACCCATTTCGTTTAACAAACACCAAAAGAGTATAGTGGTGGTGAACTGTCAATAAATTTAGTGCTACTCCAGGATTGTGAGATATTTCTCATTCCTGGTGCTACTAATGGTTGAATAATAAGGTTAGGAGAGTAAAAATGAGGGAGCAAGCTAAGCGAATTCACCTTGATGTCGTCCTTATTTTAAAGTTTGTTAATTTAACTACGTTGTTATATATATTTACCTAACAATTTTGTAGCAACCATGACAACAACAGAAGCAAATTATTTTTAAAGAGAAAACAATATCAAGGTGAAGATACATTTTTCTACTTTTCTCACCTTTTATTTATTACACCATGGTGCTGCTTAAATCTCTGTATGCTTCATATTTATTTTTATTCAGCTCTTTATATTCTTTGTCACAACATAACCAAAATAAAAATAAATTGTCACTGCTATTCTTGCATTGAGTTAAAAAAAAAATTCAAAATAAGTTCGAAAGTTATAACAATTTTTAGGAATTGCGTAAAATTTTTTGCAAATTTTAAGACGCAATTAAATAAAATGGACGTGGATGCCGAGCTGGCGCCTATTGATTTATTGGCCTATATCACCGAAGAGTTGCAAGGGCGATTTCTTGCGGTCAAGGGCGACGCAGCTAAACAAGCCAAAGTGTTTGAAGACTTTTTGCATCGATGGGAGGCAGACTCAACACTTGATGTACTGCGAAAAATGAAGTTGGAGTTTACTAAAGGTAAGTAAGCTTTCACAAAATATTATATTCAAAACAATTTAGGCACATTTTAATTGCAGACCTTGATTGGTTCAACGTAACGCAACCGCTTACTATGAAGACGCTGCACGGCAAACTAATTGTCCTGGACTTTTTCACTTACTGCTGTATTAACTGCATGCACGTGCTGCCCGAACTGCATGCGCTTGAACAGCGCTTTCCGCCCTCTACAAGTGGTCTAGCAGTGGTGGGCGTACATAGTCCAAAATTCGAAAACGAAAAGGATGCTGCTAATATTCTTTCGGCTTCGCAGCGCTATGACATTGCGCATCCTATTGTGAACGATCCACGCTCAACGCTTTGGCGTTCCATTGGCATACGATGCTGGCCATCACTGCTAGTACTTAGTCCCGACGGCAGTACGCCGCTGCTGCTGCTAATGGGCGAGGGCCACGGTCATTTTTTAGAATGTTTCACCGACACGGCATTGCGTTATTACGCGGCAAAGGGAATATTAAATCGATCACCACTGCCGCTTAGCCCTTCGACGGATTTAAAGCCTGTCTCGAATTTACGTTTTCCGGCAAAAATTGCACGTTCCGATGATAAAGAAAGACCTTTGTTCGCCATCGCTGATGCTGGAAATCATCGGATTTTGATTGTGAATGAAGTGGGGGTCGTACTGCAACGGATAGGTGGTCTTGAAGCCGGTTTTTTGGATGGTGACTTTAATGGCGTGCGTTTCAATTCACCACAAGGAGTAAGTTTTCTCGATGCCGATCGTTTAGTTGTCGCAGACACAGAGAATCATGCAATTCGTCAAATTACGCTAAGCACAGGACAAGTGGAAACGCTTGTAGGAACAGGACAACAGGGCTCCGATCGTGTAGGTGGCAAAGTGGGTCCCCTACAACCAATCTCTTCGCCTTGGGATGTCGCCAGTGTGTTTATTGTGAGTATATTATCTTATTTTATTAATATTTTCAGTTAAAAATTTTGTTTTTATTTATCAGCGTGACATGGACATGTCCTTTCATTTGGACGAGCGGAATGTCCCCGAAAAGCCTATTGTGCTTATTGCCATGGCCGGTACACATCAGATTTGGGGCTACTTCGCCGAGGGTATGATCTGGTGGAAATTTCGCAAGTTTGAGCCACGTACTTGCGTTTCGTTATGTGGCAACGGTCTAGAGGAGAACCGCAACAACTCGTATCCACAAAATGCAGCCTTTGCTCAGCCATCGGGCTTGGCGATGGCAAAGGATTCTCTGTTTATCGCAGACAGTGAGAGTTCGAGCATTCGCAAAGTTTCGATGGTCGACGGTAAGGTAACTGCTGTCGTCGGTGGTGATCGCAATCCTTTGGTAAGTTTAAAACAAAACTGTGGAACATAATTATCTAAAAAAATTGTACGTATAGATTAAAACATTTTTTTAATTTTTGAACTTGTATTTTGTGTTGTTTAACAAACAAAAACAATTCTATTCTTACAAAAATATTATAATTTTATAAATAATGTACAAATGATTTAAATTCAAAACAAATGTTTCAATTTATCAGAATATTATTTCATTTCCCTTTTCTAATTCTAGAATCTTTTTGCCTTCGGCGACATCGATGGAAAACAGTACAATGCAAAGTTGCAACATCCTTTGGGCGTGACATTCGATCCCACAAATGGTAATGTGTACGCTGCTGACACTTATAATCACAAAATCAAAGTAATCGACCCCGCCACAAATTCAATTGAAACGCTGTTGATAAAAGATGTCGCGTCGGCTGAATTGCATCAATTCAACGAACCCGCTGGGCTTTGTTTTGATCCCATCGGAAAGCGGTTACTTGTGGCCGATACCAACAACCATAATATTCTTAGTGTTGACATGGAGTCGCTAACGGCACAACGTTTTAATTTAGACTTTAGTCAAATTTCGGCGCCACTGTCTGAAACAGATGCCCCACTCTTTCGAGGCGGTATAAGGTTGCTTAAGCAGATTCCGTTAGGCAGTTGTAAGCAATTTAAATTGAGAGTTGGCATTACTTTGGATGAGGGTATGAAGTTTACTGCGGAAGCACCGCAAAAGTGGTCAATCGGCGGATCAAACTTGACTGCGTTGCAAGCAGTACATGGCGCTGGTCAATTGAGCGATGGCAAGTTTACCTTGGAGTTTCGGCGTGCTGAATTGGCAATGGCAAACACACAAGAGGATATTAAATTGGACATTGCTTTGAGTTTGTGCGATGCAAACAGTTGCCTGATGAAGCGATTTTCGCTAATTCTTGGCGACGATGGGCGTAGCTTGGAAACAGCAACTATTGAAGAAGACATTAATATTCACATCACTAATGGAGAAATAAAGCTAAGCTAAAATATTAATTTGAAAACTATTTGGAAAGTTCTGTGCTTGTCATAGAAGTAGTTTAACTGAAATCTGAAAAGTTTAAATCAATGTTAAATAGTTGTTTGTTATTTTGAGTTTTACCTTTTGACTTTGTTTTTGACACACGCGATTTTGAATCAATTTCAGGAATATTTTTTTTTATAAAAATTTGTCTTTTTCGCTAAAGAATTTACTCAGAATTTACTGGTTTCGAGGAATTCATAATCAGACTTTTTTCAATTGCGATTACAGTAATCATTGTCGTCAATTTTTATGATTACGATAACTGTAATCGTGATAATATAATTTGATTAACCAATGTAATTGTAAAAAAATAATTAACAATTAATCGATATTTTCTGTGATTACGATAACAGTAATCGTCGTAGTCAAAATTGTTTTCGATTATGAGTCCTTTCCTTTGATTACGAATACAGATATCTTAATCAAACCAGTAATCGAATACAAAGTAATCGTTGATTACCCGGATTAAACCAATCAAAGGACAAAACATACTTATGTACATTTATAAATAGTGTTTGTAACTGTTGTAAATAAAAAATTATATTTTGTTTTATGACAAACATTTATTTTTGTATTTATGTGGAGCTCTGAGAAAAACTAAAGATCTGAATCAAAATAGGTAAGTAAAAATTCTTCTCCATTTTTTTAAATAAATCCCTATTTCCTCGTTTTAATTATACTGTGCACATCGAATTTACAAACTTTATAAGAAATTCTAAATTGTTCGGTTTAAAAATGATACCAGGAATGTAAGTTAAAATTTGAAGTTTGTCAATTCATTTTGCGCCTTGCCCACACGATTATAATGAATTAATGTTTTTAGACTTAAAGTGGAGAGTTGCACAAAAACCTATAAACATATTTTTTAGTAATTAATTGTAATGGATGATTTTTTGCATAGAACAACTAAGTTTTTAAAAAGGACTTTTTAAAAAAAGGTAAAAATGTGTATATGTACTTTAACATATAAAAAAAATGAAAACTGTCCCTAGCTTAAAACCGTTAATACAGCCAAATGAAGTAATAAGCTAAATGTCGTAATATATTTGTGTCAATTTTAAAGAGATTGTTGTAAATTTGTATGTTTTATATTTCATATGAAATTGCATGTGTTATTGTAGGTTTGTTTTTATTTTAAGATAAATTTGTACGCACAAGTGTCGTAAAAAGTATTTACAAATATAGATGCCCTTTGGTATTTATAATTTTAAAGAAAATAAATGCTAATTCTTGCAAAAGATGTTCTCTTTCGACTTTCTCTTTCGAAACAAACGAATAATTTGACTAAATTTGACTTGCAAGTGCATACATAAAAGTATGCATACAATTCTACACGATCGTATTGATTAGAAGTTACGATGCTAAAATTTGTGAATAGATACATAAGTGCGTTGCTGATAATGTATGGCATACATTCATCACGTACATAAAGACTTAAGTGGGAATTTCGTTCATTCGTTCGTTGCACTCTTATTAAATGATTTTGACTCAAAATATTCGCGGAGAACAAATTTTGAAATAAATGAAATATTTATACTTATACTAAAAAAATTTAAAAAAATTTGAAAATTAAAATTATCGATAATAATTTTAAAAATTAAAATTTAGTGTTTTGTAGGATTTCATGCCAATTAATTAAAGTTAATTACTAATTTCGTTATTTGCTCTTAATCTCCGCGAATTTTTTTCTCTGCCTCAGGGCGAACGCCCGTTTGCAAACACAAGAATACCCAATCTATCCTTATTGTTCTTTGCATATCTCCCGCGCTTGTTCGGTGCTTCCGACAATTTTGCACACTTCAGCAAGCAAATTTTTTAGTATTGCCGCCTGACGACCCTGCGAGCCGTCTAATGTTATCGTAGGAATGAAGCTAACGGCCGGACGAAGTGCATTTGTAGTATCGCCATGTAGTCTCAGCAGTATATCGCCATCTTCACTTTCGGCACATTTTTGAATGCGATCCATTTTCTCGACGTTGTGCTGTTTGGCGCACTGATTCACAAATAAAATAAAATAAAACCAAAACAATTTAAACTTAAAATTCGAAAGCTCTTTCGCAATGGACTAACCTTATGTAGCGCTTCCTTTGGTATTCGATTGTCACGGAACATGCAAGCTATGACGTCCAGACGCAGCTGCATTTCTTCGATATGGTAAATTGTGCAGGCATGGTACTTATTAGCCAGGCATTCAACCGGTCCATGTTGGCAATCGAAGCTAAATGACCCTGTTAAAGATGGATTTTTAATTTTTTTAATGCATTTGTTTTGATTAAATGGTTATTCTTTTATATAACATTTACCTTCGATTTATACACATAAATATTCGTACATACAAATGTATATACATATGTGCGTATGTCTAGTGTAGGACCGTATTTGTCGAAATTAGTTGAATAGTTATTTGGTTCGTCCAAAATAAATTTACACTTTTTTAAGTTACAAATTTAAGGTACGGTAAGCTAAATGTAGTCTTCTACTATAGTTCGCCTAGATTTTTTTATGTATAATGCTTGAACTGATACCGGAATGTGGAAATCAACGATTATAAAATGAAACTTGTATTTTTTTTGTATGGCAAATTTACATATATTGCCAACTTGTGGAAAGTATAATTTACGTCATTATGGAGTAGAATCTGAGTCACTAATTCGAAATGGAATCGGTTAGAGTATCAAGTCTCTTCTAATCTAATCTTGCGTCGTAAGGGTTTTGTAGAAGGGATACAACATACATATAAATAAATTTTTCTCACAATGTAATTTAGACGTACCATCCAGATTTAAGGTTGAGGTTGCTTTACCGTAGGGCACCAGTTGAACTTCCATCAGAGGCGCAGCGGCCTTGTATGCGGGCAGCAATTGCTTCGTGATGAAGTGCTTCGAATCGGGACAGAGCACTTCGTAAAAGACGGTAACCACAACGGGTGCACCGGGTTCTCGTTTATCATTTTCTTGTGGCTGTGCGCGGTGGTTGGACAACAAATTAAAAAATTATGATGAAGGGCTAACTGAACATACTTACTGCGAATAGCGAACCTTTGAACAGTAAAAGGCGAACCAACAGCATCAGGACACCAAATACGCAGAGCATAGAAATAATTCTTTTTCGCGTTGTTGAAATCATTGCACTTATTTAAGATTTCTTTAAAATTTTAATTTTTTGCCAAACGAAGTTTCAATATTAACTAAAAATCTGCTGTTTTGACAGATATATACCGAAGATGATGAGAGTAACTTGTAGATAAAATAACTTTGTTGTCCGAAATAATCTGACTCAAAAATTGTATGTTAACTTCAGAGTTGTATTTTGAGGTTGCAACTCTGAATAAATTTTATTTTTGAGTCACCCTTCAGACGGGGTATCAATGTCCGTCTTCACTGACTTCTTTTTCAATTGAAATTCGTAAATAAAACCGAATGTCATTGAAAGAGGACCGATATATTTCCTGATTATTTTCCTTGTATTTGCCATCACTAAACACGTGAAATATTTTGATTTTTTTAAAGTTTTCTTTAGTAATTTATCGATACTTGTGCCGTGTTGTGTTAAATTCCAAGGAAAATGTCAAAAACTCTGCAGGATTATGTTAAGTACACGCGAAAGGAACTGGAGTCATACACGCAGACGGAAGGTTCCTGCGTCCACAAGATCAACCGTGACCTGCACTTGTCACTAGGCCCCTACTGTCTGGCCGATTTCAAAAATGCTCTCATGGCTCATATCGCCCGCCGCAAAGTCGGCTTTTTTGACATCGAACTGAATGGCATTGTACTGGACATCAAAAATATCAAAGTACTCGGAAATACCGGCGCGTTGCGGGGCGACGATCCGCATATACACATCAATATAAACGCAGACTGTTACGTGTTTCGTCCGCAGTCAGGAGCTGTACTCAGTGGAATCGTAAAGCATGTTGGCAATCATCATGTAGGCGCAATCATATACAGGGTCTTTAATGCTTCCATTCGCTTTGCTGCGAAACTGACCGAAGCAGACGTCCAGCTTGAACAGGAGGTGCGGTTCCGTATTAAAGATTTTAACCTGCAAAATGTATTCCCATACATAGAGGGAGAATTGCTGTTGCCCAAAGCAGAAGACGGTCAAATAAAGGTATTCTATTCTTATAAATATAAGTTAAAAATATTGCTGGGTTAAATAGTTTTTTTCAAAAAATATTTAAAATTATAATATAATAAGTTATTATTCTGTAAGGTGTTGCACAAAAATATAATTCAGTAAACTCAAAACGGAAATGAGGCAGTTGACGATATTGCCAAGGCGCTTTAGAGAACTCGTTTACAATACTTAGGATCTTTCCTTCTTGGTTACAGCTCCGGCATCAATCGTTGTGAAGCCATTCCATTTGTTATTACGCTTTATGGAATACATAAATTTGTTTAGGCTTATTAACAAGTTTCACGATTATTCGTTTAGTCGCTTAGGAGTGATGTAGCCACAAACAAAGACATGAGGAATCTTTTTTCGCATTTGTTTTTCGGTAATTATTGTTACCATAAAAAAATAAACCTTGTGGTGGTGTCAAAACTTCATTTAAAAATCTGCACCCGAATTTTAATGAATGAATGTACTCCTTATATCTGAGTACCATAAAATTTGGTTTAGTTTTTATTAATTATAATAAATTAACCTTAACCGCCTTTAACAATGTTGTAATTTCAACCTTTTGAATCTCCTTTGCAGAACAAAAAAATTAATTTCGAAACGGAAACTGCGGCTGATTCAGGAATTGAAAAGGATGGCCAAGAACTGGATGAACTCATCTCGCTAATTAAAGAAGAAAAGTCCGCCGACGCCGATGCCGCGTTGCCTGCTGACGAAACGATAAACCGGAATAAAACCCCCACCAAAAAAGATTCGAAACGCAAACGCAAAAATACAGAATCAGAAATAACGACGATAGAAGATTCGCCGATCAAAATCAAAAAAGAGAAACGTGAGACAAAGCCGAAAAAGAGTAAAAAGAAATCAATCTCGGAAGAGGCGTGAGTGCGTATCAAGCTAATATTTAAGCTTAGTTATACGCATTTAAAGTTAACTATTTTAAAAATAGTCATTTTTGTAAATTTTAATTGTAGTGTATTTAACTTCTTTTTAATAATAACGCCATCTTAAAATTTGGAAAGTATCGCAAAATAAATAATTTTTTTTACGATAATTTGTTACAATATTTTGTTATTTTCTCAAACAAAAATAAATCAAAGTTGTAGTGGTACAAGTTGTTTTGGTTTAAAACTCTTAATTATTGAAGTGCAATGGAATATTTTTTTACTGAAAAAAAATCAAAAACCAAAATAAATTTCGTTAAAACGAGTCAACATTTAAAACGATCAACGATTCGGAGAAGTTTGGACAGATTAAAAACCGAAATCGGTCAATGTCCGTCTTTAAAGATGAAATAAAAATGTCAGCGATGTTTGTTTGTCATACTCTGGAACCAACAGTAAATATAAATTTATTAGTATCCAAAAAAATTGAATCTGAATCTGCTTACATATACATTTATATAGTCACCATATACTATAAATAATAAATACGTACATACAATGCATATTAGTAACTCTTAATAAATACAATTTACAAATACAATAAAGTATGATAATACACAATTCATTTGCTAAGTAACAAGCCAATAGAATTAACTGAAATCTAACAACCGAAGATTTACTATACTTATAGATGAAACACATTTACATAATATACACACTCGACTCTTGCCTCTAATAATATAGACCTAAACGTAAGAGAGTAATACTTAAGTAGAGGAAACTTAAAATATAAAATGAAAGCGAAAATCGGAAGAAATACTTGATGCCTAGACAGATATTTCTTGAATATGTACACGTTTTTTGCCGCCCGACGTCGAGACCGAACTAGAACCAGACTGACGTAATATCCCTCCGCCCTGTTGCAGTTGTTGGTGTTGAGCGCTCTGGAATGATCGAGGCGGCGGTGGTGGCTCCGGAATGTCATCGTCGACATCGTTGATAATCTCCTCAGATGACACCGTGACTGCATTCTCGATGTCCTTGAAGGACATTTGGTCTGAGGATTGTACAGCGTAATCGAATTGATTCAGGTGACTGGAGGAGCCGCCCATAAAGGAGCCACGTGTGTTTTGCAGCGCTGCCGATTCCATGACGGCGGAAATTGGCAACGCATTATAGCTGATCATTTCCATGTTGTTGATGGGATGCAGATGGACATCGGTCTGTTCGCTGGGTAAAGCAAAGCCAGCTATTACCGCACCGCCACTAGTGTCCATTAGATTGTGGTGCTTGGTTTTTAGCAGATCCAAAGTACTCGTCGAACAGGAGGCTGCACCCCAGTTGGCGTCCAGCATGTGCGCAGCCGTTTGTGGCGGCAATTCAACCAGCAGCTTCTCGTCTTTCATTTGTTTCGTCTTCTCGTCGTAGCAGCTGTATTCGCCAAAAACCACCGTCGTTTTTCCGCCGCCAAACGATCCGCTCTCACCGCCTACGGTGTTCAATTTCAGCATGCTCGAGTTCTTGCTGGTGTCGTTGTTGTCCTGCAGTTCTTCTTTGGTTTTGGCGTCACGTGCCCGCTTTTCACGCTGATGATAGATGCCGGCGAATATCAGCAAGTTCAATATGAACAGGAAACAACCGACCGCGACTGTCGCGATTAGTGCGGTTGTGTAACTTTGAAATTGTTTGCCGCTTAGACGACGCAACACTTCCAAGTTGCCGATCAGGCCGGTCGAGGCCGTGGCTAGATCCTTTTGGTTCTCGACTAGCGAGCGATTGTCCGTCGGAGTTTGAGTCACAATTTCCGATGCATACAAAGCGCCATCAATGCCGCATTCTGCACGAAAAAGGACAATAAATATGTTTAAATGTTTTCCTGCTGACACCAATATCCTTTATGGTATTATGGTAGCTTACACATTGCATCATTTTTTTGATATTACCTGTAGTCATGGATCCCATTAAGGCATTATTGGAGCCGGCCTTACTGGTTGTGTTAGCGACAATTTTTGTTGGCGCCGTTGTCTTCGGCGCTTGTATTGGAATTATGTCTTCATCGTCGAATGGCTTCGTCTGCATCTGGGGTCGCACAATGCCTTGGAGAGAAGTGTATAGCTTTATTTTGTAGCTTGTTCTTGTGCTTAATTAAATAATATCTACCTTCGTATAGATCGCGATTATTCATATCTTCAGGAAACTGATGATGTCGCATTGAAGGGTCGTTGTTGTTAGAATGCTTATGCAATTGCGGTATCAAATTTAGCCACATAGAAAGCTTGTGTCCTCGATAATGACTTTGTACTTCGGCTTTATTACCTGAACAATAGAATAGAAGATTTAAATATGGCGATGGCAATGATGCCAATATCACAAATTAAACAATCAGCAATGTTTAATTTGATATATCTATAATACAGTTGAAGTTACCTAATTCCAAATACAACTGATTGACCACGTCATATGCATCCCAAAACGGTAATTGCTCAATATCAGCTTCACCGAGACCATTTGTGGAGGAGGACTCGTCATTACTGCGTAAGTGGCGTTTGTAGTTGGTACGCTTGTCGCGCATGATATTACTTCGTCGCTGATTGTAGAGAACAGCCAAGCTCAGAGCGTCCTTAGCAGCCGTATCCAGAGCTTTAATTTTTCGAGCCGCAGTTAGATTAACGAACTTGTTGATGGACTCTGCTTTTTGTGATGATCTCTTTACTTTGCGATAACTAAGTGAGTCGGTATTATGCATGACTTGATTGTAACCACGATCATTATATTGCGGATTCAAAGTTTCGGACGCTGACACTGATGATGACGTTTGAATGGACTGATTTGGATTGCTAGAAATAAATCCAAATCATATATAAGAAGCTATTTCGAAGAGGTGTTATATGTTATTTATCTCACCCCGTTTTAGCAAAATTCGCTAGATAACGCAGCATAAGACGACTAATCTGTTTCTCCTGAGTTGTGTAGTTATGTGGAAATAGTGGCGAAATGGGTAGTCCTAACCAAAAAGGCACATCTTCACCACGAACGGATCCGGTTCTCTGTACAAATCTCAAATTAAACAAAAATTGTCTTCAACAAGTATTCAAGTACTTCCACTCACCTGTGGATAATCTTCTTCAACTGTTTTGTGCTTAAAGTGTAAAAAATAGCTACGACCACCGCGCAGACTGTGCATATAACCAAGCTTGATCAAAGCAGACGCAGTGTGTCCATCGCTCAGAAACGACAATGTGGCATCTCTGGAGCTTAGTGGATTACGTATCGCTTTTTCCCAATCAGTATACTCATTCTAGAATTATTTTAAAAGTTACTTAAGTATTAAAATAAATTCGATTTATGTCCAACCTTCAGGACAGCAAAGATCTCATTTAAATGATAGTGAAAGTTGTTTCGAACAAAAGTTCTTAAAATGCGATCTCGCCTTGTATCGTTAAATCCAAACTCCAAATCCTGTGCACTCAAATCCAAATATGATTCAACTGAAGTAAGGCAGAAGATGAGGTCGCGTTTTGGAAAATTTGCATATTCAATTCCTGAAGTGCTGTGAAGCAGAAAAGTATTTCACATTGCAATTGGCGTGTACTATAGGTAAACTTATTCGTATACTAACCTAACTATGGCTGAGCCCAAAGGCAGTGTTAATGTTCCAATTGGATCGGTATTTGACGATATGACGGTACCATCTATAAATGGCGCAAATCCACCTAAAAATCTGATTTTTCATTAGTTTCATTCTGATGGATATTAACTCAAAGTTTAAGCCGAACAATTAATACCTAGGATTATCTATCTTAACGGCCAATAGTTCCGCCACATTTTTCGTGCGCAAACATGGCGCCAAATCATCATAAAGCATATCCCCATGACATCCGGTATGTTCCGCAACGCGTCTTTTAACGAACAGCGGATTTCTTTGTATTGCCCAAGGCGAAAGCGCTGAACCACTGACTAATACCGTCCGTTGAATAAGATCTAAGAGTAATTTAAATTAAATTTGTGCTGATTACTCTTCAACGGTCCAGCTTCTTACCACTCGCTACCGGTGACACAACTAAGATATTCGCTAAGGCAGCGCCCGAGCCATGGCCCAATATTGTAATGCTCTGTGGATCGCCACCGAAAGATGGCAAATTTTCCTTAAGCCAGTGCAGACCGGCTACCAAATCCATTAGTCCAAAATTCCCCTGTGCACTCTCTTTTCCGCCAGTTTTAAGAAAGCCGAAAATTCCCAAACGAAAATTTATTGTGATAACGATAACATTGCCATGCGCCGCCAATTCGGAGCCATCGTAGGGGTTACCCGAGTTCCACTCGTATGATTCACCGTGTATGAACAGAATTGTGGAAAGTTTCGGCAAATTATCTCTTTCGGCACTGCCCGCAGTGGAACCTGTAATAGATATACTAAGATATAAAACTAAATACGACTTACATGTAATCGTATAAGTAAGTACTTAAATGATTTAAACACGAGTTCTTAAAGTCTCTCATTCAGGTTATGGATTGTCTGTTGTTGGCTGTTTCGGAGGCATCACTTCCACAATGCTTGCAGTATATGAAATGGACAAACTGCAATGCACTACGGAATTGATGTCTTTCGAAACAATAAAAAATAACCCTTCCACTTTAATAGTCGAATAGTTGGGAAAGTCTACAAACTTACGCCGATGTCTCCGGTTTTCATATGGAACATAAATATTTAAATATAAACAGTCTTCCGATTGATTTTTTAGCAATGGCAATAAGCGACGCAGCTGTGCTAGACGTGCTCGTGGAACTTCTAGCAATGCTTCAGGTCCATTTGGTGGAATCGGTACGGTTTGTGGACAAACGGGCGAAAAGCGATCCGCATTGCGAACGTTCTTCCATGTGGATGGTGTAATGGGAGGCATAAATCTGAAAAAGAAACAAACAAAAAATTCAAACCAAAATGGCTTTCCAAATTTATATAAACCATTCGTTTTGATGACCCACAAATATTTGTGCTAATTAAAAACGCGAAGTGTAATCAATCACAAGAAGTCTGAATAAATCAGCGTTTTATGGTATCAATCAATCAAATGCCAGCCGCGTATTTTTTAATAGCTCAACAAGATTTATTACCGCCGAATTCATTGATTAAATGTTTTTGATTTATTCAAACGAATAACTACCGGAAACGCTCATGAAATTGCAACAATTTAGTTTTTTATTTTAGGTACGGGCTAGTATCTAGAACTTTGCGTATAAACGAAGGTTTTAATGAAGCAACAAATTTATGTCTAAGGCTTAAACACTAACTATTAAAAAAAGAAAACAACACTTACCTTAAACTTCCGACTGGAGGTGATGCATACGGTATGCCTAGATACGCCTCGACTAAAGGCGACGACCGCATGACGATGCCACGCAATAGCCCGTATTTAGTTCGGACAGTGTTCGGACTCAGTTTGACGCTGCCGTGAAAACACTCAGAACCATGCCACATCGACGACAGTAGTATCAGCAGAATCAGTGTTCGATGCAACACTACAGACTGTTGCCGGCCACTGTACACCTCCGACACAACACACTTGGCTAACGCTAAAATTTGACTTAAGATATTTTTCCAATTTTCGACGGACTTTGGCCAGTACTGTAAACTGTTGCAAGGCGCCTGCTCCTGCTCCTGATGCTGTTCCAGCGTCAGCTGCATCGGATTTGTGGCTGGTGCTGCATCGGACTGTACATAGCTGCCGTGATAGTCAAAATTACGGAAATGTGATGATTGTTGATTAGGAATTTGAAGAAATCTCTTTAATGATATCAGTCTTATAATGCAAATTCCTTGTAGTTGAACAATTTTCTTGAGAACCTCCGTTAGAATAGCATCCTTACGTAGTCCTTTTACAAAGTCACTGGAAGCAATGGAAACGTCAAAGCGGACTTGAGCGGATTTGAGATTCATTAAACTGCATTCGGCATGAGCAAGTGAGGAGAAAGACCACACTCGAATTTTGTGGCTAATGTTGTTATTGTGTTTGTTGAATGGGGCAGCCGCCACATGGGCGATTCTTAAAAATACATTTGCAACGGTCTCAGAGCTGAAGGTGCGATTGCAAAAACAATTAACGTAGTTCGTGACGAAATTAAAATAAGACATTAGCAAATAGCATAGATTTGTAAAGTAAACAGTTAGTTTGGCAACTGAACTCGGCTGGTTCTGAAACGCAGCGACGACGACGACGACGGCAACATTGCTCCTGGATGCCGTTGTCGACGTGTTTGTGGCATTTTCATTTTGACAGCTGTAGTCCGCATTGTTAAATTCGGATTCGATCTGACTGTCATGTTCTTTCAGTTGAGCTTTGATTTCAAATATTATATAGTATGGATCGCACTTTTTTCTATTTGATTATGGTTATCAGTTTTTGATTGTACTCGTATATGATAGAATTATTTAAATTATCGGTTCACTTCTTCGGAAATTGTTAGATCACTGAAAGAGTAGAAACACAATTAATTAAAGACATGTAAAAAGTTGTTAAAGTTATTGGTTAATTGTTTGATGACTGATCTCTATAAAATAATTGTTTTGTTTGTATGATATTTAAGTATTTGTTCTAAAATTGCAAAGAATTAAATCGTATATATGTCAAATAAGTAATAGTATTTGGGAGACCGAGTTTGCTCAGATTCGGCAGATTATAGATCAAAGATCACATGGATTTTGTTGTTATTTAGTGCCAATAGAACCGATTTGATTTTAAAAGTTCTAAAGAACACGATAATAGTCTGAAGAAATCCTAGTGAAAGTAATTTTTGAAGAGAGTTTTGTTGGTTTTTAGTTTGAATGGAAGATTTGCATAAACAAGTTTTAAAGACCCCGCTACAGATCTAAAGAAATCCCAATGGAAGAAATTCCCCCAAGAAGGAATAGATTTGTTAAAACTTTATTTTTAGTGGATGCTCCATCAACCATAGATCTATTTTCACGATAAAGTACACAATCAACTGGTTTGTTTTAAAAGCTGTTTGACCATGCCCACTTATGCCCACAAAATTAACAAAATTCTTGGTGGGCTTATAGACCATAAGCAAAAAACCGCATTCTAATCCGACCACCATTCTTAGTATATTTGGTATAGACCATGCCCACTTAAAGTCTAGATTTCACGAAGGATGAAACATGCCGCAATCCTATTTTTGGTAATTGGATACCTTCACAGCACATTTTATTGCAGAACTTTCCAGTAATATCCGTTTTGGGTTGATAGATTTGGTCACCATGTTTCACGACTAAAGCATTCAACCTCACAGGTAATTGTGTTATATAAGTATATAACCAAAGTAGTCATAGCACCTTTACCTCATATTAAATTGGGCATGGCAGATGTGCTTACTATGCACCTTCACACCAACATTGATTATTGTAGTGCATCACGTTTCTTGGCTATGATGATGGGTGTCAAGTAGACCGACCATGCCAAATGGTTAAAATAGTCGTCATACACCTGCACACAAAATTTTATTATCATCGCTCATCAAGTTTATGATCTAATTGGTGAAATATCTCAAAAATTAATTAATCGCACATTTTTCACAGCTTTCAAATATTTTTATAAAGTCACATCTTAGACACACTTTTTCATATTTGTAGAAAAATCTTTAACATAATTTATTCTGTCCGCCAGAGTTTTTGTTTAATTTTCTGAACTTGTTTAAAATTGAGATCAGTTACCGAACTAAATTAAAGAATTTGTCTGGGTAAGCTTTTGAAAATTAATAAAAAAGAAAACTGTTTTAGGATCTAATGTAACTAACACATTTCCGTTAGAAATATTAGACTAGACTGTGTCGAGGCGATTAGTTGCACAATCTTAAGTAGTTTCTTGTCATACTCTGGTATTGTACTGTATGAGGAACTACCTTTTAACATGTGTGAAATGCTAAACATTTGCGATTTTTATTATTCTTTACTGTTTGATAATTGTTTATTTAATTCATAATAATTTTACTGGAATAAACAATTACTTCGGAAAAACTTTAAACAACTTATTTTATTTATATATATTTGTTGTAGTTTTGTTTGTTCTGTATATATTGTCAAATGAAGATTTTAACATGGTTCGATAAGTACCTAGACTTCCCGCCCGATGGAGGCCTACTTTGCAGATCTGGAGAAAACTTATTTTTCAGTCGGGTTAAAGAAGTTGGAGCATCGCTGGGTCAAGTGTATCGAGCTATGTAAGGAGACTATGATGAGAAATAAATAACCACTTTTCCAAAATGATCGTTTTTCTTTTGTAGGCTAAGTACTTATCGAACCATCGTCGTATGTGCAAATTAAAAGTTTAAATGGTTTCTATTTTTATTATTTGTTAAAAATTGTATTAAATTTATGGAAATAATATAAAATGTAAAATATTTTCTAGTATTTAAGGTAAACTTTTTTCGAGAAAATTAAAAATTGTATCTTTAGATGTCAGACAAGCTTACGGTATGCGCTTTTGCATATTTCCTGGCAAATATTTTTCATTCACTAAAATCTGTAAAGACCGATAAAATGACATTCTCTGGAAATGCCTCTGTTGAAATGTGTGAATAGGAAACTGCATACATAAATGCCACACACACACACATGCACACGCATGCACGCACGCACATACATACATTCATATATGAATGGACGCATACAAACAAACAAACAAATCCGTCCATTTACCATCAGAAAGCAAACAAAACTCGTAAATCGTATCTGTCTGTCTGTCTGTCTGTCTGTCTGTCTGTCTGTCTGTCTGTCTACCCAGTGTTGCATTTATATGTACGAGTATAAATACAAAAAAAATATACAAAAATACAAAAAATTGAAATGCAATCGCTCACAAAGACTGCGGAAAATCCTTGCAGAGGATAACGCATAAGACGATATAAAAAACTTGGAAAGACTTTGAGATTATTTGTGTGCAACAGAGAAAAAATAATATTGGAGTATATCAAACACGTGAAAGGGCTTATTTATTAATCACATGGTCGGTATTTAACGTAAACTCTAACATTTGAAACATCGAGTTTTGCGATTATGCGATGTTATAATAACCGGTTCGATAAAACGTCCTAGCGTACGGTTAGTGTGTCGGCATAAATGCCT
This sequence comes from Suillia variegata, assembly GCA_949127995.1. Lineage (NCBI taxonomy): Eukaryota > Metazoa > Arthropoda > Insecta > Diptera > Heleomyzidae > Suillia > Suillia variegata. The sequence goes on from OX421844.1 coordinate 19,658,222, forward strand.
CAGTTAGGCTAATCTCCGGCCATAGCGATACCACTTTCTCTTGCTAAATAGAAAAAAGTGTTGACCTCGATTCGTGATTTTGATCCATCACTAAAGTCTTAGTCTTTGAAAAAAATTTTAGAGTTTAGAGTTTTGAGTTTTGAGAAGTTTATTTTAGCAATATCATTTTAAGATCTAAAAGTTACCAGCCCAATTAAAGCTATTCTACATCTGGCTAAAGTCGGATAGTAATAAAGTCGATGTTCAATTGACATGGTGCCCAATCAGACATTGACCCGTTAGCATGCATATTCGATTCAAAATGAAGTATAATATGCATATCTGGACAGGTGCTGCAAAGGCCTCTAAGGGGCTTCTTGACCGGATTCAATAACGTACGATTAATTGCTTTAAGAGATCAACATTTCCTCCAGTCTACACAGATACACAGACGCTACTCTCTTTTCTCCTCTTTCCCTTTTACATATATATGGGGTATTCCCTGAGTATTTGTCAAGATTAATTTTACAGTAGTTTTGCAGTTTAAGTAACCAATTTTAAAAGTCTACAATTTGGTTTATCGAAACTTAAATTTAAACAAAAAAAAAAATAAAAAAAATAGAATTGGGTTACTCTATTAATTAGATCTAGAATTAAATGCTATTTCTCAAAACGTGCACAACACACTTAACGTGAGAACCGAACTTAGCTGTACTTATGCTGTTTGTTTTGCAAATAAGTTTGATATCGCAGTTGTTGTTTTCTTCTGGGTTTATTTGTCAATTTGTCATTAATTAACTGTACTTTATTATTGTCTAAGTCGTTGTCAAAAAACGCTTTATTTATTTATGCAAATTTCGAGTTGTTGTGACCAGCGCTAATAACTTCTGACAATATTTTTCAACCTGTCGAATGAAGTCTTTGCAGATTTTGGATATTAAAAGAGACTTTGGTATAAATAAATAATTTATTAATAATGTTTGCTAATAAAAATGTTTTGCAAATATTTAGTTTTCATATTTATAAATGAGTGATCTGTTAGATAGCCTACCTGAAATTATTTAGTTTGTTGATCGAAGTTTATGTCGGTAAATTAACCATCAATAAATCATCATGAAATTCGAAAGAGTTAATATAAGTACCTATAAGATATAATCGGTAATCGATTGTTTTGCTTTGTACCGAAAAGTCATTCCTTAAAATTTGTAACTCCTCAGAAAACAAGTTGAAGATTTTCTTGGTTATTCAGTGAATAAGAACACGATGACTTTCTTATATACATAGGTGGGCATCGTTAATGAAGAATATAACTTCGTTAATCCGAGTTTACAAAAAAATTAATTTCGTTAAGTTAATTACGTTAATCACGTAGAATAGTTAAAGTCGTTAAAAATTTAACGTGCAAGTTAAAATTTCTTTAGCAAAAACAAAAAATATTTTTTATTCACTTTTTATTTTTTTATTTACAGAAATTTTGCACATGTTTGTAAGCAATGGTAAATGAAAATTCTAAATGTCGTTAAATTTGTGATTCAGTTAGTTTTTGTCTGATTAAATTTAATTTGATTTATTTATTTATATCCAATCATTCAGTAAATTATTCGACCTGTCCTAATTTTAAGTCTTAGTCCTTCCTGTTTAATTTGTCGTTTTATATTTAACTAACTTGAATTAAAGTAAGAAATTTAACGCTAGTTAATTAACTTTTTAGTGGTTTTCAAAATGAACGGGAAAGTTAAAAATTTGCAAAAAATTAAATTCGTTAATTAACTTTTAACTTTTTAACTAATTTGTGCCCAGCTCTGCTTATATACATTCATAAGAGTTATTACTGATCACAAGTGAGATTTTATAAAATCCAACGTAACATTTTACAGCCGGACGTAACATAAGCCTAGAGATCTAGCATAGGATCTCTCTACCTTGCAGATATTACCTTGGAATCAATATGCTATTGAGAAGCGTACTCCTTTTCTAACACACCCAAAAATGTCCTTATCATCCTCATGGTGCAGCGTAGATGATAAGGAAAGTTCATCATATCTAACCGTTCAAGGAAAAGATCTCTCAACAGATTTATAGTCTGGTTTGTGGTAATGAGGAGGTTAATATTCAGTAAATCTTTGTTCTGAATGTAGTAAGTCAATGCTACATTAATTAGTTTTTGTCTAGTTTAATTATTCTAGATTCTAGAACATAGTTAAAATGACAACAGAAAGGCAAGATTGCACCTCCAATAGCTTAGCATATTCTGGAAAAGAGAGCAAATATCGCATGATATAAAACTAAGGTTTTCAATCGCTTATAATACAGAAATTCGAGCAGTAATCCATGCGAAGACGATGAACTAACTTTCGTATTTGGGTCGTAGCCAGACTATAAAAGTTTCGTTCGATTCTTGTTGTGCTTATCAGTTATAAATTTGAAGCACTTCAAATCTGTTTTGGTTTGAAATGGTTATCGACATTGTTCCTATCAATAAAATCACGTGAATCGAGAGCAATGCAATTGAAGATAGTTTCTTGTTTTTGTTTTTGTTTTTATTACAGCGTCAAGCGGACCAGAAAATCTAACAATCTAAATTCATATGGTGCAGCAGCGAAGATGTCAAATACTCGTATGATACAAGGAGATGGAAGAGTAGAGGAGAGGACAATGAAGAGGTGCTTCAACATTTGTGAGTGTTTGTTTCGAGTGTGCCCCACACGCTGCCGCCTCAAGAGCCTTCATCTGCATTCGGTTGTGGGTATGTGTGTGTGTGTGAGTGTGCATGCTGAGCGAGGTGTATCTGCGATGCATTCGTATGTGAAGTGCCCACCAGAAGCCAACATAAATATGTCCATCCATAGGAGTGCCTCTACCAAGCCACATGATGCCTCATGCTGTTGTGGCTGGTGTTTACGTTTGAATAATTTATGACAATGAAGAAAGCAACTGATGCCCTGAAAGCACCAGAAGAAGTATAGCAGCAGCAGCAGCAGTAGCGTGTGTTATGGTGTGGGGTAGTGGGTAGGAATACTTGTGCCGTTTATGCGTCCGAACAGAATGAGAGAAGCCTTTCATCCTTTCATTTTATCTAAAAGACTGAATAAAAATATTATTATGGGCAGCGACAGAAAGGCTCGAAGACAAGAAACGAGAACAAAAAGAAGCAGAAAGAAATCAGGCTGGCAAAAAATGCAAAAAAAAAAAAAAATTTTAAATGGAATCAGAAAAAGAAGCGAATAAAAGCCACAAATGAAAGAAAACGCGCGAGGAGCTGTGAACCAAAAAGGGAATATAAATTGCCTCTTAAATACGGAATAAATGCGAAAAATGTACTGCTAAGTACATACGCACACATACAGCAGCGCACAAAATGCGCGTCACGAACATGGCCACACACACACACATACACACAGACAACAGCACGACACAAGCGCGCTATACACAAATAAATTGCGGGTGTAATTGTGTGCAAGCACAAGATATACTTTTAGCACACAACGAGCCGCGCCGCGCCACGCCACGCCACGCCGCGCCGCCTCGCATCGTTCTTTGTAGATACGATTTTATTTGTGTTGCGCCTAGAAAGATGCTTCGGATATTCTGTGTTCGCTACACAGTAACGCAGGGCAACACCACACACCACACACCGACATACCACACACATCTACTACGACATACCACTCACTTAGCACAATATCTAAAAATTTCAATTAAGATTTTGTTTGTAATTCAACACTTTTGTCAGGTTGCAATTTCAATTCCGTTGGAATGTGCTTAGTAAAAAATTAGAAAAAAAAACATACTCACACACAAACACGCACACACTAAAAATACAACACAAAACAAATATTTTAGAACTGACCCAAAAACGTCAGACATCACAAAGACTACCAACCATGCCAGTGGCGTGGCTGTTAGAATTTTTAATTGGTTGTTTACATTTTAAATTTAATTTGTCACAAGTTTATTTAGCTGACTCATAAAATCGCCTCACGTTTACACTAAATATTGTATTAAGTTATTTATAAGGCGGTTTAAGTTTGCGTTTCGCAAAAGAATATACACACAATTTTAAGTATATTGGCTTTTAATTATGGTTCAATATGATCAATAATTAAAAACTAATTATCAAACTGCTGACAGAGAGGATTAAGAAAAGTTTTTATTTTCTGCAACTTAAACTTCATATAAAATATTTGGACTAATACCTAGCAGGGAAGTGTGCAATACATTAAAAGGTAATCAACAAATATAAACTTTGTATATTTGAAAGTTTATGTTACCTTGTAAACGAATGGGTAATGTATCAATTGTAATGTTTAAAACATTATCTACCACTTAAACGAGTGGGTATCAAGTAAAATTTTAAAAACATATTTTACCATATTAGAGAACCGGTAATGTATTGGTAGATTACTTGGTAATGTATGGGGAAATTTTATACTAGTATCAATGGATGTCAGTGAGGCTACATCAGCACAAGTAGCACAGTTTGTGCTATTTTGATACCACATTCTCCTGAATATATGTTATATTATTCATTACCTTTTGCATTACATGGTAAAATATGCGTTAGCATAAATTACATTCCTAAGACATCTCGATGCTAATAGTCATGGTTTTTGGAATGTATGTCGTATACTTTTTGTAGTACATATCTGGTAATGTATGCGACAGGGTGTTACCATTACCATTCCCTGTTGGTTACTTTACATTCTATTCTAATTCTACAAAAAAATATATATATATATTGATATTATTAGCAAACTACGAATACAATAACTGAAAATTAATTTTCTATATAGAAAATGAAGTCTATGAAAATCAATTGACACTGACAATTAATTTTCAATTTTTGAGAAAGACGCAGACTTAACTGCCTAGACAGCAGGAATTTAACTCCAAATAACGTATGACGTTGCTTATCCTCACCTCAAGAATCCACACGGGTTAAAGAAGTTGGAGGATCGCTGGGTCAAGAGTATCGAGCTTAAAGGAGACTATGTTGAGATGTAAATAACCACTTTTCCAATATTTTCGTTTTTCTTTTGTAAGCTAAGTACTTATCGGAACACCCGCATAGATAAAATTAAGCCCACCGCAGTTATGGGATTTATAATTACTGTAGAATTAGATTAATTGATTAAGGGGCTGCACAATAGATCTTTCAGAACAGGACCAAAAATTTCTTATCTTTTACAATTCTCAAATCCTCGGTTCATACACAATAAATAATATTTTTAAATAGTTTATTTTAAATGTCTATTTTTTTTGCCAATTATACTAAAATTTACTTGTAAAGTTTAAAAAGTTTTTTTTAAAGAGCTGGTAGCCTTAGACAAGGCTTATCTATCGTTTGTGTATGGTGTATGGAGAGTGTTTGCCTGTTTGTTTGTCTGAGTGTATGCCTGTGGACATGGTGAACCAGGACTGGAAGCAGCAGCCGCAGCGAACAAATCTAAAATTGTATGTGTATGTGTGCCTATTGCAAAGCGGAACTGGATGGCGAAATCTGTTTGGGCGTAGATGCTTCTTTTACATTTTCCTTTCTGTATGTTTATAATTTCGGTTTTTTCCTTTCCTATTTGCACTGCTCACCTCTCAAAGTACAAAATAATTGCTTAGAAGACGCTTTAATGTCACAGTTTGAGTGATTCTTTCTTTCGTCTTAATTAACTTTTCAAAATGTTCGCTTCATGTTCGCAAAATCACAATTTTCACAGTTTTTTTTTTTGCTCGCTATATGTATTCGGCTCAGCTCCTTGGAATTTTCGTCATATTTTTGCAAACATATTTTGATTTGCATTTATTTACGTATTTTTTTGATTCGCACTTGGAACTGTTAATTTCGTTTCATTGGTTTTTTGCACTTTTGTGAATTGTTTGATTTGATTTTTGTAATTTTTCTGAATTTTCGCTAGAAAATTAAATAAAAAAACTTAAGTTTTTCGTGACCGAGAAAAGCGTTCGTCTCTTATTGTGTTAAAAAATTTTCCTTGTGAAGACTACTCGCTGAAAGTGTCTTCGTATGCGTCTCTTCTCTACTTTGACTTCTTTCACTCTGCTTTGCTGGGGGTTAGGATCAGGGCTGCCGGGCAAAGAAATTGCTCTGCATATGTGAATAAAGCTCTTTTGCTTTTGACGATTTAATGGAGATTTTCGTTATAATGTTGGGATTTTGCTGCTGGATCATATTGTGTTTGGCAACTGTTTGTAATGTAGAGAAGAACTGAAGATAGACAAACGTGGGTGGTCCGATTAGTACTTTGACTACAAAAGAAAAACGAAAATTTGGAAGAGTCGGTATTTATTTCTCAATATAGTCTCCATTTAGCTCGATAAACTTGACCCAGCGATGCTCCAACTTCTTTAACACGTCTGAGAAATAAATTTTCTCGGATCTGCAAAGCAGGCTTCCATCATGCAGTGAGTATGTATAAATATTATTGATAAAAATTAAAACTTGAGTCGATCGAGTCATATCCATCTGTCTGTTTGCCCGTTTGTCATCATGACTTGTTAATTCGATATTGAGAAAACTGTTAGAGATATTGAGCTGAAATTGTGTACACTGATTGCTCTTATGACCTAGACTGATTAGTTTTTTGAGCCAATACGCCTATGATCTATGTTAAAATAAAGTCCTTATATCTTTAGTTGGTTATTTTGGTACACAAACAATCTGAAAAGAGTATAGTCGCCTAATTAGGATGGTTCATGATTTATTAAAAAGAGAGATTAAAGAAGTTGTCAACACTTCGAAATTAGTTGGCCTCTGTTATTTTGAAAATTACTTTGCGATAGAAAATGCAAAAGATAAAATCTTTGAAAACCTAAAAAAAAACATCTAATATGCACATCCCCGAATTGGCTTACAAACGATATACTCACCTGGAGAAGGCCTAGTCGATATATCTAGATCGAATATAAATAATATGGATGGTTCATTAAGCTTAGTAAACAAATATTTTGGGTAGAATATTTATGCTTAACAAATTAATTTTTCAATGCAAGACGAAGTTTTAATTTAATTCCCAAAATGAAAACAAAAACAAAAACCAAAACAAAAAACCAAACAGCCCTGGTAAGGATTCTGCGGGCTCTTCTTTTTCGGCTGTCGGGATGTATCTTCAATGTGTGTGTACACTTTGTTTGTATTGTATTGGACTCGGCAATCAGGTTGGCGCACACTCCGTGATTGTAGGCATTTTTGTTATTGCTTTTCAAATATTGCTGCTGCTGTTGTTGTTGCTGTTGGTTTTTGCTGTTCATTTTCAATGAGTGTCTGAAGTGTAAATTTGCTTTAATTATTTCGAGACTTCATCCCAGGCGCATTTTGTTGCCAGCCGCCGAGCCGCGCTGCGCTGCGTTGCGTTGCGACATATTCCCACATTGCTGTCTGCCTACAACTTACAACTTGCTGTACAATGTTTTTTTTTGCAGTGTAGCGACAAGCGCAATATTTTTTGGCGGTTGGCGTAAACCTTATTTTTCAGTATTGCCTGCAATTGGCCTTAATTTGTTATGGCCCTATTTTATGTTTATCCTAGCAATTTGCAGTTTTAATTAAATTATAAAATCAAACCGCTTCACCCATGCAATGTTTGTATGTTTGTTAATTTTTACAACAGCTTTTGAATGCACTCGTATATTAAGCTTAATAATATTGTGAGGTAAAGTGATATACTGTATGTATATATATATATTATAAACTTAAGGATTGGAACCATGAAAATGAATGATCATAATTGAGAAATTCGTCAATGGTAAATAGCTTATTAGTAGTTTATAATGTAAGGTGTGGTGACTATAATAATCTATTGTTTTTTTGACTTTAAAAATTTTGTTTTGAATTAAATTTTGGATTGATGACAGAAACTTTAAACGATAAACAGATTCTTTTATTTTAAAAATAAAATAGAAATGTCTTACTTAAGGGTTAAAAAATTTAAGTCGATAAAATTAAAATAGAGTTAGTACCCTTAAACTTTTTTTTAAACTTAAATGAATCCTTACTAATATTATAAAGGAAGGTGTATTTATTTATTTTCGTTTGTACCGTTTTCACACTGAACCGATTTACTTCAAACTTGGAACATATATCGAGATGGGTCTGGAAGGAATGAAATCTGCCACGCTCACATATAACGCCCACAATTAGTAAAATTAAGTCAACAAAATCGATTATTTCGCTAATAAAATTCCAAAAAATCTCAAATTTGGAATTTGAGTTGGTATGGTCACTGTCGACAACTCCACCAAAAGTGGGCGTGGTTGGATCAATTTAACGCCCACTGCCGTGACTCCGGATCGCGATGGTCCACAATGATAAAACTTGGTATGTAGGTGTAAGTTAACGAAATATACCACCTCACAAAAAGTGGGCGTGGTTGGATCAATTTAACGCAAACCGCGATATTTCAGGAACGTTGTGATATATGATGATAAAATTTGATATAGAGGTATATGATGATGAAATTTACCATCTCACAAAAAGTGGGCGTGGTTGGATAAATTTAACGCCCACCGCTATAACTCAGGAACGCGATGCACTACGAAGATAAATGTTTGTATAAATGTGTATGATACTGTACAATGATTAACTTTAGTGTGAAGGTGTTTGGGAACTATATCTACTATCTCACCAAAACTGGGGTCTAATAACACTCACCATATACAAATGCGAATACCGGGGAGGTTAACTGCAACAGTTGCGAAACTCAGTTTAGAGTTACATGGTGACAAAATTTACAAACACACAACGGGGAGTAACGGAAAGTTCTGCATACAAATTTGGTATAAAATTAACAAATTAACCAAATATAATTCCAAAATTGGTGGGCGAGGCTGGAAAGTTTATTAATCTTAAATAACAAATAAACAAGACTTGATTTTATTAAAAAGGAACCCGGGCACCGCCGGATAATTAAAGCTAGTTACTTATAAATGTCGAAGATATTTAACAAAAACTGAATAAATTATGAATGAAACGATTCTTACTTGACGATTAAGATTACGATTATCTCATATTAATAATCGCCGATTTTGATTAATGTTAAAAAAATCAAAATGTTTTCTACAACCCGGTTTATCGGTTTAATATAAGGAAATAATATGATATGAAAATAAGTTTATAGATTGTAAATTTCTGTTTAAAAAATACAACATTTGTAAATTGCAGAGCAGCAATATATTTATTTCTTAGTCTGTAGAAAATTATCATGGTTGAATAATAAGGTTAGAAAAGTAGAAAAGAGAACACAAATTGAGCGAACTCAACTCGATTTCCGTGTAATTTTCAAAAATATTTTTTTGATAAACAGTTTTAATAGAAAACTTTGTGTTAATAATTAACCCAATATATCCAAAAATTCTTAAGATATCGTAATTATTGTTTGCAAAAGTAGGCGTTATCATAAGCCAAATGGTTTCAGAGTCTTATCATTTCGCCGATCAAAGCCAAGAGAGTGTAAAATGTAAGCTCAATATCTCTAATGGTTCTAACGCTATCATGTAAACAAGATTAGATGACATACAGACAGATGATCAGACATACTGACATAACTAGATCCTCAGCAAGAATATCTAACTTTTTTTTAGTATTAACAACGTTACAATTTGTACCGATACAGAATCGCACAGAAACTTCAAAACTGACACAACTCAAAAAACTAATTTGTACTAGTAGAACCAAACTGTTTACATAGTTCAGTTCTACCAGCAATATATCTTTTCAGACTTTTGTTGTTAATTGCTGCCAAAAAAAAATGGTACATACTTATACATACATTATACATATGTATGTATTTTTATGCGAAAAATAATTGCGGAAATAATTAACATTGACGCAATTATTGAAAATGTGTTAAAAGTAACGAGCTGCAAATTGCGTAGGTATCTTTTATTTTTTATGCAAATCGATTATTAATTTCGTATAATACTTCATTTCAAAAGCTTTTAATTTATTGCAAATTCAACTCAGAAAAAATATTTTCTTTTTTCATTATGTAGAAGCTTTGCTCTGATTAACCAACTGAAAGCCAGGTCAGTCTTTCTGCACTAATGGCGCGAAAATGAATTTTTGAGACTAAAAACTATATAAAAAAAATTTGTTATTTGTTGTTGTTTTTATCCAGTTTTTTTATATCCTGCTTTTATATTTTAATTAATTTATTTATGTAGTTTGATTCGTTTTAAGTCAATGAAATCGTAGAGAGTTGCTGTGAGCACCCATTTAAAAGCTTTTGGGTTAAGCAAAATCTGTTACGCCCACCTATTACGCCCACAATTTGTAAAATTAAGTGAAAATATTCAATCATTTCGATATAAGGTAACTGAGTTTGTATGGTCACTGTCGACAATTTCATCAAAAGTGGGCGTGGTTAGATAATTTTACCGCCCACTTTTAGAAGTAATTACGATAAATTTTTCGTCCACCACAATTGCGCATTGATTTGATTTTAAAGAAATAATATGGGATATGAAATCTGCCACGCCCACCTGTTACGTCCACAATTAATGAAATTAAGTAAACAAATCGACTTTTGTTCACAATTTCACCAAAAGTTGGTTTGTTTGAATCAATTTAAAGCCCAACGCCTAAGTTCAGAAACGTGATGCTCTACGATGTTCAAATGTGGTCTATAAGATGTGGTAACGAAATTTACCATCTTACAAAAAGTGGGCATGCTTGGCGTGGTGGAAACTTGTTCATGGTGAGTATATTTACCAACCTACAACTGAGATAAACGGGAAGTTCTGCAAGCTACGAGTATAATAAAAGAAAAACGGGAACCGTTCATAAACTTTCTACAATATTTAAATTAAAAGAAAAATTCGATCAACGCCGGATACTATAAGCTATTTCAAAAATAAAAGAACTCTTGTTATCTTTTTGGATTAATTGTAAAATAAAAGAACCTTTGTTGTTATTGGTTCTTCTTTCAAACGATGATCGCTCCTTGCTCGAACTTTTTTCATCTATGTATGTGCGAGTATTTTGCTTTGAAAACGTTTTCGTTGCTTCGTCGTTCGTCACGATCCAGTAAAAATCGATATCACTCGGCTCAGCTGCTTAGCTTGGTTCGTTCGGCTTTTCTCTTCACATTCGATCGCGTCGATCGCTTGACAAAACCCAAAACCTATAAAGTACCGAGTGCCATTAGCACTCTTTCAGTCTGTCTAAGAAGTGGGTTCCGATTGTTTTTTTTTTTATATATGAACGAACAATTTCCAATAAAAAATCGAGTTGCTTTTTGGAAATTTTTTTTAATTTCAATTTTGTTTACATAACAATTTTTGTGAATCGAAAAATAAAGATAATAATAAAAGTACAAACTACGCGAAACGCGCGCTTAATTTGATTTTTGGTGTTACTCGGCTTTAAAAAAACAACAACAAAAGCAACAATAACCACAATGTACGTGAGCAAATAAAGTGTTGCAAAAGTGAATCAATAAATTATAAAAAAAGTTTAGTTTTTTTTTTATATTTAAGTCAGCTGACAATAACAAAATAATTTAAAATTCAATTTCGTTTTGGTCCTGCTGATTATTCACGTTGGGGACTTCTCACAATTTCGATATACGAGCGGCATATAAATACGGGCAAATATGAGCTTAAAAAAAAACAACAAAAAATGCCCCAGAGCTTGTTGCTTTGTCGATCGTAATCCATAACTGTATAAATACGGATATTGTAAAGCATGGTAGACGCACCCGGGCATATTTTATGTGTCTTGTATTTGCTCGTATTTGTACATTGCTTTTGTACAGAGTTTGTGAGGTTTGTATGGAATTATTTCTATGTCGGGTATGATGAAAAGCGAATGAAAATTATTTGCAAGATATTCGACTATTCCAAGGGAAATGGTGCATATAAGTAGCAAAGAAATAACGATCGACCACTGAACATTTCGAGTTCAGTAGAGCTTAAGTTGCCTCAGAATAACCACACTCATTTAAACTCGTAACTATCGTATTTTTGTGGCTTTACAAATTTGGAAGCACCGTTTTACGAATGTACTCTTTTGCTTTTCAGTAGCTTCACTTACATAAACCTATGTAGAATTACATATATGTAAACACATTTTTATGAAGACACTTTTCTGGTTTTCAGTGTGTTTTGTGCAAAATTAAAAAAATACCAATATGTCAAAAATATGTACTTCCATATACGAATAAAGAAAACACTTTATTGTACTTAATAATGAAATTGTCGTCAACGAATTGCTAACTCTTGATTACTTTGTTAGCGACGGTTGCATAAAATTAAACAGTCGATGTGTGTGTGTGTGTAATTTTTACGAAGTTTGTGCACAGCATTTGATTTATAAATTTTTAAGCAACTCGTAAACTTTATTTGTATGGTCAATAAAAACAGCTGATTACCAAGGTTTGAATTTTCAATACGAGGCATTCGTGGCTTAAATGAGTACAACTGAAATGTTTATTGAATATGAAATATTTGAATAATAAGTTGAAAAAAGAAATCGAGAAGCACAAATATAGAAATGCAATTAAAGGGAAATTGTTATTAATACTCGTACAACCAGTGCTAAAGTCTGCTTTTCCTAGAAATAAAAGATATTGAAATTTTGTTTACCATTATCTGTGATTTCTTTGAATCTGACGACTGAACGGTTTCATTAATAGTTTCTGATAATTCGAGCAAGTAGTTTACCTTTGTTAGTAGCCGAAAATTGGGAATCCCATTAATTGGAAATGTTAATTTTTTGTGATGTGTAAAGCTTGTAATCTTTTTTGGGCCCAAGATAATTTTTACTGCAAAGAAAAGAACCTTGCAAGTAATTTTTCTTTATTTTCCTTTGATTTTGCTTTCCTGTCTTATTGTCGCACATCGTCGCATTGTGAGCCTTAAAGGACTCGTATCACTGATAACGAAAACCTCGTTTTTTTGTTTGCTACAAGACTTTCTCTGATATAAAATTTTTGTTTACCTAAATTAAAGAAATTTTATTTAAATTAGGTCAGATAAGATTCTTTAAACAAGATCACTAGTTCAATCTTTTTTTGGAGTAACAAATGAGTAATGTTAAAATCGTTAACTTATTAAATGCTAATTTAAGTTAGTTTCTATTTTATAAATAGCATCAACTACAAAAACAAAGTCACTAACGCATGTAACCAAAAAGTATGTAACAAATAATAAAAACTATCACGTACGTAACACAATTTATACTCGTATGCATGTTTAAAATTTTCCAATGCTACTACGAGTTACTATAAAAAAAGAATTAACAATCTCTACAAAAAAGTTTACGTATTTATTTAACAAAATCGTGTTAAAAAATTCCACAGGGTAATTTATTACGCAAAATAAACCACAATCAGAAATAAAAATAGGCGTTGAAGTCACAATTGACGAATTGCAAAAGACTCGTCGATATGCGCCCGGGTGCTTTGTTTTGTGGAACCAAGGTAGGTGGGTCGGTTGGCGGGTCGGCGGATCGGTAGATCGGTGGGTAGGTGGTACAAGACGCATTTCTTTACGATTAACAATTACCTCGTAATGATTTAGTTCGTATTCTGCAAGGAATTGACAAGCGCTATAAAGACATAAATATATAAATATAAAAATCTTATCTCTACTCGTATACTGGCACGAGATACAATAGCTATTATAAAGAATAACATGGGTGGTACGGTACCAAGAAAAATAAACATCGCAATATTATCGAGCACGGATTACTTTTCTAGTTGTATTCGTTATTTACAATGGACAACAACGAAATCCATTGAGGAGCACCGATAAATTTGTTTCGAAATTTTCATGTGATCACCAAAATAAAACCGGCACGTGTTTTAGAAACATAAATATATATGAGTATATATATATATATAATACATGTATATAAATATATACAAATACTTTCTTTTCACGGTTTTCTAATCGACAAAAAAATTCAAATAAAATCTTTTTATAAAACAAATTTCTTTTGGGTGCTAAATTCCAGTAGCGGAATAAATTCACTTAATTAATCCTTCGTAGTGATATGAGAAAGTTTTTAATAAATTTTAAATAACATGTACTTTCAGTTGTGATAGTCGTATCATTCGAATTATCAATGTCCACACAATTATTGGTTTTTTCAGTGAGAGCTTTTCGATCTCTACATTGATCTCGAGTAGTTTTGTGTTTGACAATATCAAGTGGAGTAATCAATTACTTGAGCGTAATCAAACCGATTAATCAGATAAGCCCAATGGCTGGGCAATAACATGGTCAAAATCAATCACAATTCCAATTTTGAAAAAAAAAATAAAAAATGGAAAATAAAAATCCAGTGGCAATACAAAACAATTCAATTGTTATCTGATAACAAATAAAACACGCCGAAATTGGCCCAATTCGACTGGAACTATTTGAACGCAACTACTCGTATCAAGCGTTTTATAACAGCAGTAGTTCATTCGACTGCAGTGCATTACTAGAGTAGATCGATTTAAGATCACATGCTAGATTGTAAAAGTTACATTGATTCAGTATCAAATTTATTAAGAAACTTTTTTTTTATTAAATTTCTCTTTCGATAACAATCTTAAGGACTGATTGAAAGTTTTTGAATTAGAATTATGAAAATCAAAGTTATATCAAAAGTCCATAAAATTTGATTTTATATTTGTGCATATATAACATGTTTATTATGATAATAAACAGATATCAGATATACATATTTAGCAATTCCAGACATGCCTCTTAACTATAAAAGTTGACTGCGATTTGCGGCAATTCCGACTAGGTCTGACTGCGGACTCTTATCGATTGTTAACATTTCTGAAAAGTGTGTGTGTGATGAAGACGGATCGTTTAAGCGATAAGTCGATAATAAATAATAAACCATGCCTTAATAAATGTTGCATGTAGATAGGATTGAAACGTTCATACAATATTTCCACAGTAAATTAATTTGCGCTCAAGTTTATTTTATTTCACATCATAAAAATCTAAAATAACGCCTTTGATAAATTTTCACATTTCATGGTTATAGACCGAGTCAGACAAGAAAAGATTTGTATAAGAACGATTTCTTTAAAATGTAATTTCACTACTAATATAAGAAAAATGTTTCCTTTTTAAACTAGCCCAATGTTTAGTTTATGTCAAGTACGAGTATATTAGAACATATTGTAAAGATATTGCGTTAACAACAGACAAGTATATGGCAATAGTGGGCGTGATCAATGGCTAATTAGCGCCAAAATTTTTATCAGATTGTCTCAGACAAAAGAGCAAACAGTGTTCAAACAGCTCGATAACGCTTACGATTCTCACGTCATCGTAATAATGTTACAAACTTTTACTCCAATTGTGGTTCCACTGAGTGGTGCATAAAAATAATTCAATTTAGCCATTTCCGTCTGAATGTTTGTTTGTTTTGTTTTGCTTGAGACCATAAATGTTTAAAATATACTAAAATATGGTAAATATAAACTCGTCACAGCAAATAGCAGTGATGTAAACAATTAATTGTTTTTTTGTAATGCATTGGTCGTCATTATCATTGCAATATCATTATAAAAGATAGTGATACTACATATTTCATTATAATTAAGGAATATATAGTAATAAAATTCACATAGAGAGATTGATAGATAGAGATAGATATGTATATAGATAACAATTCATTTAGAGCAAAAGTTAATTATAGAAATATAAAACTTTTATTTATAAATGTGCTGCACAATAGTTTCTTATTTGTTATAATCTGAGTACAACTCATAAAATTCAATGCGAAATTCATTGTCCCTTGGATTAAACGAAACGTAAAATTGTCACCGTAGTAAGAAGCAAATATCAGAAAAGTTCAATAATTTATTTCAATTGCCACCTCAAATTAACACTTTCTTTTTTTTCTGTCCATTTTGTGATATCCGCTAAATTGTTTTCAAATATTTGTCAGTCTAATAAAACGATCATTCTTTTACTGCTGATCGCATATGATCGCCGATACGATTGCGCTCATTTGAATCTATTTGCATAAATTCACACGGGACAAAATCAAAGAGCGTGTTGTCAAAATTAGCGGCATTTAAAATTTGAAATACGATCGATCGATCGCTGCTCCTGGTTTGAAATTGTGTCCAAAAGTGAATTTAAAAGAAGCAGAAGCGCAAGTGCCGTTCGTTCGCAGCAGCTTTGTTCAAGTTGGCCGCTTGCGAATGGGCGCGTAAACAATTACGACATTTTCACGATTACGCTTACGCTTACTGTCATTTTTTTTTAAATTTTTTTTCTACCAATGTTGACAAAATATTTAAAGCACGAATTGTGCCTCATCACGTGTCGTCGGTGAAGGGAATCTTGCCAAAGAGAAGAGGCATTATTCATTAACATTCAGCTTGAGTTTTTCACACGAAATCAAGGAATGATAAAAACAGAAAAGTAAACTTATTAACATTGTTTTGGAACATGCATTGATCGCAATGTATGCGGAGAGTTAAGTTGCAATACTTTACTTTGCAACTAATATTAAAACAATCGAGACAATTGTTTCGATACCTCAATCTAACTTTTAAGACACTTGATATTTTCCCTTTCTTAAAAGTTGCTAATTGCCTAGATTTACTTTAAACATTCTTTTGGCTAAATGTGACCTCATCGAAGGTTGACATCCATATCAAAATCAATGAAATCGAAATCGTTTTATGGATACGTGCCACGTTTTCAAATTGTAAATAAACGCAGAACTCATATAGAAGCAGACCAGACGTACATAGCTTAGCTTAGAATACGAGTAGTCTTAACCCATTAACAAATTCATGCATCTTATAATGAGTAAATTTTAGTAATTCATAATTTTTTAAATACTTTCTTTAAATTATAAAATTACATTCTGATTTAGTTTTGCTACTTTTCTCTAGGATCTGTAAAAAATCGAAGGTTTTATTTCATGAAACCTTGACCATACGATAGTTACTAACCTTAGGTCCCTAAAAGTTTCCATTATTTTCGTTAAGATGAGCTGAGGATTTGTGATTTGTGATTCGTATTGAATATTGAAATTGACGTTTGAATGTTGACGATTTCTCAAAATGGAATTGATTTATTTATTCTGTTCCCGGACAATTAGGGAGATGAAATTGAAATTTATTTGATTAAAATTCATGTACGAGTATTAAAATTTTGGTTCCAGTAAGCGTTTCCTAAAGTGGTAAATGGGATTTCCAAAAGGGGAGCTGTTAAATTAATGTATACAATAGT
The DNA here is from genome assembly GCA_949127995.1 of Suillia variegata. NCBI lineage: Eukaryota > Metazoa > Arthropoda > Insecta > Diptera > Heleomyzidae > Suillia > Suillia variegata. The sequence continues at coordinate 19,675,412 of OX421844.1, forward strand.
AAACATTCTTATAATATAGGAATTATTGAAACTATTTAAAAAAAACGATTTTTAATACTTTGATTGGCTTTCCTAAGTCGCGTGCCTGGTGAAGATTTAATGCTTTAAATATCGATTTAGTGAGTGCTCATGGAACATTTATCTTTAACTGTTGAACTCAATATTTTTAATGTATGTAGATCTAGTTTCTAATTATTTATTTAAATTATTTTTTATGAGAGTTTTGTCTGGTTTAATTCGAATCTTTAATATTTTTTCTATAACGTCTTTACATTTTGAGATATTATTAATTTTATGTTTGAAAATAATGAAAGTATTAAGGCCGCAGTCAGGGGGATTTAGGGGTTCAAATCCCCCCCAGAATATTTTCAATTTACTAAATTTGTATATGTAGGTATACAGGAAATCAAATCTCCCAGAAAAAGTTCTGGCTACAACCTTGGATAGTATCACAAAAATACCAGAAACTAATTTTAGTTTCAAAATAAAAAAATAAACAAATTGGCAATAAAACAATATTTGGTAGCATTCTATGGGTAAATTCATTGACTTAAATTTTAGAAGTTTTAGAAAGTTTAAGCACAATAATTGAGCCTGAAAGTTTTGATCAAAAGCGTTTAGATGCTCCAGATTGATATTTGGTTAAAAAATAAATATATTTTTACCGGTTTAGTAGATCACAAGAAATCACAAAAAAAGGTAAATAAAGCTTGTCAAATTCTTGGCTGAATCAACATTTTGTTTCCTTAAGTTCACAAACAGTGGATTTACCTCCAGTTGGCTACGCTAAACCTAACCTAATGATTTGTTAAATATTTACACTCATGCCTGAATTGTCACAAACACTTTTTTCTTTCGTAACTTGAAACGATGAGCACGTGACTTTATTTAGATAGAGAAAAACTAAAAATTTAAATAATTAACATCATCAATAGTAAATTAATTAAAAGCGATAAACTTTTGTATTATTCTCGGCCTTCCATTTCTAAGAGCCCTGCTGATGCATTTAATCAAAGCTAATGAATGTTAATTTGACATCTTTTAATCCAATATTTGCGTTAGTTTTTAGCATACTCACAACTCCGAACTCACAGATCGTATCGTATCGTATCGTAAATAATCACAGCGACAGAACGTTGATCTGAATCGAAAAGATTTTAACGAATTTATTTCGTTGTTAAACGGCGAACGCGAAAGTCGTAAATCTGCGAAATGCCATCCGAAACTTATATCGTGAATGTGGGTACCATAAATCTATTAGTGACGCCTCTTCAAATTTAACAGTCCATAATAGCAATATAACAATAATAAAATTAAAATAAATGTATCATATCATAGTTTATGTTATTAATTAAGTTTGTGCTTTCATGTGCAGCATCATCGAAATATGAATGAAAATGCCGAATCGCCGGGAGTGTTTGTCAATGGTATGGCGTCTGGGAATGCTGGCATTCCGACAGTGTCAATAACCGACATATCGAATGGGAGTACACCGCCATCGCTAGTGTCCGGCAACAATAACCACAAAAACTCGATTGTTATTGACAATCAGCCGAAACGACGCGTCAGTATTGCTTCGGATCCTGCAGCTGATGGCAGACATATTGCCGGCTATGATAATCCTGCGTTCGAACAAAATCCGCGCAGAAAAATATCACAGGTGAGAGAGGCAGTTCTGTTCGTTAGAATAGTGTTTCCAACTGCATGGTTCTTTCTATCTAAAATATTTGTTAAGCCTCCTTTTCGATGCTAACCAAGATACCCTCTTAATAAGTCATTCAATTTACCAATCAATTGTCGTGAAAACCCAAAATTGCTCAATTCAAGTTGATTTAAAATGATTATTTACTGCAAAGTTGTTTGCATTTCCAATCAGCGATTCATTTTTTATTTACGATAATTCTACAATGCAATTTTGATAAGCGATATTTCGCGATTAAATGTGATTTATAGATCTCAAAAGTTGGTATTTGTTAACTTCCTTAATTCTTTAATTTGTTTCCAGACATCATTGCATTCTCATTCGGACATTGGACCTTCCCGAAGAAAGAGTATTTTGATAAATTCGGGACACGATACCGAATCTGAACACGGATCCACGCACAGTTTCGGTAAGCGACTTGTTAATGTCGATTTAATCGTGCTAGAAACGTAATCGCAATTTTCAATCTAAATTATTCGATTAAAAATAAATGATTAAAAATTATGCTCGAATAAGGTTAAACAACACAACTCTAGTAAGAAGATTCCATATATAATATTGGTCCTGAGTGCTCTGGTTTTTATATGAAACCATTCTCAACTCTAAGAAGGTTGCCTCTAAATCGTAAGACAGTTTCTTATAATTTATCTATAAGGACTGTGACAAAAATGTTGGAAATAAATTAGATTTAATTCAGTTATCTAGGAGAACGGATTAGGAACACCCTTTAAAAGAAGGAAACAATAATATTGCCATATTATGATTATCCTTAATTGTTCATTTTGATTTAGTTATTAATTTTGATTTAAACATTAAAGCAATTTTTCCTTCTCTATACATTTTGTTAAAATATCTTTGTACTTTATTGGATCGGTTTTCCTTATATTCGTGTAATAAAATTTTGCTAAACTTTTTTTAAATCGCGAAGCAATTACGGAGCTGTAAATTGTAACTTAACGACCGTTTGCACGTCATAATGTTTAATAGTGGATTTAATTGGTTTATGGTTTATTGTTTTCGGTAGCACAATTTATTTCTTTTCCGTTTACGATTCATTTTTGTTCTGTGGGAAAACCTTTATAAATGTCGCATTAGAGTGATTCAGTATAGACTTAAAATAAGTAAACAAAATGACTTCCAAGGAAATGTAAAATTATGTAATCCAGACATGATTCGGAGTTAAATTAGCAATTTTGAGATTTTTAAATCTTGACATTAAACGTGATTGGCAGACCGAGCACGCTCGAATTTATTAAGTTCAAATCGATTCCCTTTGTTCTTTAAATATACTGAAATAGTAGCATAAATGAGCGTAACAAATAGATTAGTTAATAATATTGAAATAAATCGTTAAAACCTTCATGACGGAAGTTAAAAAGTTAAATATTCATTTTGTCCATTTATATACAAATTTTAATGGACAGACCGGAATACGCAGCTATTCCTTATCAGCCGTCTTTTTTATTTGGATAAGCTTTGTGCTTTCATATCCGTCTATAAGAACGAGAATTCAAAGAAAACTGAACAACTTTCTTGTTGTTGTTTTATTCAGTTTTTGCTAGTTTTCTTTTGGATATTTTAAAATGATTATGCCTACAAGTATATCATATAGAGTAACCTAAAATCATATTAAATCCACACATGATACTGAAAATGTAATACAAAATTATCTTGATTTACAAATTTTCCTTAAATGTGATAAATTGTCGTTTAAATCCATAATAGTGATTAAAAATTTTTTTTTTACATTATCATATTAAAAATATTGTTCATCAACGGACCAAAACTTCTTTACCCTCCCATACAAACAACCCCTCATGCGAAAAATAAAAATCGCCAATATAGGTATTAATGCTATGCTCTCTTAAAAATTGCCATTCGTTCCTGCATACGGACAGGACCCTACATAGGAATTAAGGCGCCCGGGGCAAGATTGAATATTGCCGCCCTTCCAAGATACGGGCCTTCATACGGAATGACGTCAACTCTTGAAATAGTCTAAAAGGATCTCAACCTGGTATCGCTAAGGACCTAATAGGTCTATGCGTGGCTTCGACCAGCCAGTACAACCTAATCTAATATTATATGTTATATAATATTATATATACTAAAAGAAGCAGCATTTTTTTAGTATCACTGAAACGGCGGAGGGTATATAAACTTCGACTAAGCTAAAGATAAATCTCGTACTAGTTTTAATTTAGATTCGGGCCATATTTCCACTCTAAGAATTCGTGTAAGAATGTAAAAACCAGTTCGTTTTTTTTTTGGACTGCCTTGTCTAAGCAAATTTTGTGAATTGCGCTTCTGTTGCTCGTCTTGCGGTTGATTTTGTTAACATTATCAATTAGCAGGAATGGAATTGTTTTGACTTCAACACGACGTAATCAGTATTACCATGTTTATCTAGCAATTAGCCATATTGGCAATTGGAATAAATTATTGGAATTTTTTCATTGTGTTTTAGTGCGTAGATTAAACTTATCAGATTCCGGTTTTTATTTCGTCTTCTTCTTCTTCTTCTTGTGTTTATGTCTTATCAAAACAGATAACAACAAACCTTATAGAATATCCGCTCTCGATACGCTGAATGCCAAGATCAACCAGCAGCAACAGCAGCAGCAGCAATCCTCGTACGGTGGAAGCAACCACTTGGAGGAATCGTGGCTCTACACTTTTTGTCTGAAGTGTCGTGGCGAGGAGAACTCGCCGTCATGGGAACCGCCACACTGGCAGAAGGTCTGTCCCTTCCCGCTGTGTCCGTCTTTTAGACAATTTTCCAGAATAGTCGTCCTCATATTAATCGGTAAGCAATGATGACCGGCAAATGCAAATAATTGTGAAACGAAGATTTTAATGCAAGTAATCGTTTTCAGGTTTGTTGATTTGGATAACGGCTTATGTGATCATTGGAAAATCTGCTGGCCCTGGTGGCCAGCTTTTCGGTCTCGTCGTTCTTACGGTGGCTGCAAACTTTGGCGGTTATTTGGTTTCGTTAACAACTCTACCTCGTTTGATCGGAATGTTACTGGTTGGCATACTGTTTCAAGTGAGTACCTACTTTAGCGTTTAACTAAGCTATTAAGTAAATTACTAAGTACTAGGTACATTAATCAAGTTTCTCAATTTCAAAATTTCTCGTTTTTAGAATGTCGGCTGGGTCGATCTGGATGGTGACTTCAGTCATGTTACCGCACATTTGCGTAAATTTGCTCTGACGATTATTCTCACTCGAGCTGGACTCGAAATGGAGCCGGAGGCATTTAAGAAAGTCTACAAGACAATCCTAAAGCTCGGAATAATTCCGTGGATTGTCGAATGCAGCGTCGTCGGTGTAATGACACATTTTTTGTTGGATCTACCTTGGGTGTGGGCATTCCTTTTGGGCGCTATCATTGCAGCTGTTTCGCCGGCTGTCGTTGTGCCGTGCTTGTTCCGTTTGCGTACGAAGGGTTACGGTGTGGCCAAAGGAATTCCTACACTGATCATTGCCGTCGCCGGCATAGATGATGCACTCTCTGTGGCCATTTTCGGAATTATCAGCAGCGTGATGTTTTCGGATCGCGGCATTGGATATCAAATATCACAAGCACCCGTGTGCATTATTGGTGGATTGGCATTCGGAGTTATTTGGGGCTATATGGCGCGATTCTTTCCAGAGAAGGGTGATCCCTATGTCGTGCCGCTAAGAACGATTTTGCTGTTTACCGGTGGGCTAGTAGCAATATACGGTGTGTATTTATTTCAAACGATGAAGTTGTCCTACACTAACCTTTAAACTTAAAATATTTAAACAATTTTAATATTTTATTTGTAGGGAGCGATAAAATTGGTTATGAAGGCGCTGGTCCACTGGCGGCGGTATTTGCAGCATTCGTCTCGAATTTGTTCTGGTGCCAGCAGGGCTGGGAAGTTGAGGATAATCCAGTTTCGACTGCATTTGAAATCTTTTGGATGATCTTTGAACCGATTCTATTTGGAATAACTGGCGCAACTATTAAGGTGATTTAGAAGACAATACGAGCTTTGGTACTGACGTATAAATAACTTTTGCTTTACATTTACTTATCAGATTAATGAACTTGATCCCGATATTGTGTCTCTGGGCGTTGGTTGTCTTGTCGCCGGCGTTATTTTGCGTATCTTAAGTACTGCGGGCATTGCCTTTGGCGATCGTCTTAATATGAAGGAGAAAATCTTTGTTGCACTCTCGTGGATGTCCAAAGCAACAGTACAGGCGGCGCTCGGCCCAGTGGCAATGAAGAATTTGGGCGAGAATGCCACAGACGATGAGAGACGTTTTGCTGAAATTGTACAGACCATGTCCATACTTAGTATTATACTAACAGCGCCACTGGGTGCTATTATAATATCAGTTACGGGCACAAAGCTTTTGACGAAAACTAAACAGCCGCAAGTACTCGAAGGTATGACAAAGTCGAAGCATAAGAGATAAGCTAATTTTGTTTATATTTAAAAAGTTTTACATTTATTTAATTAAAATTACTGACCAAATTAAACTTTAACATTTGAATTTCTACTTGTCTACTTATATAAGGTTGGCGTCGCAGTCATCGTCCTTCAATTCGTGACATCAGTATTATTGACGAAGAGGAGGAACGTGAAGATCCCGAAGTGCCAGCAGATAAAACTACAGCCGATAACACTCAAAATAATGCGCACATTTCCAATCTGACCTATACCTCCTACAACAAATAAGTTCCTAGATAATATTCGATGGCGGAAATTTTGTGTAGAATAAATTTGTGTGTTAAATGTTAAATCACCGCGGATTCCTCTGTTCAAAATGGCGAAACTAATTGTTACTTTATGTAGTAAATCTATTATTTAAAAATCAAATACAAAAAATTTATATACAATTTTTTAGTTTTTCTATTAATTTAGGCAATGCTAACAAGTTAAAAAAAACTTATCACCAACAAATCGTTGCCAATATCCAGAAAAACCATAAAAAAAAATTTTTTGAAACAAGTTTTTATGCAGGACACTGTAAACTCAGTAATCATCTGAAGAAAATAGCAGTGGTAGAAAATGATTCATGTCGATTCTGCCAAGAAGAGCAGGAAACGGATTAAAATATTCTTTACACTTGTCCAGCGATGGCAAGACGCAAATTTGACTATTTAGGCCATGGGATTCTAGTTTCTAATTACATAGTAAAAATTAAGCCCACAAGTCCACGATTTCTAAATAGCCTAGAATTGTGTTTGTATGGTAAAGAGGCTGCACAATGATCTTTTAGGTCGCAGTGTTTCTCTAGCCTTTTAGTTTCTAGTAGTCTACATTAAAATACACCTTACAAATAATAGATCTTAAAGACAAAAATACAATCTAGACACATCTAGTACTTTTGCTCAGATTTTATGCTTTCTGCTTCTTCTGAGAAATTTTAGAAATGTTGCTTAGGACCTTTGTGCATTTCTGTAGAATATTTCAACGCTTCAGATCCTTTCTTTATAGCACCACTGTATAGAGAAGAAAAACAACTCATGTTATATATTACTATACATTTTTATTCATAGCTTTACAAAACCAAATTCAAATATGTTTCCCAGGTCAATCGATGTTTAATATTTTAATTCTTTTTTTTATAAAAAAAGAAATTGAATTTTTAAACTTATTCTAAAGATACTTCTGCAAAGATTCACCCAAAATTCCTTCGAGCTCTTGCACAGATTTTCGCGTATTCTTTTCGACGCGTGGGTTTTCATCTTCAAACAGTTCGGCGATAAAAGGTACCGTTTCCGGTAGGAGCGGCGTAAAGTCTTCGCCTAATTTACGTGCGATTTCTACGCAACAATTGAAGGAGAGTATACGGACTTCCGGAACATTAGTGCGGGTCTTGAGCAGCACTTGGTAGTTGAGTTGCTTCCAGAGTATATCGCTGGAGACGGTGACTGCCAGTTGGGCAATGCACGACGACAGAACCTGTTGCAGTGCATCGTTTTCGAGCACCAAACGATTCTCAAGTTGATCCACTATCGGCTGCAGCAGAATGCCAAAACGATGAGTGGTAATAAAGCCTTTGCTGTCGTACAGAAATATATTGTAGAGGGTGTTCAAAATGGCATTCAGCAGTTCGATATTAATGTTAGTGTCGTCTGCCAAATTACTGTCTACCGACGAGTTGTACTCGTTCAGAAGCTTTGCAGTGTCATCTATCATCGAATCGTTGGTAAACAGCACGAAGAGCGACTTAAGCGCTTCGGCGATTTTGTTCGTCAGTAGGAAATAAGTCAGAGTGGTCTCCTTTTGTTGTTTTTCCTTTAGCGCCCATTCGTACAGTTTTTGATAGAGCGGCCGGAACGAGCTTTCGGATAGTTTAAGTACCCACGCGACAAAAGCATTGATGATGCTTTTCTCTGTTGCGGCAATGCGATCCAGCGTAAAGGTGTTGCGGTGCTCCTGCAAGCTAAGTCGGAATTCTAGTGCATGCAAAAAGAAGTCACTCAATTCGCTTTGCACCGTTGTTAAATCGGCATTTGATGTTTTGCTAATTGTCGCTAGCAACAATTTCATTAGGACTCCGATGTCGGCGTAACTTTTTGCGGCCATTAGTTGTTTGTATGCTTTTTCACAGCTCGGCACCAAAATGCGCACCGGTACTTCGCTGGCGATCTTAGTCCAGATTGTGGAAATTTTGTTAAGCGCATTTGCTGATCGTTGATCTTTTTCGTTGTTTTGTTCTGCTATACGCGTAGAAATCGAGCTAAGCGCTGTAATAATATCGACCATATAAGGACCGAGGAACAACGGCAATGATTCAAATAGCTTTTGCATTCCTGTAATAGTAAAATAAACAAATTATTAAATTATAAAATTTAAACAAATTTCTAATTTTAATTTTTAAACTTTGAACAAATAAATTAGGTTCAAGTATTTTTTTCTCTATTATAAAATTAAATAATTCATGTGCTAACTTGGTTTTAGCCAACTTTCAATCCTTACCTGTTATGATGGCGATGCACACGTTATCTGGTGCCTGTTGACGGACTAACTCTGAATGATCTTGCAAAAGCTCGATCAGCTGCGGCATGTACTTCGGCAACTGAGCCAACGAATGAGCTTTTAAATTGGACGAAATCTCAATCATGGTCAAGACAACAGTGGCCAAGACAATTTTTGAGATATTTTTGCGGTTTTGCGTTATTTTGGTTAGATCAGCTAGAAGAGCCTTGAACTCTGCAATATACTTGAGAGCAAACATTTTCGACAACAGCTTAATGGCAATTAGAGCGGTTTGCTGAAGGAAGACCAAATCATTTGATGACCCAGTTGCAGGAGTTACATCGTCGTCCTTTTGTAAAATACTGCCGACAATATCGCTGAGCGGCTTCAGCATGTTATGGAAGTTCTGCTCGTCACAGGCGTCAAAGTACGAATCACGCTGTTGCAGTTTGTTGATGAGTAGTTCGATGACTTTTTTGCGTATGCTGAGCAGTTTGTGTTGCATGAGACCGTTGACCACAACGAGAAACATGTCAGGCGATAGCAGCGAAATGGCGTTGTCCAGCACATCGTGCAGATGGTGCAGTATAACCTTCCAATATTTGATTTTCGATGGCTCATCGGTCTTTTCGATGACCGCGTTGACAATGGGAACGTAGGACAATGTTTGAATGATGAAATTCTGATAATAGGGTTTGACTTCGAGCAGATCATCGTCGGTGAGCAAAGCGATTTTATGCAGAAATTCGGCCGAGTTCGAGATGGACGAAAGGAATTGCATTATGGCATATTTGTAATGGCGCAACTGTTGTGCGGTTCGGCATTTTACATCAAAGAGCGATACTTCTGCAGTTTCCGCAGCTGAACCCACCAATCGTTTAATGGGAGACTGAACGTTAGTTTCCTTATTTAAAGGCAAATTTTTGACATAGTTCATAAGCTGAATGCATGTTTCGAGTACAATTTGGGGAGTGAAACTATTTGTGAGCTCCAGTGCGATTTCGATTCGTTTCGAAGATTTGTCTGAACGTGTGCCATTTGCATTGTTTGATTTCTTGAGCAGCAAACGTTGTTTCTCTTCGTCAATGACGTGCGCCTCGAAAACCACACACAGCAGAGTCCACAAATATTGTTCGGCACCAAGTGTCTGCAATAGTTTGGTGTAAAGCGGCAGACGTCGATGCTCGGGCACATCAAGCATAATGTCCGAGAAGACCTTAAGTACGGGAATTATAAGCGTAGTATTGGGTGTCATTTGCTTTGACTTGGTAGCGACGTTCTTCTCCTTAACCAAAATCGGCACAATCGATTCGATAATATTGTTGATTGTGTGGAAGCTGAAAGCATCGTCATGGCGGACCACCGATGAACCCATAAATGTAAATATGTCAACAATGTTGTGCAGCACCTGCTGTGGAAACAGCGCGGCACAGTGCGACAACAACATTAGCGCATTTTGATGTGTTTGTGGATTCTGTGAAGCGCGCACGCACTGTACAATCTGATCGATACGGAACGTTGACTTGGGCAGCGTCGATTGCAGATCAATTCCATCCGCTTTGGACTTTTGACAACAGTTTATTAAAGCGGAGAGGGTCAATTGTTTGGTGTATTCAACGGCGATTTGTTCCTCCACTTCGAGACAGCTTTGCAATAACTCAAAGAGCAAGGCAATTATCTTTTCCGTACCGTTGAGTTTCTTTTTGTTTTCGAGCAATTCCAGTAAAGCTACGCCTTCTTTCCAGGCGGTCGTAGTTATTTGCACTTGCGCATTGCCAACCTCACGCTTATTTGCGTTCAAAGATTTGCGCTGTGGCGACTTAGGAGTTTTGGTCGATGTTCGGAGCATGCTTTCGAAAATTCCCATCAGTGGTTGACATTCCAGTGTGCACTTCTTGAGTAGCTTATTGGCTGACAAGAAGATCGTATCGTTGCCAGCGATTGCAATTGTTTTAACAATTAGCTTGATAAAGTCTTGCTTGTATTTTGAAGGCATACGCTCAAATGTCGCTTCGTCTAAAGCATCTAATGCGACACAAGGTACCGGCTGCAAGTTGCCAGCGGCGACTACAAACACATCATGGAGACCAAAAAGCTTTTCGAAAAGCTGCCATGCCTGTGGTTGGTCGACAAGCACATTCTCAATGGTCTGGCTATCGAAGCGTTCGATTATACGCTGATATATGATACTATATGGCGCCTCGAGCAGCTTTACAGCACCATCGCTGCTGATTGTACGCTCCAAAACGATTGCGGCCAGTGGCAACAGCGCACCCAAAATTTTATCGTCGTTCAGATGCTTTAGTGTTTGCAATGTCTCTGCAATAAAAACAGCATTTTGAAGTTGCTCGTCGCTAACGCTAAGTAATTTTATAATCTGCTGAAGTATTTTTGCAGCCACAAGTTGAGCGGATTTCTGCTTTTGTGCAGGCTTTAGAATAGTGTAAATCACAAGCGGAAATTGTTCGTGGTCCATAGCGATTTCCTCACTACGCTCTAAGATGCGATCGACAAAGTTTCTTAAATTGCGATCTAAAGTGGATTGGACGTCAACGATTACATAGCGTAAAGTTTCCAATGCCTGCTGACGCACTTCTTCCGTGTTAGAGCTCAGAGCGATGGTAATTTTCAAGAGATTTTCCGTGTTCAGCGTAAATTTGTTTTTACTATTTTTAAGCACTGCATTTAATAGTTTGAATGAACGCAAACGCAAAGCGGTATAATTTTCCACAAGTTCGAAATTCTCGTATATGTAAAAATTCGTTAGGAACTCAATTTTAGCTTCTGCGCTTTTGAAGACAGTGTCAAAGAATTCCTTCAGTGTTCGTGTCCATTCTAGTTTTTCGTCGCTCTCTTGCGTGAAAGCTTTTTCTACCAGCAAACTGAGCACGCTAAGGAAATACTGCAGCTCTTTGGTGTCCTGTGACCAGTCGAGCAACTGTCCCTCGAAGCGTGTACGCAGCGCAAGTGTTGTCACGAAGTCTGAGAATAGCTGCAAAGGTATGAACTTCTGTTTTTGTTCTTGTTGCCACTGCTGATTTAGAGTTTGCTTAATAGGAAAACGCTCGCAATAACTGCGAATCGACTCAAATATTTTCAAACTCTCGGCTCCAGTTAAGTTCGTTTTTAGAAAAGCGGTCACTAGCATTATAAAATGCGACAGCTGCATTGGCTGTTGGAAGAAATCAACACCCTGCGCCTCGACACTCGCAAACATGTCCAGTACGGATGGTGTTTCCTTTGATCGTGCAATGACATCTAAAAAGTGTTTTTTGAATTCGCTGGAACTGAATTCGGCATTTTTGGCAGCACCTTTCTTTGCTGTATTAAGTTTAAGTTCTCGCAGAAGTTTTAGTTTTTCGGGCAAGGCGCTACGCAGAATTTCTGCGATGCCATCGCTTGCCGCCTGAGTACTTTCACCGGGAAAGAGTATCGGCATAAGCGCCAGTAGTATAAGATTAGTGTCATAGTTCTCCACAACCTGCTTAGACGTTAAATGGCGTACGACGGGCAGGGTCAACTTAGCCCATTGTTCCTTTTCGGTTTGGATCTTATAGAGAATTCCGAATAGTGCTCCTGCGAACTTTTCGTAGCCAAGTATATCGGCAAAATCTTTTGTTTGCAGCTTGAGTACTTCCCGCACAACGTGTGCGTTATCGTCACAAATGCGATCGGCGAGACACTCTTTGAGAAGTTGATAGTTTTGTGGACGAGACTTGTAGTCGGAGAGATTAGCTAGAAGCGTTTCGACTGCGTGGAGTCGTATCTTGCTTGTATGGTGATAAAGACACTCGTAGATGTCGGTGGCATTCTGGTCTAGCGATTTTAGACGGAAACCTGTAAAAAAGGCAACATTTTTAGTTTTATTGTTTAAATCTGTTTGAACCAAAAGTATGCAACGTCAATTAGCAAGTAACGAATAATATTATTGATTGGGTTAAGGCTTTCGCGAACATTTCTTTTAATCTTTGTTTATTTAAATTTGTTTTTTTTTCCAAATATTTTAAATTTTTGATGACTTCGTTTTTTTTAAATTTGTTTAGATCAGCAAATAATCCAAATAAAAACCTCGAAGACAAGTGTAGATGTTTTGGAGAGTTGCTCACGCCGAGGATGGTTTTTGGTTAAAAAAAATTTGCCACGCCCACCTATTACGCCCACAATTAAAAATATTCCATTATTACGCTAATATTCCTCCTAAAGATCTTAAATTTGTTATCTGAGTTATTGAAGGCACTGTCGACAAAATCCCCAAAAATGGTTGGATATTGGTTGGATCAATTTAACGCCCACTTTTAAAAATAGAAAAATATTCGATTATTTCGCTAATATTACTCATAAAACATTTTGTTTCTGAGTTTCTATGGTTATTGTCGATAACTTCATCAAAAGTGGTCGTAGTTGGATCAATTTACCGCCCACCGTCATAACTCAAAGCCATAACGGGGAGAAACAAGAAGTTCCACTAATTATTTCTATGCATAAAAAACCCAGACAACGCAGAGTAGTACAAGCTAGTAAGTTAATATTTAAAGAATACTAACTATTTTACTCCATTTCGATTGATTATTCCAGAAAAAATTAAATTAAATTTAGATATATAAAAATAAAACTGAACTTACCTAAAGCCATTTTAAGTGCTTTGCTGCGATTAGAAGCCTCTGCCTTCTTCGATTTGAGCGCCTCCTTGATGGACAAATCGAAAGCGGTGGGGTATTGGCGCTCTAGCTTACGTAGAAATTCCGAATACCACGACTGAAATTCGGTCACGGCCGCCTCCATTTCATCATCCTCAGAGTCAAGTTCGATAACATCACCATCATTCAAAACAGGCGATGAGGTTGGAGCAGTAGAAGCTGGTGGTGCGACATACGAATCCAAAAAGCCACTGAAAAATTATGTGCAAATAAAGTGAAATGAAATTAAATAAAAACTTGCTTTGCTTAAAAATTTAATTAAATAAATAAAACAAACAAAAAAACTACCTGACAACTTGTTGTGCCGTTGACATGGAAAACTCGACGTTATCGAGTAGACGTTCCAGGAACAGCTTAAACACGTCAGACTCCGCGTGATTACTCTGAATGGCGGCAACAGCACCACGCAGGAGTGGAACACAAAGCGACTGAATGGCAACATTTTCTTTCGCGAGCGCAGCCAATGTCGTCGTCAACCATTTATGCTGGACAATCTTTAGGAGAGCGCTTGCGGAAAAGTTCGGTTGCACCGACGACTGTGTGTCGAAAATCCAGATAAGTAGCAATACGGCAGTGCGCTGCAGGCGTTCAAAAGAGACATTCGAAACGCGTTCAATTAGAGCCGCACACAATTTGGGCGTCAGTTGAGTCCGCGCGACAAACTGTGCAGCAACAATGTATGCTGCCGACACAAAATCAATCGTCTGTGAGCCGAGGCCGAACAGTAGCGATGGCAGTACCGTTACGACATGCCATTCCTCTACGGTGGCGGCATTTTCGAGAGCTCCAACCACAACCGACGCATAGAAGTTGATCTGCGCCTGAAGGAGATGAGCTCGCTCCGGTCCCAACTCACGTACTGCCTGCATTGTCGAGCGACAGATGAATCCGAGAAAAGCGCGGTCAGTTGCGGCACGATTTAGAATGGCAGACTTTGGTAGCGATACGCCAGGTTTGCGTAGCGGTCGAAGCCATGCCCATTCAGTGTCGGCCGGACGTAGACGCAGCGTTTGCAGTACAAGAACGAAGGCTTTTGTTTCGTGGTAGGGCATCGCAAGTGCCAGCATATCGCCACGATTGTATTCGTGAACAAGGAACCGGCGCAACAGCCACTCAAGACACATGTGAGCGGGACGTAGCAAAAAGTATGGTGACAGATGTTGCAGAAATTTGCGAATGTTCGCGTCGAGCAATTCGTTGACATCGTTCTGTTCGACGGCACGCTCCAAGTTTAGTGTCGCCTCATCAAAGAGAGTCGCCTCGAATTGATGGAAGTAGGAGTTTATAGCGGTTAGCTCTTGTAGGCCGCTAATGCCCAGTTCGTAAATAGTGCGACGATCCTTGGTTGCTGCCTCTTTCGAATCGAAAAGGATTGAGACTTTGCGGCGTGAATCAGCTAAGGCGGCCGTTTGCGGCACAGCCAGTCGCTGCAGTTGTTCGCTAAGCGAGGTGGACATTGTTGTTTCCGTACTTACAGTTTTGTTTTCAGAAGAATTTTATTAATTAAAATCGTTTGGTTTATTTTTGATACTTGAGTTACTCCATGAGCAACCGCTTGTTTTGTTTTAGAAAGAAAAACGTGGTCGTGGTAAGGATAGTATAATGAGGGACACGGTGATTTTTATCTGTAGATAATTCCGAAAAGGGCAATAACTTGTAGATAATATAAATGGCAAGTTTGGAAAGGGAAATTTTTTTAGCACAGATACAGCTGATTGCGTCAGGGACACTAAACGGTGTACTGAGATGTAGTATGTCTATTGTATCATAGCTGGCGCTTATTTAATATAAAATATTATTTTTGTGTTTGTCATTTTATATAAATATGATGAATATAAATTGTTACTTAACGTTTTTTGTATAGGACACCGTTTTTATTGTTGTTAAATTAACGTCTCACTTATTCCTTTTTTTAGGCAACAAATAACCAAAATTGATAAAGAGATGAAAAATAAAAATAGTAAATCGTTAATGACATTTTTGAAATATGCAGCTTTTACAGTGTAGGTGAAAAATAAATATACATTTTTTAATCGTATATATAACTACATACAAAAAATTATCTTTGAATATATTTAAATTTTGTAAAGTTGCTAAACTTTTCGAAAAAATGACGGTTAAATAAAAAACTGTTAATTATTGTACATTCTGTGGGTTGAAATTCAAGCTGGGTTCCAAACGAACCACTATACTTTCTTAGTAGTCAAACGCACTAAACTCAATCAGTGTTTCTTTTTTTGCAGTAGTAAATTTCATGGTAAGGAAAGTATAAATGAGAACGCAAATTGAGCGAACTCACCTCGATTTCTGCCTTATTTTAAAGTTTTTTTTTCAATTCAGATAAACGATGTTGTTGTTTTTCTTTATTTAATAATTTGAAAGCAACCATGGCAACTACACAAACATTTTATTTTCAAAGAGAGAAATAATATCGAGGTTGAGAGAGACATAAACTAATTTTCTCACCATATATTTATTACACCATGTTAAATTTTAATAATAATTATAAGCATATAAAAATTACTTTCACATATTTGTGTGTAACTTTTATTTATTTTTATTTATTTTTTATTTATTGGGTTTGTCTTCATCAGAATCCAAATCTAACCGTGGTCGATTGATTGCCCGTCTGTCTGTCCTAAATTTTTTAACACGTAATCGTGAGAACCGTTAGAGATATTGAACTGAAATTTAATTGTTTACATGGTTTGCTTTAATGAACTGATTAGATTTTAAAGCAAATCGGTCTATCTATGAGTACGCGAACTTATACTTATAATACTAATTTCTTGTTAACACGATATCTTGAGATATTGGCTTGAAATTTTGTACGAAGCTTACTGTTATGACGAAGTGATACAATTTTGAAAATAATATATTATATTTAATGGAGGGTGGTACACACTTATTACTTGTATACAATATTTTTATGTAAAGACTTGATAACTTTAATTTGTTATTTTGGTAAAAAAAACCTTCTAAACGAACTATTGCAAATGATTAATGGTGACTCGTGATAATAAAATTATTATTATCAATAATTTTTATCACGTATACTTGTACTTTTAATAATGTGATGCATTCATTAATATCGACTGGACTGTCTGTAATATCTTATTAATTTTATAATAATAAAATAACTATTTTTGGTGGGGTATATTGGTTTTAGCCCAATGTTTGCAACATAGAGTAATATTCACCATAGACATACATAAATATATATTCTTGATCAGAATCAAAGAGTCGATCTAACCATGTCCATCTGACTGTATGTAATTAAATATTATATTAATTTGATTGTGATATTTAACAATGTGTTGCATTTGTAGTAGTCGATAGGACCGACTATAATTTCGTACTATTTTTTCTTCTGTGTATGACAACATTTTGCACTAACTTAACTCTAAAACTAAGAACGGGTTTCAAAATAAATTTGTTTTTATACACCACTAAGTGGACTATACCAAGAGAACCTTTAGAGATATTGAGCTGAAATTTCGTAAACTGGTTGCTAAGACGAACAGATTTTATCGCCAACTCGTCCATTAATTGCATAAAATACTAATTTCCCGTTAACACGATACTCGTACTTTAGGAACTATTACAGATATTGGATTAAACTTTGTTCACAAAAGTCTGTAGCTCTTTTAAATTTTGGAAACGATCGAGCTGAAAAAATTTGTCTTTATTTTGTTTATGTGTTAAAATTACACACATACTTTTCAGTTTATTTAAAAAAAAAATTTATATTAATTTTGTTAAATCACGAGCGACCCTAATTGTATTGCGTTATCTAATAATGTGGTACAATTATGGTAGTCGGCAGTACCGGCTTTAATCTTCCTGGTTTCTATTTTTGAATTCTGATCTGAGCTACGGTCATGTAAAATTTAATTTTGGAATTGATTTTCATTTGATGATGAACTTTTCAATAAGATCATTCTTTAATGAAGTTTTTTCACATTCAATTTTACTCCATCGAATCAAGGATAAAATTGTAGAAAACGCAAAAGTGGGTGGCTTTGACCATCGAAAGGAAAGGAATCAGCTTATTGATGTACGGACATTTTAAATGCCGCAAATACAAATAGAAAAACAAATCGATTTGTCGTATTAATTTCATAATGATTTCAATTTAAATGACTTTGCTTTATTAAATCTTGCTCGCAATCAAAATGCGAAGAGCGAAGAGCGACGACCCCAACCCCAAATCGCAGACGGATGCGAGCCCACATTAATAATAAATACAGCATTGAGATAATCCGGCGCTGGCCTTAGTGTCATCAAATTAACAATGGCCTTAATAATTTATCATTTGTTCTTGAGGTTGATTCCTACTATTCTACACGGCCGCCATCCCATCGCATCCCATCCATAGTCCTTGGTTTTCTGCAAATCATGTCGGCGTAGATTTGAAAAATCATATTTGGCCGGCAATTCCATCCCCTGCAGCAATAAAAGTCCTCTTCCTCCTGTCGGCACTAATAGTTTCGTCAGCATCTGTTTATACCTGCGAAGGGTGCGGAGTGGTGCGGTATGGAATGGAATGGTATGGTGTGTGGTGCTTCGGTGGTCGTCCATCGCTCGCTGTTCAAGAAGTGGGCTTTTGCTTTTGTGCGTAGCAGACAATAGCCATATCTCATCGTTGGGCACACTTTGGCGGCGAATGCGGCGGCGGCGGCGGCGTAAAATCAATGATTTCTCATTGGATTCTATTGTGTATCCTGTTGCGGGGATTTTCGGTTCGTGCTTTATTATTCTTTTAAATACTTTGGCAAAATATTTTGGAAATGCGCTTTTGTCTAAGCGGCAATAAATTATGAATAATTGCTCATTTATTATTTCGATTGCAAAGAAAGTTTAATGTGATGGATTTAATTTTGATTTAATTGAAATTTTAACATACATACTTACAGTTCAAGGAGAAGCAATTGAGGTATCAATTAAAAATGATTTTAAAATGTTTAAAAGTCAACTTGGTTGTTACTGAATATCAATATCTTAATAATTTGTTAAGTTCTCAATTTTTTCTTTTAATTACCACGTAAGCAATTCCTAATAATTCTCAATAAAATCTGACAATCCGTATTCAATTTTTTTTAATTCCTCGTACAAAAAAAGTTCAGCAAGTTAAATTTTTTAAAATAGAAATCATTTATTAAGTTTAACAACATTTAAGGAATTCATTACTCAACCCATGGTGAAATAAATATAAGGTGAGGAAAGTAGAAAATTGTCCCTCTCCACCTCGATTGTTTCTCTCTTTGAAAATTGAATTTTTGAGCAGTTGCCAAGGTTGCTACAAATTTATCAAGTAGATAAAAACAACAAAGTAGTTCTTTTTATCAAAACTATAAAATTAAACTTCAAATAAGTCAGGCAAATAAGGCAGAAATCGAGGTGAGTTCCTAAATTTCAAGCATGACTCAACTCATAAATTTGTGTGACTTTCAAGGGTTAAAAAATGAGTTCAGGTTATCTTCTATTTTAACTTAAAATTTGAAAAAAAAAAAATTATAGACAAAATATCTACTCACAACCATGTAATTAAAAAAATATGCCAGTAAACTTCATGTACAAAATCCACAGCTGGGCACAAACTAGTTAATTAGTTAAAAGTTAATTAACGAAGTTAAATTTTTTGCTAAATAAATAGTGAGTGCAAACTTTTATATCTAAAGTCAACTAAACTTTTTTTTTGAGTTTTTGAAAAAAAATTTTTGGTTTTTGCTATAAGCATTTTAACTTGTACGGTAAATTTTTAACGACGTTAACTTTTCGACGAGATTATCGAAATTAACTTAACGAAGTTACGTTTTTGGTTAACTTTTCTCGGATTAACGAAGTTAAATTCTTAATTAACGATACGCACCAATGATAAGACTACTTATAATCTAAAGGACAAAATCTCTAAATAATAAAATCAATTCAAATACAAAATTTCGTTAAAATTTAGAGAAATTTAATAATATAAATAAAAAAAAAAGTTTATGAACTCTTAAACCATACAAACTTGAATCAATTTTTGACAAAGTTTGGCAGCCATTTAAATAAACTCTTTTTTTTAAATCTATTGTCATGTTTTTGTTTAAAAAAAATATATAAGAATAATTAAAGGAATGTCGAATTTTTCTTCTAAAGATGGAGGGACACTTCCATATAGAGGCTAGGGAATGATTTCTGACCACTTTTTTAATTACGCTTGATTTTAAGATATATATTTACGAGTATATAATCCATAAGTTGCAAGGATTGAATTTTTGTAGACTTACTGAAAATGTACTTTTCCTATATAAAAACTACCTAGGTCAACTTTTTCCTGTTGAGAAATGTTCAGATTTCAACTTTCCGCACCATATGTACCAAACTCGTATATACTATATGACACATGACAACCATTTCAGGTACCTGCAATAATAACTGCGCTCTATTTGACAGATCTATTTTTGAGATTTTATTTCGATGAGTTTGTATAGTTGAGAAAAAGAATTTGTTCTCACTCTCATCCTTTTTGACAATGAAACCAAACTGTCATTTACTGCAGGTTCCTTTTAATTGTTTCGCCATGGCCACTTCGAGATGTACTTCGCAATTATTTGTATATAAATACGTCACGTCTTTACTTTATTTAAAGTAAAATGAGAATACTATAAAATAAGTCTTGTTTGCTTATGTATAAGTATACATTTAACGGTCTGTGTTTACAAAATACAGATGTGACACTTCAGAGAGAGAGAGAGAGAGAGAGAGAGAGAGAGAGAGAGAGAGAGAGAGAAAGAGTCTCCAATAAAACACAAAAATGCTTTTGTCAACAAAGTAAAGTGGAAAAAAAACTCAAAATTAAAATCAAGAACAATAAACACTCGACAAACTGTCACCAGGACTTTAATTGGCAGGACCACGGGAAATTGCTTAGAAGGGGTGGCTGCGGTACAAGTGTACATACTGTACTCGTATTTCTGCAGTGTCGAAATTCAGGAGGACATCTCTAAATTGGTTAAATTCGAAAAATTAAATAACGTCATATTTTGGGCTTGTTTTATGGTTTCGTTTATGGTTGACAACTTTTCGTCTGGTTTTAACTTTGGCAGCTGTTCCGCTCTGCTATTTATGCATGCGGTTGGAGTTGGTTTGTATGTGTGTGTTTGTGTATATGTGTGTGTTTGTGTTTGGGTGAATGAAGGTTCTATTTAAAGTTTCACACTTAAGTGTTATTTCGACGCTTACAACTAATTTTTAACAATTAGGGTACAACTTTTGGTAATTGCTGCATTGAGTGGCGTAGTTGGAGCTGCTGTTAATGCCAGCCAGCAAAAGTTTTGCCGCTGACAGGCAGACTTCAAATTATAGACCTCACACCACTTGTCAATTAATGGAGTAGACACTCGTCTAAATAGTTTTAATTAAATAAAACAACAGTATGTATAAAGCATTCCAGTTATTAGGCGTGTTCTCCATAGCTTATAAAAGCAAATCGTTTATACTATACTGGCTCTAAATAACTAAATCTCATGTGCTCATAAAAAATTTCGTCCACTAGGATCTCTGCAGAACCTAAGCGTGTTCTCTTTTAAACGCCAATCTATTCTATTGGCACTCAATAATAACAAAATCCATGTGCTCTTCAAAATTTATTTATTATTTATTTTTTAATTTTTGAGGATTTAAGTTACCACCTTCCCCTTCCAACTAAAGTGTAAGGTTGGTGGATCCACTAAGGAATTATTTGGCCAAACCGAAGTTATATATCGCCACACAAAATTATAGAATTAAATCTATTAAAAAAAACTTTTTTCACTATACGCGTGCAAAATTTAAGATTAAGCCTCGGACTCGTGCTTCTTCCGTTGCAAACGCGCGTCCCGCTACTCGGATCCCGTTACTTCCACTAGCCTTAAAAGGTATGTTTAAAACACAATCCGAATAGCTTCGAAGATCGGCTCTACGCTACCGAATACAAAACACGAATTTTAAAAATTTATTCCTCTGGGATTTATGAAGATTTATGCTTGTTCTTCTGAACTCTTTTATATAAATCGGATCTATTGGCACAAAGGTGCTACAAAACCAATCTTCTTTTCAGTTATTTGAATTCCTCCAAAGTAATAATGTGAATCCTTTATATTTTTAAAAGTTTCATAATTGAATTGTGATTATAATTTAACTGTCGCATGATTAAATAATCTGCTGAGCGAGCTCCGTCTCCCAGGTACTCATTAATTAATCACGATCAGTTATAGCTGATATTTTAAATCTCAGGTACATTCGGTTATCGGTTTTTTCACTCATAAACAATTACTCGGATGTGCTGTGCTTGGTGTGTGTAGTTTAAGAACAGTAGCAATATAGAAACATAAAAAGCTAAATCCATTGTTAACACTTTAGAAAGTTTTTTGCTTCTTTGTAAAATTTTAGAAATAAATATCGACTTATACATACATGTATATATATTCTTGATCAGAATCAAAAATTGAGACAATCTAGCCATGCTCGTCTGTATGTTTGTCATCATTTCTTGATATTATTTATAAAATTGAGATATTCAAATTTTTAAATCAAATTTTTGTTATATTTTTTTTGGAAACGATTAAGGTGACCCAATTTGTTATATTTTATTATATGTCAAAATTAAGCTTTCATAACTTTAATCAGTTATTTTAATACACAAACAATCTTAAATAAGTATAGTATTCTAATGAGGGTGGTTCATGATTTATAAAATTAGGTTGATTCAAGATGAATATTTGTAATATTAATTTTTTTATATAAAATATTGTTTTGAAAATGTAAATTAATTATTTTTTAGTCATGAACCACCCTAATTTGATTGCGATATTTAACAATGTCATTCAAGACTTGAAATCCAAAATAACTCGCATAATTCGCCAGATACAGGTAGCAATGCTGGAAAGAGT
This sequence comes from Suillia variegata, assembly GCA_949127995.1. Taxonomy (NCBI): domain Eukaryota; kingdom Metazoa; phylum Arthropoda; class Insecta; order Diptera; family Heleomyzidae; genus Suillia; species Suillia variegata. The sequence goes on from OX421844.1 coordinate 19,697,695, forward strand.
AATCAAAAATTGAACCTCGTGAATGGTTGACCTAAAGCGTAGACGCTAAACTACAGTTAGACGAAGTCGCGCCGAAACGAGACACGTGTAGGTTTTAAATTTGCCGTTATCGAATTTAAGTTTGAATTCTTCAGCGGTAAAATAACGTATCAATTCGCGCTTAGAAAATTTCAAACGTAAACCAAAATTTAATTCAAAAGGGTTTTTCTGGTACCAACTTATATCGAAGTTTTTTCAAATTTGCGATATTTTTTATAATTAAAAAAGAAGATTTTTATAATACTAAATATATAAACAATAATAATAATAATACCTTGTAATTAGTTCTAAAAAATTTAGATTATTTTAAAGTTAATAACAGATTGAAGATCGATAATGAAAAGATTTTTCCAGAACTTAAACTACATCAAAATTTCTCTGCTTTTCGATAAATCGTTTCGACTAGGATTCCTTCACAACCAAAGCGTGTCCTTCTGGATCTCTCTAGGTTATAGGTCTCATCGAGTACAATTCAAAGCAACAAATTAAATGGTTTATATACCTTCAAAATTGGAACATAGAGCTTAAACCAGGTACAATATTATATTGGACATTGCGTAAGCGTTGTGTAGCGTACAAGGACTGCATTCCATGTAAATGTTTAATGTCATCTTTTTAATTGATTTGACTATTTCTGTACATGCGAGTAGCGAAATGTCTTAATCGTAAAAAGAACAATTTTAAAATATCACAAACGAAATTAATTTCATAATTTTGCAGAGCCAATGAATCTGAGATCCTTTGCGAAAGGTTTTAAATCCCCATGCAAACGCTCTCAAATCTCAAAGGCATTTAGTTGCGCCTGCTCTGCAGATTATTTCCAACCTGTTACAGCCGGCGAACGAATGAACGGACGGACGGACGGATGGACATGCATCCAAAAAATAATAACACTCAGAAATCTTTTATTTTTTTTGTGATTCGTATTTTTATAGAACGCTCTCGTGGTGCGAGTGGTGCATGGGAAATGTTTGCCTTTTCGATTTTTGCGTTGATTCGGCGGTTGACACGTGACCTGGTACGCGCTTTGATTAGTCTGCTCGATGCCAGGCTGTAATGTGCATCCCTTACTGCTTGGCTCGCACGCGTTTTGATTTGCCTCTTGTTAGCACCGTTTGCGCTTGTGGCATCTGACACCACCAGACAGACATGCAGACAGACGAAGTCGCACCAGCAACACCGAAACGAGACACTTGGCAGCAGTTGTTTAGATGAGGGGGCGAATCGTGTGACGCACTTGTCGTTGCAACATCACCCGCTGATGTTATTCCACTCGGCATGTTGCACTATTTGAAAGGTTCAGAATTGTGGGAAGATTTTTTATTTGATTTCAAGATTACGAGTATAATTTTTGGCGCAACGCAGCTAATGGATGACACTTGTACTTATATTTGCAAAGCAAATAAATAATAATATTAAACTTAAACTTATTCGGAAGAGCTTTCATTTTACAATGGAAGTGTAATTTTTTAAATTGAAGTCCTTTTCGCGCTTCATTCCTTTGAATAAAAAACCAATGTTTATTTTATTAATAAATATTTTTCAGAAATTTTCATTATCAGTCACTAGACAGGATTATATTAAACCTTGCTCTTAATATGTCTTCATCTCCATAAAAAAGATTTTTCGAAGTACTTCGTTTAAAATTACTTCGCACTCTGTTATGTAACTAGAATCAAAGAGAATATTTTCAAAGGAATGCAAATCATATAAAAGAATTGTCCACGAATGACAATCGTTGAACAAAAAGATACAACTCCAATCCAACCCTTTAATGGATATTTCTTTATGATTAAAGTTAAGTTTTAAAACTCTCCTTGGACACTGAACAAATATTATATTTGGAATATACAAAATGTACATGTATGTACATATGTATATCGCATGACTATCGTTTAGAAATCAAATTTTAAAATAATTTTTGTAAATTTTACTTAAAGTCAAAAGTAAATAAAATTTGACTTCTAGAAAGCTGGAATTACTTTCAGGGTGCCTATTTCAGAGTTTGCCCGACAGTTAATAGTGTGACAATTCTAACTTTTTGGCAGCAGAAATAAATCATGAGAGAAATATTGCAGGCACCTGTAGCGCTGTCATTGCTCTCTTGCTAAGCTCGGAATCCGTATCAAATTCGTTGTCAAAAATACCAAAATAATAAAAGCAATTTAAGCAACAAAAATATGAACAAATTAAAAATATAATTTGTAAGTTTTAATTATGATAAGTTGAGAGAGAGTTGCTCTCACTCTCTCCTTTTTGACAATGAAACCAAACTGTCAACTACTGCATGTACCTCTAATTGCTTTGCCATGGGCTGAACTACTACACATAAATAAAAGTAAGCATAAACAATTCTTTGAAATAGTTTTTGTGCGACAATTCTAGAATGAAAATCTCGATTATGTGTCAAATGTTATAATTTTCTGGTTAATTCAATGCCGCACGAAAAAAAAACTGTTCATCCCTAGTTAAAATTGCCACATGTCAGGAATTAACCCATGACCTAACTATTAAAAACACAAGTCATTTTAGCGGTACTGAATTTAATATAAGTTTTTTTCAGGTATTAAACAAAAAAGTATTTTTGATTTCACACGTGTTAAAATGTTGGGACGCTATAACCGAGTGGTGATGAAGTACCCCTAACTTTAAACGGTGCTCATAAATGCGTGTGGTAAAGAAATTTTATCATTCACGTAAATATAATGACTTGGGTAAAAAATTTGATTTGTGTTGAATTTAGAAGGTCTTAGAACATTCAGAATAATTGATATGGATTCATTGGCCAAGTCTGACTTTTATTAACTTTGGACAGACTAACCGAAAATCAAGATCAGAATGAAGGTACACTTACCGTCACACTCTCAATTACTAGATAAGAAAACTATGAAAGTTTCACTCAAGTATTTGGAAACTTTTATTTATATACTAGCGAATGCCCGGCATGCGTTGCAATGCCACTTAAAATTTTTTTTAGCAATTTTTTCCCGGTACTCACCGTTAGCGAGAACTTCCCGGTACTCACTGTTGTAGCGATTCTGAGTTACGGCGGTGAAATTATCGGTATACAAACTCAGAAACAAAATCCTAAATTTTTCGGAGCAATATTAGCAATTTCATCGTATATTTTTACTTAATTAAATAAATTGAGAGCGTAATAAGTGGGCTTGGACAATTTTGTATATCCTGTTATTCTTCCCGGTGCATCCCGTTACATGTTTTCTATATAGCGTTCAAGTTCCTGAGCAATGATGGTAGGCCTGAAATTGATCCAACCTTTTTTTGAAAGTGGTCGTTAAATTGATCCAACCATGCCCATTTTTGTTGAAGTTATAGACAGTGCCCATTCATCCTTAGATACCAAATTTCAGATTTTTAGAAGAAATATTAGCCATGTAATCGCATATTTTCCTTTTTTTTCAAAGTGGGCGTTAAATTGATCCAACCTCGCCCATTTTTGGTGAAGTTGTCGACAGTGTTTAAACAAACTCAGATATCCAATTTCAGATTTTTAGGGACAATATTAGCGAAATAATCGAATATTTTAATATTTAAGTTTTACAAATTGTGGGCGTAATAGGTGGGCGTGGCAAAATTTTCTTTGCCCCAAACCTAAGTTGGCGTGAGCACAGCAACTCCCCAAAATTTCATCACAATCGGATGAATGGTTTAGACGCCCATTTGGTACAAAGAAAGATAGAAAGAAAGAAAGAATGAAAGAATGAAAGAAAGAAAGAAAGAAAGAAAGAAAGAAAGAAAGAAAGAAAGAAAGAAAGAAAGAAAGATGAATTCATTTTTATATATATATAGATATACATAAATTTATTTATATTCTTAGATTTTTAGTCTCTGAAAATTATATAGGAATATACTTTTTCGAATATCAAAAGAGATAAATTTCGGAGCCTGTCTACAACTTCTGAAAAATGTGATTAACACGAGTAACCAAATTAAACAGATTTATTACTTAAATGTTACCTTTAAACGTTTCGGTAAGAAATAATACCGAATCGTTGTAACTCTTTGAGTTGAGCGTCGTTTATATCAATTTAATAAATTATGTACAATCTAACGGTAAATTAATCTTCATAAATCAGAAATCAACAAGAGCCCCCGACTACAAATTAGAAACGAAACAATGTCAAGATTCCGAATAATGACAAAAGCAATTAATTAACCGAGCAGAAGCAACCTCGACAGGTAGATAGGAAATACATACATACAGACTTACCTGCCTACAGATGAGATACGAGATACCTATCGAAATTCATGTATCCAAAGTACAGAGGAAAGTATGGCGCACTGCATATCCGCATATCCGCACTTCCGCATTCGCTTGATTACGTCTACAAATCGCAACGGATCTGGATAACGAGATATGCAGTTTCATTTGCAAAATTTACTCCACCACCACCTCATCTCGCCACACCCCACCACCCACCAGTAGTGGAAACGGAAATCGCAATTAATTATACGAATCTGACGAATTTTCATTTATTCGGTGAATGGAAACAGGGATGCCAAAGTTTGAATTTCACAAGGAGCGACTTTGCTGTAATCGGTGAGGGCAGTGAAGTTGTATATTTTAAGTTTTAAATAAAAAAATTTACTTAAATAAAATGTGAATGTTTATATGACTAAATAAAAAAAAAATATTTTATATTGTCATGAGCCTGAAATGAACGATTGGCTTATTAAACTAGAAAGGTTATCTTCCGCTATGCCAAAACTTACATATTTGCCATTTTAGAGAAAAAAATTTGCTTCTTGTGGACATATGTAATATATGTTTTTATTATAAGTGGGCGTTGTTCGGGTTAAGTTAGAAAAGTGTTAATTATTGAAATTGAACCGGTTATCAATATTGCAACTGTTTTTAAAATTTTTTCCATATGATATGGATATGATTTGTCCGATCTTGCTCATCTTAGGAAGTTACCTCCGCTGGGAGAAAAAAGGCTCACATACAAAATTTCGATATCTCTTAAATAAATGGCCATCGTTGAATTGGCTTAGAATTATACGCTGATCAATTATATTCATATTGTAATAAATACCACGCCTCCTTATGGGGTTTACAAATCTAAGAACAAACCAAATATACCCTTCGATACATGTTTGTGTTTAGCGAAGGGTATAAAAATATATGTAGGTGTTGGCTTAGGACCCAAAGGATACACAAATTTTATTTAAATACATTTTCCACAATAACAAAAATGTTTTATTTTACCTCTATTATTTTTTTATTGTTGGTGTTTTTTTTTATCAATCTGGAAAAAATAATATTTGCATATTCGAATTTGACATATCTTTGAAAACAATTTGAACAGCTCGAAAAGTAATCAATTGTATAGCGAACATAAATGTTATCATAATACATATAGAATAGTATAATTTTAGTTCCGATTTATTCAGTTTTGTATTTATTTTTTCATTGCAGTTCAGCATAAAAATTAGTCTGTAATCTAAACCTTAGAACTACAATTAGTCAATTATCCAAATCACTGTGTATCAATAGATATATATAAATGCGGATGCTCCGCGGATGTCGTAACACCATCATAAAACATTTTCAATTCACTGCCCTGCTAAGCAGAATGATTCGAACTGTGAGGAAAGGTAATTTTAATTCAAATTTCAAGGAAAGATTCAACCGAAGCAGCCAACCAACGACAACCCTCGTAATTATCCGCAATAGAAATTCCATTAATGGGATTAAAGGCTTGAGCCCATCCACACGCCCACTGCCACACTTACACTACCACAAACACACACACTGACAGAGCAAAGTTGCCGCCACTACACGATGACAACAAATTACCAAGAGTTGCTGCCATGCAGCCTCCTTTTTGAAGGACTTACCAGAATGTTTGTCCGTAAACCTACGCGAAGCGAAGAGCGTCAGTCAAGCAAGAGACGCAGTCGTAGTCAAAACATAAATTCAGGATGCCGTTGCTGAAGTAATATCAAGGGAGGGGGTACTCGGGAACAACAACAACTCAGAAGCGGGGTGTTACGCAATAAGGTAGCTTTAGCGGTTCAGATAAATGCTAAGTAATTTGCCAAAAAGGGGTAACTAACAAGAGAAGTTCTTATGATGGGGTACGGGAATGGGAATGGGAATGGGGGGTGAAGCAGACAAAACGAAGGCGCAAATGCAAATCTCGAATGCCTTTCAACGTATTTCGGAGCGAATTTATCCGGTTTAATTGAGTGTCATAAATTAAATGGAAAACTTATCACGACAACCGTTTAGGATCTGGTCTGATTGTGGCAGCATTTAAAGGGCGCATTCTTGGTTTTCAATTAAAAGTTTTTAAGGTGCATAAATTCGTAACTGATTTCTTTTATTTTATACAATATTTTCTTTAACCTGTTCTAGTTGAAGAGTTTAGTCGATATTTTGTTGTATATATACAGAAAGACGGAAGCAAATAAAAACTAAAAAAAGAATTATCTTCGGCTAAGCCGAAGCTCAAATACCCTTTGCTATTTTAGAGACACCAAACAAGTGCACATATAAGCTATATGTATTTATTATAAGTGGGCGTTTTTCTTATCCGATCACGCCCATTTTTTGTGAGAAGTTTCGTGATACTACAGAAAGGTCAAATATTTAAACTGATTATCTATACTAAAATGTTTTCTATAATTTTGTTTTCCTAAAAATGGGGTGTTTGCCTAGTAGGGTAGTTTTGGTCCGATCTTATTCAACTTAGAATTCCGTCTGGAGAATAGGATCTCACATGTTAAATATAAGCTCGATATATCTTAAACTAAAGATGGAATTCGATGTTACAGATAGGCGGACAGACGGACACCTTTAAATCGACTCAGAAATCTACGCTAATTATTTCTTTATATACTCGTATATATTGACATACCCACCACGCCCCCTTATGGGTGTTACAAATGGAAGAACAAACGCAATATGCCCTTCGGTACGTGCTTGCGTTCTTAAAATTTTTTGTTTGATAAACAAATTTATGTGAAAAGTTCATGAAAAAGTTCTAAAGACAATTTTCTGCTTATTAACTATTTTTTAAATTCTTAAATTTTCTGATACTTTATAAAGTTACTTTGATAACAATTTCCTAAAAAAAAAACAATTTTTTTATGCAAATCTAGACTTAACTAAATAGTCCAACAGAAATTTCACTTCTTAGTATGAAAAATGAATTTCCATTGAAGAAAATAAAAATAAAATCAAAACTAAACTAAAATAGAACTCGAGAATTACATGAAAGCGAAATCTCAAGGCTCGACGGGACAGATGTTTCGCACAAATTTATTGCATCAATAAAACACTTAAGATACAAACTGTGAGATGCAAATTGTGCATCCTCAAAAGTGAATTGAAATTCGATTGCACAATTGAGCAGTGCATTTAATTAATGTTTTCGCATTCGAATTAAAATCTGTGAATTGACAACACTGAACAGATGCACAGATGCACAGATACAAGATGCACAAGACAACACCTTCGAATAGTTTCTATAACAAATATAATTTTTATGCTCTTATGCATCGCCCCGATGCAACTTTTCGTTGTACGGAATTCCATAAGCGGCACTTGTCTATGTGTGTACGAGTATGTATGTAGTTGTGTTTGAGCATTTACTATAACACAATGTGCGCTTTTGTTTTCATTTTCAAATGAATTCAAGTGTCAAGATGCAAACAAATGTGGTGACACATGAATTTAGATTCAATTTTCCACACATACAAATGTATCTCTAAAGCTGATTAGGCTGGTCATTATTTTAGGGTTTTTATTTTTGAGAGCTTTGACTGATACTGTCCAAATCTATAAGAGAAAAATTGTATGCAAAAAAAAAATTTTTTTTTGACTTATTGAATTATTTAAAATTTCGATTAATTTGGTTGTTAAAAGTTGTAAGTAAGTATATCAATATCGAACAGTCGGACGGACATTTGTATGTATATATGTGTTTTATCCCGTTGTATGAATATATATTTAAATATTTAACTTATTCTTATTTTAGATTAAAACAAAAAAACATTCCATTTGTGTGTATTTCAGTGAAAGGAAAACAAACAAATAAAAATAAATAAACAAAGTCGAAAATGCCTCGAAAACCTCAAAACTTTTCAAACTTGCGATCCTTGAAAAATAACTGTGAAACTTAGTTGTTATTTCCTTAAACGCGAAAACTGGAAAACTCGTAAAGCTGTGATCCATTTTTCGGGAACGCACCTTTTGACGATCACGAAAACAATTGCGAAATTCAGGAATTTGACAGTTCAATCAGGGTTTAATGTTAGAGGCTCTTCGTGTATTTCAGTGTTACCTACATTTAAAAAAACTTCTTATGTTTTAGTGATATCTGTAAGTAAAAACATGTTGAAATCAAACAAAAGACAAATTAGAAAATGTTAGTATACATTGGGCAACACTTATTAAAACAGTTGACATAACTATCCGTAACTAAATTCGTTCAGAAGTTTTTAACATATTTTTTAATCTAATTATGAACTTTGTTGATTTGAATTTTTGCAATAATTTTTTTGCCTTCTTTGTTTCCAAAATATCGAAATGAAGGCAGAAGATTTGGGTATGATAAAAACCAACTTTAATCTTTATTTCCAGATGGAAAAAGAAAGGACTACTCTAATGTGTATTTCGTGTCCATTGAAATTTATTACAGACTTTCAATATGTTGTTGTTGTTGGATCGTTGGTTTGTTGTTTATGTTGTGTGGATGACCAAAACTTAGTAAACTCAATTTTCAATCGGACGATTTAGTGTTAAGCTTTTGTTATAATTTGCAATTGCAATAAACCTTGGGACACTTTTGGCTTATTTACTGAATTGAGTTGATAAATTGTTTTGTTTTGCTTTGAATTTAACAGATTTCCTCCTGGCAAAAGTATAATTTTTGAAAGTTGAATTTAATTAAAAGGGTCTTCACACATTCTATCTGAGAGTTAATTACATTTTAATTGGGCTTGTATCTTGTAGCCAATATTGAGTTCAAAAAGTGTTTCAAATAGCAAATGATCTGAAGTTTTTGTTATTTCAAGTCAATTTAAAGTTAACAAAATAAAATATGATGAAATACGAGCATAACAAAATTCAATTTTCATACCTTACTGCAAAAGTAATTTTATCGATATACAATATATAAAAATATCTTTCATTTGTTGTCCCCTTCCCTCTAACCTATATCCTTTTATGAACCAGCACTGTGCTTTGCATATATAGAGGGCATCCCCTGAGTACTGGTCAAGTAAAAAAAAACGGACACTTTTAATAAAAGGTTAGATCAAGTTTACGCCCACCACCATTTCTCAGGAACTTGATGCTCTATATTGACGACATGTATAGGGATGCACCGGGAAAAATAACAGGGTTTACAAAATCTGCCACGCCCACTTATTTCGTCCACAATTTGTTTAATTAAGTGAAAATATTTGCCTACATTAATACTCCAAAAAATTTCACATTTATTTCTGAGTGGTTTAATCAATTTAACGCCTATCGCAAGTAACTCAGAACGGCTAGGAGTACAGGGAAGATCCGCTAACTAATTATCTTAAACATATTTATATTCAAAACAATTCCCGGACAACGCCGGGTACTATATGCTATTAAACAATAAATTTTAATTACTACATTTAACATATTCGTAACTTTTGCATGCAAGTTTTGGATTGTAGAAGTTACTAGTAAATGGAAGGAGTAAAAAGTAAAGATTGTGATCAATGAAGAGAACCTTCCAAACTCGAAGCTTTCGATAATTGGCATTTCATTATCACATTACTATACAAATACCAACATATTGAAGCCATTCTTAACTTGCTCTCCAAAGTTCAGCTTTCAGTAGTTGTTATTTTCAGGGATTTAATGACAAGTTATTCAAACAAACTGATGGATACATTATTTGCCGCATTCTTGAGAAGAAGTGTAAAAAACGCTCATTGTGTAGCGATGCATTACACATGCTTCGAGCTGGTATATCATGCCTTCCGATGGAAGACCTTGTCAACTTTTCTAATGAGTTGTTTTATTTTTAAACGTGTTAAAATTACGATTCGAAAATTTATTTATAAAACAAAAAGATTCAATCTCGATATGCGGAATTCAATCCTTTGTTTTTTAAGACATTAAGACAAAGTTAACACATACTCATAAAATTGAACGTCTTCCTTAGTTCTTGGAAAATGTGAGAGAATTTCTCATTGTATCTATTAAATTGTTTGCACTCCCATGAATTTCGTAATTTCATCCTGGTACCTATTTAATTTTGTTGTTGCTTCCAATTGATATTAATTCCGCTTATTGTATTGTATTGTATTTCGTTTTTGTTGCCGTGTGATAAAAAACAGAAACAGAAAAAAAACAACAACAATAGTAATAACTCGCATTATCGAGGGGCCTGAGGGCGAAGATATTTTGAGCCCAGCACCGTAAGTGGGCTCGTCGTCGTCGTCGTCGTCATCGTTGATTGTTTGTTCGCTTGATTGATACTTATCTGCAGTCCTCTTTGCTTCCCAGCGCTTCTATCATTTCGATAGAAGCGATTCACCTTAGCGCCTCGCGGACGGACGACTCTCGAATGGTGCTGGTTGGTCGGTTGCTGGTGGTGGCAATTTTTTATCCATTTAATCAATTAAGTCATCGCTGTTGGTGTTTAGCTTTCGTTCGAGTATGAGTATGAGTTCCAACCCCGGCGCACAGTATTGACATTTTTAGTATTGTCGCTGAGCGGTATTTGCTTGTTTGTTGTTGTTGTTGTTGGGAATTCGAGTTACAACACGTGGCTTTGTGTAAGTTTCCCATTGTTCTAAAGAAGTTGTGCGAGCGCTTTAAGGGAACTTCTTTGTCAGTTGTCGAGTTGGTAATTAAGATGTGGCAGCACTACAATTTTTTACTGTGTAAATATTAATTTATAATTGAAGAAACGTGGCGCACACGTCACAATTATGCGGGAGAGATTCTTTTAAGTATTTCGCTTTTTGCATTAAACACTGAAAATGTTTTAATTTAGCTACTCAGGTTTGTGGTATAAAAGTACTCGTTTACATACATACATATCGAATCCCGAATCGATGTATTTTTTTAAACTGATGAAAATTTAACTTCGCTATATTTTGTTACAAAAATGACTCGATTTTAAACTAATCATTCAATCAAATTACAAATCCTAATTAATTCTAAATACTTGTAAAAGTAGTCATGGATGAGACTTGACAAAAATCATTATGACAACTTTTCATCGACATTTCAAAAACTTCAGGTTCTCGCCTGATAGTAATTCAAATATTCAATCTTCGGTTCAGGTTAAGTGTTTTCTAAGCACATCCACACAAACAAATGCCTTTAACTCTTGCAGATTTTTGAACCAACATGGTCCATGGAGGTCTTTAGATCGCTATACATTATATATTTTAATAGAAAGAGAGACTCGTTAAGAGTCCATCAACGAGTAACGCGATAACATCAATTCTTTCTGGAGGTATGGAAACAGATGTTTACTACAGAATTTAAAATACATACATACAAATAAACATATGCCAAAAGGTACAGCAAATGGAAATCGATTTGAAATTTTAAAATATAAAGATTTTATTTGACATACGTAAGTGGTCCGACATACATAAGTACTTATCGGCCGTAACGTATTTTTCAGACGGGTTAAAGAAGTAGAGCTGGGAACGAATTAGTTAAAAAGGTAAAAGTTGATTAACGAAGTTAAATTTTTTGCTAATTTTTAACTTTCCTGTTCATTTTGAAAACCACTTAAAAGTTAATTTACTCGCGTTAAATTTTAAACGGAACATTGAAAAAGAAAAATCAATAACAAAAAAGGAAAAATTAAGACGCAAATCGAATGATTTTCTGTCAGGTGCTGCCTTCTTGGATATAAATAAAATTAAATTAGATAAAAACTAACTGAATCACAAAATTAAATACCGATAAATAATTTATAAAAATATATAAAAAAGTGAGTGGAAACTTTTATATGAAATATTTTTGTTTGTTTTTGCTATAGAAATTTTAACTTGTACGTAAAATTTTTAACGACGTTAACTTTTCAACAAGATTAACGAAATTAACTTAACAAAGTTAAGTTTTTGGTTACCTTGTCTCGGATTAACGAAGTTAAATTCTTAAGTAACGATGCCCACCTATGGTTAAGTGTATCGAGCTAAAAGGAGGCTATGAAGAGAAATAAATAGCCACTTTTTCTAAAATTTCGTTTTTCTTTTTTTAAGCTAAGTACTTATCGGACCACTCTCGTACACATCTTTCTTATTTAATAGTAAGCTATTAAAAAGTTAAATATGACCTTTTCTCCAATTTTATACGAATTTCATGGGCAGAACTGTCTTATAATTTAGCAGACCGGACGGCGCTGTTTCGGAATACGCTACGATTCCTCGTCAGCGATCTTTTTGCTAGGTGAAGAAGCTTTGTGTTTTCATATCCATCTACAAGCTTCTTTGGTTTAGTAACAAGCGAGAATTCACAAGTTTCGAATCGCAAGAATCACCGAAGACAGACGAACGAAATACTTAAATTTAAAATCATTAAATTAATTAAATTAATAAATAAATTCTGGCTTTGCTTTTTATTCGAAAGTGAATAAATTGGATTATTTATTCACAGGTTCAAATAAAGTTTATTTGATTTGACAGTTCTAAACTAAACTGCGGTTCCCACAATTCTGTTGTTTTGTTTCGTTTCACTAAAATAAAAATCGCATTTCATGAATCATATTTCACTTTGACAGCAAAAAACAAAAAACGACTAAGTCCGAATTTTTTCGCCACTCATTTTGAATACACAACAAAGTGACAGAAGTGTATTGAAATTATTCGGCATAAGAAAATTGGTTTAAAAAAAACATGGACTTAACAGATTTGTGGATTTCGCTGTCAACTTATTTTATCCACCCGTCGTACTCGTCGGATTCGATGTATTAAAAACGATATAAAACTGAACTGATTACTTGCAATGCGCAAATGTGATTTTGTGTCGTAGTTATTTATGTAAAAATGTCAGCTTCAATCCCGGGAATGTGAACTGGGGCTTAACTCAACATTCGACTGTAAGTCGAGGCGCGCACTGTAATTCAATATCGCCAAGTGGCGAATTTCTTGTTATCTTCAAAGTGGAAGTGGTAGTGAAAGTGGGTACGTACGATGGCGCAGTGCAGCAAAGGTCACATTCGCCTGCCTGCTGCTCTGGCTGTCGTCATTGGATTGAGACAGACGTACGAGTAAGTATTCCCGTAGGACCGAAATAATTTCCTACCCTTGGCACTAAGTGTTATTGTGCATTAGGAAGCTAATAAACAGGTTCACAACAATTCTCGGACTCATTTGTTTTGTGGCTCTTCGGCTCGGATGCGACTCAAAGCAGATACTTTGTTACATAGTTTATGATATTCACGTGATTTACAGCAATAACTTAAACGTAAATCCTGAAGGACCTGTATAAATCAGGCACACGATATTAATATCCATTTTTAATTAAGCAAGTCTTGGGTGTGTGACTCGATCTAATTCTTGAAAAAGTTTATATACAATTGTTGCTACAATATTTAACAAAGTGTTGAGATATTTTCAATTATCTAATTTGTCAGTCCTGCCTTGAGAGCGACGACACTACAAAAGATTACCTCCTGTGTCCGGCCTTTGCAAGAGCGAGACTTCGCAGACTGGTTGAGTATGAATTACAGTTCATGCTCTCCCTATTCCCAGTCTTCTGAAATTTTTTTGTGAAAGAAATAAGTTTGGGGAATAGCGTTTGAACTTTTCATCTTCTCATCTTTTTTTTGAGTCATTTTCGCGTACCCCTCTTAATTATTTTGAATGTCATTTTGAACTTTTTATCTATTTCAGAATTTTCGTGTTCATATCTGTTGGTATTTTTTATAGAATCTTTTTGTTTTTTTTATCATATGTTTTTATTGAATCATCCAAAATATAAACTTAGATCTAACAATTTTTAATTCATATGTTTAAGATTTAAAATTCACTAAATCTATGTTCATTGAAATTGGCAATGTGTAATTTATCACTTCTAATATTGTATATAGAGAATATATCAGAATCATTTAAGACGTGAGGGGTTCAGAGGTCTCATCAAGTTCCTAGCTAGGATGTTTGGGTGAAATACAATATTAGTTTATACTTATGATTTTGAGTGAATTTCACGATTTCCTCTTTAACTGCCGGCATTTAAAGGTCTCTGTGGATGTGAACGTTTCTTATAGAATCTAAATAGAATACATTTCTTTATAGAATCAGTAGGTGGTCAGTTAGTTTCAAAGGGAGTTCTCCACATTTTTTAAATAGGTTTTTCAGATATCTTTGCGAGTACTTCGTTTTCTGTTATTATATGGAAAACAAAAAATTCAGATATAGAAAGTCAGAATTTGTGAATAATGCTAAGTAAAAACGAAATTTCAAATCACTCGCAACCGTATCTTAGATCGTTTTGACTCATAGATTTAAAAACATTCTTAAGTCAAAAAGTGGATATAACTCTATTTTAGTTCGTAACAAAATACAAGAACTTCAAAAATAACACATATTGCTTTTGTGGCCTAAATACACATACACGTATATACATACGAGTAGAACCTGCTAACGATAGCCTTTGCAGTGAACGTTTTGTTAAGCGTTTGTGCGTCATTGCATTCGAATAGATTAAATGTCATATTTACACAAATATTTATTTCAAACTGATTAATTCGCGTTTACACACCTACTCATGCCACAACTGGAACAGCTCGCAAATATTTGTACACAATCCGGACATATGCTCTAATTATGGTATCCTTTTAGTCCAGGGCAGTTAGACATACCGGCAGGCAGGCAGGAAGACAGACAGGCGGACAGGCAAGCAGGCGGATAGGACATAGGCGAGCGACACCGATACGACAGCGCAAGCCCAAAATCAAACACCGCACAAGTCTGAATCAACTAATTATGGTAATTTCCAGCAGAATGTCAACAAATATTTTTCGACACAGCACAATAACACAACACGAGAAAAAGTAAATTGGAAAAACCAAAGAGCCAACGAACGACAAACGAGGCCAGCCAAACGATGTTTGCATAACAGGAGCAATAATTTTTATGGCTGACATAAACGAAGCAGTTCCATTTATTTATTTGTTGTTGCTTTTTTTTGCTAGAAATTTAACCGAAACCTTCAATCAAAAAAGACTTTCGTTGCGCCTTGACCGCTTCAAGCATCAAGGAGCTTTATTGGAAACTCCTTCGTCCTGAACCTTGCGACCTGCTTGATTGTGTTTAAATTTGGCCACGCGTCATGCTCGCTCAACAATAATTCATTTTCATTTGGCTTCGATTCGATTCGATTCCATTCGATTCGGTTAAGTTTACAAGCAAATCTTGGCATGCGATACTCGCCGGCCGAGCAGGTGTGTCTTTGTTTGCCGGTCAACCTCCGACCACGTTGCGTCTATGTTGACCGTTTTGTTTGGATACGCATTACAAGGTAATATTGTAAAGAGAAGTAAAGTATCTATTGAGTAAGCCTTGCGACGTTTTTTTGTTTGCTTCGGTTACTCCTTCTGCAAGAGCGCTTTTAAGTGATTCTTGATTAATTAGTTAGTAAGTAGTGCGGTAATAGATACTTTATCGCTTGTAAAAAATGAATATCGGTTGCTTTACTCGAGCGCTTACCATGACGGTATCGTTGTAAGAGGTGACACTTGAAAGCACATTAATCACATGGTAAAGACAAAAATCACCGACATGAAGGTGGATATATCGCTAGATTGATATATGTATGTACATTTCTAAGTGGATAAATGTTCTAATCTATTATTTTGAATAATGACACTGAGTAGGAAAATGTACTCCAAGTAAACAGTTTAAGATGAAAATTGTTGTATTAGGTTGTGAATTCATTGATGATTCAGTTTTTAGAATATATATGGTTTAGTTCCTAATTAATTTCACATATAATATTCTGCTTCGAATACTTTTAGAAACTTATGTCAGGAAGGAAACCATGAAAATTTGGTGATTTTAATGTGGGTTAGAGGGTAATGTGGTAAGGTGTAAAATGAGATGGCGGATAACCTGGTCCAGAGGGGCTCTCAAATCGAGTAATATGGACCAGAATCAAGAGTTGGTCTCTAAAATGGAACAATTTGGACCTCGATAGGAAATTGAATCGATTAGTTGCATTTGGTAAAATGGGATAAGTTGATCATTTGCAGACAGGCGAAGGCCACGATTAAAAAGTCGTTTGGTGATAAATTGAAAAAAGTTATTAGTCTTATGCGAAGAACTTTGAGTTAGTTGACTGGATTACTAACAGGACATGGTTACTTCTGATATTATTTTAGCAAAATGTGTCTTTTGGAGGATTTCTTCTGCTGCCTATGTCTAGTCAACACGTTTTGTGCGAATGTCCCGCTTTGTAGGCAGGACGATGGACATTTTGGAACACGAATGTAATATTGTGGACGAAATAAACCGCACACCCCACAAAAAGACGCTCGACCTCAAATGCAATGTAGTTTCGAGGAAAGTGTTCTAAGAATTTCCACGATTCTTCTAGTAGTTATATCGTGATAACCAGGTACTTAAATGGTCCCAATCAAGTTGATTTAAAATAAATCATTGGAACTTTATTTTGATTCGGATATACGCCTTACAAGTAATATTATGTTTGGTATACTAAAAGACGGCAATAGCGAAATAGAATTAAAATTTAAAAATATTTGTTGTAAAATATTGAAAAAAAATTTATACAACACAAAAATAACCATAAAATTTTTTCCAAAATTATTTAAAAACTCATAAAGCACACGATATCTTGATCGGCTATCGAATTATTTCAGTATCCTTATATCAGTATCAGTATTATCAGAATTTTCGAAACAGAATTATGTTAGTAATTCTATTTTTAAATATATTATTTCCAAGACAGAATTGAGGAAACGAAATTTGATACCATACGTATACAGCAATACATGTATAACTATTTAGATATCTTATTTATATCACTTTCATATATGATTATAATCTCAAATGAATTGGGAAGAGAATTTAATTTTAATAGCTTTCTTTAACTTAACTGACCACGAAGTTTTGTTGTTTGTTTAATAATTTGTATTTATCTAATATATATTAGGTGTACAAATAAGTTTCCGCCGTTTTTTGTTAATAAAATAATATTTAAACGATTTTAAACGATGTGAGACTGCTTGCTGAGTGACTTCTAAACTAAGTGCAAGTTCCTTTTGTGTTTGAGACGAATCTTCACCCAATAATTTCTCCAAATCTGAATCCTCGTAAATTTTAGGCCTTCCACTGGATCTTTGTCTTTTATGTCAAACCTCGCGCCACGCCATCTTTCTCAAAACGGCGGAAACTTATTTGTTCACCTAATATATTCTAGTGCATATATAATTTTCATCGTATTCTTATGGACATGACATATGAGCGTTTTCATATGTTTCGTGTAATCACATTTAAAATATAACTAGCAAATACCCGGCATGCGTTGCAATGCCACTTAGCAGAACTTCCCGGTACTTCCGTTAGTTAGCGGAACTTCTTGGTACTCACCGTTGTAGCGATTCTGAGTTATGGATTATCGGCATACAAACTCAGAAACAAAATCCCAAATTTTTCGGAGCAATATTAGCAATGTCATCGTATATTTTTACTTAATTAAATAAATTGTGGGCGTAAAAGGTGGGCGTGGCAAATTTTGTATTTCCTGTTATTCTTCCCGGTGCATTCCGTTACATGTTTTCTATATAGCACATCAAGTTTCTGAGCAATGGTGTTAGGCGTAAAAATGATCCACCCTTTTTTTGAAAGTGGGCGTGAAATTGATCCAACCACGCCCATTTTTGGTGAAGTTGTCGACAGTGCTAATACTAATTTAGATACCTAATTTCAGATTTTTAGGGGCAATATTAGCGAAATAATCGAATATTATAACTTAGTTTTACAAATTGTGGGCGTAATAGGTGGGCGTGGCAAAATTGTTTTTGCCCTAAACCTAAGTTGGCGTAAGCACAGCAACTCCCCAAAATTTTATCACAATCGGATAAATGGTTTAGACGCCCATTTGGTATAAAGAAAGATAGAAAGAAAGAAAGAAAGAAAGAAAGAAAGAAAGAAAGAAAGAAAGAAAGAAAGAAAAAAGAATTAATTTTTAAGAGTAAATTTTAAAAAGAATCTGAGAAATTAAGTGAATCGTTGTACACATCTTTATTTACTTTTATCAAGAACTCTTCGATAAAAATAAGTTTCTGCTACACATACATACATATTATAATATTTTTAGAAAAAAAAAATTAAATCCATATCAAACGTGAAACAAATTGAAACTAACACACTTATAAATACGTTGGAATCAAGGCCGACACATTCGATATTCACTCGAATGTGAACCTCCGAAATGCGTTTTGTATGCTTTGCGTTTACGCTTCACTTAATTTAGTGGCAGGATTTTTTCTTGTTGTTGTTGTTGCTGTTGTTGGTGTTTAGTATTCCAGCCGTTAAGCAAACAATGTGGGCCACAAGCCGAACAAACATATCATAAAGCCAGGAGCCATGCAGCGACAACATATGTCCAAATAGTGGTGATTGGCAACGAGCATGTAACTAATATCATTGTGATATCGCGATGTTTTGATCGCCCACAAAAATAAAAGTCAAATATGTTGGGAAAGCCGAATTTATTGCGGCTACCGGGGGATTTTAATTAGAGTTTTTTTGGGTTTTTCTTTTGTCTTTGTTTACCAATTGAAGGAAGTCAGTTCTGGTGTGATAAAAGGAGGCTCACAAATATTTTTAATTCAACATTTTGGTTTGACATTCTGTGTGATATAAATTGAAGCACTTCTTCAGATGACCAAATAAAAAATTATTTATTTATACAATATACTAAGAAACATTAAAAAATATATATTCTAAAGTAAAGTTAGTATCACTCTTGTCTCATGGACAAGTTGAACTGTTGAGCATTTCTAATACGCACGTCTGACTTTTGTCTTATGTTAAGTAGAAAAAACCGAAATCCAAAATCATTTATCTCTTTTTTTAATATGGTATGCTCGAAAGATAAAAATGACGCTAGACAATCCACGGACGCATGCTGTGAATATGAAATGAGCCGTGACAATGACACCTTTTAGTGGCAATTATTGAAGTTTTTACGCCGAGTTCGGTTCGGTTCGGTTGGGTTGGGTGATACTTCTCCAAATAACCCTTTTTAAAAAAAATAAGAATTTTCAATTGCTACACACTTTCATACTTAACCATTTGGTTGGTTATCCTGGACATTTTTTTGTTCTTTCGTTTGTTCGTTTGTTTGTTTGTTGCACTTGCGACAGTGATTAATTCACCTTTTTTTTCGGTTGGCCTTTTTCTAATTTGGCTTCTAGTTTTCCTTCCTTTGACAAATTGCGCTTGTTAGCTTGTTCTGCAAATGCGAATGCAAATGGAAATTTTATCCGTGACGCAGGCGTGAGTGACATTTTTTAAGTGGTTAAATAAAAAGAATATAATTAGAAAAATAAAAGAACTGCCAAAAGTAATTGTTGGAGAACGTTTTCGCAGTTTGGAAGCCCTTCGGCAATTAACGGAAGTGCTTTGTGGAAAAATTCTCTGAACATTTTTTTTTTGTAAAATTGAATTAAATATTTTAATTTCGAAATTTTCGCACATCTGAGCGGTTTTTTTGCTGCACGTGCCGATTCGCACACACTGTGCGAATCTATTGATTGATGCTGTACTTTTATTTCGCAATTGCGAATCAATCATCTCAATTTTATTTCAAGAAAATTATAAAATGTTGAACCAAGATACATTTCTAAAAAGAATGAAGGAACTCGAGCAAACTTTTGCCAAAAAGAAATGTCGAACCGATACAACAACACATACATTTTTTTTATATTCTTTCGTAAAATTTGATAATTAAAATTTTACTGGTTAAATGGCGGTCATATAACTAGTAATATCACAGTTCGTTTAACTTGTGTTAGTGAGATGCCTATACGCGAAAGTGGGCATCTTTCAATAAGAATTTAACTTCGATAATCCGAGAAAAGTTAACCAAAAACATAACTTCGTTAAGTTTAGTTCATCAACTCGTTGAAAAGTTAACGTCGTTAAAAATTTAACGTACAAGTTAAAATTTCTATAGGAAAAACAGAAACAGATCCGAAACCCTTCTGTGGGCTTTATAGTAGGTTCATAAAACAATCAGGCATGCGGCAGTCAAGAAGACATATTGAGGTAGAAGCTATTCTTAATCTTGGCGTAAAAGACATAAAACTCTATAGTGAACTATCTTGAGAAAATAGGAGTGGTAAAAAGTGATTCATGCCGACTCTGCCAAGCGGAGCAGGAATCTGCTGAATATGTTATTTGCACTTGTCCATGGAATTCTAGTTCCTAATGATATGGTAAAAATTAAACCCACAACAAGTACAAGATTTCTAAATAGCCTAGAATGGTGTTTGTAGGGCAACGAGGCTGCACCATAGAACTTTCAGGTCGCAGTGCTTCGTAGCCCATATCAATAATAATAATTCAGTTCTTAGTTTTTCCTTTTTTGTTATTAATTTTACTTTTTAATTTTTAATTTTATATTTAACTTGAATTAACGGACAACATTTAACGCGAGTTAATAAACTTTTAACTTTTAACTTTTAACTTTTAACTAACTAACTAACTAACTAACTAACTAACTAACTAACTAACTAACTAACTACCTAACTTACTAACTAACTAGTTCGTTCCTAGTTGTGCTCATACGAGTACGTTCAATAAATCCAGCCAATAAATGCATAAGAAAGAGAATGAGATAAAATATATAACTAATAGTTCAGTAGCGCTACTCGTTAAATTATTGATAATATATCCGATATATTTCTGCCAGTGTTGCAAATGTAAATTATGTCCACAACTGTTTGAAAGAAATTTAATAATAGCTCAAATAATTTGTTCTTTTAGCTTTAACCTAACTTTACATAATCGTGGTATAGTCTTAAAGGAATAGGAAAGTATAATCTTTTTTTTATAAGTATTCATTAAGTTTTTTTTATAAGATATTAGTAAAATTAAAATTTTCGTACATTTTTTTTAAGAAAACCCTTTTGGTCATGTTCAAAACCCTTTTCTCAGCATTTATAAAACTTTAATCAAAAATATTGCCATCAAAACGTCAAACGAAAAAATGACAATTTGAAATGCAAATACCAGAATCCTAAACAAAAAAATATAAACAAATGCACGTACATACATACATACATACATACATACATACATACATACATACATACATACATACATACATACATACATACATACATACATATAAAAAGAAAACATAATAATATTCAATTGGAGAAAGTATTAAAATTGCTAGAAAATTCCCCAAAGTGTCCGGTTGGCGTACGTTTAGATGGAAAATGGAAAACGTATCAAATGACACGATACGAAACGATACGAAACGATACGATACCAAACAAGACGAGGGTGTCTCATGTCTCATGTCTCGTGTCACATTCGTGTAATCTTCTAAAATTTTACAATAAAAATATACTTTATCCGAATGTAATTCCCACGTCTGCAATTTTGTTGTTTTTTTTTCTTTGTCGCCAAGTTGTCTTGACTCATGCATATTCTGTTGGATATTCCTGCGAAGAAAGTATCTATTAGATAGAACGCCAACCACAGCTATTTCATCAATAAAGATATTCTGCAAATGTGTGTTTGTTTTTTACATATTAACATATGACAAGTCGACTTTGGCGCAAAAATATGAGAACGCCATAAAGGGATGTGGTCGTGGGAGCAGGACGACGAGGTTCGCTCTCGCTATTTGAAATTGATTCAGTCACGTTTTGCCACTATTTATCGCAAATGGATTGCTGGAATTGGATTGTTTGGAGGAAAACATCGCACAAACGAACATTTCAAATATCTCGAAATCGAAATGCTGCAGGTAAATTATGACATATGACAAACGCTTCGTGCTCGGGCGAATGTGACAGCGGACAATCCTTTTTGTGGAGGGTCTTTTCACTACTTAAGTACATAAGGAGATGAGTTGAAGGGGAAGCGTTTAAATTTAAAATAAACCGATAAATTCACTTTAGAAATATTAAAATTATTGAATTTATTTAATATATTCAAAAACTTTAAAATATACAATTTTATTTAATTTTTTGTCAGTAAGTTTTGAGTGAAAAAAAATCAACCAAATTTGTTTAATTAATTTTAAAGTTATCGGGAATTATACTTAATCATTTCTCCACTAAATGCTATTGATTTTGGTGTAATAAATTTAAGGTGGGGAGAGTAGAAAAATATCCCTCTCCACCTCGATATTGTTTCTCTCTTTAAAAATTGAATTTTCGTGCAATTGTCATGGTTGATTTAAAATTATTGATTAAATAAAAACAACAGCGTAGTTTGTTGTCAAAAATAAAAAAAACAAACTTCAAAATAAAACAGAAATATAAGTCAGAAATCTCTCAATTTGCGTTCTCATTTCTGCTTCCCTAACCTTATCATTCCTGCCATGACCGTGAGTATTCCTTTCAATTTTGTTACCATTATATTTTGATATTCACATACTTATGTATATTCCAAGATGCATTTGTACATTCTGATAAGAGAAACTGAAGCAATAAAATTAACCACGTCTGTGCACCCTCACAACCTTAAATTAATAACAAAGAGAAAAAAAAAGAAAAACCACATTACAAGCAATTATTGTAGCAATAAAGTAAATTAACAATAAAATCGATCAACACACGCGAACGTTTAATATTCAAATCGAAAGTTAATTTACTCCCTGATCGATAACATCCTGTGCGAAGTATTTATCAAACGAACGCCGCCCCCAAAAGAAAATAAACTTACGATCTTGTTTATAAAAAAAAATTAGCGCCTCCGTTGGTATCGGCCATCAATCTTACGGCGGACTCACATACGTACAGATACGTACATATGTATCGCATAATTCACAAGAAATCAGCAACATCCGGCAATGACAGCCCGAGGAGCGAGCCCCTAGATATTATAAAATTATGGATGATGACGGCGAGAGTCGATGACGATGCAATGCACAGTACTCTGTTGTTATGAGAAATGAGGGCTTAATTTTAGCATATAATTTAAAATAATAAACATGAGCAATAGTAATTTTTTTTGATAATATAATAAATTTTTTCCTATTATAAAACAATTTATTTTACAAAATTTCAACTCAATATATCCAATAGTTCTCAAGATATCACGTTAACAAGAAATCAGTATTATTTAAATAGTGGGCGTAGTCAGGGGGTAGTCAGTTCGGCATAAGAGCAATTAGTATAAAAAATTTCAGCTCAATATCTCTAAAGGTTCTCTTACTATCGCATTAACAAAAAAATGATGACAGACAGAAGGACGGACACAGGCGAAAATGGCTAGATCAACTCAGTGTTTGATTCTGATCAAGAAATTTTTTATATGTCTATATCTTTTGACCAAATCCTGTATACTGGATGGTGCATAAAAAAACAAATCATGTATTGTATGAGAAAGATGATCCTTCTCCTTCCCACATATTTACTTCCTTTCCAATAAATTGTTTGACAACTATTTTCTTTAAAAAATATCTTTTGTTTTTATTATTACTAAAATGTATTTTTTCACCATTTGAGTACTACACCAAAGTACTGTGCGACGCGGTGATCACGACGTTCGATTGCATGTCGATTGTCGATTATGCAACGGAACGGCGCTCTCATATCCTTTAGTTTGCTGCTCGCTGGCAAACGTACCGACTGCAAGAATGAAATCAATTGGGCGAATTAAAACAATAACAAAAAAAGCACCGTTTGCTGGAATGCGGGTTCCTTTGTACGAATTAAGCATAATTAGCGAAGGTATCAGTGAACTCGGTTCGATTCCTCCCCATATGAGTGCACATAGCATAGCATCGATATGAGTGTTCGAGTACATACTCGTAAATAGTCAAGTTGTATGTTTGCTTGTCATGTAATGTACAAGAGAGTTAAAAAAAAATGAAGCGTTTTAAATGCGAATTTATAGCTTCTATTTGGTATTAAAAGATGACTTTAAGAAACTCTTGCAATTAGGTAGGAACCCTTTTTCCTTTAGTTTTTAATTGCGGTAGAAGAATTGTCATCAACAACGTCATCGGGCTGCATCTTCGTTTTTGTCTTGAGTTGATTGGATTTAATTACTATTTTTTAATTTTTATGTATCTGTCATCATGATGAAAACACAAACAAAACAAATTAATAACTTTTTGTTTAGTTTTTCCCAAAAAAAATGTGAGATCTGTTTCTGTGCGGGTTTAAAGTTTATTTGTTATACAATATAAAATAGTTGGCCTTCTCACAAGCAGCGTATAAAAAAGAGCAAATACGTGTCTCAGGAAAACTTTCCCTAGAGCTTGTACTTGTGTCGAGCCTATTTAATAACTGCTTAAATTCGCAATAGGAGGAGTATTTTATACTTGTCTAAAATATTCGTAGATGCTCCAGGATAGGTTTTTCAGTGGTTCCAATTTGCTTGTATTTAAACATGGGGGCGTATAACGTGTCTATTAAAGGGTTTTTCAAAAGGGACGCTTTAGGGACAGCAAACGACGCCATATTTTTCTTCCCGCTCTCTTGACATTTCTCTTCAGTAAGGTTTGCCATTTCATCGTGGAAAGATATACGAGCCAACAACGAGTCGAAATTATTAAAATTTACTACCGAAATTCGGAGTCAGTGGCCTCAACTTTAAAGCGCTACGTGCAATTTATGGTCGTCATTATCGTCCTACCAGATCAACAATGGAGCGTCTAGTCGAAAAATTTGAATCCACAGGCATAATACAGGGTGGCGCAAAATTAATCACCCTATTGGAAGATGCTCTCATTTTTGCAAATGGCCGCCAATGTCAAAACTGTTTTGACATTTGTGGACTAGACAGATACAGAATACAAGTGAATAAGCCATGGAGCGATACACTCCCCAAGAACGCGGAATAATTGTGTCTATTTTTTTGCGTAACAATTCGTCTGTGGTGTTGGCAAAAATCATAATGAGCGATGAGGCTCATTTTCACCTCAGCGGGTACGTGAACAAGCAAAATTATCGCTTCTGGGGAACCGAAAATCCGCGAGTGATGCACGAGAAACCATTACACCCGCTCAAAGTGACTGCGTGGTGCGCTGTTCACGCTGGAGGAGTCATCGGGCCGAACGCCGCGGGTCAAACGACAACAGTGGACGGTGCGCGCTATAGGGCAATGTTGACCGAGTTTTTTCTGCCCGAACTGGACGAATTAGGACTGGTGGACATGTGGTTCCAACAGGACGGAGCAACAGCACACACTGCACGAGCCACAACCGACATTTTGAAGGCCGCGTTTCCGGGTCGCTTAATTTCGCGTTTTGGCGATTTGCACTGGCCCGCCAGATCGCCCGATTTAACGGTCCCGGACTTCTTTTTATGGGGTTTTTTGAAGTCTCGTGTTTACATCAACAAGCCTGAGACCTTGGAAGCCCTCAAGGAAAATATCCGACACGAATGCGAGAATTTATCGCCCGAAACTCTCGCCGAAGTGATGGAAAATGCCATAAAACGAGCCCGTATGGCAATCAATTGTGACGGCGCCCATTTATCCGATATCATCTTCTCGACTTAACACAATTAATTCTAAAGGTCTAAATAAACATAATCAAAAAACAGAATCGAAGTTTTTTATTTAGAAAAAAAAATAAGAGCCAAACAACATCGGATGACTTCTTTTGCGCCACCTTGTACAATATGTTCCCGTGCCAGTGAGACAAAGAAATGCCCGTAGTGTCGAGAATATTGCTGAGACTTCAGTTCAAGAAAGCCCAAATGTGTCTCTCACATGTCGTTCTCAAGCGTTGGGCATCTCTGTGACGTTGTTGTGGCGAATTTTTCGAAAAGATCTTGGCCTACATTCTTACAGGATCAAATTGATACAAGAACTGAAGCCGCTTGGCCACCAGAAGCGTCGTATGTTTGTGAATTGGGCTGAGCAACAACTGGAAAATGATTTGGATTTTCATCGAAAATCATCTTCAGCGATGAGGCTCATTTCTGGCTGAATGGTTTCGTCAATAAGCAAAATATGCGTTATTGGTCAGGCAGCAATCCACACGTACTCCATGAGTCATCATTGCATCCCGAAAAAATTACGGTTTAGTGCGGTTTATGGGCCGGCGGCGTCATTGAGCCGTACTTCTGCCGTGATGATCAAGACCGGCACGTTACTGTGAATGGGAATCACTACCGTTCAATAATAAACGAATATTTTTGGCCCCAATTGGATGATATGGACTGGGAGGACATGTGGTTCCAACAGGACGGCGCCACAAGCCACACAACGAATGTCACAATCAATTAATTGGAAACCATGTTTGGTAGACGTGTTATCTCACGAAATAGCCCAGTCGATTGGCCGCCTCGGTCGTGCGATTTGACGCCGTTAGACTATTTCCTGTGGGGCTACGTTAAGTCTATGGTCTATGCCAAAAAGCCAGCGACGATTGATGAACTTCGTACGAATATCGAACGTGAAATTGCAGCAGTATCGGCCGATTTATGCTTGAAACCCGTCGAAAATTGGGTTCAGCGTCAAGAATTCTGCAAGCGTGCCCGTGGTGGCCATGCTCTTATTGAAAAACCCTTTAGTTGAGTTATCGCCAAAAAATGTAAGGAACAATTCATGGTAAAAAAAGAAAATATTTAAATTTTTAAATTTTTGGTACTCTTGCTCGTATTGGAGAATACTTACAAATAATAAGCTATCTTCAGGAGTACCCCCTCTATTATATAGTACGTAAGAGTATTCTAGAGAATTAAAACCAATTAAAACTTTATGTAAATAAAATGCAAAATGTGATTAAATGTCATTTAATTTATAAAATTTTTTAACTTTTTTCTTTTTGTGTAGTTATACAAGCATCGCTTTCTTTAGGTATGACATTAAAATTTTATATTGTGCAACAAGAAGGCCATATGCGTATATGTATGCGTATGTGTGTGGGTGTGTGTTTGTTTGTGTTCATCAACGTGACACATCCTGTGGCACTTAACTACAATTGCATTTTTATTGTATAAACAATAAAACATTAGTGTGAGTGTGTGTCAGTGTGTGTGTGTGTGTGCGTTAACGGAGCGCATTGACTGATAACGGTACTTAATTGTTGTCATCGTAATGTCGGCAAGTCGAGAGAGATTGAATTGGATTGCAGTTGCAACTAAATGGCGAATAGCGATTGGCATCGTCGGTTGTTGCTGTTGTTGCTGTTGTTGTTGTTGTTGCTAAACACCTGCTGACAATTTCAAGTGCAAACGCACTTTGCCACTTCAGTGAAGCAATACAAAGCAACACTAACAACAAAACATAACAAAACAAAGAATAACAACAACGCCAACAACAACAACAGAAGTACTGATATCATCATTACAAAGATTAAATTCATCCCTTGAGCCGAAAAGTATGCAAGGTTTTAGATGTGCAACCACAAATAGAAATAATCGGTTAACGATTTTTAATATTCGGTTTTTTCTTACATCGTTGAAGAAGCTGATTGTACAAAAAATGTAATTATAAAAAATCTTGTTATACAAAAAAAAAATTATTAATTCAAATTGAATTCGAGTGATTTCGGTTTAATGCAATAAATTAATTAAATTCTACAGATCTTTTAAAAGAAATGTATGCTAAAAAAGGTTTCGATACTGAAAAAGTTGTTCACATAAAAACTTGTCACAAGGATACCGCAAAACTCCACTTTAATGTGCGAAAATAAAATAAGTACACTTTTATGGAACCCTCCATTTTATCGTAGTGAAAATTTAACTACATTCTGTGTACTTTATTTGAGATACTAAGTGGCAAACACTATTTTCTACGGGTTATAATATTGGTGTAAAAAAATATAAGGTAAAGAAAGTGGAAAAATTTCTCTCTTCACCTCGTTATTACTTCTATCTTTGTTAATTTTATGTTTTTGCAATGGTAGCTACAAAACTATTTAATAAATATAAACAATAATGCAGAAATCGAGGTGAGATCGTTCAATTTGCGTTGTAATTTTTTACTTTCCCATGGTGTAATTAATAAAAGGTGAGGAAAATATAAACATGTTCCTCTTCACCTCAATAATGTTGCTCTTTTTGAAAATTTAACTTTGTAGTAGTTGTTATAGAAACATTTATTAAATAAATAACAACGTAGCTTTATGTCAATAAATTTAAAAAAAATCCATGATAAGGTAGTAAAATTAGGCAGAAATCGAGGTGAGTTCGCTCAATATGCGTTCTGATTTCTACTTTCCTAACCTTATTATTTAAACATTTTTGTTGTGTAATTTTCTAGTCTGCTCTGGTGTACTTAGAAGAACTCCACTGAGAAGACGTGAATTTTTTGGATTTGCGTTTTCGAAGAACTCATTTTCAAGTAAGTAATCGGTTTGCGGCAATTTGCAAAACGAACAACACTGGCGACAACAACAGTGAACCGCAATAATAATTTACGGATGCGCAACATGAATTGTCCTTACGACAATTATTCCTTGAAAAGGCAATCGCCTCATCAATGTGTGGAGTGAGTGAAGGTTTGGTTTCGCAGCATGCAGCCTTGCGCTGGCCAATGTCTCAATTGAATTAAATAAGTTCCCCCTTGGATTTGGCTGTTGCTCGTTGCCCGTTGTGCCGTCACCGTAAGAGCACCAACAGAAGATCAAGTGCAGGGCCGGATACAATATGCACAGCGAGCCACCAACCAACCCTCTTCTGTGTACACGGCCATCATCATTCCCTCCGGAGTAATTCGTATTCCGCACAAGAGGACAGACGAACGCGGCGGCATCAATTGGAAGCGCAGCAGCGGATTTTCAACCCCGATGTTTTGGTCGTTCGAAGCGTCTGAAAATTGAGCAGTTAAGCGTTTCGGTGTCATAAGTCGTAAATGCCGCCCGGCCGCCTGCTTTCGGCAATTATTTGCGATTCTTATTTTTGGTTGATTGTGTTTATTTCTCATTGTTGTTGTTTGTTTGTTTATGTTTGTTGTTGTTGTCTTTTATTTCACGGTAAATGCGGTACGAAAAGGGTTTGCGGATTTTCCAATTGCAAATAATTTTTACTTTTTATGAATTTTGAATTGTTTTCTCACATTTTGAACCTGAGCTTTTATTATTATCGTTATTAGATTTTGCAGTAAAGGGTTGCCAGCTTAAATAAAATTAGATAAAATTAGTGAAAAGTAAAATGATTCAGTTTACTGGATGGAGTAACACTCAAAGTTTTGTATTAAATTATTCGAATGCCAAAAAGGAACTCCATTTGTAAAACACCAAGATCTCAGTTTGAGCCATTCACTATGATATTCCTGTTGAAAGATAACCGTAATAAATACGTTTGTGATCATTTACGGTTCATTAAATTTATTTATTCTAGTTATAATAACCGTCAAGTTCCGGGTTAATCATTTGATAATTGCAGCATATTATGAGATGCAATAGTATATAGTCTATATATGTTCAACAGTTGATATACATTTTATTTAAACTGAATGTTTCTAAACTAAAAATGTAACTAGAGTTGCCATCTTCTGCTCATAGAAAGGAGTACCAGTTAAACACACAAGCGAACATTTTAAAATGTTAATCCAGCCCATGGTGTAATAAAATTAAGGTGATATTATTTCTCTCTTTGAAAATTGAACTTTTGCCGTGGTTGCTACAAAAACATTAAATAAATAAAAACAATAACTTTTTTTTTATAATATTAAAAAATTAAACTTCTAAATAAGGCAAAAATCGAGTGAGTTCTTACTTTCCTAACCTTATTATTCAACCATGATCTAGTCTAATCAGTACATTCAGTTCAATAAGTCCATTCAGTTCATTTAGACCATCCAGTTCATCCAGCAAATTATAAAATTCAGTTCTTTCTTTCATTAGGTTCATCTAATCTACCGAGAAAACTGACCATTCCAATTCAGAAGCCAAACTTTAGATTTTTAATAGCACATTCGAGTATAAGCGATATAATCTAATTTGTTTGACACAAACAAATTGTAAGTATCATAGGTTTACTTGTAAAATTTAAAACAGCCTATACTAAAACCCAATCTCTAAAGTTTACCAAATTTGAATTAACTTTGGTTTTTTCCATGGTGTAAAAAGTATAAGGTGAGGAAAGTATAAATAATAATGACTGAGGCAGAAAAGTAAGGGAGAAATCGAGGTGAGTTTTACAATTTGTGCTCTCTTTCTACTTTCCTAACCTTATAATTCAACTATGGTTTTTCCAAATTTTAGAATTATTTCTACTAAAAAACTTCAGAAGGCGAAGTGGCGACTTTGGTTTTTTCCTCCTTTTTTTAACAAAACCATGGTTAAATAATATAAGGTTATGAAAGTAGGAACTCACTTCGATTTCTGCCTTATTTGTCTGCATTATTTTGAAGTTTGATTTTATATTTTTGATAAAATACTACGTTGTAGTTTTTATTTACCTAATAATTTTGTAGCAACCTTGGCAAACGGCTCAAAAATTAAATTTACAAAGAGAGAAACAATCGAGGTGGAGAGGGACATTTTTCTACTCTATCCACCTTATATATATATTACACCATAAACAAAGGTACATAAAATTAAAACTTATTTCTTTTGTCATATATCAGTGATAATTCAGGAGTATTAAAATATACATTCAGTGTAAATTCTTAACAAATAAAAAGGAAACTCTTTTCTTTTATCAATAAATTGAATTTATTTCAAAACATAAAAGATCTTAAGTTACTAGAAATATTTAACATTAAATGAATATAATTTAAAAAGTTAATTAGACTAAATCTTTGGAATGACATAATATCAAAAAATTTCATAATACAGCATTAAAATCCACTGCTAACTAGAAGCGAGAATCTGAATAATTC
This sequence comes from Suillia variegata, assembly GCA_949127995.1. Classification (NCBI taxonomy): domain Eukaryota; kingdom Metazoa; phylum Arthropoda; class Insecta; order Diptera; family Heleomyzidae; genus Suillia; species Suillia variegata. Next base: position 19,728,706 of record OX421844.1, read on the forward strand.
TTAAAATTCTCTAAATTTACATTTACATTTACATATATGTAATATTTGTTTCTTGTTTGTTTGTTTGTTTGTTTGTTGTATTTAATTATATTACACGGAAAAAATGTACACAGCTAATTTACAATTAACATAAATAAATACAAAAATATTTAACATTATTTTTATTATTATTATTAGAATTATTTGCATGGCAAGTGGAAAATTGGTTTCGAAATTCTGGTAATGCAAGAAGCTTTTTACGTAAACTGGAAAATGTACACAAACAACACACATACGTACATACATAGTCATAAGATTTTGATGAAAATAAAACATATTTTGATAAAATTTTTGGTAGTTAATCTTTGGCAATATTGGAATCCTTAAATGTACGACGTGGAGTACGATTCAACATGAGAAATAATCTAAAAAAAAAAATCTACAATTGAAACAGAATAATTAAACAAAAAAAGACTTTTTTGTATTTGTAGTTGTAGCTTAGGAAATAAAAAATTTATAATTTTCCGTTTTTTCATTGGGATTTGAAAGTATTGCACATGTTCGTTGTTGTTGTTGTTGTTGCTGCTGGAGCTGATGTCGCAGTTGCTGATGTTGCTGTTGTTGTTGTTGTTGTTGCTGTTATACCAACAACGACACCTTTTGACAGTTCATCGAGGTCAATTGCGCATTTAACGATGCCGTCGCCGACGCTGATGCGACGCCATTTTGATCGCCGCCAGTGCTCATGAAATCCACCTTGCCCAAATTACGTTCGATGAGCGGCCGCAGATCGGTGTGTTGCGTCTCCTTGTGACGCCGCAGATCGACCTTGCGCTGGAACGCCTTGTGGCACAGTTTGCAGGAGAATGGCTTGTAGCCGGTGTGCTTGCGCGAATGCGTTATGAGGTTAGAACTTTGACTAAAGGCTTTGCCGCAGACTTGGCACTTGTGGGGCTTCTCGCCTGCAAAGAAAATAGAGAAATATTTTGTTATTATTTTTATTTAGATATGCGGTGAAATGGTGTAATAAATATAAGGTGAAGAGCGTAGACAAATGTCGCTCTCCATTTCGATATTGTTTTTCTCTTTGAGAATTAAATTTTTGTCTAGTTGGTCGCTATAAATTTACTAAGTAACATATATAAAAACAACAACGTAGTTTTTTGTCAAAAATAAAAAAACATTACTTAAAAATAAGAAACAAAAATCAGGCAGAAACCGAGGTGAGTTCCTTCTTTCCTAACCTTATTATTCAACCATGAATGAAACAAACTTTAAAATAAAACATAAATCGAGGTGAGTTCGCTCAATTTGCGTTCTCATTTTTACTTTCCTAACCTAATTATTCAACCATGGTTTGGAGTTAAAAATCATTGTGTTTTAAGTAAATATTATAACTGTGATCATATTAATTAACCTCTTTATTTTTGTGGATTTTTTAAACATTAATTTAATAAATCAAAATTAATTATTTTTCAACTATATTTGTTTAATTAAATGACAACTTTTTTGTCTATATAATTTCGTAATTTTAATGAGAATTTTTTAAGTGTTTTGCATATATTTAAGTTTTAGTGGCATATGTTTTGGTTTTAAGTGCATATTATATGCGCTTATTTAAAATTTTGGTTCTCCTTATTGCTGAAGTAAGGAAGTAGACTTATTAAGTTAAAACTTAAACTGAAGATTTGTAAAGTTACAACAAATTATTAACTTTAATAGTTCATAGGTTTTTAATTTACTAAACACGTTTTGAATGGTAGCTTTATTTTAGTGCTTTTCACACACAAAAACTTTTAAATTCGATGTGCTTTTTTCTACATACAGTGCCAAGTATTTCTCTTTGGTGTAGAACATTTTTTTGTAGCACTTTTTTTACTGTGGTTAAACAAAGTTGTAAATATTTGATAAACCAAAAAAAAGAAGCAAAATGAATCAGAATAGAAAATTTACATTTTCATCGTTTGCTTCAAACTAAAATTTCCAGAAAAAAAATGAGCAAAATCGCTGCCATTTAAATTCAATGAAGAAAAAAATCGATAAAGCAATGAAATCTGCGCAAAGCTCGTGTCTCTGTCATGTCTCGCAGCCGCCTCCGCTGCTGCTGCCATTTTATATTTGCCATATTCCGACATTTCCACATTTAGCTCAGCTTTTGTGGCAGCCAGCGTCCCCAACTCCCCCCTACCCAAAACAACCACTTGCTCTAAATTCACAACATAAACACCAACATCCGACCTTCTTCTGCAGACCACTTGCTCTCTTTCTCTCTCACTCTCTCTCCAATTTTATACTCATCACGCTTGCCATTGCACCCACAACCCTCAAGTGAACCTTACACTCCCCTCCCCCCTTACCATATCAAACCGGAGGTGTTTAAATTTCAACATGCGGATCATCTGCGGTTTGCGGTTTTTACCATCTAAAGCCGACAAAACAAAAAAACAAAAAAAAAGTATGGTAAAGTATGGAAAAGTGCCGGAGGAGCCAGCCCAACATGTGCAACTTGCTGAATGCCGCCGCTGATATTAAATTCCTCTTCATTTTCATTTCCGTTACTCTCCGGCTGAAAAATGTCTTTTACAGCTTTTTCGGTGATTTTCGTGTTTGCTTCAATGAGGAGCTGCCGAAATGCCATTAAATCTTGAAGAATTCCTCGAAATGAAAAGAAGACCTTCTAGTTTTATGTCATCATCAAAATAGCTTTTCAAATCAGCTACTTTTCATTTTTATTGTAATCGTTGCAAAAAACAAAAACAAAAACAAAAATGAAAATACTCAATTTTATTACTTTTGCCGTAATCTGGCAGATTAGTGCAGAATAATCAGAATTTAATCTGTTATTTGGCGCTATTTTACGATACTGATTTAAACTTCATTATTCGGTTTGACTTTTTAATCAGAACGAACAAATTCAAATCAATAAAAGTGGTGGGTTTATCTTTTTTTTTGTTATTTTCAATCGAAACAAATTTTTCTTTTGATGTGTTGAATTTAATTCAAAAAGTTCGATTAAACCATGGTGAGGGAAGTAGAAAAATGACAATCTCCACCTCGATATTGATTCCCTCTTTTATAACAAATTGTATTTTGTAATTGCCACGAACAACGTAGTTTGTTGTCAAAAATCAAAAAACCAGAAATGAGAACGTAAGTTGAGCGAACTCACCTCGATTTGTGCCTTATTTTGAAGTTTGTTTCTTCAATATTCGAAAACCAACAATATTGTTCTTTTTAGTTAATGTTTTTGTAGCAAACATGTCAACGGCACAACAACTAATTTTTGAAAGAGAAAAAGAGACACAATATTGAGGTGGAGAGGGACATTGTTCTATTTTCTTCACCTTATACGAGTATTTAGTACACAACACGATTTTTTCGAGATAGCGCATTTTTCTCAAAACGATTCATTCATTTGAATGTTTATTTTTATAGATACACCGAATGGAGAAGGAGCTCATAGCAGAGGCGCGAGGTTTTTGAAGGCAACTCACACTTTGTATATGTAAATAGTAATGTCTAGGCCTCTTTAAGTAAGTAATTGACAAATAGAGTTTCGGATCCTGATCAGACAAAAAACAGTGTTTCTTGTACTTTTTTTTGGTATCGCTGACATCAAGAACATTTTTAAGTGGTTGCTATAAAAATTACCTTGATCCTAAACCAACATATTATCTAAAATTTGCCTCCCAGTGGTGTCTCCAATACGAATTGTTCAAGTTTTACGCTTTAAAAATTTTTACAGTCCATTAAAAGGTTAAGGAATTTTGGCAGTAATATAAAACCTTTTAACTATAAAATAAATATTTGGCTCAATTATTCTAGCGGAGTACTGTCGAGCTATTTACCAGCTTTTTCGTTAATCTTCCAAATCATTCAAATCTTATAAGAGAATTTGTTTCTGTTTTGGTATGTATGTTAAAATGTTAAAAGTTTAAAAAAAATTAACTAAAATTACAGAACAGAAATTTCCAGAACTTTTATTAGTCTATTACTTGGTTGAATAATAAGTTTAGGAAAGTGGAAATGAGAAAATTGAACGATTTCACCTGATTTCTGCCTTAATTGGAAGATTGTTTTTTATTTTTGACAACAAATTGAATTGTTATTGTTAATTTCTTAATGTTTTTGTAGTTATCTTGGAAACCGCTCAAAACTTAAATATCCAAAGAGAAAAATAATATCGAAATGGAGAGGGACAATTTTCTACTTTCCTCACCTTATACAATATTTATTACAATCATGGTCTATTATAGAGAAATATAATAATTTGCCAGCGTTTTAATACATTTTATTTGATAAGGATATTTTCTATAAGTGCAAATTTATATTAATTAAATTCTTTCAACGTTGACTTATTTGCTAACTTTACTTTTTATATTTTGATCAGACGCTTAAAAAATTGTATTGACATGCAAGAAAGCAACTGAAATCAAAATCCGGCATCACGAATGAAAAAAACTGAGAGCGGATAATGCATCCTCTGGGAATAGAAACGGTTAAATCAATTTAATGCGATTTCTTTTGTAGGATTTCCTAATAAAAACAAAATAGGTTGCCACTAACCTAAAGCTTACTTGACTCGGTGAAGGAATCAAGAGGCGAAGAATGCGATAGTTTCCTACTCGAGAAGAACACTCAAACACACACACACACAAACAAATATACTCACACTTATTGAGATATTCCAACACATGTATATAAAGCATACTTATTTGCAAGGACTCTCGTCCAAAATCACACAAACGCACACACACACACACGTACTCGTACATAATCAAAAAGTTACATAGCAGAATAAATATATAGCGTATGTATATGTATGTGAGTATATACAGCAGCCGAATAAAAACCATTAGAACACAAGCAAAAGGATGATGAAGAAGACCGAAAGCAGGAAAAGAGGAAAGGGAAAAAGCAAACGCCGAAGAAAGCAAAGATTTAAAAGAATTTCCACAATGTGATGCAATAAAAATCCTTGGAAACGCTTTTGCTTTGCGTTAGCCATGATTCGCCTCGTTCGTGTTATTTCTTTTTGGCAGTTCTGCACACACCAACAACAACAATAGCAACAACAAATCCTTGGCTTCGAGATTTGCCCAAACTTGAGTTGAGTCTAGTTTGTATGGGTGTAAGTGCTTGTGTGTATGTGTTTGTGTACATGTGTGTGTATGAGTGTGTGTGTGTATGGTGCTCGTTAGTTCTCGTTTCGTTGTTGCTGTGATAAATAATAAAAGCTGCTCTATAATCTCTGCGACTACGTGACGTTATTTGTTCCAATAGTGCACGAACGTGCTTCGTGCCAACGTCTGAGTACGGACATCGGTGCCGGCGGAAAAGGGATTTTCTTTCGTTTGCTACAGGGTGGCTGCTCCGACTGTTGCACAGTACTTTAAAATTTCACAAATGCAGATATCGCTCAATTGCGAGAAGAACGTCATATCTTGAAATTCTGCATATTTTAGAAAAGGTGAAAATTTGATCTGGGCTTAAGCGTGCATATCACTGCACCCAGCCGCGCTTATCCCATACATACAGTATGACATGTCCCTCCATTCAATCACTTCTTTTGTTTTTGTCTCATTTTCGATATACTTCAAAGCACTGTGCATGATATTCCGTAGTCGGAGCGTTTGGTGTTTTGTGCTCTTAACGAATCTTGGCTTTTGAATGTCTGCAAATTTGGTATGCGAAATTGCTATTTCCTCCCTCCGCTTCCGCTTCGGCTTCCACCTCCAACTCGTCCTTTCAGACGCCAATCCTTGCCGCCCTTTTACAAATGAATCCGAGGCGAAAGTTGAATCAGAGCACATCCCAACGGTCGAATGTTTCAGAATCACGTCGCTGCAATTCTATTATGTACCCGATCGGGTACAGGGTGGTACAAAGTGCTTGTCTGAATCCATGTTGGCTGAGCATAAGAATGAGGAAGTCGGTATATAATGGTGGCGGTGGCGCACTACAATGTTCGTTCGTGGCGCACTCAGTTTTGCTTAAATGGGATTTTGTCGTTGTGTTTTTTTTTTCGTTGCCGTTGATTGTGTTTTTTTTTGTATATTATATACTCAGTTTTATATAGCTTTTATATAATTGTATGAATTTTGCTTTTATTTTTGTGCATGAGTCAACTTAAATGGTTTAAATAAGTTTAAATCTTTTGGAGAAATCACAATCAATGCAATTTTTTAATATATAAATTAATGCACCACAATTTTTTAGGTGCTCCTTTAATGAGTGACGTCAGCTGAGGATTCACCCAAAATATTTAAATTAAAAAAAAATAAAGGTCTTAAATTTTCACGCTTCTTATTTGCAGATAAAACTTTTAAGTGAAATTTTCTTCCTTAAATATGAACTTTTCCGACTGCTTGTAAAATATTGAAAACGTTATTGCAGAAAGCAGAAGACTTTTTTTTGTTTTTTGTTTACTTTCAACTTTAAGGCCATCATCAACACGAAAACCTTTTAATATTGATTTTTTGCTACCCGACCCAACCGCAGTAGTCATAAATAAATCTGTGAGTGCCGAGGCGGAAATCCAAAGATATTTTTTAGTACGCATAAATATAAAACGAAAGAAAGTTGAGGAGGAAAATCAGTTGAATATGAACAAATCTGATGTTATTACGAAGGAACGCAGGCATGCTGGCCTCAAAGATGAAGATGAGGTTGATGAAAAAGAAGAGGAAGATGTAGAAGAAGAATACAGACGTGCAGCAAGCCAAAATAATGCGTGGCAATCAGGATTTCGCATTTGAAGATTTCGTGTGTGTATCTTGAGGTGCTTCAATTTTTATATTTCGACGTGCGAACATTTGGGTACGCCTTGATTTTTCAATTCATTAAAAGATATTTTTTCATCCAGTTTTTTGTTACCAGTATATCGATTGTTAACAAGTTAACTTTTCATATCTACCATAGTACTTTTTATTTATTTTCTTATAGGGTGAAGTTCCTACTATAATTTATCATGTACTGATCTAAAAATTGATCCTCTTCTTCACAGGCGTGCTCGCAATCCGGATTTTCACCAATGTCAGGTTTGTCAGTGTTACCATTCTCTACGGTTCCGTCGACATTTTGTTTTGCAAAGAATATGTTTCAGCGGGAGCGAATCGTAGGGACCAAAAATTCTTGCAGTAAATGTTTTGCACTTCAGGTTTTTGTCACTCGCGGAGTGTATGTAAATCTGTGGTCTCGTACACCATACTCTTATTTATTGTTTTGGCCCAAAAGGAATTCAGAAGACGCAGCAGAAGCGATAATATATCACCATCGAAACATTCACGCGATCGGTCTACTCGTTTTGATGTATCATTAAGAACTCACAACCGAAAACTCATATCGAAGCAGCAATTAGAGGAGCTCTAAAGCAACATCCGCAGGAGAATGTAATAACTGACGTTGTGTTTGTTGATTTAAGGAGCTTTAAATTAAAGAGTTCGGTTGGTGATTTTTATTTGGAGCACGCTATATCTCGGTTTAGAGGATTGCGGATTAGTGTTTGTAGTATAAAGCTTGTAGGTCCTTAAAGAAAATAAGTCACCTTTCTTTTAAACAGTACTAAAATCTATCGAATTTTTTACCCAAAATACTTTAAGCTACTTTAAAGTAAATTCCTTCATATACATCCTCAAGATTCATCTTTAAATTTAGTTAAACATTCGCATAATATTAAGAATGCGAAAGAAAAATATTAAAGCCAAGTGGAACATAAAAAAGAAAGCAAAAGGAAGGAAGAAGAAGAGGAAAAACCGTAGAGAGAAAAAAATTGCTAAATCGAAGACAAAAACGATAAAAATGTCTGGAATATCTGTGCGAAAATGTTTCCTGATTTGCTCCTTCGAGCACTTTGGAGTTAAAGTTATTATCCTTGCCATTTGCTAAACTGATTTACGGAAATGCGGCCGAGGCTGAAAGACGGGGAGGCACGCGACCATATGCTCACTCGGCGACGCAGCGGGAATGTGCAGAGGAGTTCTTCTGCCCCAATTTAAATTGGTTTCGAGTCATCTTTCCACACAAGCAGCCACGACGCCTTCACAATGTGCGCATTCCAGTGCCGCTTTCGTTCGTGTGCTCGTTGAGTCCTTCGTTCAGATTCATCCAATATGGCAGCCAGCAGGCAGTCGGGCAGGGAGACAGGGAGACGGGCGGGCAAGCAGTTCGATGTTATTCCATCCTTGCCTTCGTTAATGGAAATGGCTGCCGCGCACACTGCTTCTGTATGGTGGTTTCGCGTCGAGTGGGTGGGCGGTTGGGGGCAGCACACTGAATTGGGGGTGTGTTCATTCAGCTGCGCCATAATCGCAAATGTGTGAGTGCGCTCAACTATCGTTGTATTTGTGACACTGTGTGTTAGGGTGTTTCAGCATTACTCGTATGTGCGAAAAAGTAATTGCATCAAATTTTTATGTTGGCATCGCTCTTTTGAAAAATATTCTTAAACATTTTTTTTTCAGAATCAATAATCGTTAAATCAAAGATTAGTTAAAACGATCCAATACAAAAATTCAAACAGATTTTTAACAGTACAAGTACAGGAGACTTTAAAAAATTTTAATTTCTCATTTAAAAAATTATAAAAATAAAAAAATAAAGAAACAAAAAAAATTTTATTTAACGGTTTATACAAAAAGGAGCAACATTTTGTTCCGTCCATATGATTTTATGGAACACCCTGCCAAGCTTATTTGTATGTGTAAGTTGCGAGCGCGTTTAATATCCAAGAATAAAGTAGAAAATCAAAATCCCTTGACTAAATTTTTCATTGGTTGGCTGTGATTTTTTATCAGTGTGCGTTTTTGTGCGCGTGTGTTGGCGCTGGCGTTGGCGTCTGCGTCCATGACAAACACAAACGCGAAGAAGCTGGTGAGTAGTTTGCGCTTGTGTTGTGTGTCGTGGATTTTATTTGTTTGGATTTTATTTTATTTCCACGACGTCAATTTTCCAGCCCTTTTGTGTTGTTGTTTCTTTTTCTTTTTTGTGTAATGGCTGTAGTGAGCGTAAGGTGGGTATATTTCTTTCGGTGTGTGTGTGTACTGCGAGTTTTGTCAAATGCGCTCTTGCGAGTGAACAATTTGTTCGGCGGGCTGGCAGGCAAAGCGGTTGAGTGAAGTTTTTATGGTCGCGGACATTTTGTCGTTTTTTTGAATTTATTTGTTTATTTATATAAAAAAATACGTCTTTAAATTTTAAATAAAACAGATTCGTACGAAAATCCTCGCATGATATTAATTTTGTTCGAGACTCAAAGTTGCATGCAACATAAAACTGTCTCATTGACAATTCCTGATCGAACTTGCCAGTTAATTCGCATCAAATAAAGTTAGTTTAAAATTTGTTCAAATAGCTTTAGTAGCCTTAGAAAACGTTTCTAAAAATACTCACTTAACTTAAATCAAATACTCAGTTTGAGTGTTAAGCGATTTATAAATGTTTACAAGCATACATAATTATGTAATTAAATATAAAATGGTATTTAATTAACAAAAACAAATGTAATTAAAAAAAGCGTTTGTATCGCTGTCACATTAGACATACAATCATACATACATATGCACGTAATTACCTGTGTGAATGTAAGTGTGCTTCTTCATGTCGCTTTTCTGATGGAACCGCTTGCCGCAATAACTGCATGGATAGGGCCGGGTATCGCTGTGTATAAGCAAATGCGTTGATAGGGTGCTGGAACGTTTAAATCGCTTGCCACATTGTTTGCACTCGAACACTTTCTCCACATTGTGAACAGCTCTGAAGAATAACAAAACATAACAGCATTAGTAGTTGGCCTACACGTTGAAAGAGATTAATAAGCGGCTAAAATATGATAACGGATTTAATGAATCCATTTCAACGCTAAATTGTGAAGACTTTTGATAACTTCCCGCTCGAATTTGAATCAAATTGAAAAATTGAAATAGCCGTCGGCATAACAGAAAATATTTCCGTTTTTTTAATGGCGATTCCATAATTTAACGTGCTATCCCATGGACTATTTAACATACTAACGGCCGATTAGAAATATTTATTCAATAGATGTTTAGTCAATCAAATCTAATTGCAAAGTATTATTAGTTTATTTACAGAGCAAAGCTATCTATGAAACATGATAAAATGTTTACCACGTCAATGCAATTTGAAATTCCGAACTACATATGTATGTATGTATGTATTAATATTTCCAAGTCACTTTTGCATGCCAATTAATGGACAGTTTTTTTTTTATATTTTTGGCACTAAAAATATTTGAATGATAAAGGGGAAAGTAGAAAAAAGTCCCACTCCACCTCTTTACCGAGGTGAGTTCCTACTTTCCTAACCGTATCATTCAATCATGTGATAATGAACATAATAGCTAATAATAGGAGAAATTGTTAGCATAATATTTTCGGGACAAGAAGCTACCAAAAGGAGAAAGTAGTTCGAATATATTTTATACGTTAACCCGATATTTTTCACAAATAAAGACTTTCTTTAAAAACTTACCCAATTAAAAACAATGAAGACATTTTGGCCGACTATTTTAAGTTTACCACATTGTTTTTTACTAACACAAAAAATAATAATATGAGCCAGCCTAATTTTATTGAGATATTTATTTAAGAAGGTTTTTATACCAAAAGAACCATTTGAGAATATTAAGACAAAATTTATAAAGAAACAAATTGATGAGCATGAACCAGCCTAATATTTTCATTTGTATAGAATAACAACAATATTTTGTTTATATATTTTCGACATAATATCTCCAATCCGTTCTCAAAAGACCGTTTTAATTGGGAAATTACATTATTTGCAATGGCATTGGTTATAAATTTTTTTAAAACTTCATTCAATATCATGTTAACTAAATAAATGACGGATGAACATACAAATAGACATGGTTAGATAGACTCAGTTTTCTAAACCGATCAAGTATATCTATATGTATACATCTTCAGTATTTCTACGTCAGAAAGGTAACCCAAACCCAAAGTGTCTGTTGAGTTGTGTATAAAACCAAAATTTATTAGAATATTTTAAGTTGCTCAAAGTAAACTGGGTTTTACATTTTGATATGTATGTTATGTATGTGTAGACTCGTAACATATATACATAGATATAAAAGTTTTCACAATACAATAATAAACTTCAAAAGATTCGTTGTATTTAATTAACTGCACTACCGCAAATCCACTTTAAAGCTTAATTACCAGAATGCTAAACCTACGGCCATTCACACCTTCCCAGAAGCTACTACAGAGCTCATTATAAATGCAAAAAAGGGCAGCTGCCTTACCGTACTTAGGAGACAATCGTTTAAGTGTCGGCCTGTACAAAAACCAACAAAAAAAATACTTGGGCACATACCTGTGTTGACTCAAACTGACTTCATGTCCAAAAGTCTTGTTGCACAACTCGCAGGCGTATGGCTTCTTGCCGTGATGCGTGCGCCGTGAATGTACTTCGAGACCGTGTGGTGTGGAGAACATCTTCTCGCACTTCATGCACGAGTAAAGGTCACTGAATTGCGGTAGTCCCGGCCACTTGGCCATGTGGTGGAAGTGCAAATGCGGCGGATGTGGTAGTCCCAAATGCGAATTTGGCGGCACACCCGAACCGGCAGCGCCGTTCTGACCCGCTTGCAACGGCACCATTAAATTGCGCAACCGAAAGAGGTCTTCTTGTGAGGCGGGATGGTAGCTAAGGGAGAGCGAGTGGACAAAAAGACGAAGGGAAAAGCGTGAATGTAATTAAAAATTGCAGCATTTAATTAAAAATGTTTTTTTTTTTTTCGTTTCGTTTTGTTGCTTTTGGTAGTTATGCAGTTGGGTGGCAACATTCTTTGTGCCTCGATTGAGCCACTTACCTTGAGGCCAGACCAGATTGTTGTCCCTGGTGGAATGCAAAGGCGGCAAATAACGGAAATGCGGGCGATAGCAGCGGTCGCTGGAACATTGGCGGTTCGTAGTTGGCGGGATATGCATTGCGGAAGGCTTCAAAGGGATTCGTTGTTGTCGTCGTCGTCGTCGTAGGAGGCAAACTCGCCGGCGACGTTGGTGACTTTTGCGCAGCGTTTAGATTTGAGTGCGGTTCGTCTCGTCGCAACAACGCCGACACCGAAAACATTTCAGACTTTTTGGGGCTGGAGGTGATTGGCAACTCCGAAGCGGAAGGCGGCAAACTGATCGGACTCGAGCGTGTAGTGTGCGACGGCGGCGGTGGCGAGTCCACTTCGAGTTCAAGCGAACTGGAACGCGAACGCGATTGCAAAGAACGGCGGCACGTGCTATCCGTATCGTCCAAATCGATCTGAGATGAGGAGGTGCGCGAGTGGCTGCGTGATCGCGATCGGGATTCACGTTCGTACTGTCGGATGTGATTAAGATCGCAGTTCGAATGCAGTTTCCACTGGAGTATTTGATTTTTGCTCAACATGCTGATCGAGTTGTTGTTATCCTCTTCGAGTTTGGATGCCGACGTTGGTTGGTTGACAGCGGCGGCGATGATCGTTGGCGCAGGAAGATGTTCAGTCTTGACGAGCCGGTTTATGCTGAAGGCGAGTTCATCTGCAAGGACATAAAAAGAAATATACAAATCAGCATAAATCAAAATAAATACTAAAGGGTTGACAGCGAAAAATAAACATTGCGATAGCCCTGACACCCCAAACAAACAAACAAACAAACAAACATACGTAATATAGCCTGGCCACTATCCGCCGAATCGTTTTTATCATTAATCAACAATGGAAACATCACCCTGTCCACCTGTATCCATCGTGGCTGTACCGTCTGTGGCTGTATCGAATTTCAAACGTAATTACATTCGTATTCAATCGCATAATCCACCTTACATGACCATTAATTCACCCTAATCAACCGCCCGCCTTCAACGAATCGTCAACATCATCGTCCGTCCTAGTCCTAGTCCTTGTCATCATCGTTGGCTTCGCCAGCCTGAGTTCGCCGCATTGCAAATAAAATAATAATACGCGTTTAAATAGAACATCTGTTTGTGCACACCCGGATAAATGGAGCATGACAAAACAGAAAACACACAAACACAGAAGAGAATCTTTCACCGGGAAATAAAAGGGTGCAAATGGCACTGCGCCTGCCTTCCGGAAAATGCGAATCGAATGAATGAATGAAACGCATCACAGCAAAAACAATTTGACAAAATTCTAATTCGTAACGCATATAAAAATAAAATAACATCGGAGTAGCGCCTGAGACTATGCGTACAATTTGATTGCATTCATGGGCATCGGATCAGCAGCAACAACAACATCATCATCATCATCGAGGAGAAACAAAGCGAGACGTGTGTAGAGTGATGTATTGTGTGGTTTAAGCAATGGATGTGTTAAGGTGATAAGTACTTTCTCTTATCATTCATGCTTCATTTTGCTGAAAGATGTTTTCCAAAAAACTAGTTTGTAGTCTTAGAACAGAACCTTTTCCAGAACCAAAAGGAACTTCATTTCTCGTAACCAAATTGGTATTTGGAAAAAGAATGGATCCAAAAAAAAATTAAAAAGAAATAGAATGGATCAAATAGAAGCAGAATATATCAGATCTGTATTTTCAAACTAGAATCAAATCGTTTCCAAGAAAGGTTCAAAGGCATTGGTTAGGTTAACCCCGGACCGAACAGGACTGAAACTTATTTTAATCAAAAAAGAAGTCTTTTGATTCCAGTTTTTGATATGCAGAGCTGAGCACGAACTAGTAAAAAAGTTAAAAGTTAAGTTAGTTAACGAAGTAAAATTTTTCATAATTTTTAACTTTTCTGTTCATTTTGATAGCCCCTAAAGAGTTAATAAACTCGCGTTAAAATTCTGCCGTTAATTCAAGTTAGTTAAATATAAAATGAAAAATTTAAAAAGTACAAGATGATATGTATCAGTATATAGAATTTTTTTTATTTTTCAACCAAATTTAAAATCTGATATATGTGAGATTGGAATCCACAAGCAACCGTACTGACAGAAGTATAAGAATTGGACGAAACTGCTAAAACGTTTAGTTGACACTACTGACAAGTTTTGAATGAATAACTGAACGAAAACGATTAGCGACTCCAACAAGAACAAAAAAGTAGAGAAGAAGCCACCGAGCTAGACAGACGTATTTTGTACTTTTATATACATTATTTCTTAATACTTATTAATTTAAACACAATGAATTTAAAAATACCGAATAAACACTTATAACGTTAAAATGAAGCTGAGAGTGTTTTAATGAAGAGGATAGGAAATCCTACATTTGGGAGCTCGTCCGGGATGTATCCGCGACAAAAATTGGAACATTAGAATGAAATCCTACTAATATTACATATGCCAAAAATTTACCCTATTTGTAATATATGGCCACATCACTATCAACAACACCTACAAGAACAACAACAACAACAGCAGCAACAGCGTGTCACGCCTGACAATTATTCTTTGTTTCGCCAAAGAAAGAACAGATTGTCAAATTATGAATGCGTCAATTTGACAATGCCTCACAATTTTTTTTGTTTCCTAAATTTACCGTATAATTATTGGGGAGTTTTGTATGTATTGCCGCACATGATGCTTGTGTGTGTTTGTGCGAGTATCTTGCGAATACGTCCCCTTTTTATTTAGTCGATAATTTACACGAAATAAATCATTGGACTCGAGTGTGAGCGGGGTGCAACACGCTCGCGCTCTATATTTAGGCGGGAAATTTATGCAATTATTGCAAAGAGCGGATTCGAAAATGTAAAGTATAATTACGGTAAATGCGATATCGGATGCAGTCGAAAGTAATGGAAGTTATCGAGTAGATGGTTAGAAGTGTAATTGTCATTTGGAATATGTGGGTAATGCTTATTTGGAATTGTGGATATTGCGGATAGGACATCAAAGGGTTCCAGTTCTTTTGAATTTAGTTTATAAAAATGTTAAAAATATTATTCTACAAATTGTAATACATTAGTATAAAATGTATTTCACTTTCAAAATGATTGACATAAGTTATTGAATCGGAAAGCAGGCAGCTAAATTGGGAATACCACATAACACAAAATGCCACAGCTGTAAAGTTCCAGACAAAAAGGAAACCGTTTTCCATTTTCTCTGTGAATGTCCAGCCTTATGGAGGCTTAGGCTACAAACTCTAGGTAAACCGCTATTTGGAAAGAACCACTCAAAGAGCTGTCTAGTAGATGTCTATCTACGACCTGCTAAGGTTCTTAAACTGCACTGACTGGATTTAGTAGAGTATACAATAATCTTTTAACAAGTTTAAAGCGAGGATGTGGCAACAAAAAGGCGCTTAAGCGCTACTTGGATTTCTTCTCTAGGGATCACCACTTTAACCACCCAACCATTGAATTAACCCCAAGTTCACAAATTAAGTATTATTAAATTAAATGACCGATATATGGTCATAGATTCTCTTCAAATATGTTTGCTTATCAAGTCGAACTAAAACGTTCCTTTCAATGTTGTTAAGTGTCGCCATCTTGAAGTAAACTAACTTTGCAGTCATATTAACAAACTTTCATCTACCAACTACTTCACTGCCACTACAGACATAAGCTGAGACGTTACCTTTCGGCAAAAATGTCGCTCGGATGCCGCAAGTTAAAGTTAAACATTGCCAAAAGGCTTAAACACTTTGCGGTAAATAATAATGAAAATTTCAAATAATTATTTCAAAACAAAGCCGAAGTTGTAAACTTTTCCACTTATCACCCATGAAACAATAATAATCCTCTTAAATGCCGCTATAAGGACGTAACGACAATGATAACATCGAGCTAGGAGGAGGATTTCAATTGCCACGCAGTGCCCAAATAATTATGCCACCTTTTTGTGTAAATATTATTCGGCGCTAAAAATGGAAGCGAAAGAGAGAAGAAAAAAAACCGGAAGCAGGAAGTAGAAAGCATACAACAACAAAATTTTGTGAACAAGTGCGCTTTGTGCGTGAATATTGCTCCCGGGGGCGGATAAGCAGATAACTACTGGCGCAATTGCGTCAAGGGCGATGACGAGGACGACGAGCGGAGAGGAGAGGAGAGTGCTACAGCGACTGCGAGTGCAGAGGGTGAAAAGGACACGCCGGGCAGACTGTGTCTAATGCGAACAAATTTATGACTTTGCTGCTGCTGCTGCCACACAAAACCGGATGAAGTGAGTGAGGTGGTTTGTAGTTGTTGTTGTAGACATGCTGCTGCGTGTCTTTTATTTACTTTGTCAGCTCACACTCGTCCCGTCTGTCCGCCTGCCTGTCTTCCCACAAGCTCATTATTATCATTTAAACAAGTCTACAACTTGACTACGGCGCATCCGAACAATTTCAAGCGTTTAACGGTTCGTTTTTTTTCTTTTTCTTCGTTTGAACAAGTGATTTTTTTTTTATTCGAGTTCATGTCGGTATACGTTTTTTTTTTGTCTTTGGTTGTATGGGTTTTGTGTATCAATACGAACTTATGGTAAGTCCGTAATAATCTTTAAGTCTGGGCCAACAACATGACTGCTTACAAAGTGGACAATTTCGTTTGGGGTGGGTGGTGGTTTCCAATTGATTTGCCTGCTGAGGAAATTCGAAGCCTTTCGGGCTCATTGAAATTACATAATGAATAAAAACTCGCATCAGATCTTTTATTGATATTTCATTTTGATGGTACCATAAGGTATTATTTGTTAATAATTGATTCTGAGTGTAGGAACTAGGCGGAAAAGCTTGTCGTAGAAGAGATAAGATGTAAGGTTGAGTGACTGGGGCTTGGGTACAATGGAAGGAAATGTAGGAGACGTCAAGCTAGTTTAAGTGACTCCGATTGATATGGTTTGGCTTAGGATAATTATTCGGTTACTCCTCAAAGCTTCGTCAAAGTCCACTGATAAAATAATATCGTGTTCCATGACAGCTGTCTGGTCTACTTACTACACACAT
This sequence comes from Suillia variegata, assembly GCA_949127995.1. Taxonomy (NCBI): domain Eukaryota; kingdom Metazoa; phylum Arthropoda; class Insecta; order Diptera; family Heleomyzidae; genus Suillia; species Suillia variegata. The sequence goes on from OX421844.1 coordinate 19,745,604, forward strand.
TTGTTTGGTATTTTAATTTTAATAGGGGGATTCTTTTAAACACGAAAACTGGAAAACTCGAAAAGTTGAGAACCTCTTTTCAGGAACGCATCTTTTTCCGAACTCGAAAAAATTTCTGATATTCAGGTTTTCGAGGGTATTTTCGCGACTTTTGTCTCGAGTATTTGCGAGGTGCGCGGAAACTGTTTCATTCAATTTTAGATATTTATTCCAGACTCGAAATCTTGCAAAGTTCCGAGGCTTTCGAGGCATGTTTGCGTTTTAGGGAATACCCATAAAATAAATCAATAGAATTATATAAATTTTTAAGTGATTCACTGCATCGAACCATTTTTTTTAGATCGCTCTTCGTTCAGGAAGGCCCTCTTTCACTTTAAAAAGCATGGATAACCGAGAAGTCTTGGTGCGGTGATATATGATGACCATATTCTTCCTAAAGTGGCCGGGATTGGGCAAGTGTTATGATCATTAAGACTAACTTTTGAATGCTAAGGTATTAAAACATGTAATGTAACATACATAGTTTCTATATCTACCAACCAGTGAATAAAAATTTGGTTTGGAAGTACAAATTCTCAAAAAGTGGGCGAAACTGCTCAGTTCATTACCTTATACCAATGAATTAACTTAAACATGTTTCTGTTTAATAACCTTCGAGCAACGCCGGGTAATATAAAATAGTAAAAATAATTTATTGACGAAATCTGACGAAAATAAACCAAAACTGTAGAAAATACTTTTTTGTAATCATTGTTATCAAATAAAATTGGATAATTTGTTCTATGGAAAATATAAATTTTATTACAAAGTAAGCGTTCCTACTGAGATATAAACATTAAAATTTATCAGCTTTGGACTTTCGTTTTATGGCAACCAAACAATGTCCAACTTTAAATTTGCTAAATTACGAACCATAAAATATTTTGTGGCTTTGTCAGGGTGCAACATTGTGAAAATCACAAAACTGCTTAAGCAAAAAAAAAAAAAGAATCGAGCTTCCACTGCAAATAATTCGCGAGCTGCTCGATCATAAACTCACGAGGTGCAGAAGCGTTCGGAGACTTCAATTGACCCCTTTGGCAAAGGCTCGTTTATGATCTTGTGAGCACAAATTCTTTGTCCGTCCGTCCGTCCGTCCGCTATAATAAAAATTAGTGGTTAGTTTGCGAGGTTGGTAGGTAGGTAGCTACACTGGGAGAAAGAAAACGCGTTCGAATTAATTAGATGTCATTTATCAGTAAAGTAAAGTAAAGTAAAAGTCTAAAGTTTAGATAGCCTTCTGATTTATTGCCTCCGATAAGGTTGCTGCCAGTACTTGGCAATGCAGTTGCGATTCAAACGTTTTTCTATTTCTATTTCCTTACCTCTTTCTTGTTGTTTTTGTTTTTGTTTTTGTTATTGTTGTTTTGTTTGCTAATTTATTGATTTAGAGTAGAAAACGATTTCCAACGTGTAATCGCTCGCAATCGAACGGCTTCAAAGAAAGCCGCAATGCGCGATCACCGAAGCTTGTCAACCAATATTTGCCATTAGAGATACGAGTATTAGCCATAAGCCCGGGGCACTACAGTTAAGAATGTTTACCACTTCACACATTCCAATAGCGTATGTAGCTACAACGATACGATATGAGACGAGACGCGACGCGACGCGCCTCACGTCTTATCGTGCTGGTGTATCAGGTCTAGGAAAGGAGGCTAACTAAGCTCAATCCGATCAGTGAGTGACTTTGAAAATGTTTGGCTAATCTCGAAAATCTCTGTTGAAATCTACCAAATGCGATTTATGAGTGTTGATTTCGGACTTGACCAAAATAAAATCCCAATTCACTCGAATTTATTCAACTTTATTCAGCTTTACTTTACTACTTGTTTTATTGCAACTTATCTCTGCAGTTGTTAATCACACAATTATTACTTTCATATTAACCGAAGAAGTTTTACAATGCCAAGTTGTTGTGTTTTTTTTTATATACCCTGATATACCTACATTTATATCTATGTATATATATTTATTTGCTGATAATTTTTGAACTTATAGTACTTTTTGCAAAAAAAGGAAATCGTCTTTGATTCAAACCGACTGGGTTTTATTTTAATCCAGGAATCAAAAAGACACAATAAATTAAGGTCTAATTAAACTCTGCATTATTGTGTGTACTTAGCTAATCATGGTCGTGTGTAATTACCGAGTAATTAACTTTTGTTTTGCGAAAGTAAAGTCGAGTTTGATTAGTAAAATTTTAAAGTCGATTAACTTGTATGGGTAAGGTAGACAGTCAAGTTTAAGCTAAAGCAAATCTGTACTTTTCTGTAGCACGAACATTTAACTCAAAAATAATAAAGAACATAGAGAATAGGTTCTGGTATCGATTGGATTTTTAAAGAAAGCGGCAAAGAGTTGTTCAGATTTAAGGGAACATATAAACCAATTTTAAGAACATACTTCAAAAAATATTCGAATGGTGGCAGTTGGATTGGAAGATTTGTATTGTAAAGAAATTTCCATTGATACAATATATTTTATTTTTACACTACAACACATGCAAGCGCTGACCATCCCAGTCGGCATTTTCGTTAGCGCCTCTTAGACACAGTCTTTCTGACTACCTTCTATAGAAGACGTAGTGGAAGATGTAACTAAAAATGGCTTCTAGTGCAAATCAATTTAAGTTGGCGACACCGTCGGAATGTAACAATCTTGGCACATATCTCTGATTGGTTGTCAAAATCAAAATGAAAGTTATATTTTATATAAAAAAAATTGTTTGTTCATTTAACTAAAAAAAGTGAGTAAAATGTGTGAATTAAGAAACAACAAAAGAAAATATGAAAATATAAAAAAAAATTGTGTCTATGCAGAAGTGTGCGGCAACCAAATTGTTTAAGGGACTTTGAAATTTTTAAGTAAACTGAAATTGCCGACTGGGATAGAGTCAGTTTGGTCTTCCTATTGTATCGTATACAAGGGGGAGACACATTACATATATATGTATATAATTATTTATGTGCAGCGTCGTTTTAATTAGGTCCGTCTGTCCATTTGTCTATCCTTGCGATAACAGCTGAGCATAAACAAAAGTATCTATTGGTATTTAAGGTTCTATCTATGCCTCTAGCAATGGCTAAAAGTTCATTTTAGTAATATCAGATGATAATCACGAAAATCTCTCATACAAACGTTTTGTTTTAAACAATGAAACATTTATTTATAAATATTTGTAGTGTATATAACCACTTAAAATTGTGTAATTAATCTTCTAATTAGTTTCTACTAAGAACAACGCTTACTTACATATATATCTGATTACAATTTCACTTATACTAATCTTTCAACTTGTAGGCAAGAAGTTATGATACAAAATGAAAAGATTATTTCCTGAATTATCGTTATCATTATTATCACAATTCAGATACAAATAAAGTATCTGCCAAATGAATGTTTAAAAGAAGCCGTTAATCGCGATCATACGCCGAAGAAACGTGACAATTGCAAACTTATCGATCCGATCCTGACGAGTTTTAATATCCACACATTGATTTATTTGTATTTGTATTTATACAGGGCAAAAGTGCGATAAAGTCATAAATTATATTGTGAGTGTTGTAAAAAATACAAATAGAAATAGAAAACAAAAAAAAAACGCACCATAAACAACGAATATAATTGTTGCACCTACAGCCGGTAGTTTGAGACTTGCAGTCGGCAATGGGACAAATTACAACAGCCAGTCAGGCAGCCAGTCAGCCAGCCTGATGACATCGATTTCATTTTTTACGAGCAAAATTATGCGCTTGTATATGGACTCTTTATGACCTTTCAAAATTGACATGTGCGCGCACGTGGTCATAAATCAGTCAGTGATTCGCACCGCACTGCACCGCAACATCGCACTTTCCAATTTCCTTGTCGCGGCCAAAGCGACCAAAGTGTCAGCCAAGCCGTTGTTTGTACGTTTGTACACTCGCAGTTCTGTCGTGTATCTCTTAAAAGCCACGTCGATTGCCTATCAAACAATTTCGCTCGTATCTGTTCATGTGGGCATGGGACGGCAATTTCTAGCTGGCACAATCTGACCAAACACCACGATGCGAAACGTTATGTCAGACCGTAATTGTGGCGGGGATAATATAAATTCATAAATATCGCCCAGATTTCGGAATCAACGACAATTTGTAATATAGTATATATTTTATATATATATGTATATATATATATGTGTATACCTGATTTGTTTTCTTTTTATAATGTTGTTTGTTAGGCGTGTTGCTTAGGCTTATACTCCACAGGTATGTATGTATGTATGTAACATTAGTTTCTTTGGTTGGATAATTTACGATTGCCATCGACATTCGTTGAAAACAAATAAATTTTCCAGATATTGAATATTAGTTACGACGCGATTATTATTAATTGAATTGTTGAATTGCCGAATTGAGTGGTGTGATTTAAATTGTATTTTTAAAATCGCCGAGATTACGGCAAAGAGTTCGCTCCTCACTAACCAATGCACAAACAATCAACTATTCCGGTATACTAGACCCAACGACCCACCGAATCAACTGACCGACCGATCGACACATACATACATACATATGTACGTGAATGTGAATAGAAATGCCATAAAAGACGAGTGCAAAGTTCCCCTTATAAATTTCGATTTTTTATATAATTTATGAGTAATAAGCTGCGAATGAGCGAAAATCGCTTTTGTTTGATTTCGTCGTCGCTGTCGCTGTCGCAGTCGTCGTCTCTAGTTAAAGATAAAACTGAGCGTGGACAAGTCTTGGTATGCTCGTCCAGTGAAGTAAGTAAGTAAGTAAGTCATATTATTTCATTAAATTTTGACAGTTTTATGATCGATTTGACGTTTAAGTGAATGCCTGATTTGTCATTCTTGAACTCGTATCTGCTTACTAATTTCTAGTAGTTAGTATAGTATCTCCGCACACAAGTATAGTACATAAATAGTTCAGTGTGCGTCGAATGAATCTTTGCCGTAAATTAATTTGTATTATGGCAGCAATTGTCAACCACATTCGAGAAATTCTCTTCTTGTGCAGCTTAATTGAATAATGTGTCCAAGCGTCGTTAGACACGTGCTGATCTTATCTTAAACATTCACAAAATCGACCAAGTCTAGCAGAGTGTAGCATGTTAAGTTGTTAATTGATTTGTATTTGCTAAGGAGAACCGTAGAGAAATCAAGTTCTAGAAGTGGTTCAATTTAAATTTGGTGAGCTGAGAGCAGAACAAAATCCAAACAGTGTAACTCTAATGAAATTAATATAGGATTGTATTTAAATTTTTTTATATAAGTTCTGAAAGAAATGTTTTAAAAAAGAGAACTATTTCAGGTGATTTTCTTGAAATTTTCAGGATTTTTTTAACCTTCTTTAATTAATATATTTTTGACATATCAGATATTTTATTGAAGGTATTTATTGAATAATATTTTTCTAGCAAATATGTCCAGGACGATCTGTCCAGTATCAAACTGTCTCTGCCTAATACCAAAATTAACAAAGGATCGAAGGTGGTCCTATAAGTACTTAGCTTCACTGCTCGATGGAGGCCTACTTTGATGACCTCGAGAAAACATAGTTTTTAGACAGGTTAAAGGTGTTGAAGCATTAATGGGTCAGTTATAAGGAGACTATGATGAGAAATAAATAACCATTTTTCCATAATTTTCGTTTTTCTATTGTAGGCTAAGTACTTATCGGACCACCTTTGTATATGCGAATATAATTAGACAAATGTTATCTTATATTCGGTATATTTTGTTTGCTAAGTTTTGTTAATGTTCTAATAAAGATACTTATGTCAATACCGGAGCTTAAATACCCTACACTTTTTAAGTTATGTGTAATATTCGTTTGGCGTGGTTCTAACCTGATCTATTTTTTTTTTTTGTTATCTAGTAATATATTAAATTATTAAATAATATTATTAAACTTGTTAGTAAGTAAAAAAAGTTTCTTCTATCATATATTAGAAAACTTAGTTTATGGTCAACGGATAAAAGCTTACTCAACAACTTTCTTATGAACTACGACGAATACGTTATTAATTTCATATATCGTTATTAAAATAAGTTATCAAAAACGTTATTTTGGATAACGTTATCAGGGTTCGGACCATAGCATTGCGATGGCGTAGTGATTGATGAACCAAATCGTAGTAAATCTTAAATTTCTGTAGTAAAAAAAGTGCGAAAGTGTTTTAGAACTGAAATTTTGGTAAAACTGAAAATATTTTTTTTTTTGCTTCTCCATCTACTTTTTTCCCAATAAAATGACGCATAGGATTAACAAAGAACTTAAAATCGTAGTAGATTTCAGTTAAAGCGGAGTGGTGGAGTAGATTTTTAAATTTTTCGAAAAGCGTAGCAAATCTACTCCGATCGGAGCAAAGGTCCGAACACTGAAAATTTTTGATAACGTTATTCATCAAAAAACGAAACAATAAAATTTCAAATATTACGTTTTCGGGCTTATATCTTTGATACGAATTTAGATATGCAGTCGTTTCTGGGTATAGTGAACACCTCGATATAGTGAACATCCAAATTTTTTGCATGGAGTACTCTTAATAGTGAACAATCGAAATGCTTTTCAAAATTTGTTTCACTATTTGGAGGTTAGTGAATAAAATTTGGAAATCAACTTCAAGTAGATAGCGATAAAAAAACCTACTGATGATGCTGGCATACTAGCACTGCGAAGTCTTGGTGAAAAATAGGTCCAAAAGTCAATTTATGAATGCAAGAACAACAAATCTCTACCTTGAATGAGTGAACAATTCGGATATAGTGAACAGTCCTTGCAATATTTAGTTCCCTATATCCAAACACGACTGTATAAGTTATTCCTTTGGCATATCAAAGATCAAAATCCTTGAAATACAAAAAAAAAAAAACAACAAGAATATTTTTGCAATGACTTGTTATCAATTATCGGTTAATAACCTAAACCAAAAACTGATAAAGCGTTATTTTAAATATTTTTAAGAACATTTTATATTTCTAGAAAACTTTAACTATGCATTAAAGTCAAACACATTTTTTTGCAGAGTAATACAAATACTTTTCCAACAAAGATAATAAACGGATGAAAAAAATTCGAAAAGTAATCAAATTTCAGTTTAAGCCCGAAAGATTTTCGCTCATTTTCATATGTCAGTATCGCATAACAAAAGCAAAAGCAAAAGCGAAAAAAAAACGCCAAAATAAATCCATGTTAAAGTCCTCGATGCGAGCGAAAAACGTCATTGTCGACATGGTCACAAACTCATAGATACAATTTACAACAACATACTACATGTACATGGCGAAAATCATTTTACCAAAACAAAAAGCGCAAAAATGCAAAAAGAAAAACAAAAACAAAAACGTGAAAAAAAGAATCCATTCGCTGGGTAAACAGAATCGAAAACGCTCAAAACGCTCTATCCGTGTATCCGTGTATCTGCGGAATATTCACATTTCGGTATCAATCTGTCTGTGTGTCCGTCCTGCCGTCTGCCATATGCTTGCAACATAGCAGCAGTAAATAAAATCTGATATGTACGGGAGTGTGTTTACTTGTGTGTGTGTATGTGTGTGCATGTACTACAATGACATGGCGCTCTATGTACAAATGTATCTACCAGGGCTGTCAATATTTTTTTGTTTGATATTTTCTCCCAAATATAAATTTTTAGTAATAATTAATATAGTTAAAAAAATATCAAAATTCTTTTGATAATGAAGTTTAAACAACATATAGATCGAAAATAAGACAAGCTTGCATATATGCAGCTAAATTTTCCGATGATTAAGAAACTTTCTAACTTTTATGAATGTATCTCACAGAACAAAAACAGATTTTGATCAATTTTAAAAGGCGGATTCGAACGAATGTTTAAAGTATGGCTAAAATCGTGAGCTTTTTCAAGTGACTCCCAAATGGAACATTTGAATCAAGAGCTTTCTTTATTCGCAGTTTGATTATTAGAAAACTGTTTTAAGGTAAAATTTTGATTTTCTTTCTTTGTTCTCTATGAACGTCTAAACCATTCATTCGATTGCGAAGAAATTTCGGGGAGTTGCTGTGAACACGCCGGAGAAGGTTCTGAGCGAAAAAAATTGCCACAACACTTTTTACGCCCACAATCTGTGAAACTAAGTAAAAATATTCGACTCTTCGTTTATATCGCTTCTTAAAATCTGAGTTGGTAAGGTGGCTTTAGACAACTTTACTAAAAGAAGGCGTTGTTGGATCAATTTAACGCCCACTAGCGTAACTCAGAAACGTGTTGTTGATATGACGAATCTAATTCCCAACCTACAACGGAGAGTAATAGGAAGTTTCATATAATAAATATCCGGAAAAAGCGGGCAGAATGGACAGCTTCTTAATTTATGAATGTTAAACATTTTCTATTCGAAACAAAAAGCGGGCAACGCCGAGTACTATAAGTTAGTTTTGTATACATATTAATTCATATGTAATAGTTTAAAACAATTTAAAAACTTAATGTCTTAACGTTTAAGATTTTCCTTTCAATCCTTCACTATCAGCAAATTTTTGTTAACGTCACAAAGGATATCCTGAAAATATTCATGGTTATCGAAATGTTTATAAGATAGTAACATTCAGAAATTGTCATTAAATCCAAAGCATAATTCATGACTTATTCCAGTTGGCATCCCTGGTGCGTACATACAAATGCCACTTTCAGATTTTTCCATTCATGCAGTCGACAGAACAAGCTCCAAGCGTGTGCGGCCGCCCTTTTTGCTCCCAGTCTATATGTGTTGAGTATCTGTGTGTCTGTATTTGGTGTATGTACGTATGTCTGTATGTATGTATTCGTATCTGTGGCTCGGTATGGATTTTTCAATCCAGAAATCCGCATGTCCTTTATGTCCGCATGGGAGATTTGCAACGTTGAGCTCCACAAATGGAATAATGGATTTTTGGATTTTTTTTCGACGCCAGCCAGCCTGTGTGTGTGTGCTGTGTCCTGTTCCGTCCTGTCCTGTCCTGTCCTGCCGCTTTAAAATCACACATTATTCAAATTTATTATTTTTTTCTTTAGTGTTTGTCTGTCTGTTTCTATAAATGTATGTGTGTATATATATATGCTTGTATGTGTGTGTATCTGTGTTCTTGTGTTCGCGGCGCTGTCGTCGCTTGTATTTTTTTAATTAACTGGGGAATACGCGATGCATGAGGGCGCGTGATAAAATTCATCAGGTGAAATATGTTTTTCATTTTTTTGCATCTTTTCTGTTTGTTTTTGTTTTTGTTTAATTCGTGCGAATCGCCTTTTTGTGAAAATTAATTTTATCGCAATTTTTTACTTTTTAGTGTTGCTAAAGTTAAATGCAAAGTGAATACATACATACATACATATATAGTCAGTCGTACTTATACATATGCAATGTATATCTCACCCTTAGGCATATTTAGTATAAGGGTGTTCAAAATAAATGTTCGAGCTTGTTCTAAGGATGCTTAAGCACAACAAAAATAAAAATATATTTTAGTTGATTAACGATACAGGAACGATTTTATGTTTTATTAAAAACAAAAATTTGTTGTATGTTAAAAAATCTCACTTATGGTGTTTTAACTATTTACGCTACAACTTAAGAATAATGGTAATAAAAAATGTTACATTTATGATAACCAAACAGTATTGAATGTGCTTAAATGTCTAAATAAATTTGGCCTATTCTCTTAAACGCGAAAACTTGAAATCTCGAAAAGTGGTAAGCAAAATTTTCGTGTCAGTAATTTGACAGTTCAGTCAGGGTTTCGTTGTATTAAAGTACCAGGTGATACAGAAAAAATGAGACGGAAACATTTTTAATGGCCGCTACATATATCTTTGCTGCAACAGCTGTTAATAAGTAATTACCGTTGCCAACTCTCATTTTCTAATATGTAAGTATTGTCTCATTTTTCTTTTAATTTTAACAAGTACGGCATAAGCAGTTTTTTTTTTACTGTTATTTTTCCAGGTTTGCAAACTTGCGAAGTTTCGAGGTTTTCGAGGCTTTTCCGCGTTTAATGGAATAGGCCTATTCTTAAAAATGTATGAACCATTGCGAAGTTATAATTTAAGTCATAACTTATAGTCAAATGCATAATTTGTAAATTTGTTAGCAAATGTCTAAAGTTTCGTACATAAATATGTTATAGCATAAGTTGTTCAGGTACATATCGACATTTTAATGCATGGTGAGTTGCAGACCAAAGGGTTAAAGGATTTGTCGTCACGATTTATAATGCATATTTAAAACTTCTTTAAAATTTAAAATTATTCGAATGAAAAGAAAGTCGTTTAATATATTGTTGTTTTGAGACCGGAGTTTGGCTCCTGACCAAGGTTGATTTTCTTAGGTCCGCACAAAGGCCGGTCATACAGAAAAACTTTAAAGCGAAACAGCTGCTGCTCCATTGAATCAGGAGCTTCGATACTTTTTTATCACGCCAAAGCAGCTTAATTTATTTCATACAGTTTCTTAGGTACTTATTTACTATTTAAGGTGCTAAACTTTAGTTACTCCATTTACATACAATGTTTTGTAGTTAAAGAGATTTTTACAATCGTTTAATCGGTTTGGAGTTTTCTATTTAAACATATTTAAACTTTCTAAACTTGAATTTTGAGTTAAAACTTTGGTTTTTTTTAATTAAAATTGTTTAATAAAGTTGTTGTAAAGGGAAAAAGACAAGAGAGGAAACCATTTTTAATGAATAGAATTATCGACTGTATTATAATAACTTAAAATTTTCAACAAAATTAAAAATTGAATAATAATAAACTAAATTGTTGCCAAAAAAATTATTGGTTTAATTTAAAATTATATTAAATTCATTAATGCACATAACAAAAAAAGTTTTAGCAAGTTACTAAGTAACTGTACATACAACACTTTATTGAGAAAAGTAGCTTTTAGCAACGATCCTTTGTAGAGACATTGAGCAGACATTTTGCACACTGTCTGCTCTTTGTATAATGCCTTTGACGAACTGATTGTACGAGTAGTTTGAATCAAATCGGCCAATGATCTCGTCCACTTATGAAGAGACATTTCTAGTTAACATGATTAATATTTAAGATATGTGGGCGGTTAAATTATTATATTTTTATTTATTTAAATAAAGGTTATTGATAATAATAAAACAATTTATTTTTATAGAATTGCAGACTTTAATTTTCGAAAAGTTTCCTTGTATTCGGCTTAATCGGAAGTTTAATAGAAATAAGAAATTTGGCTCAACCTAACATTTGTCTTGTTTTATTCTAGTAGACAGGAAGAAAGGGATCTGAAGCATTAAATCGTTCCAAAGGAGTTTAACACATTTTAGTACAAGTTCTTGAACAATCGAAATTTCTCAGATGAAAAATGAACCGTATTTTGTTATAAAAAAATGACCACAAATGGTCAAAATTTAGAGTCGTAAAAAATCATATACTAAACGTCTACGGTTAAATTATACACCATTTCGTGAACTGGGAACGCTTTCTTTCAGTTTTTTTTTTCGGAATATCTTTTTGATAAAAAGCAAATGTCTTGAAACATACAACTTTGCATTCAAAGTTGTATGTTTGAAGATAACACTTACGAAATAATTTCTTACAAATAACTAAAGTGGCAAGATTCGGTTAATGGAAAACCATTGAATGGAAAGGTAGGTGACATTTAATATCGTTAATGTTGAACTATTAAGTAAGAGCAAAAGAGAAAGTGCAAAATTCTAATTGGACAAATTCCAATTGGAAATCGTTCACTTACCGTCGGCGGTTTTCTTCTTCGGCAGCACAGCTTTAAATGCCGACACAGGCTGATGGTAGTCCTGTTGATCGCCGGCGGTGTTTGGCTGTCGCTGTTGCTGAGCACGCTGCTGCAACAGTTGCGTTGACGAGGGGATCGTGGCGGCCATTGACGTTAAGACACTCAGATCGCGCAAATGCAAGGACGCCTGAGGACCGGGAAAGTCGGCCGCAATGGCGGGCTTAAAATTGCCAAGGCTATAGTCGAGCGGTAGATGATGTTGTTGCGCAGCCGACGGCGGCGGATGTTGCTGGTGATGCGTGCTGATAGCAGCAGCTTTGGCAATATCCATTTTTTTTTTTGTTTGTCTTAAGTTTTTTTTGGTATTTCGTTTTGTTGTAAACTATTTTGCAATAGTCCTTTGGTTGGTTGGTTTGGGGTTATCACAGAAGCAATTTAAACAATTTGAAAGTAACGGTATTCTAGGCGAACATCTCAACGAGTGATAATTACTTTTGATTGGATTAATAATTTTTTTTTTTCTAATTTTTTTACCTTAAGTTATTCTCACTTTGTTCCTAGTAAATGACAAAATATTTGTTGTTTCGTTTTGTTTTGTTTTTTTTTTTCAATTTTAATTTTCTTTACACACGCGAACGAGCGACGGTATTTGCAAGATAGTTATTGTATCTTCAGCGTCATCTAACGGACTAACTGTAAAATTAATCACTGCTCCAGTGGCCACCATCTGCAACACTGCGAACTGAGTGGTTCTGATTTCGGACTGAGACTACACTTGACTCGCATCTCGACTCGATTCGACTTCCACTTCCACATCCACAGATGCGAGACACACAATCGCAGGGTGGGTTAAGGGTCGGCTGTATAGAGAGAGCGGCGGGATGAGGTCAGAGGCAGAGGCAGAATGTACATATGTGGGCAGAAGCAGCAATGTTACCCACCCAACGCGAATCCGACAATTCCAATTGATGCGATTTCCCAGCTTAGATTGGAAAAAATCAAATTGGCCAACTAACGGTAACGACGACTACGATGGCGCCGCGCGCCGCGTCTTCGAAAGAGCGAGAAAGAGAGCAAACGACAACCGAGCGCTTGTCATAGATTTCAGGAGCGCAATCCCAAAATCTACGCGAAATTTTCGTATCTGCACTAAATTGTGCGATTCTTTGGTATATATCTCGGCGACGCAGTATTCGCCTTTTGCACTACCGTCCGACTCGGAACACAAACTGATTGTGTGCGGCCGCTGAGAGTGTGCGACGCGCGACCATTTCTGCTGCGTGGTGGTGTTCCGATTCACAATCCCAACACACACAATCGCGGGTAATTGTGCGGCGATAACAACCACTGCGCCGGATTTACGCGAGCACCCTCGTTGGATTGCGCTACCACGCTACTTTGAAGGCGCTGCAGAGTAAGCAGGATGGCGGTATTGTCAAACTGACGCTGTCTTTCTCGTACTCACGCTTACTCACACTCACCAAGAGTGAGAATTCGTGAGCGTACGAAATGGTGGCGACGTCGTGTCACATTCCAGTTGGAATTCATTCGAATTGCTTTCGAAACACGGTTTTAAATTCCAGTGTTTCGAAAATTGGTGATTGATTGGGATAGTGTAAGTTAGTATTTCAATATAATTCTCAATTGATTTTGTTAAAAGTTAATATCTCATAGGTTGATTTGTTTTTAATTACGATGTGCAAACATATCAAATCTCTTATCATTTCATTTCATTTTATTATTCATTTATTTATTTTTGTTTTTGTAAGCTTACCTTAGTCTGATTTAAGTGTTGACTGCACAGATTATTAATCTTTGATTCGAACTGGAATGAAACGTTCTGGAATCGGAACACCACATTCCACCATTGCGGTACATTGAGACATCTCTGATTGTTTGCTATTTCGCGTCATGTTATGTCATCTCTTTTACTCTCTCGCTCTTTTTGGACTAACTCAACAGCCTGTTGAATAGAACACGCCTCAATTTTGGTTTACGTTTTTTTTTCATCGTTCTGCACCCTTTCCGCACTTGAGTTTGTTGTTGGCATTTCAAGTGTGTCGCTGCGATTCAATTAAATCCAATTCATTCGCTCATTCATTCACTCGTTCTTCAATATCGGATTGTAGCGGAGCGTGTGTGTGAATGTGTGGAAAACAAGCAACAAGCATTTTATTGCCTTCTTCATCGCCCTCTAATTGCTGGCCAAACTAGTGTACGGGATTCTTTGGGTATTTGATTTTTTGCCTTTTGATTTTGTCTTGCTTTCTGATTTGTCTAAAGTTTCTTTTAGCTTTTCTCTTCTACATTTTTTGACTTTGCGACCGCAACATGGTGTAGCTTGTTGTTGTCGTTGTTGCTGGGACATGGGTGGGCTTGTATCTTTAATTGCAATTTACTGATTTGCCCATCAGCGAGAAATATTTTTGTTTTTGTCTATGCAATTTCCCTATTGCCGCATGTGTCGATTTTTGACACTTCTGAATGACTTTGCGCGACCCTTTTCGATGGTGTTGCATTGTGGAACGCCGGCGACAGGACAGGTGCTAATTGTAATTGTAAATGTGTAATTGTTTTTAGCGATTCCTCTTACTCGGAGTGGGAACTTAAGTGTTTAGTTTTGAGTAACAATCGACGGCATTTTGTTTACTATTCTGGTGTTATTTTAATTTCGTTAAATGTTAAAAAATAGTTTATAGAGCGTCGTCCGATAGTTCCGTGGATTACTGACTATTTGGTATGTTGAGCACTTGAATTTGATTGTCAACGTTTTAACTTAACTCAGTCAATAAATTTAACTTAATTTTGTTTAGAACAATTTTAGAACAAACCTCACAAAATTGAAAATATTTCTTATTCATATGTCAAAGTAGGATTCAAGCAGGTTTAAGCGAGTAGTATAATTATTTTCTGAGGGGTGAAATATTGAGTTATTAATTATTTTCACGATTTGTATAGTATAATTATTTTTTGGAACCTGTTTAGTTTCGGAATATGGCTGACTGTTCATTTGGATGTGGTTAAGAAAACATTAAAAATATGAATGGTTTAAGGCAGAGATTATGTACAAAAAGCTATTAATCCAAGCTGAAGTTATTCGAAATGTTTTGACAAATTGCAACGGGTTTTCCAAGAACAACATCCGCGGCGTTTCTATTGTTAGTGTAACTGCTCACTAACTGTGTATGTTAGCATGCTTACTACCATTCTGTTCTGTCAATATTGTGCTTGATTGTCAGTTGGACAATGTGATCATATCAGACTTCCTTCTTCCGTTTTGTAAGCCAATCCACTGAAAAATAAACAATCGAAATATACTAACAAAGCTACTTTACTCTTTTGGTCACTTTACAACATGAAGAATTCAAACTACATAATGCACAGAATGAAGACTATTCGTTGGCATCACTATCTAGTGGACATCATGCCTCATAACGTGTAACGTCACTAAAAACTGTTTCGGACACTGTGAAGAACCTAAAGAATAACAAAAACAATTGAAGTACTTTTTAATTCTCGTGCTGTAGTTAACTGTAGATTAAGGATCCTTGGTCAAGGCATTTTTAATTAAATTAACGATCTTCCAACGTAGGAATTATCAGAATCCAACAACTTTACTTTACTTTATCAAACGGTAACTTTGTGATAGAAGAACATAATGACGTGATGAAGGAATTATTCTGGAACTAGTGAGAGTAAGAGAAAAATTCACTTAATTCAAATCAAACCGACCCGTTGAAAACTTTGAGCGATAACACGATTTATTCTTACTACAAGTTTTTAAGTTATTAAGTTTCAAAAGATCGAAATGGTTTAATTTTCAAGAATACATTTATATATGAAACTGTTTTGTTCTTACCTTTTCAGTTTCGAATTTCGAAATTATTTATAACCCTAGAGAAAAATAACCGCAATATAGCAAATTTTTGTTTTATTTAAATATAAAATATGATCATTCCTGAGTGAGATAATATTTTGTTAAGTATACTTTAGACTTAAAAATGTTTAACCATTGTTAATATTTTTCACAAAGTCATGAGAAGATTTCTCAACGATGTGCCAAGAGAAGAGCTTCTTGGACCTCCAGAATTTGTTCAGTCAATCCAAAAATTTCGAGGGTACCGCCTTAGTTCCGTGGTCAATTTCGAATTTATAAACAAATTATTTGACTAAGCAAAATTATTTTAATCAACATAATTCAGGCTGTTGTGGAAAATAATCATGGGCGGGATTAGAATTGAAATCGAAAATTGTTCGAATCGGAATTTGTGTGGGTTTTTGGTGTCATAGAAACCAATTTTATCGGTTTTTTTATCGTTGACAGATTGCCAATTCAAATTTTGTATTTTGGACTCTATTTGCATCCCGCTCTAAAACTTTTATCTTTTTTCCCAAAACTATCGACAGCGTTCTTCTGGCTCAAATAATAGAAGAGTAATTTTCGACAAACTTCTGATAGGAACAAAGTTCTGAAGCTTCTTAGTTAGAAAAGCTTCTTTGTCCAAGCGAAACAGTGCAACGAATCTTTGACGATTGTGCAGCAGAAAAACCTCTTAGTAAGAAGTTCTTACGCTGATTCTGGCAGCTCCAGCGAATTGCTGTAGTCTCGCAAGATTCTCAGCTGTATTCTTTAAGAACTAAAACAATATTGCTAGCTTGTCTATGTTTGATTGTTAATTTAAATTAGTTATCCAATTTATCGCAAATGATTTCCGAAGCATTAAACTTTGACTTTTTTTAAGTATTACAAAATTTCGTTGACATTAAAGTAAACTCCTGCAAGCTTTTACATAATCTTAAATCTTGTCTTGTTCTTATTCTAAGTTGCTTCGAAAAGAAATCAACCAGAATATTTACTATTGAAAAACTCAAGGCGACTTGCAGATGTCGTGTAAAATTCAAAATAAGCTGAACATGAAAGTCGACTTTCATGTACAAATGTTAGAAATAAACTATAGATTCTAATATTTTCGAATTAGCGAATACTTAAAAAATTGTATTTGCATAAAACATAAAATAAAGCATTTTGCAGGAAATTCAAGAACGCTAATGTTACATTTCATGATACTTATATTCTTATATTGATCCTTAAATATTCTCACCTTTCCGATACTATAGTTTTATATTTTTTATTTGCAATAGGGCGACGTTAAGTTTGTCCGCTTGTCAAACATACTAAAAGAGTATCGTAAAATCTCAATATTAATATCATAAGGTATCAAATGAATTAGAAGAAAAACTATATTAAGTATTTGGTTCAGTTTAAAAATGTATCAGATTTAATAATCATCCGAATAGACAAGAAAACTTTTAACTTTCGGTTAAGCTACTTATATACATTTAAAATATTTACTGTGTAATTGTCGAAATTATGCATTAAAAGCATACAAATAAAACGCTCCAGAAATGCTGACACACATGCTAAAATATCTTTAGATACTTCACAACAGAAGAACGTTTAAATTCTACAAGGTTCTCCAGTCAGCATGGCAATAAATTGTCTAAAGTTTTCATCACAGATTTCCGAATTTTCTGGTCTGGAACTTGTTTAGCGCAGCAAACATTTAAAATTTGTGTCAACATATGAAAACGATTTAAGAAATTACACACTAGATTTAAAGCCACAGAAACGCGACTCCACGCGACTCGACGCGATGTGAATATGAAGTCGCCAGCCACAATTAAATGGGAGTAAATCTGTGGCGCATATTTACATCAGCGCAGACAATTCCATTAAGACGGAAGTCTATTAAGTTGTCAAAATTGTTTGGAACGACTCCGATTACAACAAACACATGTGACATGTGAACTGGGAATGAGTAAGGTCCCAAATAAACTTAAAAAAAACGAGAGTTGCGAAACCAAAGTGGGTCACATGACGTACGATGTACGATGTACGACGCATGTGTGCTCCAAAAGTGTGCGCTTGCATTTTTTTTTATGATACGCATACATCATCTCTTAAACGCTTTGGTATGCTTATAACAGAACGGATAGTCAATGAAATAATTTTGGATACTTGATTGAAGAAAATTTTGGCAAATATACTTCAAGTATTTCTAGTTCATTTTCAAAAGTCAATATTTAATCTTTGAGATTGTTTGCTAGGACAAATGTTGTTGAAAACAAGATTCAAAAGTATCTTTTGGAATAACTCCCCTAGATTTAACGCGCATTTATCACATGAACTTATCGGAAGTTAAGTTAATAACTACAGTGAGAATGATAATAAACACTTTTTTCTGATATCATCTGGATGTGATCGTATTTGTTATTTGATTGTTTGATCGTTAGCTGCGGGTAATCGAAGAAAGTCATTTCAATTTCAATTTCCATTTCTACAGGACGGTCATAATCCAACAGTAATTGAGTTTTATTACCTTTGTCAAACAATTCACACATTAGCGGAGATCGAACGACAAGCCAAGCTATGTTAACTCAAGCCATGTCAAGTCGAGTCGAGTGGAGTCGAGTCAAGTCAAGTCGGTTACAACAGTGGTTGGAAATTTTATAGCATTCGGCTTGTGATATGTAGGGTATCTACAAAGGTTCACCTCCTCAGCAAAGAAAAGCAACCAAACTAATAAGCTGAGCATTATAAAAACATAAAAACTATACTATACTATGCTATGCTATGTTAGTTACTAAACAAATTTCGTTGATTGCCAATATACATATACACTGAGGTGGTTCATGTTTTTATAAATGTAAGCTATTTTTTTAAGCATTAAAAATATTAATCAAAATAGTTTCATAGTGTTAATACTTAAAAGGGTATTAGGAGACTTAAGGAATCCCTTAAGAAAAGTTTAAACTATAGTTTGACAACATCTAAATATATCTCTAATATATATAAAAATTAATGTTTCTTTCTATCCTTCTTTGTAACCTATTCGCGTCTAAACTATTCATTCGATTGCGATACAATTTTGGGGAGTTTCTGTGCTCAAGTCCTGCCTCGCTCACCTAATACGCCCATAATTTATCAAATTAAGTGAAAAAATTCAATTATTTTGCTAATATTGCCCCTTAAAATCAGACTTGGAATGGACACTGTCAACAACTTCATAAAAAATGGGCGTGATTGTTTTAATTTAATTTTAGATAAAGATCGGATAAAGTAAACGCCCTCCAGCATATCTCAGGAACTTGATGGACTTTTTTGGAATCATAAATATGCATGTACCGGGAAGAATAATAGTCTATACTAAACCTGTCACGCCCACAATTTGTAAAATTAAGTGAAAATATTAAATTATTTCGATAATATTGATCTTAGACATTTAAAATTTGGTATATGGGTTCGTAAGGTCACTGTTCGAAAACTTCACTAAAAATAGGCGTGGTTGTAACAATTCAACGCCCGCCGCCGTCAATCAGAAACGAAAAGTTTCGCTAAATAATTATTTATACTCAAAACAAAACCCGATCAATGTCGGGCACTTTAATCCAATATTTTATATATGTTTTAGTGTTATAGACATCTGACAAGAAGTTGTCTCATCACAAGTTGTCATTTTTGGACCTCAACTTTAGGCAAAATATTTTTCTATTTGTATTCTTACACTCTAAACTCCAAAATAAATTTGTGGAGTTTTCAAATACGAAACACCTTAATGTACACACCAAATACACATACATACAAATATATTTAGTAGTGTACCGTGCGATATGTAGGTACGTATAAACTTGCGAGTATTTACGTGCTGGACGCTTACAAACATAATAAAGCTGAAATGAATTTTTATGAGAGCCATAAAATATATTTTTGACATGAATTTTCAATCAGAATTTTAATAGCCTTAATAATAACATGGCTATCAGCGCACAATCGGTTATCAAAACAATTTTCGGTGCTCGGAGAAACCTCAACAGTGCCTAATGGCAATCAGCACTTACCTGCCTGCCTGCCTGCCTACTATACTGCTGCCCCCTTGCCCGCTTGCCGCGTCGTCGACAGTGCAGCACCCTATCTCGCGGAGGAACCTTCCCGCCACTCTGTGCCACCACTGAAGTTGTAAATAATTTATTTATAACTCTTGCTTCACTGTTGATTTAGTGCCTCTTTATTATTATTGCGCACTGTGTGTGTGAGTTTGTGTTTACGTCCGTATGTATGCATGTGTGTGTGTGTGTATGTTCTTAGTTCGGTATTTTGTGGCTTATCTAATCACTGCCATTGAATGGTCGCAGATCGCAGATCGCCGTAAGTTTCTTTCTTCGCCCAAGTCAGACTGACTGTGTGCCAGCGTGCCTGATGGCCTGATGGTCTGCGTTGTCGGAAATCGATTGGTGTTCAATTTTATTGCCTTACTCTGTCCGCACGCCCTGTATGCAGTGCGAACGCTGAGTTTTTACCATACTCCTATCATTGCCCACATAGTTAACACTTCTTTGATTTGCCTACGGAAGTTCTGCGCAGTTCGGAATTACATTGTAAAGTCTCGGATTTGGTTATCGTGTGGTACCTAATAAGCGCAAATCATGAAGCTTTTTGTCGTATTGCATGGAAGCAGAAGATTGTTATAACATTTAACTAGTTAGGTTTAGCAAAAATCTTGGTTGTTTCTTTATTGGAAAAGCATGCAAGCAAAGTAAACGAAACATTTTATACGATATCGAAACGTTGTTCTGGTGTCTTTACTGGGTAATTGAAAAGGGTATTGAAAATTGATATAGGTTGTAAGATTTTCTGAAAATAGTTGTAGTTAAACAACTTTGTTGTTGTGGAAAACATTATTTTCGAAATATATTATTTTGAAAGTGCACGAAAAAGTTTTCGAATTTTGAAAAGAAAATATTCATTTGAGTGAAACAAATTTCAAGTAAGCAGTCAGCTTTCATTGAATTTAATTGAAAATTGGAAAAAAAAAACAACATACAATAAAATAAAATTGGCTTTAAAAATTTCGAAACTTACAAACAAATAAATAATTGGCGGTTATTACTTGTTAAAAAAATACATATGTACAACTGGCGTGAAAAACAACAAAATTAGAAAGAAAAATTTGGAAACTACTACAAACTGAAAGCAAAATCCTGCAAGGGTGATACCGTTGGAGAAGCAGGATTAAACTTTTCATCAGCGGAAGTTTCAATATTTTTGGAGCGTTAATTTTTGTTTGTTTATGTGTTGCATCAGATTTGCATTAAATACAACGTCACTACAACTTTAATACTGTTGTTTTCACGTCATTATTAACAGCCTTCTCACGTTATTTTGTTTGTTCAATTTTTAAATTTAACTTTGGTCGAAATTGTATGTCAATTATTTCAACAATTATCTTTGTACATTTTATATCATTTCATGCATTAATATTTTTTTAAATCCTGGCATTTCAGCAGCCCCACCCCAATTTCCCTGAGCAAAGCCGGGAAACGTATGCAGTCCTGAAATTTGCTGGAGCCCAATGGGTTAAAAATTTGTTACCAGGTGTCAAAGACACGTGCCTAGTCGGACAGCTGATTTCATAGATTTCCATGTGGGAAGGTCTAAAATGTAAATCAGAAAATTTTCGATACTTAAGTTTAATTTTTTTTAAAAACTCAGAAATTTTTCTTTTGCATCGGCGCAGCGCTCTGGTTAGAACATCAGTCTTAGACACAGAAGAGTTTAATCCTCGGTAGCAAAAAAACTGATAAGTTTATACAGATAAATACTTAATGTTTCCAAAAGATTCATTGATTTTTAAGCTTGTGAATTGGCCTCACTTCTTTTCTACAGAGCTGCACGAATACGTGAATCACTTCAAATGTCGTTACTAAAATACGTTATCAAAAACGTTATTTTGAATAACGTTATCGATGAAGTTACTCTATTAAAAGCTAGGACTGATTTTTTTTTGTAATTTTTAAGAATAGAAAGAGAAACCGATTATTATTATTAGAGGCCAGGAAGCACTGCCACCAACAAGATCTATTGTGCCTGGCCTATATTTTAACCCCATAGGCTTGTAATAAATTTTAGCACTAATTGGGGATTGTTGTTCCAAAGTTTATATGGGTTTACAACAGTGTCACCGAAGTGACAAAATCTTTGTCTGCCGAGTGCAGGACACTCGCAGAGCACATGCACTGAACTTTCAGTGTCCATTTCACAGAAACGACAGACGTCAGTATCAGAGAGGCCTAATTTTTTTAGATGGTATCTTTGGTTACAATGACCTGTGAAGTAACCCGCTAAAATGCGTAAGTCCTCTCTACTAAGCGAAAGAGAAACAGATAATTGTGCCCGGTATTGATCGGTGTATTTTTAAATAAAAAACTAGAAAACAAATTATGTTTGGCTATGCCGAAGCTCAAATATCCTCCGCCATTTCAGTGAAACCACATATCTCTATTATAAGTGGGCGTTGTTCTTATCGGATCACGCCCTTTTTTGGTAAGTAGTTTTGTGTTCCTACCAAAGTGTTGTTTACCGAATTTGAACTGGTTATTTAGACTGTAACTATTTTTATTCATATTTTTCCGCATGGAAAGGGGTGGTTGTATGGGAGGTGGGCGTGGTTCTTATACGATCACGCCCACCTCCGATATACTTTGTCATACCTACCACGTCCCCTTCTGGCCGTTACAAACGGAAGAACAAACTCAATATACCAATGCACTTACACGTGGCGAAGGGTATAACTAGTTGGAGAATTATTTTAGGCTATGCCGAAGCTACAATCTAAGGACGAACGCTAAACGTCCCATGTCACCTGCTATGTATGTATGGATGTGATGTAGTCGATTTACCCTTTCTGTATCAAAAAAAAAAACGAAGACTTAAATGATTCAGCAAATATTACAACATACATGAAATTCTGCTATATTTTCATTGGTTTACAGGATATTTGATACAAAGTAATCCATTGAAGAAGCTCTAATTTTCAATAAAATTATTGAACTGTCCATTCTTGGCCACCATTTCTGGAATTATGTTGGTTTGTATATGTTGCATCGCCTAAAAGTATTTTTCTCGCTTAACATACATATTTAAAAATATAAAAAAAAACTATAAGATACATAAATGAATTTCACTTTCTACAACTCCTTTCAAATTGATCGCACAAAATAAAATGACATATTAAAGAACATGTCAAGAACAGAATGACAGCATTTAAGTTCCAATGTTTTCTAATGGTTACGTAAAATTTTGAATTAATTTTCAGAGGGGTTTTTCCGATAATGGCATATCGAAATTTTGTATTTTATTATAAATTAATTTGTTGCTTCAAACTTATATCTAAGCCAATATACACATAAAGTCCTTTATGGCCAACGCATATAAAAGGGAAATTTCACAATTACCATTAGTACCTACCAATAGTAAGACAACAACAAAAACAACAATACTATATTTGAATATACAAATCTTTTTTCGTGTAAAGTAAATAATTTCCAATACACGAATGCAATGTTTTACCTCTGTACATATGTATGTATGTATGTACCTTGTAGAATCGTCTAAAAGCTAACTCCGAGCAAGGCAAATGCGATAGGAACGGGTTGCCATATTTTTAAATCGATTTCACATTTGACTGCTTTTGATAACGGCAAATCGGCCGCGATAAAGATTTGTTATCAGACCAAATAGACGAGCGACCATTTATCCATACCATCTGACATACCATGCGCACGAGCGCACAACTGCGATTGGCTCCCAGCTGCCAGCCAGATTGTCGAATGGGAGGAGTCGTGTGCTGCCCCCCCTCCCCTTACCAGCAGCACACCTCGCCCAACACACACAGCCGCTTTCAGCGCAACAAAAACACAAAACGCTTCTTGGCCAAAAATTCATAAAAGAAAATAAAATGGTTAGAGGGGCTCCATAAGGCTCCGCTCGCGCTCGTGCTCGTGTTTCGGCCAATTGTGTTAGGTGCCGCTTGTGTGTGTGTGTGCTAGACTATGACAGCCATATTGGCGTTGCCACTCGTTTGGGTGGAGTCAATTTCAAATTATTTAAATCAATGCGAAACAAAAACAACAACAAAACAGGTAAGCAGAAATAAATATTTGCGCTGTGCTCGGCAGCAATTCAACTGCGAAATTGTTTATTTAACACTATTTCCGGATTATGTAATTCAATGATTTTTAAAACAAATATGGCAATTGATTTTTAAATTGAAAAAATAACGCACAGACATACGAGTACATACATACATATATACATACAATATAAATGTACATGTACATACCTACGTTACTATAGTATATACATTTCAATGTGTGCGAGTGACGTTTGTAAGTTTATTCGTGCATTTGTATTAAATTTGTATTTTTTTCAAATGACGCGAACATTTAAATTGGAAGTTTAATGAAATAATTTAAGAAACTTGTATAAATAATTTAAGTAATAAATTAAAATAACATTTAATATTTTCAAACTTATTTAAAAGTGTGTATCAACTGAAAAAGTTTAACGAAATATTAAATTTATATGCTAAGCAATTTCCGAGTCATTATAAAACATAAAAGATATTTCATCTGAGATCTGTTAAGCATTTATTTATAAGATACTTTGCTTAAAGTTCGCATTATCGCAAGGCTTGCTAATAGATACAATATAAATATTAAATAATTTGTATTCTGCAAAAGGAATGCAATCATATCTTTGTAAAAATAAGGGCTAATTCTTCGATCATTCGGACCACCCTCGTCTGATAAGTACGTAGTCTCACCGTCCGATGGAGGACTACTTTGCAGAGCTCGAGAAAACGTATTTTTCAGCCGGGTTAAAGAAGTTGGAGCATCGCTGGATCAAGTCTAACGAACTAAAAGGAGACTATGTTGAGAAATAAATAACCACTTTTCCAGAATTTTCGTTTTTCTTTTGTAGGCTAAATACTTATCGGACCACTGTCTTATATTGGTACATCGTTTGAATTAGTTTCTTAAAACCAATGCTGGGCACGAACTAATATTTTGAAAACCACTAAAAAGTTAATTAACTCGCGTTAAATTTCTTCAGTTAATTTAAAATTTTAAAGAGTAAAAGAAGTAACAAAAACGGAAAAATGAATTGAATTAGGCCAAATCGAATGACAGATACTTGAATATGAATAAATTAGATTATATTAGATAAAAACTAACTGAATCAAAAATTTAACGAATTTCTAGATTAAAGAAATGAACTTAACATATTTAAATTTTTAATTAACTTTTCTGGAATTAACGAAGTTAAATTCTTAATTAACGATGCCCACCTATGCTTAAAACGCAAAGCGTTCTCTTACGCTTAAACGACCAAAGATTCTTTTGAATTTCGATATTTTCTGAAGCCATGCCAATAAAACCTCTTGAATTCAAGAGGTCAGCCATGTTTGTTTATTTTTATGCAAAGAAATGACTCCGGACACTTTTGTAACATAGACCTATTATCCTGTTTTTTCCACTGGAGTCTTCCAGGTCTTTATACTTTTGTTACAGGAAAATTAATTTTTTAATTACTGATTTTGCTTCAAGTTGATTTAATGGTAATTTACCAGTTAATTTCCCAAGTCCGGTATTCATAAACTCTTTTACATGTGTACAAATACCTAAAATATTGAGTTGTAGTCGACCACAGCAGTTAACATTAGGCACGCCTTCTTTCGAGTATTCCTAAAGTGGCTGCATCAGTTTTCTTCTGATCCATATAGTAGCACAGTTAAGCGGGTTTTTGGTATCTGACGAAAGATTACTCTTCTTTCCATTTGCTGAGCTCGAAGTAATACCTCTTAAGAGTGATTCCGAGAGACAGTCGTGCCAGGTTATTCACTCTTTCAAGGCGGACATTTGTTATTCTTGCGTTCACAAATTGACTTCAGGACCGCTTTTTCACGAAGGCTTCGCAGTGATAGTATGCCAGCATCATCAGTAGAGTTGTTTTGTGTTTTTCATTCGTATCTGCTTGAAGTTGCTTTCCAAATTTTATTCACTATCCTCCAAATATGGAAACAAATTTTGAAAAGCTTGCTGATTTTTTTCTTTCTATTTTTTGGACATGTTTTTCTTATTACTCTCAATTGCCTCAAGAACCACCTTGGCTCCTGCCTTTCGACATCAGAAAATAACAACGCCCAATTATGTCTATTGGCGTATGTGAAGAGTTGGAATTTTAAATTAGTTTCGTTAATATATTCTCTGTTTTTTTTCGCAATTATTAGGTTGAAGAGGTCGTCCTGTCTGAAACCATACAATCCTAAAAAACCATCATTCCAAAAATATATTTCTCAAATGGCGAAAAATCTTAAATGCCAGATGAAGTACCTTGCAATTCACCTTAATTGAATGAATTTCTTTAACTGAGAACCGAACTCGGAACGAAATCCTAACACGCCACTGTTTGTGTAAACTTCTGGTGTACCTATCGCAGACAATAATTAAAAATTGTGCAATGCGCCAGATCGATCGCTCGAATGTGTCTCCATGAACGCTGTTGGAAATTGTGTTCGAGGGATGCGTGGGCCGGAGCTAATAAGTTTGATTTGTTTCAATTAACAAAGTCGATCGCAAAAGCAATTTCCAAATCTGCCGTTTGAAGGGCGAATTTCAGTTAATGCCGCAACATCGAAGTACGGGTGAATATCGCGGTTGCGTGACTGGGTGCCATCTGGCGGTTGGGCGGCTTAAACCGATTCATACGAGTATATCACATTTGAGTTTTAATGGATTTCAGCAATTGTTTTTGTTGCTTTGTTTTCTACTTTTTCAACATTCATTCATCCACTCATTGAATCAACAATTTAAGAATCATTGCCGATCGAGGCAAGAGGATGACGCTATGGACTTAAGGCGCGCTTTGTAAAAGTGTCGGCAGACCGCGTGGTCTGGCACGGCTCTGTTCGGTTTGGCTTGTCATGGCTTGGCTTGGCTTGGCAGGGTCCGGTATGAGATTGGGACTGAGAGTACGGCGCTGCATGTTGGCCAATTAATTGCCATTAAGCGCATTTGAAGATTTTTAATTAAAACAAAATCTTCTTAATTTAAATTGATCGCCAGTGGTTAATGACATTGCGGTCGGGCGGTGCAGCCGAGAGTTCAGAGACAGAGTTCCGACAGATACACAACAAAAACAAAAAGCACATACATATCTGATGGTTAAAAAAAAAATTGGTACAAAGCAAATTCACCGAAATCGAGTATGGACGGTATTGGGCGACAGCAGTTGAGGTGGGGCGGATGGGGTGCGAAGTTGGTTTGTCAACTGTTCTGACATAATTTTTTTTAATTATATTTTAATTTTTATCATCTGCTTTAATCGAAATGAATTAACTTGTTTTGTTGTTGTTGTTGTGTTTTTTTTTTGAGCTTTGCAATGCGCGAAAATCACCAGCAACAGTTTTGACATAAAAGGCGGTCGATCGGTCGCACCAATTTAATCTTTAATATCGCCATAATTCTTCTTTATAATTTTCAATCATTAAAGTGGTTTCTTACATTTTCAGTTTGTTTGTTTGTTTGTTATTGTTGTTGTTGTTGCTTTTTCTGGGTTTTATGATCGCGCTTGTTTAGATTATTACTGCGCGTTTACCGAATTATTCACTTCTGTATGCCGCCTTAATTTGACCTTTGCTTTTTTTTAGCTTCGTTTCAAAGCGCTGAAGAAGCTTTTAAAATATAGTTTGCGAGTTGATAACAATTAACGAATGTTTATTCAAACGTCTTGAGTTAGTTTAAAGGGAATTAATAACCATTATACTCCTATGTAAACTAATTCTTTGATGTGAAGAAGTCAACATCAACCGAAAACTAAAAGGTTGACTTTAATGTAAGATGAAAAAAAAAAATATCTATATATGTATTTTTTTTTTATAATTTATATCTCTGAATTAGATCTTTATTGCTCATAGTAACTTTTAGAATACAGCTTTTATTAATTTTTGTGAACCCTAGTAAATAACATCAATTAAAACTGTCGCACTTATCCGTCGAGAAAATGGGTTGGCCTCTCAACGACAGATGCCGGAGCTGCAACCAAGAAGGATCTAAAGAAACGGTTTTCCATTTCCTATGTGAGTGTTCGTGTCTGGGTACTTTACGCCATTGATATTAGGAAAATTCGCAAAAGTTGACCATAACGAGCTTCCGAAAATTTAAATAGATGTTAATAGTAGGTTTATAAATCAAGATCATTTGAAAAGACCGGGCTTAAGTGGTTTCGCAAGTGGTGTACCAGGCTCATTAAGCCTGAATTGTGTCTCCTTAGGCATTACCTTAACCAACTATCCAACCTACGTGACGGCATGTACGAGTTCAGAAATTAGAAAATTCTCCCTCTTTAGTATTTAGAGAAATTAATATTAATAAAACTTACCGATCTAAAGATAAACTTTTTTTAATATGGTATTTAAATTTTGTACTCCTGCGATGGTTAAAGTTAACTGAATTTATGCACTTCTAAAGGGTGCAGGCGATATCTTCAAATTCTACAACTTTTGGTCAGCTAGTTGTTTTTTTCAAAATTTAGATTTCGAAAGTTGTTTGTTATACTGATTTAATTTTGAAGTCAATCGCTCTATTAACAAACATTTTTTAATTTGTTCTCCTCATGAATGAAGTAAGTGTCCCTTATATATAATACTAGCGAATGCCCGGCATTTGTCGCAAGCCACTTAAAATAATAAAATGTTTGTTTTTGAAATTAATTTCTTCAAGTAAATACATTCATTTTTTATATATAAATAATTAATAAACTTCCCGGTACTCCCTGTTGTAGCGATTCTGATTGTAAATTGTTCTAATTACGCCAACTTATTAAATTATCGACATTTCATATTTTTAGGAGTAATGTTAGCGAAATGATACAATGAAGGAAATAAATATAGAAAAATTCATTTATATATATAGAAAGATAATTATTAATAGTTAAATTTCTTAAAAAATTAAAACTTTATTAAGATCGAAAGTAAATTTTAACTAAAATTATTACTTATACATCGACTAAAATAAGTTGTATACAAATACAAATTTTCTTCGTAATATGTTGTAAAGTTTATTTTAAATCGAAACGGATATTCGGTTCGCCTTATGTTAAATTTAAGAAACGACTTTCTTTGTCTGGGCCGCTGATTTCTATTCGAATAGAATTTTCATCACATCGTTTTATATTTCAATTTGTATTTAAATTTTAAATATTTCCATCAACTGCTTAAATCCTTTCCGTTTAATGTAAATCAGATAATCCGAAAATTGGCCACGACATATGGAACCGTGTAATTTCAGCACAGAACCAGCGGCGCACTTTTGTGAAAAGGGATCAACGCCGTCGCACTGAACCGAACCAAACCGAACCACACCACACAACAACAAACGGAAGCAATCCAAGCTAAACACTGAGAAGTGCGCACAGCTTCAAACAATTTTCAAATCATGAATAAATTTTGCGGTTAAATTGTTACATTAAACAACAGTAGTCGCAAATACAACAACAACACCAACAAGAGGGACACGTGCCGTCGCAAGAGTAGTACGGGCGAGGGGGAGGGGAACAAACATAACTCGAATATTCCCTGTATTTAAAGGATAATGTTCGATCAGCCGCGGCCACAAATACACGCAAACAAGAAAAGGTTAAAAGGGAAGTTTCAATTTCAAGCCCAAACGACTGCGCTCATACGCAATAACCTCAACAATCAACAAAGGAACAACAAAGGAACAATCAGCGCGCCATTGGACAACCCTTTACTTAACAATCGAAGATGAAGAAGCCACCCTACGGAAAAGGGCTTTAAACGCATTGCTTACGCTCGACTTCATATGTGACAAAATAATAACATCAACAACAACATCAACATCAACAACAACAACAATAACAACAACGACAGGAATAGCTACAACGAAATACAGGCCACATAGCTGACAATATGCGTTAATAGAAATCCAAATGCAACAAATTAGCCAAAAGTGGAACAAAAAAATGTAACAGATAAGAGAAAGGACAAATAAGTATGAACTACGTATATTTTAGGAAAAGTAGAGCACAACTACTCGAACGCCAGGCAGAAGGGGTAATTATTTAAATTATAGCCTTTTGGTGGAACGTTTAATTCCCTCATCGTCAAAAAGGCGCAGCTACAACAACTCAACGCTTACGAAGGGCGTATGAATATACTGGGGGCAAGGGACGTTTTAAACCCCCCCAACCTTTTGAAAGTAAAAATATTATATACATACACGTTTTAGTTTAGGCATACAAGTATTTATTATAAGTGAGCGTTGTTCTTATCCAATCACGCCCATTTTTTGTGAGAAGTTTTGTCATACTACTTAAATGTTAAATAGCGAATTAACACCGATTATCTATACTGGAATTATTTAATTAAAATGTTTATTCATTATAGAGGTGGGAGTGTGTATAGTAGGCGGGAGTAGTTTTAGTCTGATCTTACTCATCTTACAACTTAACCACTTCTTAAAGAATAGTATCTCACATTTCAGCTCAATATCTCTGTAAAATACGGTTATAGTCGCTCGGACAAACATAAGGACGGACATCTCTTAATCTATTCAGAATTCGACGCTGATCATTTATACAGATATTGTCAAATCTACCACGCCTATTTATTGGCATTACAAAAGAAGGAACAAACTTAATGAAAGAACTCAAAAAAAAGTAATAGGCAGATTAATATACATTACTCATTTTACATTACCAATATTTTAATGTAAAATATTTACTTAAAATCGAGAGGAATCCGCTTAGCAGGTCCACCAGAAGAAAGGATTGGCCAACAATTACATGGAGGAGACCGGTGAAGGCTGAAAAAAATGTAATCGAACGAAGGTGGTCTTAACTAAAAAACCATGACTGACAACCGAGTTCGAAGAAGATCTGGAGTGGTAGGCACTCTAGTCCAGCTATGGATTAAAGAAATTGATGATGATCATGACATACATAATGACTCACTCAATTGTCGTTAAAACCGGTTTTGTGGCCTACTGCTAAATGATTCCAAATGATATACTTAATATATATGTAGTATAGCTCTAAAATAATGCCAGTAGTTTCCTTAGAGAGTTAATTAATTTTTGCTGTAGTTTAACGCTTAACATCAAGTTATCTACGCCTTTGACGCCTTTGCTGACGCACTGCAATGATGACATTTGTAACTGTCAGAGCGAATGATTAGCCAAAGTCCACCTCTGCCCTCGCCTGGTCTGATGCTTTCCATTCTAAGGTAATTACGAAAATTATAAAATAAAATACCAAACCAAGTGGAAAACTAAAATGGGCGGTACCCCAGCAAAACAATTCCACCCGCAAATTCCCCAAAGAAATCAAGCTTAAAAGTATTTAACGCTAGTAGCTACTATTTGCTATGTAGTACATACATACTTTCACATCCGACAAAAGTTGTTTATTATGTCATCCGATTGCGATTGTCATCAACCTCACCTCACCAAGCCGTTCCGTCCGTCCGTCGCTAGGGATTGGGTTGGCCTGTTGCTACTGCTGCTGCTGCTGGGTTGGAATTTGCTGCAGTTAAGCTCAGATTATTTAACAAAAGTTTTAAATGTGTGAAACTATTAATTAAGCTTAATTAGCGGCTGAGACTGGAAAATGAATAGTGCAGCAATTAATTTGACCTTTTTTCGTTCTTGGGTGGCACGGCACACCTTGCTGCAAAAAAATTGCTTTAATTGCACAATGTCATTATGGATTACGGTATTTTTTATTGTACTCTACTATAATATTGTATATTGTAAATTATGATGAAATTATGGCGTTGAAAAGTAGTTCACAATTTTCATATTAGATCGTTTGCAGATATATGAAATTTTTGTAACACCCTGTTTTCATTTTTCTTCCGAATTTAAGAAAATCGATTTCAGGAGGTGGTTAAAGAATTGATTCACTCAAATACTAAATTAAATATTTCAGCTATTTAAGCTTTGACAAAAGTTTCTATTTACAAAGTTGCCCATTAGCCGCACGCAAAATTCAAATAAAATCGTAAAGCAAAATCAAGTTTTTCATAAAATTACAAACAAACAAACAAACAAAAAAACATGGAAAGAAATCTGTTGTGGTTATCTCCGCAGGACATCTCCACGAAAAGACAATTATGGACAAACATGCTAATTTGTGAAAATTACGAAAGTTAAAGCAGAATTCCTCAATATTCGTTGGTGGAGCGTGATTTTTCGCGTTTATTATCATCGGATCCAATCATGCCATGAACGGACGGACGAACGAACGATGACGATGACAACGAAGCGACGGACGCGCATCACGGCACAGGTGACAACTGACATGCCGTCCTCGCTGAGGGTCAACAGTTGTGCGCCACGCCGACACACCTAATTCACCAAAATGCTGTCGAAGTGAACCACACCTTGGACTGATACTGAAGGATACGACGGATTCTATCAAGCGTGTGTGCTCTGCGGCAGAACTTTAAATTATCACCACGAAAATGGAAAAGGATTAAAGGGCAACATGCATTCTAGCCGGCTAATTGCCTTTTTTTTTTTTTTAAATGTATGCAAAAATGTTTGTTATGTTGCCTTAGATTGGTGTCCATAAACACAAAAGCAAAGTGGCTTGGCTTGGCTTGGCTCGGTCAGCAAGCTATGCAACCGTAACGGAGTTACACGCAAAGGGGTAATTAATTTAATGTGATTGCGAGGAGCGAGGAAGAGCTTACCTTGAAATTGTTTTGACAAAATACTCAGAGGTTAAACTATGTCTTAAAGTTATTGTTTATTCATAGTTTACATTTTTAATATTAAAAGGTTCAATAAATGGTTTTGGTAATCGATTTTAAGCCGTTATTTACAATAACTAAATTTATTAACTAGAGAAGCCGATAGCCCTGGAAGTAATGCATTAATCTTTGTTATAACTCTAATTATAATATATAACTTATACTTCTACTACTCATTAACTCGAATAAAATGTGAAAGAAAACTCTGAGTAACATATTTTAGTTCTATTTAAACTCAACAATCAGTCTATAAATACGCCCTTCAAGAATTGAGCCAGATATATTACCTGTAATTTAATCGGTAGCGCTACTGAACTATCAGTTGAATTCACATGTTATATACTACTTATATTTACTAATCGCATGAAAAAAATCTTTCAAGCAAATTAATTACGAGTACAAACTATAAATGGACTTTTGGAAATATTTGTAATGAGGTATGATTAATATCATTTCTGGTTACTATGAATAAAAACCTCGTAACTTTTGCTGTAATGAATGAATTTACCAAATAATATAGAAAATATTCTTGATTTAGTTATGGTGAATTTTTAACTTTTGAATTTTTTATGGTATGCTAAATACATTTTATTGAACTTATTGAGTTTTCCATTGAAAGTTTTTGAAAACATAAATAAACATGAAAAGAAACTAGGCTGACCGTATGGTTCCAATTCTGGTGCACCACCACTGTTATCAATGATCTTTTGTTGCATTTTTTGGTGATTGAGTAAATTGTTACCCGCTTGCGTACCTCCACTTTTAAGTGCACATCACTCTTAAGTAACCAATTGTTTGGGGTTTTTAGTTTTTCCACATTTTGCATATAAATTTAATCTCTTAAGAGCTTTTCCGCTTAAGTGCCTCATCCACTATTCTTTAACTTTAATATAACAAATTTACTTTAAGTTTTTCCTTTTGTACATTTGAAATCGAACAATTTATGTAAAGTTTTCAAAAAAACAACTCTAAAATCTATACTAAGATATGCGTATTTTACATCACTAGCGTCAATCACATTAGTTAATTTAACTTGATTAATTATTTTAATAAAAATTTGTTTTTAAACTTTTGTATATATGTGCACTTAGACTGGTTTATATTACTGCATTGAGGCACTTGAGCGAGTTTTAATATATGTTTTGAGCTACTTAAGAGCCATTTTAAATAAATGCCTTGTGGTAATTAACAGGGATTTTTTATTGTGCCCTACCCGCTTAAGTACCAACAAACCCATGCATTTTAGGTAGAGGCAATACTGTACTAAATTATTTATACCGGCAGATTACGAAAGTGGTTACTATGTGCCGCCTTATTGAGTGGCAGACTTTAAATACCCTGTACCATGTCCTTCAGGTGATAGTGCAATAATTTCAATTCACTTTTTTACATTTTACAGTACGAAATTAGATCTAGGAATTAAATGCCAACTTTTAGTGCGAAGTTCATTTTAAACGATTTTTTTTTAAATTTCATTGAACAAACTGGGCAGGCCACTCGTTCAAACTTTTCTCGTGCTCTTTGGCTCGGTTTTGGTTCAGATCTCATTTGTAAAACTACGATAACAATCTAAAAAGTTGTTGTATGTCGTTGTAGTCTAATATGCTAACAACAACAACAATAATAATTTCTAAATTTAGAATAAATTTAGAACAAGACAATGAGTAATCAAATGTAAACATTCCACATAATTTGTCTATGGGACCAGCATCAGAGTAAACAGCAGACAAACTCGAATATAACCACAACAACAACAGCACCAAAAACAACAACAAGAATAACAGTAATTGCTACTGTCGAGTGTGTCATTGCGGTTACTTAAAAAGCCGACCACACTGTCTCCTCCAACACTTGCCACAAACGAAAGCACCCACTTGGCAGCGACTGTTTGTCATATCTTCTGCGACGCTTCAGCTATGTATGATGTACGAGTACATACGTAGTTATCTATGCTTGTCTGTTAACCCATTATATAGCAGACTTCATATTTTATCTATCTATATTGTTTATTTTAAGTTATGAGGAGTCTTGGAATCAGAGTATTCTCTGATTTCAGATACATCCATCGTTGAAGTAGGTTCCCTCGAGTCATATGACGTCAGAGTATGGGCGTAGTAGATAAAAAATTTTGTTTATGAAAAATTTCCACTCAATGGGTTTAAGTCAGTTTGTGTGTATCTGTGTAATTTGCAATTAAAACTTACACTATCAAAATGATGATGATGTCATGATGTCATATGTTAGCCGCCGCTACTTTACTGTGCGTCCAAATGATTCACGGACGCCCGAAGCTACACACATCCAATCCATCCGGAGGCGACACGCAGCATAAAACTCTTGAAGCAAACCAAAGAGTATCTCATAGATCGCTTATGCGAAAGTGTACTATAAGTATCTCATGCGCTGAATCTAGACAGTATGGCCAATTTAGTCTGGTTTGGCAAATCAATTAAATTCAATTAAACCCCCAACACTGCTAATGAATGATAATGGAAGGGTGACAGACAAAGCGACATCCACACTGCTGCGGACACATCGGACACAGCGGAATACGCGTTCCGGACACAACGCTCGAAACACAAAAGTCGATCGCGTTTGTTGATGGCGCGAATTTTTTTAATTTTGTTATTTCATTTTTTTTGCAAGCGATACACCGGAAAACAATCTAAATTGCATTTTTTTTTTGAAATAATTGTAAGAGTTTTCAATCTTTCGGATAGGCTCGGTAAGTCTTTGAGTGGTTGGCTTAAAGTGATCTGGATATTAGCCCGATCAGTTTTGTGTGTGTTCAATATTGGTTAATTATAGTCAATATTTTAATTTAATATTAAATTTGAGCTTTTAGACTTTTTGAGAGGTAATGACCGAATTGACATAGCTTCGGCTTAGATTCCAAACGCATTTATATATTTCGGACACATACTCGTATACTTAATAGTTAAACCTCCATTTGCGATCGATACATTATTTAATATACTTCTATATATATTAGGTGTACAAATAAGTTTCCGCCGTTTTTTGTTAATAAAATAATATTTAAACGATTTTAAACGATGTGAGACTGCTTGCTGAGTGACTTCTAAACTAAGTGCAAGTTCCTTTTGTGTTTGAGACGAATCTTCACCCAATAATTTCTCCAAATCTGCATCCTCGTAAATTTTCGGCCTTCCACTGCGATCTTTGTCTTTTATGTCAAAATCACCTTTTTTAAATTTTTGAAACCACTCACGACATGTTCTCTCACTCAAAGCATCCTCATTATATGCTTCTACGAGCAATCGATGCGACTCAGCAGCAGATTTTTTTATATTAAAAAAATAAATTAAAAGTTCCCGCAAATGACACTTAGTTGGCTCAAATTGAGACATTTTTAGATGAAGAAAAATATATGATGCTAATGCGAACTTAATAACATGATAAGGTTATGTTGTTCTGGAATAAACAAACTAATTTTCAAGTAGGTTACCATCTGCGAATTCCAACGTAAACCTCGTGCCACGCCATCTTTCTCAAAACGGCGGAAACGTATTTGTACACCTAATAATATACTTCCATACATAAGTTATTATGAAAGGAAATTTTCAAATAAATTAGATTGCGAACTAAATTCCATGTTGTGCACTCGACTTTCCTTAAGAGAATCCTACGTTCAGTGTATTAATGCATACTCGTACATATGTATATATAAAACGTTGCGTCTTTTGGTAGTTATGATTTGGTCCGTTATGGTGGAAACGCTTCTCACGCCATGGAATATGGTCAATTTGACATTTTCGAACTTTTGCATGATTTTAAAACTTTAATTATTTTTATTACTATTTGTTGTGTGGACGGACGCTCTGGTAGTTGCATCAGTATTGCTGGTGTTGTTGTTGTTATTGTTGTTGTCACTGATACCCATGCACCAATTAAAAACGCTTGTACATATCTGGGCGCTGGGGATAGAGTTTAATTACAACGCACTGGATTCATTAAAAACATCTCTCGAACGATTTAATTACACGCCACAATTCGAGGCGAACACTTTCCGAGCAATGCGAAAATATTTATTTACTATATGAATAGTTTTTTTTTTTAATTTGTTTTTGTTTTTGTTTTTTTTGGTTTTCATATTGTTTAAAAGTGCATTTAATTTTTTAACGCGCGCCAGTTGTGGGAAACAACCATGAGACGCGCGCATTTCAAAAGCGTTTAAATTTAATGCGAATTAATTCGAAATGATTTTCCTCCGGCAAGTAAGTATGTATGTATGTATGTATGTATGTATGTATGTATGTATGTATGTATGTATGTATGTATGTATGTATGTATGTATGTATCTTTCGTTGTGAATCTTTTAATATTTAATGCAGGAATTTATTCGTTCGGGGTCCATTAATAAGTATCTACAACAACAGCGCAGCGAGTCAAGACTCAAGAGTCCTTTGATACGTCGCGACGTTACATTTGAAATGGAAATTGGTTAACCTTTTTCGTTTTTTTTTGTGTGCAATATTTTATCTGCATCCATTAAATACTCTGCGAGTATCTTGCTAGAATATGGAAATTGCAAACTGCCTTTGGCGTTCGTTTATTGTTGCTTTCTGCTTTCTCTTTAGTTTAAACGAGAACTTTGCAATAACAGATTAGAAGATAGAAAACTGTCTTCGTCTTCGTAACCTCTTTGCGGAGTATTTACAGTGGTCTTAAATCACGGTTTACAAGTATATTGTACAAAATAAAATTGAAACAACTAGTATGATAATTATATTTGGTTATGCCGAAGCTCAAATACCCCTCCATTTTATATTCAACGCGCATATGTGTTATATATCGCTATTACAGGTGGGCGTTGTTCTGATCGAATTTGAATTGATTATCTATACTGGAACTATTTTATTTAATTAGTTTTCATATACAAAGGGAAAGTTTGTAAGGAAAGGGGGACGTAGTTTTGATCCAATCTCGCTCATCTTTACTTAACCTCCGCTTAGAGAATTGGACCTCACATAACAAATTTCAGCTTGAAATCTCTTAATCACTTGGACATATCGACTCAGAATGCAATCATTTATACATATGGTAAGTATTGCCATATCTAATGGGCGTTACATATGGAAGAAAAAACTCAAGGAAGTATCTAAGGGTATAAAAATATTTGTTTTAAATGTATTTATGGATTAAATTTATAATTGATCTTTAAAAAGTCTGGAGCAAAAATATTACCAACAGCTCTTTGAAAAAAAAAATAACTTTGATTAAAATTCTTTTAAATAATACAAAAAAATAATTAATTCAATGGTTCTAATTTATGTTTTTTTAAGTTTCAGCAATTATATTTTGTTTCATTTTGTTAGAAGAAACTTTTTGCAGAATTCATACCACAGTGCAATGTTCAACTAAATGTAAGTGACTTAAAAGTGTATTTGTGGCAATATAATCTGTTATAATACGAGTATATAGCCGTGAGAATTTTTGTTTTGTAAATTTCGATTAAAAAGTTAAATGTCGAAAAAGGCATAAAAAGAAGGTCTTTACCATTAGGCTTCATTAAATAGCTTTCAGAAAAGTCCTTAACAAAATCCGGGATAAAACGTATAATGCGATACTTGTTTTAATCGATAGTTAAAAAAGATATCGGCAGCTCGTGGAGGCAACTTTTCATCATGCATTTCGATAGCAAGACCATCGTACTTGGATTCGAACAGAATCACTGATCACACTTCCGACATATGTCAAAACGCATTTGAAATACAATATATTAATTTATTTTAAACTGATAAAGTTTAAGCCTTGAGGCGAGTTTAAAATTAGTTTTATAGTGAAGAATAAGGAGTACGAGGATGTGACCTAAGGAGAAATAAAAGTGGACATTCTACCATTATCAGGCAGCAAAGAAGATTAAGAGTTTCTTCAAAACATGCAATTTGAATTAATTTTTATGGAATATCTTTCTACTTATGGTCTACCTCATCTATTAACAGTGGAACAATTTATTGCACTTTCATTTGAGAATGAGACTCCTCAGCGAATGTCGATGCTCGAAACAACCATAGTTTTGGACACCTGCCTATCGAAACCATTTCCATTTCACTTTGACTCAATAACGTTATATGGTCTACCATTAACTTTTGACATTCACTTTATTTTCGAGGACATTTTTCTTCTGTATTTGTTATCGCTCTAAACTTATTTTGAAAAAAAAATTAAAAAAGAATTACTTTTCTATTATCGAGTAATAAATAAAAGGTAAAGAAAGTAGAATTGTAAAATTGTCCCTCTTCACCTCGATATTGTTTCTCTCTTTGAAAATTGAATTTTTGAGCAGTTGCCATGGTTGCTACAAAATTATCAAGTAAATAAAAACAACAACAGGCAGAGAAATAAGGCAGAAATCAAGGTGAGTTCCTTCTTTCCTTATATTATTCAACCATGAGTTCGATAAGATTTAAATGAGATATCAAAATTGGTTGCTTTATACAATAATCGAATTACTCGATCCCTAGACTCTAATACAAAAATCACAATATCTGATTTAAAGAGAAATTTGATATAAAAGTTTGAGCCATTTCTTGTATATTACCAGTATATAAATATAAGTAATAATTGAAGAGGTCTCCTGCTAATCGTCTGTGTTAAATCAGAAGCATTTTCTTAGCTTTTAAAGGGAGGGATATAAAAAAAAGCAACAATGATTTTTGAACTTTTTCTTTTAATCGAACTTGAGGCTACTAAGGATTAATTCCTTATTTGAACATGTACAGTATCATGAAGTCCCATTTGTAATTGTTTTAACATCACCTTTTTGGACATATACACAGTATGCTTTAATACATATCGATGATAAATGCATTATCCAACTTGTCAAGATGTTTCGAAATGATTAAATTCTTTTTTATATTACATATGCAATGACTAATTAAATTTCATCGCATCCATTTTATTCATCTCAATTATGTAAAACCTTTAAAAGTATCGCGCAATTTTTTATTCGTCTTCCTTAGACGATCCGTGGCAATAACACTCACTCATGTCAGGCAACATAAAATTGTACTTTATAGTGTCGCGTGTTTTTCAAACGTCAAAAGCATCCGTCAGAAACAGGTAAAAGGAAGACGTCGCTAACCACAGATAATTCACCCCCAACCCCCATGGCCGCCCTTTCCTACTCTACCAATTATAACAACAACAACAACAACAACAACAACAACAACAACAACAACAGCAACAGCGCATACATAATTTATTAACATCATTTGCCGTTGATTTCGATTGGAATCGAATGAGTATCGTTTTTCACGAAATTATTTGGCACTCTTCTTGCCTGAGCGATGCTAAAAATTGCTTGGGGATCAATGGCGCACCAGCTCCATGAACCTTGCCACCACTCCACGAAAATGCTCCGCCACCGCCATTCAATTTGCTTGGCTATCGCTCGGCTGACGACACCTATAAACATTAACGTGTCAATAAAGGTAATTCATTATGTCGCTGTAGAATACCCAGCGGGACAAAAACAAACAACCGCAACAACAACAAGTGTCTGTCGTCTACTGCCATGCAAACAGTGAAGGGCAACTCTGTAGCACTTTCAAATTTTTTACATGTATGTACAATTATTATTACGTACAATATTGTCAATAATACTACTTAGAAAAATACTGTAGGCAGCACTAATTAAAAACAGTTAAATGAACTGTTAAATTCTCGAAAAGAGGTTCGAAACTCGATCGAGTTTTTCTGTTTTCGCGATTCAGGAAGTGTAAATTTTGCAATAATCATAGGATGAACCTTAGTAAAACTTTGAATATAAAACTGTTCCTTTAAATTAAATCAGATTAGCGTTCTATATAAATACTTGCAGTACTTACAGTCTTGATCTGTTTTTTCGTATACGGGAGAATAGAAAGGTAGGAAACGATGTTAAAGAAGAGAAGTTAAGAAAGTTCATTATATTTCAGCAAGCTAAAAATTTTTTTCTCGAACTTCTTCAATCGGTTTACAAGTAAAAACTAATACAAAGAGTGAAGTAGAAAAGATAAAGAAGAGTTTTATACGTTCCGTACCACTACAATCTTCAAAAAGCTTGGCCCAATCTTCTCGATAGGCCAACTATTCAAAAAACTTGTAACTGCGACAGAATTTTAACTCATCATATTCCAATACAAGCGGAAAGTAAAACAAGCTCGTTTTATATGTTCGTTTTTTTCTCATCACTGTACAAACATTGGTATCTGTATGTTTTTTTTATTGGTGCTTTGTTTGACAACATTTGCTTCTGCTGCTGTCATTGTTGCAGGCCGACCGCCCGCTTCGAGTCAAGCAGCAAGAAACTCTGAGGCATCTAATGCGGTTTTTCGATAAATAATAAAATGTATCTCCAATGTATAATAAAATGTTTATAGGATGAGCGTACATGAACAAATCGAATGTGAAGTTGCTTAAGGGTCAGAGCGGAGACATATCGATATAAATAAATACCAAATAAAAGTAAGTGTTCGGTCAGGATCGCACTGAATGAAATGAGGTGAGGTCATACAAAAAATTACTTACTATAATTTAGCGGTTTTAACTTTAAACCCGGTTTTACAAAAGTCAAAAAACGAGTTAAATTTATTTTACAAATATCTAAGAAATTGTTGTCTAATTGTTTAGATATTGATTTTCGAAGAATTCTAAAAATATAAACGTTCAACAAATCTACAACGACATTTAAGATTGGTTGAATACGAGTCATAAGATTAGGAAAGTGGAAATTAGAATGCAAATTGAGCGAACTCACCTCGATTTCTGCCTTAGTTCCGCCTTAATTGATTAGCAAAAATTTCAATTGCACACAAATTTTATTTTCAAAAAGAGAGAAACAATATCGAGGTGGAGAGGGAAATTTTTGAACTTTTCTCACCTTATATTCATTACACCATAGATTAAACGAACAGAAGGAGTCAATGTAAAATCTTAATCATTCCAAAATAAAAATCGAGGCGAAACTGTCAGAACCGATGTTCATTTCAGTACCTTAATTATAATTCTTTTTCTATATTAACTCAGCTTTCAAGAATTTTTAAATTATGATAAATGGATCTTTTTTTCTATTTTTAGGTATCTAATATTAGGTATCTAAGACATTGTAAGATATTAAATTTGATATATTACAAAGCTATTATAAGTTACTTACGCTCATGTATGACCCGACTTTGTTAATCCGGTGGTTTCGAAATTTAAAACTTAACCGAAAAAGTTCATCGCGTTCTCGTCGTGACATCCTTCTGAACACAGATACTTCAATACACACACAGACACGCGCATACAAACATGCAGACATGTATAAAAGTGGCGGCGTACCTGCCGATTTGCGTGACACGTCAGATCAATTTTTAAAAATATATTTCCAGCAAATTTATTTGCCTGTCGTTACAATTTCGCTAAAAACGTGCTTTGGTCGCATTTGCACACTCTCGAGGGGGCAGGCAATTGCGGCGCGTGGAACGAGAAGGAGGCGTTTGCTGTCGCAAAAACAAACCAATAATCCGGCAATAAAGCGTTATTCGGATAAAAGGTTTTTGTACATATTATATGCCTCGAACGGCGCAGCTCCACTATGTACCGCGTTCGAGCGGTAAGCGAATGAAAAATAAATTACAAAAAATTATTTCAAAAGTTTATAGTTTTTAAGGTGGAGATTGAGAATTAAAAAGTTTGAAAATTTTATTGTAAAAATTCAAAAAATCCGTCTAAGAGAAGACAAAATTTAAATAATTTCAAATGTCTAGCGGAAAAGGTCAAAATAGGTGTGACAAAAGTGGACTTAATATTTTTTAAACTTAAATTTTTTTAGATTGGTATGAATATTTTAAGATTTTTTGAATCATTTTAACATAAAATTAATTAACAAAATGATGTCAGAGAGTTCCGACAATAGATAAGATAATATGAGCGATTATATAACCCAGGTACATAGTGCATCAAAGCAGATACTTTTGACTTTAGTCGTAGTTGCGACGACGCGCATCCGTGAGTATGTTTTATGGAAATTACATTTCAATTGAAAAGGGACGATTTGAAGCATGAAATATGGCAATTTCGTCAAATGGCGCTAGTATGACTTTCCGTAAGTATTTGCGAGCGAGTCAATTTTGACGGTGATGAAATTGTTTTTCCGACAATTTCCCATAAAATTCCGCAGCAATGAAAATCGTGTTTTTCACATCTCTCTCAACCCGCGCGAAGGATGGGAAATTTATTATTTTATTAGCAATGCAATGCGCAGGGTAGCACGACCTCCTGTTTGCGTTAGCCTGGGGAGTGCCGCTATTTTAACAGCTCCGCAATAATAAAATTTAACCCTTTGCTTATTTGACTAAAACGGAAGTTGTGTTGTGTTGTGTTGTTGTGCTGTTGTTATAATTAAGTAATGGTTGCCCACCTACAACAATTCCCTGCAGTTAGTTAGATCATCCTTCAGTTCGAAATGGACACACGTCCAGGACATGGGCAAGCACAAGCGCAAGCACAAGCGCAAGCACGAGCATAACTCCTGCCGCTTGAGTGAGGCGCGCTCGAGCGAAACTTCCTTTTGCAAATAAGATGCGTTGCGCTCGGACCGGGACAGCAAACAACAGCGGACGGTGTTTGTTGTTGTTGTAGTTTGTGATGTTTGGCTTGAAATCGAGTTGAAGTTGTTGGCATAAATAATTACTTCAAACTAACCTTTTGCAACAACAACAAAAGCAGCAGGATGTGCGCCTGTCCTACTGACACGCCCGTGTTTACCCAAATGCTGCATTTGCAATTGCATTCGAGTTTGATATTTGAGAGTTTTAAATTGTAAAGGCAAAAAAATTCGATAATGCATTTGATTCTAACAAGGAACAGTGGAGAATGTATTGTTTAAATTTGGCTTTAATCAAAATCCGATGAATCCAAAATAAATTACTTTAAAAAAATAAAAAAAACTGATTACTTCCATTGTGTAATAAGTATAAATTGATTAATGTAGAAAAATTTCACTCTTCACCTCGATATTGTTTCTCTCTTTGAAAAT
This sequence comes from Suillia variegata, assembly GCA_949127995.1. NCBI lineage: Eukaryota > Metazoa > Arthropoda > Insecta > Diptera > Heleomyzidae > Suillia > Suillia variegata. The sequence goes on from OX421844.1 coordinate 19,789,093, forward strand.
AAAATGTTTTTGTAGTTGCCATGGTTACTCGAAAATTATTAAGTCAATTAAAACAACAACGTAGTTTGTTGTCAAAAATCATAAAAACAAATTTCAAAATAAGACAGAAATCGAGATGAGTTCGCTCAACCTACGTCCTCAGCTTTCCTTTCCTTTATTCAACCATGATTACGTCCTTACCGCAAATTTCAACATAGTTGATTCACGAAGTAGAGCAATTTAGTTATATCGGCTATTGATTTAAAAATTATGGATTTGTCGGTGTTTGGTAGCCGATATTTGATATTCAGTTCGAATTTAAATTAAATTTGGATTCACATTGAGGACCTTTTTTTTAGCTTTATCAGAACATAAATGAAGATATTTCACCTTTTGCTAATTTTTAACGTTTTCAATGGAATCGAAATTGAATCGAATTGAAATCAAAAAATAAATTTTATTCAAAATTGCATTTGTCAAATGTAAAATTGTTAAAAGAAATTGTCATGATGTCATCTAAATCTGCTACAGTTTCTGATATTTTTAAAATAAAAGTTGTTGGGTCTGCGAACTGATTCATATGAGGTTCCTAAACAAAATACAGACACAGAAGTTTATGTTTGTGTTTTAATGTAAATTTTTAAACGTAGAAAATTTAAAAGAAAATATCTAATTAATAAAAATACATTATCAAATGGAGTTCATAGAAAGTCTATTTATTGCTTTAAGAGAGAGGTAAAACTTGATGTGCATTAAGTTCTTCACTTTGGCAGTGACCAAATATCCAATGACTGGTATATGCACCAAATATCTACTTTCATGACTTAGAATCGCGCGTTTCAAATATATTTATTTATTGTGGGCATAGTATGTGGATGTCGTAAATTATATGGTTAAATAATGTGGTTAGGAAAGTATATATGAGAACGCAAATTGAGCGAACTCACCTCGAATTCTGCCTTATTTCGAAGTTTGTTTTTATAATTTTTGACAACACTCTATTTTGTTGTTTTAATTTACTTAATAATTTTAAAGCAACAATGGCAACTATACAAAAATTTAAATTACAAAGAGAAAAACAATATCGAGGTGAAGAGGAACGTTTTAACCTCTTCACCTCCTATTTATTCCACCATAATATAGCCGATATTTACAGGCCGAACCCAAAATTTAATTCAAGTTGTAGGAAAATCGGTTCAGCTGATAATGCAGAAACAATCAGAAATAATAGCAGATTTAGAGAGAAATTCCTCTTTTTCTAAAATTAATAAATCGTATACTAATACAAACAAACGATATTGTAAACTATATTTAATTGATTTATTTATTTAAGTTGTTCTGGTACAAACATTTATTAACTCATATTGAAGGTACTAGTCGCGATTTTTTAATATATACTCGTAGATATAGATACATATGTGAGAACCGAACTGAAATGTTCTTAAACCAAGTTAAATAAATATACACGGAAGCTTTTTGAGGCAACGTACATACCTACATTACGCAATCCGGCAAAGGGAACCAAAGCCTTATGGTGAAAACAACAAATTAGATATTTTCCGAAAACTTATGACGAGCACAAATAAAATGCCAAAACACTAATTTAGAACTCATTTAATCCACCGAATTGTTTACACTTCTTGTCGGCGCAATACACGAATTCGGATAGGAAATGCGAAACCCATTTAACTTCACCTGCGCTTTCCCACACTGGCTGCACTTGCTCGCCAAATACAATTCGAATTCAAATTCCCAACGGAAACGGATGCGTAAAGTTTGTTTGTTGTTGTTTTTTGTGTTTTTTTGTTGTTGTTGTTGTTGTTATTTGTAGCATCGCAAGCGGTTTTATTTAAAATCGAAAAAGTGGAAAAACACTTTAGCCAAATGAAACAAATGAAAACGTTGCAAAAGAAGCGAACCGCGTGTGTGGATTGGATGGAGATTGTGGCGTGGCGTGGCGTGGCGCGGCGCGGCAGACAAGCGGTCATGAATGCACTTGTTCGCGATTTTACTGCGCCACAGTACACGCTCGCATTCAATATGAACCAAATTGGAAAATTTCCAACTACAGTTTTAAGAGACTCAGGTGGGTTCCGGTGTGGAAGCGCAACTATTTGGTATTTTAAAACCAAATAAATAATGTGACCAAGTTAAGTTGAGATATTTTTGACATGTTTGTCTGAGTACTGTGCAGCGATTACAACAAGAAGCGCTGCCTCGAGGTGAGTGTGTGTAAAGTGCGCGGTACGCGATATTTTGTCGCACAGAAATCCTTTGAAAAATAAACAAAAACGGAAAACGAAACGAAATAATACGGGGCGGACTATTCACTCCACACAGTGCCGAGCGGTTTTATTCGTTTTCAGCTCGATTGTTATTCAAATGTCATCTCCTTCAGGCCGCAAGGGTACGAGTATGTGTGTGTGTGTTTATGTGTAAATGCGTTTGTTTATTTGCGTATCATGCCAGGATAATCTCATGTTAAAAGTGTATCCGCTAGATACGCAAAATATGCGCCTTAAAGAATTAGTCAGGCGCATGAAAATTTTTAAATGGCTGCGCCGGAATGGAGGCCCGCCTTTTGTTCTTTTCTTTTTGTTTTTTTGTTTTTGTATTTTTTTAGCTCGTTTGAGTAAATTTCAATTTAAACCATAATTGAGCTTGTAAAAACAAATTAAACTTCAATTCGAGACAAGCGCGTTGCGGCAGTTATGACTTAATCATTGCATCCTTGGGATTTCCGGCATTATCCTTTATTCTTGTTCTTCTTCGTTTTTTTTTGTTCTTGTAAATGCGGCAAGAATGATGAGGCGAAATGGGAGTTGCTTAGCTGACGTTTAATATCTTTTTTAGGTTGGCATAAAACAACTCGTTTAAGTCAAAACTTTCTTTACGCCGCCACAGTACTCATGTGTCACACATTTACAGAAATATACAAATAAAATTTTATGTATGTAATAAGTTAACTTAAGCAAAAAATCTAGGATGTCAAAAGCTTCTTCTTAGTTTCAATAATCGCTTTAAATAGTTTTATACAGTTTGAACTTCGTTCGATGGATCCGATTTTTTTTTTTCTAAACCAAAACTGAGGGAAATTCTAATCTACAATAAGATTTGTATGCACCAAGCAGTGGTGTATATTGGTTTTGGTCCAATGTTTGTAACGCCAATCCGCCAGTGACCATGCTTTTTGAGAACCATGAGATATAGGGTTGTAACTTTGTACCTAATTTTCTGTAGTGCTTAGGAACAATAAATAAAATTTTTGGAAGCGATTAGGGTGATCCATGTGTGTTATTTTTTATTATTTGTTAAAATGAACCACTTGAAAAAGTTTCAAGTTAAGGTTATTTTGGTACAAAAACAATCTTAAATAAATAAAGTTATCTATTTAATTAGGGTGGTTCAGATTTAAACATTTTAAGTATTTATTTGAAAAAACTAATGAAGTTATCTATATATAACTACTGGGACAATCAACCAGAGTTGGATCATTCAAAAACCCTTTTAGGATCGCACAAACTAAAAAGATTTAATGATTGCATGAATCTAACAAAAGAGAGTATTAGAATCATAACGGGTTTTCTGACAGGGCACTGCAGGCTGAATTATCACCTGGCAAAACTTGTAAGGTGTAGCAATGAGTTGCGTAGATTCTGTGAGGATGAAACCGAAACTCCAATACACATTTTGGGAGAATGTCCAGCACTATTGCAAAGTCGGAAAAGGCACTTGGGACACTACCAGGTACCTGACGACATGTTGAAACTACTGGAGATAGGCTCTATACTAAAATTTATTTCAGTAATAGGACTTACAGAAATACTATAAATCTTTTAGAACTTTAGGGCCTGTAAGAAGGGGGTACAGTAGTTCTATAGGACGTGGTGCATTTCCCCAAACATAATAATAAGAATAATAATCTATTATAATAAACTAATAAAAAAGTCAATCAACTTAAATTATTTAAATCAAGGGAAAATGTTTTCTATACTGTTACATTAAAATATCTCGTAAAAGAGTTTATTTTATTTATTTTGGGTCATGAAAAAGGATTCGGGTTCATCAAAATGTTGCACAGTGGCATTTGAGACCAAAAATAAACTTTTGACAGCTGGAATTTAGAAATTTAAAAAAGCTCAACACGACGGTTAGTGTATTAACTTTCTATACGTAAAGTCCCGGGTTCGATTTTCAGGTGACGCTAGAAACAGAAATTTTTCTACATTTAATTTTCAAAATACGAAAATGTTTTGTTTTGAGAGAGACAAAAATCAAAACAAAAATGAAAAGACATAAAAATAGTTTAAAAAAAAGAAAAAAAAGTTAAAAACAACAATAACTTCTTGTAAGTACTGTGTGGTTTGTTCCGCCCGACCCGTGGCATTCCCCTTCTTGTTTGGCGGGCGCACAATTATGGCGTCGACGGAGGCGGTCGTTCTACGCAGCAAGGAAAAGTTGTTCCGCTGCTGCTATTTGAAAACTTGAGTCGATCGCTTGGCGTAGCGTTGTTTTAACTTGTTCCAACTTTGGAAAACTTTTCAATAGCTGAATTGCGTTTGTTTCCTTTCGTTCGTTCGTTCTTCCTTCCTTCCTTCGGTCTCTTTCAAGTGAAATGCAAATTTATTCGAAATGGCGGCTTTTAGCGTCTGTCAAAGGTGGTAATTAAATTTCATTCTTGCACATTTAAATTTGCATTTTCATATACTCGTAATTGCCTTCATTCATTCATTCATTTATCATGTTTGTTAATTTAGCAAACGAAAACATTTCAATGCAAAAGGTTCTTTCTTTCGTATCTTTAATATCACGATTTTGGAATTCTCTTCATATTATTCGAATTCTTGTTGAAGTCTTACGCAATGTTAAATGCTAAAAGTCGAATTATTCGCAGTTTCCGCGGAGCGCAAAAATTTACCGAAATTTTTTGAAAACAGTAAATCGATTTGGACACAGCAGTTTTTTTTTTGCAGTTTACATTTTTTTAATGAAAATCTATTTTTATGTGTACATATATAAAAATGAATGTTTCTTTCTATCTTTGTAGCATATGCTCTTTTAAAGCATTCATCTGATTACTATGAATTTCTGGGGAGTTTCTGTATTTACGTACGGGACGGTTAAAAAAATATACCACGCCCACATATTTAGCCCATAATTTAAGAAATTTAGTAAAAATATTCGATTATTTAGTTTTTTGTTACTAATCATCTAAAATTTTTTATCTGAGTTTGTATGATGATTGTCGATAACTTCAATAAAAATGGACGTGGCTTAGTCAATTGCTGGCCACTTTTAGAAATAGGTCCGATCAGTTTTACGCTCCCCACCTAGCTCAGCTAAAGGCATTATTGGGATGGTTGAATACCAGCCAGCGATATATACATATATAGGCGCAGGCATCCTTCCAATGCTTGATTTTGTCGCTCGTACAGTAGTTCTTATTATTGCATTCGCTCAATTTGCTTAAAATAGCTTCGACATTATTAAAGTTTGGAGTTTTCCATGGAGTTATATAATTACCAATTTATGTGTTTTGAACTGTGAATGCATGATTACCGAATTTCTTCTTTCTACATTGGATTTATATTGACAGCTTTAATTTATTAAGAGAACGTTCTGATACGGTATCTATTGACGAGTCCGGGGTTTGACCCTGAGATCAACTAAATTATCTAGTCGACTTCGAAATTAAGCAAAAAATAAATAAAAAAAATAAATTTGTTAACAAATTTAAGTTAGAATACTTCGTTGGTTTTTAAATAAAAACCATTTTAAATGAAGTTTTTGATGTATTAATCAATTACAAATTCCAAGTTGTGTTGCGCATGTAAGCGTTAAATAACTGGTAGTACTACCATGAGTAAGCGAGTGAGCTGTAGCTTGTGAAATATTTGGTAGCACAAGCGTAGGAAAGAGATAGCAGTTCTGATATAAATGAGATAAGCATTCAAATAAACTACAATAATCTGTTTAATAGATCCTACTTAAATCTGTTGCAAGGGCTACTTGATCAATCACGTGTTATTTAAATTGAAATATTCTTGGAGAATGTAAGGATATGTATTTACATTTTGTTGTAGTTAAGGTGTTTGGTATATACAAGTATATAAATACATTCTCGCTATCGCTGTCAGTTAAATGTGAAAAATGAAAGGTGTCCACTCAATGTCGACTCACTTCCAAATATGTCAAGTTTCTACAAATACAACATGCCAACCAACATTCCAGGGGACGGAGATCTGCCCCCCCAGTGCACAATATTAACGTTATGTGCGAGACGAGATGCCAACACAGATACTTTCCAATACAATTAAAGAAAATTATATTATTTCTTTTCAATATTGAATTTATCAGCGACGAAACGAAACCGTTACGTGTTCGGAATATTCAGCACATAATCGCTCCGCCTCGTCATGACACTTGGGGGAATTTAAAACACCATTAAAAAGTGTCGGATGTATTTAAATATTGCCCGCCCGCCCGCCTGCCCTGAACTACATTCGAAGCACTTTTGACTTGTGCTCGGAGTGACGGTGAAGATGTGCGATGGACTTGATGTGAAAAGTGAGAAAATGTGAAACATTTACACCAGCAATAGATACACTGGGTTGGAAGCACAATATAATTGCACAAAAATTATATAAAATAACAAGAAAAGTTTTTCTTTCCAATTGACATATTAATTAAAAAGTTAAACTAGAAAAAAATTACTTGACATTTAAATTCACTTTATTGTTGTTTCACACTTCCGGAGATTGTTTTATTATTAATAAAAGTTTATAGACGCACTGCGACCTGAAACAACCATTGTGCAGGCTCGTTGCTCTACACACAAAATTCTAGACTATTTATAAATTTCGTAATTGCTGTAGGCCTAATTTTTACTATGCTATTGGGAACTAGAATCCCACTGCAAGGTAGTTGAATCTGCGTTTTGCCACCACTGGACAAGTGCAAAGAACATGTTCAGCCGTTTCCTGCTCCTTGGCATGAGTCATTTTCTACCACTACAATTTTCTGTTAATAGTTAAGTGTAGAGTTTAATGTCCTTTCTGCTAAGATTTAGAATAGCTTCTACCTTGATATATTCAGGGTCAATGAATCTTCTTGACTGCCGCATGACTGTTTGGGCTCTCCAATGTCCAAGTTGACTTTGTTTTTCTCATATCAAGTTATTTACGAAGCTACTGTTTAGCCCATGAATGGAGTTTCTGCACCCTTCTTTGCAAAAGAATCCACTATTTCATTGCTCTCACGCTCCTCATACCTGATACCCATATCAGAGTAACAGAGTTCCTCGCTAGTAGAAGTTTACTACTCCCAGACCAGCTTTGTTTGCAATGAGAAGTTTATAAGTGGTTTTGGAGCTACTTGGCTGTCCGAGAGAATTGTTTTAGTTTTATCCAGTTAAGTTTTTCATTCATTCGTCCCAGTGTGCGGAGTATAAGTTGAAATGTATATGGATTGGCATTGTGACATTAGCGGCGAAATAACTGACTTGCTTCTACCAAACATTCAAAAAGTGACTTCCGAAGTAGTTTGAATTTTAAAATGTTTCACACGAGCGTGTGGAAAAAAAAAGTGGAAAAGGAGGAATATCTTCCGTTGCCAAGCTGAATCGACAGATGAAGCGAAGCGCCAAAGGTTCCGTGGTCTCAATTCGAAATTCAATTTTGAATTTCTGCGCGTAACAAGGTTCGTGCAGACACATACAAAGGCTCGTTACCTCCCTTGCCCCATCCAGTCATGACGAAGTTTCAATTCGAAATCGTGCCGCTTTCTAGCGAGTTGGTCTTTTTTGTTTTGCTATGTTGGAATTTATTCAAATTGAGACATTAGACAAATTAAATTTACACATAATTCTTGATTGTTATATTTTTCAATTTGCATTTAATTGTTGGTTTAGGGGATGTTGTGGCTGTGGTGTGCTGTGCGAGTGGGTGGAACAGTTTTCTCATTTTATTTATAAAAGACCTGTCGCATTAATCTTTATATTTAATTCCAAAACAAAATTGTTGTATTATAAAAACAACAATGTGGAGACATATAATATTTTTTATATACATTTTAATAAACTACTTATTCTAACTATTCATACGTATGCTTTTATTTTTAATGTCATAACTAACTGTTAAACTAAGCAAGTACAGTATTCCCCTCTTAAAGGGGATTTTTACAAGTAACTAATCCGCTTAAGTACCCACAAATCCGTGCATTTTAGGTAGAGGAACTTGAGCAGGGAATACTGTATACGCATTGACAAGCGTATAAATTGAACAGTTTTTGTTGGAAAACACCCTTTAAAATTATAAGATATTCTTTCAAAATAATTTTACGAATTTCTTCGAATTTAAAAAAGCGCACGGAAAGTCAAATAAAATCTGTCAAATATAGTAATTAATTGTATTTTTAAGTTGATCCGATAAATCGTCTTTATTTTGTTTAAAAAAATCAGTATTTTGTATCTTTATCTGCAGTAATTTTGTTTAAATTCTGTTTTGTAGTTATTTATTTTATAAAATAATACTGCCATCTATATGTTATTTTGTAATTCCTTAAATATCAGTGCCATCTCACGGTGGAAGAAGTCAGTCGCTAAAAAACGACGTGCAAAATTTAAATGAAATAAATTTCACGAAAGCATTTTTGTTTTTTTGCAGTATACAAGATGTTATTTGTTTACTATAAATGATACATAAAAGAAATCTTATAGTCACCCTATACCGAACAAAGTCACAAGTAGATGTCGCCTGTAGTTTGTGCAAATACAAAAACCTTTGCTAGAAACAGTGATGATATTTAATACGATGCCACTTTATGTGCTGCCACCTTTCAAAATTAATATTATTTTTGTTTAACATATGACTTGATAAGATTTTTTTTTTAATATTAAGATTGTAAAACGTTTTTCAATTCTTCGTAAAGACTTTTAAAATCTTAAAAAAAATTTTTTTTAAATTGTATGACACAAGTACATGACGTGTTATTTGATTTAAATTACTACTTGATGTGTGATGTATTCAAGTTAGGTAATTTTTTTAGTATTTTTATAATTTTATTAAGTAAAAGTTTTGTTTCTTTGTGGGTTTTCTGTCTGATATTTTAACAAAGTTTTTTTTATCTTGTTCTTCAAGGATTTCTAAAAAAGAAGGGTGTTAAGACCTGCCGAGGAGACTGAACCTGAACATTATCATACAGTAATCAGACATTGATTGCCTTTCTGATAATTTCCAGTCTTCCACAGTTACGCTATTGCTCTCTGTCATAAGTGTACGATCCAAAACCACCTCCCATCCTAGAAAAGTATCTGATCCCTGAAAAATAAAGGTGGGCCTGTTATCACTATTACATATACTGAGCTTAGTATTTAATAAAAATGAGGTTCTGCAGTCCGACCTCTTCTACATTGACCACCGTCATATCTGATGTGCTGTAATTAGACCAAAGGAAGGCACCCGTCTGAAGAGCCGGCATGCGTAAAGAAGGCACTTAGTGATAAGCAATATGTTTACACCCACTGACCATTCAGCCATCGGCACGGGTAACTCAAAACCTTGACTCTTAGGGTGACGTTGGTACGGCTATCTCAGTACTAGTCACAAGTAGAGTGCTGCTGGTGTTTCAGTCGTGGATTACCAGGGTCTTCACTTGTAACTATTATCGAGCTTTCCTCTTAGTTCACGGTGACACAGAAACTCTGACTAAAAATTCTTCTATATAACCACAGCTGCTGGCGATCATAAGAAGTATTCAATCAGGGAGATCCATATGACCGCTTAAGCCCCTTCCCCACGTCAAGGGGACCAACATTGAAGGGGTTTGTTCTACATACTTTATATCAATATTTAATATATATTAAAAAAAAACTCCACAATTCACGAATTTATATAGTCAACTTCTTCTACATTTGTCCAGCTAATGTGATTAGAACACATATAAACTTGCAAAGACCCTAATCAAAACTTCTTCGAATCGCATTTTTCAGTTTCTGTAAAAATACACCTTGCAAACAAAAAAAAAATATCCTTAAAGCCTCAAATAAAAAATCCCATATAACATTCGTTCACATTTTAAAATGTTTTTGCTGCTACTGTAAAATTTCAGAAATGTTGGTTAGTTCCTTTGCGCATTTTGGCAACGAAATTAATTTATGTCCGAGTATAGTCAATGGTATTAAAAAAAAAAACATAGAACAGACCAAAAATTTATTAAAATGGATTGTGAAAAAAATGGTTTTCTTTGGATTCAAAGCAAATTCTTTTGGTCTTTTTATGTAATTAGCAAGTGCTAACTAATTGTTGACCATTAAGTTATCAATATGAAAGTAAACAAATCGAATCGCTTTTCAATTACCAACATACATACAAACACATTCTTGCTGTTAGACATTTTTTGAGTCATCTCAGCTAACATGTGTTTAAATTAATAAGGTGACCAGAGTATGCTATGAAAAACGAATATTTTATGGTTAAGCTAACTTATAGAAGGTATATAGAGTTTCATAATCCTCCGATATTTTGCGCAGACTCGGTGCAATATTCGTTAAACATCAACTAAAGGAAATTGTAATTTTGCATATGCAGAACAAATGTAGTCCTTATAGTTTATCACGTAAATCAGCTGTTTATATTTTACAAAATAAGCTTAGGAGGTGCTTTAAAATTTATTAGGGAAATTCAGCGCACAAACTTGATAAATACCATAACACACTGAAACCAGAAAAGTGCGTTCATAAAACGTTTACAAATTTGGAAGCCAACAAAAATAAGTTACAAGTTTATATGAGTGCGACTTTTATAAAGTTTAATATACGTTAAAATATATTTGTATATAAAAAAAACTGAAATGATAAGTAGTTAAATGAAGAGTAGTTTGTATGGTAGGTGGACGTGATTCATATCCGACCACGCCCATTTTTAGTGTTACTACTAAAGTGCGAAATAATGAATTTGATCTGAAATTAAAACTATTTTAATAAATTTTGTTTTCGTATGGAAAGGGGTTTGTTTGTACGGGAGAGAGGAGTAGTTTTGGTCCGATGTTGCCCATCCTTAAACTTAGACTTCGCTTGGAGAATAGGAGCTTAGCAGAATAGCTAAACAACGGCTGTAATCGCTGGGACAGACAAACGGACGGACGGACATTGAAAGACCGACTCAGAATCCGAAGCTGATCATTTATATTATACTTTGTCATACCTACCACGTCCCCTTCTGGGCGTTACAAATCGAAATACAAACTCAATTTACCCATTGGTAAGTACACTTGGCGAAGGGTATAACAAGCATGATGGTAAGTGTATTTGGCCTTCGATTTGGAAGTCATAGCTTCGATTAAAAACCATTAGAGAGTACTTGATACTCTATTAACTCAAAAAAATAAAATAAAAAAAAAAGTGGTCACCTTTTTGTACGATTCATTTTAAATGTAAACAAAATTCATGTCTGCTACTTAAACGTTTTTTGTTTCGCAATTTAATAACCAAGTGAATAAGTCTGCCGACTGTTTCTGCGATTAAAATAGGCACGTTTGATTTTTTCTTTCTGAAAACGCAGTACAAAATCCAAAAGCAAAATGACGTTGCTGCTGCCAACTTAATTCCTAATCAAGTACTTATATTCGTGTACTCGTATGTTTCATTTACAAAGCACCTGCAGTTCAATTCATCTTACTAAAGTTTAAACGGTTTTCCAGAAAATGGATTTGCATCAAGATAAAGTTATAAACAGGGCCCCGTACCTAGGAATACTGGCGCCCGGGACAAGAGTGTCGCCCTTTTAAAATATTTTAAGATAGAATTTTTTTTTTATGAAATTGTACTTTGAAAGTTGAAAAATTTTCTAAAATTGTGTACAGTATAACTTTTCTTCATGAAAGCAGATGTAGAAGCAAAATAAAAAAAAGGTACTCACTTAAAATAAATGGCGCCCTAAATTCCACATGCCGCCCTTACACAAAGTGGCGCCCGGGGCATTTGCCCCCTTCGCCACCCCTAGATAAGGGACTGGTTATAAATAGCAAAGTTATGAGTAAAATCCTATTCATTAGTCACGTGACTTTAAATATATTTGGTTGAACTTAGTCAAACCTTTAGTCGAATTTTTCAAATGTTTTTTTTTTAAGATTTTATTTTCCCAGCAGATTGTTGGATTTATTTCGCACGGATTTTCCAAAACATATTGGATTTGGTTCTTTATATATACATGTAAAGAGAAACAAGTGATAACAAATTCCGATTTTTTTTTACTTTTTTAAACTTTTAAAGCTTATAATTTGTTTTCTTTCGTGTGTTATCGGAAAACATAAAAATATCGAAATCTTGTTTTGAGAAACATTTCGATAATAATCGTAAAGCGAAACCAAAACTAAACCCTAAAACTAAAGCTAATTTATTAGCATCCTCCTCGTTTCGAGAATCTATAAATGTGCGATGAGAAGAGATCAAAAGCACGAACCGAATCGATCGAGGAGAGCAAACGATCTGCAGACAGAGTAAGAAGAGCCGACCCGATCGAAACGAATAACAAAGTGTAACGAAGAGTTGGTATCGTCGTTGGTCGTCGGTCGTTGTCAATACTTCCATATAGCAAATGAATTCCGACAGTGAGAAACAGAAGCTTAAAGCGAACAGTACTAGTACGGTGAAGCGGCAAAAGCTACTTTCCAAAAATATTCTCCAAGATACAATTTAATTTTAGCATTTTAATGAAAGTTTCTGCCCATTCGTCATTGAGATTAAATAATAAATAATAATTAAAATCAAAAGAGAAGAAGCAAACTAAAAATAAAAAAGAATAACAACGCCGAGACACAGAAATGTTGACGTTGACAGAAGCTTAGCGATCCGATAGATCAATTGGATAAAAGTGAATATTTTCGGTGGGCAACTAATTATAATGTGGTGGATGGAATTGAAACAGCGGCTCAATTAGTAAGCGTTTTCATTAAAATTTCATATGCTTAATTGACATAATCGCGAATGTGCGTGCGTGCCAGCAAGTGTGCGAGCGAACCGACCGAGCAATTGTTGCCCCTAGACGACGATAGTTGTTTGCGATCAAAAAATATATAAAAAATGTGGCTGTTCGCGTTCAAATAAAAAGCAACAAAAACAAAATAAAGCCACAAATTTCAAACCGAAATTCATTAAATGTTAAATCGAGTTATTGGCAATTGCTCGAAGTGATTTTTTTGTTTGTTTCGAAATTTAACAAAACGCTGCATTGAATTTTAAATTAGGCTAACGCATACTCGTACAGCGTCGCCAGCGTCAGAGCGAGTACCTTCGCAATTCTTTGTGTGACGGTCATCAGCCATTCCAATTTCGTTAATTGTTTTAAGTCGTCAGTTATATAAAAAAATGAGACTAGGATTTTCCTACAAGCAAATTTAAATAATTTACGAAAGCTAACTACTTAAAAACATAATAAAAGCTATAAATTTTACGGTATGGTTTCTCACGGCAATTCCAAAAAAAGTACCGCGAAACCTGTAGTGAATATTTCAAATTCCAACTGAATCAATCAAATCAAATTCCAATTGATTAAAAGATGTGCCCGCGTACTTTTTGGCAGAAGTTCAGTTAAATGAGAATAATTCTGCTTTTAGTAAAAGTTAGAATTGCACAAAAGTACGGAAACACACCAAATGAAATATTTACAGCATCAAAAAACCACAAACGCCGAAAAAGACTTAAAAACATGTTTCTCAAAACTCCGTGAATATTGAACGGTTGCCAAGGAATAACTTTTTCAGTTTTAACAATTTACATGAAGAAAAGTAGAGGAACTTTACTACTCGCTCAACAGAAACCTCACATTAGGTTATTTTTTTTGTGAGAGGAAATGATATTGAAAAATCAGTTTTCAAATCACAAACTGAAGTATTTGAGACATTTCACCATTAATGCAGATAATCTTGTTAGAATGTTTGTAATTTTTAAACACGCTATAATAAAATTAAAATGTAAAAGCCATATAAATAGTACGAGTACATGTATGGCAAATACATACAAATACATAGTAAATATGTCATATACATATCGAATAAAATCCATAAACGCACTTTAAAGAATTTCCTTTGTTAATCGAATAAAAAACAGAAATGCACTTCAACTTGGAAGAGATTTTGTATTAGAGAAGCTTCAAGATCTTTAATTAATATGCGCGAGAACAGGGATGGTAATAATTTTAGTTGGCTGTACGAATGATTACTTAAATTCTAATTATTTGTATAAAATTTATCTGGAAAGCATAAACATTTAAACTCTTTGTTTTGTTTGTTGTCTATATAAAAAGAGATTACATAATTTAAAAAAAAATCAGAAAAGTAAATTCTATTCCAAAAACATGTTGAATTTTCGTGTTCCGCGGTACGTTTCATTTCACTTCTTTAAGAATTTTCTTTAGTCCGTCACCGCATCCTTTTAACGATTTTAAAGTGTTGGTTAGTTGGTTTAGGTGTTGTCTGAGAGAGACACAATTCAGGCCCAATTAGCACAATAGTGCCATTAAGGTAGACCACTTGTAAAACAACTGAAGTCCGGTCTATTCAAAACATCTTGATTTATTTACAAACCTACTATTGCCATCTATTTTAATTTCGAGTTTCACTATGTCGTAAAGTACCTAAAAACGGGCACTCACATAGGAAATGGAAAACCGTTTCATTGGATCCTTCTTGGTTACAGCTTCGGCATCTATCGTTGTGAGGCCATCCCAGTACTAATATGTACTAGTGTATATTCTAAATTATTTAAAGCGATTTTAACAAATACCATCCACTAATCGTTGAATCGTTCTCTTTCGATCGGAGTTAATCAAGTTTGTAGAATATAAAGAAGAGCATAATCCGCTCAAATAAAATTATTATCTCTCAACGAGTAGTTTTCGTGATAACTTTTCAATTAATATTTTACAAAAGCCAAACATTTCTCTTACAAAAAAAAAAAAAAATTTGAATAGAAGTTTGTTGGCGAAAAAATAATTAATTTGATAAGCTATTTATAAATATTGAGGCGTGCGTACGACCATAGATTACTTGATTTTGGAATGGCTGATATCGATAAACGAATTCGTTTGTTAAACTCTTTATTGACAAAACAAACAGAAATTATTGCAAAACTGGAACAATTAAGCGTACAAAACGACAACAAATTATAACAACAAAAAGTGAGGGCGGGGGCAATATTCGTGTTATGAATATAAGCGCATCCACATCCACATCCACTTACTTATCTTAACGATATCGCTCGCAGCAGAACCGAGTTAAGAGACCCACAAACTCAACGAATTTCAACAAAGAAGCTGAAACAATAAAATCAGGTTCATCAGTATCACTTAAATCGGCAGCGGCAATTGATGAAGAAATAACGGCCAGCGACCACCGACAACCGCCATCAGAATCACCAACGATTGCCAACTGACACAATAGATGTCAAGTATTTACCAACACAGAAGCATCCAATCAAATCAATTTACAATCAACGCAAGCATCGGCTGGAAACGCGCTGAGACGGACGGCATCGTTTCGACATCGGCAGCACAACAACCTCAACGGCAGCAGCAGTGGTGGTGAGCGACGCTTTGTCGATCATGTCGTCGTCTTCGCCGTCGTCGTCGTCATCGTCTATAAAACTTCGAGCGCGGAGAACGTCACTACCACCGACCAAGCCAACCCTTCGGAAATCATACTCAACGCCGGCATTCAAGATCGGTGACGTTGCACTTGGCAACAACAACAACTACCAAAACAACAATATCAACAACAACAACAACAAAAGCGACAGCGACAGCGCTGATTGCGAAGGCAAACATGGCTCCCCTTTCAATGGCGCTGAATTCTCCTCTGGCCTCTATCAAAGTCGCTTCTCCCCACCGATTGGTAGCGCCGTCGTCGTTGAGGCAGAGCTCGTTTCAATCGACGGCGACGTGCGGCAAACGTGTGGTGGCGAAGGCAACATGCCGGACGCGTGCGCTGTCGCAGCGACCAACTTCAGGGAGCAACAGCGTTTTGGTTGCGCTCACTATAAGCGTCGCGCCATGTTCGTTGTAAGTCGTTTGTTTTTGTTTTTGTTTTGCGTTAATTATTATTTTTGGAATTTATGTGTAAATATGCGTTTATTTCGCGTTTTATTGGCTTGGGCACTGCCTCGGCGTTCGGCGAAATTTCAACGCAACTCGGTTTCGACCGGATTATTTGAAAGATGCATATACATATTGTATAAAAACATATACATACATACATACATACATACATACATACATACATACATACATACATACATACGATGAGTACATGCAAGTGGATAATTATTCCATTTCTCAAGAATTAACATTTTCGCTATGCAAATAATATCGGTTTTTACTATTGATTTTTAAATTGTAGTTTTCCCAACTGTGTCAATAGTTTAACAAATTATTGCTGTTATATAATTTATTTCACTTGTCGTTTAAATGTTAATTTTATTTAGCGCATTTTGTTGTGAGGATTTTAAATGTCAATATTTTATATTTTCTCCAACCGACGCGTGTAATTATGTTAATTATTGGATAAATATATAAATATGTATATGCAACTTATATATATATAGTAGTATAAAATGTAGATAAATTGTTTTTTAGTTTTGTATACTTAACAATTTTTGTACTTTTTTCTTAATTTTTCCACAGTTTTCCCTTTTACTAATCATATTTGAAGTCTTTTAGAATAATTTAAGAATTATTGTTCATAACTTGTATTGCGAAGAAGTCAAGATGCAATTCTGCTGCAGAAGATACTCAATTTTCATTTTGACGTTTACTTATATTTAGCACTAGGAGAAGAGTTATAAAAGAGAAATAAAAGAAATAAGATTTTGTATCTTGTGTGCTAGGATGGAAAAAAAAAAAAAAAAAAAAAAAAAATAAATAAAAGGAGCAAGCTGTGGTTCCATAGCACAAATCAAGCCTCAGCGTCTCATATTAGAATTGGAATTTCTCTCGAAAGCGTGTCATGAGTTCACTTCACGACTACTTCATTCATTTTTTTCAGAGGTCTGATTATTAAATAAAGATAACCAAACATAGAAAATTTAGTTGACTAGAAATAAGCGCTAATCCTTTTTAGTTTAGCTTACAACGGAGTCTAAGCGATTTTAACAATTTATTAAAAACTTGCTGGCTTGATTTTATAGACTTCCAAAAATCTACCTAGTTCATAGGTTCAGTTGTATCTAGTAAATGTTTGTCCCAGTGAGATATGCCGTGGGAATCACTTTGGATTTTTAATAGATCTACAGAAATTTCTTACAAATGGCTATTATCTTTTAACTTCATCTTTGATTGTTTAACTTAATCGTGTCAAATACAAAACATTTCACTCTAACTTCAAAGAAATACACATTTTATTCAATTTCGACAAGGTTTACAACTTAAATTTAGTTTTGCTCATGGTTGAATATTATAGTAAGGTTAGGCAAGTTGAAATGAGAACGTAAATTGAGAGAACTCACCTCGATTTCTGCTTATTTTGAAGTTTATTTTGAAGTTTGTTTTTGATTTTTGACAACAAAATACGTTGTTATTTTTATTTACTTAATAATTTTAAAACAACCCTGGCAATTGCACGAAAATTCAATTTTTAAAGAGAGAAAAACTATCGAGGTGGACAAGGATAATTTTCTATTTTCCTTACGTTATACTTATCATTACACTATTTTTTTTTTTACAAATACCCATAAAGGATAAAAACAAAAAACACAAAAAACTCGTCTTAGTACATTTGCCACATAAAAGAGTAAAATGATCTATCTCGATATTTTTAAATCAGACAATCTGTCGAAAAAAAAACTTTCAGGATAAATTAAAAACCTCGACTGACGTGACAGTTTTTTTTTTTTCGTTTTTAAAAGATGCAATTAAATTTTTATTGTTTTGTTTACATTGAGTGTTTGAAATCAAGGCTCTTGATTAATATTTGCTGTCTTGTCACAAATGGTCGTTTTTAAAAAGTAAGATACGTCGTTTTGCACATCAAGCGACGAAATGTCATTAGTATTTATATGTGAATTACTTTAAAGCATCATAATAGAAAAACGAATTTTACAATCAATTAATTTTGTAATCTTTCGGAGCGTTCTATTAATAAACATCTACTTTTATTTCTACTGGTAAAGTTTTCTGCATTTATTAGTAATTAGTTCCACGAACACGAACAGAAAATCGTTAAAAAAAATGTATCAAAGCAACTATTGCCTAGATCAATAATTTATGCAAATACGAGTATTTAGCAATACAAACACTCTTTATGATAATACATAAGCAAATAAATCCAAACACCCAAGGGTTAAAATCAATGATAATTTCACACATGATAGTTCACTCCAGATAATTTACTAAATTTGAATTTTCAATTTACACCCGTTAAATTAAATATTTTGACGTATGTATATTTGAACTGTAAAAGTTCCATTAACTTATTACTGTGCAAATTGATTGCCTCTAATGTGGAATTGATTTTACGATTATCTTTTATTTTCATGCGAGGGCACAACTCACGATTGTTTCGGTTTATATCGTATTTTATGGTGTTTTTCGAATATTTTTTTTGTAGTAAATTTGATAGAAGTTAACACGTACGTATGTGAATGTTGCTATGTTGTATTTCTTAACTAATACAGGGTAAAACACATTTTTTTCCAAATTCTTGATCGTCAATTAAATCTTGTTTCTTAAAGTGTTTTTGTTAACAAGTCTAAAATCAATGGGAATAAAAAAGTCCCATTGGTCTGCACTATACTAAATTATAACGAAAGTCTGATCAATTATTTCTTATTCCGACACTATCTCGGATACAGCTCAACGGCCCATAATGACTGAGAGCTATGGTCCCATACCAGCCCACATAAACTCTTAACTCTAAACTGATCAAATAGTACACTTCAAAATTAAAATTAGTTTTCTTATTAGTGCATTGATAAATGTATCGAGATTAATAAAGCTGATTTATACTTTGCTTATGTATTAATTTGTTAATAAAATTTGTAAACTTACCATTTAAATCCTAACAACGTTCTTTCGGAGAACGGAAAGTTTTTTCAATTTATTTCTGTTTGTTCTTTATGCTCTTTCATGATAATTCCGAAATGGTCAGTACTATTCTTAAGCGCTTCACTTTTTTCATAGGATCCACTTCCTTGCAAAAATATCTAAATAAAATAATGGAAAGAATGGAATGAAATACTATTAATAACAAGTATGCGACAAGAAAGATGTATCTTAAATTTGTCAATTTTTAGTACAGTCTTGTACTTAAAGTCTATTTAATCTGAAAATAGTTGTTGAACAAACAATTTAAGTTTGACATTACATTTCTTACAGACGCCATGCTGCAATAAATTCTACAAATGTCGGTTTTGCCATGATGAAAACGAATCTCACCACTTCGATCGGAAGACACTCACTGAGCTAATTTGCTCCGATTGCAACACCCGCCAAAAGGTGCAGGAAATCTGCGAGAAATGTGGTGTACGTTTCGGCAAGGTAAGTCAGACAAAATAATTAAATTTATTCATAATAAATAATAATAATAATAACAAATTGTTTCTTTTTCGCACGCAGTACACTTGCTTAATTTGTAATTTGTTTGATGATGATATCGCCAAGCAGCAATATCACTGTGACGCTTGTGGCATTTGTCGCATCGGTGGCGCTGAAAATTTCTTTCATTGCGATGTGTGCGACATGTGTTTGCCGATTCAGATGAAAATCGATGGACATCGGGTGCGATAAGCGATTTCAATTTATATTTGTTTTTTTACTCAAAGTGTTTGATTATTGCTATTGTAGTGCGTCGAAAATATTTCACGTTCGCATTGTCCGGTCTGCCTTGGCGACATACACACCTCACGAATTCCATGTCACATTCCCGATTGTGGTCATTTGCTGCACAAAATGTGCTTTGACCAGCTGCTGGCATCGGGCCACTACACCTGTCCGACGTGTCAGACTTCATTGATCGACATGTCTGCCCTGTAAGTTTTTGGTTTTTGACAAGAATTTAAAAAAACAAAATTAATCGACAATGAATTTTATCAAATTGTTAACAAATTTAAAAAATTGTGTATATTTAATTCAATTTTTCACTAAACATTTTTAGTTGGGACTATTTGGATGCCCAAGCTGAACGCATGCCCATTCCCATTAAATACGAAAACCAGCGAATACATATATTCTGCAATGATTGCCACAAGGTAAGCACTAAACTACCAGACACATTCAAATTATTCTTTACAATAAAACTGAATATCTAACTTAAGCAAAAATTGTTCTCTTAGACATCGAAAACAAAATTCCATTTTATTGGCCTAAAGTGCATGCAGTGTGGCGCCTACAACACCACTCAAGATGTTAAACGTCGCATGTCATTGGTCACTGGTTGGTATTCAATATATATCGACATTTTTTAAACTTATGTTAATACAATTTCATATTTTTATTTTTAGATGAACCCACAACCGCATGACAATTATTGTGCTTCTGACGCAGCGCAGAACTAGAATTTCACTCTTGCCATTTTACTATCGAAAACAAAAAAATTTATCTCTGCTTTCCACAAAATTTATTTCGAGCTGGTATCGAATACAAAATAAAATCATTTGAAGCATCGAATCGAATGTATTTCATATCAAATAATATTTACCTAAACTACTAAAATCTCATAATAGTTGAAAAATTTACAAGTTTTTGAAAGTTTTACACTTTCAACATGAAAATCGACTCTTAATGAAACAAAAAAACAAACGTCAATGACACCTTCGTATGTATGCATGAAAATGTTAAGCCTAATACAATATGTTACAAACAAATGCAACAGGTCAAATAAAAAATAGTACTAAATATTTTGTACCCTTAAAACATTTAATTATTTTGATTTTTAGTTTGAAGTTTTATTTTTTCTCTTAACTAATTCTATTTGTTATATATGCATGATTAACTTGTTAAAAAAGAATTTACCAATTAAGTGAAAAAGAGGCCAAGATAGCCAAAATAGATTTTGAAAAATTCTTGGAGTACAGTGTCAGGAAGCGATTTTGTGTTTTGGTATCTACTTTAGTTTGAAGTGAATGTAAAATTATTGTAAAACATTGTAACTTAATTAATATAGAAATGTTTGTGCAAACATTATTAATTAAAAAATGTAATCGGCGGTTTTGGCATCGACTTCGTTGCCCGCAATGTATGAAACACAATGATAATACATACAAACAAATCGAATTGCCATCTACTTAATATAAGGTTACCTACATTTGCTTGAACGCTATGTGCATGATTGGGTTTTTTCTTTCGGTAATTGTATGCGCTTATTACTGCGATTTTTCCTTAACTGTTTCGCCATCAGCACTAAGACCTTCTGCCTTACGCTTCTTTCTGCGTTCGGCTGCTTTCTTTTGTTTTGTCAGGAAAATGCCCAAAGCGATCATTAGAGCCCAGCAAATGTAGCCAATATGATACACCGAACTGTAAAACTTCCAAATATTGCCGAAGGATACCAGCAGGAATGCCGTGCCCAAATAGCTGAAGGCGAAGAACTTTGCAATCCAAAAGATGACATCAATGATTTGACGCTGCAGGCCTTCAGCATCTTTTCGCACCAGTTTGTTCCACATGTCCTCAAGCGGCACATAGAATGGAGCACCCATAATGCAGAAGTAGTGACCCGGTCTAAAGCCATGCCAGAAGGCGGAACAGAGCAGTGTAGCGGCAGTCCTATAAAATAACAAAATTATTAAAAAAATTAAATAAAAATATTGAAAAACATGAAACAGAAAAAAGGCGGATGGTAAATTTTATAATACCTGTTCAAACTATCCACGTTCAATACATACAATAAATTATATAAAGTTTATATAACTTGTTAAATAGTTCAATTGCATAAGTTCTACATTCATTGTTTTAATGCGACAATTCGAAATATTCAATACGCACCTAAATTTCTTGCTCGGAAACAATTTGTAAATATTGACCGCCAACCAGTACTGCACGCAAATATTCCAATGCTTCATGCCCTCGCGGAATGTCCAGCACGTTTCCACATCCTTAACGCGCGTATTAACAATTGTGGTAAAATTGTACGAACGCTTTTCGGCATCGCGCTTCAAATGCAAATACTGCTTCTTGGGACCTTCGCCATTGTTAACCTCAGCCTCGTCCGGATATGCGCCAAAGCCTGCCATCGTGCAGACACATTCGCTGAGAGTGAGACCGGTGTACATGCGCATGCGAAAGATAAAGAAAGTTGGCCAAACGTACATGAGGCGGTAGAAGAAAGATCGCTGCTGGTAAAATTCATCGCTGAGTGCGTACTGTAAATTTTATATATATATTTGTATAGTTTAAAAATAAAATACTTCACAATAGTTCACCCACATCCAAAGGCCATATGTAATTGGCAGCCAAATATAGCACACAGTAGAAGCCGGCGTTTTTCAGTTTCTCAAGTGTAGCAGAAACATTCGGCGCGTAATCCTTGAAAGGTGTTTCGAAATAGTCACGGTAGGTGCGGTAACGATAGTAGGGACCTAAGAAATTTAAATAAATTTAAAAAAATATTTTACAAAAATAAGAAAAACAACCTACTGCAATTTTTAATTATTTTCACGGTAAAGGCTCTAATTTATAGATTTAATAATTTGAAAGTCCAATTATTTTTAACTTAAGATACAAAAATTACGATTTCCATTTACTCGATTGTTAGTGTGATTAAATTTATTATTGAATTACTCTTAAATTTTATTGGCATGTGTTGAATACCTTTGGAATAACAAAAATTCTAATCTTAATTTTGTCTTCATATGTTTATAGAAAATGTTTCGTTAAGAATATGATGAAATACAAATTCAGAATTAGGGCTTTTTTCCGGAATAATTAGCTCTCAAATTTTAATCAACATTTTAGGTGATAACATTAATAATACTAAAAACGCAAATATAAATATTATAATCGTTATTTTACCTTTGTGTGTTGCAACATTTAAAAAGTTACAGAGTTTTGAATTCAAGCATCTCGTGGATTTCTTGTGATTTTTCAGCGTATTAAATTTTCAATAGCATCAGTTAAACACCTTTAGGAAATTTTAATGTATAAATGTATAAATAATAATGGTGTATAAGTACTGCAACTTGACCGAAGAGGTCAGATCAAATTTGAGTAAGTTATATTTCTAATCAGGATTAAAAATCCTAAAGAAGTTTAGTTTTTGTTATATGCATGATTCTGGTTCATAAACGCGATTACTTTTTATAACAAAAATATATATGTACTTTTATAATAAAAATTATAACTGACTATCGCTATTAATAAAGATATCGAGAACAGTTATTAATAATTGAAACTTTTAACTCATGTGGTGAATTTATAAAAGTATACAAATTTTGGTTTAGTCATATTCACTATCGCAAGCGTTATTAATTGAAAAAAATTATATTCAACATCTTAAATAAATCCTTGATATATTTAAAATAATTTTAGATTTAAAGATTCTTAATTGCTAAATTTATTTCGCTTTAAAATATCTGCAATTATTAGCGATTTCAAGTATTTAAGTAAAATACTTAAAAGGGAAATAACTCAAAAATCATTGTCAGCTGTTTAATTTCAAATACATTTTTCCGTTTTCCTTAAAAAAATATTTTAACATTCACTTTGTTTATTACAATTTGAACTTTACAATTAAAAGGCACCCAACAGCGATAAGCCAAGCGTTATGCAGGCACCAACAATACAATTAAAAGAGATTATCGTTTTGCCTTATCTGAACGCAATTTTACAATCGACTTTAATATAAGATAAACAGAAATTGCGACCCACCCATACATACCCGTTAACACGCCAATGTAGTTGAAGGAGTAGTGGAAGATCTCCACAAAACCGATGCTCTGCAACTCCACGTCGTAGTCGGTAATCTCCACCAGCGGTTCACCAGCCTCATCCGTGATTTTCTTATCGCCCTGCAGCAAAGCGACTTGCTTTTCCCGTTGCTGCAGTTTTTTCCAAGCGGCAGTCTTTTCGAAAGCAACGCCTGCCACCTACACGCGATGCGCGACACCAACATAGAAAAGAGGAATAGGGTAAAATAGATAATTACAATGGAAATGCATTTGACTTTGTCATTGTTACGTCATCACTTGCCTTCAATGTTAAGACCATTTGAATCATGTTGGTGTGGCCAGGCGGATCTGGTAATCCGAAAATGTGTACCAAACGGAAGAAGATCAGATATCCAAACATGGCCACAAAGCAGGCCAAGTGGCTCTTGCTGTAAAAGCACCAAAATTACAAGTCAATTGAAAATATTGAATGAAAACATTTAAACATAAGCCACAAACCTGGGATGTACATAAAGAATTGTCGTCGTTCCTAGCGCCACCGAAAACAGGCAATGCAAACTGTGGAATCCAGAGACAATGACCACCATCAGGAGGCCAAATGAGGTGCTCAGTATTTTTCGATGCGATTCATCGCGAAGCTTTTTAACGTAATTGCCAGCACCGATACACGCGAGCAAACAAATAACGTAAATTACATCGTCCAAACTCATTTTGTGGCCGCTATGTGGTCATTGGACTTTGGGTTTTGTTTTCAATACACTTTATTATTTTTTCCACCAAATAAAGCTAAACAGTGCAGCGACTGGTCAATGTTGCCAGATAAGAACATCTAGCGATAGAGATGAGAGGCGAACAATCGATAGGAGGAAAATGTCATCACTATGAGAACATAAGGAGGTGGTATTTTCTTTGTTCTGTACACTTTCAATTGGAAAAATGAACTAAACACAAAATGCTGGTAGTCTTGTGAAACAGATTTCCTGGAATTCTGCTTAAAATTATATGTAACAAATAATTAGATTCAGCTCCTCTTCTTTGACGAATAAATAAGATCTTCGATGACTTTAATGTTCGATAAATATGAATTATCAAACTCAATGAACCTTTGGTCAGTACGAGTATAAAAAAAAATAATATGCATAAAAATAAAATATATTAAAATATTAAATTAAATTAAGAAATTAAATGGAGAAAGATGTCAAATTTATCTTTTAAAATAAAATATTGTTAAAATAATCGCGTGATTTTTGACATCAAATTTTTGCTCTTTGAAAAGCGTTTTAGGGGAGCAGGTATTGTTGTAAATTTGTAACCAGAACTGTTATTTATATTAAAGTGTATGAATAAAAAAAATCGTTTGTTCTTGAAAAATAAAATCTGTTGGATAATATATGGTGTTATATTAAATTCTAAGTATTTTTTTATAATGTTTATTGAATTTTAAATTGCAGTGAAACGTCGTCAAGTTTATTTAATTAGTAGATTTTACAATTTTGTGATATGGTAGCATGCTTGCTAACCATTTTCCGGTTCGAAGGATCGCAAAATGTTCGGGCGGAGGGCTTGTACTTCTCCGTTCTAGGGGTAGATTGGTGTTGAGGAAACTTCTTTTGCGTCAAAAAAGGAAAAGCGGCTATTGTTTTCGATAGATTCAAATTGATCGCTCTTTATTCTTTAGAGTTCGGTTATAGAATAATAAAATTCAAAATAGTTAGCAATCATGCTACCATATCACAAAAATGTAAAATCTCCTAATTAAATAACGTTTGTCGGGAACACAAAAGTTTTTTTGCAAATTTTTTTTTTCTGCTATTTTTGCAATATTTTTAAATTTACACAATTTTCGTTAATATATAAAAATGTTTTGCTCTGTAACAAAAAAATTAACTAAAAAAAATTTAATTAAATTGGAAGTTTCTTTGTTCTGTCAACAATTACAGTTAAAAAAGTCGTGGTGCTATTATTTTGACCATGAGTGTATATACGCTGCGAATATATTGAGTTTGGGAGAAAGCATTTTATGCTTAACGTAAGACTGTCCACTTACGAGCAAATCATGTTTCACGACATATTTAATTCATCCGCTTGTGTTTAGCTTTTTATGAATTGAAAATAAAAAGTTTATTTGAAACAAATGCAAGAAAAAAAAGTGTTGATAAAATTCAAAATAATTGAGAAAGTTAAATTTCGTTGTTTGTTTCTTTCTGTTAACGTCTTTTATACTAAATCATTTCGCTAATCGCGCATAAATATCCTTTTGGCCATTTTGTACTAAGTTCGTTTCTTATCGGCTTCCGCAGCCCAGCAGTTTTCTTCGAACTATAAGATTCACCGTAAGTTTTTATGCATTTCCTCTCAGACTTGCCGACCCAACGAACGCCCAACGAGCATTTTGAAATGAATATGCAAAAGCAAATAATTAAAATCGTTTGAGTGTCGAGCGCGCGCGCGGCTCAGTATTTATTAAGCTAATAGTTCGGCTCGGCGGTAATCCTGGCCAAGATAGCGCTGCGCCTGGGTGGGCGACAATTAAGCACTTTGCCGTAATCTGTCTCTGCGATAATTATGGCGCAAGTATTTATCGGGTGCAATTAACACTTGGTAACGCGTTCGTAAGTCTCATTTCGGGATTTTAAAGTGAAACGAGTTTGTAAAACGGAAATTTGCATCCAACCATTTTTATTGCCAACGAGATCCTTACGAAATTGACGGTTTTTTTTTGTTTTTGTTAATTATTTATGTCGATGTTAAGTTTTCGCCAAGTGAATTTTAATTCATCGGTTCAACTAGCGGGAAAAATCGTTCCTTTCTTTATATGACATGAAGTTTATAATTTAAAAATTTAAAATTTATTTATCATGACTGCTCCGATAGTATTCCAACTGAGGTGTACCAGGAATATATAGTCTTTATAATAAACGAATGATTGTGGTAAGCCACTGCCTCTAAATTTTGGAGTAAAAGCCATTGCCTCCCGGCCCCTTGTATAGTATGGCTACGCCCTTACATAAATAAATCTCTTTATAGCTTAGAAACTTGATTTACTACACTTCAAGAATAGTGCAGAGTGCATAGTTATTACATCACAAAAAGTGGGCGGGATTGGAAAAGTACTACGCCAAATTTTGTCGTTATAAGTGGTCTACTATTTATTAGACTGTTATCTCCTAGTTTTAGCAAATCTATTAGGTGTACAAATAAGTTTCCGCCGTTTTGAGAAAGATGGCGTGGCACGATGTTTACGTTGGAATTCGCAGATGGTAACCTACTTGAAAATTAGTTTGTTTATTCCAGAACAACATAACCTTATCATGTTATTAAGTTCGCATTAGCATCATATATTTTTCTTCATCTAAAAATGTCTCAATTTGAGCCAACTAAGTGTCATTTGCGGGAACTTTTAATTTATTTTTTTAATTTAAAAAAATCTGCTGCTGAGTCGCATCGATTGCTCGTAGAAGCATATAATGAGGATGCTTTGAGTGAGAGAACATGTCGTGAGTGGTTTCAAAAATTTAAAAAAGGTGATTTTGACATAAAAGACAAAGATCCAGTGGAAGGCCGAAAATTTACGAGGATGCAGATTTGGAGAAATTATTGGGTGAAGATTCGTCTCAAACACAAAAGGAACTTGCACTTAGTTTAGAAGTCACTCATCAAGCAGTCTCACATCGTTTAAAATCGTTTAAATATTATTTTATTAACAAAAAACGGCGGAAACTTATTGGTACACCTAATATGATTTTACACCCACTTCAAAAGTGACTAAACTTAAAAAATTATGTTGTTCAAAAGAGTACAAAAACGGTTTTTGATTTTTTGCGATTTTGTTTGAAGTAAAGTGTTGATCAATCACTCAAAAGGAATAAGATTTAAGTTGAATTAAAGAAATCTATTTGTATAATATAGTAGAAAATTTACAACTTTTTGAGTTGTGCCTGTATTGACAAAATCTTAACGTAAATTTTTAGGTGCTTTTTTTTCTGCCACTTTTGATAAAGTAATTAGACAAAATTGTTCATTGAAAGCAACAAAAAATAAAATGTAAGAAACATTTTTGACTTATGCTCCTTTTGCTGAAATAAATAGTTATAAATTATCATTGGAAAGTGTCGAAAATAGTATTCGTACAAAATACCAAAAAAAAAAATTTTTTTTTTCATTTGTAACAACTCATAGTGTGCCTTTTAAGTGTTTATCCAGCGATGGAAAAATTATTCCAATCAAAAGAGGCATAACAGCTTTTAGGCCACATTTACAGTCAAGTTTCAAAAAGACTTTTTAATACTATACTGAAAGAAGATCAAAATTCAACATAAAATTAAAATGTACGTATGTATGTACAAATTAAATTGAATATTAAAAAGCTTAAATATGCAACTGAAGGTTTTTCAAATTAAATATGCTTCTAGAAGATCTCCGTTTAGTTTGATATTACAAGAAGTTTTAAAGTAATTTATGCAAAATCTTTATATTTTACATACATATATATTCATAAAGAAATGCGCTTTTGTGTGGGCGTTGGCCATGGTTTCATCAAATTTCTAACCCTACAAGAGTTAAACCAAAACTTGATCAAGTGTGTCCATATCAACTTTGAAAATTAAAATTATCAAATATTTACATATGTAATTGTATATGCTGTACTTGTATATATGTGACACGCCTCTTTGCTATAAACTTAATATGTGTATCACCAACCAATCTATTTTAAAGGATGTACGTTAGATATGACCAAAAAAAAAAAAGGAAATAGAAAAGAACAAACAAACAAACAAAAATTTACATTCCGTTTGACTACTTTCATGTCCTCGCATGATTCTTATGTGCAACCTCTTGAAGATAATAATAATTTAGTGCTGTTGAAATGACTTTTGACCATCATCTACAATTGATATTATTAGCCGAGCTAAACACCCACTCATCCGCCCGACCGCCCGACCGACCCACCCACCCACTTACACTACTCTTCTTCAGCATCTCCGGCAACTGAATGAAATTTATTTTCTGCACAATTGCCGCATCACAAAGAAATAAACAACTGAAATGCATGCAAAATACCGGAGAATTTCACACATCCTGCCGCAGCCGCAGCACAACTCATATTCTCATATTTCGTTCACCGAGCCCAACCGCCACCGCCGCCGCTGCCGCCGCTGAGTGTACCAGTAATTTGCATGCATTGTGCCACTTTCGCAAAGTATCTTCGGGTCCATGGATTCGTTTGTTGTTCCTTGCGCTTTTCGCAGCTGAATATGAATTTTTGTAGGAATTCTCTCGTAGTAATTTTTCGATTGTGCAAATTATTTGATTACACACACGTGAGCTGTGCCGTCTAAACGGGCGCTTACCACTCGCCTAGCCTAGCCAAGTCACCCAATTCGAGGATATCACCGTACCACTTAATATGTATTTAACAACGCCGTAGTAGTCCCGCTTCCACACTACTACTACACTTTGTACCTAATAAAATAAAGTTTCTCTTCCTCCTTTGGCTCAAGTGGCGCTTCGCATTTGCATCACGACACAAGTGTCTCAGTGGTTAAGTGGGTATAGTATGGGTGCGGATTGGTGCGGATTGTGGGTGGTGGTGCATCCATTCGTATAATTCGCAAAACAAATAAAATATATCGCAGCTACGCTTGGTATGTCGGCGGAACAATGCAGGATCCTTTCAATTCGATTGTCGGGCTTTTTGGCCAGTTAGTTTTAAGCGCCAAACCAACGACGCATTCGAAATGCAAAGCGAATGTATGTATGTATGTATGAGTATAAGTATTTGTAGTTCTGAAGTTGATTTTTAACCTTTCAAAGAAACTTCCTTTACTTGTGCAAACATCGATTGTTGGTGTTGTTGTTGTTGTTGGTTATATTTTTGGTGAAAAAGTTCATCCCTACATATAAACAATATTCAAATAAATTTGTTAGAATTTAGTGTGGAAAATTTATATTCTTAACGATGAAATAATATGTATATATACGATCTGATAGTCTAGTGACCAGATTCAATAATCAAATGGAAATACAAAGAATCGAAAAACCAAAGATTTCCAAATAAGAAACCAAAAATTGTTTCCTCATATGTGAATTTTTTCTTTATTTTTTCTCTGATGCCGGAACAAAAACTTTTAAAAATTTTACTTAATAATCTTGTGAACATTTCAAAATTATGTTTGTTTAAATAAAATGTACAGAATAAACGGAAGTTAACCAACGGATTTACCGATCGTCGAGTCCACTCACTCGTGAGTGTGATGAATTTTGACATTCTGTGTGTGCAAAGTCACTTGCCAAAAAGTTATTAAGGATTAAAATAGTTGCGGCTAAGAGCACAAATGCTCTGCGGAATCTGCTTCATTAGAGATGCTGCTGCCGCCACACGGATGTGTTGTTATTGGTATGTGTCTACACAAACACACATACACACACACATATATGTATAAATGTACGTGTCAACTTCTTGGGTATGGTGCGCAAACACCTTAAACGAAAGTTTTGAAAATTCTAAAAGGAAATCACTTTAGACATCCTGCTAAGAAAATAAAGAAGAGGTTCAAAGTTTTACCAACACCAACACACAGAAATGAATAATGACAGGGGCGTTTTATATCAGGGGTATTAGAGAATTGATTCACTCTTTTTCGTAAAATAAAAAGGAATTTGCTTCGACTTGTGATCATGTCTTAAATTGATTGTATAAACGAAACAAAATGTCAAACAGCGCACAGTGGCGGTTTGTTCTAAAGTAAACATTTTTTTAAATCTTAGAAATGAAAATGACTCAAATTTAAGAAAGTTGTTCTGAGTTAAAAAATAACAATTAATTGTGTTGAGAAGAAATGTTAGGATCAAAAGAAAAAAAATTTAAAACTTTTCAAATTCATTGAAAAATTTGTTTATGTAAAAAGTAAATCATAATTCATTTAAAATTCGATTAATTAAGATATAACTATCTAAAATAAGATCAACTTTAGTTTTGTTTTAATATTGTATTTTATGTTATTAATGAAACAATTTCATTATGAGATTACTTAATAGATATGTATATAGTAATTAAACATCCGACAAAGAGTTTTGTTGCCTTTTCCAGTCTCCGCTTGGAGAATAGGACCTCACATATCCATTTCTGCTCGATAGCTCTCAAACTACTGCTATAATCGCTGGGAGAGACAGGCGGACAGACATATGCCCCACTCTTTACTCCTTCATACGACCATGGATCTAATGTGATTATATAAACTATGTATTTCATATATTTTACCTTTACTAACTTATGCTCTATACAATTTTTTTAATTTGTGATGACAAACATTTTATTGCTTCCACTTGATTACCTATAAAATAATACCACATTTGATGACATGTAAAATAATCTTCCCTTACGAGACTTTATTAAAAATACATAGCTACGCCCTTGACTGGGGCACTGAGAAGTAGCAAAGGAAACGATAGCGATTATGAGTAGCTGCCACTGTAGCTGCTGCTGCTGCTCTTGTTCGAAAAAGGTTTAATGCGTCCGCATGTAATGTTGGCATAACTTTGGAGACATCTTAATTCCTTTCGAGATAAATCTGCCTTTGTGTGTTTGTGTGAGTGGGCGTGTGCGTGTGTGGGGGCTATGCATGTGGAGAAGTTTTACAAATGTGCAACATAAAATGAAGTCACAAAGCATTTTGAAGAATTTTATTTATTTTTGTTTTGTTTGTTGTTGTTGTTGTTTTTTTTTTTGGCTGCAGGTACAAGTTCTTATTTACGAATGCAGAACGTATTTTAAAAAACACTAAATCGCTCGTTATCCATATTCATGCCTGAACACGAACGAATCCTTCGCCCATTTCATTCGCATTTATCCGAGTGCACAATTGATTTATGCTGGATGGCCCCGCTCATTCCGCTCCGCTCCGGTCCGCTCCGCAAAGAACTTCTGTTCGCTTCGCGCATAGTAAAATAACAAATCCTTTTTATTTGCGTCGAAGGAGCGAAGGCGGAACAAAACAACAAAAATTCCA
Source organism: Suillia variegata (assembly GCA_949127995.1). Taxonomy (NCBI): domain Eukaryota; kingdom Metazoa; phylum Arthropoda; class Insecta; order Diptera; family Heleomyzidae; genus Suillia; species Suillia variegata. Next base: position 19,820,950 of record OX421844.1, read on the forward strand.
ACGCAGGATAAAACCGATTGATTTATTTTGACAATTCCCATGGAGCGAGCAAAAGATGCACCAGTTCCAACAAACCAACCGACCGACCAACCGACCGACCACCATAAAATAGTCACAGAATTATGCTCTGTCCCAACAAAAGCCCGTACCGCATCCGCTCAGGCCCACACCAAATGTCTAGCAAAAGGTCCTTTTATGCTGTTTTCAGGCTCATCCATCCACCCACTCACCCACTGACACCCACATTCAACATCTACACCCAGACCCATTTACCACGTGTGACCCGCATCTGCATTCACATTTTGGACCATCATCATCAGTAGCAGCCGCAGCAGCAGCAGCAGCATCAGCAGCAGTAACAGCAGCGGCTTCCTTCCAATTGCTCCGCCAGTTCTTCTGCATTCTGAGTGTCCGTTTGTAAAATATTTTATTTGCACATCTTTCTTATTTTAATCCTTCATTGCATTTTGTTGGGTGTGAGTTCATTTTTGGCTTACACCACTCCAAGTGAGCTAAGGTGCTCCTCCTCAGCTTTCGTTGGATGTTAGATGGTCGGTGTCCATTTGTATGGTTGGCTATAAAGTACTCGTTAATTACCTTCAGGCGTAGATTTTTGTTAGTGTGTGTTTTTTTTTTCTTCTTCTTACAAATGGTTTTAGCCATGCTTTCATTTTTGATTTTATATAATAAGAAAATCTTTTGCGAGTTTAAATATTTATAATTAAAGGAAGTAATTCAAAAGCCGATAAGCGAGTAGTGGATGAAACACAAATACTACGTTTACTTGTCCATTTTGATGGTTAACCTCCTCAACTCTTCTTAAGGAGATACAGCACTTTATTTTATACAGGGTGTCTCTTTACTTTACCCTACACCACGTGCAAGCATGGATCGTTTATATTTCATTTAGTTAAGCATTTGTAATGCCCATAAGGAGGAGTGGTCGGTATTACATACATATGTATATACTATGATCAACGTCGAATTCAGAATTTCGGTTTTACTTTGTCAATATTTTACTTAAAAATTGGTTATAAAAATTCAAAATTTGGTTTAATTTAAATTAAAGATTACCTAAATTCGATTTTTATTTTGAAACGCTTTCAATATTTAAAATAAGATAAAATTTGTTTTATATAAACTAAAATAGAAGCATAAAAAAACTAAATGCCAAATGAGTTGTGTAACGAATTCCGCATTAAAATAAATGTGACCAATTTTCTGGCTGTGATCCACCATTGTGGGTAATTTGAAATGTTTTACTGCCGTCACGTCGTTTGTTAGTTTTGATAATTTATTAATGAAATTACACCAGAAATTCCAAACTTCCTTATTTGACTCGTCGCTACGATTTTGGCCCCCTCCCGCCGCCCCACTCTAACGAGGCCGACCACCGAGAAACAATAAAACTCAGCGTAAAGTTAAACAAAGCTCAGAATTTATGATTTTACCAGAACGCTGCGATACATACTCACATGTATGCGAGTACAAGCGCTTGTCCGTCCATGAAGGGCAAACGTTGGCCGTTAGCAGCAGCAGCAAGGACATGGGTCGGCAGAGCTTCAGATGGCGCATCAGTCCGCTCAGTTCGCTAGGAGTGGAGAGCGTGCAGTTGGCGGTTGGTGACGTCGCCGTTGTCTCGTATGGGCAATGAATTTGTCCTTGATGTCCTGCCATTCAGAGGTGGGGTAGGCGGGTTTTGCCTCAGTTGCACCTTCGTTTGTCTAACCACACACTCTGCTAATATTTTAACATACATTTTGCTTTCCTCGCAGATACTTATCCATCGTCATTTAAGTTGTAGCAGCTCGTATAGTACCACTGTAAATATTATTTGTGACCAGAACTTAAAATGCGGCATCAGCTTTAGCCGAATTCTGAAGACGAAACTACTTGGTATGTCTTATGTATCGCTCTGACTCGACAAGTAAACTATTTACATTAATGAACCGGGTTTAATAAATGATTTTAAGATAACTCATCAGAATAAACTCTACACACGATGAAGTTGTGATACAATATTTACAGGATGTCTTCAATATTGAATTCCAGTTCTAAAATAACATTAATATATTGGTTAATGTTAATTTTACATGATGGAATGTTAATTGCTAATTTATTTAACCGGATGGCAAGTTTATTAAACACTATTTGTAATGTTATATCGATTAATTTGAGAAAATTAATATAATTGAATGTTCATTTACGACATTAAGACTGAAAGAAAAAATTTATGACCTATATAAACTTAACAAATACAACAACTTTTATTAAAAAACCCTTCCAAATTTGTTTTCTTAATTTCTTAATCAATGTAAATAAGCTAATATTTACTATAAGTTCTACAAATCACCCTAGAAAATAGTTTTAAAAGTTAAGAGTGCTCCTCACCATATGTCAGAAAAACTAAGCACCATATGACGTCATTATTTTTACTTTTAGATGATAAAATGTTTGTTAGCACAAAGGAATTATAAACTATGATTTAATAACTTCTGTGACAATAATCAAAAAAGACTTAACTCGAGCTGGAAGGTTGTACTTAGATCAATTTATTTTTAAACTTTAATAAGAGTTTGAGGTCTAAACGCCTTTTGGATCCTGTTAAAAAATGAAAATTTGCATGAAATGTAAAATTATAAATATTGAATGAACCAATCATCTTTGGTTTTGGCCAAACATATCTCTTTGATTTCATTAATGTTTGCTTTAATTATTAATTGTCGCTGATGTAAAAACAATTTACAAATATGTTCTTAAATTAAACTCTACAAAATGTCACATTTCAAATCACAAAACGAACGTGACAACATGTTCCGAAGCTCAAACAGTCCAAATCCTCCACAAGTGCCATATTTCAAATATTTTGTCCTTTAACTACAACTCTCGCATGGTAAATATTGTTTTGTTTTTGTTGTTTTTTTTAACTTCTGGTTAGGTGTGCTTAAACTGTGGAGGAACTGTGGAGCGGTTGGACGCTGGAAAGATATCCTGTTTAAGGATGTCTCTCGCTCGTTCGTTTGCTCATATTTCGTTTTTAGTATAGAAAACGGTGTCATAAATTAAAACTTAAACTTTTGGAAATGTCAAGTAGAAAACGGTAAATCTCTGCACACACACACACACATATACCAACGTTTGTGTTAGTTTTTTTTTTGTGCGATAGTACCATTTGCGAATGAAATGAATTGAAGCACCCACCCACCGCTCGAGTTGAACGAAGAGATTTCTTGAACAAAAAAAAAAGGACAAAAAAAAAGAAAGAAATAACTAAAACTAAAAGAACCAAAAAACAATAATAATGTATGAAAAACTCCGCCCATTTGCCATAAATTTCAAAGGCAAACTTACAGATTATCCGTATTTAGTTGTAAAGGTTCTCAAAATGTTGTACATACAAACATATTTCATTTTAGTTTCGGTGTAGTTAGAATTTTATTTTTGTTTACTAGTGTTGGTGGGCTTCTACATGTTTTCTCTGTCTGTCTGTCCATCTGTCTGTCTGTCAGTCTGTTTGTCTGAATTGCAGACCTTATTTAAAATTCACAAGTTAAGTTTTGACCTTATTTTGCAATTTCAATTTACTCAGTACACAAAGTTTTACGTTTGCCACCGTGTATGGATCTTTAAACTTTTGGAGAGACAAAATTTAATGCAATTTTTTTTTATAAGCTGCATCGGCAATAACTTCAATAAGTTCTTCGAGTCAAAGAATCAAGCCTACTAGTTGGCGAGCAAAATTGATGGAATCCTGCGTGAATCCGTTTCCGGTTACATAGACAATATGCTACAATAAAATTCTTTTCAAACCAATCTGATAAGTATTAATTTAATCACGTTTGCTTTGTAATAACCAGTTGAAATTAAAAGTGGCTATAACTTTGGAGATCTATTATCTTTCCTTTACACGAGATTTAAATTTTGTTGAGTATATTTTTTTTAAATGGCATCAACCTTAATGATAAACTAGAATTTTTTTTTTAATTTTAAGTGTACAACATTTTCAGATAAGCGATATTGAAATTTATTTTGATTTCTCTCCGAATGTCCTGCACCCAATAAGGGAAGTATTCACATTTTGAGGGTAGTCATGTAATTTTGTTGCTATTTACTATTTGTAATTAAATGGAAATACCAAAAGTTTAATAGGATTTTAAAAACATTCGACTTGCTGCAGCGGTTCCAACTCTTAAATCACGTCCAGTTTCCCCCCCCCCCCAAAAACCATCATAAAAATGTGAACTTTTTTTTATTATTCTCATTTGCAATAAATTTCAATTGAAACTTTAATTTTCAATCATCATAAAATGCCATTATTGTTGTAATAAGTTCAACAGGGAAGTGAACATAACTTGACAAACATTGCAGAAAGAATTGTCCACATTTAAGTCAAATTTATGAAAATTAAAAACCAAACAACCTTGCGGCCATTCACATTTAATTGACCACATAAATTTCGTACTGACTCAAATTAATGCCGAAACTTGCGACAATGCAGGGCAGACCTATCTTCGGAGAATTTTCAAACCGCCGCCCCTTTTGAAACACCGCAGCAACAACAAGCAGCAATAACAATTCATGTCACTTTTGGGCGAGTAGAAAAAAGTGTGACCAAAGTTATCAAATTTACAAAAACAAAACAAAAAAAATAAAAAAAGGAAGAAAGAAGAACTTGTTCACAACAAACTTAACTCTCGCGGGCTATTTTAAGGACGAAATTTTGAGTCATAATTTGAAATTAATTTGAGTCTCCTTTTTAACGCTTGCCAATTCATTTCTCTGGGGAAAATTTAAAGAAAATTAGAAACCACAGTTTAGACTGGAGGAAACTTTGTTTAAAGGTACAACAAAAAATGTTTTCTTGTTTGCTGTTGTTGCTTAACAAGTCAACAACATTTTGCATTAATCTAAAAGGATGATACTCATTTAGTATATGCAAATTTAATATATACGAGAATTATGTCCTCCGGTTATTTGTAACCCTCCACACCCAAAAGCATTTATCTTGGATTGATAGATTCTACTAGATTAAAATAAACTAAAAATTAGTTTTCTTTCTTTCTTCCTTTCTTTTTTCTATCTTTCTTTCGATATATGTACCCTATGCTCGTCTAAGTCATTCATCCGATTGGGATGAAATTTTGGATAGTTGCTATGCTCTCGAAAAGGATGGATTAGGACAAAAAAAAAACCCTCCCACACCCTCCTATTTCGCCCATAATTTGTACAATTAAGTAAAATTATTCGTTTATTTCACTAATATTTCTACTAAAAATCTGAAATTTGGTATGTGAGTTTGTATAGGCACGGTCGACAACTTTTCCAAAAATTCAAATCGCTATAACGGGGAGTATCAGGAAGTTCCTCTAACTAACGAGGAGTTCCGGAAAGTTCCGCTTACTAATTATCTACATATATAAAAATATATGTACCTACTTGAATAAATAATTTTTAAAACATTTTGCAACGAATGCCGGGCATTCGATATATAAATAAACTTTTATAAGAATGTTTCGCTGCAGAGTTAAAAAATAAATGAACTCAATTCATTCGTTTTTGTGCCTTCTTCTTCGCAAACCATTCAGACGACATATTTTCGCCAAGATTACATTGCCGCAGCCTAACGCCGCCGCCAGTAGCCCGAAGTCTACCGTCATGCGAATTATTTAAATTTACTATTTTATTAACCGATAAATTTGTGTTTTTAAAAGATTGTTTCTCTGCCCGGGAGGAGTAACTAGATTAGTTGCTTCGCTGTGTTTCCGCATCCTGTTAAGATGTTCTTGCCAATGCGTAAACCTAACGCGTTGCTTGGCTTGGTTTGGCTTGGCTCACCCATCCAACGCGAAAATCTCTACCAATGGCAAATCATTTTCTCACTTCCGTCTCTGACCCCTCTCGTAACCTCCTCGGCATCAAGTTTTGGACTTTGGCTTCTGTGTTCAACCAATACGCCCAACCCCTTGCACAGGGGTGCGTTGGCGTCTGGTTATCGTTTTAGGCCGCGCAATGAGCCTTTTTTTGTTTCCCATTGCTTGGCATCTACTCGCTTGGCCTCTATTTGTCTACGCATAACTTCCAATTTGAATTCGTATCAGTCGCGGCCACAAGTGAGTCCGCGAGAGTCTTTTAACCACTGCCATCGGATATTTGCACAGCAAAAGCAGTCCTTAAAAAGTTCTTATAACCTGAGACGTCGAAGGACATCGCCTTTTGGTGGCTGTGGCTCTGCACAGTATTTAGATATGAACAATAGGAAATGGAATTGTAAGAATCTTAAAAATATGACAAGATTTAAATATTGAAATATTTCATGAAATATTTTTGATATTAATTAACCAGATCACAATCCAAAATATAAATATTTTAATAAAATGCAAAAAGTGTTCAATTTTACCTTAAAAATGAGTACTGTGGCGCTGTTCGCTGGGGTTAGGGTCATCGGTGTACGTGGCGGCAGGGGGCAAAAGTCGACAATTTGTGAGGCTGTGTTCCGGCGTGTTTATTAGTAAATTTAGCCGGGCAAATGAACGCTCGTGGTTGCGGCTGCTGTCGTCTTCCTGTTGTCAGCCGTTTTTCTCAATTTTTATAATATTATTAAATATATTCGAACCGACGCTGCCGGCACTACAGCCAGGCCCTTTGAACCTTTAGCCTGCCTGATTTGCATTTCATGAGAATATTTCCGGAGCAAAAGTTTTAATTAAACTTTATGCGTTGCGTTTTCTCGTCGGTTTCAGTTGATCATCTTTCGGTTTTTTCTTTTTTATGAGACTTAAATTTACTTAATTTTATAAATGTGGTTTTGAGTTAAGTTTCATTTTTTACTTGTACTTCTGTAATATCAAAGATTGTTATGGTTATGTGTTTGGAACGATTTAAACTTCCGAAGAATCGATATCGCATCATTATTAACAAGGAAAACTAAGGTCAGATGATTTGGAGTTACTTAGCTTTCTATATATTACACCGAACTACTTATGTATATACCTATGTATATACCGATGTATTACAAACTTTTGAGTAAGTTTTGGCGCAGAAATGTGAGGAAGAAATTGATGGGGATTTAAAATTCCAAAGTAATTAACTATCTTTTAGAAAATAATGAAAAATATACAAAATTAGACTTGATTATCGAAGTGGGTTTCAAACCAATGGGATATATAAAAATGAGCTGAAAAAGTTATTAGCAGAAAAAATGTATCAATAAATAAATTTAAAATTTATTTTAAACATTTTTAAATTATCCTGGACGTATCTTTTATTGGAAATATATTTAAAGTTAGGAGTATGTTTTATTATTATTATTAAAATTTCAACCAGACCATTAGGTTGTTTTCTAAATATTGAAAATCGGAACTCATATTTCAGTCCCTGAAAAATATAAAATTTTCTCTCTTTTATTTTTTTGAGAACCATTTCAAAACCAAAAATAAATGAAGAATTGCACAACAATTACATTAGACAATTACACACGATTTCAATTAAAATATTGTATTAACTTTTTCATTGTGTGTGTGTGTGTATGTAGCCATGCTACGAAATGTTTCATACTGAACCTTTAAGCCAGTTGGATTTTCTTTTATTAAATGCGAGCTTTGAGTAGGTAATCAACGAAATTAAAAGCGTCGTCTTCCTTTACAGCATTTGGCAGCATTTTAAATGGCAACAAAGGCAAAATTTCAATTAGCGGCACTCAACTGCAGCTGCCGCTACCGCTGAGCTCAAACCGAAAAATCTAATAACAACTAAAAATTTTAGACGAAATTAGCGAGAGCGCAGTTATGAAGAAACTAATTTTGCTCCAGTACCAAAGGAACCAGATACAAAAACTACCAACCAACCACAAAAATCAACGCTCGAAAAACAATTTCATTTGCAAATTGTTTTGCATATTGCAACATATAAAAAAAAGAGTATACAAATAAAAAAATATATACAAGTATATGTATGTGTGCGTTTATGTATGCAATTGTAATTTTTGGCGCATAATTGCAAAAAAAAAACTGAATTTTTAGCAAATTGGATTTGCTTACGGTTGACTGATACAAACAAAGAAACCGGCAACAAAATTCACAAAATTAAAAGCAACCACAAAAGACGCTAAATGCGCTTTTAACTTAAGTGCTTTTCCAGCACACAAACGCACGTCGCACACATTGTATATACAAAAACAACTAACAACCACAATAACAAAAAAATTGCGCCTTCGAATTGCGATCTAATTGAAATTTACGATTTACAAAATCAAAATCAGCAAAGTTGAAAGCATTCTGTGCATAATTGTGGCAGCAGCAAGTGCAAACGGAAATGCACAGCAGATAATCACAAACACACACACGCACACATACACAAGCACAATAATAGTTGGCGATTGCAACCAAAAAAAATACAAAAATCCAAACAACTCCGAAACGTTGCTGTCTGGTAATGTGCTTAAGTGGCAACGTCAATTGCGTTTGTAATTGCTGCTGCTGCCGCTTCTTCTTCTTTTCTTTCTTTATTTTTTGTTGGAAGATAATGAAAAAATATCGTTTTTAATATTCAATAAGAACAAAATAGTCTTCGTTGTTGTTGTTGTTAGTGGCATTGTGTGCTGCTTTACTGATATCCTGGATGTTGCAACGCTTCCTTTTTTTCGTGCAATTAGTGAGCCAAACTTCAACCAATATTTATTCTTAGAACAACGCAAGCATATTTTTACTAATGAACACTGTCGAGACACACACACTTACATGCATGGATATTTATATAAACACATACTAGCGTAAACCCTCGTCGGTGTTGTACGTACACCCTTTGTCAATATTCATTATCCTTTTGGGCGGCATAGAGTCAGTCGTTGATGTTGATGGCGACATTGACTGGCCTCATAAACTTGCCTAAATGTCTCATAAAACGTGACGATAATCGTAAGTGATGCCCCCACACCCCTCGCAATCCAGTTTGTAATTATGCTCACCTTTTTGGTTGTGGGTGTGTGTGTGCGTTCGTGGACACCCTTACCACCACTACAAATACCTGTCAGTGGGTGGGAAAAGAAGCAAAATAAATGGGGAAGACAAGATTTTAACCAAATCGTTCAAAGTACAATTTTTTTATATTACTCCGACGAATTAACAAAAACAATAAAAACAAATTTAAAAATTATTAAAAAAAATCAATTACTAAATCGATCTAACTGTGCCTGTCGGTCTGTCGTCCTGTCTGTCTGTCTGTTATAATTTATTGTTAACACGATAACGTGAGGACTGTTGAGATATTGGTTGATCTAATGTCTTATCCTCACTGATTAGATTTTGGAATATATCGACATGTGGCCATGCTTACTATTGCAGCACAGGACTCATTCCCTATTATCACGATATATTGAAAACTATTACAGATATATGGTTAAAACTTTGTACAAAACGATCAGGTTGGAAACATTAGGCTGGTTCATATATATTAATTTTTCATATGTTATTGTTGGTACACAAACGCTCAAAAGTCCTAAAATGGAAATCACAATTAAATTAGGGTGGATTTGATTTAAACAATCTTATTATGATAACTTTTTATACAATATATTACATATTTTTTTAAATACTTATAAAGTGTGGTGCAGTCATAGTTTTCACTATATACTATCTATAAACTATAAAACTATTATTTAATTAAATTAAAATAATACTTAAAAAACAATGTGATCTAGTCTGATTAATCTTAAATATGTGTTTTTTAAAGAACGTACCGTTCAAATACCAGATTCCGGTTTTCAAAACATTTAATGTCGAAAACGAAAAAGAATGGAAATTATATTGAATATTCTATACAAAAATTCGTCATCTACTAAAAAGTACCTTACAACAAGAGAGATTTATTGAAATTATATAGAAAATATGTCTACAGATATTAAAAAAAAATGTCATGAAATTATCTTTTCCATTTTATATAAAACTAGCTGCCTCGGCAAACTTCGTGCCGCCCAAAATAGATTTTTGGATTGAAATCATTTCGAGTATTTACAATTCCATACGATCCGTTCTTGAATGATGCGTGTTCATAGGTATGCAACTTTGTTGTGTATATATAGATGCCGAATTGATATCATATGACTTCATCTTAAATCCCAGTGCTGTAGAACAAATAATTTCAGAGATAGAGAGCAAACCAAATTAGGGTTGTATAGGAGGTACCCCTTTGATCCCCGCTATTTTTTTGTAGTCATACATTGGTTATATATGACTACATACCAAATTTCAATATTGTAGTGCAACAATTTTGCGAGATATTTGCTCAAAACGGAAAAATTTTCCACGCCCACTTTCTTGAATATAACAATTTTTAATACCCCTTATATTTATCCTTAGCAGCAAACTAACACAACAAAACAAATTCAAATCGGACGATCCGTTCTTGTTCATAGGTATGCAACTTTGTTTTATTTATATAGATAAGATATTTAAAACTGACTTATATCAAGTCATAATGAGATATATACTGTTATATAAAATTGTAATTGTAATGTTAAATAAATTTATTAATTAAATAATATGTATAATAAATCTAGAAGATTTCTCTCATGTCTTACATTAATTTTAAAGAAAATATAAAAATATCGATTTTGTAATTTAGAATTCGCATTTATGAGAAGACTTAAACGAGTTTTAGTCAGTTATCAATGTTAACACCACTACCAATATTTACTATAAAATAACAAACATATTCAATTAACAGTTTAAGGACTGCCTTAGCCATGTGAAATCAAGTTAATTGAAAAATTGTAACTCAGTTAGGATAAGGTGGCGAAAGTTGGTTCGTCTATAAAGCATTTTGTTTCGGCTTTGAATCTTTTAACTTGAAGCGATTTTTTCGATCAACATTATAAATCAACATAACAAATCGTCAACGTTATAGAACCTTTGCCACTTTGTTGTAAATTGAAAATCAACTTTTTTTTTTGGTTTTCAAATTGATTTCCAGCATGCAGATTCAATGTGGAGCGTTTTATGGGACATTGCGGCACATGAAAATTTGCATCCTTGCGTCCGTTTCGTGTCGTCGCCGCTGGCAACAAAGTCACAACGCAATCCATTATTGTATTAATTAACAGAAACAGGATCACCAATCAGGAGCTTGATTAATGATGTCACTCTCAGTCGTAAATCTAGATTTGAACATGTGTAAATTTGGATGCAAATATATGAGATACGCATCGTTGGCGTCGTTTGTATTGCGTATGTTTTGTGTGTAGGCAAAACGTACAAAACACACACACACATACACCCAAATGCATACAGACACACACACACGCATACAACACTACAAATGTCTAATGTGCGTGCAAGTGGCTTCCGGTGGGAAATGTCCTTCCGCTTGCTTGTGTGTTTGTTTGTGTGTTTGTATATTGCAGCAACAACACAATTGTGCGTAGGTATTCTCTTCTGTGGCTTTGGATATTTGTAAGAGGCTACTCGGAGCAGAGAAAGATGACTGAAGCCTGTTGCTTCTTCACTTAAAAAAATATATACGAGTAGGCTGAAGTTTATTAGTAAATAATTAAATGAAAAATAAAAAAAATTGTGCTATGAAACTCTACAAAAAATAATTGTAAGGTGATTCAAAATCTTGGTGATTGGTGATACAAAATCTTGTTATGAACCGTGGCCAATAACACTGTGCAATATGAAAAACTGACGCGAAATGAAAGTAGACTCTCAGAGAAACAAACCACATAAAGGGTTTTGCAAAGTTAGCTCGATTTTTTTCTTATGGTCCTTTGAAATTGGCTTAATGTTATATTTATGCATCTGAGATTCAAAGTGTATTCAGTGACCTATAATAAAAAGCGAGTAACATTTTACTAGAACATATTAACCCTTTAACTAGTATTTTTATTGGTCTATTTTAACCGTTTTTTTAGACCATACAACTCTCAAAAAACATCGAAATAAAAGGTTAATACATATGTATACTCTAGAAAAATAGTACACATCAAATTTTACTGTAGGTCACTGAAGAATTTATTCCAGGTTCCAAATAAGCAGAGCTGGGCAAGAAAAAAGAAAAAAAGTTAAAAGTTAATTAACGAAGTTACATTTTTTTCTTAAAATTTTTAACTTTCTTGTTCATTTTGAAAACCAGCTAGTTCAAGTTAGTTAAATAAAAAACTGATAAAGTAAAATCAAGAACAAAAAAGGCAAATCGAATGATTTACTGACAGATCTGCTTTCTTGGATCTAAATAAATTAAATTATATAAAAACTAACTGAATCACAAATTTAACGACATTTAGAATTACAATTTGCCTTTGCTTATAAATATGATGCAATAAAAGATTAAAAGTACTGAGTCAAATTCCGTGTACATGGTTCAATGACACAGTTGAGATACCCAGGACAGTAGTTGAACAGCTTTTAATAAATTTAGAAAGTGGCTTTTAAGGCAAAAACGTGGGAAACGAATATGAGCGATTGTGGCCTCCAAAAATATTCATTTAAATACTCGTTAATTTACTTCTGAATCTTCAAGTTTGGAGAACATTTAAAAGCGGAACGACTTTATTAAGCTACCCACCAAATAAATGGAATTTTATTCGATAGATGCAAACTCGTATATTTGCATATACATAAAAACAAACCGGTAAACAATGCATTTGAGCGGGAATTAGAAATATTTGGAATTAAATGCGGCACAGCGCATTAGTCACCAATTATTTACGGGACACTGCGCGTAGGCTAATAAAAATGCATTGGAAAACTGATTCCTGGCCACAAATATGCGTGTGCGTGTGCGTGCACCTGCAGTAATTGTCAAAATTTGCTCGATGCCAGCGAACGACCGAGTGAGTTAGAGCTGGGAGTGTGCATTACATGATAGAAAGCAGCGAGGACATTGTCGCAGGCACAGGCGCAGGCACAGTCAATGGCCGAGTCAGTTGCAAGTGCGTGCATTGGCAATATTTCGATTCGTTATTAATTTATTTGTTGCTAATGCCGGACTGAACTGGACTGGACACTGGAAACTCTTCTCGGCAATTGTCGAGAACAATGTTGCATTGTGTTTCTGGCACATTAAATTAATTACTCGTGTTATTATTTTGGTCGAAATTAAGTACGCAACAATTTATAACTCTAAACATGATTAGAAGTAGGTACAAAACATATCTACGGAGCTAACTCGAATGCAACTGCAAATGCCACAATTGCTGCTGCAGTTGCTGCAACTGCTGCTGATGTTGCAGTTCAGTTGTTGTTGTTGTTTTTGTTTTTGTTACACTTTGCGGCTATTTTGCATTATTAGTCAAAATGTAAAATGTTTTGCATTCAATTGGATCTAAACCAAGTGGTTAAACTGCAGCTAATCGAAATTTATTGCCAGCGACTTTTAAAATGTTTTTTGTTTTATTGTAAAATACCAGCAAACATTTTAACAAATACAAGTAGAATCACTTACTAATATTAACATACTTACGTAAAAAGGAATATACATATGCGAGTATGACGTAATAGAAAAATAATGCTTTAACAATACTTCTTAACGATAAACCGTCCAAAGCGATTATTGAATGGAAATTACCTTTGGCTATGATGAAGTTCAAATACCTTACACCATTTTAGATTTATTATATTTCGTGTGGACAACTTTATTCTTATCCAATAATTGTTCTTCAGTTGTGTTCTGTTAGTACTTAAATGTTGAATACAAAATTTCAAGTCGACATCTTAACTACAACTAATTTTATTATATATATTTTTTTTTTGTATTCTTATAAAAGGTGTAATTATTTAATACATATATAAGGTAATTATCGTTCGACTTTGCTCTTCGACAATTACTGATTGCGAAAAATAATCTGCAATCAAGAAAAATAATGTTTACATTACGTTATATTTATATTATTAATATATTGTAATATTTAAGTAATGATTAATAACATTTAAACATAACTGTCTAACTCTGGTGTTAACCAAACTTTTCACCATGGTGTAATAATAAGTATAAGGTGAGGAAAGTAGAAAAATGTCCCTCTTTAACTCGATCTTGTTTCTCTCTATTTAAAAACTAAATTTTGTGTAGTTGCCATGGTTGCTACAAAAACATTATGTAAATAACAACAACAGGATATAGGAGCATAGTAAGTAACGAAGTGACTGATGACCTGCCTTTTTGGAAGTTCTCCCTGACTTTTCACTAATGAACATATTTAAATTCCTTAACAATTTAGAATGGCTCCAGCATTGATCCTTTTCCTCTTCGAGAGATTGTGGTATTTAAACGGCATTAATTATGCAACTTGTTCCACCAGCTTTTCACTTATACTACTACTAAAACAACGAAGGTTGTTGTAAAAAATAAAAAAATCTAACTTCAAAATAAGGCAGAAATCGAGGTGAGTTCGCTCAATTCGCGGTCTTATTTCTACTTTCCTAACCTTATTATTCTACCATACTTTTAATTTTACAAAGATTATTGTAGGCGGAGTTTCTCGAACTATGTAATATAGAAAAACCGAATTATATCTCTATTGCAAATGAATCTGGAATAACAATTATCCAATACATGTTTTACATATTAAATAAATACAAGTATAAAATCTTATAAAAATATATTTTCATACCATGTTCTCTTATGCGAGTATACGAGTATGTAGTTTAAAATTTACCTCTAAATTTGTAGTTAACACATTTGTTCAATTTTTGTTTTAACTAATTAATTTCGGACGTTAAAGAAGGTAGGCGTGGCACATGTCTTATAGCAGGGCTTTTATAATATTTATTTTTGATTTACTAGTTACGACTAAAATTCTTGTTTCAAAAGTTATCATAATAAATAGTTTAGCTTTTAAGCGTCTCGGTACATGAATGTTAATAATGTGACGAAGAGGTTTTTATACAATTCTTACAACTTAGACTTTTTAAAATAGTCTTTAATTTGTACAATATAGAAGCCATGAATTTATTGTCTGAATCCGTTCGTTTCTTTTCTGACGATATGTTTGTCGTATTTTTTTAACATCTTAACTTAATATGAAAATAATTAAGAAAAGACAATCACAAACACAAGCACAAGCACAAAACTCCGTCGACGTTTCAGCAAGTGTCTTCGCACTCTGCGCCCAGAAGAAGTTCCTTATGCCGTAGCAATAAAACAAAAAGGATACCAAAAACAAATGATGATGCAAAGAAGTTTAAATAAATGGCAGTGATCCCTTTCACTCGCCCAGCAACATCTTAGTGTGTCGTCTGTGTGACCGTAGCAGTATGTGTGTGTGAGTGTGTGTTTATGACCAAAATACATACATCCTTAGATGGTTCGGTTCGGTTCGGTTGGGTTTTCTTTCTTTTTTTCTCCTATGAAATGTTTGTCTGCAGATAGTCACTTACCGCATTGTAATGCCTCTCCAACAAATCACACCACCTTAGACAATAAATTAAGCAGTTAATACCAATTAGGCAGTTTGGCACTCAGATGTCCTGAAAATTTGTAGACATTTCGGTATAGTTTTTCACTTTATACCATACATAAACAGTAAAGATGTTAATAACAAAAGGAGGTAAAACGACTTTCGCTCGTTTTTTTTTACAAAATATTCATAAATATTTAACACGAAAAAGTTATTACACTACTTTAAAAACATTTTTGAAGTGTTATATTTCAAGTAAAAAAAATAAAAATTCTCATGTGGTTAAAAATTTTAAGTATTTTCGGAGTGATTCTATTGTATTATTAAGTATTATGCTCGTATTTCGTCTCAATAGCTTAACCAATTTTCTTTAAATTTCAAATATGGATAAAATTGAATCTGGAAAAAGTAATGGTAATAACTGCCAAGCCTACGGAGAACTTCGAAAATTTATAATGCAGTTATATTTATCGAAAGGAAATTGTTCAAAATCTAAGTCAATCTAGCCATGTCCGTCTGTATCTCTATCTGATAGAAATAATTTCTAAATAAAACGATGGCTTGAGAGCTCATCTGATAAGCCAGTGATTGGATAAATGGGGGCACGACTACTATTTAAAATTAATATTTATCGGACCTCATCTAATACTAAAGAGGGTGGTAAATTACACCAACCACACCCATTTGGTAAAGTTTTTGACAGTTCTTACAGGCCCGTACTTAGGAATTAAGTCGCCCTTTCAAACTGATTTTATAAAATAGAAGTTTTTGTTTTGAAAAATTAAACAGTAGACGTTTTTTTTTTTTGTCATGAAAGCAGATGAAGAAGCAAAAAATTTACTCACTACTGTAAGTGTCGGCCGTAAGCTTGTTCCACATTGCACCCTTGCAAAATGCCGCTCGAGGCAATTACCTCCTTCACTTTCTTATAACTTATTTTTGAATTTTATCGAAATAAGCGAACGTTTACACTTTAATTCACAAACTGTGGGCGTATTAGTTGGATCGTGGTTGATTTTTTAATGCCGATATATTCTCAGGCGCGATCGGATGAATGGTTAGAAAAGCATAGGATGCAAAGAAATATAGTATATTGGAAATATAGAAAGATAGAAAGGAAGAAAGATTGTTAACGTAAGTTAGAATTTCATTACATAAAAATTTGATTTTGGCCACTGTAATTATCAAAAATTATACAGTTTGTTGTGATATTTTGTTACTGCTTTATCCGCTATTATAATTAGACTCTTTATCGGAATCGCAAAGCTTGTCTAGGAACATTTGGAGATCACCCCACTCCACCGCATTTCTATATATAAGCTAAGGTAAATATTCAGTTATATCAGTGTATGACACTTTTATAATTTATAACATTTAAAATACATAATGCGCAACTATTAAAGGATCCATTAGATTTTTAACGCCGCAATACTTCATCACACAATTTTTGCTATCAAAAAATGCGGCAAACCATTAAAAATTGTATTTATTACCTGCGCTCCCGAACTAAAACTGGAAAACTGAATGCAAAAACCTAAAAACCACACAGAAAATAAAAACAACAACAAACTTTATAAAAACGTAAATATTTCGCTCTAAATTATCCCGGAAGGTGGCCAAAGACCATAGACAACAACCCCAGCAACAATAGCAACCAAAGCTAACAACAACAACAACAACAATAACAACAAAATAAAGTAAAGTAACAAACGCAACACGAGAAAGACAACAAAAAATATGAGCCTTTTAGAAACACTCACTGAACCTGACAAAACAGCATGCGTGAGTATGTGTGTATTTGTGTCTATGTGTGAGTCTCACATGAACACACTGACAATGAAATACTGTAGGAAATTAATTGCAACCATATTTAGTTATTCTTTGGACACTAATCTTTAGAAGAAGTTGGACATTTTCCCCGATTCCTGAGATACTAATGGACAAATTGAGAGCCAAATGTGCAGTCAGATACTGCTTATCCATGCCCATATATAAGATAACACGATCATTTTGCTACAAAGTAGTTGCCAAATAAAACACACATACATATTGGTCATGCCCATAACGCCTCAGTTCTTGTGGATGTTAGACAACAGCATCAGTGACTAAAAATTTTAACGGACAACAATGTTGCGGACATTACTCCAAGACGTCGCCTGTACGATGCATGACAGCATGCTTCGGAATAGCTTTAGTTATAAGTAATATTGTATTAGTTGAAATTGGATTATAAAACAACTCGATCCGCGAACCGAATAAATGAATAAACCAGCTTTTCCATAATTTATAGAGTAGGCGAAATTAGACAAGAGCTACGCCCTCTTCACATATGATAGTATTACTGAAATACGCTTCGTAAATGGTGTTTCCTGATGTATGCAAAGAGTAGTCGTCATAATATTTATTTAATGTATTTTACATTCTTTCTTTTATATTAACAAAATATCGATTAAAATATAAAATTGAAATTTATAATGGATTTCCGTGACTTGTTATCATTGTAATTTACTTGAGTATTGCAATTCCTACTGGGCATGCAAGCTGCGCGGCATGTAGATGTCGCCGCTGCGCATTTAGGTGCATCATGGCAAAAAGTACAATTTAGTATATTTTTACAAGTTTTTGTTTTTTTTTGCATGGCAGCGGCAGCAGTAGCGAGCGCAGTAAAAGACACTTTCACACTTGACCTCACTCGGACCTGGCTTTGGTTGGCCCCTCTTGACCAGTAGTCGCTGCCGTTGTGTGAGTGTTTTCGGTTCCCGTTTTTATATTATGAGCGACGACACTTGCGAAGAAAGCATTTCCGGTTCCGGTTTTAGGGCATTTTTTGTTTGTTTTTGTTTTTGTGTTGCTGCTGCTGCCGCTACAGCGGTCCACTTTAATTTTTGCTTATAATTTACGCGCAACACAACATCAATTAACTTTCTAACGTACTATAGGTACCTTAACCACCAACCTACACCAAGCTTCTTCGTACTCATATCTGCAGCTGAAAAAGCTGCCATAAATTGCACGGCAAAGTGGGTATCTCTGCTAGTGCTCAGATGCGCGTCGCAAGCGTGTTAATAGCGGCGGAAAATAAATGGTCTACCTTTACTGCGTCCAAGTAGCAACTCTATTTGCATTTGTATTTTATTGGGGGTACTCGTATCTTATCACATCACCATTGGTCCACGTATTACTTGGCATTGATAGAACTAACTTTTAAGTTAATCCTTCAACAGTAAAAAAAATGTTCCTTAATCAATTTACATCCATCTTAATATTGGAGAATATATCAATAAACAATTCTTGATGGATAGCGAATCCATTAGCGTTGTTTTAGTGACCATGCTAATACCAAGTCATCTTGTTGATAAAGCAACCTGGTCATTATGGAAATTATTATGTGTGTAGAATTTTCGCTTTGGACATTTTAAAAATTATTTGGCTTATGAGTTCACATTCGCACAAATCAATTTATTTAATTCACCCTCAATATACGAGTAAGTACAACTAAACGCCACCATCTGGGCTAACATATTCCTTGGCTCCAAAGCAAGGAGTTGAGCGTCATCATTTTATCGCATCGCATAATAATTAATTTATGTATTTAGTTGGGTATATCACTTCAACGATTTCAAAATTTCACTTACAAGAACACTTTTAGGACTTATGCCCAAACACCCACCCATCCATACACGGTCACATACACATATGTACAATATAAATACAAATTTTGCACACATACGAGTATACACATTCATACATCAAGCATTTGTCCTGCTGCTGCTGATGCTGTTGCTGCACCAATCAAACACTTGCACAATAATTGCCACAAAGTTTCCGGCAGTTTCATCCATCGGAAACATAAACTGGCGCCAGCTGCTGCCATTTCAACTCATACCGGCGCATTTGTATTGAATGGATGCAAGTATCGCATCGCATCGCACTGCATCGTACGGGCATTGTACGAGTATCTCGACTCGGATGCACATATTCATTTGGGCATAAATTGTGCATGTAAGAACTTCCTTATATTTGCATCCGACCACTGCCTGCAATGAACAAACGAACATTCGAACGTACGAACGAATGAGCCAAGCAATGGAGCGCCCGTCTGCCCGTCCGCCCGAAAGCATGCAAGCAGGACATTCAATCTTGGCTTATTGACTGTCGGTCTGCAGTTTTGTAGCAATTGTCTCCTTTATTGTTGCGTTTTAGAGCCAGAGTGCCCTAATGTACTGGCAGCATTAAATTCAATGCAATGAATTTATTAAGATTGCCTTGATTCGGATTCGGATTCGTTCTCATCATTAGGAGTTTCAATTGTATTTCGTATCGCACTGAATCGTATTTGGAGTAGCTTACAAAACTGGAGAATAATTGAGTTTAGAAAAATGAGAGTCAGATGATTTTTTTACTTCTGTGTAAGACACAAAGTAAGTAAAATATTTATGTACCGCTTAATTAATGTAAAAGTCCAATAAATGTTGAATTTCTACTTCAAGGGGAAATTTTATAGAGACGATAGCGAGGTGAAATATGATGATGAACTTGGTTATTTTCAAGCTGTAGTATGATTGGCTGGTGAAGATACGCCGGTAATATTAGTTAACATTCAGAAGGAACTCAGGTATTATTTATGATTGTCAGAAAAGTACCCAAATCAGCATAAGTTACCTGAACTTCAGTATAAACTAAAAATAGGAATTAATTCATAGTTTCCCTCTATGGACAGACATTTTATTACGGTCGCATATGGTTGCTTGGTGAATGCTGAGGTTGACCTAGTAACTACTCAATATACCCCTTGGTCCGTGTTTGCGCGTGGTGAGGTATAACAATTTTAGAGTTTCGTTTTTAAGTTCACAATGAAATTTAGGATGCAAATTTTACATTTCTAGATTGATGAGAATTTTAGAGGACAGTAAAGAAAAATCAGAAGTTTAAAGGAAAATAAATGTTTGCAAAATTTTTCCGTTACTTGTTGTTGCTACTATGTAGTATTTTATAAAGGTTTGTCGATCCGAGAGTCCAATACAAACAAAATTTGCACAAGGAAGAAAACAAAGAAACGTTAATTGATAATAAATCAGTTTTTGTTGTTTTTGAGCCGTGCCCAGATGATGTCAATTGCAATGGTGTATAATTAATCAGTTTTTGTTTTTGCATGAAATATTTGGTCTAGATAAAACAATATTAAAAAAATAAAAAATAAATTTTGGATTGTTTACGATATTGAGAATTTGGTCTTGTATTCAGTATTTCTGATAAATTTTATATCTGGAGTTAATTTGAGAGACAAACAAAAGCAAATCAAATAAATACAATTTTAAAATTACAAACACACAAGATCGTGAACGGTTTCAATATTGCAAATACAAAAAGTGGAAGTAAAAAAAATTTGTAGCGGGAAACAAGGATGATAGTTAACCCACGGGTTTGAGACCGTTATGGGCACCGAAGGCGTAATTCCCTCTCTACTTTAATCTACCTTCTCATGCATAATCGAATATTCCAATTTTTAGAAAATCCGGCCAAATTGAGAGGATCTATTTTTTAATTTATTGTATATTTTAATTTACTCAGATTACTTTTTCAAATTATAGTTTAAATTTATTTCATTTTTTTGTTTGCGAATTTGTCGTGGCCGGGCATTGAACCGGAGTACCCAAGAGCAAATTACTGCGTGACTCGCTACCGCTTGAGCCAGCGGTGCGAACATGGAAATGATGTCTAAAATGCTTCTCAACAAGCGACAGGTAAATGTCTTTTGCATTTAAGATGTGTACTTTTAGAAACTCTTAAATAAAGTGGCCATCTGTTTCAAAAATCCATTGTATATTGTTTTTGGGCAAACGTTTGTAAGGTAGTAAAATACTCAAAATAGATTTAGATACATACATATATATATATTCTTAATCAGAATCAAAAACTGAGTTGATCTAGCCATGGTCGTCTGTTATCAAATCCTGTTAACACGATAGCGAGAGAACTAGATCAATGTGGTTCATAATATATCAAATTATAAATATTTAATGTAAATATATTAAATTTTGTATATCACGAACCACCCTAATTTGATTGCAATATTAAACAAAGTGGTTAATTTATAAAAGTCGGTAGGACAGACTACAATTTTTTACTAGTTAAAATTTATATAGTTTTAAAATAATTTAAATATTTTAAAAATCAAAATGAAACATTTCCGTACTCGTGTTATTTTATTTATATTATCCGAAGACTCAAACTGGAACTTACACCGATGCCATATTGCAAGACTACGGCGCGATGTTGTCCTCGTCTGGTTTTTCTCGTCTTCGATGTCTTCTTATTAACAATTGTTTTTTATTAGTTAGATATACGGACTTATGAACATACAGACAGATAAACAGACAGACAAACATACAAACGAAAGGACAGACAGACAGGCAAAACCAAATCTCCTCAGAATTTGACGCTGATCATTTACGAGTACACTGTACTCGTACATTTTTATACATACAATACCTTCTTATGGTAAGACCAAATTCAATATACCTTACAATCCATTCATGCGCGTGTTGTAGGATATAACAACACACATATATAAAAGAGTAAGTTGACTCCAATTGTATAATTTTAAATTGTATATCTTTTAAATCATATTAGAAATCATAGTAAATCGTCATTGCATTGCAAATACTTAAATTAACATATTAGCCAAGCAGAGGATTTGTTGACCAACATCTGCAAAAAAAAAATCCGAGATATGCAATTGTCATGATACAAATTTTGACTTCCATTTTGTATACAGTGCAATGCCACATACTCGTATAAAAGTAAGCCTCCAATTGGGTGGATCGTTGCGAACTCGTTGTCGTCTCATCGAATCGTCATAAACAATCAAAATCCATTTAAAATTACACATTATTGCCGGCCACTTTGCATACGCCCACAATTCACACTTTTCGCAGAATAACAGCTCGACAGCAGCAGCAGCAGCAACATAACCACCCGCAGCAGCAGCCATCAACGCCTCATCAACAGCAGCGACAGCAGCAGGAATACATTTCAGGAAGCGCATGCAACAGAAACAGC
Organism: Suillia variegata; assembly: GCA_949127995.1. Lineage (NCBI taxonomy): Eukaryota > Metazoa > Arthropoda > Insecta > Diptera > Heleomyzidae > Suillia > Suillia variegata. The sequence continues at coordinate 19,843,400 of OX421844.1, forward strand.
AGATGCCAGCCATTGCATTGCTTTTATTGCTGTTGTTGTTATTTCTGTTGATGTTGTTGTTGTTATTATTATTGTTGTAATGTATTCCATTTAATGTTCAATCAGCATTTGCAGCACGTTGCATGTGCACGAGCAGAATGTGTCGTCTGGTTGATGTGATAATTGGCATGAGGTAATAATCCAGTTGGGTGCGTCGACAATCGTTTATATCGCAATCAGTGTCGTCGGCGTCGCCATTACTGTTGCCTGGTACTGCTGCTGCTGCTGCTGTAGCTATTATTGCAATCTCGCTCGCTATCAGCCGCAACAATTGCTGGAATGTTTGCTGCACAGCATAAAGTATAATTTCAACCTTCGAAGTCTCGACATTGTCGTCCACATGTCGTCAGCGTCGTCGTCGGTGGGGGATCATATTAAATAACAATGAACTGCAATTGCTGAATGTGCCTCGTCCGTTCGCTGGCTCACTCGTTCTGTCGTAATTCGTTTGTAATGCGTGCGGAGAGACTGCAGCGACGAACGAGCAAACCTCTGGACAAACGTACAGCATCATGCAACAACGCCTCAACGCCTGGTGTCGTTGAGATGAAATCTTGGCAGTCGTCGTCGTCGCCGTCGTCGTTGTTGGACCTCGGAATATTGTTTTATTGCGTTCGCAAACGCAAACGCTGGTCCTGCCGAACGGAATAATTTCAGTATTTAAATGCAGTTTATTGCCTCAGTTTTAATCTGAGCAGAAATCCTCTTAAGTGGAAATGCAAATGAAAACGGAACTTAAAGGATGAGGACAATTAAAAATTGATCATAAGATATGTGCCATGACAATCGTTCGGTATTTGCTTTGCATAAAAATTAACAACATAAAAAACTCACATAACACATTTTTCGAATTGTTAATAACTGCTAATGTGCAAAGGTTAAGAGAATATTAAATTCTTGGAATAAATTCGGTATTTAGTTTAAGCTTTATTGTTGTATTATGGGAGTTTCCGACTTGTAACAGCATTTTACATATATCAAATCTTAGTATATTATTTGCTAGCACCAGTTCAAAGCCTGAAAGAAGTTGTTCGTGGACATTTAAGCAATAACAATGCAAAAGACGTTAGATTTAGGTTTAATCTTGGCCTCTGATTCTTTGGGCTAGTCGAAAAATTTTCGAACAAAGCAATGTGAAAAAATTATTGCTTAGAACTTTAAATCGAAAACCGATAACTCCATTTTTAATAGGAAAAGCTTAATTTTTAAGCGATTAAAAGAGTTTGTATAACAAAAAAGTCTTGATCCATATTGAGGTCCTTTTGAGCTTTTTGAAAAGATTGAATCGACATTTTTCGATTTTGAAAATTTAATTGTTAATTGTTAGTTGTTTTTATGTTTTTTTTAAGCATGGCATTAGTTGGAGACTACATGTAACTAAATTAGCAATTTGCAGTTTTATTTAATTGGCTACGAAAAATTTTTTATATAAGTGAATATAAAATAAAAATTTAAATGGACTAAAACTGTCTCAAATATTTGCATCGGTTTAATAGACCGGATAGCGCTCTAAGGATCTTTTGAGCCTTTTGAAAAGGTGTTAATCCATCATCAGCGGTCTTCGATAAAGCTTTGTGTTTCAATACGATTTTGTCATTTTAGAAACCAGCAAAAATTCCAAAGAAAGAAGTCAAGATTAAAAGGCAAGATTCATATTATTATACCATAGATCCAAGCACTGCGTTCTGCCATATAAAACGCCCATAGGTATGAATACAAAATATATTTTACCGATGTTTTTGCACTAATAAAGTTATTATAATATCGATGTTGAAAAATCGATATAACAATGCTATTTACATATATTTAATCCCATATATCGATGTATAATTTTTTTAAACAATTTTATAAAAACACATTTTTTGTTTGTTTTAATGTTTTTTTTCAAGATTCGATGTCTATACCTCTATAGGTATAAAGGTAGGTAAGTTTGTTGATACGGAGTTAGTCAGATGTGACACTATATCGAGCGAGAACCGATGAAATAATATTCGCGATAACCATTGAATATTTGTACATCAGAACCGTATGAAGTCCTGTTGCAAAGTAACCATTTGTATTTTAGTCATATTTTGTAGTATTTCCGAGTTATGGCACTGGGCGATAACTTCACCATTTTTTTTTTTGAAGTTTTTGTGACCTTAAAAAATCATATACCAAATTTCAGATGTTTAGGAGCAATAAATAAAATTAATTTTACAAATTGTGGACATAAAATAAAATAAAAATGGGCTTGGCAGATTTCGTATAGGCGATTATTTTTTCCGATGCATTTCTATACAAGCTTTCTATACAGAGCATCAAGTTCCAGAGCAATGGTGGTAGGATTAAAATTGATTTGACCTTTTTCAAAAGTGGTCATTAAATTGATTTAACCATGTCCATTTTTGAAGAAGTTGCCGACAATGTCAAAAATCAGATATCAAATTTCCGATTTCTGGGATATCGAAATTTTTTATAGGAGTTTATATTCTCCAAGCGTAGGTTAAGTGCTAAGATGAGCAAGTTCGGCTAAAATCGGATATTTGCGACAAAAACCACATTTGTGTGTGTCTTTAAAATTGTGTAGGGTATTTGAGCATCGGTTAATCTGAAGATAATTATTTAACTAGTTTTAATTCATTTTATTTCTAATATTTTTTGCATCAGATAAAAAACCTATAGAACTTGAAATGGTGTCGATATTTGGTTTCAGCGGATATTTTTACATGGTAATTGGATAGATGCAATGCCTCTATTAGGCATTAACTATATTAACTACATGGTGTTATTATAATTAAAATCCTTTAAGAGTTATAAAAGAGCCATCTCCCCCAGAAGTGCAATATTGTTAGATTCTGTCCATGTTGGTTGTTTGTTTTATTTTGAAAAAATTCAATAAATTGAAAATATGAAAAAAGAAAAAAACGATGAGATATCCTTATGTGCACTAACCGAAAGCAGAAGATTTTGTTAGATTTTGGTTTTGTCATTTCGTGAACACGTTCAATATAAACTGCGATTAACTGCAGTTGTTTACGGGTATGGATTTCGGTTTTGTGGATTTGTTTCGTTGAGCCCCAACGTAATGGCGCAGCGTAACGTATTGCAACGTAACGTGCCCAGTGTCCAGTGTGGGCATATACTCGTAAGTATTTCTCTTTTATTACAGTCCAGTCGTAGCTGTCTGACATTGTTGGTGTGGGTTGCATTTCGTTTCGCTATGGATGTGATTTTCTCTTTCGTACACTTTTAGCCACGATATAAAGTAGACATTATGTTGATATCCCTTTTGCAGGCTCATATCGCTTTGGGACATCAGGCGATGTGATAATATCCTTAGACTTATATTTTCGTTTGTTGTTGTTGTTGTTGTCGTCTTTCTTTGTATTTGTTATTGTTTCTGCCACTACAATTGTAGTTGTTTTAGCTGCTTTGCAATTACACATTAATGGAAGATGGACATTGTATCCGGTGTACTTCTTGGTGAAGTTATTACTTTTAGGTTTCGCATTTCTCTGCAATCGTGTATTTTATTTTCTTCCCTGAATGTGATTTCGACATGCAGAAGCAGGAGCGGAAGCTAATGGGTCAGTTGCGAATGTAACGGTTGTGTTTGATGGCTATTTTCTCGAAGTACACGTTCTAGTTTAATGGTTCGGAAAGAAACGATACAGCTAAGCAAATTGAAATCATGGTATTTCATAAATTCAAAGGCAGGTTTTTAATATAATAATTCTTTGTGGAAATTTGAGTCACCTTAAGATAGTGTAGAAATGTATTTTAATTATAAAAAATATGTTTGTAAATAATTAACTGGAAAAGCAATCGATATTAATTTGGTCAATCGATTTTTGCATTTAATATACCCATTTTTTGTATCACCTTATACAATTGCATTGATACCCACCAAAAAATATATAAAAGAATCTCCCACTGGAAATGGCATATTTCAGGCGAAAGGATTGCAGCGGTTTAACTTATGAAAATGGAAACTTCGAAATTTCTTCGGACACAACACTTTATTGTTGCTGAATCTGGCGAAACTTTAGCATTCAATGGGCAGATGGAAGCTAACAGAAGCAGAGTGCGAGTTCGAATACGCGCGCGTATCCGTTCTCGCCGATTTTATTACAATCCTCTGCGTGCGGCGGCGGCAATCGGAAAATCTGCGTCTGTTTGCGCTCCAAGGGCTTTTTAAGTGTTTATTGCCATAGATTAGTTTGTTTATTGTAATCCTTAATATAAATTAAGAAATTCTCTTAAAAACGTAATTTTCTAAAAGGGGTTGCCATGGCTTTTCGATGAGATAGCGACAAAGCGAGTGAGTCTTATTTACTACTTGCGAAAATTCATAGCCGCTTACGTTGAGTCTGTTCCTACAAGAAAAGGAACAAACTGGAGACTACCTTCTTATATATTATTCCCTGCGGACTAACTTTCAAACTTGATATTATGAACTTTATCGTTTTTTGCTGCTCATATTTTGCAAGAATATCAAAAATTATTGTGGAGCTCGGGGTTTTAGGGTTAATTAATTTACTTTTTAAATATGTATTTTGAAACACTTTTCATTAAATTGCAATAGCGAAAACTCGAGCTTCTTTCTGTGATAAGACAGAAGTCCAGTGAAGTGTTTTCTTGTAGAGTACTATCATTGGTAAGTCTTGTCAGTTTGAAGATGACCAGAGTCCTTCTGCTACCTGAGATTTGTAGTCACATTGTTGGTTAGTTTAGTTAGTTTACTTCTCTTGAAAAGAGACCCACTTAGGCTAGGAACTCTTTGTGATGCCATGCGGTATACGAGATATTCCGCTGAAGAATACTTATTATATTCGATTTGGATATATCTACTACGAAGAAGTACTTCCCTAGATGTATATATCGTTTATTAGAAAAAACGGGGCATGTGCATCACATCTGTGATATAGTTTCTTCCTCCTTCTCATCTCTACAGCTTCTGGAGAAATCATTTCAGAAGTTACCTTGTTTTTTTTTTGCATGAGTACCTATGATACAGTGTCCTGTTAGAACTCCTACTATGGTGCTAATTTCAGATCTACCTAGTGAAATTAGATCGATTGAGCGTTTTTATTCAGTTTTAGACATATCATAAGCGAAATTTTGCATGTTCTACTCCACATTCGTCTGGAGTTAGTTTCCCTGATAGAGATTTCCCTGATGAGGAATTCCATATTTCTTGTTGCAGGGTAGAATTTCTTTTGCACATTGTTGGTTAAAAAACTAAATATCTATTTTGGATTTTAAACAATGAAATTTTTGATATGGTCTTAAATAGTTTTTGCACTTTTGACTAAATTTGTATACGGTCAAAAATGTTCTTTACATATCAACCTACTCGTATATTGCCAACATACTATCGAATTAGAAGTCAATTTTATAGTTAAGATTAAACTTGAACAAAATGATTAAAAAACATAGAGTGACAAACTTTTAGCAAACTGAATTAGTTTACAAATTAATTTTGAATAAAATTTTTCTATAAAACCGAAAAAAACCCAAACAACTCTGTAAAATATTCGACTACCGCGGCAACTGGTGCACGCTTCAAAATATAATAAAGTGCAACATATTTTAGCGTTATTGAGAAGCGAAGCGAAATATCTAATAAAAAAAAGCAAAAAAAAAATAAATTCGGCGCATATTCGTCGCTTGATAACATGTGGCAACAGTTTATAGTGATGGGTATTCTCCAAATATTTGCATAAAGATTGTGAAAATTTCCGTTGCAGCAGCGGTTCGAAATTGGTTCTAATTTTGAATATTGAAAAACAACAAAATGAATGCAAATTACTTACCTACACATCTACATATATACATACCAACATATTTACATACACACGAAGATATTTTGATTATGTACAGCTGGATGTGAACAAATTTATTCATTAATTTTAAATCTTTTATAAATGCTTAAATTTGAAGACGTTAAACTTTCGACATTTATTTTCTATACTATTATTAATATACGAAGGTGGTCCGATAAGGACTTAGCCTAGAAAAGAAAAATGAAAAGTTTGGAGAAGTGGCTAATTATTTCTCAACAGTTCATAGATACACTTAGAATCAGCGATGCTCCAACTTTTTTAATCAGTCTAAGAAAATGTTTTCTCGAGGTCTGCAGAGTAGGTCTCAATTGGGCGGTGAGGCTAAGTACTTATCGGATCACTCTCGTATATACCAGCTGCGCCAACTTCTCTTCGAGTAAAGGTATTTTGTCTTTAAAGACTAGAGGCAATTAAGTCGGAAAGTATTATATGACCTTCTTTACTAAAATTTCATACTTACCAATATAAACCAATTAATAACGTTCTCTTGTATACATTTTACTTCTAATACCACATTTAATACCACATTGGCAAGCTAAGCAAGTGGGCGTGGCAATTGTTTGATTACAATAAACTTTTTAGAAACATCAAAGTATGTACATATCTATCAAGTTTCATAAATATTCATTCAGTGGTTTAGGCGTGTTGCCACCACAAATAAACAAACAAATAAACAAACAAACAAATGAACTGACATTAAGTTTGTTTTTTTTTAAAGACAAAAAATAAAAATAACAACAAATTTATTTGTGAAAACAAATACGCCAAGCAAAGCATTTTCAAAACATAATTAAAAGCTGTAAATTTCCTCTAATAACATAAGTTGTTTGAGCCCCCACGGTCGGTCCCCCACACTTAGCAGCGAAAGAGAACAAAACGCACCGCATCGCATCGTCTCTGGGGCGTCACATATAAACGAAGGTACTTTACGATGCTACAAAGTCAAAAGTTACGCGTCGTGCAAGTGTTGCATGCTTTACACGCTTCAATCGCGCTCCGTTGAAAACCGCAAAACGGAAAAAGGACGGCAGAATTTCAATTTGACTTTGGTTAGTAGGGCTGCCAGATATATTGGGGAACTTTTCGGGAAGTTTTTAACATCGCTTACTCAATTTAGAAGTTCAAAAGTTTGATTTCATTTAGTATTTTTAAATATTTGCATTGTTTGTCCATGAGCAATCACACGTTGAGGCCACCGGCTGTCATCGCACAGCCTCTCTTATCCAAGTCCTAGCTCCACCTCGCGGTAACCCCTGCGAAACCTGAGCAACCCCGTCCGAGATGGTGAAGGCCGGGTCAGAGCCAACGGAGCAGGGCGAAATGGTCCTCAGAAAAGGGCGACGGCCGACAACATTCCTTATAAAAAAAAACATTGTTATGAGACCCACATTTAGTGGAAGGCCAAAGTTCAACTAGGACCGTTTTTAAGTTATTAATAGTTTAATTCATTAGTGTTGATCTTTTTTAAGGTACCTTCTAAAGGCAAGTAATTGGTCCAGCTCCCTCAGAGCTTAATCTCATGATGTTTTATTAATTCGGGATAGTTGGCCCCTTAGTCATGAAGGATGGAAGGTACAATTCGATTACTGGGGATTTTGAGCTTGCTTATAGAAAAGGACAATCTTTAAGAACTAAAATATTACTCAAGCTTAAAAAACGTCGTTTAAATAGAAAATCTTTAATTCCTTTAATATACGAAATTTAATCCAAGAAAATTCGTGCGATTCCGATTAGGATTGTGAAACAGTAGTCGAAGTATTTAAAGAAACAGTTCCTCTTAACCATTTTTTGTTATTACATCAATTTAACAAAATTGATTTGTTTAAAAAAATTATTATGAATAATTTCAAATAAAAACTATAAATTCTTAAAAGCTCAGTAGAAGACTTTGTCTATATAAAGCTTTGGATACCAAATATTAAATAATTGTTACCTAAAATCTTTAAAGTACAAATTATGTTAGAATATTTTCCGATTTTAAATTTCAACATATGGCAGCCTTATTGGTATGTGTGGACTATGGGCGCCACCGCGTATGATTTTAATTTTTAACGAGCTAAGCAGCATCCGGTGCTTCTCTGGCTGCCGCTGCTGCTGTTGCTTTTGAACCTACTTTACATTTCCGCTAACACGAAATGACATTTTGGCTGCGTTTAGCTTTTTTTGGACCCCGTGTGACGTGATGTGCCTCGCCGTTGTACCATGTACCATGCCACTTGGCGTGGCGTGGCATAGCGTAGCGTGGCGTGTTATAATGTTATCATCACGTGAACCTGGGCGCTGCGTTGTGCTGAGAAGACAAAGCATACTTTTGATTGAAGCGCATAGAACATGAGGAGCAGAGCAGAGCAGAGCAGCGGACGGATGTTGAAGGCCAGGAGCTACTTACTTCCGCATTCACTTCCGCTCAAGCAATTCACGTTTTTATTGTTTCTGGCGTAACGAAAAGTGGCGAGAATATTCGCTGGCAAGAATATTGTTTCAGTTGTGAATTGCGAAAAAAAACGAAAACGAAAAAAAAGTTCTTTTTTATTTGTTTTTGTCAAAATTCGTTGCTCGCTCGCTTGCTTGTTTGCTTATTCATGTCCTGCGTCGCGTCCTGAGAGCAAAGATGCGAACAATATGCGAAAAGGCAGAAATTGTGAATGCAATAATTTTTTATTGCGTGTGCTGAGATGAAAAATAAAATTGCAAGGATGCGGCTTCTGATGGGTTCTTCCTTCTCTGTGAGTGTCTGTGTGTGTATTCTTTTTCGTCTACTTTTATTATATCTTATTTTATTTCAACTTCCACCACCAAAGTAGCGAAAACTAATTTTGAATTTAATTAAATATTTATAATGCAAGTAATTTGTTGAAGTTTGCTGCGGAAGTTATAGAAAACCAGGTAACATTCGAATGAATAAATTTATTTATTCGTTTAATGGCTTTTGCCTCTCATCGCTCTCTGCGAAATTCAAAATAAGTCTTCGCTGGAATTCAAGAATTGTTTTAATTAAATTTAATATATTACTTAAATTAAATTTTAATTTAATACTGGAAGATGTTAAAATTTGATAATAACAACAATTAAACTATCAGTTAGCAGTTTACAATTATGCGAAATAAGCTTCTTTTCTTCATCAAAGGTCTTTTGGAAATTGCATTGAATTTAACTGAGAATTATAAAAAGTAACAAACAAAAATAATCAAAAGACTAATAAAAATGAAAAATGTTCACAAAATACAAACAACAGACTCTTTCAAGGAATAAAAATTTTTGTTAATTTTGCAATTTTGAGACAATGTTATCAATTTTTAAATCAATTGAATTGATAGTTTTATTTGTTACAATTAATTAGTTATCTCAGATAGTTAACAAATTCAATTGTATTAAATAAATAATTCTTTTTATAATTTAAAATTCGGTTGACCCTAATGAAAATTCCAAGAATAATACGCCAAGAACTTTTAATTAAATATTTAATTATAATTATTAAACATGTGTAATGTATTTTAATTAATTATTTAATTACATTGATTTTATATTATTTGACTTTAATAAATGTAAAAAATCGAGTGCTGGGGTTGTCTTCCGAGTTGAAGATGACTAAAAAAGGCAGCTCGAAAGTTAGTGTCGGTTGCGCAAAGTTCCAAAAAGAAAACAAATAAAAAATACAAATTTTTATGGGACAAAAAAAGTGGCTTTTATTTGCTTTTATAAAATTTACCGGAAAATCGAAAAGGACGTCTGTGCAGCTTGACTTCAAATTCAAGAGTGTTATTTTTACAAAAACAAAAATACATCAAAAGGGCACTTTCGATCAAAAATGACACATTCGATTGGGATGGAATGGAATTTTCTCAATCTAAAATATAAAAGTGCAAGCGTTTGGCTTAAACAAAATGAATGCAATGAATTTTACTTGACGGTTAAGATTATTTCAACGATCTCATGTTAATAAACACCGATCATTAACAATTTTGAAAAAATCAAAATGAATTCTTTAATACGTTCTAGAAGATTTTAAATATGTAAAATTATGACGAATATTTAATATTTTATTTATAAAAAAAAATTAACAATAAAAGACAAGAAAAAGTTTAAAATCTATAGATTACTAATTTCTGTTTAAAAATATAACATCTTATGTTCTACTTCTTAAATGAATCTCTGTAAATCCAGCTGCTGTAAATTGTTTTTCTAATGAATGTTCGAAAGTTGTATCTTTCTTTTAATAAAATTATCGGGACATCTGTAAGATTAACGATCGGTACTCGAAGAAACGAGACCACTTCGTCCTTTTGGCAGATACCTTAAGAATTATAAATAAACTATTTTGACTAATATTTAAAATTGATTAATAGGATTAACACATATAAGTTTTGAAAATAATTCAGACAGAGCAGATCCATTATTCTCTGTAAACTTTCCAAAAACCAATTTGTATGACAGTGTGTTATGGTGGATTTATAAGATTTAATTGACTGGAAGAACTATCAATATAAGCCACAAGATCGTGTAGTAACTTCTATACTCTGTCTGCAGTTGTGGTACAACAAAATTTATAATGAAGCTTTCAGTAAATTCGACTTGTTAAAATTTACATACATACGACTTACTCTTTTGTTTTCTTCTAACCAATTTTTAGGCACTTCTTAATCATTTCGGTCCTCCATTTTCTAGAACTTTAAATTTGCAATTACGAGTACAATTATTCGTTTCACTTCTTAAAAAAGAACGACAACAAGATGAAAAAATGTTTTTCTAATTTTAGTTTTTATGAAAGAAATGATGACAATGTAATAATTTAAAGTTATTTTAAGTTAATTGTTTAATAACGACACGAAAATATTCCATATGCGACTTTTAATAAACAACTTTTAATACTTAAAGACATTTTTGTGACTTAATCGACTTGAGGAAAAGCGAATAATCGCAGAAATATCCTTTCATTCGGATTCGCTTTTAGCCATTGTAAATATAGTATAGAGCGGTGGTAAAACACTAAATACCTCAACATAAATACTGCAATCTAATCTGCCCCATCGCCATTAATACGTCAATAAATATCTGCGCCATGGTGTGCCATCTGCGAGTAGGCATATCCCACTCATAAAATATCCAAATAGGTGGCAAATAACTTCTTATCACTCACGGCACATCAGCCCGAGAAAATTAAAGAATTATCCCAGAGGAATAGTCGTCCTGGTCGACCTAGCCAACCCTTTGCATGCCAAATTATAGCCAAAAGAAAGGCAATTCGTGGGGCAACGGAAACGAAATCTTCCCGCATCCGGTTGCATGCTCAAAGCCCACATGAAGCCGTGTTTATGGGCTCACCCAATCTCATCCCAAACCAAACACCGACCCCCTCCACAGTATTTTTATGTGGTCCAGCATTTGCTTCTCGATCAAAAGTTATGTGCTCATCTTAGATTGGACATTAAATGGACACTAAAATATTTTCCATCTACACGCAACGCATACACACACAGACAGACACACACTCACACAATCGCACACTTGGCATGACGCAGCCACATAATCGAAATGTAATACAAGTCTAGTATGAAAAGGGCCACCAAAAAAAAACAAGAAAAAAACAACAACAACAACAAAAAAAAAACAGAGAGAGAACAAACAAAAAATAAATGTCATGAAGCAACTCATTGACAGGCACATAAGCACACTGGTTTTATGACCACCAGAAATGACCAAAATATATGATTACCATGTGTCCACCATACACACACATATACACACATACACATACACAACCACAATCACTACCCCCGCCACGGCAATTCGAGCTCGTAAATAGGCATTCGAAAGTGATCCAGGTGGGACCTGGACATGTGACTTGCTGATGGTCGTAAAAATCAAAATAAAATGAAACTTATGCACGTTGCTTCGGTGCCATTTTTTGTTTGTTTGTTTGTTTGTTTGTGTATTCTTGTATTTAGAAAATAGAAAAGTCACTTTTCAGATACAGATACGGAATAGCGTAGCAGAAGAAAACATGTTTACAATCGAATGCCCTTATTAAGACAATTGCATTTTTTTTTCGCATGGCTTATATCAAGTATAAATGAACTGTTTTTTAATAAAGAAAGTTCTTTGTTCATAAGCCTTTGAGATAATCTTGCCTGAGGCTAGAGCTCCTTATTAAATATGTGAGTACTCTGCACTGAGGAAAAACATTTGAAACTGTTAGAAAATTGTTTATACCTAACAGACATAGACATTACCAGGTTGGAGACAGGGGAGTTTCCTGTATATACAAAAATAGTAATAAAAAAAAAAATTACTTAAAACTTGTGACGTTTTATTTATTCGAACTAGCATACTGTCCAATCGAGTCCTCTTTTTCACATACAATTTTAATATCTCAGTATGCTAAACTTCCCGCTTCTCCCCGTTGTGGGTTGGTTAATATAGTTAAATACTATGTAGAACATTATGTTTCCAACTACTCCCATTTTTGGTGATATTACTAAGTGCTCCTACCAACTCAGATACCAAATTTTCAAGAGCAATAAATAAAAAATTTCATCGTGATAGGGTGAATGGGGTACAAAGAAAGATAGATAGATAGATAGATAGATAGATAGATAGATAGATAGATAGATAGATAGATAGATAGATATATAGATAGATAGATAGATAGATAGATAGATAGATAGATAGATAGATAGATAGATAGAGAGAAATCAAGGTTTAGATTTTTCTCTTAATTAAAAATATTTAACTTAAGATCGAAAAAGCTTTTTGTTTAATTTTACAAATTTCATAAATAAATCGTCGCAAATAAAGTTTTTCTGACTTGCCTTTATCAAAAGGATGTGAAAATAATAGTTACAATTTTATATATACTCGTATTAATTGATTAAAAAAATAAACGGCTGCCTGTTACTTTTCAACACCAATATGATAAAATTATTAGCTTTTAAGCTCGTTTTTGACTCGTATACCTCGTATACCGTACAAATTTAAACCTCGCAACTAGATGTTTGTATTTTCCATATAAAAAAGTTTACGAGGTGTTATAAATTTATCAACGCAAATTCAAACTTCGTAAAAAATACAAATACACAGTTGATTTGATTGTTTTAAACCATACCATTTTCGCCACCAAAGTATTGAAGAGTTAACATTTCGATGATTTATAAAGTTCAATTATTAATTTCAATAATCTTTTTCTTTTAACTTATTTTTAGCACTCTAATTTTTATTTATTAGTTATTATATGTTTCAATCTTGGTAACGCTAAGGAACTCTGAAGGTGTGAATCAGCCAATGTAACCTATTATATGTATGGGCATGTATTCAACTATTATATTGTATTTTGAAAACTACATAAGCAATCTAGGAAAGTGTTTAGTTCAAAGAAAATTGAAGAAAAAAAAAATTTACGTTTTAATGATTTTTTACTTTTCCACTGTGTAGTATTCAAGTGTTGCTTCAACATCGTGTTTCATACCCCACACGATAATCATCAATTCAATTTTGATCAGAGGCCAATTGTTAATTTTTTGTTATTATCGAAAACAAATCATATTGAAGTGACGTATTTGTGTACATTTTCTATTCATTGAACTCAAAATTTCAAGAGTAACGAAATTCACACCATTAGCTTTAAAATTGAACTTAGATGAAATAAGAACAATCTCCTTTCGGTTCTTTGCATCTTCAAAAAAAAAAGGGAGATGGTTTGTGACACCACCGCAGGCATTTTAAACATATTTAGATTTGGATGCTGATTTCATCTATTAAATACACCCATTACCTACGTGAGTTGATTATGTTAGTCACGCGCGAATTCTTCAACCAGCACCAATCGAGTGTACATGTGCGCGTGTGTGTGTGTGTGTGTGTTTGTTGGTATGTCCGCTTGTCCGTTTGTTAGTTGGTCGTGGTAAGCGCGTGTCCTTCGTGTCCTTGCGGGAGTTCGACTTACCGAATATGGCTTGTTGATTTCACAGAGTTTGGATTTTTATGACTTTGCGGATATTTGCGTTCGTTTTTCTTCCTCTTCGATATTTGGTAAAATGATTTTGCATTATACTATATTCGGCTTTTGTTGTTGGCGTTATTTGTGGGTGTTGTCGTCGTGGTGAACTCTTGAATGCCGCTGCCATAAAAAAGCAATGCATGCTAAATGACTCCGTGACACGCTTTCGTTCGAGCTTTGGGTTCATTTCTTTATTCATCGAATTGCGAATCGTAAAAATTATGTTGATGACTCATCAGGATCACATTAATTTTGTTATTCTTGGATGTCGTCTTGAATGCGCCCGCATATCAATTCACTTCCAATTATCATTCATTGTAGAAGTTTGCTGGCAAATTGTATTTTATTTGCCAATAAAAGTAAAAAAATGTAACTATTATAGATTTTTTTTTAATTACAAAAATATAAAAAATAAAAATAAAATATATATAAACTTTGTGCATATTTAAATTTGTGCGCATTCAAAAATAAAAATTATACTTAATTGGTTAATGTATAAAAACCACAAACAACTTATTACGTCCTCAGACATGGGTGGGTATTTATGGCGGCAGTTGCCTTACATAGGCCAATCTAGGCCCATACTTATAGTACTAGTAGTAAGTAGTAGAATTTTTTGAAATGAAGGTTATTGATTTGTCCGATGCCTGTAAATCTTTCTTCTACATATATATCAGTTTTAGATTTTATATGGAACTTTAGAGTTTAGAGTTAAGTGTGTGCTGGTATAGGACCTTACCACTCAGTCCTCATGGACCATTGTGCTATACCCAGAATAGTGTAGGAAAGAAATATGTAGATGAGAAGATAAGTTCATACGGAATTTCGAATCTTTTTTGTTTTATGAAGATTGGGGAGAGGTTGATCACTGTTCACATTTTAACACATCTTGCAAAAGCCGACAAATACTATACAGGCAGGACTGACAAATTGAATCGTTGATTACGCCAATTATGGTCATATGTTGACCAACCAACATGTATTAAGCCCCGTGATTACACCAATCATTACTTGTAGGTCATTACTTCTCAGCTTTAGAAGAAGATCTGCTAATTTCATATTCGTTTGTTTCACGAAGCACTTGGTTGGTTTTACAATAGTTTAGGTCGGACCACCAAGAATGAAGTCCATATAGTCGCTAATTAAACTCATTATATCGCTGAACTTATACTAATAATTGTCTCTGGTCCCAATGGTGTAACTCAAGAACCTTCGTTGGCCATTTGTTCGGCCAGTCCATTGCCTGCAGTACCACAGTTCCCTGGAATACATATTATTATTAGTTCATTGTATTAAGCACCGCTATTAAGTTTTGATTTAGACTCGCTGACTAAAATTGAGGAGCTGACAGGGTTTATGGGACCTCAATACAGCCTGACTGTCACGCTGACTGACTCCTATTTGTCTCCCACACCTCCTTCTCTCAACAAAACTTAAGTTTTGAGGAATTCAAAATGTTTACAAAAAATAAAAATGTATTTATATTAATAACTTTGTACAGATATTTCTAAGCTTTTAGCTAAAAACACATATTGATAATATTTTTACCAATGAGGAATTTTAACGTTTTTTTAAGGAATTGACATAATCTGTATTTATTCATTTTTAAAACTTAATTATGAGTTTTCCAACTTCGGGATCAGGTGAATAAAATCAATTTTAGCCAAAATTGAACTATCGAGTTTATGGTCTTTATAAAGAAAGTAATTATTTAAGATAGTAAGTAAAAAGAAAATAACTTATTATTATCAGAAACTAAGACTGTTTTGCAAATCAAAATCCTTTGCTTAAATCATCTAGATTATATTTTTAACTATTCTATTTAGATAGACTTTTAATGCCCACTGCTGCGATTCATGTAAAAAAATAACTACAGATTTACAATTTGGATGATATTTCAACGCTTCTTCTGCTATTGTAATCAAAAATACTCGACAATGTGAATGAAATGGTTATGGAAACACTTTTAAATATTTGATAAAAATGCAAATTTAACTATTGCCAATATTTTTTGCCAGCCAATATTAACGAAAACAAAAAAACAAGTTAAACCATTGATTAGACCGTGAACTTAAATTGGCGAATTTGCGCATCTGTTGGCGCGTTAATCTGTTTGCAAAGTGCGTTATTAATGATGATCTCGAAACAAAAACCATGCGCCAAAATTCAGCAATTGTTGTCGAAGTTGTTTGTGTTGTTTTTGTTGTTCCTGTTGATAACCCCAGCAGAGCAAACATACGCTTTTGGCACAAAATAATCAAAACCACATGCGCCACAGCAGCGCCCGAAACTTCGAGTCATTGCAGTGGGAGGTGGACAAGCGCGGAGATTCATAACCGGCGAATTGATCGAGTTTTATGATTGCTGCAGATAATTGGGTGGCATGAGTTTTTTTTTGTATTTGGTACACGACAAAAAACCAAAATCGTTATTTAGAAGAAATCGAAAAAATTACTCCTGTCGGTAGGAGCAAAAGGAGTACTCTTTGAAATAGCTGCTTATTGGACAAAATCTTGGTTGAATAACATGAATAGGTAAGTAGAAATGAGAACGCAAGTTGAGCGAACTCACCACGACTCATGCCTTATTTTCCTGTCTTATTTTTAAGTTTTATTTTTTATTTTTGACAACATATAACGTTGTTGTTTTTATTACTTAATGATTGTTGTAACCATGACAATTGCACAATAATTTCAAAGAGAGAATAACTATCGAGGAGAAGAGGGACATTTTAAAACTTTTCTTACCTTATATTTATTTCACCATGGGCAAAATTATATTTACAACATAAAAGTGAGTACTCCATAAAATGTTAGGACAAATGATAAACTTTTTATTATTTCCGGAGCATACTTTCAATGAGATAATTCCATATTTTTATAAATATTAAGGCTCAGTTTGTAGTACTTCGGGATATACCACAACTGGGTTTTCCAAAGTTTGGCCGTAGGAAAAATGCCGTTTAAATTTGTAGGTAACCCTACTGCGTACAACAAACACCTGCTTCTGAAATTTTATTTTAATATAAGGTTAAAAAAAAGTATTATAAAAAATCAAAGCAATCGGAAATGTTTCACGAATAAAATCACGACTACGGCTCGCTTGAACGGATTTAGATGTGGTTCGCAATTTACTCACTGTGTGAAAAGTGGATTTGTTGCAGTGGCAGCAGCCACCACCGCACTAGCCGCACACACAACAAACACATCTCCCACCGACTGCCACGCAACATAGCCAACTTCACACTAATAGGCAAACAATCGAACAAACATGACCGGCCGCATCGCATCGCATCGGAACGTATCGCATTCGCATTGCTTGCCTCATGTCGATGCGGCGCTGCCGCCCGATTGTCTCATAAACAATCGCCGTCGCGTCCTCCACAACAGCGGTAGCGTGCGCCGATGGTACTGCTCCAAATCCAAATGCAAAACAACCACAATTCGGACTTTGATTGGATTAAAACAAGCATTTGGCGTCGCTCCGGTTGTTGATGAGCCCAAGCCAACTCCGGTTGTGGGAGTGCGTGCCCGCTACGCGCCGCATCAATGTTTCACAAATGTGTTGACATTTCGAGGCTGCCAACCTCGTTCTCATTCTCATCCGTTCGAATTTGATGGGTGATGGGTGGTACACACCATACACACATGCATACATATGGTTGGGCAATTAAAATCCCAACACTCGAATATCAATTCTCATTTTTATGATTGTCCAGCGATTTCGTTTGGTTTCGATACAAGCATCAGGCGAGGCTGACCTCGCCGTTCTGATGTATTCCGGACATACATACATATGTGTGTGTGTGCACATATATATACTCGTATGTATCTGCCATTCGTTTTGGTGCTGTCCTATCCTGTGTGGTCTCTGGTCATTGAGTCCGGAAAAGTGATTATGCCGCCACTTGATTAGATCTTAAATTTTAGTTGTCACAGTTGAGCGGTGAGCAAAGTGAGTTGGGAATATTGGATTTTCATTTGGCGTATTTGAAATTGTAGCTACGTCGATGCTGGATTCTTTTTAATTTGTTTGGTGATATGATACCTATTCCCCGGTGCTCGATGCTCGATGATGTCCATGGTTATTGGTACGTTGTCTGTTTTTCGTGTTAATTTGAATTCGTTTCTAAAATCGAATTGCTTTCATCGCTGCTGCCATTTCAGTGCGATGAAGCAAATTGCTTGCCTGAAACGCTGCTGTCACAAACTGTTTAATAGTTTAGACAAGTAAATATTTCAGCTATATGCTCGTATCTCAATTCATGTACTTTTGAAAATGAAAAAATTGAGGTATGAAAAAGTAAACGTCTCTAGTAAAAGATTAAAACAAATCTTTAATATATCCTTTAAATTTAAGTTTTAAGTTTTAATTTTTCATATGTATTTTAATTTTCTTCAACTATAAATACCTTAAATTAGCAAAATATATGAATACATGGAGTTATCTATATACATATACATATAAAAAATTAATATTTATTTCTATCATTTTTTATATTCTTCGATAAAGTTTTGGAGAGATACTATGCACACGCCCGTGAAGATTTTAATCATTAAAATGTGCCACGCCTATCTCATACGCACACAATTTATAGACTTCATTAAAAATACTCAAGTATTTCGTTAATGAATGAAAAATAAAATCTGGTATGTGAGTTTGTATGGGCACTGTCGACAACTTTACCAAAAATAGTAGTGGTTGGATCAATTTACAGCCCACGAAATAGCTCAGGAACTGGATGCGCTATATATGAAACATTATTACTATAGATAAAGTCTTTAGAAGCACTGCGACATGAAACACAATTATATACTTTTTATAAATCTTGTAATCGTTGTGGGCGTAATTTTTTCTATATCATTAGGAACTAGAATTCCATTGTCCAAGTAGTTAAATCAACATCTTACCACCGCTGGCCAAGTGCAAAGAACATGTTCAGCCGTTTCCTGCTCCTTTTGGTAGAGTTGGCATACATCATTTTCTACCACTCCTATACAAAAAATAAATATGGATGCACCGTAAAGAATAATATTATAGAATATAACAAATCTTCCACGCCCACTTGCTACGTGCACAATTTGTGATATTAAGTGAAAATATTCAATTATTTTGTCAATTTTGCTTCTAATTTTGGTATCAGAGTTTGTAGTGTCACTGTCGATAAGTTCTCCTAAAATGGACATGGTTGGATCAATTTAATGCCCACCGCCGTAACTCAAAAACGCCACAACTCGAAGTGGATTTGTAGCGGGAAGCTCCGCTAACTAATTATCTTACACATATTTCTACTTAAAACAAACCCCTGGCAAAGCCAGCTACTGTAGGCTGGTCTTAAAAACAATTTTATAGGTTTAAATTGTTTATCGTTGTATATTAAATGATAATAAAAATTAAATATGCTGTTACCCAAGTTAGTTAACATATTTATTCGAATTAAATTGGCAACAATGTTCAGCACTAACTCTTAGCAGTTATACACATACTCGCACATTTGTATTATCAAAATACAATAGTAGATGTATGCGCCTATGTGTGTGTTTGTAAGTAAGGGCGCAAATGCCAAATTAGGCAAACTGAAAAATGCATAAATTCCATTTTAATTAGAAAATTAGCAGAAAATATGCGCCTCACGTTAATCGCATGAAAACGAAAATCCAAAAAGTTGCACCATCGCAGCGCAGCGCATCGCATCGCTCGGATCGTATTCACAATCCATGAGATGCAAAAACATCCGTGCAACGAGATGTGTAAGGATGCTGTCGCTGTTTGTGAGTGTGTGTGTGAGTGTGTGTGTGTGTCTGTGTAGGTGGATGGCTGTTCTAAATGAGCCTGACATCAAAACCATTTACGCTGAAGCTGTTCACTTCCGAAAGGCACTTCAACTGAACGCTGCGCGTACTTAAGCGGGCGCGTGCGTTTCCCTGTCACTGTGCGTGTGTGTGTGTGTGTGTTTGTATCTATGTGAGTTGGTGTTTATGTGTGGCTGTGTATATAACGACAAATGCCGTTATAATTATTTATATCGTAAGCACATTTTATGGTGGCAATTTTAAAATGCAATTAGACGCGGTTTGCCATTTTTATTTTCATTTTTCATTTTCGTTTTTGATAAAATAATGCTAAAATATAACGGTTAAAAATTACTAATGGACTTTTGTCATTTATGCGAAAATGCGCTTATTTCGTAATAACTGCGTATTTCTATGTATGTATTGGTGTCTATGAATTGTTTCGTTTCAAAATTGCTTATCTTTGCTTTCAGAAAGGGTTACAATTATTTTCAGTTGCTAGGACTAGAAAATTAATATATATATTAAAATTTTTTTTTGAATTTTCGCCAACGGGACATTGTAACAGTATCTCGCCGTTGTTTTGAAACTGCATCAAAACTAAAGATAAATCACTTCGAATCCGAACCACTCACATGTAATGAGAAAAGTAACAAAAGCAACGCTTACAACAACTTAGGACAAACACTAACTACAACAACAACATAAACATTTATGATGGCCATAATTTAGGACGAAATCCCGCTCATAAATGTCAGGCAGAACATCAAGAAAAACGCAAAAGAGTCTTAAATGAAACGGAATATTTATGTCAAAAAACGCTCGGCAGCACTATTTTATGTTTATGCGGCTCGAGTGAAGACAACTGAACGCAGAGCAACGTAACGCAACTTAACGCAACTCAACTCAAGAAAGTTATAAGCTGGAAAAGGACGAGATGACGACGCTTCCCAAGTGAAAATATGCGTCTGAAGTGGCAGCGTATTAGATGCGAACCATACCGTACCGTCTGTATAGTATGCGTCGAAAGAAACTACAAGACACTCTCCAGCTCTGGCTATGGCTATGGCTCTGGCTTGAGTCGAGTAACCTAAACTAAAGAGGACGACTGAAGCGTAAGGACCGACCAATAACACGATGATGTGTTGTGAACTTCAAATCATTGCAAATAGCAAAATAACTAACGAAATAAATAAATTTTGCCTTTGCGCTCTTTCTCAGACGACAATGGAGGAGCTACAAGGACACAGGACACACTCGAGCTATGTGAGACATGAGCGTAAAATAAAAGAAAAGAAATCCAGCAAAGCAACGTAGCTAAATTGTTGATGGAACTTATTTACGAAATTGTATTTACTCCATGGCACAAATTTATACGCCTTCAGGGGGTGGCAACATCACAAGCAACATTAACAACAACAACAGCAGCAGCAGCAGCAGCAGCAACAGCAGTTGAGGCGACAGCAGTTGTTATTGTTGCTGTTTACTTGAATGACTATCCTGTTCGTTATCCTTGTCAAGTAAAAATATAAAAGCGAAGAAGATGACAAAAAGAAAAGAAACGAGAATCAAAAAAAAAAAAAAAAGAACACTTGTAAATGGAATTTATGCGAGCTTCGCTGGAATGACAGCAACAAAAATGCCAAAAGTGAAATTATGAACGCAGCAACGTAATTCCATTTGGCAAAGACGAGGACAACATCAATAACAGCTACAGAAGTTAAAAAAAAATCAAACAAATTTTACGAGATAGAACTATCATTTTCCATGGGCAGTGGACGCTTCCAACATATATCGCCGATTTTTAATCATCGATATAGACTGATGTGGCAGGATCTAAACATTTTAACATTGGCGACAATTTTGCAATATATCATGGAAACAAATAAAAATATCGGTTAGTTCAATTTGGCGTAAAAAGTATTGACTTCAGATTATTAAAAGTCAGTAGCTCCTAATCCTCGAAATTATAATGATTTTTTTTTGGATAATTGTTTAGAATTTTTTTTTTAAACTCTTTGTTAACTTTAAATCATATCTCACATGACGCTGAAAAATGTCTCAACATTTTGTCATCCGATATCGACGCCGCCTTTGAATTTTAATTTATTGCACCACTTAGTAGAGCATATTGTACAAGGTGGCGCAAAAGAAGTCATCCGATGTTGTTTGGCTCTTATTTTTTTTCTAAATAAAAAACTTCGATTCTGTTTTTTGATTATGTTTATTTAGACCTTTAGAATTAATTGTGTTAAGTCGAGAAGATGATATCGGATAAATGGGCGCCGTCACAATTGATTGCCATACGGGCTCGTTTTATGGCATTTTCCATCACTTCGGCGAGAGTTTCGGGCGATAAATTCTCGCATTCGTGTCGGATATTTTCCTTGAGGGCTTCCAAGGTCTCAGGCTTGTTGATGTAAACACGAGACTTCAAAAAACCCCATAAAAAGAAGTCCGGGACCGTTAAATCGGGCGATCTGGCGGGCCAGTGCAAATCGCCAAAACGCGAAATTAAGCGACCCGGAAACGCGGCCTTTAGAATGTCGGTTGTGGCTCGTGCAGTGTGTGCTGTTGCTCCGTCCTGTTGGAACCAGTCCTAATTCGTCCAGTTCGGGCATAAAAAACTCGGTCAACATTGCCCTATAGCGCGCACCGTCCACTGTTGTCGTTTGACCCGCGGCGTTCTCGAAAAAAAATGGCCCGATGACTCCTCCAGCGTGAACAGCGCACCACGCAGTAACTTTGAGCGGGTGTAATGGTTTCTCGTGCATCACTCGCGGATTTTCGGTTCCCCAGAAGCGATAATTTTGCTTGTTCACGTACCCGCTGAGGTGAAAATGAGCCTCATCGCTCATTATGATTTTTGCCAACACCACAGACGAATTGTTACGCAAAAAAATAGACCCAATTATTCCGCGTTCTTGGGGAGTGTATCGCTCCATGGCTTATTCACTTGTATTCTGTGTCTGTCTAGTCCACAAATGTCAAAACAGATTTGACATTGGCGGCCATTTGCAAAAATGAGAGCATCTTCCAATAGGGTGATTTCTTTTGCGCCACCTTGTATTTGGATTAAAGTATTTATTTTTATATAGAGAAATACTTAAGATATAATTCTGATCAAGGTTAAAAAACAGAGTTGATCTAGCCATCAGCCAGCATTTCTTATTAACACAATATCTTGAGAACCATTGGTGAGATTGGATTGAAATATTATAATCAAACTTATACTTATATATAATCCAACTCTCGTAAACTTTTATATAATCCAACCTTATACAATTTCTAAAACTGTTTACTAGTTTATAAATAAACGGAGAAGTCAGAAAAAAGGACGGAAAAATGTCAGCAATAGATCTATTGGAACACAAGGCGTTCCTTTTAATATATGCCACATGTCCTATGGAGGCGTTACTTTTTCCTTGTCCCTATGTAAACGAGGCTGGTAGCAATAATAAATAAATATCTATTCCTTTTGCTTACTAGGGAAGCGGAAGAGGTTGCAGTGAATTTGTTGATATGCTGAAAATAATATTTTAAGCTATTGCTGAAGTATAGTCTTCTCTTGAGAGGTGTATTAAGTTGCAATAGCAATTTTATATGCTTAAAATATGAAAGAAAGCAATACTCATTTTCCTTTTGGGGTATTTGTTCATACATATATACAAACATACATCTTTCGAATGTCGCTTTCAAAACACTTTCGCAAGCAAACAGTTCCTTTCATGTTGTTGTAGTTTTCTTTGGCATTTTTTGGAAGCTGTGACATATTTATGAAGTTCAATTAACATAAAATGCAAATGTAATAGTCATTTTTACAACCGTCAAGCTGCTTGCGCTTGTTAACTCAAGAAGCACTACCTACCCGCTGGTCCCGTCCTCCTGCAAATATAAAACATAACCTCCAATGCTGAAGCTCGCCATGCGTTACACTTTCAAAAATTAAGTAATTTCGCTCGAAGGACCAAAAGTCAAAAAGCCAAAACGCAATCCGGCGCGCCGCGCAACGCATGTGAATTGTTTGAATTGTCTGGTCTGACCTTTTCCGCAGCGTTTTGTGTATGGCGACGCCTGATGCTGATGCTGATGCCTGACAATTTTGAGGTCTAACTTAGTGCGGAGACATTGTATCTCTCAACGGAACTGCGTTGCGTTGCGTTTGCGTGTCTCGTCGTGTATCTGCGGAATGTTATCTGTCGAGCGGCGCTATTAAAAGAAATTACGTTCAAAACTAAATTGGAAAGATCCACCGAGCAGAAGAAAACCCATTGAAATGAGAAACGATTATGGTGTCCCAGTAAAATAAAGAAACAAAACTTTTTAAGTTGTTTTGTCGGGTATTTACAAGTCCTGTGGGACACGGCCTCGGCCTCTGCCTGTCTCTTTCCCTCCGGCTATATTGCTTTCAGTCGCAGTTTTACCTTCTCGGACGCAGCAGCTACACCTTTTGCCATTACTCCGCCATCCGCCAGTCGCTAGTCGCCAGTGTTTCCTTATTATCCTCTGCTTTTGATTTGTCCAAAGGGTGGACTGTGCGGCGTGAAGGTGTGCAAGGTGCTTCCTGTCGCATTGCTGATGTTTGCAGTTTTTTGCTGTTGTTGTGGCTGTTGCCGTTTTTTTTTTTTTTAACTTAGGTGATACATTCTTGTAGTTATTGTTCTTGTTCGTGTTTAAGACCTTTCGACAGGAGAGGGGGGGGGGGCAGAGAGGTAGCGGGGCTTCATTTGTTCGTTGGGTTGTCTGTCGGTCCGTTATGGTAATTTAGTAGGGTAATTTTGCGGAAATTGATGCCAAATGAAAAGGTAAACAGCAACAGTAACGAAACCGTCTAATTTTCATCTGGAGGCATGAATTTTAATACTCGTTTAAACAAATTTATGCATGCAAGGATCCCTTTTTTTCTGTTGCTTGTGTAAAGTATGCACATTCGTGTACGATATTAGAACGGTTTCCAAAAGTAGTAATATTATTGAGATTCTTTCGATATAAAAATGAATATGTCCCACGGTCAATAACAAAAACTCTGTGTAAGCTAAAACGCACACTATCCGGGGTACAGCACAATGGTCCATGAGGACTGAGTGCTGTGGTCCCATACCAGCCCACACTTAATTCTACACTCTAAGCTGAAACGCACTTATTCATTCATTTTCGAAATATTTGTAAACAAATTTTGTTAAATCGAAGTAACCTTCACTGCTTCATAATATATTAAAATGGAAACCTTCCATACAGGTATTTGCATTAAGCTTTTCTATGGCACTCGAAAAAGTTAGTGGAATCATGTTAAAGATAAGTTTTTAAATTTTTAAATAAATATATAAAACCTAAAAAACTTTTGTGAAATTACAACTTTCAACAGATTCACCGATTTAGACCAAAACTTTTTGTTTAACAGTTATATTTATATAATCAAACATATCGGGAACTTATACTCTTGGAAATAGTTTTTGTTTAAGTTGCTAAACTGTTCGAGAGATTAAGATCGACAAGAAGAAACGTCGCTCCGGGTGGGAATGGAACGTGAGTTTAAAACGCAACGAGCATGTTCCGTAGACAATTGATTTGACCCACTGAGCCAGAGCTGGGCACGAAGTAGTTAAAAAGTTATAAGGTAATTAACGAAGTTAATTTTTTGGATAATTTTTAACTTTCCCGTTCATGTGGAAAACCCAAAAAAGTTAATTAACTCGAGTTAAATTTCTTCCGTTAATTCAAATCAAATTCAAATTAATAACAAATATTGAAAAATTAAGAGCTAAATTAAGGCAAATCGAATGATTTACTGACAGATACTTAAATATATATAAATAAAATTAAACTACATACATATATCAAAACTAACTGAATCACGAATTTAACGACATTTAGGATTTTTTTTATTTACCTTTGCTTAAATACATACATATGTATAATTTATATAAAGAAATTAAAAAGTGAGTGCAAACTTTTATATGTTAATTAAATTTTTGTTGGAGTTAATGAGAAACAAATTTATTTTGTTCTTGTTATACAAATTTTAACATATAAGTTAAATTTTTAACGACTTTAACTTTTCAACAAGATTAACGAAAATAATTTATCGAAGTTAAGATTTTGGTTAACTTTATATAGATTAACGAAGTTAAATTCTTAATTAACGAAATTAAATTCCTCATTAACGAAGTTAAATTTTTTATTAACGAACTTAAATTCGTTGTTACGAAGTTAAATTCCTAATTTAAAAAAATTAAATTCCTAATTAACGGAGTTAAATTCTTAATTAACGAAGTTAAATTCATAATTAACCATAGCCACCTTTGCACTGAGCTGTAGGGCGTAAAAAAATAATAGTATGTTTTAAAAAATGTTGCTAATAAAATTAAAAATAAGTGTACTTGAAACTAAAAAATTTTCTGATTCTTTGCTATTATAAAAGTCGAATCCAAAAGTGAATATTTTTAAGTTAATAGGTTATTAAATGACAGCTACAAAAACAAAGATTGAAGTGTTAACGCAGTAGTTCCGCCAAATTAATTTCATCTCACATATATCAGGATAAAAAAGATTAATGAGGGCACAAATCCCAGTTTCCTGCAACCGCCATGAATATTAATGAGATGTCATCATTCTTTCGTCAAATTAAACCGTTTCACACCGATTTCATCCACTTAAATTCACGAAACGAAAGAGAAGAGAATTCGCAGGATGTGCAAAGACGTTGCGTTTAGATCCTGCGGTAGCTTCTCTAATTGTTGCCACAACACACAACACAAATAAATCAACCCTTTGCAGAATCAACGTGTTGCCAGTGAGCATTTTGGTAATTTACTGCAATAAAGCATTTCATCAAATCCCGCTCAAGTAGTTCGCTGAAGGATACATTTTGGCACGAAACGAAACCATTCTCCCCATCCTCCTTCCCCCCTAAGGAAAAGAGGTTGGATGGAGGTTAAAGAACGTATACGGTTTGTGAATGGGATGTCAATGACTTAACTATTTATGGCACACCTTCGTCCTCGCAGGAGGCACACTATTATTTTGCATATTATTCTTGTAATTATAACAACAGTTCCAACAGATCCCCACAGCCGCTGCTCTCTCCATAGCGTCGTTTAACCACAAGTCAGTGAACATCAACGCACTTTCGACACTGAAGTTTGCTTTGACATGCGATTGAGTTGAGGCAGCACGAAGCCAGCGAAGAAACCGTCGACGTCGACGTCGCCGTCGCTCGCTCGCTGTCTTGTGGTTTACTTAAACGATTTAATACTTTTTGACAGATTCCTGACTTAAAATCGTGATGACGGGCTGACGTCAAAATTTGTTAGAGATAATATGTTAATGAGGTGGTTTGTTTATTTGATTTACATATCAACTGCTGTGGGTGAAGAACGGTTTGATAGTCTTTAAAACGTTTTAAGCTGTACGCAAAGAATATGAGTGGAAATGATAAAATTTCAAATCATTCTGTTGAAATGTTGAGGTACGTTTTTTTTTATTTAAAGGTTACCCAGAAAAACTTTTTTTTTTTACATAAGTTATTGTTATTATCGATGCACAAAAAGATGATATGTATTAAGTTGATATTAATTTGAGATTTGTCGAAGATTCTCATGTAGTGGTGCCGATGTTAGTGGCTGATTCACGAATTCATAGTTGCAGGGTTTGGCTACAAAAAATCATCAGAGTTGCCATACAATGTACTGTTATCGCAGTTACACCGTATATAATTCTAATAATAATTGAACAACGAAAACAATGTCTTTATTTACGTTATATTGGAAACAATTCCGAAATGAGGAAAAATCTTGCATTCTGCTTTTAATTAAAAGAGTTTTGAAAAATGTACTCCAGACTTTAGCATTGATTGAAGCACTTCCTTAAAAGAGTTTTGCTAAAAGTTGGGTACATGCACGAAAAATTAGAATTTTTTAGTTTAAGTACATATATTTAACAAAAAGAACGCTCCTAAACTGTTATCATAAAATTGAAGTACCATACAGCAGTACAGTGCAAAACTATTCTGAATAGATACGAGAGGAGCGACACCTATTGATCAAAACCTTGGTTTTGGTTTTTAATGCTGAGCAGAATGTCTGATAGATGGCGCCACATAAAATAGAAGGATTGTACTTATAGTAAATAAATATTAAAATAAATAAAATAAGAAAGAGAACTATCTTCGGCTATGCTGAAACTTAAATTCCTTCTGCCATATAAGAGTCTTCAAAATATGTGCATCTTGTAGGACATAAATGCTATATGTCTCTACTGTAAATGGACGCTGTTCTTATCTGATCACACCCATTTTTTGTGAGTAGTTTCGTGCTACTGATTATTTATACTGCGACTATTCTTATTGATTTGATTTCAATATTAAAAAGGGAGTTTGTATTGGAGGTAGCAGAAGTTTGATTCAGTGTCCGATGTAGCTCCTTTTAGTACACATTCTCCGCTTGGAAAATAAGAGCTGACATACCAAATATCAGCTCGATATATCTTGATTTACGACTGTAATCCCAGACATACGGACATTTAAATCGACTAAGAATCCGACGCTGATCATATATATATACTTTGTCATACCAACCACACCTCCTTATGGGCGTTACAAATGAAAGAACAAATTCAACATACCTTTCGGCACTTGCTTACATGTGGAGAAGGGTATAATTATGCTTTTTTTTAAGATTATTTGGGAATTAAGTAAAAAATAAGTTCAAGAGCAGAGTGTGTTCCATGCTTTATATATTTAAGAATCAGGCCGAAATCTTCGAGATAATAAGTAAAGTCTGATTAACAATTTATTTATATCTCTTGGAAAGGTTATTTTAACTTTAATCTGAAAATTATTTGCTATTTGAACGCTTCTTTTTTGTTTTATTAAAATTCTTAAGTATATGTATATTGAGTGACCATATGTACACTTCAAGCTTTTCGTTTTGAAGTCACAGCTAGCTAAATATAATAATAATATATTCTCTATATACTCGAATAGTAACTAACTAACACAATATGACGCAGTAATTTACATAGAATTTTTAACAATGTTATGTTGTGGAATATCGCGCATAAATGCGCTTTATGCGAATCACTGGAAGCCATTTTTCATGCGATCATGAGTTACTTGCAATTAAGTGAAATATATTAGTCTCGCAGCTGATTTAATTATTTAACAATGAAGTCCGGGCAAATGCTTTACGAGAGGAAGGCATCCATAAACAAATAGGTATGTATATGCGCCGCGAAAGCCCTTCGCAGCACATTCCCGACTAACAACAGCAACAACGCGATGCATGCAGCAAGAGCAACAGCAATGGCAGCAGCTATGGCAGCAACATGTAATTGCACAAACGCGCATAATTCATATCAAATGACCATTTTGAAATCCTTTTATTTCGGTTCGTCCTTTTATGCTTGCTTTATATCATGCGCCACATTTGCCGTCCCGGCTCGTCCTGGCCCGCGCTTCACTTGCCACCGCTGCCGCGCGCCGCGTGCATCCGAAAATTTTGAAATAATAATTCTTCGAGATAAATTACCCCAAAACAGGTGTGTGTGTTCAGTTAAATTGCCATTTCTTTTGAATCGCGTCGCATAATTTTAACCCGCCGGGCTGAGAGAGAGAGAAAGAGAGCGAGCGGTGCAACGACGATTCGAAACTATGTTTTCGGTGATGGTACACAGTACTTTGTGCTTTATTTTAGATAAAAATAAATGCAACACATATTTTCTGTCTATGCATACTTTGATTTTGAGAATAAAGTACAACTTTTTTGAAATGATTCCTTGATCGTCCTTTTCGATGTAAAAAAAAATCGAATTCCATTTAACTGTTTTTTGTTGCAAGATACGTTTTGAGTTATTTGTACACTGTAACGCCTACATAGAGGCGTAGCTATATCATACTAGCTGCCGGGGTTTGTTTTGAATACAAATATTGTATATGTAAGATTTTTAGTTAGAGAAACTTTCCGTTACTGCCCATTGTAGCGTTTCTGAGTATCGGAAATGGGCGTTAAATTGATCCAACCACACCTATTTTTTTTAGGAGAGTTATCTTCAGTGACTCTAGGAACTCAGATACAAAATTTTTAGGAGCAATAATTGAATAATTTCACTTAATTTCACATATTGTGGGCGTTTTAGATGGACGTGACTGTGCTCTTGGGCATATCATCTTCCAAAAACGTCATCAAATTCGGATAAACGTTTAAACGCGCATGGGATATAAAGAAAGATATAAAAAGAGAAGGTTGGAAACAAACATTCATTTTTATATGTGCATATTTACTTATAGTTTATATTAAATTCTTTTAAAATGTATTTGCAAAATCAAAACATAAAGTAAAATTAACATTTGCATAGAAAAATTGAAAGCGTAGTTAAGGAGACATGAACTCTTAATTTGATAAAGCATCTGTAAATAGTCCAGTTCGTGTTAACGGAGTTTACCGAGTACGGTGAAACGACAAAAAATGCGTGCAATAAGGGCCATACAATCAATTTAGTAGGTACATATTTCTTTTAACTGGCTTCCGTTCTACATATCCTCCGAAAAATAATACTTTACTTTAATGGATTAATTTGAGTTGATATTTAAAATAAACTGGTTCTTATAAGTTAAACAGGCGGTCTCAAATGGCCACCAGGAAAAATCATTGGACTTTTAAGATTACAGCAACTAGTATTAAAACAAATTTTAGTTTTGTTCCTATACGTACAAAACTAAAATTTGTTTTAACTGAGCTACACAACCAATATTTTTAACTTTTGACATTTTCTTTTCTATCGACGTACTGTGTGGAGGCATAAATGTCCGTCCTGCGTTGGCATTTAGCATCAGGAAATGATGCTGACGCTGCCAACTAACATAAGTGTGCACATCCTCCGGTCCGGTCCAATCAGTGTGCTGTAATGCTACTACTGCAGTAAATAGGTACTTTTGTACATACGTACATGGTTGCCATTTATTGCTGTTGTTGTTGTTGCTTTTGTAGTTCAAGTACTGGGCTAATGAGTTGCAGGGCATCCTTAGTGCTATGCGTTGCTAGCAATACAACACATCGTGCAGAAGTGGAGCACATGATGGCCATTAACTCTGCTCATGGCGCACACATCCAAGCCAAGGAATTATGGGATGCACTGATGGACACTGAAAATTGTCAAAACTCTGTTTGTCTAATTTGTACGCTTTGAAATCTAAGTACTCGTTTTTTAAGTACCCGCTTTTGGTATGTATTGGTTCACCAAGAATTATCTCTTTGACTATAGTACTCCACAGACAAAGGATTACTGACCTCAACTTTTGATTGAACACATGGTTCATTCTCCAGTGCCTTTTTATTGACATATAAATGTAATAAATTTTTTTTGAAGAAACATAAAACTATTAAATTATTTAATTATAATTTGTTGTTGTGTACTCATAAAAAAAAGAAGAAATTGGTATACAAAAACTGAAATACCAAATGAGAAAGAGAAATGAGTTTCTACATTTTAACAGAACGAACGAACGAATGAACGAAACCTCAGCAGGTCTAAACGTTAAAATGTCCGACTGACACTGTCGTTGTCGTTTGGAACACGCGAGCGACAAGGACTCGAAGCGACCCAACAACCAAGCGACCAAGCGAGCATATGAACGACGCGTAACGGTAGCAACGCAGAGACGCGAAAACCTTTTCGCACATTAAATGCGCCACAGTGTGCATTATTTTAATGTCACTGATAAATCATTTTTATGTCGGTGCTAAATCAAAAAATGGACGAGCGAATGCCGCCGCTCCATGGCGAGCAGAGCGAGAGTGCGCGTGGCTCGATGCGGCGGATGCTTCGCCTGCATTGCTGCAGTGTCGCGTAGAAACACGCGCGCGTCTACCGTCTACCCGAGAGGCTGCATTTAGGAATGGTTTACATCCAGCCGCTGTTCATTCCCACTCCAGCGGTTCGTCGACTCGGTGGCGTTGTCAAATGCGCCGCCGAGAATAGGGAGCAAGCAACGCGAACTGCATTCATCCATTAAAATACGCTCGTGTCCGAAATTTTCTTTCGTAATGTGCTCTGGTGGGCATGTTTATTTATTAAGAAGACTCGAAGGACGAATTGTAAAGAGACGTGTTCCTTGTTTGTTGGCTTTTGTTTCGGTTAGAAGTGATATCTGAAAATGATGTGTGCCTACAGAAGGCATTTGTTGTTGTTTTTTTTTACCGATTTGATGATTATTTTTTAATTACTTTTATGTTTTATGCCCCACAGTAATTGCGTTGACGTGGTGAAGTATATAATGAAATGATTTACTCAGTTCAAATGTGGACTGATTCGACGTAGAACGTGCTATCCCAATTTAATGCTAAATAATACTTTTATCATTTCTGCCGATATCTACTGCCATGACTTTGATTTCTTACATTTGTATGTGTTACTGCATTTTGTAAAAGCTGGGTCACGCGTATTCTATTCGATTTAGTTTGTCGACTCTACTTCTATATAGTCCATCCAGTC
The DNA here is from genome assembly GCA_949127995.1 of Suillia variegata. NCBI lineage: Eukaryota > Metazoa > Arthropoda > Insecta > Diptera > Heleomyzidae > Suillia > Suillia variegata. The sequence continues at coordinate 19,875,541 of OX421844.1, forward strand.
CGTAGAGTCCATCTAGGTCAAATAATTTATTCAGTTCATCAATTAAATATATTTCATCCAGTCCACCTAGTCCATTCAATCCATCCTGTCCATCTTGTTCATTCAAGCCATCCAGTCAATATAGTTCATTCATCCCTATATAAATTTGTTTCCTAGATAGCGCATCAAGTTCCTGAGCTATGCTGGTGGGCTCGCATTTCGGTAAATTTATCGACAAAGTCAGATACCAAATATAAGATTTTAAGGAGAAATATTAGCGAATCGTAGGTCTTTTATGTTAAAATATAAAATATAGTAAATACGAACAACCCTAAAATTGTACAAAGCCTCAATTATATATCTCTAATCGTTCCTAAGATATAGTGTTAATAGAAAATTAGTATTTATTGTAATACGGGCGGAATAGCTCGAAAATCTAATCAATTTGTGTGTGGTATAAGGCAAGTCTAAGTGTATAAAATTGCATCTCAACATCTCTCGTTATCGTGTTAGAAATTGTGACAGAAGTACAGACGAACATGGCTAGATCGACTTAGTTTTTATTCTGACCAGAAATTTTATATAGACATATTTATATATCTTGAGTATTTCTCTATGTTTTAAACATTTGGTGCATAAAAAGAAATCCGGTACAACAATAATTTACAAAAAAATATAATTAAACAAAAATAATAATAATTCGAACAATACACACGTAGCAGTTACTTGAAAATTTAACTTAATACTTATATTGTATATACAAATCATATAAAAAAAACTTTTTCTGTTCATGTGATTATCCTAATGTTGTAGTTACGAGTTTCGGGCTTGTTTTTCTGAATCCAGAATTTTTTATATATAATTTAGAGATCTGAGTTCAATATGTTTTTTTCCAAACATAATCAGGATATTGTTCGATAGACAGTGAGGACTACAAATAATTCATTATCAATAGGTTGCATTTTCAGGATTTCAGATTGAAATCAAGTGTTAAATCTTTATTTTATTGTAACAATATTAAAGAATAATTTTTAAATAATAAGTAAGTTGAACAAAATAGAGTAAGTTGAACAAACAAAAACATTTTCAAAATTGTAAAACAAACTCAAACTTTCTTGCCATGAGTCAGTCCGTTCCATGGTTCAACGTCCTTTGCAGAAGGACTCTTTGCCGCTGCCACATCCGCAACCACAACGAGTGTCAAATTCAAACGAAAGCCAAAGTCAAAATAGAAAAAGAAGTTCGCTGCTTGCTCGGCCATTTATAATAAATTGAATTGCAATAACTCAACTTCAATCAAAAATCATAATTCATAAAATTCGACAGTTGCCCCGAACCGAACCGCAGGGCACGAGGTAAGTGTAAGTGTGTAAATGTGCATGTGTGAATCTGAGTCTAATGTATAAATGTGTGCGAGTATGTTTGTGTGTTTAAGGCGACGCTTGTTTTTGGCGAACATAACGGCGCAATTGCACAGGATAATGTGGCAAGGACGCAAAAGAAGTGCGATGCCTGCCTTTTGAAAGCGCACAGTACTTTGTGGATGCATGTTCAGATACTCAAAATATGAGAAAGAATTTGGTATCAATTTTAACAATAATTTAATATAAACTAATAATATATTCGAAAAATTAAGCACTTAATCTTGTTTAAATTATGATTAATGCATGAGCAGGCAGTAATAGGAAGGCATTATGTAAGGTGTTTAATTCATTTTAATAGAGTTCAAGATTCAATATGTACTAGAATTCGCACTAAGATTTTAAAGCTATATCAATCTCAACACTTTTGGATATGAAAAAAATCATTTCGATATATAAGACAATGTTATACAACTTTTTTGTCCTTAACCTGATCATTAATCTTTAATATTTAATCCAGTGAGAATATCATTTCTATTCTCTGGCTATAATTTTAGTATGGCCGCACTAAATTCTGATCAAGATCTTGAAAGAAATTCTTATTACGACCTTGTACAAGCTTGTCTTTATTTAAATCAATTATTAGCTGATGCCAGGAACCTCAATTCCATTTTAAACCAGATTTCAAACTATTTTTGGTTGACAATCTAGTTATGATTGAATACTGTGCAGTGTTCGCAAAAGGGGTGACCAAAACAAGAAGCTTGGAAGGCGGTTTGAGTTCGCCAAACACCAAAAATTATAAATCTATCGGTTGACATGAAGACGTGTGTGTTCCAAAGACATGGATTTATATGTGAAGACTTGCCCGAAAGCAGGGCAAAGAGGGGCAGTCGAAAAGCATGGTTCGACAAAGACACCACAAGCGACCCGGAATCGAACAAGAAGCAAACGAAACGGAGAGAAACGAAACGGAACACGCTCAATTGCAATAAATATTCTTCTTGTTTTTTTTGTTGCTCGCCGTTTTTGAGTTTGGGTTTTTTTAAGGGAAAATAATCGCCATTTCACATGAAATCATTTTCGCCACAAAGGCCAAAGAATGCATTTACCGCCCCATGCCGCACCAGTGCCTGCTGCGTTACTGCAACAAATTTACAGCCAAGTGACTGATGGCGGGGCGGTACATTGAAAATGTGTGGAAACGCTGCACCAGTTCAAGAAGAAAACCAACCGTCCGGGACAGAAGCAGCAAAGCAGGAAGCAGACTTGTAACTCACTTCTGTAATGAAATAAATTTCGAGTTTTGCACATCAAGGCCAAACAAATCAAAAATGACATTTTGAAACCATTAAAAGGGGCGCTGCGCCGCCTTGCCCTGTGCTGCACTGCGCTCTACCACAAGCGAGACGTTGGGTATGAGAATACTCGACATGAGTATTTGTATTTAATTCTTAAAGAATAATTGTTGGAAATTAATTTGCAATTTGTTGGCAGCAAAAATAGTAAAATTTAATGAAATTAATTTAACTATGTTTAATTATGAGTGTAGGATGTAATGAACAAAGCTTGAACTCTACTATATGCTGTCAAAAGTGTCGTCTTGGTCTCAATACATAATATGTTAAAATCAATTCAATTATTACTTCGTTTGATGGTACCGAATTTTTTTTTCTAAACCGGAAGTGGCTATATATGAGGGATATTTCAATATTTTCACTAATTAATAAGTAAAATTGATTACATTTTGTATGTATTTTAGTTTGTTTAAACCAAATCTTCAAGTGTTTGTATTTTTTTATAAAGTTTGCGTGAAATTTACTATATAAGGTCAAAAACTTATCCTCACATAACTTGTAACTAATGCTTTTAATGTATAAGATTACAAATCTTAAGCGTTAGGATATATAAAAATAAAATGTACTGAAAAATAAAAACATAAAAAAATTATAAAAATATTTATAAACAATTACCTTATAGTATCCGGCGTTGCCCGGGTTAAGTTTTGAATAGAACTATGTGAGTTACGGCGGTGGGCGTTAAACTGATCCCACCGCACTCTTTTTTCGTGAAATTATCGACAGTGACCTTACAAACCCAGATACCAAATATCAGATATCCCGGATGTGAGAAACCCCTTAAATTTCATCCCACTCGGTTGAACGGTTTAGACGGGTATAGGGTACAAAGAAAAATAGAAAGAAGAAGACTCAAACATTCATTTTAACAAATATATTAGTATATAGAAGATTTAAAAGCCTTAGAATTTATACTTAATGAAATTTGGAATTTTTTAATGTGGAATGTCATTGAACTAAATTCACACTTTTGAAAGTTCGCGCACCTCAAAAGGAATTCTTTCTTGATTTCGTGAGATTTACCTAAAATATCCAGGTTGAAATTGTGTACACATTTTTATTTTATACTTGTGGCTAACCGATGCTGGAGTCATTGAGAACCATGATATAAAATAAACTAAACAATTATAAACTTTTAGTTTATATACAATATTAAAAAGGTAAAACTTGATTAAGAGTGAAAGTTTAAAACAAATCGAAAAGTTAACCATAGGTGGGCATCGTTAATAAAGAATTTGACTTCGTTTATCCGAGAAAAGTTAAACAAAAACTTCGTTAAGTTAACTTAGTTAACTAGTTGATAAAGTTAATGTCGTTAAAAATTTAACGTACAAATTCAAATTTCTGTTGCAAAAATTAATATTTGACTTCCTTGCTCTTAAGATGTCCTTGAACGTAGAAAACAAACGTTTCACTGTAGCACTGGAGGAAATTATTGTATTGCAAATACTTTATGAACTTGTTTATTCAAGAAGGCAACATACTCGTATGGCAGCATATCATTCGATTTGCTTTAAATCAATTCTTATTTTTTAAATTTTTTTTATTTTCATTTTACTTTTTAATTTTCCGTTTATTATTGAACTATTGTAACTTAAATTAACGTAAGGAACTTAAGGAGAGTTAAAAAACTTTTTAATGATTTACGAAATAAACGGAAAACTAAGCAAAGAATTTAACTTCGTTAGTTAATTTTTAACTAATTAACTAGTTTGTGTCCAGCTGTGACAATATAATTAGTAGTCCATTAGGTCGGCTGGCAATTCTTCCTTCTTCCTTCTTCTTAATAGAAAATTTTTAAACATTGTGTACGAGAATTTCATAGAGTTTAAACATAAAATTATATTTGGTGCAACTATTCGATAATCGATTTGATAATCCATAAGATACATGAACTTTGCAGATATCACGATTTTATTGTCTTCAAACGTTTTTTTTTTTTGCATATGCTTGATTCATATACGAATTTGTTTTGAAAAAATATGATATTCATTCTAAATTAAAAAAACCATTTTCAAAAAAATTTTGCCGGATTGCTTAAAAATTCTGGTAACGAATAATTTTTGCACTGCCTTTAAATTTGTTGTTTAAAACCGTTTTTAATGTGTGATTAATCAAAAAACTTAACCGTTTTTTTTAAGTATTATTTATTTTACGACATGCAGAGAAAAAACCTTCCCATAAACCAATAAACGAAATGGTAATAAAATAGGAATTACGACAGTGTTGCATTTTCGATTTTAGGCATTTTTTGTTGTTGTACAAATGCCATAATTCATTTCGCGCATTGTCAACCCGTACAACAACTGCATTGTCCTTGCATTTGAATGTGTACGTGTGTGTGTGTGCGTGTGCGTTGCTGTACATGTTCTCTATTTTTTTGCAATTTTGTTTTTGTATCCTGCTGCAAAACGCAAAACTGCATGTGAACATAAATCAAAAATTCACACGTGCCCATGCGATGTGGCGCGTTCCACACTCTCCTTCACCGCAGCGGCGCAACCGAAAGGTTTTTGTTTCATGTGTAGAAATTTGTCAATGTCATCGATGAATCCTGTCAAAAATTTGTTGATTTTATTTTAGGTACTTTTACATTCGAAATGCAGTTGCATGGCACACCCGAGAAATTGACGGAGCTATTGAATATAGCCCTGTGAGCTCGTTGGCGTGACTTTGTGTTTTCTTCGATTTCGCTCTGGTCGTGAGGTTGTGGATGCAACCTAATGCGGCCGATAGAGATGTGAATTTGTTATGGTGATTTATGTCGTATGGCACTTTTCGATGAATAATTCAAATTAAAACTAGGAAGAGAATTAACTTCGGCTATGCCGAAGTTCAAGTACCCTCCGTCTTTTAAGAGACACACAAATGTGTCTGTTATAAGTTACGAGTGGACGTTGTTATGTGTCTGTTATAAGTGGGCGTTGTTCTTATTCGATCACGCCCATTTTTTGTGAATAATTTTACGTTACTACTTAACAAAAGCGTAAAATTTTAACAGATTTTCTATACTTGAACTATTTGCATTAATTGTTTTGTATGGAGTGTTGATTCGATATTGTTCATCTTAAAACTTAACCTCCGCCTGGAGAATAGGATCTCACATACCAAATTTTTCAAAATCTCTTAAAATACTGCTGTAAACGATGGGAAGGACAGACTACTTCGTTAAATTGACTCAGAATTCGAAACTAATTAATTATATATTGCCTACCACTCCTCTTTATGTACGTTACAAAGGAAAGAACAAACTTAATATACCCTTCGGTACGTGCTTGAATTTGGTGATGGGTATGCAAATAAAACTGTATTCCAACAAATTTTTTAGATTATGTATAACTCATAAAATTTGTTTGATTGCTTATTTTATAACAATCTTTATAGTGCTGAAAAAGAGACTCAAACTGATCTTAAGGGATTAATTTTTAATCTATTAACAATTTTTATTATTTTTTGTAAAACATTTAAGTAACTTTTTCTAAATACCATTGAATTTAATGTATCTTTTTTGCTGCTCCCTCCACATTTCCAAATATTAAATTTTGAAAAGCACAGAACTTTGAAGAGAAACACCGAAATATGCACTTATATGTTCCTTTATCTTAAATATGCAAACATGCATATAATGCTATTATTGTCTCTGCTTATAACGTATATCTCTTGAAGAACGAAAAAAAAGGAATTAAGTAACATACATATATAAATATTCATATATAGAAAATGTCACTAAACTGAAAACAGAATGAGTGGATATTGCTTCTAAGATCATAAACAATTGCACAGCTGCTAATCGTAATTAATTTTTTTTTTTAAATAATCGTAAATGTAAATGAAAGAAACTCACATAAATATTTGCACTTATTTCCATGATAATCGGAGAAGAGTTCTGCATTCTAATTGCGAAGCAATAAGCCCATGTCAAAGGAGCATAAAACATGTCCTGAAAAGGCGACAGATTTTTCTAATGTCTCCATCGAAACCTTTGCAAGGCAATTAAATTCGTTATGACAAGATAACTGCCGCACACGATAATTGTTTTCTTTTCATTTTCATTTTCGTTTTCATGTTTGTCATATTCTTATTCTATTCGCTGTTTTCTGTTTGTTTTGTTTGCAAGTGTTTGTTTGAAATAAATGTAACTAATGCTCGAAAGCACAGGATAATCGTCATAAATTCACCGCACACACATACGAATGATTTGTGTCTTATTATATTAAAACAAAGGACTCACCATACGAGAGAGATTGAGAAACAAGAGACACAGTACAGAAGCAGAGAAGCAGAGAAGAGGCGCGCAAGGATTCTAATGTGCAATTATTAACATTTGTGGAACAACAATTAAAAGCGAAAGGCGCAAATGATGGCGGCGCGGCGCTGCAGCAAAGAAAGTGACACTTGCGATAAGGCGATTCGTCTACCGTACCAACACACAACGCACGCATGTCCTCATGTGAATGGGTGTGCGTGTGTGTGTGTAAGTGTAAGTGAGTGTGTGAAACACATGTGCATTGGCTGTTGCTGTTGCTGTAATGGGGCGATAAATTATGAGGACAACAATGAAAACTGGATTTTTTTATTGTTCGCAGGACAAATAAAATTATTGCACTGACGTATTTTATGCGTTTTACTGAACTGCAGCAAACTAAAATCGCTGAGAACGCGATGCGACGACGTTTGTTGCACATCATTCATCAAGAGTGCGCGACGTTGCCGGCGGCACAAGCGCCGCACACTGTAACGATAAGTTAGAATTTATTTTATAGACATGCGTAAAACAATTTTTATTAAAAAACTGTAATTTTAATTTTGATGTAATCCTTTATTAGCTTGTCGAGACGTTCAAAATAGTCATCAGCCATATCGATAGGCACTTAATTTCAGCTTAACCACTTTTTTGTCGTTTAAAAAAGAATTAAAAGTCGAAGTCGACAGGCAACTTCTTTTTCCAAACCAAGAAAGTGATGAGGGTCAGTGAGGTAGCCAGACGACACTTGATCGTGGCCCTGATTGACCGAAGTCACACAAATGGTCAGATGACGGCGGAACAATCAAAGAAGGTGGATAATAAGCTCGTAAAAGCTTTTGTTCAGGGGATCACGAAGAAACCGGAAAAACCCACGCCCTCTTTGGAAGAAGCCGAGTGGTTCAGGGGAGTTAAGATCCTCAAATGCAATGACGACTACACTGAAGTGGATCATCAGGATCGCCCCTACGCTGAGACTGTGGGAAGTTGTGAAGTGCGGTGACTTATATTTAATTGTACACATCGAAGAGTCAAACATAGTTCAGGTCGCTGTCGATTTCATTATTATATTTTGTATATAAAACCTAAATTCATTTCAAAGTGAGTTACTCATTTTGGACAACAAACAAATAATTCGGCCTACACGAAAAATAATTGAATACATCAAAAACATGAAAAATGTTCAGCGATTCTTACGTTTTGAAACTTGTGAGTTTTCTTTGAATTCTCGCTTGTTTCTAAACCGAAGTAGCTGATAGACGGATATTAAAATACAAAGCTTCACCAAGCGAAAAAAAACTCTGTTGAGGAATAGCTATACGGTCTGCTAAATTGGTCAATTTTTTCAAAAAATTATTAGACATTAAAATCTGGTTGATAGTTGATTTCATTAATTTGTATACCCTTCGTCAAGTGCAAGTTTACTTACCGACAAAACTACTACCCCCTCACATACAAACCACCCCCTTGCATGCGTAAAAAATATATTTTTTAAATAGTTCCAGGGCAGCTATCCTGTTCAAACTAAATACTTAGCACTTTAGTAGTAACACAAAACTACAGAAAAAATAGACGTCATTCGAAAAGAACAACGCCCATTTATAAAGATATATGTAACACTTATGTGCTAAAAGAACACATTTTTGGGTGTCACTGAAATGACGGAGGGTATAAAAGCATTGGCACAGCTGAAGATAATTCTCTTACCAGTTATATTTAAAAATTGTTTCGATAGTGTTTGAACTACTTGTCTAGATCGCATCATTTTCATTCCATTCTCTTATGAAGTCCTTCTATAGAAAACTACGTCAACTTTGATGTTTTTCTTATACACTTTCCGATAATGTATTTCATGACGTTTTTTTTATAGAAAGACAAGCTTGAATAAAAATAATTTGCATACAAATACATTTTTATTAAAATGATTACGATGATCTTCTTTGAATTAATTAAAATAAAGTATAAGTATATGTATATGATGACTACAGTGTGCGGCGAAAGTGTCAGCAGCAAACGATATTGAAGGGTGGTTTTCGCCGCTGAGTCGAGGTAGTTTCCGACACTAAATTTATGATTTATTGTTAATTGAAAGGAATAAAATGTTGCCATTAAAACTTAAAATTATTGCTGCGCATGAAATGTTGCCAGGATAACGTGTGTTGCTTCTTTTTTAATTGAAAATAAATCTTGTCAATATTTGCGGCACGAATCCAGACCGTCAGACGGTTAGACAGTTAGACAGACACACATACAGACAGACAGACACACATACAGACAGACAGCAGCCTTTCGTCCCTTCTTGTCCGTTTGCTGTGTGTGTGTGCGTGTGTATTGTAAATTACTTCCGTGGTTTGTTATTTAGGTTATGTCCGTCTGCGGGTTCGTCTATTTGTCGACATGCCCGTTTTTTCAATTGTACCAAGTCAATGTTCGAGAGCGCATTCCGAAAGGTGTCTTCGGCGACTGGTGTCCTTTTCCATGTTTGTTTGTTTGTTTGTTTGTTTGTTTGTATGTAAAATCCTTGCATAATACAGCGAAATGTACATCCGATTTGGGTTTTTTTTCAACACATTAAAAATGTTGTTGTGTGTCAGGGACTGTGCACTCGCCCTGAGTTATATAGAGATTAAAATAAATTAATAATACTTTTAAGCTTGATTTTTTTCTTTGTAAAAATTTATCAAATTTTAATTAAATTAAATACAATATAATTTATCAGAAATTCATTTGTTTAAAAATGAATATTAAAAATAAGATAATTTTCACAATAATTTTCCAAATGTTTTGTTTTTTCAATTTTTCAAATTTATTTAATCTGCGGTCCCTAGAATTTGTTGGTGTTGTTGTTGTTGTTGTTTCATCCGACAAAATATATAAATAAACATTAAAATATTTTGCTACCAAAGGACAAATGCGCATTTGTGAAAGAGGCGAAAGAGGCGAACATAAAAAAGAAGAAGATAATAATAGCACGAGTTGCTTCCGCCAAATAGCAGCAGAAAAAAGTGCAATATTTATTGTGATCCTTTTTTGATGTTTTTCCTTTTTACAATTTTTTGCTACCTTTTTTTTTTTTTGTTTGCTGAATTCAATGATGCTGCGGAAATTTTAACAAAATTTTTTATTCGCGTCCGCCATCCTGTCCTGTCCTATCCTTTCACCTCACCCTCACATTGTCAGCCTGCCTGCCTGCCTGCGCGCACCACCCACCCTCCATGCACACTTTATTATAATTATTGTCCTTTTCCATTTGTTTCGTTTTGTTTGCTTTTTTATTCTATTTTGTTGTTGTTGTTTTGTTTTCGTTTTTGTTCTTTATTGGACTTTTGGAGATCTTTTGCAGCATGTATAGAAATTTATTTAATTCTTTTTTCTTCATTCCGTTAAATCTGTAAGTTTCCGTTGTTTGCTTTTAGGTCTGCGGCAGTGTACTAGCCGCCGCAGTGTCCTGTCGTGTCCTGTCTGCCGGTTTTTTTTTATATTTTGCTGTTGTTTTTTTTTTTTTGTAGTGTATTTTGCTATTTTGCTCTGCACAAAAGGATTTCGCGCGCGCACAGCTCAAAAAGAAAATTTATTCACACATAAAATCAGCAAAGAATGCACTTAAATACAAGTGGAATTCGTTGGATCCTTTATTATCCTGTTTGTGAATACCGCACACCGACACACACAAACGCAGACAAAGTCTCATATTGAATAAAAGCAAACATTTGGTAAAAGGAGTAAGAAAGTATTTACAAAAAGGAAATTGATTTTTTTGAACAAGAAATCAAATCGATGAAAATTGAAATCCTAATTATTGACATTAAATTGATTCTTATGAATATTTATACTATCGTGGCTTTAATTAGTTGAAATATATAGATACTTTACGTTTATCAAATTCACTTTATCAGTTCATATAAGCTGGTGTGTACACTTTTAGTTTTGAAGAAATTAAAAAAAGTTCAAGAACCTCAACAATGACTCCTATGGTAATCTTAACCCAAAATTAGAAGCATTTATTTATAAGTGGAATTTGCTTGGTCAAAAGTAAAATGTTTCTAAACCAAAAAAAAAAACAACCTGAAATAAGTATATTTAAGATACAAATTTCAATAACTTCTGAATGTGCTGAATGTGATTTAAAATTGAGCCAACTTTTTTAAAGTTGTTTCCAGCCTATTTGAAAAATGCATTTTTAATTTAAATACGAGTATGTTCCAACCTTGAATCCAAGTCGAATAAGTGGCTTTTAAATGTTTTCAATACTTGAAGGCGAACCTTTGTAAGTATTAGCTCCAATTCAATTTTTTGATCAATGTAATCTTTCTCTATGGTTAATAGCGAACAGCTGATGGAGAAACACTTATTCCAATCCGAAAGCCAAACTGTTCTGGCCAACTTATAACAAAAGAAACTCAAAATACTTTATTTTACTTAAAGGAAAGGAATGTCTGCTAATCGGTGTTTTAAGCGGACACCATAACTTTAGTATGGGATTAATCACTAAGAACTGGTGAAGCAACTGCAATGAAGAAAAACAATGAAGAAATTCTAGAGCACCTATTCTGGGCAATGATCCAGCTAAAGCTTAATGCAGAATGAGAATTCTTGGACAATCATTTTTTTATTCTCTAAACGATTTATCTAGAATAACTACTTAAACTTAAACATATTGCATTAACTGAGACATTCGTGATAGACCAATATAACGAAGTTAGGTCAACGCTTTTCTCCATTTAAAGGGAGCTATGGACCTGGTGTGGTCTATGTGAGGCATTTGTCGTCTTTATAACCTAACCTAATCATCATTAAACATTGAATCAATCTTTAAACAATGTTTGTCCATTTTGATTTAAAAATTAAATTATTTATTTTAAAGTTGGTTATTGAATTGAAGGTGTTTTGATTTCATATCAAAGTTGATCTGTTTTAAACTAAAATTTATTTAAAAAAAGGTACACTACCAGAAAAAGTTACGCTGGGTCTTACTTGTTTTTTCTGATACAAATTTAACATTGTGTCTAAGTGTTAAAATAAAATGTTAGTGTTGAATTAACAAATTTAACATGATACAATGTTAATTTAAAATGAACCGAATTGATAAATTGAAATCAATTTCCGTGAAGAAGTGTTAATTCAACATGATAAAGTGTTCCATTAACACTTAACACGACAAATTAAAAGTGGATCCTATTGGTCCGAAATTTCTAATTACAGATTATGTCAACAATTTTTTCTGACATCCGAGTAAAAATAAAAACACTTAAAATGCTATTTGCAACATGTTCATAAGTATTGCGAAATATTGGCATACAAAAGTGTTAATATTATGTTTTTACTTTAATATAATACTTTCATAATTTGTTCTCTGTGCAGTTGTTTTTATTCAACTGTTTTTGTCTTACAGACATTTCTCGGTTAACGCTCAGTTTATTAATTTAAATTCAGTCGATACTCAGTTAACACTAAATTCAATTACTTATCAAGAAAGGCGAAAATTGTTTAGATTACTTGTTTTATTGTTATTTTAAAAAATTTACAGTCACTCCATTATTTGGTGGCTAGAGCCTTGACGCCACAATATATTCATATGTTTAGTTTTCAGAGATTATTAATATATAATAGAGATAATTTACACTTATTCAAGATAAAAATGAAACTAGGTCTACAACTTATAAACGAAAGAGATACACTTTCAATGTCGAATATAATTTTTTTTTTTAAACTAATTTTTAATAAAATTTGAAGATAAAGTCAAGATTTTGAATAAAGGTACATGACAACTTAATTTGTTTGTGTATTATATAACATGTAAAAGTGCTTTTATCTTAAGAATAGTTATATTGAAATGTTTGTTTTTAAATAATTAGAACAATATGAAGTTTAAATGCTCCGATCGGTTTTAAATGTGGAACATTTTGGGTGTGAATTTACCTTGGATTCGTTTAATGCAAACAAAGGCTCATATTTCAATAAATAAAATACAAGGCTGACATGTCGACAGAGCGCCTATCGCAGCGAATGCACTCACACAAGTACACAGGAGGGAAAATTTACGACTGCGGGGGAGCAAAAAAACATATACATATACAGTCGTGAACAACAAACAAAAAAAAAACAACATATAAAAAGAAAACAAAAAATAAAATAAAGAAACAGCAGCCAAAAATATGAGCAAATCTATTATCGTGTGCTGAAATGTATACACAAGGACATGCGTCAGCACACACACACACACACGCGCAGATATACACACACACACATATACACTTTGTGACAATTCTTGTAGGAAGTGCAAGCGAATGCACTAAGGTAAACGCTGAATACTGGATACGGGGCCGAGCAGGCAGCTTGGTGGGAGCAACAAAAGCTGCTGCATATTTATGAAATATCCGTTAATACCCTATACACATACACACACACACACACACACACACACACACACAAGTACAGTCAACACACTCATGCACACATTTTTTACAATTGCGATTTTTTGACAGCACAGGACAAACAAAACGCATCGAAAATGTCCTGCCGCACAGAGTGAGTTGGATTGGGGCAACAACGAGCACTCGTACAGTGGTTATTTTCGAACAAACAAGAACACAAAAGTAAATTTTTTTCTATAATATTTTATTGTTGTTTTTAATATTCACATCAGAGCGATCCACAAAACTTCAATTGTTACTTTAAACTACTTAATTGCAATAACCATTAAAAAATTGTGTCTAGAAATCAAAATTTAATAACTTTTAAAGTTGTTCAGTTATTTGCTAAGTTATAGGATAGATAAGTAAACTTATAACTTAGCAATAGCTTACTTTGTTGTATATCAAAGTTGCCTAAATTATATGTTTGTGCAGCCACTTTCAGAAATTGGAAATCCTAAGTAAACACAAGTCCACAGCATTTGATCTTATTATAGTAGATTCTCGTCTTCGTCCGTCGTAGTTACAGCGGAGCTCATTTTTTTTTGTTATTTTGAAAATATACGAAAGTAGATTTTTACTAATTGAAATTATAATTAAACTATTTAGTTCCAGTATCAAATTATTAATATTGTAGATGCAACTTAATCTTTTTATGTTCAAAATTTTATAATCCTTGGTTATTTGAAACTAAGAAAAATTATAATATATAAAAAATGAAAATCTCCAATTGTCGATAACGAAAAATTGAACTCCAATCCTCATTAGCATATCGATATAAAGAACGCCAACATATGGTTTCTTAGTTGCATTGTCAGTGGGTGATGGCAGTTTGACTACTGACTACGGTGGTTTTGGAAATAGGTTCAGTTCTCATCTGGGTAAAAATAAAATTTATATTTTTCTGGTTTTTTGTTGGAAAGTTTGGCAACTTTGGAAATATTGATTTCCGAGAGTATTATTTCGTTGTTGAAAACCTTCTCGGTCTGTCGTTTGGCTTAAAACTGTTGATCCCTTCATATTTGTATACGTACATACAAATTAATCAATCAATTAATTAATAGGATACTGCCTTGTCCAATAAGTAGACCACGCAATAATAGACTAAAGTGCTTGGAAGTTGTCAGATCCTGAGGGCTAGCCATAAGTAGTTACGAGCACTGAGATCATTAAAGATTTTTTGTCAAAGTCTAATCACGACACTAGAATCACGTCTACCATCCTTATAATAGATGAAATAGACCTTGTAGAGCCTTTAATGATTGAAATCGGAGTTTGAAAACAATGTTGAAAATATTTATCACGAAGGCTGGCCAAAGCCGAATATTCGCAGAAAATATGGAAAATATATTCTCTCCTCTATGAAAAATATGCATTCCGTGTCGGATGAAAGATTCATTTTTGACGGTTATATTTAATTGTATCCTGAGAGGCATTTTAGCTTACAAATATGTTGACTTGAAGAAGACCTCTTAAGATGTACCAATTTAGTTTGTATTATTCCTGGGCTTATTTCTTTCTTTTCTTTTCGAAAATCCTAAAGTTTAAGATTACAATCTTCTGCATTATATCATTAGTCACAAAAATCCCACCGTATATCACAGAATGGTTCAGAACCTATCATTGAGGATGATGAACCAGTTCTTGCTAGTTCATCAGCCACTTTGTTATCTTCAGAGCCCATATGTCCAGGGATCTAACATACTGTGACTTTGTTTTTAACAGAGAGTAGTACGAAGAAGAAGAGTTTAAAGTAGCATTGACAAATGGAAAGTCATTTCAATAACTAATTCTTTTAGATAAAAGACCGACGTCATGGTTCAGCTATTTCTGAGCCATATAATATGAATTTTTATTTTCAATTCAGTTAATTTATAATTTATTTAAAAAATATAAAATTGAAAGTGCGTCTTCTATATATTTTAGAAAAATATCAATAATGTTTGATTCCTTTGCGAAGTGGTCCACGGTGCGCTCCAGTGCGATGCGTTGCGAAATTATGATGCATTTTTATGGATTTTCGATGTTTTTGCCAGCAGGCATTTTTTTTCGACCGTCGCCGCCGCTGACAATGCGCGCATTTGCGTCGTCGTTTGTTTTTTTTTTACTATTTCTGCTGCGTTTACGTCGTCATTGCTACGCGCGCGGCTGCGACATCGGCGTCGCATTTTTGGCAATGCGCAACGCATGCAATTTATAACAAAAAGCGGACATCCGGTGTGGAATTTTTCGATGGCTCCAACTGATTTATGCGTTTGATGGACGGACGGACGGACGAACGGACAGACAGTCGGACAGATGGGTGGATGGACAGACGAACGGACATGACAATGCACTGAGCGGCAAGCAAGTGTGAGGGAAGGCAGTACATGCAGCAAATGCAGCGCCGCGTAAGCCGAAAACAACAACAAGAAAAAATGAATGTTGCAGCGGCTGAAAAAAAATGTTGCTCGTGTGAACGCGGCAATTTATGCATTTTCATTGATATGCAAAGCTCTGAAAGATGAAGAACTTGTGCGCATCCGTTTCCGCTATAGGCAGCCGATTGTATTGAGTGCGTCTGTATCGTATGTGTGCATGTGTATGTGTGCGTGTGTGTGTTGCAGGTCGACATGTTGGCGTATTGTCGAATTGCATAATATGCACTTTTTGAGCAGCACCAGCAACAGCAACAGCAGCAGCAACTGGCAACGAGAACGACGACTGCCAGCGACAATTTACAACATGCGACAGATCGATTTATTGCATGACAATTGAACACCAACAGCAGCAACAACAACAATAACAACAACATTGCAGCAGCGACAAAAAAAATATCGCTGGCATAAGAGTTATGTTGTACACACCACCAACAACAAAAACAACAACAGCAGCAGCATCAGTGTGTCGCCACAGAATTCCATCAGCAACGAACGCATTCGCAATGCTGCTGCTGCCGCTATTGCCGCATGCAATTTCAATAATATCGCAACGCCCAACGCATCGCATCGCATCGCCCCGCCTCGCATCGGCCTCGACTCGTGTGAGAAATAATGTTTTTAATATTGACAACATGAAATATGTGAAAACAATAATCATAAATTTTTATTAACAACGCAAATAAACGAGTCTCCCGATTTGGCAAATTGGTAAAAAAAACCTTAAATCCATTTTTGGCTTTGTTTTGAAAAATATACGAAAATCATCATCAACACAAAAAAGAATATTTAAATGTTCTTTAAAAAATATCACAGAGCATTGAAAATTGAATTCCTAACTTTGTAAAACAGATGACTTACATTAAGCAGAAGTCTATGAATTCGATAAATGATTTCCAAAAAAATAAGAACTTCAATGAGATCTAGACCAAAGTTGCGATTGTATGAACAAATAAAAGATTTTGAATTTCTTATCTTAGACTTCCAGTTGCACATTTGAGAGAATAAATTTTGTTGTCAAGACGAGACAAGCAAGTTAAATAAATCTCTTCCCGCTTTCGCTTAAGTATCCACTTTAAGGAAAATTTTTCTTTTTTTTTCATAATTTCAGCAGAAATTTCTTTTTAAGTGCCTGGAATACATTACCTCATATATTACTTTCATACCTGAATAGTAAACTTAAATTAAGTTTTGTCCCTTAACAAATAAAATATATTCCAAAAAAGTTAATAATTTTAAATTCGATTTATTGTCCAATAAAAAATAAATGAAATTATGTAGTCAAATACCTCGATGTACTTAACACCCAACATACTGAAATATATTAAAGCTTTGACTTTTAAGCATATGAACTCATCCTTCATTGTAACTAACTTATAGTACCTGGAGTTGCCTGAGTTTTGTTTGAATGGAAATATAAATAAGACGTTATAGCGAAACTTCCTTCCCTTTGTAGTATTTCTGAGTTACGACGGTGGGCATTAAGTTGTTCCAACCTAGCCCATTTTTGCTTGAAATTATCGTCAGTGATACTAGAAACTGAGATAACAAATTTCAGATTTTTAGGTGCAAAATAAAAAAACACTATCGAATATTTTTACTTAATTTTTCAAATTGTGTGAGAATTAGGTAGGCGTGGCAGATTTTTTTTTATCCAGAAACCTTCCCGTGCGTCAACATAGCAACTCCCCAAAATTGATTCCCAATGGGATAAACGATTAAGACGCGCATAGGAAAAAAGATAAAGAGATAAAGAGATAGAAAGAAATATAGAAACATATATTCAGTTGTATATATATATATATATATATATATATATATATATATATATATATATATATATATATATATATATATATATATATATATATATATATATATATATATATATATATATATATATATATATATACATAGATTAAGATCACTAACTGGAAAACAAATTCTCGTCTAAACTATTCATAACATAATCATTCAGTGATGAGTTCACTTCAGAGGATGAAATTTCAGCAAAATCAATCGCTAAAATCAAGCATTAAATCCTTAAATTCTGGACTGAATGTAACACACTTAGTTATAGTAATAATATTTCGCCCATAGTTCAGCTTTGAAATTTCTTAAGGTTCAATAAGACAGGCCAACTATTTTTCAGATACGAATTATGGCCTGCACATTCAGGGCGGATTATTTTTATAATTTTGTTTATACAAATGTACGAGTATGTCTATTCAGGTCTACAATTATTTTACATACAAAATTTAAGCTTTTGGCGCTATACGAAATTTTATAAATTAAAGACGGGCATTTATATAAAAATATGAAATTTTGTTGTTAGCTGTTATTCAGATTTTATCAGGAGAATTCAAGTCTGACATTGACTACTTTTTGCTGGAAAATTGTTTCAATAATTTTAAATTTTTAACTATAAACTGAAATACAATTATTTACGATTTTAGCACTTAAGTGACTGTAATTAGGTTTTAATTCGTACTCTACAAAAGATATTATTAAATAAATCAAAATTAAAAGTTACTCTAATTCAATCTTAATTTCAATTTAAGTTCTGATTAAATGTGGTTTTTCCACACTTTTAATATCTATTTTTTATTTTATGTTACATATTTTAAAAGTTTTTCAACACTTTTAACTTAGTACATTTTAGTCGAACAACCTACAACACTGCATAAAACGCTCTTCAAATAATATCGCACTGCCAGATTAAGTTAAAAAAAATCAAAAAAAAAAACGCATTAACCAATTTAGTTCGCCTCTCTAGAAACATCTGCACCCTGAAGCAGCACGCCAAAATAATTTCCAAAGAATTTGTTTTGCGGCTAACATTTTCTTGGTCATTAATCTCTGATCGGAGACAAAAGCGATCGGTGCAGCAAAATCAACAAATGTCAAATGCAACACAAAAGTCGCAAAATTGTGCGCACAGTATTTGTCACAGCGACGGCGAACGGACAACGAAGTCAATTAATATTTGCCAGGATGTGTCAAACGAAACCAAATAAATATGATGTACAAACGGACGAAGTGACTGACAGCTATCATCAATAAATTGAGAAGCACTGTCAGAGTCGCTATCATCCAGAGCAAAAGTAAAATGTAACGCACCATTAACTGCCGCCGAGATGCAGTCGGAACGAGCATAGAGCAAGTACAAGGAACACAAGGACAATGTCATTTCTCAATTTTATTGCAAATTTTGGGTAAAATATTGGGCACCCCTAGTTGATTAATGGGAGTTTTAATTGTTCGATTTTGTGATGCAGATGGACTTCTTTACATTCTGCAAACAGTTTGCTTTAAAATCTTTTTTTTTAAATAAGCAAATAACTATTTTGAAAATGAACGACTCGGTTTAGTGAACTAAATTTTGTTTATATATTCAATTTATTTATACAGGTGATAGTATTTAGTTGGGTCGGGAGGGGTTGTAATATTTTGATGGAAATGGGATATTCATATAATAGATCAAGTTATTGCAAATGAACACATTTCTTGTAGACAATTCAAACGACAACTCCGGGGAAACTGAACGATTTATAAAGATTTTTTATCCAACGTTGCCCGGATATTGTTTTGAATAGATATATTGTACATATAATATATTTAGTTAGCGAAACTTCCCGGTACTTTCTTTGTAGCTTTTCTGAGTTACGGCGGTGGGCGTTAAATTGAATCAATAACGCCAATTTTGGTAAAGTGGTCGACAGTGACCATATGTACTCAAATACCAGATTTTTAAGGAGTAATATTAACGAAATAATGGAATATTTTTAATAAATTTCATTAATTATGGCCGTATTTAAAGGGCGTGGCATATGTTTTCTAGCCCAAAACCATCCTTGGCGTGAGCCCAACAACTCCCAAAAAATTCATTTCAAACGGACTAAGACGCGTTTTGGGTACAAAGAAAGAAAGAAAGAACGAAAGAGATATAAAAACAAACACTAATATTTATATAGGAATATATAGAAAACAAATATTTTTTTCTAATTGTAAATCATAAATCTTTAAAGCTTACAAATACAAGTACCGAAATATAAGTTTTGCTCCTCTTCATTAAAAATCAAAAAGGTTTGAATCAAGTTTAGAAGAGTGTAATGCACTGATGTTTGATTTGGTTTAATGGTTTAAACCTTAATTTGGCGGTATAATAGTTAAGACATTCTATAAAATGAGAGATAATTTATGGTAATTTTAACCTGATACTAAACATCAAATTAGTCTGAAAGTTTTTCTAAATTAGGCAATACTATAGAGCTCTTTAAAATACGTTTCCTATGAGACTTTCTTCTCGAAATCAGAAAGTAATTTTTTCTTTACCTCAAAGCTGAAATTTTTAATCAGAATTTATAGTGCACCTATATCGATAACACAAAAAAGGGTGTGGTTGGGTCACTTTAGCGGCCACTTTTAGAAATAAATCGGATAAATTTTACGTCCGCTAGGAACTTGATCTGCTATATAGGAAACGTATATTGGTATAAATCGAAAAAAAAATATAATAAGCTATATAAAATCTGTCACGCCTACTTATTATGCACACACTTTGTGATTGTATGTGAAAAAATTCGATTATATCGCTAATATTGGTAATACAAATCTGAGTTTGTTGGGTTGCTGTCGATAACTTCACTAATAATTTAACGCCCATCGCCGTAACTCAAAAACGCTACAATAGGAAATTCCCGCCTACTAATTACCCTAAACATATTTTTATTCAAAACAAAAGCCAGACAACGCCGGGTACTATAAGCAAGTAATTAATTTAGGGATTGTTATTGCAAGCTTCAGCCTAAATTCATCAGATGTGTTCTCTAAATCACGCACACATAAATTTATGGTATTTTGTTTACTATATGTATATGTAGGTATGCATATTAAAAAACAACAAAGTCTTTGTGTAAGCGTTTTGTTGTTTTTTTAAGCAAGTAAAAGACATTTGAGTTCCTGTTTCACGCTTAATGGTTATCGATTGCAATAAATCTAAACAAGCGCAAAAACAAGCAAAAACGTCTAAAATAGTTCGATTGGTTCGACGACGACGACGACGACAACGACGACGTTAAACACTCCCCAAAACGCAGGTTAGAATTTGGTATTGAGCGCATCCAGCCACTCGATACGACGGATCGCGATGCAGTGCGACGGCAATGCGCACAAACTGCAACAGCAGCCAGCAGCCAACTGCATTCAGCATGAGGCATTCGGCATGAGGCTGCAACTGCAACTGCGTCTGCATCCTTAATGATGATCGTGCACAGCAAATAACATTTAATTTGTGTATCGGTAACGAAATATCTTTTCTACTGTCAGGCATTTGTGATCTCATCTTAGCTGAGCTTGGATTGGATTGGAATTCTTACGTTTTCCACATGGAATAAATTCGATTTTGCATCTTGTAGATTTTCTTTTCTTTTTTCTTTTCTCGAGTTGTTTGCTTTTGCTTCGCTTTGCTTAGGCTTCGATAAAGGGTCAAGTCCATGTTGAAATCTATTACACTGTGGGGCGAGACAAAATGCTTCGCTTGTAATTTACGATGTACCTACACATTGCATTTGGTGACCCCTTCACAGCCACAGCCACAGCCACAGCTTTAGGATACGATCTATGCATTTAAGCCATGAAGTCGTGAATTTGACCATTTGTTTTTGCGAAAATTTGTTGTTGTTAGAAAGCTGCATGGCAATTGTAATGATTTCACTTTAATTAAGTTTACATACAATCAAGCATATCGATAAATTTTGTTTGGCAAGAACTGCAGAAGCAGTCGCAACAACTTTTGTTGTTCTAAGCCAAATTTTATATTGTTTTTGTTGTTCGCTTAACAATACTAACGATTACATTACGATATTTGCTATTAAACTAAATTAATTAATTTCGTTCCAGATCTTCATTTTTATTTCTCTGTACCCTATTCGCGTCTAAATCATTCTTACGATTGCGATGAAATTTTGGTAAGTCTCTGTACTAGAAAAATTTACTACCAATTTTTGAAACTAAGTTAAAATATTCCCAAAAATTGCTCCCAAAAATACGATATTTGACCCCATTAACAATATCACCAAAAATGGGAGCTTGATGCGCTATATAGAAAATATGGATAGGTATGTATCGGGCAAAATAATAGGGTATACTAAATTTTCCCACTTAGTACGTCCAAAATTTGTTTAATCAAGTGAAAATATTTAATTACATTGCTAACATGCTCCTAAAAATTTTAAATTTGGTATCTGAGTTTGTATGGTCACTTTTGTTAATTTCATCAAAATCGGGCGAGGTTAGAAAAATGTAATTCCCACCGCCGTAACTCAGAAACGGAACAACGGAGTACCGAAAAGTTCCTCTTACTAACTTATTTAGCATATATTTATACTCAAAGCAAAACTCGGGCAATGCCAGGCACTGTAAACAAAACTATTAAATAGTTATTTGATTTAAAAAAATAATTTTTAAATTGTTGGTCAGCAGATCTTTAATATTGCATTTATTTTGTATCCTGTTTCGGTATTAAAGCCAAGCAAAAAATATTTCGAATTAGGTTTAGTGATTGCCATGTGTTAAAAATGGTTTATTAATATTAATGAGTGTATTGAGCACTTCTTGGACACAATATGTGGCATAAGTATTGGACTTGATTGGGAACAAGTTAATATTTTATCAATAGGTTATTAATATTATTAAAACTTGTTTTTATTTAAGTAACTTGGTTTAATTCCACATCACGCCTATACAACTTAAAAGATTTTTAATTTCTTAAGTTGGAATATGAACAGATGTAACCCATAATACATCTGGAAGCAATGATAGGCGATATAGGATACACATTTTTTAATTAAAGTGAAATATAGATTTTTTATGATGTATTAAAGATTGATGTTAAAATTGGTATTGGGCAAATGCCACGCCCACTTTGATTAGTATAGAAAAAAGGAGATGGTTTTAGACCTTGTTGCGCATGGGAGCCATTTAGAGTGAGAGTTAATGTGGGCTGGTATGGGACCATAGCTCTACGTCCTCAATGACCATTGTGCTGTGTGGGAACCACTTACTTTATTCTATAATAGAGAAGACCTTAATTAGGCCACCTGAAAGTACCACGGCGGCTTTAGTTTAGTAATTAGTTGGTTATTAAATTACTTCACTTCTATTTGATATCAACATATTTACTATTTAAATAAAATATTTACTAATTGTAAGACAAATCTAAACCATTGATCAAATTCACTTATTAATGTATTCATTCGAATAAATTGTCTCATCTTGATTGTACTGAAACTGTTGCAAACCTATGGAGTAAAATATTTGGAATCGTATTATTCTCACTGTTGGCAATTTAAACTACCTTCTCACACTGCTGTGGATTGGATTCCCATCTTAAAGGTCTTCGATTAAGATCTCAAAATTCACAACGAAGCTCCTGATTTATGCTCGTCGCATTGAAGCTTAATTCGCAACAACAAAAAGAGCAAAAGCAAAAGCAACAACAAGAGCAACAACAAGAGCAAGAGCAAAGCATTCATTTATTTTAACGAAAGCAGTCGACACATCTGTAAGTCGAACATTACGAAAATACAACAAATCGTCGCGATCCTGCGTCTGATATTGCTACAGTCAGCACATTTGGTGCAGCATCAAAAGATCCACACACACACAAATGAAGAAAAAAATAAAAGTATGAACGAAATGAGTCTCCCGAAAAACCGAAGACTGTCAATGCAGTCGAGTAGATCCAAAGGAGCAAATCTGCCTAAATAAATTTGCTTAACGCACAGCGCAACGGAGTCGTTGCCGTCGCCGATTCCAGCCACGATTTCGGTTTCGCGCGTAACAAGTGTCGATGCTGCAATTAATTGCGTCAAAAGTTCACAAGCAAAACTAAGCGCGGCTTTGTTGTTGTTGTTGCTGTTGGAAAAACGGCTTCAGTTTGGAGACTGAAATAAAAGACGACGCGTCATTGGGACCGCACTTAACCAAGTTTTAGGCCAAATATACAGGATGCTACATAATAGGCTAACAATTTAATATAATTTAAAGTCAAATCTAACAAAAGAAAATATTTGAAAATCATTTTTTCATGTATTTTTTTTTGACAAGATTCATATATAAATAAATGTTATTTAACAAAAAGTTATATACTATATGAGCAGCATTTGCCCGAAAATGTTCATTTAGTTTACCTAAAACAAAAGGCGGCCCTGTTCATCATGCAAGACTGATTTCAGGGATCTGCGCATGAGCTTTGTTGTGTAGTTACGCCGGGTGAGCGATTGGCATCGTTTAATTAAATTGCATTTTACGCAGGATTCTTTTACCTGGAAGTCATACAAAAAAGATAAAAACTCTTAACCGAAACGAGTTAGTTTGTCTGTTTCATAAAACGGAAAAAGTCAGAGTTAAGGTTAAAAATCAGTTAGATTTTATTCATATAATTAATTCGTATAAATCATGTGAAAGTTAACTTAACGACATTTATAAAATTTCGAATATACGAGTATGTATGTATGTATGTATGTATGTATGTAGCTTTCACATACTATATTTCAATTTCAGATGAGAACATATTGCATATATGTACATGTGTGTGACAATCAATGAACTATTTTAAATAGCCAGTTTATATCTCAACTGGAGGTAAATAATTCGGTTAGTAACTACTTAAGTTATTAAATAAATAGTTAACTTGTTTGGAAGTTAATATTTAGTAACAATAGCAAATTGCATTCATTAGAATGTGATTGTTTCTAAGATCTTATGTCTGGTGCCAAACATTTTTTGTCTTGGAGCTGTCCTATACATTTATTTCATTGAATGGACAATTCTTGGTCGGTCCATTGCTGAAATGATCTTTCTGGATAGTCGAACGACTTCTCGTTGCCTTCATGTCCTGTGATTCAGTGTTACTATTTAGAGTTGAATTATTCAATATTTAAACACCAGATTGCGACAACTAAGGACAAGTTTCGATGTATTTATATTTGTATATTGTCTATTAGGAATATTAAAACTGCTTAAATGTCGGATAGTATGTACAATTGTGTACCCGATAACTTCTAAATATGTTCTCCTACGAATACTGCTTAGTTTTTTGACCAATCCGCAAAGTGCCTGAGCCACATCCAGGAGGTCATTTTTAATCTTAATATTATATAACCTCCTTAAAACTGCCGATGTACCCAAGAGGATCCACATTCTTTCATATATTAGACATACTATAATATATTGATTGAGATCAAATCCAAAAGTTCGAATGACTAAAATTTAAATAGTTTATTCATATTTTTCGTTAAAAAAATATTTCACATTGTATTTGCGGTTCCCATGAACAATTCGACACGTTAACTAAACACGAAACCCGTATACAACATTCCGAAACAAGAAGGATCGCATTTATTAATTTATTATACGACAAGATCCAAACCGCCTTCAAAACCGATTGAAAAGCCATACGCAAACACAAATCTTAGCACAACAACATACAAACGGACAGCGAAACATACATGCAGACAGACAGGCGGACGGACAGACAGTCAGACAATCTTCCCATATGTCAAAGCTGGCACATTGACATATGGGAAGCTGCACGAAGTTGGGATTGGTTGCCATAAATCGTCGTTGTAGAAATATCATCTTTGAATGAAATCGATTTCATTTGATCGTGCGATGCTGTGTAATTATAAATGCGGCCAAAAGGAAACACAAGCCAAATGCGTCTTCGCTTAAGATAGATGGCGGAGCCGAGTCAAGTCGAGTCGAGTCGAGTGTAGAGGGTGGCGCGTGGGGTAGACAAGCGATTGGTGGCACACAAATCAATTTTGAAAATATTTCGTACGAGAGAGGCTTAACTCTTGAAAGTCTTGCGCGACGGTGCATAACTATTTGAGGTTGCTTGTCCAGTTGGAGGAGCACAGCGTTTTTCTGTGTTGTCTGGAATTTACTTATATACTATAAAGCAGCTTTGTACAATGTCGGACATTATTTATGACTGAAACTGATTTAGTTTTGATTAAGATTTGATTGCATTAGCCGATAGGTGTGATAAATTTCGACTCTTTTATTTATATTCAAAGAATAAAAAATGTAACGCATTTTTTTTGCAAAGAGGAGTAAATCAAATGAAATTCAAGAAATTCTGATCTCTGATTTATTGCTTGAAATATCCAAAGTTATGCAGACATGATTGGGTATTCAGAGAATTAATCCACCAAGGAGTTGTGGACTCAATCATCAGTTGTAAAGACTTTTGTAAATTTCGAGAGACAATTTAAAGTTTTGAAAAATCTGCTCAAATATTGTTTGGTTTTGTTTTGTTTTGTTTTCGAGCTAATATTTGCATTTCGGCGGCAATTAATTGTTCTCATTTGCTGGCGTTGTTTGACTTCCGCAACTGTTGACACTGGCGGTGCTTGTTTCAAGTAGTTATCCGCATTGTTTTTTGTTTTCTTTCCAACAGCCCAACCACACCTGCAAAGTATCTATGAGATGCTTTGAGGGTGTGGTGCGACTGTTATCTTCTGTTGACGTACGTTGTCGACATCAAATGTCGTTATATGGAGACCCACAGTACTTTATTGCATTTTTAGTTAATTTCTTAATCTATAAAAAAAAATTAATATTATACTTGAAGTTTTTCCCTATTCATAAACGAATTTAAGTTAAAATACTAAATATTTTTTAACTCGAAATATCTGCCAAAGTAAAGTGTCCACAAAGATTCTGTAAATGGAATAATAAATCGATTATCTTTCCACTCTTTTTCTAACTTCAAACAATTTCATAGACTCTATACGAGTGCATTAATCGTAATACTGATTTTCGCATTTATCAACGACTTATCTTAATCGCCGATTCTCGTAATAATTGTTTGACGATTTTTGGAGAAATAATAAATAAATTTGCTATGACTGGACAATTTTAAGTTCTAATAAATAATTAACCGGTCTTAAATGTTTGTCTAAATAATTTGTTTTCAATTTTGAAGAACAGGTGGACTTATACAGATTCCTGCAAGAAATATATTGCTATACTGCAACTTACAGATGTTGTGTTTTTTAAATACAAATTTACAACTTGAAAACTGTCTAAACTGTCTACTAAAATGTAACTTAAATTGATTGAAATTAAAGACATATAAAAATAATAGGTACAATATTCGGAAAAATCTAATATTTTCACTTAATTTTACAAATTGTGGGCGTAGAAAATTGTATATAGCATCCCTATGTATGTTTCCAATAAAGCTAGCTCATCAAGTTCCCGAGTTGTTGTGGTGTGTTGGTAAAGTTTTTGGTAAAGTTGTCGACAGAAACCACGCTAACTCAGATACCAAATTTCGTATTATTAGAAGCAATAATAGTCAAATAAACGAATGTTCAAACTTAATTTCAGAAATTGTAATATAAAGCCTATATTAAGACCTGGTCCCTACAGGATATGTGTACCAAATTTGTTTTAAATCAATTTGTCCCGGAACAGACAGACATATTTTCCGGAATTAAAAACTAGTAAAGCGTAAATCGCAGGTTATATTAAGATTGTTTTTTTTCATAATTATTAGAAATAATTGTCATTTAATCTTAATCGGTGATTATTAACATGAGATAATCGTAATAGCAATCTTAATCGAAAAAATAAAAATCATTGCATTCCCATTTTCAACATAACCTTGACCATTAAATGACCATTATTTCTATAAACTTTCAAAAGTAATTAAATTTTTAATGAATGTCTTCGTCTTGGACGTGCATAACAGTTTTTTTTTTCCATTGTACTTTTCACCGATTTGTTGTTTAAACTCCAAGTACTGTGGCGGGGCTGACTGCTACTCTGCTTAACAAAACACTTCTGGAGCTTGATTTAATTCGCTATTCGTTGTCGCTGTTGGTTTTTCAGCTGTTTCAGCGTTCACATGTTTTTGTGTGTGCCTTGTCAACCCCATAAACGAGTGCAGGAATGCATCCAGTACAGTACAGAGCGCTGATGCTGCTGCTGCTACCGCTGCTGCAACTGTGAAGAGTTGAGTTAATTAATTAAGATTCAGATGCAAATACCTTTGAGTACACCGCCGTCGCCACTGCCGCCGTTGTCGCTACCAACGTCTTTTGGGTGGCGGCTGTTGACTGCTGGCTGTCTTTCGAAGAGTATCTGTATCTGGTGTTGCTCCATTTTTGGTGCGCAAACATTTCGTTCGTTTATTACGAATTACGAAACCTGTTGATTTAGTCAGTGGTGGCCATGTGTTAGGAGCGAGCGCGCGCACGCTTACTTATACGAGGGCGCTACGCTGCCACGCTACATCTGCAGGCACTTTAGGAATTCGCACCACCGCATGCATGCGTTTGTGTAAATTCTGGTGGCGGTAATTTCAGCTTTTGCTGCTGCTGCTGCTGCCGCTCTAGTTTATATCAGTAGGCACGGCGCTCTTGCCTACTGATATAAACTGATGCAAACACATTTGTTGTTGTCGTCATTTATTTTGTTTACTTTTGTCTTACAATTTTATGAATTTGCTTTGTAAGGCGGTAATTTTTACAGATACTCGTATGTATATATGTATATGTACCAGCTTTGTTAAATCAAAGCAACCGCCAAAGCTATTTCAGGCCGGTATTTCGGCAAGCCTATTTGAAAAGTTTAGATTGTAAACAAAAAACAAAATGTAATAAGACAAACAACAATTCGTTAAATCTAAAATGTTGTACACCACATTTATTCGTTTTAAATCTTAATGTACAGAATTTGATTAATATAAATCATACTATTATATATAATCCAACGTAAGTCTGTCTCTCTGTCTGTTAGTTGTACCGGGTTGAACTCGAGAATCGTTGATCCAATTTACAATTTGGTACACATAGTCTTTTGGGATCGGTTCTTAGTATAGGCTATGTAAGATTTGCCTTGCCCATTGCTTCGATATTTTTAGTTAAATATAATATGATTACTGGGACAGTTGATTGATATGGTGACGAAACTGGGTGTTGCAGTACAAGATATTTATCTCTGAAAGCCCATAACAGGGAATACCGGGAAGTTTACAAGAATTCTGCACAAATATAAATCCAGAAGAAAAGAGCGAGAGTAGAGACAGTTCATTATTAAAAAACAAAACCTGTACAATGCCGGGTACTATAAGCTTGTATTAATATAAAATTGGAAAATGTTACGCTAGACTAGGGAAAATTTTCGAACGCTAGAACAATTTGTCTAAAGTACGACGAAAGGATGTTGCTAGACAAATAACAAAACACTGAACTAACGAAACAAAAGGACTAAACAGGGTGTCCTGTAATCTCATTTAGCCTGAGCTGTAGAGTAGTGAGAGTGAATCACTGAATCATTTCTTTAGAAAATATGCAACTTTTCAATCGAAAACACTCCGCAACCTGGGAAACACCTCATTTGGCTCACTAGGATGTGTCAAAAGTCAGATCGAGCTAATTTCAATTGGATATAATAAAGTTATGTAATTATTCATAAAGTTTATTGTTACAAGCAGACATTAATTAAACTAGATCTTAATGAAAATCAGTTACCAAATTAAGACAAATTCAATCAAGCTGGAAAACATAATAAAGTGTTTTTTTTACAATAATTTTCTAATGAGAATTCGCGACTTAATTTGTGAAAAAGGCGACGAAACAAAAACTTAGAATTCTAGTTTTTATTTACATATAAATACTTGTCTATATATGTTTAGTACATACTATAGTATATGTACATTTTTGATTTCACAATGGAAACCATATGCATGACGGTATGTATAGAGTATCACAACAATAATTCTATTAATTATCCAAAAACTTAATCTATAAATTTATCCGTTACCACAAACGCCAACAAATCACGATTAAAAGCCTAATAAAATTGTTCCCCAATCAAAATAATGTTTGTTGTTGCTACTGCTACTGCTTTTTGTTGCTATTTATGCAGAACCAAACCAGCAGTAGTGCTGCGCTCCAGACCAGGACGAGGCGTAAATTGTAACTTGTGCGAGTTCTTCATGAACTCAACCGATAGATACGACGGCAGCAGGCGGGCAGGCAGTCAGGCAGGCATGTCCATAAAAACCCCTTGTCTCCTTCGCCCAACAGTCCCCGAAACGGCAAACGCACATAACTCGTATTAGCAAATCTACATAAAATTTACTGCGACTCTACACGAGCGTCGATGCGAGTAGAATTGTGGCTAGGCGAGCGAAAGCGAGGCGGGCGTAGTTGAGTTGAGCATATAGACGGGGATGCTACTGATGAGCAGATAAATTCATTACGCAAAACCATGTAATTGTTCCACCAGGACAAACGCAAACAACTGAAACAACAGCAACAACATCTACAACAACAACAACAACAACAACTAGAACGCATATAAGGGTTGGCGGTGGATATTTGCCTCAGCTGTGGCCATGCAACAGAAATGTCCGTCCCCCACCACACCAATTTCGAAACACCGGACAAAATCATACTCTAAACATGGTACTTGGTGTGGGAGCTGCAACTCCTCACGTTCACAAGAAACTTGTCTTAAGCATTCTGGCACACGTTTCAATCAGGGTTGCCAAGGAGAAATAAAAATATTAGAGTCAGATATATTTGTTTGTATTTAGTCTAGAAAAGTTGTTTATGGTCTTAAGTTTTTGTTAGGAAAATCGGGAGACCAATGTGGGACAATATTTTTCAATTTTTTTTTAAGTTTGTAGTATGGGCAGAAGAGCGTTTTGCTTAAAAAAAAAAATTTCATAGTAACTTTACAGTTTCAATAGTATTCAAATATCTTAATGTCGTGTCATTTCACATTATTAAGATTTATTCCTCTGTCTGGCTGCCTATCATTAATTGTTGCTGTTGAAGTAGTCGTGGTCTATGGAATATTTGATCCTGATAGAACGATTCTTATAAATTCTTTCCGAAAACTCAACAAACGAACATTATTATTTCATAAACAGATAAAACCATTTATACAACTTTTCGTTTATTGATTTTGTATTGGAGCACTTCTTCGAAAGGCATGCCATTATAATCGTTAGGAAAACAACCTAACTCAAGTTGAACACCTCGATATAAAACCAAATTATTACATGAAGTACTCTAAATCGCGAACAATCGATGATGATGCTGGTATACTAGCACTGCGAAGTCTACGTGAAAAGTCGGTCAAAAAGTACTTTTCTGTACTCAAGAACAACCTTGAAAGAATGAACAACCCGGATATAGTTAACAGTCCTTGCAATAATTAATTCTTTATATCCAGACACGACTGTAACTGCAACACATTTCTTCATATCATTCATTTATGTATATGTTTCATTAAAACGACTTTTTTCTAATTTTTAATAAAATATTATTAATGTTTGTTTTTGTTTATGTTTTTGATTAAATGCGTCATCCTCGGGAATTTAAAAATAAAACTTTACCTATTTGAAGTTTGGGAATAAGTTTTTTTTTATTAAAAATTTTACTATACTTGGTAAAATAATTTGCCATTCCTCAATGGTGAATTTTCGAACTCGTTGCTTGTACTTGGTATACCTGGTTGTATCTTGCTGCTAGTGCTTCTACTGCCCCCTGAAAGATGCAAATGCAGCCGTGTACCGGCGATGTGGTGGCAAATATGCTGGGGATACTCATGTGCGCTGCATATTCCAACTGAACCACTAAATACAAATTAAACAAATCCATAAATAATATTTAATAATATTAACAAGGATATTAGCAGACAGCAAGTAGCATATCCTGCCTGTCTGCCTGTCTGCTTGCCTGCCTGCCTGCATGCCTGACGCAAGCGCCAAGGTGGTTAGTTACTTCCTTGCGAGGCTTCTCGTTGTTGGTTGGCCAAACTGGAGAACATTATAAGAAACTAGTAAACATGTTTATTTAGACGGTGAGGTGTGTACAAGGTGTTAACAAGTTAGCTTAAGCAGCACGAAATTTACATTTGCAAGGAAGGCAGAAATGTTTCGCATAAACGTAAACAAAAAACATTTAAAATTTGTATATAATTTGTTTATTTATTTTCACACAATGTTGTTTCAAATTCAATAGATACAAATAAAAAAAACTTAGAATACAGAGGATCATGTTACGTAGGATTGAAAAAGCATTTATATAAATTCTTAAAAAAAAATTGAAATTTTCAATGATTGTGTCATCTACTTTTGATTTAGAGTAGTTAGCCACCCGTGAGAATAAATGCGGAACCGTTTACATTTGTTGGTTATTTAATTTTGAACATCCTTGTATGCAGCTCCAAAGAGGGAAGCATTTCTGATAGGTACATGTAATAACAAATGTATCAAAATTTTTGGTTCGCTAAGTTCTTAGTCTCACCGCCCGATGGAAGCCTACTTTGTAGACCTCTAGAAATAACTTATTTTTCAGACGGGTTAAAGAAGTTGGAACATCGGGTTAAAGAAGTTGGAGCATCGCTGGGTCAAGTGGATCGAGTTAAAAGGAAACCATGTTGAGAAATAAATAGCCACAAATTGTTCGTTTTTTTTGTTCTTTTCGAATTGTAAATGATGTAAAATTTTTGTTTTGATTTGTAGTACTTAGATAAATTGTATAATAAATTTAAGTATACAAGTAAATATACATCCAAATGACATTTTTATATATAACAAGTTATCCTTTAAATTAGGTTACAATTTTAATACACTCGAAAATAAAGATTTCAAATGAATATAAGAGGTTTTAATTTATTAGAAATTTGTTATTATCCAATGAATTCTTTTATAAAATTTTCTATATTCAATTGCAAGACATTTCCGAGATGTAGGACAAATTGTCAAAGCGGTAAAAACTGCGCAAAATAAGGCACGGTTGGTAGCTCTTATATGAAAATCTATTAAATAGAGTTTTTAAATAAAATGTCATATTATTTAAAATATTGTTTATAATAAAAGTACATAAAAGTTTTAAATAAAAGTTTACAATTTGGAGATAAGTGGTAACTTGATTATAAACAATTATATTTCTAGTATGAAATGAAGTTGATAAGAAGTCAAATTGAAATATTTTGTAGATTTTTTTCATATATTTAAATAATAAGAACAAATGGTTTTGATTTAACAAGTTTTATATATTTGTTTTGTATTTAGTTAAAATTAACTTAAGCCATTAAAAAATTATCGCATTTCTAAGTGAAATATAGTATTTAAATATATACACGTAAAAATTATGAACAAATTTTAGATAATCTACGCGCTGATATTGCACCCTGTAAGCAAACACAGTGTAGAAACGAGGCTGCAAATTAGTTGACACTGTGCCTTGAAAATGCAGACAAAATCTAAAATAGTAAATAGTGAAGAACGAAAAGCGAAGAACGAAAAACTAGAAACTGCGAATACAATCAAAAGTTTTCGAGCGAATGTTTGCGATTTGTTTATGGCACTGCAGAGAAATGTGCAGCGAAGCAAAAGTTTCAACAGCAACAACAAAATAAGCAAGCAGCAACATTAGCAGGCGTAGTAGCAGCAACAAACAGCGTACAGCAATATTTTGGACACCAGAGTCAAAGAAAATGAAAATGTGAAAACGGTGAGAAACAAACACAAAAAAGTCATCATGTATCAAACAAGACAAGTACGAAGAAACAAACAAAAAACGCAAGACAAGACAAACACGGACATTTACCATTTTTGTCTTTGTTGGCAACACAAAAAAAGAAAGAAAAGAAGAAAAAAAACCGTCACAGCAAGAGAAAAGATGTTGCTGATGTTGTCTGTACTTACTTTTGATTGCTGCTTCTGTTGCACCTGACGGTGCGCAGTCGCACACAGGGTTTGCTTTTGTATAACTACTATAAGATAGAGGCCGTAATTCTCGATTATGAATTTCAAATAAAACAATTAAATTTTGTTATGAAATTATAAAGGCCGACTGACAGATAAACGAATTTAGATTATAAACTTTATTTTAGATACAATTTCGGGATATACAAGTATAATATATGCCTATCTATATCAAGCTTGAGTAGTTAAAAAATCTGCTCAACAAAGCCAAATACAGTCGTGTCTGACTATAGTGAACTAATTATTGCAAGGACTGTTCACTATTCAAGGTTGACATTTGTTGTTCTAGCGTTCAGAAATTGACTTTTGGAACGCTTTCGCAGTGCTAGTATACCAGCATCATCAGTAGTGTTTTTTTTCAAAATTTTATTGCCTAACCCCCAAATAGTGGAACGAATTTTGAAAAGCATTTCGATTGTTCACCATTTCGAGTAATCCATTTTTAAAATTTGGGGGTTCACTATACCCAGACACGACTGTAAATATACTCACTAAGTTTATTTCTAAATCAACTACATAACTAATTCGAAATTTTTAAAACTAAAAAATTAATCTGTTGGGTTTGTTCAGAACAATAAAATGAAGCAAATCAATATCCCTCAAACGTGTTTTTGTTGTATAATTATGTATTTTAAATTATAAAGTTTTACAAAGATCGTGAATAAAAAAATGGTTTTTAAAATAAAAATATCTTTTTCCGAGTTTGAGTAAATTTTTTGTTTGTGTTTGTTTAAAACCGACAGAGATCTAAAAATCAATCTCTATTATTCTTTAACATATTATCATTAAAATGTAATATATGAAATTATTTTCTATCGTTTTTTATTTCCAAAAAATTGTTGCCGAAATTATTAGAAAATATTAGTTTGCTTTCAAAATTTATATTTATTTACAAAATCAGTAGTTATTTTTAATAAAATTTGTTTTTGAAACATTTTTGACTGTACGAAAAATAGTCACACTGTTTGTTTTGGCTCGAAATTTTTCACACATGGAGAAGTCATCAGGCTTGTACGGAGTTGAGCTTATTTGACTGCAAGATAACTGCTAAAAACACTTTTAATTTATTTCCGCATTAAACAAATTTTCTATATAGTTTCCTTTAATTTCACTACATTCTATAACTCCATAGATCTACTTAAGAACAGTTCTCAAAGTCAGCTTCTTTTAGGACACTAACTGCATTAATTATCTCCTCATTATTGCCAAAAACCTTTCCGATCAAATATCTGGACTAATTTCTTCAATATCCTGGAAAGCAATGAAGTTGTTCGTTTTTTAAGCATTGTGAGCTGGTAACGTAATGTCAAAAGAAGTGATCAGATTTCAGAATACCATTTAGCAATTAATGCCAGTCTAGTCTCAGAGGACAAAATTGCTTCTTTTCTGGAAGCAATTTTCTGCATTGCTTTTTCATGGCAATTCTCTTACCATATTTTATTTTATCTAATTGTTTCAAAAAGTTTTCGGAAAACATTAAAGGACAATTAACAAAGAAATTATTTCAATCTATACTTTTGTTAATCTTTATGGTATTAAGTTCTTATTATTTGATAATTTGTCTATCGAGTGAAACCAATATATTAGGTGTACAAATAAGTTTCCGCCGTTTTGAGAAAGATGGCATGGCACGAGGTTTACGTTGGAATTCGCAGATGGTAACCTACTTGAAAATTAGTTTGTTTATTCTAGAACAACATAACTTTATCATGTTATTAAGTTCGCATTAGCATCATATATTTTTCTTCATCTAAAAATGTCTCAATTTGAGCCAACTAAGTGTCATTTGCGGGAACTTTTAATTTATTTTTTTAATTTAAAAAAAATCTGCTGCTGAGTCGCATCGATTGCTCGTAGAAGCATATAATGAGGATGCTTTGAGTGAGAGAACATGTCGTGAGTGGTTTCAAAAATTTAAAAAAGGTGATTTTGACATAAAAGACAAAGATCCAGTGGAAGGCCGAAAATTTACAAGGATGCAGATTTGGAGAAATTATTGGGTGAAGATTCGTCTCAAACACAAAAGGAACTTGCACTTAGTTTAGAAGTCACTCAGCAAGCAGTCTCACATCGTTTAAAATCGTTTAAATATTATTTTATTAGCAAAAAACGGCGGAAACTTATTTGTACACCTAATATGTGAAACTATTCCAGTTGCCTTCACACATGCATTTTTATTTTTTTAAAAGTTAAACGGTTTTTATTTTCAGAAAAGTTTTTAAAAACTTTTTCAAAAGACTGAATTGGCATCGTTTATCTCAGTATTTTCAGCACTTCAATGGATGAAGTGACCGTGTGTGAGTTGCTGCGAATTAAACCAGAAAAAATTTAACGCTAAAAAATATAAAAATAAATAAATAAGAAAGACAAAATCTTCGTGTAAGAAATTATATATTTAAAAGTGATAAAAAAAGTATGTTGCTGCGGCAAAGACAAATATCATAAAAGTCGTCAACTCGATAGAAGCTAAAAAAAAGGAAGCAGAAACAACAAAAGAAATGATGACAGTCAGCTACGAGGGAGCAACATCAATGACAACAGCAACAACATCGGAATGAACCAAATAAAAGCAAACCAGTGGCATTGGGACATGCCCCTAACGGAGCGACGGAGCCAACAACAGCAGCAGCAACACCAGGAAACAACAACAATAACAACAAAATCAAGCAAAACAAAACAAAAAGTACAAGAAAAATCCAACCGTTGCTGCTGGCGGTTGCGAATGTGACACATGCGAGATCTAGCAACAGCATCAACATCAACAACAACAGCAATGGCAACAACAAAAGTCGAAAGAACGACTGCGACCAACGAGAACGATGCGATGTGAACCAGCTACGTACGTCAGGAACATGTCAAGCATCACGAGAGCACATCAACAGCAGATACAGATACCATAAATGTTGTTGTTGTTGTTTGTGTTGTTGGTGTTGCTACTGCTGCCACGGCTGCATCCGAGTCCGAACGAATGAGAAAACTTGATGAGCTCAGTTGATAGGAAAATGCAACAAAAGCAAATATCGCTCGCATGGCTCGAATGGCTCGAATAGCGATGAATGAGGGTATCTGTGTGCATTTTATCTTTTTGACCATTTGAAAATGTTGTTGGCCATTTCAACGGATGAGTCTGTCTGTCTGTCTGTCTGTCTGTCTGTCTGTAGTTGATGGCTGCGATGTGCACTTAACTGGACCAATTGCAATTCAGAAGATTGTTGTTGTCGCTGCTACCGATTTGGGTTAACACAAACAACAACATTTTGTTTCGATTTGTTTTACAATACAATTATACATTTAAATTTATTAACACTTTTCTCATATATATACAATATTATTATACAGTTTTAGATGATAAACCAAATTAATTAAAATATTTTGAATTATTATTATTTAACCCACCCATAAAATTTTAATTACAAAATACGTTCATAAACTTAGATACTTATAAGTACTTTAAATACTAAGAGAATATGATATGTGCTATACTATTTATATGTTACTTTATATGTATATAAGTGTTTGTTAATTACTGACTGATTTTTTCAATTTTTAATTAACCCCAACCAAATCTTTTTCAGCATTTAAGTAGTGGTAGACTAAGGTTAATTTCTGTATTCTGCAATCTAAAAGAACGTAGGGTCCTCCCCACACAGTTGCAACTGAGTGAGGAAAACGTTTTTTCTACTCAAAGTATTGCATGTAAAAATGTTATTGTAATTTTCTTATTATAGAAAATTTGTTGGACGCAGTACTTTCAAAGGTATCAAACAACATTCCGCGGTGGCTGCGAAATATCGCGTTGTTTCTTAGCAGTCTGAGAGAATCCTTAAAACTTCATGCGGAATTGTAGCTGAGTTAACGTACTAATCTGAACACTGACTTATATTTTGTATTTATTCTGTAATTATTTTGGTTATTTTTTGTTGTTCTTACACCAAGAAAAAAATATTTCACGAAGTTTATGGACGATCGGTCTAGATTTTAGCTTGATTCGTCCTGGCTAAAATTAACACTTTGCTGTTTTGATCTAAGATTAAAAAATCGTAAAATAAGCGTAAAATTTTAAATTGAAACTGAAATTCTTGATTTAGGAATTCAGTTACAGCAAATGAGAATTTTCAATATTATTTTTAAAGATCAAAACATCTTAAAATATTACAAGTATATGAAATTTAAATTTAACCATTTCGATATTAAAACACAATTTCAAAATCTTGAAATAAGATTTGTAATCTTGTTTTAAAATTTATATTTAGAAGAAGTAAAAAACGCAGAATTTTAGAATTGAAGTAAAAATTTTATCGATTACAAAACTTTTGTCAACGAATCGGCTTGATTTAAGACCAGTTTCTTCAATTTTGAATATGTGTTTTCCTTGTGTAGAGGACAATTAATATGGCTAATAAATTAAATTTACTTAAAATATTTCTCTAAGATTCTTCTTCTACGAACAATTTCAAACATCTTAAATAACTACGAAATAATATTAGTCTATACTATTAGTAATTTATATTCAATATTTATCTTCTGCTTTAGTCGTATGAATCATTAACGATTTTCAAATGAAAAGTTTTAAGTCTTATAAGTATTTCATATTCTATAATTATTTGTTCGCCACGGGTAGTAAAAAATCGAAGATCATAGATTTTTATTGAAAAATTGCAGTTACAGCTTTTTACATCTACAGTGTCAAATTAATAGTAATAAACTTTTATGAGAATTTGAATTTAGAGCAGTAAAACTAAACTCAAATAATTTATAAATATTTCAATAAAATATTTTCGATGAAAGAAGAAAAGTCAAAAAATGTTTATCGTGTTACAAAGTTATACGCAAAGTGTTTATAATTGAGTTTGTATAAAAATTAAAATTAAAATCTTTAAATCGAATGAGAAACTGATAAAGCAATCTGCAGATACGATTTTAAATATTCGTCCCGACATAGCCTGGTCGGAAGGCTTAAATGAAATACAATTTTTAAATAAATAATCGATGAATAGCAAAACGGAACAATTAAAAACCAAAATCCGAAGTAAGTATTAGTAGTGGATTATCAAAAAGAGCTATTTAATGTTTTACGTAAAAGCATATTGACATCTTAGACACTCTTTGCTTGAGATTTAAATAGTTAAACCCATTTTAAAATTTCTAATATCAACAAACAATCGCGGCGATAATGATACATTTTCATTTTATCATTATTACCATAGCTTAGAATTCGTTGTCTTGCCTTGTTTAATTTAGAAGACACACATACATATGCATTTATGTACCTAAAACTTAACTTGCAAAAAAAATAAAAGGGTTCTTAAAATCCGCGCGGCGGGCGTGTGTCTACAAACGTAAAGTCGCATTTATCCGCATTGGTGTCCCTGTGTCATCTTAAATCTTTGTCTACTGTCGAAATCTGCTTTTGTTACTTCTACAAAAGTTAACCACATTTTCACCATCATCCTCTGCAATAAAGTACAAAAGTTTGCGAAATAAATCAAACCCTTTTTGGACATTTATGATCGTAAAGTTGAAATAAAATAATAATAAAACAAAAACAAAAACAAAAATTAAAATGAAAATAAAAATCGTCATCATAAAAAAATGCAGCCTTGTGATATGTAATGAAAATGAGACATATTCAGTGTGTGTTTCTGTATGTGTGTTTGGTAGTGTGCGTAAAACATAACCTTTGAATTAAGCGTAATGTGCTCAATACCAGACGCAGGATCAGAGTTGAAAAAAGCGACATACACGTACAAGGCGACAGTTAGCACGCGGCGTTAATATTTTGGGTAGTGTCACTTTTTCCTCATCACAAAAAAATTATAAAAGATAAAAAGAAAAACATTAAAAATATTATTATATGTATGTGTGTATTACTTTGTGTGTGTGTCTGTGTGGACAAGTTGAACGCAAGTTTAACGCTTACGCAAGAAGTTGTAAATCACACGATTAATTACTCCCCTCGCCAGGCCCTGCACTGAACAAAATACCCGCACCTACGCCAGTTCAGCATCAGCAGAAAATATTTACGCTCTTTTAAATATTTTGGCAAACAGGGTGCTCCATTCAAAAGTTAATTCTATTTTTTGTAAAAGCTTGAACTTCTTTGATTGGACGGTAGACCTAGTATGCATGTATTTATATATTGAACCACTTTAAAAATAGCTAACAAAAAGGATGTTTTAATGTATGTTATTCATTACTTTTTATTATAAAAATGTTTTTTTTACCAAATTTTCATTAGACTCATCGAAACTCCCTGAAACATCTAAAAGCGTATAATTAAAAGTTATCGGTTTATAAAAGAAAATACGAAGAACATCTCGCTTACATTATTTTGGGGTATATGGCTCAATTTATATGATGTGCGGTATGGAAAAGCTCTATGGAATTATAAACAGAATATATATATTTTTATAATTTGAATGAAAATGTTAATAAATTCGTTCCAAACTGATCAACTTAAAGAAAGTGAGTGCATACCTATTCAATAAATTTTTAACAAGTTTTAATGTAATTACAAAAAACTAGATTACGTATAAACTAGTCACATGGTGTAATACATATAAGGTGAGGAAAGTAGATAATTGCCCCTTTTCTCCTCGATATTGTTCCTCTCTTCGAAAATTAAATTTTTGTGTAGTTGCCATGGTTGCTATAAAATTACTAAGTAAATAAAAACAACAACTTAGTTTGTTGTCAAAAATCAAAAAAAAAAAATTTAAAATAATGCAGAAATCGAGATGAGTTCGCACAATTTGCGTTCTCATTTCGTCTTACCTAACCTTATTCAAATACGAACCAATTCATAAAAGTCCTGCTGAATATATAATGTTTTGTAAATTTTTAAGGAAATTGATAGACATATGAACACATAAAGGAATAATCCAAAAACTTTTTTCTTTTCTCAATTCTACTTACTAGTCATCCTTGACAGTAATTTTTTTTTTGAAACAGTGTAGCGCTATTATATTTGATCAGTCATAGATAACCTTACATTTATCTATTTTTGATTAAATAGGTAAATAATATTTACCAAGAAAAGCAACAGAAATACATAATTTAACAGGAAACATTTAATTTAAGTTTTTGAACAACCACTTAAGGACATCCACATTGGTATTCTACGGTAAGTTACAATATTTTCTTACTAAAAAACTGTATAGCTTTAAAGTTTCACAAAAAATAAGCCTATACAAACCAAGTAATATAACTTATACATTTTAACATGGACATACTGGTTTATAGTTTGGTTGTGAGACAAGTAAGTTCATTTTTGTCACATAGTGTTTTAAACCAAGTCATTTTTTTTAATTAAACGAAAATATTTGGAAAGATATCGGCTATTTTAATTCGGTTACTTTGTCGTGAGTTGATTAAAAAATATATTTCTAGAATCAAACCAGAGACTTTCCGCAACAAAAGCCAATACACTAATCATTGTGTTACGCCACAGTCAGGAAAAACCTGAAGTAATTGTTAATAAAATTTATAGTTTTTAGTTTGCTCACCCAGTTCAGGCTAATTTATGTCGAGAGTGTGTTTGTGTGTACGAGTATATGACGCATTTGCCAGTGTGAGTGTATTAATAACTTTATATGTAATTATTATAATTTATGGCGACATTCGCATCCATCGTGCGATATGGCAATGCCATAAAAAGGATATACGACGTCCCTGATGCCTTGTCGCGCTGTCGCATTCCTTTTACGCACATATATACTTACATACATAAATACAAGTTTTTTTTCTTTTTTTTTGCACATTCATATACTTACCAAAATAAATATATTTAAGTGAGTTTGTTTGTTTGTTTGTGTTAATAAATGTGCTTGTGTGCAGATGTATAAAAATAAACTAGCTTTTAAATTAACTTGACGTGAAAATTAAAGGACAACCGAAATGAGAGAAAAAAGAAAACAAAAAAAAGGAAATTCAGTTTAAAATTCAAAGAATTCTGGAGCAGAATGCTGCGCTTCTAATTACAAATTCACCACAACATTTATCCCTGTTTACACATTCCATTTTCCACACCTTGAGTAAACTTCATCGCAGAAACAACACAAAAGATGCGCAGCCACTGCCACCGCCACCACCGACAACAACAACAACAACAGTAGCAGTAAAAAAAAACAACACAAAAAAAAAGCTCAGCTTGCAACATTTTATGCTGATCCCTGTCAGGATACAAAACACACATAATCTTCAAAAATAACAAACAAAATAAATTCCCATCCGCAACGCAACGTTGGCAGCAAACATCAACCAATAATGCAGGCGCGATTATGTCCAACAGGACACACCATCCAGCCAGCCAGCGCTAGCAACAGCAAAAGCAGCAGCAGTAGTAGAGTAGCGGTTGAAAAACGCTCGCTCGCAAATAAAACAAAGCAGAAGGACATCTGCAAAATGGGCAGCCAGCAGCCAGCAGCGCAGGAGCAGTTGAGTAGCAGCAGCAAACAGCAAAAATAAAATTAAAAACAAACAAAACACTGAAACTGAAATGCCAGCGCCGCAAAAGGACGAACAAAAAAAAATAAGGGATCCAAAGCACAGCTACAAACAAAAAACGAAAAGACAAAAAAAAAAAGAAACCATACAAAAAAGAGAAAGGCGTGGATACATCCCACCGCACTGATTTATGTTGCAAGGCGAGAACGACAAGGAGCAGTACGGCGAGGATGAGTCAAAGTGAGAGAAAGGACCAAAGGACGCCCGGAAAATCAACTTCGCACCCAAAACTTGTGACGAGGTGGACTACTCAGCAGCCACTTCGTTTCACTTCGTCCACTTCGACTGACATCTCCGTCGTCACACGATGTACTTTCAGTGTCAGATGAGCGTGATATTTGAATATTCTTTTGTCAAAGGATAATGAATAATTTTTGTATTTGTAATGAAGATCTAAAAGAGAAAACTGTGTTACTGCTTACTAGTGGTAAATCTTTTCTTAATGATATACTTGTTTGTGGGCTGATAATGTCCAATTGGACTATACTGCTATACTCAAGACAGAATCAAAAAAGAAAATAGTTAAATAGAAAAGATATCTTAGGTGAGAGAAGAACTTCATACAACAATCCCTTCTCTTTTTTAAGAATGAATTTCAGAATACAGAACTTCCAAATATCCGAAGAAAATAATGGCAAGCTGTAAACTACTCAGAATCATGGTTGAATAATAAGGTTAAGTATGTTAAAAAGAGAACGCAAATTGAGCGAACTCACCTCGATTTCTGCTTTATTTTTCTGCCTTATTTTAAAGTTTGGATTTTTGATGTCCGTTTTGTTTTTATTTACTTAATAATATTGTATCAACCTTAAACTTTACTTACCTTACACATACATACAATATTAATTACACCATGCACAGAATGAAGTATTACACTTTTGAACTGTTTACTGATTTTATTTCCGGATATTAAAATGTAGAAATGTTAATCTATATGGGTCTTAAAACGACAACGATTGCCTTCAAAAGGAAATGGTGATTAAACTATAAATCTCTTGATAGGTTGTAAGGATATAGGAAAATAATGGAAAATCGGACTAGTTTCCGAAAAAGGGACTCTACATCATTGCGAGCCCTAGATTCTTTCTGTGTCATTGTCAAAAACAAGGAAAAAATTAGCGATATATTGTCTATCTAGGATCAAACGCAATCAATACTCAATAGTACCTAGCATAGCTGTGCACAAACTATCTAAAAAGTTAAAAGTTAATTAACGAAGTTAAATTGTTTGCTTATTTTCAACTTTCCCGTTCATTTTCAAAACAACAAAAAAGTAAATTAACTCGAGTTAAATTTTTTTCCGTTGATTCAAGTAACTTAAATATAAAACGAACAAATTTAAATAGTTAAACCAATAACAAAAACAATGATTTACTGACAGATACTTGGATATAAATAAATTAAATTAAATTAGATAAAACCTAGCTGAATCACAAATTTAACTGCATTTAGTTTTTGGTTAACTTTTCTTTGATTAACGAAGTTAAAATCTTAATTAACGATGCCCACCTATGGTACATAGCAATAATGGAAGTAAAATATTCATTGAGCAGTCTGTCTTTTAAAAGCGATGAGTTTACTCCGCTTTCGATTAATTCTTCAGAAATGATTTTTAGAAAGTCTTAATGGAAAGGCTTTCAGGGAAGTCGTGCCGAAAAAGAAGACCTTTTCCAGTAATAGATTTTGTAATGACTTCAAGAAGGACCTTAAGAACAGACCTTGTTGAAAATTATCTGTCGGAGAACCAATTTTTAAGATGTCGACTGATTTGTAAATACGATTTTTGACTTACTGCCGGTAAAATTGTATTTAGAACATGTTTTTAATTATTATTCAATGAATCTTTTTTGGAAAGGTCCACTCTAAAATAAGCGATAATAAGAACTACAATTGTATTCCTCAGTATGTCACAAAAGGTACACAGTGCATTGGTTCCAGCCCACTCGTGATCGTTGCTTGGACTGGACTCGAACGACGACGACGATTGCGATGATGGCGACTTTTGTGCCGAGGTCGTGCGCCTCATATTCGAGAATGTCCTGCGACTCAACTCGCGTGGTTTGTGTGCATTTCTGATTTTTTACCCAATTTTTTTTTTCGTTTTGTCTTTTGTTTTACGCTGTTGTGTATTTTATTTTACTTTGTTTTTTTCTGAAAGGACACTGCTGCATCGTGTTAGCGACGAAGGTCCTGTTGGCTCTTCTAACAAAAACCATTTTTGTTGTTGTTGTTGTTACTGGTTTATGTTTTTGTTTTGCGCTGTGCTGCGCTGAGCTGCGCTGCCCCTTCTGCCAGCATAAAGAAGCGCAAACAGAATTTATGTTGTGACATTTTAAATTGCGCAATTTTTATGAAATCCTTTTTGTGTATCTGTGAGTTGCTCTTTGCATTGCTCCAGCTCCTGCTGCAGTATGTGTGTGTGCTTGTGTGCATCCTTATACAATTTATACCATTTCTGAGAGCGCATCTCAAAAAATGTCCAAACATTTTTGCACAAACGCAAAGAATTTTTAGCACTGATGCTGTCAAGTCATTTATTTATTTTAATGTTTACTAGGAACATAGCGAACGAAGGAACGAACGAAAGAGCGAGTGTCCAACCCGCCCGGGTCAGGCCCAGACCCACTGATGATTTACCGCGCCACATTTT
Source organism: Suillia variegata (assembly GCA_949127995.1). Lineage (NCBI taxonomy): Eukaryota > Metazoa > Arthropoda > Insecta > Diptera > Heleomyzidae > Suillia > Suillia variegata. The sequence goes on from OX421844.1 coordinate 19,920,270, forward strand.
GTGTGCGTCTGACATTGGTGCTCGTTTCAGTGCGGACTTTTCAATGGTTGGTGTTTCTGTTTCATTTCTTCTTGACGTTCTCAATGGAGTTGGTACACAGTTTTCTTCTTTTTTGTTGTTTTACGTGTTTTACGAAGTGCACTAAAAGTAAATAAGCTCAGGTATTTCTTAAGCTCACATCAACTCGTATAGGGATTAATCATTTTTTCAGTCAATTTACTCGTCTTCTTATAAGGTGCCAGTAAGAAAACATTAATTGGTGAGACCCAAAATAAAAAATGCTAAGTTAGAATGGCCTATTCTGACTAGAGATCAAGGCTTTTGGATTATAAGAAGAGTAATCCAAAAAAGGTACTCCGGACGTAAACACCGAATACAAATCGGAGTAGTCGGGAGCTGTCCTTGAAATTATGAAAAGAAAATGTTTATTGTAATCTTAGGAATAGCGTGTTTAGGACTTAAGCTTTCCATTAAATTATACGCTGCAAATATATTCTTTTATAATTCGGAATACTTTGGAGTGTTCCGTAGCGATCTTTCACAAGTCAAGAGGTTCTTAACGCTGTATTCCTTAACTATATCAGGGAAATTGATGTACTTAACAGAAATGTAATTTTTATAAAGCCCTTTTTATGTACTGAGCCACTTACAAGCACGCATTTAGTATATTTGGACAATATATATATATATATATTTAAAAATTCCGAGTCGATTTCCGTCCGTCTGTCCGTTCGTACTTACTAGCGAAATTTGGTAGTAAGATAAAATTACTCACAAAAAATGGGCGTGATCGGATAAGAACAACGATCACTTATGGAACACATACATATGTGCTCCATGGCAAGAATTGAAGTTCTATGCCATAATAATTTAAATTTAATATTATTATTATTTGTTATACCCAGACAATGTTGGAATTATATAACGCTCACTCACGGACCGTATATATCTTACGAGTATGGTCTCCTAATGTACCATAGTTAATACAATATAATATGAATAATTTACGTCATTCTCTGAAAAAGATTCACTTAACTTTGAAACGACTTGATAACCTATTTACAAATTATTTTTTCGACATACTCCTAATTGAAAGTAAAAACTACAACAAAGGAGGAACCACTACGACAACGAAACCAAAATTACGTCAAAGCTGCAAAAAGAATTTAACTTGTGAATTATATAAAATATGTACAATATTATTTGTATACTGGAATGTTCAAAAACTATATATTTATATTCCTGCATCCATATATACAGGTTTTCTATTATACTCGTATATAAATATTTACTTCAATAATCAATTTCGAATAGTTTCGTTCTCGAATTTCCAAAAGAATTTTCGTTATTTTGAGAACTTTTGCATTATGGCACATTCATAAATCAAAGTTCCATTACACCCCCAAGACCCGGCAACATCCAGCATCAAAGACAACAGCAACAACCCATGCTGTGATTTATTAGAAACAGCGAGAGCAAAAAAAAAAGAAGCAAGAACGCGTTTCTTTGATAAAAATTTTGAACTAAATCAAAACTTCATTTCACTTCGGTGCCATTTCTTGCGCCAGCGCCAGCGCTAGCTCAGTTGCAACAGAAGTACAAAAGCGTCGAGTATCGAAACAAGAAGCGCCAGCGTCAGCAACGGAGAGGAACCACCGAGAAGCAGCAAGCACAGCTCGTCTTGTGACTCGACTCGACAAAATTCACTGCTCTGGCTGTCAGTTCAATAAATTATTGCGTTTTGACAACGGCGCATCGCATCGCATCGCATCGCGCAAGGCATCGCATTGCAGCGCAGCGCAGCGTAGCGCAACGCCAATGAAAATCCATAAATACCAAAACATAACAAAACAAAGCAAAGCAATGGCAAAGGCAAAAGCAAAGGCAAAGGCAAAAATGGCGAACCAACGACGAAGAAAGCAACTATAAATTCCGACGAAAAAAAGCAAAACGAAACGAAACGTTCATTCGAAAGTCCATAGATCAAAAATGCACACACAAAAACTCCCACGCCCAATACACGACGCCGCCTACCTACCGCTGCACCATTCCACAGCTGCCAGCGACATCCTTGGATCGCAGTGCAAGGCGTCGAACAAGGACGACCCAAGAAGCACCGTTATATTTCACCTGAATGCACTGACATTCGCCGCCATCATAAAACACACAATCCGTTACCCACTGTGAACAAAACGAACGAACGGACGAACGGGAACGAACATCAGAACAGGAGGTATCGCACACGTTTGCAGGGTAATTCGCATGCATCCACCTTCTTAGATTGAATTGCGTCAACGGTTGGAAATAAAATACAACCAGCGATACATGAGTTCATTAAAAATATTTATTTTCCCCATTGTCCACTAAGCTTCCATCTTAACTTAATACAAACGATTTTAAAAATTCAATCATTAACGCCTTTAAATTTGATAATCAGGAAGCTACATCAGCATCCGAAAACAAAATTATTAATTTGTGTATTTAAGTGGTAAAATGTTTCAATTATGATTTTATTCTAGTGTTCATAATACTATGGAACAACTCAAGGAGTTTGATTCTTCACCTTAGCCAGCTCACGAAGGAGTATTCGGTTTTAGCAGAAGTGACAATGCTGATCATGGTTCTTAAGTTTGTCAAAAACATGTCAACATAGTCTTATAGTTTAAAAAGTATCAAAAAATAACCCATAAAAGAAAGAGCTTTGAGATAGTCTGGAGATATAGAACAAACCGATAAATTTTATATAGATTGAATTAAAATGTCATGCAACAGGTTATAAAAATGGTACACAAAGTGTTTTATTGTATAAAAGCGTCTAAATACAAAATTATATGGTTAAAACAGACGTTAAAACTTGTTATTCCTTTTTCAATATTTTTAGTGATTTTTGAAAACGGGAAGTTTTCACTTCATAGCACTAATACGAAATCCTGAAATTCTATTATAATTTATAAAGATTGAGCTTTTATCAATCGTAATCACAGTTAAATATAATCAATGATCAACATCGACCACATCGAATTCCTAATTAACCGCAGCGAATTTATTTCGTAGCCAGGCAAAATGTAAACTAATCAGGCAAAATCTTAAGACACCTTACAGCCTGCACTTCTAGACAGTTTATAACGCCCGAACACGCCATATCATACTTAGCCGTTCCCTTTCGACCCGCAGGACGCAGGACGCAGGACGAAGGACGAAAGACAAACGCCTGCAGTGTGAACAGAAAACTTTTGCAAAAAGTGTCAGAAAAGTGGGCGGAGATCGAGCAAGCTGCAAAATCAGAGATGGATGATATGTAGACGGATGATGCATGGCCCACACTTGGGCGGTGATGGCGGCGGCGTTGGCGGCAGTGACACAACAAACGCCGCCTAAAACAGCAACAACAGACTACGGCGCGCAGGCGAGCAGGCGAGGAAAACGTTCGAAACGAACCAACGAACGAACGAAGCTGCTCAGAAGAACTATTTGCTCCATTCGCCAAGACTCGACTCGACTCAGTCACAGGACACATTCAGTCGCAGTCAGTGCAATGTGAAATATGCTACAAAAAGGCAGCTAAGCGACGAGCGTAACAAACGAGAGCATCCAACACATCCTGCTCGAATCTTGTCTGCAATAAATCAAATTTTATTACACTTTTCTTTATTCATACCAAAGGATAGCACACGCGGGCGTATTCTATGCATGAAACGGATACAGAAATACACTGACAAACTTTACTTTGATCATTTAGTAACTTATTCGCAAAAAAAAAAACTTTAAAAAACTCTTTTGAAAGCGTGTAGATATTTCTTCTTGAATATGCTATATACTCGTAAGTAGTAGTTATATAGGAATTGGCATTCGTGACCCATGCACCAAAATGCTTCATATAACAACACATTGGATTTCATCTTATCTTATCTTCAAGATTGAATGGAGATCGTTTATAATAATCCTGACAAGTGTAAGTATGTAGTTAGTTTGTTCTTATAGTTGTATAATAAATAAATACCTAATCTGGGGTGCTTCGCAAAATACGATGAGCTGAAACAAAAGTTGTTCTTCAAATTTATCAGTGAACATTTTGAGGTACTTCCAGTGGAGTCAACATCTGGTGGTATTATTAAAGTGCCTGGTAGACCGATAATAGTTGGTATCCGAATACAAAATTTCTTTAATTTTTCTATATATAATCATGTGTTTAAAATTGAAATGATTTTAAAAGTTTTTAAACGATTTTAATTAGAAAATATAGGATGTCTCAATAAGAATGCAATTTTAAATTTGTTAAAAAAAAAGCATTTTTTCCGGAGATTTCTGATATTTTTACTGAATTATAAAGTCGACATGTTGCGATTAAGTCTGGAATATAATTGTGGGGTTTTTATAAATACTTGTTCTAGTTTATTACCTATTGTTATTTTAATTTTATCTTCACATAAATATTGATTGTAATTATTTGTCGAAAATTTTATTTTTCAATTATTATAAATTCAACCAGAAAAAAGAAAGACTTACAAGAAATATATATAAAAATATAATTATATGATTTCCAGAAATAATATCCGGCATATGACCCCCACGGCTATGGTCGTTGGATGTGTGATGGAACAAAATGAACTGAATCCCGATTTTGCAAAAAAAATCATATGCGGTACCGCTACATGATACCGGAGTTCTTGTGGTCTCAATTGGAATGACTGGACCTGGACGATATGTGGTTTCAGAATGACGGCGCGACCTGCCACACCGCTCACGAAACAATCGATTTAATGGAGCAACAATTTTTAAGCCGAATCATCTCATGAAATTCCGATGTCAATTGGCCAACGAAATCTTGCGATTTAACGCCTCGCGACTTCTTCCTCTGGGATTTTGTTAAATCTCAGGTATATGCCAATAAACCGTAAACAATTCCTGAGCTGAAGACCGAAATAGAGATAGAGCCGCAAATCTATAATACTAGCGAATCCCATACCGATTTACTATATTATATTTTATAAATGAAGTGCTGGATACGCTTAAACAACAGCCAAATAAAGATATTATACCTATAGGCTTGTTTTTCCTTGACAGGCTTATTTATTCTCACCCAATCTCTCTTTAAATTGTAGAGATGTAAGAGTAGAAAAAGCTGTCTATGACTGAACAAGTTGTATGTCCTTTTAATATTTACAAAAATATTAAATTGTTAAATTAAACTCTTACTAACTTATTTTCTTAATTTTTTCAAGTGCTTTCTATATATGTACATATGACTGTGAAGTGGGATGTGCGCTCTAGTGGGTGGCGAGTTCATACTCAAATCTGAATCACAGAAGGATATGTGCTTACAGTTGGGATCCAATCACAGACCCGTTTGTTGAGGAAATATGTTTGAGTGTGTGTGTTTCTAGGTTATATTTTTTTGTTTGTATTATCAAATACTTCTGTTTCATTTAAATGAGTTTATTTTTCTTTCAATCGGTATCAGGTAATGCACAACTAATTTATTCGTGATTTTTTATCGATGAATCAAGGCAGCAACCTTAAGATTCCCACTGCTGCAAGCTTAACACACACATTCAAACTTCGTCTCGTTAAAAATGCAATAAAAAGAAGCAAAATCACATACCGACAATGTGTCCTACAAGTATATCGTTTTTACACCGTAGAAATGCATCTGAGTCAGCAGTCGTGGCAGGATGTCAGCCCTCGCAAGGAAAAAACCCGTCTCATCTACTTTTCAAATGCAGCCAAGGAGAAAGCTCTGGGCTGATGGTGGGGGTGCTAACAAAGTTAATTCATGGCGGGCGTTGTTGCTGGCGCTGCATCGATGCAAGAAGCCTCATGCAAGTGGTGCAACATAAAGCGTCGCACGCTACACATCAAGACTCAAGCAACTTTTTGTCGTACTGAATCCTTCGACTTCATCTCCGCCTTTATTCTCTTATATCTCCCCGCACCTGTGCAAAACTGACAACCTGAACCTGAAGATAGATGGATATTTTGTTTTTTGTTATTTAACTGTTGTTGTTGCTTTTGTTGCTGTTGCTGTTGCTGTCGTTTTCCAGCTGGAAACACGTTCTTCCCACAAAACAACATCAGAGCAACAAAAACAAGAAGGAAAACTTTTCAGTCTCATGCGCCATAAATTGTGTTACCGGCGTGTTGTACCTGATCCTTGCGTTCCTTTGGTTGTTTCACACAGTGCCCCCTCCCCCCCCCCCCCACACACACACACACACACAATGTGAAAGGGGTGTGATTTGTGACGCCATGCCCACGAGTTGTTGTTGTTCGTGGTGGCAGCGGCGGCAGTAACGTATGTAGTTGTGTTGTATTTTGGTGCGCGCCAAAACTGTCGCTGCCTTATCTGCGTCATTTCTAAGCAATGAGCTACGAGCACGTGAAGTGTTCTCTAATTTAACCCATTTCATTAGCGTTACCCTTTTTCGCTAGGTAGATGCGTGGTAGACAATCGAGCACAGTAAATCTACAAATTTGACAAACTACAAAAACTTAAGAACCTATTACAGAAACACATTTTTTATTTATATTCTCTGCATTTGCATGATCCTGTAAAAATTTTATTATCTCGTTCGAAATTCTATTATATATAAGTTTTTTTTTAATTTTTGACAGTTTTCGACTTTTTTACATTTTGTAACACCATTTCTTAAATATAAATATTTAAGTTAATATTGAAAAAAGAAATTTCGTACTTTTTCCCAATTTACTCGTATATTAAAAAAACCAATTTCAGGTCTTTGTTCCTAAACCAACTTTTGCAAAAAAATTTACCGGATATATACAATCTGTAATTTAACTAGTAGCGCCACTGAACTAAGGGTTACATTTTCTATTATACTTTTAAACACTTAGTTATAATATAGCATATGTTCTTCTTCTCTTTCTTACGAAAATCATACGCTTAAGCGATTCCAGTAATACAATTTTCAAAACCAATTCCTTCTGACTCATGTTTTGAAACATTAATGTCGTTTCAGATATATAGGATCATGGTGTAATAAATTAAAGGTGAGGAAAGTAGAAAATTGTCCCTCTTCACCACGATATTGTTTGCCTCTTTGAAAATTAAAATTTTGTGCAGTTATCATGGTTGCTACAAATTTATCCAGTAAATAAAAACAACAACGTAGTATGTTGTCAAAAATAAAAATAAAAGCAAATTTCAATGCAAGGCAGAAATCGAGGTGAGTTCGCTCAATTTGCTTTCTCTTTTCATCATTCCTAACCTAATTATTTAACCATGGGTTGGATGAGGTCCTACAAAGTTTTTGAAATGATCTTTATGTAAAAAACCATAGAGGGACTTAAAACTGATTTATGACATATACGAGTTAGTTCAGCTATGTGGCGGTCAATAGCTCAATGGGTTCAGTGCGTTTGGCTAATGATCAAGCTCGATGCATTTATAATCGGAGTTTTAATTACCAATAAGGCCAAAGTAAAACTGATAAGAAAATTTTCTTTCGATCCTTGTATGTGTAGACGTTTTTCTTATCCGTGTTAAATATTCAATTTGAGCTGGTTATCTGCTCAGTAACTATTTTTATAAATTTTTTTCTCCCAAAATTAAAAAATTTAAAGTTAAAAGTAAATTATTTTTGGTATCGGTGACATCAAAACAAAATCAATAATACTACCAATGTGTGCTTACAACTTCTCACTGCATAATTTAGCCAGTTTTAGATGCCAGCAAATTCAATGGACGCATACTTTTGCGACTCACTGTTGCCATATGACATTTGGGTAAATAAATTTGATTTCGCCGTCATCGCCTCGAGCGTTCGCCACACGAGAGTTTTGGCTTATCAAAAAACGTAATGTGCGATACTTGACACATTCGAGAATTTATGTGTTTGTATCTCATTAAGCGAAGGAGCTCGTTTTCGTTTTCAACTAAACTTTCCAAAATATATACAAAAAAATAAAAAAAATATGTATAAACTTTGAAACATTTTGAAATTATCTGCGCACATACACACACACATACATACTTCCCTTCCTCTGTCTGCGTGTGTGTATGTACGTATGCGTGTATGCAAAGGTACGTACGTATCCTTTTCGCAGCGAATAAATTTGAGTGAAAATGTGAAAATGAATCCTTTGGCAATTGGCAGAATGTTCTTATGCATGCGTTTAGAACTTGACGGCGTTTCCGTTTCAATGAATGTATGTATGTATGTATGTATGTATGTGCTCTTATTTATATTTATATTTATTTTTTGGTTTATTCGTATGTGTTGGTAGTTGTGTCTTTTGAATCGCACTCATTTACGATTGGGCTTGTGTGCTAGTGTATGTACTGCGTATGAGCGTGTCAGTGTATATGCATGTGTATGTATGTGTGTGTTGTTTGGCTCTTAATCCTTTGTTGGCCATAAATCAGTGATATACTTCGCATTTATAATGTTTCGCTTACACGGCCATAATTCAGGTTTAATTAACTCGTTTATTAGCAAATATTAGTTTACAAGATGATGTGCTTGTAGCTTGTAGCAAATCAACCTAAGCACTCCCGGTGGCAATATACAATATTAGACATGTCCTAATGCCAAACGCCGTTAATGGCAGCCATTTAAATTATCTTTTAATTTTTATCTGCCACTACATTGGTTAGTCATACAAAAGTATAATGTGGCGTACTCCAGTAGCGTTTATTTCTACAGTAACAAAACTATGATAACAATTTTCATATCTCAATTTCACTTTATCGAAATTCATAACTATTGAGTCCAAATTTCAAAATTAGAACAAAGATTTGGTTGAGTCAATCAGTTTGATAGATGATGCTCGACGAGAAGTTTAAAAAAGTTTTATCAAAGGAGGAACATTTTAAAGAAATCTTTGAAGGTGCAAACACGTTTGCAGAGAGTATCGAAGTAAGTTTAAAACTTTGAAGAACTCATTCTCCACCTCCCATACAAACTCCCCATTCGTTTGCGAAAAAAATAGTTTCAGTATAACCCAATAAAATTCAGTACTTACCAGTTAAGTAGTAAGAAATATTACTTCAAATGGGCGTGATTAGATTATAACAACGCCCACTTATAATAGAGGCTAATATCACATATGTACATATGTGCAACGTACATTTCACTTGAAAATTATTTGTTAACCAATTTTTATTCCCGTCAAAATCATACAGAAATCATCTTACAAGCAAAAGCATAGTTTAAATTATTTTGCTGTTGTATATTGCTGTAAAAAAAAAACGTTTACATTGTTTCTTACATGTTTCGATTGACACAATTCCGCATATCTAAAAATTGTTGTAAAGCTGGTTTAATTGGAGCTGTGACACCTCTGGCGATATAATTGAATAAATTGGATTTTTTTTCTGTGTGTTGTTTCAAAAATTTTTCATAATCTTAAAATTTTGTTTTGTCTTTTGAGAAACATGTCATATTTTAAGTTGTTTCACTCAAATTTCAATAATTATGGTAGTAATTGGGCCTTATCCACCCTAACTTGCATTACACTAACTACGCTAGCGGCACTCAAAACGACATGTAAATGCCACATATACCACGCATACCTCACAAACGTCCACCTTGTAAAAAAGCTATTTTCAAGCTCAATTCAAAATAAAAGATTTGCTGAAAATAATTTTTTGACGACCGATTTTGTCACAGCCACATGTTTGATTTAGTGCTCTTAATAAAAAACTACTGATATACTCACGAAACGATGATTACAAATTTATGAAAGTGCAAATATGCGAGTTGACATTAGTTGGGCTATTAAGTTCTAAAGTTGCAAAATGCTGTATATATAATTGAATATACTTATGCATAGAAAACTGCAATGAAACTGTGATAAAAACAGTCTTCTTTTTCTTATCAATAATTCGTGATTACTGTGAGTTTTGCAATAATAATGCCCTGTAAAAATGGATCTTCTTAAAAACTAAAAAAAAACGCTATTATTAAACAGCGTCAAGTTACCTGAACTTGTTATCGGTATAGTCAAATTGTTTATAGAAAACTTGCTGAGATGACCTGCGGCATTTAATTTGTAACTTAGTATTTAATAGCAATAAACAAACTGAGATAAAATTCAAATATTTATTATTAAAAATATAGAAGCCAAATTAGCAGAATTCTCGCCGTATGGCATTGTTATGCATCCAAAATTAGAAATATTCTTTTGTCAAGATCCTGCAGCATATAAAAAAATCCTTTTACAAATCCTTTCGAAGATGCTCAGTTGACTTCTTAAGCACTGCCTTGATGGAGGTGCTGAAGAACCCTGACTAAGTATGTTCTCGAATATACGAGTACAATTAAAAATATTTTTCCTTGCCTTTAAACTAAGTTTACGGAAGTCGGTTTGGTTTAAAAGTTTTTGTATTAAGTTTTTTTAAGAATAACTATTTCGGAAAACTTTTCGCAAATGTAAATTTCTTACTTTGTCCGATTTTTAAGCTTTCTAACATTCTGAGTATAGGATCAGACGAATATTACCCTTAATTTAATAAACACATGAACAAATCAGTTCTCACACAAATGGAATTTGTCGACTTTTGATTGAAGGTTTTCAGATGTTTTAAATTTTTTTTTACCATGAATTGTTTAATAAAAAATGCAATTTTCGATTTAAATTTTAATTTAAACATATAACTTTATTTTGAGCCCTTTTGTTTATATGTATTTAGTTGCTTAACTTTAAGTATAAACAATATTCGTAAGCATACTTAATGAGAGAACATAACTATTTATGTATACAAGTATGTCTGTATGTATTTATTTATGTATGAATGTATGCATGTATGCATGTATGTATGTAGTTAGTCACTTAATTTTAGAATAAGTTACGAGATTTTCTTTAAATTTATATTTAAATAATAATAATATCACAAAAAATAAGTAAATGTAATGTTAAACATTTCTCTACGTTAATTAATCAATCAATCAATTAATTATAATAATTCATTGAATGTCTTAAGTTAGGGATAAGTAAGCAGAGCAGAGCAAAGTAACTTTTGGTTAAAATGGATTTGTGTAACTTTACTTTTTAGCGTATACATTTTTGTGGTTGGTATCTCCATTTTTATTTTCTACTTCGTTTAGTTTTAGTTTCTTGTTTTTAATTGATATATATATATATATATATATATTATTAATAATAATTGTTTTTTGATTAAAAAGTTGTTTGCTGATAATATCTAAATCATCTAAATCTATATACAATGATTTTATTATATGTATATCATATATATTAAATAAGATTTGGATGCTAGGTTGTTTAAGGTATTTAAGTTACGGTTTAGTATACATTTTCATTTTTCATAAATTTTTCATTTTTCGAAGCAATTCGAGGAAAACACTTTTCCACTTTGATCTTTTGTTTGTGTTCTGCTTCCTAGGATTAAGTAAAGAAGACAATAAATGGCGAATCGCATTAATCCTATAGTAAAATATTTTTAATTTTCTTTATAATTTATATTTATATATTGTTTTAATTTTTGTTTTTTCTTTTCTTTTAAAGTATTTCAGTATAATTCAAATATTTCTGTATAATGAGGTTAAAATTCTTTTACGTATACTTGTTGTTGTTTAAGTTTTTCTTGAGTGTTTTTAATTTTCATATTTTTGTTTGCTTAATTTAGAAAGGAAAGTTGAGGAAAGCAAATTTTTAACAAAATGTACATAGATCAAATGTATACCTATTATATATGTATGTATGACATATGTACAGTTTAATTTGGCACAACGAAAATTTCCAAAAGTTATTGTATTTAAAAAGCGTTCGCAAAGAGCGGAAAATACGTGTAAGTCGGAAAATACCACGAAAAACGGAATAAAAACAAAATTTATTTGAATTGCCAAAAAAAATATTTCAATTAATGGCAACAATTTAAATCGTTTAACAAAAAGAAATTTAAAGTAAAATAAATAAATTTGCTCATTTTTCAATTCTTAGTCATGGCATTAGCCTGTTGAGCAATAAATAGTCGGGAGATTTATTTTGAATATCCAAACTTCGTGTGTAGAAAGTCTGCTGAGAAAGCTGCTCACATAATCAGTTAAGTTTAATAACTCTCTCAAGTAATTAAGTGTAGTTGAAAGCGGTGATGTTATTTCAAAATTTTGGATTGTATCTAATCGGACACTTTTATTGTACCTTTTTAAGGAAATTGTACTTTTTTGTGTGTACCAACTATAAATATAAAACTAAAATACCAGCTATTCATAATATCTTATACTTGTCAAAAAAGTTTAGACATATTATCAGAGAATAGAAGCCTCCCACATAAAACTGTGTGGATGTACTAGAACAGCTGATTTTGTCATAGTTTTTAATTTAATACAACTCATGTCCATTTAATAAATTTTTGAATAAACTGTCGATTGGCAAATTGTACCTGAAAGACCGGAAAACTGTAACTTATACTTTAAACATACACGATGAAGTTTTTAATAAAATAATCTTTCTATTTAATTAATAAGTACAAAATAAAAGGTACAATTGTACGTAAAATAACATCACCTGTTGAAAGTTGCTTTCTTCCTAAAGATTGTATTAGAAAATTGTATTTAAAACTTTCAAGTATTTACAATTATCTACAGCAAACTCTCTGCCGCAAAAAGTGGTTTATTACATTTAATATTTAATTAAATTTTGTTTTGACTTTTATAACTTAAAATCGATATTTTTCTAGCGTGTAGAAATTATCGATCAGTAAATACAATTTTTAAGAGTCAAGTTTTGCGTTGTTTTTTTTTCTATTACACTTTTTGAAAAGAAAATTAAACAAACTTTAGTTTTTAGCAATTTTTCCATAAATACCGTTATTTGATAATTTTAGTTTTCGTTAAAATATAATTAATTTTAAATAAATTTGCTGTTATATTATTTTTTGCTACTGTATATTTGCTTCTTCTTACAATTTAATGCTAAAAATGTGCTCATTTTTTATTTGCACGCACAAGCAAGCAACACTCAGAAAATTGTGTGCTCTCATTTTCGAACAAAACAATAGACTCACTCAAGCAAATTCACTCATAGTCGTTTTGTTTTTTTTTTAAAATACTGGTTTTTGCATTTGTTACCCACACCCCTTTATTATTATTTTTGTATTTTTTTTCGTTTGCTCCAACTACTTTGTGGGATTTTCTTTATATATTTGTTTTTGTTTTGTTTTATTACTGCACGGATACGGTGAGACTGGGACAGAAGTTGTGTGCGCTTGCACGGTGTGTGTTTGCGTGTGTTTATGTATTTCGTCAACTACTGACGTCTCTTTCGCACACTTGATGGACAGCAGTTCATCAACTGCGAAAATGTGCGCATTTTTAATTGAATTTTGATGCACTTTCAATACAGCGCCGAAAGTGACAGAATGATGTGCCTCAACCAAAGACAGAACGAGATGGATTTGTGTGCTCGTGCTCATGTAAATTGTTTTCGTTTTGTTTTTGCTGTTTTTTTTTGCTGTGCTCATCAAACTGTTTTGGGAGCTAGTGGCGGCGCTCTCCCGCCATATTGAACCACACTTGATGTTTGAAAGGAGCATTCACATAAGAGACATTTGATTGCTCTTAATAAAGAGAAGATAAGTGACACAAAGTTGGGGAAATTGTTGGCAACACGTTAAGAGGTTTTTGAGCGAACTGAGCGTTTCGAAGTTTTTGTATACGTATACGTGAGACTATTTTTTGGCTTAGCACTTGAGCAGCCGATCAGAAAACAGTTTTCGTACTCTTATTTAAAAACTTTGACATTTCTCGCGAATGTGGTCGGCCGACTGAGTAGTAGTGTACATTGCGGACAACAACTGTGTAAACAGAAGGACAGTCAGACGGACAGGCAGCGTCGCGTCTCGCCGCTCATGTGCTTGACCGTTGAAATTCAAATCTTATGTTTGTTTGCAAAATCGTTATAATTGATTAATTGTGTGTGAGTGGGTGTTTCATTTTCCCCTTTTGCATCTGCAGCGGTTTGGTTTTTCTTTGCCGTTCGTGTTTGCCTTTTTAATTTACTACTGTGCTTCTCTTCTTCTTCTTTTGCGTTTTGCTTGAAGCGGTTCGAAATCAATTTCGGAAAAATAATGGCGCGCCGCTCATATGTGTGCATTGGGCTGTTTCGTAACAACGTGTGCAGCAGAAATGTTTATATTTTATGGGTTCAGTGGTTTAACTTAAAAGTTTAACGAAATCTGATTCCTTTGTCTTAGCAACAAAACCAAAAGGGAAGTGGCAAGCTGAATAAATTGTCTTCTGTCAACCATCTCTATTTGGGCATACCAAAGTGTACGAATTTTGCAAAAAATAAAATATGTGGACTTAAGACATAAAAGAGTTAACAAAGAAAAAAACATGATACAGCCTAGTTCAGGTGTATGTGTGTGTGCCCTGTCTCGTCGCGCATTTTTTTTGATTTGGATTTTTGGCGCTGTTGTTGCAAATTGAAAATGAATTTAAATTAATTTGTTTTTTAGCGGGCGGTACGAGCGGCAAACGGCGCGCCAAATGCGATTTGCAATTCGCGAATCATTGAGGAGGCGGCGGCACAGAAAAAGGAGAAGTAAGTATGAACGCGTCCATTGTACCCGGCCTGCCCCGCCAGCCACTTCGGCAACGTCAGCACGTAAGAGTAAGTAAGGTAATTAATATTGAACGCGCGCGTATTTGCGCTAATGTTTCGGCCGAGTTGTTGTAAATTAATTATGGCGTCGCGGCGTTGGTGGACCTGTCGGTGGCGGCGGTGTTCGAGGTGGTGGCGGCGGCAATGCGAGTGCCGTTAATGGGGAGGGTGTTGTCGTCGTCGTCATCATCATCGTGTAATTTTTATACGGCGATATTTTACCTACTCTGCTGCTTCAAGGCGGTCAGACGTTCTTCGACGACAGCTGTTTGGCCAGTTCGGTATATTTCAGGAACTTTGATTGCGGACTCTCATCGTACGGATTGATGGTTGGTGGTGTCGGCGCGGTCGATGGCGAATTGGCCTGCGGACGGTATGCAGCGGGACTCTTCGAAGCGCTTTTCGGTGATGTCGCGGATTTCGGGGATGGTACCAGTCCAGGTGATTTCATGGTATTCGATGACTGCGAATCCGTTTCGTCACAACCTGCACTTTTGACAAAGTGGACCTTGGAGAGATGATGTCGGTAGGCGCCCTTGGAGCAGAATGGTGTATCACAGAAGGAGCACTTGATAATTGAGTCGGAAGTCATGACGGCATCGTTGCATGCCCAGCTAAAGGCAACCATATTGCCAGCACCGCCGCCGCCGCCTCCACCACCGATACCGCTGCCATTTATTGGTGTGGCAGCGTTGGCGTGTACACCGGCATGCGACAAACTGTTGGCGCTACGCGTGTTTGCTGCAGGCGGATCAGTTGTCTCGCAGAGCTTTTGTAATGCGGCCAAGGGATTTGCGTTAGACTTCTTACCGACGCTGTGGTGGCTGTTGTTGTTATTGTTGTTCGTTTCTCCAGTGGTTGCGGTGGTGTGGATGTTGGCATGTGTGTGGCTAGACGCAGTACTCATGTTATTGAGATTATCGAACATGGAGGAAAGCGCATTCAAACTGCTGCCAATTGATGGGATTTTCTTGTCAGCGACTGACGACGTCGACTTCGGTGTTAGAGATCTCTCACTGACGCTGGGACTAATCGCCCGCGATGCTGGTGTCAGTGACTTACGCCTGATATCTTGTTGTTTAGCTGTAGCCCTTAATGACATTACATCCTCATAATCATCATTGACCATGGTGAATTCCTTTTTTACTGAAATTTTATGTGAATTTTCAGTCGAAAGATTCTCGGCCTTCTGTATTTCCGCACTGACATCAGCTGGCTCGGATTTTATGTTTAGAACTTCGTTTGGTTCCTTGGTCAAATTTATGACTTCATTCGCAGCTGGATGCAGCATCTTTTCGGGAGTAAGACGAGGCGTAGCTTGTCTTGAAATTTCATAATTACGCTCTGGTGTAATCGATTCTAAGCGACTGCTGCAACGTTCAGAAACTGAACTGGACTCGCTGGCACTCCGATCGCGGCCAGAGTAATTCGAATATGAACGCAAAAAATGCATTGTTTGCGGATCTATCAGCGGTTTAGTGTAGTCGACGCTGTCATCAATGCCAAGTCTCTTTAGAATACTAGAACCCAGCGGTGTGTTTGACTGGCTTCCGCCGCCAAAAGCGTTGCCGTGTCGTGATCGTGTGTCGAAACTTTTTTCGATCAACTGTTCGATTGCATTCAGTACGGACGGCGTCGAGCTGGACTTTTCGCCATCCTTTGGTAGAGGACATAAAATATCTGGCCTCGATGATATCGGTGATATATTCTCTTCGGCAGTCTTTCGGCCATCGCTGTGACTACTTGAAGTTTGAGGACTAATTAAGCGATCCGTTGGCATTGGCGTTGTATACGGTGCCTTTAGGTTATTGTGGCGTGGCGACATTGGAATATTCCCGCCTATGCACTGACGTATGTGATCTACAAATACCGCAGTTTCAATTTTGTCACCACATTTCTCGCATGTGATTTTAGTCGATGCTGCAAAATCTCGCAAAGGTTTTAACGCCGGATCGAGACTGTTGCTTTTGAAGTCGTGTTGAGCGCGTTCCAATTCCAACAGCTTCCGTACGGGCAACGATTTCTTGCGTTTTTCTCGCGTCTGACGTCCACGTTTTGGCACATTTGTTGTGTTGTCACATGCCGATCGCATCATATGTTCCTTGTAATGAGAATTCTTAACCATGTGATTGCTAAGCTCCTTGAGAGATGAAAAAGCCTGATCACATACTTTGCATGTTAAAACAGCACTGACGGTAGAGTTCGAAGTGGGAGCATTAGTTGAGGGTGTCTGTGTCGGTGCAGGTGCGGCGGATGGAGATGTTACAGCAGGTGATGTCGCTGCACCATTCGAAGAGCCACCACTTGAACTCTTATCGTCCGAAGACTTCCACGAAATGATCTGCTCCTGAGAGATGATGTTCGTGTAGTGTTGCGTCTCTTGCATGTGGCTTGTCATTTCGGCCAATGAACGAAAACTTTGTCCGCACCACATGCATTTCAGTATTTGTCTGGTTTGTTCTGCTCCTTTGCCAAGCCAGACATCTTGGCCACGCACTAGTTTGCGAGGCAACGGCATGGTTTCTTTGATTAGTAAATTGAGATCAGATTTGCTGGACGACGTTGGAGTTGTGGTGGACGAGTTGTTTGCCACACTCTGCGTGGATGAATGACGCGAGTGGTGCGAAGATTGAG
The DNA here is from genome assembly GCA_949127995.1 of Suillia variegata. Lineage (NCBI taxonomy): Eukaryota > Metazoa > Arthropoda > Insecta > Diptera > Heleomyzidae > Suillia > Suillia variegata. The sequence goes on from OX421844.1 coordinate 19,937,487, forward strand.
CTGCCTGATTTCCACTGTTGCTGGTTGGTATGGAAGCTGATACAGCAGCAACCGTAGAAGGAACATTTACACCGCAATGTTGGGTTTCTTTCATGTGCGTTGTCAACGAAGCCAGTGTGGGAAAGCTTTGCTTGCACCAGACACACTTAAAGACATCTTTGACAGCGTCTGCACCTTTGTTGAGCCAATGCGATTGCCATGCGCTGTGTCGTCCATTTGAGCTGTTCGCACTGATCGAAGAAGTTGTGGACACCTGCCGCAAAGGTAGTTCTGAGTCGGTAGCCGATCCTAGTCTTGTCATTTCAGTCATTTTTTCTAATGCTTTGGTAGCTTCATTTGGCAACATTTTGGGTTGTTTTCCATTCCAGTCTAATGTTGCTGGTGTTTTTGGCGATAAACTTGCAGCTGCGACAGCAGCCAAATACGGATTAATGGGTGGGACCCATGTACCAGGCGGCAACGGTTTAAAATCGCTTGTTCGCGGTAGTTTGTGTTTTGGCAGAACTGGTTCATCGTCGAATGATTGACGCTTGCGTCCAGCACTTACCGACAAATCCAATGGACTGTTTGCATCATCCGGGACAATGTCATTACTTGCATTGTCGTTATCAGTTCTTTCGTCGTCAACCTCGGCGTCACTGCAATTGTCAGATTGCCGTCGGGAGCGCTTGGTGCTGAAATCCAGAATGGAAGAGTCCTCGACGCGACTTGGAGAAGACGACGACGTTAACCTTGTCGCATTCGGAGAATGTGACTGTGTAGCCTGTTGCACTAAGGACGCTGCTGCCGCCAGAGGATTTGTGAGTAGTAAATGATTTTGTTGCGCGGCAACAGCAGCAGCGTTAAAATATGCAGCCATTGCTGCCGATTGCGGTGGTAATAGAGCTGCTGCAGCAGCTGGAGCTAATGTCGCTGGTAATGGAAGACCGACTGGTGGGGAAGTTGCCGTGGGGGCAGCTGTCACATAATCATTGCCTGAACATTGTGAATCGTTAGATGGACAGCGTGCTTCTCCAGCAATATTCGAGGCATTGGACTCACGCGATTGACACCGTGGACTGGCCAACTCACTAAAAAAAAAGAAATTTAATAAAAGTTAAAGAATAGTTACTATATTTTTAATATCATTATAGCCAATGACTTTTTGTACTAAATGCTAAGTATATGTTTTTAAAGTATTTGTAATAATTAATTTTGTTTCTGAATGATCCACGTCTATAATTTAAGGGGCTGTAAGAGGGTTTAAGTTTAGTCTAACAGAAAAAAAAACTATAATATTTTGAAACTTACAAAAGTGACGTTTCGATCGCGTGTTTCTTTACAGGCTAAATTTATGTTTCTTTAATTGTTTTAATGTATTTCTAGTTTTTCAATATCTAATCTTTAATTTTCATTTATTAACCAACGTAATAATTAAAAAACGTAATCATATTTATATTTTTTTATATTAAAGCTTTGGAATAAGCAATTGTTTCCAACACTGAAGTTAGAAGTTATAAATTCTATAAAAACTTATTAATTTTTTTAAATTTAAAATGAAGGTTTTTTCTACCTAAAAAGTTTAATAACAACAATTATTATTCGAGCTCAAGGTCCTTTTAACCAACAATGTTTTTTGATTTTTAAACTGATCAGTATTGATTTTGTTTTGTTTAATAAACAAACGACTGAATTCTCAAACAAGCGAGCTTTATGTTTTGGTATAATTGAAGATCTTTAATCAAAAATCCGATAAATGCATTAGAAACGATATTAAGAAGAATTCAAAAAACAATTACGTCATCGAATTAAATTTTAAAAATATTTTACTATGCATCTATTAGTGATTTCAAAAAAACTGGCGAGAACAAATTTAGATATATCGGATTTTGATTTGTTGACGTTTGTTTTTATATATCGTTAAAAATATTTAAAACTTAACTTCTGAGCGATTTAAGTTGGTTGTTACAATGCAAAGATGACGATTAATCGTAATTGCTATTACTATTTGTTTAAGAGTAATTCTTTTGAAAGAAATTGAATACTTTTAAAAATATTTTGCTTTAAAAGCCATAACTATTATTTATGTACACTCATCAGTTATTTGTTTAATTTTGCCTACTACTAAAAATACTACCTTTTCTATTCACTCATTTGTAGTCCTTTCTTTTAACTTGCTTAACCTTCAACATTATTCATTCTTTTGGATTTTAACAACATTGAATAAAAATAATATTTTAATATATATTAACTCTCGACTTATCTAGGAGTTTAAAAACGTTTAAGCCCCCTACACTACACTATTATTATTTTGCAATCATTAATGATTATTCTTAATCAACTATTAACATAGTAATCGTTTTCCTATTATTCTATTAACAAAACATCATACTGAACATAAACTCTCTCTGGTAAAAATTTATATATGAAAAGTTTGCGGAAAAATAATGGATTAATCTGCGATGTCTGAACCACTTTCACATCTAAAAGGCATTAATCATTTTAATTAAACTTAAATGTTTGTTTAAATTATCACCGGTTACATCTGGTAGACTATTTTAAAGAGCTGGACTAATAAAAACATATCTAAGAATTAAATTGCTACCCTGAATCTTACAGATGTTGAGTTTTAAAAGCAGACAGATTGAAATATTCATTGAAATATTCGTTGCATTTTCCTTAAGTAAGAACTAGTAAAGCCTGTGTGTGAGAAAATCGTAATTATAATCGTCAATTAAGAATCGTTTCATTCCGAATAGTTTGCTTAAAAACTAAATTTGAATTATCATCTGAAGAAAATGATTTATGATGACTCTGCCAAGAGGAGCAATGTTATTTGGACTTGTCCAGCGGTGGCAAGACGCAGATTCAACTACCTAGGCAGTGGGATTCCAGTTCCAAATAACATAGTAAAAATTAAGCTCACAACGATTACAAGATTTATAAATAATCTAAAATTGTGTTTGTAAGGCAGCGACGCTGCACAATGGATCTTACAGGTCGCAGTGCTTCTATAGACTTTTATTAATAATAATAATGTTTGAAGTCATACCAACTAATACACAAGCTCAGTAACATTTAGATTCAAGAAACCTGAAGACATGCTAAAATTAAAAAAATATTTCTCTATTGGATATTGAAAAAATACCAAAGTTGTTTATTTTGCAATGACACTTCATTTTGTTACTTGGGATATTTTACTTTTTATCTTAACAATAATTACTTTGAAATGCTTTTTGTATATATATTTTTTAAGTTCTTCAAAAGGAATCAATCTTCTTCTTTTTTTATAAAATCCACTCGAAGATTTTTGTAGACTTCTGAGTTAGGGGTCAGGCATCAACTTTAACTTAACAAACAAATTTATCGTGTTTTGATTTAAAACTCCTCAAGTAGTTCATATTCTCTAAAGTTAAAGAAATGCACATAATTCCAGGTGAAGGGTAATTACTTTTAATTGAGTTGCATTACTTTCTTGCTTGCATAAAAACAAAGAAACATATCAAATATCATTTATCAGATAAGTTATAAATCTAGCGAATATTTAAAAACCAAAAAAAAATGCATACGTAAGTAAAAGAGTTCACTTGATTTTTTGAAATGTTCTTCAAGACAATTAAGTATTCACCTTGCATTAAGTGCCTGCCGATAAATTTCCAACATAACAGCCTCGTGCAGCATCATTGTTCCTCCGTGCAATTGGACAAATTCACGCGCCGCACTAGAACTCAATACCGACTGCCACAACGTGAAGAACCAAAAAGGGATTTCTCACTTTCCAGACGACACGCACACGCACATGCACATTTGCGTACGTACTAAACACACGCACACGCAGTCGACGACGGACGGACGCGCGTACTTAACTGTAACTGTAACTGTCGCAGCACACACCGCCGCTGTACAAATCAACAAGCGTTTAGTGGCGGCAGACACTTGCTCGCGGTTGGGCACCCACTTGCCACACGCGCGTTCTGCCTATTAGTAATTCACCGACAACAAACAAACAACCAACAGCAACAACAACAACTTTGCGGCAGCCAACAAAAAAAAAGTGACAATTTCTTCACCACACACACACACACACAAACGAAAAAGAACTCAAGGCGAAGAATTTCTTTTTCGTATTTTATAATTTGGTCGCAGAAGAAGGCGGTAATTTATTTATTTATTTGTCCAATGTTCGAGAGTGATCTCTTGAGCAAACACGATCATAACCACTGTTAAGACTTTTCAAAAATAAATATTGCTAATGCGGCTGTGTTTAATTTTAGTGTCTGTCGGTGGTTTTTTTTTTCTTTTTTGTATTTTTTTCGGTGTTTTTTTTTTTGATATTTTATTCGTTGCCAGATTTCCACATTAAACTAATGCGAAATTGTGTCTTTGAATTTGTATGGCGAAGCGATGCGATGCGAGCGAGGCGACGTGTCACTTTCGTGTTATGCCTCTATCAAAAACACACACGTCAAATAAATCAAATGTCACAATAGGCGAGCGGCAAAGGGATGACAGCCGAACGGGTGTGCGTGCGGAAAAGCAAAAGCAAGCAGTTTGTTGTGGACACAGGGACACGGTACAGCGGCAGCAGCACTAGCGGCAGAGCCAGCATTCCACACCACACACAAACATACACACACAAAGTACGGTTGGGTAGGTGGGTGGGTGGGTTGGTTGGCGATGGTGCGGTGCGGTGCTGCGTTGTTCGTAAGACTGCGGTTAATTAAATGATTTAGAACGTCTTTGAAATGTGTTTCGGTTTTTCGTTTTTAGTTTTTCTTCTTTTCGTTTCTCTAAATGTTTTCTGTGTGTTCTTAAGTGACTTTTTGATATGCGAGAAATTTCGTGGATTTTTCTTCTTTTTGTTTTGTTTGTTCGTTTTGATCGTTTCACTTTTCGGTGTATTTGTTGTTTAATGTCGAAGTTGAGACGCTTAGACTAACACAATTAATTGAATCACAGTATTTGTAAATTTATGATCTCTGCCACTTAAAAGCGTGTTCAAAGTTCATTTAATCGTATACTGAAGAGTGCAAAGTTTTGTTTTTGTTTTTGTTTTCTTTTCGTTTGTTGTTTCTTTTAAATTTTAAATTTATTTGACTAGATATTGCACTTCTTTCAAAGATATTGTTTACTTTTGAATTCTTTTGTTCGTTTCGAATGTTGTGCTATGTAAGCGGCTGGCAATGTTTGCGTTAATATCGAATGCCGCTGACACTTTCGGACGTTGAAGCAACACTTTCACCAACACAATCACGAGCGTCGCAATCAGAATCTCATTAGAGACTAAAGTGAAAATTAGTCGTTGCTTTTGGATGTTGCCGATAGCAGTCACTGTATGACAATTGCAACAGCAATAGCAACAACAACAACAGCAGCAGCAAGAGTAGCTGCAATAACAATAACAAAAACAACAACAACACTGACAACTGTCTGATTGACACCAACACGTTCCACTACGAATACGTTCCTGTTCCGGCACTTCTACTACGAGTACGACTACGGCTGCGAGTACTACTGGTGCTCTTTTGATTTCACTCTTGTCTCCTTTAACGGTTTTTGTTGTTTTGTTGGCTGTTATTGCGTTTTCTGTTGCTAATAAAAATGTTGAATTTGTTGCGAAAAATCCAACATTGAAAATATTCGACATGATTTCGTTGAAGCGTTCTGTTGTCGACTAAAACATCTTTTTGACACTGACAACGTTGAGAGCTGACAGGCCAAAACTAACATAACAGTAGAAGCAGCCAAAAGCAGCAGGCAGCACAAGCAGTAAGCAGACGCCGCAACGAAGGAACGAGCGCACGAACGACATAAACGACAATCAAAATGAAATGCGGAGCGAGCGCATTCGACGAATTTCCCTCCATAAAATTGATATATTTCTTCATATCCAGCTGAGCAGCAGAGCAACTGAGAAATGAGAGACATGGCACACCGAGACGCGACATAGAGATGTGTGCTCAAAAATTTACTCACTAGAGCGTAAGCTAAAAACAACGAGAATTAAAGAGAGAATGACTGAGAGCCTTTAGTGAAGAGGAGAGCATTTAGCCAGAGCGGGTGTTAGTTTTAATAATGATTTAATGCTTGTCATTTAGTTAAAGTGATAGCAATTATGTCCTTATTGCTAAAGAATTTGAGATTTTATTAAATTTATTTATTAAAATGAGTTAGCGAATGACAAAGAGTAGTTCTGCAAGAGAATTTGAGAGCGCGAGAAGAAAACACCGAACATGCGCACTCGTGAGATTTCCGTTTGTTTTGATTTATTGTTTTTATTTTTGCAGCAAACACTCACAGTCGTAATGAGATGAGACGAGGCACACATGTTGCAAACAGACAACAACAAGCAATATCAATAATACCAGTAAAGAGAGCAGAGCGCACTTGTGCAGCGAACTCTCTAAATGCGTCCAATGCAGAAATCTCATTTATAGAGATTTATTAGATTTCAAAACAAATGCTCTATCTCTGTCTGAGCATCGGCGAATTGTATCTTGCTATCTTGGTCTCGTGAGAGTAATGCACTTTTTTTCTTCTCCGATTTGCAAAAATGACATTTGTGCTCTTGCCAGATGAACATGAATGAGAACATGCGATGAGAACATTAAACTGGAGAAACTGGTGACTGTGTTCCATTTTTCCATTGTTTCTTTCTTCTGCCCGCCTCCCCAGTACACGCACGCACGCACACACACTAAGCCGCATTGCAATAGTAAACAATGAGCACTCGCAAGCAAACGACCTTAAGAGCGTGGAGCTGGAGCTAGGACAGGTGTCCATGTGCAATTTTTGCGACGCTAAGATGTTTTTGTAGTTGTTTTTGTAGCAGTGGCTGTGAAGCTTCTCAGCACTGATTTTGCACAAATTAGTGTGAAGGAAGGGTGTAGTTGTATGTTGTGGGAGAATTCGGTGTGATGGTTTATGAAAAAGGAAGGGGGCGGGAAGTGGGGATGTTCGATGGCATGATGCTTGTGTATTAAATCAAGGTTATGCTTTTGAATTTAAATTTGACTTAATTTTCAAATTACTATTAATTTACAATGACATCGAAATGGTACATATAAAAATTGTTTACAATAAAATCATTTCGATGAAATTTTTACATATTTGTATCAAATTATTAATGCCACACTTGGAGGAGCATACTTAGTTTGGATAGGAATTTGTAACATCGTCAAATACTCAACATTTCTTGTTAACACGTTAGCGGAAGATTTTGAGACTGAGCGATTAAATATTTTTGACCGATGCTCTTTGCACCAGAGCAACAATAACAACGACCATAAGGCAAAACATCGCACGAAACTGATGTTAAAGTGTTTGTCCGATGTTGAAATTTTTGGCCGATCCAGGTCTATGGTTCTAAAGATATTGCGCTGAAATTGTTTACACTATTAGCATATATGCCTAAGACGAACTGTTTGAATTTTGTATCCCCATTATTAACACGATATCTTAAGAACCATTGGAGATATAGAGAAATTCTGTACAATGATTTCAATTTTTCATGAGACGTACTGATGTGATTTTGTAGTTTCTTTAATCAATGTTAACAGTTAATATTAATTTATAGTAATTAATAAGTCGGATATACTTGTTTTATTTATATTATTTAATTTACTTCCATATCTTCATTCAAATTGTAGACTGATCCAATTGAGAATTGAAAGAAAAAAATTTAACTCTCGCGTCTTTACCACGAGATCATTATCAGTTCAAACAAGAAATACGCTTTGAGTGAAAACTAAACATAATTTTTTTAATTTTTATAAACTCGTTTTTATTAAAGAAAATAATGTAATACTCGTGTACTTTAAAGTTATAGTTAAAGTTTATGTTTCAATTAAATCTCGTGAGGATTTCAATCAACACTCATGATATATATAGACATAAATATATGTTTATATATACATATTCATATATTCTTGATCATAGTCAAAAGCTGAGTCGAACAATTCATGTCTGTCTGTCTGTCCGTCTGTTTAACTGTCATCATTGAATGTTATCTCGATAAAGTGATAACTTTCAAAGATATTGTAAGTCTTACATTGGTTGTTGTTATTCCTAGGCCCACTCGCTATTGAACAAATATTAATTTCTTGTTAGCATAATATCTTGTAAACCATTAGAGATATTGGGTTGGAACACTGTACAGAAATTACTGTAGTGCTTGAGGATTTCTGATAAAATTTTATATATGAGTGTTTCATATTTATTATTTTGGTATATGTTAAAATGAAATCCTTATCATTTTATTGGGATATTTCGATACGCAAACGCTTTATGGTGATTCAAGATTTAAATATAAAATATTTATATAAAATATATAATTACAAAAAGTTATTACATTATAATATATTAAATCAAGAAGTACTCGAAATTATTTGCTGTATTAAATAATGTGTTGCATTTATAATATCCGCTAGAACCAAACAGGGTTGCGAAAATTGTAATCGATTGATTACAGATTACTGATTACACTAGTTGTCATTTATTGTAAAAGAATTGTCATTCTATTTTAAGTATATTACTAGAAAACAACAAAAATTATTTATCTTTTTAACATCAGAAATGAGTATGAGGAATTCTTCGCTAAGTTAGAGCATTTTTAACAAATACTTCTCTTGGTTGGTGTTCTAAAACGCTTCTATAAAATTTGAAATCTAACCAAAAAATTTAAAAATTCTCCAATTACAGATTACGAAAAATAATCTGTAATCAAAAGTAAAAACTGTTTGATTACTTTGGAATATATACTAGCAATGATAGCATTGGATTGATTGATTACTGTAATCAGTCTTTATTTTTTGTAACGATTAACCAAATGTAATCATTACTGTCCAACCCTGGTACCGACTATAATTTCTTACTTGCCTTAATTCAGCTATTAAAAAAAGCGAAGAAATTTCGCACAACATCGCCTTTCATAATTTTTTTTTAACATACACACGCACAAATATGTGTTTTCACACACACCCACACATGCATACATACTCGTATATACTCGTACTTATACACCCACAACAGTAAACATTCATTCATTCATATTTATTTTTATGCGTTGGTCTCGCTCGAGTAATCTCTCGCATGTGCTAAATTTGAAATACACCCAACGCGACTGTAGCGAGAATAAGTTTTAATTTTTCCTTATTATATTTTGTATATATTTTTTGTTTTCCTCTTTCGGTTTTCTGTTTTCTATTGTTGTTGTTGTTGTTTGTTCCTTACGTGCCGGTATGTTGCTAAAAGTCTCATGCGAGAAAAATTACCATCGCCGAAGAGTGAAAGAAAATAAAAATCTAAATCAACCCTTATCGCTCCCCTGACAGCACGTATCACTCACATTTTGCGCTTTGTTTATGTTTCGCATATTTCGTTTGCTTGGAAATTATTTTTTTTTGTACCACATTCGATGCGGAGCCTGTTGGGTTCGAGCTAATGTAATGGGTCATATATATGCTGGATGTGGATGAAAAGTTTTCATTTCTTTGCATATACTTATATAGTTCCTCCGTTCATGACCGATTAAGTCATGTTTAGTTCTTTATGGTTCATAAAAATTGAGAACTCAACAACAAAGAATATTTTTGGAATATACTAAGTTCGGTTAAAGTCAGAACAATCAACATTGAAGACTCAACTAGTTGAATGTTGGTCATACTCGTATTTCGAAGGTTCGTCATTAACAATTCTAACATTTGATCTCTAAATGTACATTTTGAAAATAATGTTGTTATTTTCTTAAGTTATCAATATTTCACTAAATGCTTAAAATTTTTGAGAAAATTACTCGTATAATAAAGACAATAAATGAAATACATTTTATTTGGTATTGAATTTTTCCCAACAAAGTAGATTTCAAAAAAGTTTTCTTAAATAATTATATAACAAAATTGATTTATTCTTTACTATATTAGTTTAAAATGGAAATTTAAAGTTATCAATTTTTAAAAGTTATTACTTCCAACTTCATAGAAATCTGATAGACTGTTTTATTTGTATAGCAAACGCTCAATTGTTCAGTTTGAATACCAATCGTTTTTAAGTTACAGGGTGTTTGAAGGAGCTCATTTGTACGCAAGCGATTCGATCTCTTAGGAGGTCATTTTAAAAGTACTTTTTAACTACGATCATATCAAATTCCACAGTTGTCTCATATGATAAAATTTTTCATGAAATTAATTAAATACATTTTTTGGTACAACTGATTTGGCAATATAATTTAAAATTTTTATTGTGGAATGGCCAACCGTTTACAAGATATTGTTTTTTATTGAAACTATTTAAAAAAAATTTTTTTAAATGTAACTCACATTAAAATATTGATGTTTTTAGTTGTGACTATTTCGATGAAATTTGTTATGCACAAATCATGTCATTTTCTTGAAAGAGTCATAACTAAAAATAGGTCCATTGTATTTTACTTGATTCAATCATCTAAATAGCCTTTATAATATTTATATAAAAAAAATATCTGTATATACTCCCGATTATGGCAGAAAGAGTCAAATATATCTACAGATTATTGCTAGTAGAGCTTATTTCCCAGGGATTTATAGACAGAGCAACTAAAATACAGAAATAAATAATTTGACATGCATTGGGTGCATTTCCCAAAATCACTCAGACCGACAATCGTTTTGTACATGTTATTTTACGAGTGCGAGTGGGTAATGCATGCAAAGGGGCATAAAATGAAACGATGAAGAAAATGTGGCATTTTCTTTCTGTGAAAGGGGCGGGCGGGTGGTGTGAAAAGGAACGGGAGGAAGAGCAAAATTCAGAAGAGGAACGTGGTCTTGGCAATTGTTGCATGCGTTGGTATTTCGCTTAAAGCCTTATCGTTGCCGTGGCATGTGTGTGTGTGTGTCTGTGTGTGTGGTATGGCATGAATCAGGTAAATCAGAAGATTGACTGCAACTGCAGCAGTTGGATTGCTCGAAAGGGCAGAGAAGCACATTTCATTGCAGCTGATATTGAGAAGAGTTCTTAATAAGCTTAGTTCAGAACAAAGCGTCAATAATAAAAAGTCAACCTCCAAATAAGAACATTTAACAATATTTATTGTTTATATTTCGAATCGATTTTATACAATAGGTAAATAATTTTAGTTATATTATTTATATTAATATGAATCTTAAAAATTTCAAAGATTAGATTTTTCAGTGTAGACGCTTAAAACTTCCATTTTAAAGATAAAGTTTGAAAACGCTAAACAATATTGAAGACAATTGTTATTTAAGCTTTTTTCTTTAAGGAACTTGAATTTGTCTTCTAAATATAGTTTGTCTTTGTATAGTACATGCTATACTATAGATACGGATTAGGACATCATTTTAAGCAGTAGATACAGAACTTTTCCAGTATTTCTCTCTCTCTAGATTTAATTATTTTCCGATAGTTGTGCGCAGAAAACCATTACGCATGTTTATGAGTTGCCTTCCTCGGCAATTCCTTCGCTTCTTTTCTTTTGTCCACATTTTTATACTTTTTTTTTATTTTTCCAGAAATGAAATTTTCTAGCATTTAAAATGTTTTTCTTTGAACATATATTAAAGATATTACAAGAGATAGTTCCGACATATTTTAGAGGTTTTAAGTCATAAAAATTTAAGAAATTGCTTTTAGTTATTCACGCTGTAAACAATTTCAAAATTGTTTTTATAAATTTTAAAGTAAAAAGTATTTGTACTTAAACTTTCTCAATTCAAGATGTCAATACATTGGTGATAAGGATTATCATACATTAATAGTCACTAGTAAGATTGTTTTACTTCTGACAAAAAAAAACAAAACGTGGCTACAATTTTTCTTCATAAGATTTGGTTACTTATGCTACAGTAAAAAAAAGTTTTATGTAATGAAAATTGCCTTTAAATTTTGATTTGGGTATGAATAAAAAAATTTAAAGGATTCTTTAATTACAAAAGCATGCAGTGAAATTGACTCATTTTATTTTTTATTAAAATGCAATTTTCTTTTTTTCGCTTCCTATAAAAAAAGTTGAAAGACCAAGAAATATTCATTTCAAATTTTAATATGTGACCAATGGCCAATTAAATGTAAAGTGATAAAATATATCAAATGCAATTTTATATGAATTTGTCTTAAATATAAATATATATATAAATAAATTTCATATCTGGGTTTTATGTCTAGTTGAGACATAGAAGGTTACGCTTTAAGTCCATGGAACGAAGCCGAGAATTGTATTGACCATTAGTAGGACCACATCAAAAGAAGGTAAATGGCCAGAATTGTGGATCCATCTACGGTTAATAGAGGAAAGGTATAGAAGTCCGCATTATAAGGTTAGGAAACTTATCCGCTAAATGAAGAATGTTGAACTTAGAACTCCATGGTATAATTACAGCAGACTTTAAAAGTGGCGCAACTCAAAAAATTACACATTTCAGAAAACGCTCTGTTTCTGACCATATTCTTTTCTTCTTTAATGATATGCGGATCATTAAGAAGAAAGTGTTTAGAAATGTGGTACAGGTTAAATTTATGAAGTTTATTTGTATAATTCAGTAGAAAATTTAACTTTTAAGTTAACATATGATGAAAAAATTGTAAAAATTTATTATTACATTAAAAACAAGAAATCGTTAAGACATTTTTGACTTGTGTTGCTTTCGCTGAAATAAAAAGACACAAATGATATTGAAAAGATAAAAAAAAGAAATCAGACAAAATATTATTTGTTTATATTGCCATCGGCAGCAATATAAAAAAACAGCTAAAAGCAGGCTTTTGGTCTCTGGTAGAACTGATTTTTGTGAACAACGTGGTTATGTTAACTCGAAAATTTAATTTTTTGAGTTGTGCCACTTTTGAGGTCGGTGTGCGATATTCATTTTTTAGAAACCTCTTTTTTTTAAACCTTTTCAAAAACCAATAATTGGATTAATTAGAGCGGAGTTGTGGATGTATAATTATGAGAAGTCAAAGAAATCGGCTTTTATGACTGGGTGATTTACAAATTCATTCATTCTTTTTTATTTGTTATACTCAACTAAACAAACTAATATGCCACTTTGAAAGTAAATAATTGCATTTTGTTCCATTTCGTTACAGGGTGTTTATTAAGTTCTTTAAATATAATTTTAGACTAAACTGACAATTCAAAATGCAATTTAAATTTTGACAATTGTGGCAGCGGTCGTCTACTCCATTTTGCTCCTACCAACGGCGGCTGACAGAAATCAAAAGTTTGAAACGATTTTTTGTTTTGGTGCCGGTTAGAAAACATTTAAAACCATTTTTGAAAAGCCTACAGGTTTTTTTTTTGTTTTTGCTTTTTTTCCTGCAAACAAAATAAAATCAGTCTAAAGACATGTTTTTTGTTTCGGCTTTTACTACAATCACGGGCAATTGACGGTGCTGCAAGCAAGTGCAATTGCGCAAAAAACAACAACAACAACAACAACAATAACAACGAAAAAAAATCATACAAAATAATACAAAAAAATCGACGCTGTTGTGAATGCATAACTGTCACGCTTGGCTGTCAAACTGCGTGCCAGTGACAGTTGTGGACCGACGACGCGGCGCAATGGTGCGCGGCGTTTTGCGTCGCGGCATTCGCGACGTCTATACCTATAGTATATATTTATTTTTTTTTCGTTTCCTAACGCGTCGCGCCGTAACTGTCCTGTCCGCCGCTTTTCTATTGCAACATGCAACAAACGCTGTGAAGCTGTCAGAAATCTGCATGCGATGCGCGCGCTTATGCGTTTAGGAATGATGTTATCGCAGACGTCAAAGCATTTTTGACACCTTTGCCAATGACTGACAGCGATCTCGATGCGGATGCATCTCTGCTTTGGGTTTTTTACATGTGCTTGTGTGTGTGTATGTATGTTTAATGTAAAGCGCTAATATCGCCCGAAACGTGACATGTGACAAAAAATTTAAAACTTAATACGCCGAAGTAGGTTGGCCAATTGCAAAATTACAACAAAGAGAAAAATAAACTTGGCTTAAACATTCAGCAACAAAAGCATTTGTAGTGATTTAAATTAAAGCACATTCCTTTAGCTTTTGATTTTAGCATTCAGTTACGGTTGTTTGTAACTGCACACAAATAAAAAAAAAACAAATTTTATAATTGTACTATTATAAATTTTAGCTGTCATTTTCAAATTCAGCCGTTGGCGATTTGGCGTGCAATTTCGCAAATAGTTCAGACTTTTGACCTTTTTTTTTTAAGGTTTTTGAAATGTTTTTTGTGTGAAGGGCGCTTAATTCGTTTATTGCTTAGCGGTTTTTAAAGCGTTCCCAAACTACAAACGGTAATTCAAAATAAATTGTTACGAACTCGTCTCGTTTAGAACAAAGTTTGTTACCAGAGAAATGATGCAACTTAACATAAAAGGGACTTTTTGCTGTTGGGAACAGACATTAAAAATCGTAACTTTTTTTTGAAATTATTTAAACTTTAATAGAAGTTTTTTATTTTAATAATTATAAATCACGTTAATTATATATCAAAATGGTCATTAAAAACCGAAAGCAAAACATTTTGCTTTTTCTTCGTGCTATTTCAATTTAAAGCAACTTTGTTTTTGGTCATAATAGTGTTTCTTTTTTAGATGTTTTGTTTCTAGTCACAGCCAATTTGACAGTTGATTTGCGGTCAGTACTTTTTGCCATTTTACCAGACTTACGCCAGGACAACGCTTGTCAATTTTAAAAATTTATTTTATAAATCGTGGTTCAAGGAACTAACCGTGCGCTTTATCCATTTAGCAGTTATTCGGATAACCATAGATCGTTTTCGTACCGCCCACAGTTTTGTTGATAATCTCACACCTTATTTTTGTAAAGTCTCTTGTCTACGCCGATCAAGGCTGTAGCCAGGATTTTTTCTGAGGGTGGGTTTTGGTTTTCCGGCTTATTCGAATTTAGTTAAACAAATTGTATTAGAAATCTTCTGGGGAGGGGTTTAAACAACAAACCCCCCTACCTAAATACGGCCTTGACGCCGAGAGACCACAGATGTAGGACTATTTTAAAATTAAAATAAAAGTTATTAAGGACCTTTTGGATCTGAATTGCTCATAAGTGTTTATTTGAAGATCTATTTTCTAAAATCTCTAAAATTTGTAAACTTAATATTTTTCATGATCTCAGAAAATGATTCCATTGACTAAGCAACAACAACAACAACAATAGTAAAAGTGCCTTAAACTGAAACCAACAATCAAAGCACATTTATCAACTAAAACATCACGACATCACATCAGGCCAAAAGACAAAAACAACCATTAGAGAATAGTTACGGTCGCACACAAACATGCAAACATCCAAACAAACAAACCGACAGACAGACAAACCGACAAACAAACAATCCAGAGTTTGGATATTTGGTGTCGTACGGTCGGTTGTTGTTTAGTACGGGCGACGTTCTGATGAGAAGCTTGAGTAGGTGCTGCCACAGTCTCCGAAAGTGATGAAATTCAAATGAATGCGACTGAGCAAGGCGAGCGAGCGAGCGAATGTGAATGAGTGTCAAGTGGTGATATATGCACCGCAAAACAAGACCAAAACTTAACGGGGCATAAGGCATAAGGACACCGACGCAAGGCGACGATGTGCTGCTTGCAACACATAAACTACATCCACCATAGACTTCACAACGAGTACATACGAGTACGTACCGCCGCCGCCGCCACCGTCAGCGCTCGACTCACACATGACAACATGATAACAGCAAAGCGGCAAAGCGTTTAGCAAGAGAAGTGCGAAAACAAAAACAACAAAAACTGACAAGAGGAATTCATTGGCAAAAACAATGCAATTAATTTCACTTACCACAGTTGATGTTGTTCCCGCTCCAGCTGTTTTTGCTGCTGTTGTCGCAGTTCTTCTTCTTCTTCTTCTGCTCCTTCTCTGGCGAGAGTAGTCGTTGGCGTTGGCTTTTGCTCTGGTCGCCCGCAAGCGGATGTGCCTTCAAACGGCCTTGGCTGCTGTTGTGAGTCTACTGCTTCGGATGCTCCGACATGAGGCTGATGAATTTCATAGTTTGTGATTTTATGATTGTCATTTCTATTCGTTGCTGCTGAAGTTGATGACGATTTAGTCATTGTTGTTGTTGTTGATGGTGGTGTCGGTGTTAGTGTTGTAGTTGTAGTTGTAGTTGTCGTCATAAGTTCAGTTGTTCGGTTGGTTGTCGCTGTGCTAAGTACCTTTGACTCTGACGGTGACGATTCTTTCGTATGTTTTGTTGTTGTTGTTGCTATTGTTGTTGTTGAATAGTTGTTGTTGCCATGGCTTTTAACATTGTCAACGACGAGTTTATTGCTGTTACTGTCGTTGTTTTTCTTCGTATTGCCGTGTCGAGCAACATCAGTAGCAGGTTTGCTGCCATTGTTGTTGTAGCTGTTGTTGTTGTTGTTGCTGTAGTCATCAACATTATTGTGCGCGTCAACATTCACAACAACCACGTTGACATCTCGAGAATCCATCAACTCGGTAATACCTCTGTGAATGTCAGCAACATCAGCAGCAGCACAAGTAGCAGCAGCAGCAACCGTCACGGCAACAATTCTGTTCGAATCGTTGTCAAGTGGTTGAATGTTTGCTGGTGTGAGTGCCACTGATAAGCTCGTATTATGGGGCTTGGGTGTTTCTGCTTTCGTCGTTGTCGTCGTCGTCGTTTTCGCTGTCGCTTTTGTCGTTGTCGTTGTTGTTGTTGTTGTGCTTTTTTTTACTATTGTCGCTGAAACTTTTGCTGCTAGTTCCTCAGCCACTTCCGCCGTTTTCGTGTGGTCAATTGTGGTTATTGGTATCGGTGGATTTGCAACTGCGAGTGGTAACATTGTCGTTACAGGTGGTTGTCCAGAATATTCATCACACGGAAATCGTATTGCCAGCATCGGTGGCTCTATGCTCGCTTTATTGTTGTTGTTGTTGTTGTTGTCATTTGACACAATTATTGCGGTCGACATTCTTTGAATGCTTTCCCAATTTTTCTTGGCATCCAGTCTTATTTCGTCAATTTTCTGCAATGTCGAAATCGCTTGTGCTTGCACATTTATCGCTTCTACGAAATCGTGGTTACATGTTGGCGTCGTCACTGATTGCTGCTCTTTTGCTGTAGTCGGCTTGCCATCGGCTGTTGTCGCTGCTGCACGTTCATCTGCAATGGCAGGAAACAACAACAAGAAGAATAAGAAGAAGAAGGAAAAGTATTAATTTCAATCATATTTCCTGGCTAGTTCGAGAGGCTTTATAATCGCACAGAGACAAGCTTATTAAAGAAGAAAAAAAAAAGGATGAAGGAAGAAACGAACGCATACACAAAAACATGACAAATGACATCCTCACTTCAAAGTAATTACTTTCAATTAGGGTGTCCGGCGAGCACCTTTTGCACTCGTGCTACTAAAATCCCGCGCGCGTCTGTTGCCCGTTGCCTGTTGCATACCACTGCCACTAATGCGCAGGCGTCTTTCTGCTCCGGCATTTGGGCTTTTGTTGGCGTTGACATTGACATAGCGCATTTGCACTAGTCATGCCGGGCATTCGCATTCGCAAGGCATATGCGCGCATGCTTAGTAGAAGCCGGTGCTGGTACCAGGCCAGGCCAGTACCGGAGGTGCGAGGCTCGAGCACGCTTGTTGTTGGCCAGTCTCGCGTGATGAACGTACGAATCAAATCGAGGTACGTCAGTTATTAATGTTGCACATTTTGTGCCTTAATGGCGAATTCAAAGGTTGACAGATGTGCGTAATTTATTCGCGCCTTTTTTTTTTTGTTTGCTTTTTTGCGATTTTGTTTTTTGTTTTGTGTGAGTGAGAGAAGCCTCCTGCGGAAAAGGCTTCGTTCCATCCAGCTGATTAATGGAGTCTGTATTGTGGTGTTGAAAAATATCCGAAGAATATGATGAGGCTATCACGTATTTCATGATGGCGGAAATGATAAGCAAAATGAGAGGAGTTTAACTACTGGCCAAATATGTTGCATTAACCACGTCTACTAATAAATAAATAAATATGTAGGTAAATATTTACAATTGCATATAAATATTTAATAGTTATTATGTATAAAGTTACTTTTGTTTTTGAAAGAAATATATAACTTATTATTTAAATAAGTTACTCTTTAAAAACGTATTATCAAATGAATAGCAATATAATTGGTTTTATATATATGTATATATATATATATATATATTATTGACAGTGTGCCTATAAACTCAACCAAACCAAATTTCAGATTTTAGGACCCATATTAGTAAAGAAATCATGTAAACAAGTATATTTCCTTAATTTCACAAATTGTGGGAGTATTAGGTGGGCGTGGCAGATCTTTTTTTAGCACAAAATCGTCTCCTGCTAATTTCATTACAATCGGATGAACGGATTAGACGCGCAAAGGGTAGAAAGAAGATAGAAACAAACATTCTTTTATATATAGATTTAACAAAAAAAGGCGGCTTAATAGTTCGTCAAGGTCTCAGTCCGAAACCCCCACAACATAATAATTAAAAAAAAAATTCTTATTTATGGTATATACAAAATATATATATAAAAAATAAAATTTTTTTGCTTTACGATGTGTCATTTGCCCTTCATTTATTCTAATGCCGGACAGAAGTAAATACCCTTGAATAATGTTTCGTTTCGTTTTAGCATCACAACAAGAGAGACATGAAGTGTAACTGGACAGTAAACACTTCCACCTACCTAATAAAAGGGAAAAAGAATGCGGTTTTCGACATCGCAAATCATTGATGGATTCCCCTCCATGTGGGAATACAACTCGAGGAATCGCTGAGATTCTCTAACGAAGACTGCTTATCCTTATTTGGATGTTTTTTTTTCAAAATGTATTTGTGTTTGTGTTTGTCTATACAAGTGTCCGATTGTAACCGAATTTTGTTTACTTAACAGAAACCGAATTTTCGAATATTTAAAAAAGAACTTTATTAAATTTTTTTTTTTGTATTTACGAGTATATAAAAAATTATTTGTATTTATATATTATATTTATAAATAGTTTTCGACGCATCCATTAATCCAATTCATCCAGTTCATTCAGATCGTATATTATAGCCAGTCCATACAGCTAGAAATTATATCCAGTCAATTCAGTCCATCTAATCCATTTAGTCCATTTAATCTACTCATTTCAGTTAGTTCATTCTGAACTCCAAATCTATCCATTCCATGAAGTTCAGGGACAGAATGAACTAATTGAAATGATTGGTTGGAAAGGAATTAAAGTCTATCTAATCCATTTATTCCATTACAACCACTCATTTCATATAGTTCATTCTGTCCTTCCAGTCCAGTCCATCCAGTTCATTCAGTTCATTCAGACCATCCATTCTATAAAATCCATCTAGGCAAGCCATTCATTACAGTGTAATACGCTTAACCTTTTTTTGTAAAATGGTTCATATCGTCATCCTCTAGCTATTATATTATCGTAGCATATGCAGTGCTTGAGTAAGATTTAACAATAAGTGGGCGTGGCACACCGAAAACTTATGAACTATCTTTCCAAGTATTTCGACTAAAATAAACGAAGTTATTATGCTCCGTTGAGTGCATTGTGTATTTTATATATTTCTTTAATTTTTTGTGTATGCATTAAGTGGGCGTGAAAAATTATTTTATAACTTTAAACCTTTCGGAAACATCAAAATACACATGAATCCAAATTAAATGAAAATCCGTTCATTGGTTTAGGCGTTAAGTAGAACTAAACAAAATAATCGACATTGAATTTATAAAGCAGTTTTTAACCTATTTTAACCAAGAATTGAAAGCTTTTCTAAATTTATTCGATAGGATTTTAACTTAAATAAATTTCGGTTTCGTCATCAATTTCACGAATCTAATTTTTTGTTGGCCTAAGCTCAAGTTAAATCAGTAGTAAGTATGAATGTATGTTTGTATGTATGTCCGAATAATGTATTGCAAATCATCATGAACAATGATTTGATGATTTTCGTCTTTGTGTTCTTACCGTCGAAATATGTTGGTAGGTCCTTATGCGTGTATGTGTGTATGTGGTTTTGACTCTAGGACAGTAGTTTCGAGGGTTCAGCATATCCTAATGGGTCAACGTCACATAACAACAACACGTGCGAAAGTGTCTGCAAATCACCTTTACTGCTCTGCTTGAGCTTGTGTGTGGATTTATCGTCTAGAGGACTAAATACATACAGTCGTACATACATATGTACATATATATGTAGCTATGAAATAAAAATTGAGCGAAAGCTTGAATGGCTGCATGTCTTTTGGGCAGGAAGGTACAAACCATGCATGCATGTAATAAAAAAAGTAAAGAACGTAAATTACTCTCTAAGGTATAATTTGGTTACGTTGCTTGTATTTTGTTTTTTTTGTTTTTTGGTTTTGTTTTTGTATTGTGAACGATGAAATTTTTACAGTTGTATGGAGTTGGTTTCATCAAAAGGACAGACGTGCAGACGAATTCTTTCTTTAATATGTACAAATGGGCATATATGTTTATACATATATACCATTCTGCTCATTTTATATTTACTTGAAATACATTTAAAAAAAAATACAACTAACACTTCTAAATGCAATAATATGTTAACTTAAAGTTAAGCCCAATTACCCGAATGCCAATTATTTCAATATTATTTGTTTCATGTATATAAATGTATAATTCTTATTATAATCAAGCATATATGTACTTATTAGTAAAAATATATTTCTTTAAAGAAAAGCATTTCTATGACATACTCTAAAAATATTTCAACGAAACTAAGCTGAGCATTAATCTTAATTCAATTTCACAGTTCCCAAAAGAATTTTCACAACCGTTTCGCATTCCCCCTTCTCTTGGCCACACAAGTGTCCGGCTTTCAAATGTATGTCTGTGTGTGTGTGTGCGTATGTATGTCTAAGCTTCAGGGTGGACAATAAAGCAAAAATGACGCTTGGTGCTTCTTCAAAAAGTTTTCTTTTAATGTGAAATGATTTTTCATACCAACAACACATTACTTTTAGGATTTTTAATGCAGCAGTGGTTTTTCACAAACTTTCGCTGTCTCGTCCGAGCTGCATACGAGTACACACACCTAACTACGCTCATATGGTCATACGTTTATGGTACATATCGGAGTATGTGTGCTGACCCTTTCAATATTTGATATTCACCTTTAAATTGTGTGGCTGGAGGTTAGACAAATACAAGGTGGCGCAAAATAAGTCATCCGGCCTTCAGAATGTCAATTGTGGCTCGTGCAGTGTGTGCTGTTGCTCCGTCCTGTTGGAACCACATGTCCACCAGTCCTAATTCGTCCAGTTCGGGCAAAAAAAACTCGGTCAACATTGCCCTATAGCGCGCACCGTCCACTGTTGTCGTTTGACCCGCGGCGTTCGGCCCGATGACTCCTCCAGCGTGAACAGCGCACCACGCAGTCACTTTGAGCGGGTGTAATGGTTTTTCGTGCATCACTCGCGGATTTTCGGTTCCCCAGAAGCGATAATTTTGCTTGTTCACGTACCCGCTGAGGTGAAAATGAGCCTCATCGCTCATTATGATTTTTGCCAACACCACAGACGAATTGTTACGCAAAAAAATAGACACAATTATTCCGCGTTCTTGGGGAGTGTATCGCTCCATGGCTTATTCACTTGTATTCTGTATCTGCCTAGTCCACAAATGTCAAAACAGATTTGACATTGGCGGCCATTTGCAAAAATGAAAGCATCTTCCAATAGGGTGATTTCTGTTGCGCCACCCTGTACAAAAAAATTTATATATTTTTTAAATTTATACAAGTAACTACCAAGGAATAGTAGACCGCTTTAAGCGCTTGAGATGATTATAAGATATTGGTTGGAAAAATAATGGTTTTTTAAATTAAATTTGAACTAGTGAGATAATATTCGTCTACTATGCCGAAATGGAGTACCCTTTACTATTTAAGACACAATACATTGCAACATTTAAAGTGCCCAACAAATTGTATCAATATTTTATGTATTGAGAAATGTTTCTTAGAAATATGTTTTAAAGATGTTACAAAGTTTTTATCGCTTGGAAGAAGTGGAATATAGATCAGCATTACTATTTCAGCTTGTGTCTACTTTCTTTTTTTTATCTAATAAGGAAATAATTTCTCTATATTTTTTACCATGCCTCTATGTAATTTTTCTGGATGAAATCAAAGGATACTAAAATCTAATCACTAAAATTTCAAAAAATTAGTATCAAATTTATTGAAATTAACTTCCCAGCATGGAGAGGTAGTGCATCTTCTTATCGGATGCATTACCATAAATGTATGCGACTTAACGGCTATAAAGAACATTGTCCTAGAAATGTAATGTATCCTAACAGTCATTCTCATGTAATGCAGAAGGTAATGAATAGTATAATGAACATTACTCCATTCAGTAATATGTAACCGTACATGGTAAAATATGATTTTTATACCCGTCGCCAAGTGCAAGAGTATATTGAGTTAGTTCTCCATTTGTAATGCCCGATGGGAGGCGTGGTAGGTATGACAAAGTAAATATATATAAATGTTCAGCGCCGGATTCGGAGTCGATTTAACGATGTCCGTCCGTCTGTCCCAGCGATTACAGCCGTAATTTCAGAGCTGTGAAGTTTGGTATTTAAACTTCTATTATCCAAGCGTAGGCTAGGTTCTAAGATAAGATCGGACCAGAACTTCTACCCCCTCCTATACAAATTACGCCTTTCCAAGTGAAAACAAAAATTTGTATACGAAAAATTTTTTTTTAATTGTTAAAAATAGTTTTAATGTAAATACCCGATTCAAAATTGTTTTTTTTTACCGAAAAGGGGCATGATCCGATTAGAACAAAGCCCACTTATAACAGAGATATGTAGCACTTATGTGCTAAAAGTAGCAAATTTTTTTATATAAGCTTCGGCATAGCCGAAAATAATTCTCTTACTAATTCATATTTAACTTGACACTTTAGTCATTCGTTTACGTGGTATACAATGTTTTTAACATTTCTACTGATACATTACCTATTGCTTTACAAGGTAACATACTTTTTCGAAATTCATATTTGTCGATTACTCTTTCGCAGACGAAAAGTAATGCATTGCACACTCACACCCTGCTCGATTTAGTTGCATTCTATCTTTTGACAATTTTTAAAAAACGTAATGAGTTTTGAAATATTACTACCGACGAAGAAGTAATTTTTAAAACTTTATTTAAAAATTTTTGAATTTCCGATACATCGAAGATTTCAAGACATTTGATGGCAGATTCAGGTTCGACTGCAATGAATGCTTTAAAATGCGCTTTCGATTTATTTTGACATGAAATAATTACCAGAGAATGTTTACGAAAAGCCAAGCGTATCATGGAAGCACTCCATTTGCATACGACTATGTTCATCCAAATAAAGTCGTAATGACATGAATCCTGCCACACAAAAAAGTTAATGTCATGTCCAAAATAAAACTAATGCCTCAACGTGACAAACTCGACCAACCGAATTCTCAGAGGAACTAATTCATTCATTAGGCAAATATTACTGACCATCCAACCAGCCATCCATCCAACCATCCAGCCATCCATCTATGGGGCGATAGAAAACCTGACGTGGTGTGATATTTTTAGCTTTATGGGACAACACAACAACAAAAAAGGAAAGGGTTTTTTTTAAATCACTCTCAATTCATTTCACAGCAGCGTGGTTTGTTGTTTTATTGCTGTTGTTGTTGTGTTTGATGTGCTGATGTCACTTTTTGCGTCCACTGTAATCACTTCAAATTACGGCCAGATTAGACTCGAGGGAATTAACGTTTTTTTTGCTTTTATTTAATTTTTTTCGGTCGTTCTTCTTTTCTTATATTTTGTAATTTTTATTTTAGTTGGCATCACTGTTAAGGGTGAAGTTTGTCTTTTAACTTTCGCATACCTTATTTTTATTTTTATGTTATTATTTGGTTTCATTTTTGTTCACTCATTTCATTTCCGCTGTTTCGGACATCTTGAAGCAATTGTTGGCGACACATTCTGGCGCTGTTATCTCCATTCAAGGGACATCTTGTTTTCTCTGACTTGGGCTATGATGATGGCCGTGTCGTCTTCTTCTTCTTAAGTAATTTGTCCTCGTGGCGCTAATTCGCTGCGCGTTTCGCTCTTTTGTATGTACGGCCAAGAAATAAAATCCTTCTTATTTTTCTTCGCATTCGCCTTCTTCGTCTTCGTCTTCTTCTTCTGCGCCTTGGTCCTTTTGTGTTTGTGTCTGTCGCATCTTGTTCTTGCGTGTCTCTAATTAAAAAAGTGACCGCGCTAATTAGCCTCCAAGCGTTTTAATTTCGGCGGTTTGGGGAAGTTTGGAATTATAAGTTGTTGTTGTTGTTTTTTTTATATTTTAATTTGGGCATTTTACTTTGAGCCAGATATATGAGTGATGAAAAGATTTGCAGCATTTACTGAGATTCCATTTTTTTGTTGTAAATTTAAAACTAAATGCGAAATTGTTCTGTTTAATTGTTAGGACGAAAAATCAGGACACAATTCGTATTTCTTAAGTGTTGCGCAGTTTATTCGAATTTTTATATAAAGCACACATCATATCCTTGTACTATGATTTGTATGAAGGAGAACTACTGTGGGTAGTGTACTTTGGAGAATTTATTCTCTAACAATAATCAATATCATTTGTGCTGAAAATTTAACTTACAGATTATTAAAAATTTAGTTTTCAGTTGCATAGTTTTGTCTGTCTCGTATGTGGGACTTATCTGGAAGTTCAAAAATCTGAATTAAATTTTTGGAAGGATATTTTCAATATTTTGGAGAAAATAGTAAAAAAAACCGTTTGTAATGTTGCCGGTCTTTGTTCTCATTATAATATCAAAAAACTTTTTTTATTTAATTCAAATTTACCAATTTTGAGATCTCTATACACAGAATTATATACATATAATAACAAAAATATATTTGTATGCATAATGTAGTTAAATTTCAAAAATAACATATAACAAGATGTGGGTGGTTCGACAAGTACTTAGCCTCACCGCCCGATGAAGGCCTACTTTGCAGACCTCGAGAAATAATTTTTTTAGACGGGTTAAAGAAGTTGGAGCAGCTCATCGGCAAGTACATATATCGAGCGGACCACCTTCGTATATAGTGTTACGCCTAAGTGTTAATATATCATGACTGCGTTGATGTTATTTTAACATGGTGCAGAAATAATTTAATATGAATTGTAATGTTAGTTTCAGCATTTCTAAAAGCTTAGCATGAAGAAAGTGTTTATTTACATTATATATATATATATATATATATATATATATATATATATATATATATATATATATATATATATATATATATATATATATATGATATATGTATAATATAGTAAAATATTCCATGGTTTGTCAAACATATGCAAAAAGTATTAAAGTAACATTGGGTCTTATAAACTCCACATTTCGATTTTGTTTTAAATATTGTCAGGATTTTTTATCTCAACACTGATAAAATAATCCAGACTTAAAATACTTTTTTGACATTTTCGTTGGTGTTAAAATATATTTAATTTGAAAACTGTTAATTTAATGTTAATTTTACATGATTTTTTTTTGTATTATACCATATATTTATATTTATCCCTTATTTTGTAAAATAAGATGTTGCTTTTTTGTTGTTGAGTCCTCCAAAAACTTACAATTAAAAGTTAAAACCGAAAAATTAATTGCATCCAATCGACGCACAAATACTCTCATAATCACACTTCGCCAAAGCCAGACATAATATACAAAGACACAAGCGCACACGCGCACACACGCACACACGCAACCATTGCAGATGCTGACGACAATTGTTTCAATGCGACATAAAACATCACAAATGAAGAATTCTGCAAACATGTCACATGCAACCGAATCAATTTTCGCATCAATTCGCAACCATTGTGATCAAATAGCAGGGATGCATCTTCGACAACAACAACACGAACATTGAGGCGAAGACAAAAATGCTTTGTCAAGTTCGACGACAAAATTGCTGCAAGAATTTCGAAATAAGAAATTGCTGTGCGCGCTCTTGTGCTGATGCAGCAGCAGCACCAGCAATCCTAAGTTTGCTAAAGATAGTAATTAAAAGCAAAATCATCGCTTCCAAACGTTGAGACGGAGACTGAAACTGCGACTAAGACAGGAACAAGTGCACATGGACAATGGTAAAAACGATATTTCTTATTTGAGCAACATATTGAACCTGCATGGCAACATTACAAATAATTCTTTAGATAAATAGTTGCGGAAATTTAAAAAAAAAAAAAATGGGAACTCAAGAAGTTTAATTTCAACACTTGTAATAATTTGTTATAATAGATTTACATACTAGACTTAAAAAATAAATGAATTCAATTTTTACACAGACGGAACAATTCTATTTTATTAAAATTTTTTAAATTTATAATCTTTTATCGAATTAACACGGAAACTCTTCTCAATTTGAATTTAACATTTAATTGCAATCAGCTTAACGTTTATCCATTTAATTCGACACAGTTCAATATCAAGTACCTCCCTTCTCTTCCCTTCCCAGTCTTGTCATTTACTTTTTGAATTGTTTCCGCATGTTGCCCTCGTATGACATCACCTGCAAATGCGAATCTTACATTTAGATCTGTACTCGTACTCGTACACACCATTCAGAACATCTTTGGCGCGAGGCAGCACCCATGAAACTTCACCATCAGCGACATTTAACACGCTGCCGTCGTCTGCCCTCATAATGACTGTGTTTGAGTAAAAGTTCCAATCGCTGCGACAGCAGATGTCCATACAATAAATTAGCCACGAACTCAAATAAAAGAGAAATCACAAGGACAAGAAGGTCCTGCTAACGTTTGCAATCACAATGACGACGATAATGGTTACCGTTGACCAGAAGAATAGAAATCAATTAGCCAATTGCACTCGTAGTATGTCCTTTTGACACAAAAGACTTCTCCAGATCAAAGTGTATTCCAATACGAGCTGAGGGGAAGGGAGGAGATGACAAATATCATGTGCTACGTTGGCGAAATAATTTCTTCGAGTGCACACAGTTTTTTTAAAGTATTTGCAATGTTCTTCTTGACAAAATCCAAGATTTAGTAAGTATTTTGAAAATTTATTCTTTGTTTATAGTGTTCAAAAAGAAAACCACTTAGATTGCTAATCTGTTTAACCCACAACATGGAGGAAAATACTGAAAAACGAAGTTTCCAAATTTTATAAAAATGTATTTTACTCAATTCTGTATCTACAATTTTATTGAGGTTGGTATTCAGAGTGGCTGTCCGAATACACACATTGGCCTTTTGAAGGCCTTCTGTGATACCAAAAGGAACTGGTCCTTACTCCACTGGGTTTTCTTTAAACTATCTTGAGGATTTAATAAGCAGTATTATCTTTGATATCTCTATATTTGCAATTTAATTCACACAAATCTTTACTTACGATTGTAGGAAGGTAGGTAAAGTAGCTGTCCGAAGACACACTTAGGCCTATTGAAGGCCTTCTATGATATCAAAGGGCACTAGTCCCTTCTCCATTGTGTCTTTATTAACGCCTATTAAAGGCAGTCTCAAAGGGAACAGGTTCTTACTTCACTGGGTTCTCTTTAAACCATTCTGAGGATATAATAAACAATATAACTTTATATTTTTATTTATTCAATCTCTGAAATGCTGCCAAGAGAAATGGATCCACATGCAGTGAACCTCCTTCTGTACAGACCTTAATTTCTTCTTCTTCAGTATCTTGGAAACACCTGCTGTTATCAAAAATGGGTGCTCATAGTATTCTAGCGTGCCTTCCTATAAGTCAGGTCACTGTAAGATCCACAATAGTTCTTCTAGTGTCGTGCCTGTTTTGTTTTAAAAGAATCTAAGTTCGAATTTAGTTCCATTCCAGTCTACTTGTAAGACCGTTACAGGTTTACCTCCATTGAGTGTTTGCACTATCAATGGTGGACCTATCTATTAAAAATTAGCAAGACGTTGGTGACATTGGAGCTGATTTCTCTTCCTGATTTAAATCATTTCTTCGAAGTTTTTATCACTGGATATTAAAATATTTGTGTGAAAAAAGTCTAACTGGTGATCTATTAAATATTCTATCAAATCAATATAGATTTTTTTACTCTAAATAATACAAAATATATCAACTTAATATAACAAATTAAAAACAGATATGATAAAATGAATTCAACATCTCAAATGAGAGAGTGAGAAATGAAAAATCATTGTATTCTATTATCTAATTGATAACGAAAGGAAAATTTAAACAAACGAAAAAAAAAATGTTTGTTACAAACAGGACAATACCGAGAAAGAGAAAGACTAAAGAAATGAAACCGTAATTAAGAAACTCAAAAATGATTAAGAAACGCAAGGAATTCCAAGGGAAACTGAACTCGACGCGGCTTGTGCATTCATCATGATGATGAAGATGATGAAGATGATGATGATGATATGCCCGTGAGGTTTGTTACTTGAAATGAACGAAAATAAAGAACGTTTCGGAATAATTCCATTTGCAAGTGACGTGCGAGTAACGAAACAAAAGAAATTAAATTTAAAGAAGTCGTTACTGTTTTTTTTTCTTCTGTTTATCTGTTTGTTTGTTTGTGTTTTCTGCAATTACATGTTGAATTGAAAGTATCCTTTGGATTGGGGAAATAACTATACTATAAATGCAAAAAAGCATATTTGCAAATTGCTTTATAAATTGCTGGAAAGATGCTTTCGTTTTGACATTTTTATATTTAAATTTATTTTTCTTCTCTCGTTTTTTGTTGTTGTTTTTTTTTTTTGGACACTTCAGAACCCATGTGCACCCTTCACTGTCATCGGAGCAAATTGTTGGCAACAAAACTGGCGAGCAAATGAACAGGAAATAAAAGCCAAAGAACAAAAAATGAATAAATGAAGCAGAGGTGCAATAAAATTTCCGTACTAATGGCCAGACAGACGAACCAACAGACGGACAGACAGACAGACAGACAGAAAGGCGAAACAAAAAGACTGACTGACAAAAAAAAAGAAAGAAAAAAAAAGTCTCCTTGAATACTTCAATCTGACAGACACCAACCTTGCATTATATTGCGGATACGTACAAAATGCTGAAATGGTTTGTCCCAGCGTCCGCTCCTTCGTCCGTTCATCCGTCCGTCCGTTAGTCCGTCTCATTTAACTGTCGGACGTCATTATGACGAACGAATGATGCTCGTTTGACTGACATGACAAGTGCGAATGTCGAGCGGGATGCGAGAGCTCGGCATCCAGGCTCTCGCTCACCCCCCGCCCCCTTCCAGTTGGTAGTAAAACGGGTTGTAGTTAGTATGGGTTGGTTGTTTGGTGTCTAGTGCAAAAGTTGTGCTGTTGGCGCTGCCAACTTTTGGCCATTGCTTCGTTGGGGTTGGTGTGTGTCCTTTCGTCAGTTTGCTCATTCGTTTGCTGGGTTTGTTTTCTGTTTTTTGTTCTTTCGTTACGTTGTATTTTAATATATTTGATACAGGCCATTACTTTTAACGATTATTTTCTAAAGTAATTACGTTTCCAAGTACGACGTATTATGAAGAAGCAGCACCATCTGAACTTCAGCAGCGACTAATGCATATTATAATATATACTCTATATATGTGTGTATAATTTTAGTCTAACCGAAATGAAATAAAACTTTAAAACGGACTACCGACAGCTAAAACGAGATATGGCAAAAATTGTATCTGACGGATACAAGAGCTCGTTATATCATTACTTTTAATTTGTTTAATCGTGACGAAGAGAAGAAAGGAACAGGAGTTTTTAAGTGGTAATGGTCTGCATATAGGTCTTTAATTTTCTTGAAATTTAAAGAACTCAACATTAAAGTTTAAGTTTATTATTGGTATCTGTTATTTTATTATAATTATTTAATGAGTGAAAATCAACCATACCAAACGTAATTATTATTGGTATGGTACACCGAAATTCAATCCATGATCCAGATTACTTTTCTTTGGCTGGATTTGACGATTGTTGGAATTTTCAGGAGTACACATTTAAATATTAATTTAAAATATATGTTGGATTTTAATTTCAAAGCTCTTAATAAAGCGAGCAAGGCGATCCTCTTTCATTTTAAGCCATCTAAATTTACACTGACGGTTCCAAACTTCTGGAAAGAGTTGGGGTGAAGTCTACTCTGAAAGTCTAAACCTCAATATTTAATTTAGGCTACCTGATCACTGCAGTGTGTTTCAAGCAGAAATAGCCGCTATCCACGAGTCAACTTCATGACTTCTGATGAACAGGATATCAGGTATCGACATCTTTCATCTATCAAACAGCCAATCTGCTCTGAGAGCCCTGGAATCAGTTCAAATTTCATCAAAAACTGTCCTCAGCTGTTGTAAATCTCTTAATAAGATTGCGCAACAGCTACAAATCAAACTCTGCTGGGTTGCCGGACATAGGAAACTGTAAAGTTGATGAACTCGCTCGAGCGGGTACAACAAAAGAAATTCTACCCATCAACAAGGAATATGGTATTCCTCTATCAACATGTAAACTCCTCATCAGGGAAATCTCTATCTGGGAAACTAACTCCAGACGTATGGGGAGTAGTACATGCTACATATCGCATGTGATATGGCAAAAACTGATTCAAAAACGCACAATCGATCTAATCTCTCTAAGCAGTTCTCAAATTAGCACCATAGTAGGCGTTCTAACAGGACAATGTATCATATGTACTCATGCAAGAAGACTAGGTATCTTCTCAAATGACTTTTGTAGAAGCTGTAGAGATGTGGAGGAGGAAGAAACTATAACACATCTTCTTTGTACATGCCCGGCTTAGGAGAATACACGATGTATACATCTAGGGTAGCACTTCTTCGTAGGCCTAGTAGATATAACCAAATAGAATATAATTAATATTCTCCAGTTTATGAACAGAACAGGATGGTTCAGCTAGCGGTATAACTCGTATACCGCAAGGCAACACAAAGAGCTCCTAGCCTAACTAACAGCCATTACTAACTAACTTACTAACTGATAAAGTTTTGTTCTTATTTAAATTGATCAACCTCAAGTTTTTGCTCTTACTAAGAGATTACTAACTAACAAGTTTTTGCTCTTACTAAGGATAGAAAACTAAACAAACTTTATACAAAATAAATTCTTTTTGTTCAACGAAACATTGTAAATTTAATTTCCCCCCCCCCCCAAAAACCACTTAAATTATTTAAATGACATATTTACTTGATATTTAAAGAAAAGCATTAACTTGCTTAGATATGTTCAAACGTGATCGCAGTGAATTTAAATATTTATTTTAATTTGAAATTGAGTTATCGCCATTGAAATGTTTTGCCTGCCTGCCTGCCTGCAAGTGGTGTTGAGAGATTTATACGTTTGCATCAAACTGTGAGATAAATTACTGACAATAAATGAAAATCGAAAAAGTAATGAGATTTCTCCGATGTTTACACAAGAATGATGCTCAGACGCTGAAACATATTATTCTAAATTCTAAATTATTGTTTTTTTTTGTTCAATGTTTCCAAGTAGCAATCACTAATGAGGCAGTTTAGTTTAGTTTCTTTAAATAATTTGTGCTTAGAGATTTGGGCAATTTGCAACAAAGCGTCATTGTCTAACATCGAAATGGTATTTGCCACAAATACTAATACAAGTTACAATTGTGTTTGGCATTGGAAAATGTATCTACATACTCGTAGATAAAAGCCTACAACGATATCGAGTTGACCAAAGACTTGTGTGCTTTAAATAAATGCGCTGCCACATGCGGAACAAAAAAAATCGCCAACTTGAGCGCATAACTTCCAAATTCGTTGAGGATGCACAATCAACCGAAGCTACTAATTACTTTGATTTATGCATCCATTGTTTATTGTTGTTGCTCGGCTGCATTCGATCTCGAACTCGTTTCGAATTTAGTTTGCATCTTTGTTTTTGTATGTACACTTCAGTTTCAATAGCGCACATGTGCCCCTAGGGCCAGCCTAACGGAGTTTTTCATTGGAACCTCTGACAATTTGACAATAATAAAATATCAATTATTTTAAAATATTGTAATGTATTTAATAAAACGAAATTTTCTTAAAACCATACCAAGGAGCGATCCTTTTGTAAAAGAGTGCTCCAGATTATTTTAAACAATTAAAACTATCTTTCCAAGATAAGTGAAATTTGTTTTTTATTTACAATTCTAAAGTACAATTAAGTACAATTCAGAATTATAAAGAACTCTCCGGAGTAATTTAGATTACATCATTTGAAAAAAAAGCGTTCATTTCGAAATGCGCCTCTCCGAAGCATATTATAAAGAAGTACTCTGGAGTACACTCACTTGTCTGTTATATATTTTAAAGTCTTATATAAACCTTTTTATATTTAAACTCCAAGAATATGGAACAAAAAAGTAAATAAATATATTTCCCATATATTCTTCAGAATCGAATTCAGTATTCCATTTTAGCCAATAACTGGGCCGAACTTTTCGTGCAATCCAACCGATAATGCTGATCTTTCTTAAAGTTGCCATTGTTAAACGATCAAGTATTTCGTTGGCTTGTTACATATGTAAAGCTCCGCCATTACTTTAACATGAGACCGCATCAGTATCCAATGCACCAGCGTATCGCCTCCTTCGGTTGGTCACTGTTATTGCTACCGTTTGACCATTTAAGGCAACGAGAGGGCAGTCGCATGTGTCAACTTTGAAGAGTGGTCCTACATTTCTAAGCCAATAATCGAATTGGCTTGGACAATTGGAAATTCAAACTGTCTGTACTTATCGCAGACATACATACGAATACATTTGTATGTAGGTATATAGTTAGAGACATTTCGTCTCGACTGTAAAATACAACAAATACGATTAATGTTTATTTGAAAAACAATAATGAAATGTTTACATGGACGCCCGCTGCGATTTGCAACACATTTACGACTATATGGACTCGTTATTGTAACAATATTCCACGCGAAAACACTTCATAACTGAAAATAAACAACGGCGCGAACCAAGAACGAACAGAACAGACAAGTGATTGCAGTCAGCCACATTCACATTCACAGTCGACGGATGGAGGGAGCGATGCGTTGATGAGCCCACTCGCGATTTGATTATGTATTTTTGTATGGTTTGAGGTTAGTGTGCTTAGAGTACAATGGAGAAAAAATAGAACTATTAAAAAGAAATCTAAAATATATAATAAGAAATTTTAAACAAACCGAAAATTGATCAATTAAATAGTATTATTATATCTCGTACTGTGGACGTTATCATTGTTGTTGTTGAGTTATAAAAAAGGCGAATTTTGAAGAAGTTTGGGCCGGGGAAAAGATTTAAAAAGATTTCATCCGACGATAGCTTAAGGTAAGGTTGATGGTAGTTTATGGGGCTCAGCTACTCACGTGTGAGAAAGCATATTGGTACCTTTTTCTTCTCAAAACCATGTCGGGCAAGCACAAGCTGGGATCTACAGTTTAATGCTGAATTCGGAACTGAAACTCTTGATAATACAATTTTTTAAAATTGTCAAACTTTCCGAGAGGTGACTTTCAAGCAGAAAAATTAATATTTTTACTTATGTATGTACCGAGTGGAATTTGAACTTCCGGTTGAAAATGTACCGTGCTTACTCAAGTGACTAAATGTACTTAACCTACTGAGTTATGGACTGACACTAAATATGCACTACTTTAAAATACACGACTACGGAGCGCTCATGACAGTAACAAAATCTACTCCTGCACATTACCATTCAATCAGTTTGAAAGTGCATACAAGCGCCGAAAAAGCTCACATAGCTTTACATAGGTTAATACGGAGCGCTCCTTATAATACCTTATTATAATGCGATATGAAACTATGCGAAGAAAGTAAATTTTATTCATATTACAAAAGTATGTAATATTAGAATGGAGAATACTTTTACTGTTTGAGCTCTTTTAAGAGGTGTAATCTTTGAAATACGAAATATATTTTTTCGAGAGATTGGCGGTAATATAAGTTTAACCTTAAATATAGAGATATAATATAAATTGATTTTAAAATTTATAAATAAATAAAATTAATGTATGAAAGTAGAAAAGTGTTTAACTGCATCGAAAAAAGTAGTGCATAAAAAAAGTCTCATCTCATCTCATCTCGATAGGCTTTGTGCCATATGCCAAATTCATATTCGCGTTCTTCGAACTGTCAATGGTATTTCAGTTTGTTGACTGCGCGCTCGATCGGCGCGAACTGATCGCGTTGATGTACATTTTTCGTGTGCTATGTAGGCGGCAATAATTGTTGCCGATCCAATTCGTATTTGCTATTTTTCTTGCTTGTGGATCGCTTGATTGATGATTTGTTTATTTTGTTGAGGGAATTTCACTTCACACCACTAAACCGCAGGAGATATTTCAATGAATGAATTGCGCTCATATTCTAAACTGTTGACGATCAAAATTATTGCAAGTGTTTTTATAACAATGAACAATTCATCCGAAAATGATTTAATTCAGCGAAATTTGTTTACACGGTTGGTAAATTGTTGTTGTAGGAGAAAAGCGCAACAGAAATTTGGAATACAAAAATGCAGACTGATGGCAACTTTAACCAAAACGCGGGGTAGAGTAGTTTTTAATAAATTTTCCACTTAAAGTTAATGTTAAATTACTTCATTGTTTAATTTTCTATCATTTTTCGTTTTCTTTTTAATCACATAAGTACATATATTGTATATAATATTTATTTTATTTGGCATAACACGATAATTGTATATATAATGCCTTTATACAACTCATCATATATGTACCACTCGAGCAGAGTTTGCAAAACATTCTTAATAAATCAATCAACCGAAAGCAACAAGCAACAAAAACTGATTTATGGCAATTTGTTGGCGATGGGAAATCAAAATATTGAAAGCAAATCGCAAATAAAATCCAACACGAATCGAAGAAATTTTAACCAAATTTAAACAAATTTAACACAAAAACAAAATTCACCCATCATGCTCTACTGATGACTATGATGTGAAGGTGGGGGAGGGAGGTTGGGCACTTACAATGTAGCCGCAGCGCAGTTGAAGCCGTTCCGTTTGCAGATAAATAAATTCTTAAACGGAAAAAAATCAACGGCACACAATGTTGTCGACGAGACGCTGCTGATGCGGCTGTGGCTGCGGCTGCTGCTGTTCGATGATCATGTGTCCATCGACACTAGAAATAATTTCGAGAAAACTATTTACACAAAACCAGAATATAGAAAAGAAAAAACCAACAAAATAAAAAATAAATAAATAAAAATGGACGAATAAAATAAACAAATCGAATGTTAAATCGAATTCGAATTCGAATACGGAGTCTAATAGGTCACAAGTGCGGCTGATGTGCAGCATTGGTGGAGTGGAGCAGACATACTCGAATAGTCTGTAGGTACATGACGCGAGTGCGAATTACCATTTGACGGATTGTAAAGCAATCGGCAGGTTGTTAGCCACACAGCGGTGGAATATCAACAAACATACGAGTACATGCATTTCGTTGTTGCTCTGTAGGGTAAACCGGGCTACAATGATGAACTTTTCTGGGTTATAACAAAATATAGAATAATATTAAAGAATCTAAATTTATTACAAGTGGTAAGTGGTTTCACTTTGGCTTTTGTGGTACACACCTAATGAATATTTTAAAACTAAAACAATTAAAACAAACCATAGTTTATAATTCAATTGTTTTATTTTCCAGATATTTTGTATTCGGATTGATTTCCATATTAAATCGCCTCAGTTAAAAATAACAACTAAGGAAAAACATTTGATTATTTCGCCAATATTTCTCCTTAAAAACTGAGTTTAGGTATTGTCAACTTCACAAAAAATGGGAGTAATCACTCAATTGGATCAATTAAAAGTCCACTTTTAAAAAAATGCCAGATCAATTTTACGCCCACCACCATTCCTCAGGAACTTGATTATCTAAATAGAAAACATATATTGGGATGCACCGGGAGGAATAATAGGGTATACAAGATATGACACGCCTTTTTTTTGCCCACAATTTTTTTAATTAAATGAAAATATTTGTTACATTGTTACTCCTAAAAATTTCAAATTGTTTGTGGTTGGAATGCAGTAACTCATAATCGCAACAAAAATGAGGAAAGGAGTAATAATCTAACACATATTTATATTCAAAACAAAACCAGGGAAACGACCAAAAAACATATAAACTGGCGATAAAAGTATTAAAATTTATATTTTTTATAAGCTCACAAATTGCGAAACCAGATTTTGATAAAATTCTGGTTATAGATTCGAAAGTTTCTCCATTTTAAAAGATTAATAGAAATAATGAATTACCTAACATATTAACAAATTAGTTTTATTTAAAATTGGCTTTAACGATTTTTGATTTAGCTAGAAGACATCCGAAATATTCCTAAATGCATTCGATTAGT
The DNA here is from genome assembly GCA_949127995.1 of Suillia variegata. Taxonomy (NCBI): domain Eukaryota; kingdom Metazoa; phylum Arthropoda; class Insecta; order Diptera; family Heleomyzidae; genus Suillia; species Suillia variegata. The sequence continues at coordinate 19,973,940 of OX421844.1, forward strand.
GAAGTTTTGAATTTTAAACATTTTCGAATATAAGTTGTACAATTGTGTATTATTTACATACAAGTATTTAATCTCCAGATGGTTTTGTTTTTAAATTAAATAAACTGAAATGTATGTAAGAATCTAACATGTTTCGAAAACGTTTAGCTTGATAATGCCAGTAGCTCGCATTAGCCAGCTGAACTCTCTCTCCTTATATAGTTAAAAAATAAAAGTTTCTATAGACGCCATATACCAAGCATACCCGTTTTTACTCTATTCGTGCTTGTTTGCGTATGTGATTGAGTAGAAATAATAGGACAGGAGTTGTTGGTTTAGAACCGCGCCTTATATGTATTTAGAATGAAAAAAAAAAATTAATGGGAGGGAACCTGTTGCGCTTGTTGAGAACCAAATTGCGATTTACTTAGCGCTCGCCGTAGAGTGCAATGGGCGCGTGTTGTCAAATTGGGATAGCAAGTGCGAATGGTTAATGACAATAGCAAAAGCAACAACAGCATAAGCAATAACAACAACAACATGGGATTTAGTGCGCGTGAGTAATGGCTCCAAATTGGTGTTGATGGAAACTATTCAAATCTCGACCACACATACGAGTACTTCCAAACGCAGGGAAATTCGTTTAGACAGATAGACAGACTGACAGACAGACAAGTGTGCAGAGACATGTGCGACGTCTACATATTGTATCTCGAGGAAACGCATTAGTATTTCCATTGCGAAGGTCGATCTGATGTGACTAATTGTGTTTATTCCACAAATATTTGAATATGCGTTAGATTTACAGTGCATTTCGCTTTGATATAGGCACATTTTCAAATTAACTTTTAGAAATTTGTATGCTTCGTTTTAATTTATTTTTAAAATATTAATTCCATTGAAAAATCGTTAAAGACTAGCTCTATTAATTTGTGCACAAGTGCGTATATTGTTAATACACTCATACATATGATATGTGTGTGTAAATAAACACTACGGCGTGTATTTATTAGCATTGAATCGGTGCTGCTTGTTTTTTTTGTTGTTGTTTGTTTTCTGCAATTGAAAATGTTTTCAAAATAATAAAAATTATTATTTATATTCCGCTAATTGTTGTATTTGGCTTCGTTCATAAAAACTGTTCGAGCAGAGCGCTCATAAACTTTGGTACGCCTAATAATTCATGTCAGATGAGCGTTCAATAATTGCGCTCGTTCATGGAAATTAATCTTCTCACTTGCTGATTGAATCGCGAAAGATAAGCTCGGCACGGAGGGGAGGAGTTGCGGAGCTGGCACGTTTCGGGCCGTTGAGATTTTCCATGCGCCAAATTTGAAAATATGCGAAAATGATTCTTTATTTGTGTTTATAAACTGATTTATGCATGTGGATGTGCTCAATTTTTGTTGTTGTTGTTGTTGTTGTTTTTGTTGTTTATTTTGACAGATCTTTAATATGTTTAGGACCGCATATGTCCATCATAAAAACCAAAAATTGTTTACAAGTATTTTTTCCGGCCAAACAAGCAATTCCGGTTGTCAATTGCTCATGGCAAGCGAAAATCTCAGATGAGCTGAGTTAAGAAAAGTTTTCTTTTGTTGGTTTGTTATAGGCTAACGAAAAAATATGTTAGCTTGTTCAATTTGAATGGTATTCCTTTGGAATTGTTATTAAGCTAGTATTTGACATAATGCTTACAAGTCGACGCTTTCTTGGCAGCATCATAAAATATGTATGCATGCTAATGTCAGGCTTTCAGTGTTAATCGCGCATTTTAACAACATGAAAATGGCCTAAACGGTTGGCAAATCGCCGCACAACATCTACTGGCAACAAACACACACATAAACACAAACACACACACACACTCGCAACGATAACAATCGCCAAATGTGACCAACAACGACATAAGCAGCAACACAAATAATTCTTTTAATGAGATCGCAATCGCAGTGCATCGCATCGGATCGCTTAGGTACTCTTGTCCGTAATCTTGTGGAACACTTTGTGAAGCGATGCGCGCATGCGTGAAGATGTTACGCCAACTGATGTTGCCTGGTGCTGTTACTGCTGCTGCTTTTGCTTTTGCTGTTACCGTTGATGTTGCAGATGACGATGATGAGGATCGCTTTGCTCCAGCAACATCGATCGATCGCTTGCTCGTTCGACTCATCGATGGAACGATCGACGAGTTGTAGCTATGCTCAAAGTTGTTCATGTTGCAGTCAATGCCGCAGTTGCTGTCTCTGACGCTAACGCTGCAGTGTAATTGTTGTTTTTAGTTGCTGCTGCTGCTGCTGGCATTGTTGTTGCGCCGTTGCGCAGTTGTTACCGAAATGCTCAGCATGCTGAATGCTTACAAGGAACGTAAGACGTCAACTTGTCAACGAGTTTTTACTGTCGACAAGGACATGATCGAAAGACGATGCCGAACATTGTTCCAACACGGAATTGCTTTGTTCAAGAATTCCAAAAATGACACGAATGTAGATTGAAGCAAAAAACGCCAACTTCGACAATGTTTAATTTAATTTACAAAAAGTTTTCGTCGCTGTTACTTGTTATCTATTAAAATTCCAAAAAAAAAAAAAAAAATGGAAGAAGAAAAATAACCGAACGAAACATTTTTAAGTCATTGCAGTAATAGATACAAAAATGCAGCATGAAGCATAATAAATCGACTATACTAATAAAAATAAAAAAGTGTTCATCAATGCACTAAATAAATTTATTATATATTTTTTTTATATTGTTTTTTTGTCAAGTAAACTTTAATATTTAGAATTTTATTTTAATCGGCCAAAAAATTAAAAAATAAAAAATACCATACAACATTTTGAAGATACACAAAAGAAGTGATTATTGTAGCATATACTCGTATGTGTCATGAATCTTTATTATAAGTGGAATCGTATTGGTTGAAAAGTATAACAAAAGTTTCATTCGAAATCGTTATGCGCCCATATCCTACAAAATGCAAAAATCTAAATTAAAATACAGCATTTTCTTACAAAAAAATAAAAATTTGTATAATTTTAGTATTTTGAATGTTAGAACCATACATGAGGGTTCAGACCGCCAGAAAACGTATTTTTCAGACGGGTTAAAGAAGTGTGAGCATCGCTGGGTCAAGTGTATCAAGCTAAAAGAATACTATGTTGAGAAATAATAACCACTTTTCCAAAATTTTAGGTTATCTTTTGTAGGATAAGTACTCATCGTACCACCCACTTCTATATTAACATTATATGTTCAGCGTGAACAAATTCTTAAATCAAGAGAAGACAGCTTATCGAAATATTATTATTTGAATACGTTTATATATGAAAACTAACACACATAAGCAACTATCAAATCAATCCAGTGGCGATTTGCAAAATAAATAGTTTCATAGCTCATGTCGCCTTGATAGTATGATTTTGACAATGATTATAGTGTTTAGTAAGGAAATCTACCGTATGTCAATAAGTTGTTGGTTTAATTAAACGCCCACCGACGTATCTCTAATGTGAAAGTGTATTGTAACTATATCTTTCCTTCTTACAAAAAGTGGACATGATTGGTTTTCTACTGCCGGGTATTGAAAGCTAATATATATGTATATTTTTATATATTGAAACATTTGGCACGTCTCTTTGGCGCATTTCGTACATCCAATTAGGTTCTTCTTAGCATATCGCAATATAAAATTAATTTTAGGATATTGAAGATTAAATATCCGTATCTTTAAAACAACAGTTAAATACTTTTATGTTTTATGACAATTTTACTTATCTGTACTGTAAGTTTTCCACCAATTTAAGAGAAAGACAAATTTCTATTAAATACACAAATTAGAGTTAAAGTATTTAGAGATATTTAAAATAAATTACATAAATTATTCATTTCACCAATTCTTAAATTATAGTTTCGTACTTTTCGCTATAGTTTTATATTTTCAACAAACTAAGAATTGTTTGTTCTTCAAGGCGAAACTATGAAGCTCTTATCTGTGCTTTCTACCCAGAATTCCGGAATAAATTGTTGTTATTAGTGAGACATGACGAGACGATTAAAAAAATGTTGCTGTCATCAAACGAAGACAAACAATATTGGCCTTACATCAGCCAGACGTGGTTAACATCAGCAAAAATTCAGCGGCCAATGGACCAACATCGTGCAACTGCTACGAAGGTTGCCATTTTATTCGTTAAGCTGTGTCCATAAAGGGAAAATATTAAAGTTTTGCTTTTGATGTCAAATATACACAACTAAAATATTGTAAGAAGAATTGCAAACAATTTTCTTTGGCAGGATGAAAAGAAAAACAAATGCATATATTGTTTGTTTAAGTCTTTGCGTGTTGACGAATTTCAAAGGTTTCATACTCTGTCAGTTGAACTAGTCGTACGCAAAGATTTAGGAAATTCTTTAAAAGCAAAAATGCCTTGAAAATATCGAAACCTCGAAATTGCTTGACCCTCGATAAAGAACTGTCAACAAATTTATGAAACATAACTTTCGGGTGCCTCGAAAATCTTCAGGGCATATTAGTATCGAAAATAGTTTTGAAAAGATTCAGTGTTGCTAGGGAGTTCAAAAAATAATTGTAATATTAAAAGTAAAGTTTGGATTTGGTTTCAAACCTCGTACAAAATTAGCCTTAAATAAATAAATAAGAAATGTTTCATAAGCTGACATACGTGCTGGAACCAAAACAAAAGACAGGCAGTACTAATTAGAAAATAACATATGACAAATTTAATTTAAAAATTACATCTGGTAACACTAATTCGAACAGCTTAAAGTTGAAAACAGCTGACAGAGCTGTGAAATTGTTGAATTTCACAAATGTTTTCGATGTTGAAAAAAATCCTTTCCAGAAAAGAGGCTCACAACTTTTCGATCTATTCGGGTTTTCCAGATTTTGCGTTTACAGGAATCGCCCTATAGATTATTATTTTGGTTTAAAATTTCTGAATTACGCATATCCACTGTATTATTGTTTCATTGTCTCTAACAAATTGAATGCTTTTTCAGAAAGAGGTCCAAACATATGTAAATAAATCGAAATGACACGACTAGACGGAATAAAAAACAGTTGATTTCGACTATAAACCGCTTATATAATTGATAAACATGCCAATTTCCGTTATTATTCACGTTTTCAGTATAAATGTTTAAACGGGAAAAACAACTCTTCGTGTTCACAGATAATTTTATTCTGTTCAAATATATTTTCAAATGACATGACTTAAAAGTAAAAGCTATTGTTTCTATATAAAATCAATAAACATAAAGTGTTAAGGTATCAAGTATAATAACTTAAATATTACTGACATCTCATAAACTAACTATTACTACAAATGGTTAATGTATTCTTAGTTCGCTCATTCCCTGTTTCCGGAAACCTTTATATCTTGAAGATTACTTTAAAGTAGGAGTACTCCCTGTTATCTTACTGATAGATATGAAAAACTCACACTAGAAAATTGATGATATCCTTTTATTTATTTCAAATTAAAACTGCGTTATAACTACGTTCTAAATAGTAAATAAAATATTATTATTCACTATTAATAAATAGTTATGAACGCAATGGAACCGGCCTGTAGAATGAAGCCACTCAACCAAACTCGTACGAGTATATCGATTTTCGCCAAAAACAATAATCGCCAATCTGAGATCATGGAACGATGTGTCTATGTGTGCATCGGTAAATCAAATGTTTAATCGATTGAATTAATTAAAAAATATACATATTTGCCTATAAAACGTCGCAGCGTAAACGAAAGCACCGCGATGCGATGCGATGTAAATTTCCGATCGCCTTCAAATACGATCGAGACACATGCGATCCGCTCGTATCACAAGTTATCCAAGCAGCCTACCTGCCTACCTAACATACATACATATCTACCTACTGAAGTGCTGTAGTCGGTAGCTTGCCAAATGGTAGCAATCAACACTGTGTTGTTGTGTTGTGTTGCTGTTGCTGTTCCGCCAACAGTAACAGCAGCAACAGCAGCAACATCATCAATGCCAGCAGAGCGCAGCATGAGACCGCGATTTGCAACCGTTGCAACGCGATGTGTAATATGCGAGTGCGTCCATCAAGCCCACATGTTTCGAATGCGCAGCGACGCAAAATTGATCGCGCTGTAATGCTGCTCGCATCGCATCGCATCCAGCCAGCATTAACAACAACGCCAGTATCTGGGCAGTGCGATCGAAAATGGATTTGTATCAATATCGACTCACTAACATGATTCCAATAAATTAATATACATACATACATGCCAAGCTATGCCAAACTATGCTGTGCTTTGCGAGCAGCGACCAAACAAGGCTGAACGGAACAGAGCGCAAAGCATTTACGGCAACACTGACGAAAGTCGAATGTCGAAACTGGCGCGAGGTATGCCAGGTTGATAGCCATCGTCGCGGACAGTGGCGTAACTAGTCTCGCTGTCACCGAGGGCAGACATCAATGGTGTCGCTCCTTAAAAATCGAGACTACATTTTAAGGCTGACACCTTTTCTACAATTTATTAAAGAATATTGTTTATATTTATATTTTTTTGAATATTAAATTAATAAATTAATATTGAGGATGTCATATTTTATTAAAAGTTTATTTTTTTTTTGACATCTGTCACAATTTTAAATCCAATGTTCTATGGTTAGTTTGTAATGGCTGTCTCTTGAAAAGAGACCCACTGAGGCTATGAGCCCTTTCTATATTCTGTGGATGCTCTCATCCATTTTATTAATTTGACTTATTGTACAAATTTAAACTTCAAACAAAACATGGATTAAGTTCCGTTTTAGTTCAACCACCTAGTCTCTAGTCCCACTAAAACGAATTCCCCGCTACGACCATTTGGGTGAAGGTTTAAAGATGCCTTCTTTTTTTCACTATCGTTGCCGTTGCTGCTCCTGCTGCTGCTGCCACTGATGATGCAGTAAAAGAGCCATCGCTGTTACTCGATGGGATCCTTGTAATGCATCTCTGCATCTTCGACATCAACATACATACATGATGATGCATGTGCTTCGTCCGTGAGTTGTGATCGTGTTAATGTAAATAATGGCAAATGAAACGCAGATGTAATTAAAATCTCTATTGGGTTTCTCGCTCTTTGCTCGGCACATGCAAGCAAGTCGTCGTCGTCGTCGTCGTTATGCCGAGATTTTGTCTGACTGATAGAAGGACGAAACTCACACGCAATCTGTACTGTGAGAAGTTGACAAGACGATGACATCTGCACGGATCTTATATATGCATAAACATACAAGTTTACTTTTGGGTTTAACTATTAGTTAAGCATTAGTAACATTTTTAAGATAGATTTTGAATTTTTATAAACATTTTATTTTGCTATAAAGTATTTTCATCTAACAATTCTTTTGATTACTATAGTAAAAGATTAGAAATTCGTACTTTTTAGTCAGCTTATGCCGACAATTTTCAAATCTCTCTGAATGTACCATATTCGCATCTAAGCCAATCAACTGATTGAGATGAATTTTTAGGAAGTTGTTGTGCTCAAGCCAACCTTATTTGTTAAGTTAAGTGCAAATAATTTAAAAAAATTGATTTCTAAGTTGGTAAGGTCATTGTTTACAAATTTACTAAAAATGGGCGTGGTTGGATTAATATAATGAACATTTAATAAACACATATAAAAAGAATAATTCTGTCATTGCCGAAGTAATATGAAACTAGTAAGAGATTGATCTTTTTGTCTCCTACTCAGCAAACAGAGTCTAAGTTGTAGGATGGACAAGATCGGACCAGAACTTTTACCCCTCCCACATAAACAACCTCCTTCCAAGCTTATAAATAAAATAGTTCCAGTGAAGGTATCCAATTTAAATTCAATATATAGTGATCTTAAAAATGGGCGTGATCAGATAAGAACCTTGTCCAGCTCCCATACAAACTGCCCCTGTTGTTGCGAATAAAAAATTATTCAAAATAGTTACTGTATAAATAATCAGTTTAAATTCGGAATTAGTAACATAAAACTACTAACCTAAAAGGGGCGTGATCCGTGCTAAAGAAGTACATTTTTTAATGTCACTTTAATGGCGGAGGGTATATGAACTTTGGTATAGCCGAATATAATTCTCTTACTAGTTTTTTTGTATCAATGGATCAACGAAGTTTTATTTCTGAGGATTTATTTAATAGCTAAGTTTTGTTCTCTTGATATTTCAGGTTGTTAAGAACCATATTCCAAACAGTTTTAATAAAGTTTCTTGACGTTTCTAAAATTAAAGTTAAAGGATATTCAATGTTATATAAATGAATCATTTAACTTTTATAAATATTTTAATGAATAATTGTAATGTTTTAAAAAAACAAAGACATTAGTTTTTATTTTGTGCAAAATTTTTTAAGCCAAAAACTTCCCAACTTATTTGATTCTTTGGATATCTTTTGGTGTCGTCGTGGCCATCTTTCAGTATTTCGCCAGTGAGGAATGTTTCGCCTCTGTTAATATGTCAAAAACCCTGCGAACACATTCTACGGCCTTCTGTTATTTATTGCCTTAGATGCTGGAGATATAGCGCCAGACATCAACAGCCAAACACCAGTGCTGCTAAAGTACAACAACAACAGAAACAACAGTAACAACAACCACAACAAAAACAAAACATTTGTGCTGAATATTTGTTTTGAATACCCTGAATCTCATGGATGATATCTTAAAAGTGAGATGTGCAAGAGAAAAAGGCAATCGCAAGAAGTGAAGTCAGCTCAGACGGACGCAAAGTTTGTAGTTCTAAGGCACCCAAATCCAAGCAGGATTGTATCGATGAATTGTTGATGATGAGCGCCGAGACTTCGAATATATGCAAAGTGATACAACAACGTTCGAAGTTGTGAATCTTTGAATAAAATCTTGACGAAATTATATTGAACATTTGAAATAGTTTCACTTGATTACCAAAAAAATAACAGAGAAATCATCAAATAAGAAAATATGAAAACAAAATAAAAGTATCTCTCCGCTATTGTATTGTGAGGCAACAATAACAACACAATCAACACATTTAACGTAAAATCACTTGTAAAAAGTGTCAATCAAGCATCACAAAAGTCAAATGATAACAAGATTTTCGTATTTCGTTTCGTCTACTTGAGTTTACAAAAGTGAAACGTCATTTGTTTGGCGTACAACCACAAACTGAACAAACTGAAGTAACACGCTGATCACGACTTAGATTTTTTTCACATCTCATCCAAGCTCTAGTCGAACACGCCAAAATCAAAAATCATTTCTTCAATCAATCAAAGCTTCAATTGTCTCGTTGAGTTCTCGAAATGGGTTCAGTTTTGGTCAACGCGGACGCGGATCCGAAAGATCATGCGATCATCGATGCGATGTGGTGCGTAAAACACTTAAGAAAGTGTAGGAACAGTTTGATTCGGGAAATGTTTTTGTTGTAGTAAATTTATTTCTTTCTTTTTAATAATTGTACATGAAATACAACAAACATTTTTATGCACCACCAGTGGTGCATATTGGTTTTGGGCCAATGTTTGTAACGTAGAGAAATACTCAATATAGATATAGTCATATATATTGGTCAGAATCAAAGACTGAGTCGATCTAGCCATGTCCGTCTGTCTTTCCGTCTGTCCGTCTGTTTGTCTGTCAGTATTTCTTGTAAAAGCAATAGCGAGAGAACCATTGGAGACATTAAGCTGAAATTTCGTACACATACACGATATCTTAACCACAATATGAGATATAGGGTTTAAACTGTGTATACAATTTTATGTTGTGCTTATAAACTGATAAAATTTTGGAAACGATTAGGGTGGTTCAGGCTTGTTATTTTTTTTTAATTATATGTTAAAATGAAGCTCTTAAAACTTTAATTGGTTATTCTAGTATACAAACGATCTTAAATAAATATAGTAATCAATTAGGGTGGTTTAGGATTTATAAAATCAGTGTGGTTCAAGATGTAAAAACATTTTAAATTTATTCATTTTTTATTTAAATAAAATGTATAATACAATTTTTTATATCATGAACCATCCTACTGTGATTGTGATATTTATTATTATTGTGGTGCATTTGTAATGGTCGGTAGGACCTACTATAAATTATTACTAATTTGTTATTGTCATGAACATTTGACAAGGTAGTGCAACCGCATGCTTATAAAATCTCGTATATAGTATATGGAACTATTAAAGCCAAAATTCAATAAATGTCGGAAAGTTGATTGTGAAAAGATATTCAAAATTATTATAAAATAATTAAATGTTATTGCAACAATTTGCAAATTTGTAACTCTTTCGTTGATGTTATTTGAATAAATTTAATTTAATTATAAATATGTCATTCCATCAATCATGTGTCAACAAAAGTTTTCTAAACGATGAATTGCATCTTGCCGGTCAGTGATCAAGAGTATCGGCATCAATAACATTTTTTTTGTTCATTCACTGGTATTTATTGCGCATTCACAAAACCTGTCTAAATTTATTTAAACCTAAGTAAACAAATAGACAAGTACATGGGAATCCAAATTAAAGTGTCTCTCGATATCGTCAACATCATCATTCGATGCAGTCAACGCATTCGTTTCACTGATGGATTCCGTTGAATTCGTGCTGCAAGCGTCGCACTATCGATATCGAGGAGTTGGTCTACTACAGACATACATTCATAATATTTATGCTGGAATACATCATCACATATACATGCATACATACATATACAGAGATACATTCGATCGTATTCGCACTTGAGATCATTCAAGTCACTCAGCGGATTCGATACCATCAATGTCATTATCAACATCAACAACATGATCGGACGAATTCCATATGCAGCGATCTTTCGGTTCGTTTTAACAACAACAACAAACACAACAGCAATAACAACAACTGCACTCAATCAGAATTTTGATTATTTTGAGGTGCTTCATCAGTAAAGGGAATAACGCAAACAATTATTGACAATTGGACACAAGTTGCAGTTACTGACACATACTCATACTCATGCACTTTATTGCGAGACAATGCCGTTGCTCTACATCTGCATACATATGCAATTCGAAGAAAAACCTCTTCAGTTTGTAGGAAGCTTGAATCGTATGATGCTTGTTAGCCTTTAGTTTTTAGCTAGTATAATTATGATCTCTTATGAATGTGAATTTAAATGTACAAAAAAAAAAAAAAAATTAATTTTGTTGTTTTGGATTTGATCTTCACATGAATATAATAAAATATATTTTTTATACATTAACAAGATAAACTTCTTTGCAGTAAGTAAAGTTTGTTAAGTTGTTTCTCTTTTATATTGAGACTAGCTCAAAGTACCCGGCGTAAGATAATTTGTTAGCCGAACTTCCCGTTACTTGCTGACGTTGTGTTTCTGAGTTACGGCGGTAAGCGTTAAATTGATCCCACCATTCCATTTTTGGTGAGATTTCGACAGTGCCCATATAAACTCAGATACTAATTCAGATTTCTAGGAGCAGTATTAGCGAAAGAAATTTATATTTTTACTTAATTTCAATTCAAGCAAATTGTGAGTGTAATAGGTGGGCGTGGCAGATTTGTTTACCATAAAACCTTACCCATAGCATCTACCCAAAATTATATAGCAATCGAATGAATGGTTTAGACACGAGTAGAGTACAAAGAAATAAAGAAAGAAAGAAAGAAAGAAAGAAAGAAAGAAAGAAAGAAAGAAAGAAAGAAAGAAAGATGAAAACAAATAAAGATAGAAAGAAACAATACCTTTTATATGTGTATGTATAGATGTTTGTTTATCAAATGTTTAATGAAAAAAAATAAATAGTAATACTGTCATCAATACCTTCCGTACCTTCAATATTAAAATGATAATTTATCAACGACTCCAGCGTCGAAGTTGCTACAAAAATAAAAAAAATAAAAATTAAGTATATACGAGTACGTTTTTAAATTCAATAATTCAAGCAATTCATCAAAACGTACGGGACAGATGGATGCGGATTCGTTGCAACACGCGTGCCAAGTATTCCGCGTGCATACCATGCAGGCTTCACGCCAGCGCACATCGTCGAGGTAAATTTTTCACACTCAGTTGTGGGGTGGGCCCGTTCGATGCGTCGTCCGAACGGGCACATTAATAAAATGCCGCCAAGTGACAAACCGACCGCAACTGTCAAATGGACGAGTGCGGATGCAATTTTGGGAAAGGTGTCGTCGTTGTTCGCGATTGAGTGAGGTGAATGCAGAACCGTGACACACAAACGATAACACCAAGATGTGTCACTGCGATGGAAGACAAGAGTTGGCAATCGGTTGCATGGACTACGACAAATGCACTACAATCGGGTTGTCTTTTTTGTTTTATTTCGTTTGGCGCTCTTTGACACCAGGAAGAGGTTTTATATAAAGTGGTGTGATCGGTCTGTCATGGTAAGTAACCACAAAAATCGATTTTGTGTCAGTAGGATAATATCATTATTTGATCGCCTCAGCTTTCAGATTCAAAAGCCAAATTATATGCTCAAAATGATATGCCCAATGCGTTGGTGGGCAATTGCATTTTTGTACCATTGATTATGATTGGCACTGTATGTCATTAGTGGCCAAATGCAACAAGCATCCAAGGCTTGGTTCTGCTTGAGTGCCAATTTTTCTTAAAGTGAAATGCCATCAACCTTCTCCTCGATTTGTTGATTGATGGATTTGTTGTGATGTCTGCGACACTTTCTTGCTAAAAGTATGCAAAATTTTTATTATCGATTGAGAAGTATTTTTCAGAATGACAACCGACTACTAAAATGCATTAAGGACTTTATTCGAAATAACAAAATATACTTTTATACTATTTGTTTATTGCAATAAATTAAATTACGAAACAACAATAAAATATCTTCGCTCGTAGGTTTAAGTAGTTAAGATAACAACAACATATTCTCAATCGAATGTTATATTCAAATATATTTGGAAATTCTTTTTATATTAAAAAAGTAATTTAAAAAAAATTATGTGAATAGAAATGGATTATTTTAATTAAATTAAGTATGTCTATATAAACATCCACAGAGACTTAAAAATCCTAACCATAACGGATTAAATCTTGAATCTTACCCAGAAGTGCAAGATGAAGCTAATGTCTCACCCAAACATTCTAGCAATAAATTTACTAAGACATTTGATTGATTGAAATGCGTGTGTATTTATTTGCCCAAACCATTGGAATCAGGCAATAAAACCAAACATTAAAATCATATACTTAGTTTAAGATATGTATATCATAAATCTGTTTAAAATTGTTGTTAGATAAGTTTAACTCAGATGATTCAATAAAAACCAGGTTAAAAAATAAAAAATGAAAACAATTGACTTAACAAAATAATAAATAAGTAAAAAGTTTAACCTTTGACTTTTAAATTGAATTGAGTATAACTTTTGTAAAAATATTTTGATGTTTGTCATGCAGAACATTTTGATTTACATATCTAGTCATGAGCGAAATGAATTTCATATATTCTAATAATAAACCTTTTATCATTAACAAAATATAAAATTTGATGGTTTTTTATTTTTAATTTTAGAACATAAAATTTGCAACAATTACCACTGCAATAAACCGTAACACTAGGGAATGGAGTTCAATGCACACGCTTATTCCTACTGGCCATTAGTTTTCTAGAATATGTTGACCCATTATTTTGAAGTTTTAATAGTATTTAAAAAATCGGTCAAAAAAGACTCAGAAGAAGGGTAGTCAGATGGTTAATACATTCTGCATTTAATTTTGCTGTATGTCACTGAATACATCTTAAGTCACAGAGGAATAAATATAATCGATTTTTAAGTTATATTGGGAGATATCATGCCAACTTTTAGAGACCATTAAAAGAAATATAAGATCTAATTTTGCAAAACCCTTTACGGATTTTGTTCTTCTAAAGTTCTATTTTCAGCTCGCGTTTGAATTATTGAGGCTCAAAGAGTTGAACCACAATTTGTGCAACATTAATTTGTTTCCAAACATTCTTCTGAAACAACCTGCTTAACTGTTAGTATTAGTTTTTACTTTCCACTAGAGATCGATCGATTATCGGCATCAGCCAGTATCAGAGAAAAATTTTTTAAAGCCTATTTGAGAACGCCTCGTATTTAAAAAACCAATAGTTTTTTTTTACATATTTTTTAAATAAATGTTTTTAATACTTTTTTAGAGGTAATAAAAAATACTTAAAATTTTTGATTGAGCGTTTTAAATACTTTGATTGGTTTTTGCAGAACAATAATACTTTTTTATTTTTTTCTATTTGGACATCACTACTAGAACTGTGATTAATGCAGATACATATTTTAGTTTAGGTTGGGCGAACTCCAGGTTTCACGTTTTGTGAACACATTCGAGAAAGGGTCTATATAAAAACGTCCATACATATGTACATAACTTACAAACAGGAGCAATACAAACAGCCGAACACACACACATACACATGCATTCTCCAGCCAAGCAGCAGGCTGTACTAAACTTTTTGCAAGCTTTGAACAGGAGGCTAACTCAAAACGAATGATAACATTTCATCTGTTAAAAATGAAACCAATGAAGCGCAAAAATTAGAATATCCAGAAAATATTTTCTCCTAATCTAATTCTAAAATCCACAATCGATTGAGTTTTCATTGGAGTTGAGTTCGTATGTATGTATGGACGTATGTATGTACGGACGTAGCACGTAGCTTGGTCGTCTGTTTTGGACACAGTAAATAAAGGAAAGATCAAATGCTGCTGCTGTTGCTGCAACTGCAATAGCCCAACAAATTGCTGCAAACATCAGCAAGCATCAAAAATGTTGTGCATGTACGAGCATGTTTGTAAATTTATAGCCGAAAATACGAAAGCGGCAAGAAGAAGTCTAATTGAAGTTTTTAATGCAATCCACAAAGCTGTTAAATCCAATTAGCCTCTTTTTAGAGTAGAGTAGAGTAGAGTAGAGCAGTCAGTAAAAGTTCCTCATTCATTCGTTCGTTCGTTCATATGCATAACTACTTTCATAATGTATTCCGGCCGGCGATAATTGCTGTCTGGTCATAGTGGTTGGTTGTGCATGTTGCTGGTGGTGGTTGAGCAATCATTGGCATTGCAAACGTTGTCATAATCAAATATCATCACAAGTGTAACTGCATCACTTTCAGGTTCATCACATTTGCCACAATTGTTGAGTTTGTAAATATCGCAAGCAACTGTTGCCGGTAATGTTATTGTTGGCTTTATCTGCCACCGTTCCTTCTATTGTTGAGGTTTTCCACTTTATTTATAGTGTTTGTTTCTTTTTCTTTTCTGTTTAACAAATTTGCCAGTTGTTATTGTTGTTGTTCTTGTTGTTGTTGTAATTTTAAACTTGACTCAACACAGCCTCCGACTTTGTGGCTGCTGCATTGCTACCAGACGCGGCGTTTGGTAATTCCGTTTGCCACTTTTAGGCATATTTGCAGCAACGCATTTGAATGCAGGTGTGCCTCGAGTTCCCACATTAAGGCTTGGTCGAACATTTAAGCGGTAATTGAATACAAATTTTGTAATTTATGGCGCGAAATGTTTGCATGAAGTATTCATCAGTTAAAATTTTATCGGCACAGATTTGAGCGATAGAGAGATGTCTTATATTTTTTTCATTTTTCTTGGGGAATACTTTGTTAGAAGTTAGTTACTTATACATATATAAGCAGGTCAGACATCTGGTTGGTCTTTAGCACAACTTTGTTATATTTGTGTTTTTTATAAGTTCCTTAATGTTAAACACAAGTGAGGGGACTGGAAAAATTAAACTCAAACTTAATAATTGTTTATGGTTTATTGTTATTGGGGCTCACACCTGATCATGCACCCATTTTGGGTCTGGTGCAAAGCGAATCATGCGTAGCTTGCAATGAAGACAATGCTAGGGGGACCCTAGAACACCTACTTTGTCATTGCCCTGCTTTTAATAAATCTAGGCTAAACTACTTTGGGTTAAGCTTCTTTCCATCTTTGGAGACCATTTCTATTCAAAAGGCAGCTGACTTGCTCAACCTCGCTAAACTGTTTATCAATCAATAATCCATTTTTTTTAGTTTAAACACCTTTTAATACTTCTTTACAATCTTGGTAACACTAAGGACCACTAAATGTCTATGTGTGATCTCTCTTTCTTGTTAGATCAGCCAACGTAACTTAACCTTACCTAACATATTGGGGCTATGAAATCAAGGTATATAATTTTTTTTTAAGACTTACCCGAATACCCAGAGAACAATTCTTTATAATGAACATCTTTTTATTATATCTGAAACAATTTCTTGATTAAGTAAAGTTGTTAATTGTTTTAATATACGTATGTAATACTTCTATATTGCTACTGTTCTTAAGATACATTGTCGAAACATTACAGTACAAATAAATTGTTTATGATCGAGAAAATTGATAGACGAATGTACCTTAAATGGGAACTTGAATATTCAAAAAATTCAGTGGCGACAATGTAAACATTCTTAAAAATATTTATTTTAGAAAAAAAAAAATTAATTAATTTTACAAATTGAATATTTTTTTGAAAACCAACTGTTAAATAATCAACTTTTAACTTTGCAAATCATTTATTGATTTTTATTAAGACCCTCAGTTGTATTTTTTTAATCGCCACTGGATTTGATAGTTGCTTATTTGTGTTAGTTTACAAATTTACACATATTCAAATACAGACGCAAAATTTTCGATTGGCTGTCTCCTCTTGATTTTAGGATATTTTTACGCTGAGCAGATAGGTTAGTGTCGATATAGAAGTTCTACATATATGATTGCATTAAACAAATATACTTAACTAAAAAACTAAAAATTTATAAAAATTAATAAACTGTTAATAAAATTAAGTTGTTAATTAAAAAATTCCAATAAGAATTTTAGTGGACTGATTCTGTCTTATAATTTTGTGAACGACATTTTACAAAATAAACACTTAACGACATATTTGGTTGCATCAATCAAATTATTAAATAAAAAAATTTAATTAAAATTTTATGCTGGGATTTGTTGTTGCTTCTCAGCAACTGGTTTTGTGCGTATGTGGTACACTCTTAAGGCTCTCGCTCTGAAACAGTAGGTCCAGATTCGATCTCGTTAAAACAAAACTTTTTTTTTTTATCATAAATCAACAGTAATCAAATCTATTTTGGAAAAGCATGAATGCATGGTTAATAAAATTATATGACCACTATTAAACTTAGTTTAGCTTGAATCAAAAATTATAAAATTAAATAAAAACAGAAGTTTAAAGACATCACGGATCTCTGGCATGAACTCATAAAACTTTTGAAATCACACCACCAACAACAACGCGGCACAACATTGAAGGCAAAATGCCACAAGCACCACCATGTGATCCCATGTGAAGGCCACTGAATGTGTGCCAGTCAGCACTTGGCACACGAATGCATCATGCATCAACAGGCGCTTAATGCAGTTTTGCTTGCATCGGACGATGGATTGTGCATACTATAAATTGCATACATTTAGGCGTCTCGCCCAGCATCGACATGTCAGCTCTGATGCCTGTGTGCTTGTCAACACGACGCGGTGGCACCACGTTTTCGGTATGGGTCTTACGAATTCTCGCCTCTGCCGAACCGTAGAGCACGATGGACCGACACGGTAACGAGTCTGTCTGTCCGTCCGTCTGTCCGTCCGCACGTACGCACGCATACACGCACGCACGCTGCATGCAAATGTCCTGGATTGTTAATGTCTCCGTTTAGCATTTAATTTGGTTGTGGTCGTTAAGGGGTAAATTATTTTAAGAGTTTTCTGCTCGTCCGTTCGCTCGTACGTTCGTTCGTTCGTTTTGACTGTGGACGCCATTTTCCGGCTGATGGATTGAGTCAGTTAGTGTGCGTGTGTGTGTGTGCGTGATCCTTGCGTGCGTGTGTGTGTTTTTGGTTGCTGGTATGCGTAGCATGAAATGCTGTTATTTTTTATTCGTTTGGAGTTGCACCCATCAAGAGCAGTTAAGGATTTTTGCCAGTATTTGTGTTTCACAGCGCATCATTCACAAGGATAATTCGTAAGTGAGCCTGTTTGTTGCTGCTTTTGTTGGTGTTCATGTTGTTGTTGTTGGTGGTGCTGTTGTTATTGTTGTTGTTGCTTTTCGGTGCTGTGACACCATTTTCGGTGCTATGATATGACATTCATCTTGACAGGCGTATCTGGGGTTTGGTGCTGCTCTTCTACTGTTGGTGCCGTTAATTCTGTGTTCTTGTGTGAGTGTGAGTGCATGTGCGTGTGTGTGTGTTCACCTACATACGTACTTGTTAGTGTTTAAGTGTGTGGATGCGTTGCTGTTGCGTCCGTATGCATGGATAGTTGTTGTATGTGTATATGTGGGTATGATGCATTTACGTCAACTATTTTAACGTTCTTCGCATTTACACTGACACATGACATCACAACAACAAGCAACAATAACAACAAAAACAAACAACAACAAGCGACAACAGCCAAAACACAAAACAAGTTGCATGCTTTTGGTTTTCTCAAAAATGTCCTTGACACTTAATTCACGCAGGATTAATGCGCATAGAATGAAGTTGTTGTTGAAAACAACGCACTGTGGGCTTAAACTTATTTTAAAGGAACACAAATATTTTACAGATGCGTTTTAATTGATTAATGAAGTAAAGTTGATTAGTTTGTTTAACTGATTAATACAGTTTAGGCTTTTAATTATTTAAAATGAGGTTATTCAGAGAATTGAAGCTGGAATATGTGTCTTGCCACTGAATCTCGGGCAATCGGAGCATAATTACGTAAATCCCAAATTAGAAAAGCTACAGTGGAATTTTTGAATACAGACTTCTCAACCGGCATACATACGAAAATATTCGAAAGTTTATTCAATTTTAAAAATAGCGAGAATGCGTAATGCAAAGCGACACTTAAACACGCTGATCTAACCTTACTATTTAAAGCTGTCAATTATACAATACAATAAAAACAAACAGTCGGACAAATCGATCATCTTGGAGAATAAAGATTAATCAGATTTAAGAAAAGTTTGATATGACTACTTAAAGGTACCAATGCATCTTAATGTGGTGGCCAAAGGTAGGTCAGACTAAGGCTCGGATGACTTTTAACAAGATTCATCGAATAGTCTGTTTGAGTGTTACGGGAGCAATGAGAACGTGTCCCACAACAGCTTTAGGGATAATCACTGGACTCACTCCTTTGCACATAACAGTGAAGAGGACGACAGCCAGCGTGGCCATAAGGTTATCTCATCTAGCTCATCTTACGGGAGGCAAACAAACGGGTCACGCACGGATTCTAAACATCTTCCGAAATTTTCCGTGTCTTGTGGTCTCCGATAGGATGAAAAGAAAATTTTCAGGCACTTTGAAGTGGTTATTAGAGACTGCTTAGCGTGGAGAAACAACGAAATAATCCCTCAACTGGGCTCACAGGCATGGTACTGATGGGTCCAAATTGGAAAATGGCAGTGCTGGAGCGGAAATTGTAGGGCCAAATTTCCGTAAAGTAGTTGCGATGGGAATAAAAGCTTCCATTTTTCAGGCGGAAGTCTACGCTAAATGTCAGATATGAATTTGGAGAGCTCAAACAGGCATGCGTCAGTCAAGAATACTCATTCAAGAAGTTATAAAATAGGAGTGGCAGTAAATGATTCATGCCGACTCTACCAATAGGAGCCAGAAACGGCTGAGCAAATTCCCTGCAATTGTTCAGCGGTGGCAAGACGCAGATTCAACTACTTAGGCAATGGGTTTCTGGTTCCTAGTGATATAGTAAAAATTAAGACCAAGTTAGTAGGGCAACAAGGCTTTCTTTTGTTAATTTTAATAATATTAATATAGATCTGTTTAGATTCGTAAACGGAAAAGTTCGGTATTAGTTTCTCGCAGGGCTGTATCTAGGAATTTGGGCGCCCGGAGCAAGACTGGATCTTGTCGCCCCATAATAATAAAATAATAAATTAGTTGATAAAAGTATATGAAGAAGCAAAAAAACAAAGTCTTAATAACATTATTTACTCATTATTCAATAAGCAATCACAAGCATTTTTCAATCGAACACTAATTTTGCCGCCCCTTACCGAGTGGCGCCCAGGGCAATTGCCCCTTTCGCTTACCACTAGTTACGGTCCTAGTTACTCTTATATATAAAAAATAATTATATATGAATCTAAATGTTAAAATATCATAAATCAGTTACAAATGAATAGGCCCAAACTATTCAATTCAGATGTACTCATACTCACTCTTAACATTTACAAATAATTTTTTTGTTGGTAAATGTTCTTTAGTTAAATTTTGTTTTTAGTAAAATAAATAGTAAAAAAAAGGATAAATCGTTGTACGTGGTATCGATACGGAACTAAAAAAATCATCTGATTACATTCATATAATTGAAGTTATTCAATAAATTCTTCTATAGTCAAGTTAGAATTGTTATAAGTCGTTATGACACACTGTGGATGTTGTTGACAAAAAAGAACAAAACAAAAAAAGAACAGCATGCAACGCTTTCTCTCCGAAACCCTAGAAAATGTGTCTGTGGCGGTCGTAAATTACGAAATATACACATCAACGCAAACACTCATCGCTCATGTTTGTGATGATGCATTTTGCGGTCTGTCACACCGAATGCAATTTGACGGGTGTGCGAAAACAGTTTTTCAAGCTATCAACCAATTTGGCCACGGCTGCACGCCCGACACTGCCCGAATGCCGAGGCACCGACATGCCATGTTACGCCATGCCATGCCACACCGCGCCACACCATGCCGGGGACATGTCGGGCTTGCAGCATAACGCGTCACTGTGGCGCTGCACTTGCCGTCCCCCGCTTGCATAAAGCGGCTGCTACGGCTGCTTGCTGCCAACATGCTGCTGCTGTTGCTGTTGCTGCATGACGCTGCGTTGGGCATTTTGTCAGTTGGGATTTTTAAGCTGTGTTGCTACCGTTTTTTGCAATTGTTTTTTTCCGTTGTTGTTCTTGTTGTTGTTCTGTTTTTTTTGTTGTTGTGTGTATTTGTTGTTTAGTTGGTCCTTTGCTCGTCATCGCACCATTCTAACATTTGGTTGTTGTTTTTTGTTTTTCGTAGTTGGTACCTTCGCACTAAAATGCTGGACGTTACATTCGCAACTCTCGAGCAGAGCGGGGAGCGGCATAACGGTGTACGCATTGGTATGGGTTGGATGGAATGTCCTGTCGTCGCTGTGTGAAATGTGTGGCATGCGAATGTGCCGACCGACACTGGGTAACTACATACGCTGGGCTAAAATTTATGTACCGTTAGTGAGTTAGTTTATTTTTTGGAAGCGCTCCTGCGGCAAGGATGTCTGTCTGTCTGTTGACGGTTGTAAATGTCGACATTGCGTTGGACAATGTCTTCAGCTGCAATTACAGCATGTTCCGCAAAAGTGATGCGAATAAATGTTGACACATGTGTGGCCAAAACGAAGCATTCTCCGGCTGCCTGCTACAGCGTGTGCGTTGCGAAAGTGTGAGGACCAAAATAGGGATTTGTTGTTTTTAATTTTTTTTTTGATGAATGTTATTCATTAGACTGTTTCCGGTTTTTATGATTTTATAAATTAAATATATCTTCTGGAATATATCGGAGAGTTGGAAATATTTCTGAATATATTCTTAAAAGACAACGTCTCTTGTCAATATATTCCTAAAGTATACACTTTCTACATATGGTAATCGTGGTAAGATTTTGTTAAATCTTTAATAATCCTTTAATATCAATCGAAAGCAATAACCCAAAATGATATAACAGTCATTTTGACGATTCTATGATAAAAGAATACAAATTACAATTGATAATCTGTTTGGGTATCTAAACTGGTTACATTTGAATGCCTTCATAACATCAATTGAACTGAATCTCATTCAGCAGTATTTGATTATGCTCCTTTATGAATTTAAATTACCTTCACCGCATAGAAGCGCTTCTTTTGAGAAAGTGTACTTTCGGCAACTCTTGGGTTGGTGCTCCAAAATTATTCACCACTGAATTTAGTTAAATACTAAAATTTTGTTTTGTTATGATATTAAAGAATCCTAGAAAAACTTTCATAAGAATTAAGCCTGCTTTTTTGTTGCATTTTTTTTTATGGAGTGTAAAAATTTACTTGTAATTTTAATAGTTCCATGTTTTAAGGAGCACTCCGGAGTATCTACTTCATTTCGAAGAAGTGCTTTGTTAATATTTTCTTCAGGAAAATTGCTTTTAAAAAGCTCACTTCTGAAACGTATCTTAAAGAGGAACCCAGAGTAAAAGTTCAGTTTTTTATGATACTCCCTAATGTCTAAACGGAGACTTTCAATAAAAACCTGCAAATTAAATACATTTTTCACAAATCTTACAATCTCTAATTAAAATTTTTTTTATGTACAAATTTTTTTCAATATGAGAATTAATCACTTATTCATTGATGTCTAGAACTGAAATAACTCTGCAGTTCGAAAATGTAGAACAGCTTAATGTAAGTACATTTAGGATTATAACCTAGTTTAAACAAATATTTGTGTCACCATTTCCATTAGCGTCGCAATCATAAATCACTCAAATTCAGCAGCAACGGAAGTGTCGGCCACTATTTGCTATTGGCCAACAAATACCTAAGTTCATTCGTTGTTCATTTCAAGCATTCACGAAAGGCTTCTTATTACATCTTGCGAACACATTCGCATAAGGCGTCCATCATATTGATGATCCACCATAAACCATGACATCACAAAGATGGTCTGGTCACGCTTTCGTCCAATTGTAAACTTGCCTAAAGTAGAGTTAAAGAATGACAAGCAACTACCATTGTGGTCATAACAATCCAGTTTGAAAAAGTTGTTTTTTTTTGTTGTTTGACAGTCAAACTCACATCAAGTCCATCAATTCCTGGGCTTTGACAATGGCGGCTTTAATGCACCTTCTGGAACTACAAACAACGCCTTTTGTATCTGGCAGGTAAACGGCAGGTTGGAACGAATCGTAATAAGTCAAAACATTGAAGTTTAGGTGATGCAGCTTATGAAACTAATGCCAATGATATAACAAAAATCTTTAATAGTATCGAAGTGTTTGCAGAACGCCCAACCCGAACTTTATGGCCAACAACAAGACGTTAATCCAAAGGACACTCCCCATTTGAACTCTGGTGACCTTCAAAACGTGCACTCACAAATATTTGCACGAAAATGAACACAATGTATACCGAGTACACCGCATTTGATTAACCTCAATTACTCGCTCATACTCGCTGCTCACAAATTATGACACTTTAATTTGATTAATTGGCAATAAATCACAAGTTTCGCATTTGCTTTTACTTTTCAAATTCAAAGTGATAAAAAAAGAAGAAGAAAAAAACGAAATTCACGCCGTCATTTTGAATGCAAACTGACCGACCGACCAGTGTTCCGGCAATCCGGCAATTCAAAACGATCGTTCATCAAAGTTGAGCATTCACGTCAAAATGAGAGGAAAGCGTGAATTATGAATCGGGCGAACAAGTTTGATCCATCAAAGTGTCTAACGTCACGTCACGTCGCGTCACTTCACTCCATTCCATTCCATTCATTCATTCATTTCGACGCTGTGCGCTGTACTGTACTGTGCTGTGCTGATGTGGTCAGCCACGAATGGCCGCAAGGGGGCGCTTCGCAACACAAAGAGATGCCGTGACAGATATGTCTCGCCTCATCTCGTTTGCGTTCGAGATCATTTCTTTACGAGTACAACGCCACCGCCGCACATTGTCGCACATCGCATCGCATCGCATCGGTCGCTGGCATATGAAATGATAGATTTGCAGATTGAATTGATTGGATAAGACGACAACGACGACGACGCCGCCGAAGACAACGAAGACGATGAATATGGTCTCTGCCAGGGGCAACGCATAATCATGCGTTAAATTGTTCCCATTATGTGGAACAAAAGATAAATGCCGTCAAACTGTGAGGAGCTACGAAACAGTGGCGTTTCGCGTTTAAAATGTCACAACTTAAAATTATAATTTCCTTGATCCTCTTTAACATTAACAGATAAATTATTTTGCAAAAATGTTATACAAAATAGAAATACTCAATCAAAAGAAATCCATAAGTATTCATTTTTTATAAGAGGATAGTTTTAGTTAATAATTTATTCTAAGATAAATTTAATATGTTTTAAAATCGTCCCAGTTCAATCGAATGAGTTCAAAATCTAACAACACCAAAAATATTCAATAAGACATAAAAAGTTAACTTGACTTTTCACACGAAGATCTGCTCCTTTAGTTCTAATTTATCGATTGGTTGTAAAAATTATTTATTTTGATTTCGAGATTTGAAAGTCCTACACTACTTATGACTTCAATTTAGCACTTGGGCTTATTTAAAATATCAGGATTTAATATATTGGAGAAATTCCCTTAAACGACCTCGAAAACAATTCTGACAATTTTATAGTTTAGTCAGGGTTTCTTTGTATTTTACGCCATTTTAGTACTTATTGCAAATGTTAACATAGTATAAGTTGATATAAAAAGTGTATTACAAACAATACCTTTATTTTTTCTCTTAATTCATTGCTGCAACAGTTGTTTTAAATAAGTTACCTATTGTTGCTTTTATTATAGCATTGCCAACTATCATTTTTTAATAAGTATTGTCAGACTTTTGTTTAGATTTTAACAAGTATGCCATTAGTATTTTTTTCTTTACATACAATAGATTTGTAAGGCAAGTGTCATACCATTTTTGACAGTTCTTTTTCTAGGTTTGCAAACTTGCGAAGTTTCGAGGTTTTTGAGGCATTTTCGTGGTTTAGGGAATAGGCCTATTGATATTTATTTGAGAAATTTTAAGTGGAATTTCAGCGGTCTTTCCTACGATTAGCTCTGAGGTTGAATTTCCCAACTTTATAACAACGATTTTTGTATTGTTATCCATATAAAATTGTATTAATTACCATAAAAAAATTAATTGTTATAATGATGGGAAATAGGACTAATGGTCTTATAGGTTAATAGGTTATTTTAGAATGTAATGATTGGGCCACAAGACTTCCATTAGATACTCAACTGATCGATAAGGTTTAAAAAAGATCGGCACTAAATTTAGTATTTAAATTGACAAGACTTAAATTTTATTACTCGATGGTAAACATTTTTTTAAGAATAATTTGAAGCTAAGACGGGCTATATTTAATAACCTATATTATTTATTTGTAATGGGGATAGGGAACCTTCGAAAGTTTATAGAAATTGATTATGTACCCTTTTGTTTTGACTATTTAATAAGCTTCAACTATAAACTCTTCTACTTCTGATTTTAATTCCGCTACTGTTCACTATAAACTACAGATTCATAACTTCATTTCTTCAGTGCAGTGTGGCAACTCGGACCATACTCATAGCAGTCAGAGTTTATTTTTAAAGGTGCTTTTCAAAATGACTATGAAACATTCAATTCGATATTAATGACGATTTTGATGACGATGAAGATGATAATGACAATGACGACGATTATGATGCCGTTGAATATGATAGCATCGAGTAGACGAAGATAAACATTCTCAATCATTTCCGATTGACGATGGAAATGCAACAGCATCGTCCAAATGAATCAACGAAATTGATGGAAAACATCGTGTGCATGATGTGCTCCACTCAACTCAACTCAACTCATCTCTACTCCATTGCTTATCCACCGGATTGTGGACTGTTTGTTTCGCATTTGATTGATGGCGAACAGCAAAGTCGTAATTCATTGTGAAGCAAGCGATTTGCGGCCATGGTAGGACAATCGAATTTTACTAAACGTTTTGCAATTTTTTTCTATTTTTACATAAAGCTAACTACTTACATACACACATACTCGCATATATGCACTAAGTGTTTGGCTTTTCTCACACATTTTGTAGATGTGAAAGCTGCCCCTTCAAATAGGCTTACATAGGCTTGGCTTGTCTAGTTAACCTTTTCGCTGTGGCGTTCAATTTACCCATCTCCATTCCCAAAAAAAAAATAAAAAGTGAAAAAACAATAACAACAACAACAAATAAAAAAAAGAAAATATTCTCAATGGTTATTCCTCTTTCGTTTACCTATTATTGTCTCGTTGTTTTCAATTCGTTTACCGAAGTAGGACTAGGACTAGGGCAAGGACGCTTGCCACACCGACTGAGTTGAGTAGGGATAATGCCAGAAAACAGAAAACAAACCCACGTAAACGTTGAATAAAAAATTGCTCAATTTTTTCAGTGTTTCCTTTTTGTCTGCACACAAAAGCCACACTTTTTCACGATTTAATGTGTTGCGTTTGCGTTTACGTTACGTTGCCATGAAGCGGTACGATGCGGTGCGGTTCGGTGTGGCGTCTGTGGGGGTTGTGGGTGTTTGCTGCCGTCGTCTGGGTTCAGTCTGGTTATTAGGTCGGTTGGTCGGTCGGTTGACTGGCTGGCTGGCTGGTGTCGTGCCGGTGTTACAAGAGTTCAAGTGCGCTCGTTTACGAAATGATAACAACTTGTTGACTGTTTAACTTATATGCAACATTACGATGAGAAAATGCCGACTATGAAAAATTTACGAGTACTCGTATGCATGAGACTTGTAGTCATACCAAAATAAGATATCACGATAAACGTTTAATCTCGAGAAATTTGATTTTTACTGCATAAGTTCAAAAATATTGTTCAATTATTTTTTTTTTTAATTTGTTTTGGATAAGAAAATGGTTTCTATACTTTAATCTCTGCAGTTCAAATATCAAAGTTAAAGTAATAAAATTAGCGAATATTAAAATAATTGAAATTAGCGTCTATTCAGATTTAAATTGATATTAAATATTATACACAAAATGAATTCATAACGGATACACCAACACATTAAAGAAGATTCTAAATTTTATTACTACCCACGCATGTTATTTTCATATGTCTTCTTTTTTTGTACTGTTTGAAAATTTAGTAGTAATATTATTTTTTAATAATAAGTACTGTTATATGTTATATATCTTGTGTAACATAGGAAACATACGAAATGGAGAGATACAAATTTACACAATATAAAGAAAATAAGTACGATAAACAAATTATCGAGAATTGATCATTTAAAAAGCCCGCTTTAAAGGATTGTCAAAATTCTTTTTATCGCAAAGTGGGCACAACTGTCTTCTATGCAGGCAGAATGTAAATCTTCCGAAACCTTTAAGAATTTTATCGAAAATTTAACTGATATATCATAACGCTACTGGTTAAATGTCATATAATACAATATATACGAGTATAAGGCATATTTTTGGAAGAAATAATTTGGTTGATAGACATTCTTAATTAAATTAAAAAGAACATTTTAAACATTGTACTAAAATTTGTTGTAATATAAACCAAATTTTTTTTTAAACTATTAAAAGACCTAAGACTCAAGCTATACCAAACAAAGCTCAAATACCGAAGTTCATTTTTTAGTCAAATATTTGTGTAAATATTAATTACTAAAGTATGATTGAATCACATTTTCTATTTATGTATTAATAATATTATAAATTACTATTGCTTAATATTGCTTATTAATAAAAGTTTTATTAGGGCCTTAGGTTAATTTTAACAAATATTATTCCATTTGTTCATATTAAAGCACCGCTTTAGCGACTAAACTATATATACCTAGGGAAGGATTCCTTCGTAGGCCAAGTAGATACATCTAGATCGAATGTTAATAATATTCTTCAGTTCATAAACAGTACAGGAGAGCTCCTAGCCTAAGTGGGTCTTTTTTTAAGAGACGACTATTACAACCTAACCCAGGACCGTACCTAGGAATTAAGGCGCCCGGCGCAAGAGTGGATAATGTCGGCCTTTCAAAAAATATTATATTTTTATGAAATAGTACTTATTGAAAAATTTTACAGTATTTCTTTCATGAGAGCAAACGAAGAAGCAAAAAAAAAGGTACACATTTTACAAAAATATCTGACTTGTCTTCCATGAGAAAAAGAGAAGCAAAAAAATAGTTCACAAGCTCAAAAATTTTCTCACCTTTCTTTTATCAAAAACATATGAAGAAGCAAAAAAAAAAACTTCTTCCACATGCCGCCCTAACCCCCCTAGATACAGGGCTGACCTAACCTAACCTAATGTTAAAGCAACGACCCTACAACAACATAAGCAGCTGTCCGACCTACACGTTTACTTTGTTGTTGCTTAAATATTATCAAAACGAAATCCATTTTTTTTTAAATAAACTAAAGCTCAAATCAAAATTCTATTACAAGTTAAAATTTTATAATACTTTTTAAAAATTGTTAACTGTTTTAACATAATTAGAAACAAATTTGTGGCTAAGTATGAGTCAATTGATTAATAATGCGTTTCAGAAATGTATATATAAAATGTGTAATTACTTACTACGAAAGTTACTGAAACACATTGCCAAATTTTTAATCAAAACCTTATAAAGTGAAATTCGATATTAATTTTTGCATAACTTTTTTTTTAATCAAATCAACCTCGATTCTGCTGAACACTTTGGATGCTGCAAACGTGATTGCTTCTGACATTTCACGCCAAAATGCACAATTCAAGCAAACCCAAAGTGATCGTAACCAAACGAGAATTACGAAAGAACATTTAAGCAAATCTAAAGAAATATTAAGGAAAACAATAAAGAAAAGAAGAAGAGTTGCCACAAACGAAGCTGAGGGAATCATTTTGTCACAGGCAGAGGCGGTAAAGAACATAACTACCGAATTTTTTGCCAAATGAAGGTTTGACAGGATCTCGTTTTTCGATGTAGCCACAAATTGGAACGCTTGAGCATATTTCCAGAATGATGCTTGATTCTTTCAGATTAGCGGAATGGAATTTATGCGCTACTGAAATTTTGGCAACTCATAAAATTAATTTGCGTTTTAACAGGAGCCACTCAAGTTACCTTTGGAGCGACGCCAACGTACATATTTGTTGAATGATTTTGAATGACAATCGGTATGATTGAATTTACAGATTTTGTATTTGTTTTAAGTTGCTTAAAGTTAGATTATATTAAAATAAAGCGAACACATAAAATTCAATCATTACAAGTCGATACAAGGAAGCATTTTTTTACACTTAAATTTAGCTTTCGAAGAAATCGTGCAACAATCACAGTTCCTAGCAAGCACTTCTTTAGCAAAACAAAATATATATCTGTCAGATTGATTGCTTAATCAAGTCATGATCACAAGGCGATGCAATCAGCCGCAGGCGCTCGGAATAATCCTATAAATGCGACTGCGCAACGTCGCAGCGTCGCTGTTTCGTTAGCCGAAGTTATGGCAGAATATGAGACATCTGCCCACGCCGTCGTTTGTATTACATGCGATACATGTCAGATAAGTTGCTGCATAAATATTTTACAAAAGACAAGATAGATCTGCAGATTGTAAGTAATTTTTTGCAATTATTTTGGATTTTATATAAAAAATAAACAATAATTGTTCTTCACTGATATCAAAAAAATTATTAAAAATAAGACGTAAGTCAAATAATGTTGATACTGCTTAAGTCTACTTTTGTGTTCTTGTTAGTCAAGTTATCGCAAACAAAAATTTAATAAGAGATTATTCAAATTTAGAATAAAATTTTATATATAATTATAACCACGATAGTTGCTGAATTTCAGGCATACCAACCGTGCAAAATTGTAAGTAAGATCAAGAAAAAATTTAATCGAGTTCTTATAAATTGAAGCTACAATTTTCTCAATAGTTTTTCATTTCTAAATTCTTCTATTTTATGAAGCTTTTCTTGTTTATTGATGTCTTCATGAGAGTGGATTTTTTTATATCTGCGTAAACGTAATACAATGGTTAGTGTATTTGCTTTTGGTGCGAAATGTCCCAGGTTCTTTTCTCAAGTGAAGTAAAAAAATAAAGACAGTAAATTTCCAGTTTAAAAATGTATCAGTAGGTAGCTCATAAATAACTCGGCCTACACTTTGCTAGTGTGGTTTCGAACTTTTTTTGTTCGCATCAAACATTGTGGTATATTGTGATTTCTGTCTGTCCATGTGTCTGTCATCATTTCTTGTTAATAGAGAATAAAGAACCGTCAAAGCTATTGAGCTAAAATTGTTTACGCTAGTTGCTTTTATGCCCTAAACGAACTGGTTTTGGAGTTCATCCACCACCATGCCTACTGTTATATATCTTGAGAACCATTGGAGATATTGATTTGAAACTTTGTACCAAATTTTCTGTTATGATTGGGAATATTGGACTAAATTTTAAAAACGATTAGGTTGCTTCATGTTTGTTATTTTTTATTATATGTTAAAATATAAATTTATTACACAATCGATCTAAAATATGTATATTAATCTAATTAGGGTGGTTCATGATTTATCAATTTGGATTGGTAAGTGATTTAACAATTTGTAATAGAGATTTTTTTTTATATATCATATAATACTATTTATAAAAATTTATAAAAAAACATTTTAAATCATGAACCACCCTAATTTGATTGCGATATTTTACAATGTTATGATGTTATAATAGTCGGTAGACACGACTTTAATCTCGTACTTGTTTTCTATTCATTATTTATATATAGAATGTGTATTTTGTAACAACAACTTCCAGGTGAACTTTTTTAAAAACATCCTTAAAGATGTAAATAAATATGCTGACGTTATTGATGTCTTCATGAAAGATACTTTTAATGCATGCCATTATATACGACAACATCTTTGCCAAAATTACTTCTTAAGATCTAGACATACTGACTTTGGCAGATTTTTGTATGTCAGTGCAACTTAAGTATAACATATTCGAACATATTAAACATATTAAATAAATGTTGCTCCGAACAAATTCCTTCGAATGTCAAAACTTTTGCTTTGCGAGTAGTTGTACAGATGATTCGATATAACTCATGCGCACAATCCATCTCGTTCTTACGGTCAACGTGCACTTTATTAATCCGAACGCTATTTATTCTAGCTGTCATCGGATCTTAACCCAAACGTCAACTTACACCCAAAGCAAAATATAACGAAAGAACTTAAGAATGTTTATCCACCATTGCAGCTGCCTTCTATTTAACATTAAATATTTTATATTTGTGTGCGTTTTCGGTGTTTGTGTTTGTGTATTTTTTCTACTCTTTTTTGACTTGACGCTTTCCTTATTTTTTGACAAGACGTAAAGTCTATTAAGAAAGTCAATCAATGTCTTTCAAGCGAGTTGACTTCGAGTCTTTCGCCTCTAAAAAGGAAATGCGAAAAAGGACTTTGCTGAGACGAAGAAAAAGAAGACGAAGAAAGAGAAGTAGAAGAAAAAACACACGCCAGTAGCGACTTTAAGGAGCAGAGAAGAGAATGTGCACATAAAGTTGTGAAGTGACAGCGGAGTGACAGACGAAATGACTGACAGATGAACGAGAGCGACTGCAGGCATAAGCGACAGAGCCAAGTGAAAGACCCCGACATGATTGAAAGGTGAATTCAATGTGCAGAATTATGAAGAAAAATTGAATTCGTAGAAAGAAAAAATTTTGCAGAGAAACAGAATGACAGACCGGCTTTCAGGCATGAGCATTATGTCGGAGTCTGGGGGGCGAAGGAGGCTGGAGCTATAGCCGGACACCTCATGTCAGTTGGAAAGGATCTACTACAATTCAACGGTCATCGGCGAACGGGAGGTTGGGCGGAAGTGGCGTCGGGTTGACAGAACAACGCTACGAATTATAACAACTTGATGTGAATGACGAGAATTTTCTGTTATTTTTGCTGGATTGTCTTCGTCATTTGTGAAAAATAAAAGTTTTGCAAGGATGACGAAGAAGAAGGTGCAGATTAATTTGCAGAAGTGTCTTCAAAGACAGGAATTAATTAATATCAACGAAAATTTCCAACGAAACAAAAGCAACAAAAAAACAGAAAAGAATTTACGTGGTCGATGGTAAATACGTGCCAAGGATACTCATTGACACGAACTTTACGTGAAAGTTCGTCAAACTTTGCTCTTGTAATTTATTCGCAAGGGAAATGCCGTCAAACTAATGACGACAGACGCAAAGACCTTAGATTGATTTAACTGACTGAAGCAAGAAAGAAAGAAATCCAAATACGATTTACATTTTGGCAGCCATTCAAATAATAAATAACTAACTGTGCATATTCTGTGTATCTCAAATGAGAATTATAAGCAGAAAAGAGTTTTTAATTTTGTGAAAAGGTGTTTTAATGTTTTTTTTTTTGAGTCCGGGGGGTATTCGAGTTTAAAGGACAATTGCTGTTACGACCTTTTTCGGTTAAGATACAGTGTGGGCAAAAATGTTCGTCAACCTTTCGGTAGAAGATTTTCAAGCTCACACTGGTCAAAATTTAATTTAGCCCATTTTCGAGTTTCCTTGCTTTTGAGGTCAAAATGCAGATTGTGTTCGAAAGTTAAAAATCCTCAAGTAAATAAATCTGAAATAAATCTGATTTAATTTAATTTAATTACTATATATATACAGAAAATACTATCATAATATTTATGGCCAATTAAAATTATAGAAGCATGATTTTGTCAAACTAATACAATAATTATCATCTGACCATTCATCATATCAACAAATAGTTTAATAGAAATATGAAATGTCTCACATAAATAAATATACATATACATATACGCATAAATCGCTCGCTACTTTTCCAAGTATTCGACTAATCACACGTACATAATTTCCCAAAGGCCATTAAATCCTCCTCAATTCGACGAAACGCTCATTACGCTTCTAACTTGCATGAACTAAGCATTTCTCATTAAAAACAACAAAAACAGAAAAAAACGAACGAAATACGCATATTCCATCATCATTCAGTAGCACCACTTGGCCACACAGCTAAAATCCTTCTGAGATTTATGTGTCCATAATCCATAAAGATATTTCACCGCAAACTCAGTCATCATATGCGTCACTCGGCGGCCCACTAATTAATAGCAACAACGTAATCCTGCTAAGTTCAATTCACTACCCGCCAGATATGCTCATCTAGAACATACCGAGGTACTATGTATGTATACGCGTATGTAAGTGTGTATGTACTTATATGTGATATGGCAACAAGCTCGCTGTTGTTGGTTAGATAATGCTAATGCTGCCAAAACAACTTTGGAAAAGTAACACTGAAATGCAGAAAAAGAAAAACATAAACTTTTATGTCACATTTAAATTGATTGAAACGGTTTTCGATATTGAAGAAGACCAAGAAGTCTTATTTAGAAAGGCAAATATTTGAAGGATAATTATTTGTTGGATTTGCATTGTTTAAGAATTTGTGTTCGAAGGATCTACTCATTTATATGCCATACGCCGCGCGCAAGAGTACGAAAATGTTGAGTTTTTATGTTTGAAGAATGATTGAAAACTTGCATCTTTGATCGTTGACAGGGAAGAGAAGCGCCTTCCGAATTATTTAATTTAAAAGCAATTTAATAATAATAATAATAATAATAATAATAATAATAATAACGTCACATATATATGATCCTTCAGTAGGTCAGTACTGTACGGAGTTTCAGTTTTGTTGGTTTTAGTACTATATATGTACTTGTCAGTGTCGTGTTCTATATATAAGTAGTATAGACTTTAATATATATGTATTATTATTTAGTTTAAATGAATTTGTTGATTTCGTATTATCATTTATCATATTTAAAAAAAAAAATTATAACATATAGACTTGAATATAAATACATTTACTATATAAATAATCTGAAACAATTAAAATTGTTTAATTTAAGTAGTTAGTTTCCGATCGGTACTGTGATATGTTTTTTAGATATATTGTAGTACGAGGATATATTTTTTGAATTGGTCCTAAGAGTGGTACAAAGGTATCCAGCGGTTGGCAATAAGTCCCTTCCAATGACAAGCCCGTGTAAAAGTGCTATGTCGATGTCATATGAAAGTAACAGAATTGAGACAGGTCCCTATCACAATAGGATAGCCTCGTGCCAGACTCGTTCGATTTCTCTCAATCTAAACAAATTAATACAAATACAAGTTCCGATTTGCGTTTGCGGAGAGTACCAAATCCGGTGGAACCATGACCTGTATGAGCTATAAACTGACCATGACATAGTGAGGCGCATTAAAATTTAAGGCTTATGGTATTTATTGTAATGTCATCTAAGTTAGTAAGTGAGTAAGTGAGTAAGTAAGTAAGTAAGTAAGTAAGTAATAAGTACTCGCATGTAAAAAGTAAGTAATTTAGTGTCAATTAAAATGTTTGTCCTTCAACCGAAAATAAATATTTTTATATTTTTAAAACTAAGATTGCCTATTAAAAATCTAAGATTCAAATATTTCAGTTGATTGATATTTTTTTCCCACAACCATTAAAATTTCAATTAACAGGGTGTTTAACTAGAAAGGATGAATCGTTAAAGTAATAAGCGACTATTCTTTGAGTTCACAATTCAAGCTTATATTAACCAAATCTGAGTTATGTAAAGAACATTCAAATGATAAAATCTAACTGACGTTTTGTTTGTCAAAAGAAATCACCAAATGTAAATTATATGCTGTATGAAAATGTATACATACATTAGATACGACTCGGAAATACTCTAATACATATGGTCATCAAAGTGCAGCTCAAAGTTGACTTCAACTCCCATTATTCACACTCATCACGGCGAAAAACTTCTTCTCGAAATAAATAAATAACAAATAAGCAAATGATAAATAATAATTTATTCGAATACATCGGAGAGACGTCCTAATTGGAATTGATTAGATTTTATGCTAGCATCATGCACGCCTCGTATACGCACATATTTATCCACGTCTTCAGCATATGTGTCGACGGATGTTGTTCGACGAAGTTGTAGTTGTAGCTGGAGTTGGAGTTTCAGTTTGTAGTGGCAGGCGCATAAGCAATGCCAATGGCAGTGGCAGTGGCAGTCGCTAAGCAGAAGGGCGGGTGCGTTGTAGTATTAATAAATGTGTTTAATATTTGTGATCGATTGAAAGCAATTCTTTCTATTTCTGCTGATGCCTGGAAACATTTTTCATCTTGAGGGGGTGAGGGGGATATTAATTTGTTGGCGATTGCAGAAAATCGAAGATAATGGAAGTCACTAATAAAGAACATTTCGGAGTACTGCATGAGATGGAGTAATCACTTAATTAGCAAACTGAAGCTAACACCATGTTCAGTGGGCGTAAGTATGTTCATTTATGTATATGTATGTATGTGTGCATGTAAATGATTTTATTATATTAAAACTAAGTATTCAATGAATGATCCCAGCTGACCCTCAAATGTATGCTAAGTTTTTAACTAAAGGCTGACAACAAATCAATCTCTAATTGTTGTTGTGAAACTTTGATTGACACTGACATTGACTGGTTCATTGGGCCTACTCCAGATACTCCGCATATGCAAGTGTATATTAAAATAAAACATTAAAATGCTTTTGCCAAAAATATTTATATATTTAATTATATTTTTTTTAACAGTTTGGTTTTTTTTATTAAGGTGGACCTTGTGTTCTATTCGGAGGAAGTCAAAATTTATACCACGAAAAATTTATAAATTTAAATTTTTTATATGAATACAAAAAAAAATTTACTATCCAGAAATACAATATATCAGATACTTACAATGAATTTTAGCCTAAAACTTTACCTACAACCGTTTTAATCAATAGAATTAACAGCGTTAATTGAAGATATAAATTCAATTTCACTCAAGTACGTGTAGATTTATGCTCAAAAAATATTGCTGCTTCCCAGGGATCGAACCTGGGCCTGTTGCTTCAGAGCCTGGAGTCTCAAGACTGTGCCACTGTCACACTATACCAGTAGTTCAGTTTTTGCATATAAAATTTCAAAGCTGAGAAGCAACGAGACAATTTTTTTTGGAGTGAAATTTTTGATTTTTTTGTAATTGATAAATTAATCAATACAATTTAAATCGTGTATGGGAAGTCTTTCAAAAACGACATTTTTATTTTTAACCAAAAATTTATTTGTATTAATTAACACTTTTGTTGAAAGTTCCTAGTTATTCATTAAAATTTTTATTTTATTCAATTAAAAACGTATCTAAATAAACAATTATTTCAATAAATACAAAAAATTCAATCAAAAAAAAAAATTTGAAATTTTGTGCAATGGAGTTTTTAAAAAAGATTCGGCTCGATTGAATCATGGTTGAATAAGAGATTAGGACAGTAGAAATGAGAACCCAAATTGAGCGAACTCACCTCGATTTTTGGCTTTTTTTCTGCTTTAGTTTGAAGTTTGGTTTTTTGATTTTTGACAACACAATAAATTGTTGTTTTTATTTACTTCATAATTTTGTAACAACCCAGAAAACTGCTCAGAAATTAAATTTTCAAAGAGAGAAATAATATCGAGGTGGCCAGGGACCCTTTTCTACTTTCATCACCTTATCTTCATTATAACATAGATCGAACGAGGTCCAAAGTTGCAAAGTGGTTTTCGAGGCCAAAACCAAAGTTAAAAATTAAAAAAGATTCGACATGTGGTTTTTAAATTCGGCTCAACTTGAATTTATCCATACAAGCCTAAACCAATATATAAGTACTGTGTACATATATTTAAATTCTGCTACAACTACAAGTTGACTAGCGCAAACCACCCCATTGCAGAACCTTCTCATCCATGGTCACCGGTAAGCACACCATAATTCACATGTTATTTATGATTTTTACGGGATAACGGTGATGACTGTGATTGACATTTGAATCAATTATATTGACATTTTCTTTATGCAGCTATCGCAACGACACACACACACACAAACACACACATGTTTGTATGTATGTACGAGTATGTACACTTATATACTTAAGTATATTATTTCGACCGTATTGAAATGTCAAATACCGAAAACTAATTATTTTTAATAAATGAGTTTTTTTCTCTCCCATTTTTGGGCTTAACATACAATTTCAATAAAAATGGTCAAATGGATAGTGGACAGTGGACGGACGGCAAGCAACGCCGAGCGCGACTACCTTTCAAATCGTTTCCATCAAATTATAATTTGATTTTGTCCATAAATAAACTTTTGCCGAAATCGAATGACAACAAAAGTAATTCTTCACATTTCATTTTTTCGAATGAATTACTTTTTTTTATTCATTCTTATTTTTTTTTTTTTTGCGTATACGACACTGACGTCGCACCTGTCAAGTGGTGCTGTCATTCATTCATTTATTCGCTCACTCGTACCGTAAACTTAACGAAAAAGGTGCGTCGTCGTCGTTGTTGTTGTTGTTGTCGGAGTCCCTGTCTGTTTGTCTGTCTGCCAACTTGTCTGTTTGACCGTTCATCCACTTGTCCACTGCGTGTCCATGCGGCATCAAAAGTTTTGTCGTAAAAAGTTATCACCTCACTTTACTTATCGCTCCCACCACCACCCAGAAAAACCAGAAATCACCAACCCAAATCGCTGACATATTAATCCGAAATAGAATTTTCAGCAGCGCCAGCCATAACAACAACAACAATAACAACCACATCAACTTTTGTCAAAATGACAGCATCAGAAAAATGTCAAACGTGTGCTCGCATTTCGCATTTCGTGTACAATGGATGTCACCTTTGAGTGCTTATTTCGAATTTGGTATATCGCATCGTCGTATTATTAATAATATGTCTGTCCTTACGTCTGTCCGTCTGTCTGTCTGTCTGTCTGTCTGTCTGTCTGTCTGTTGTTCGGTGCTGAAGTGAAGTGAATGTCCCCATTATGTCTGGCATGTCTCATCTCTCTCCTTCAAATATGCCGTTGAAGATGATGATGATGATAATGGTAAGTATACAAAAGTCGTGATAATGATGAATTGAGTGTACAAATACAACGAACAAGATTTGAGAAAAGAAACTACGGATCAAATTATAGAATATTGAAACTTTTCTCACTGTTTTGTCGGATGCATATTCGTATCTTTGGCTTTTAGTAGGTTAACATCGAAATATCAATTTCAGTACATTCAATATATTTATGGTATATAAAGTTTTTGAGATACAAAAATTCAAAAATGATGAAGTTTTTCATATATTCTTTCAATTGGAAAATTTCTATAACTTCCTTAATCTGATTTAATGATTAACAGGGCGCATGTTCTTTAAAATAATTAATCAAAAATAGTTATCAAAGATTTGCTTATATAAAGATTTTATTACCAATTTTTATCAGAAAATTTGCACAAAAATGTTTTCAACACTTTGTATACTAAATCAAATTTTACATTTCATCTAAGTGTGAAGATAACCTGAACGTTTAACATTAATTTAATATAATGCAGTGTTAATTTAACATGAATTGAAATGTTAACTTCAGTAATTCAATAAAAAAGAATGAATAAAAGAAAGTGTATATATAACATGATATAGTGTTAAATTAACACTTTTTAAAGGTTTTTCAAAAATCCGCTTGAATAAAAGAGTTCAACTACCATTGGATCTTATTGGTCCAACACTTTTGGCTATTAAATATTAACAGAGGATGTCAACATTTAAATCTAACAGCGGAGTAAAATAAGTCACACTTCAAATGTTATTTGTAACATGTTCACTAGTATTAAAAAAATTACATTTCATGTAAATTTAACATGCTTTTCTTTCAGTGTGTGGTTAAGAGATATTTACTAAAAGTTATGTAAAATTTTAATTTTTGTCATAATATAAAAAAACCTTAATTTAAACGGTTTTTGTATTCTAAAAATAAGTTGAAACATGAACGTAATCTTGTACTACAAAATGAAGGGTATTTAAGATTCGGTTAGTTCTACTCCTACTTAATGAATATTAGCTTGTGGAACAAAAGAGGAATTACTTTTATAAAATGTATTTTTATTAAAATTTTAGAGTTAGTTTCACTTTGAGAGCGATCAAAAATGTCCTTTCCGCCCATGCATTTGGGCTTGCCACACTGTGCCCCTACAGGCTACGAGGCTTAAGTTGAGCTTTCCTACGCTGTCATGGCTCACACAATACCAATCAAATAAAAATGTTTTCAAGTGATTTTTTTTCGTCATCGTCGTCAACGTTATTGTCGCTGTTGTTGTTGTTGCTGCCCTTGTGCTCTCCTTTGTGACAGCTGGTGGATGACATTTGACATAAATGACAACAGACAACAATCGGAGAGTTGCGTGTTTATGACTGACAGTTGAAGATGCTGCTTGTGCTTGTGCGTGTGCTTGTGTGGCATGTCAAATGAATTCATTTACGTCACAACGCAAGTATAAGTTATTTAAACCCCAAGAAAAAAAGAAATCGGTTTGTTTGTTTGTTTGTTCTTTAGCAAAAATGTTTATTCATATTCGAATGTTTTGTCAGCTTCAAAGCAAAACTAGGATATGTGGTCATACTTGATCAAAATTAAACTTTGCAAATAATGAAAAGAAAACGAAAAAATGGACTCAACCCTCCAGAATTAATATTTTCCTTGAGGATAAACAAACACATACTAAAGCGCAATCACAACAATGCGTGTATGTGTATGTGTCAGAGAGCATCAAAATTTGCTGATTGTGCTCGTTGTGGAAAAAGCAAAGAAAAGAAAACTTCATCAACATAATAATAAGGTTGTCAACTTGTGATGACATTGTCAACTCACTTGTCAGAAGCTCACATCAAAGCCAGACAACAGATTTCGTCTGTATTATTTTATGTACTTGTACATATGTATAACTCGCCTTATGCCTTAAATGATGAAATTTCAATTAGATACTGAAAAGTATGGATTTGGGCTCAAAAAATCTGGAGACCTCGCCAGTAGTTGTTTGGATTAAGGCACACTGACATAAGATCGACATATTTCAAAAATAGATTTTATGGATATATTGTAAATATCTTTCGTCCCAACAAAAATAGTCTTAACTCAATTTTAGTTCTTTCAAATTTTGACCTTTATCATTAATATATGAAAATTAAAGAAATAATATAAAAGAAAGATAAATTACTTAATACTAAAATACAAAAAAAATATCTTATCTGGAATTACTTTCAGAAATTGTTTCTGGACTAGCATAATTCACCTTGTGGATTTTTTTAAGGTATGGCAGTGGGTGTTTAATTGATCCAACCACGCCCATTTTTTTGTGAAGTTTTGATGGAGACCCTACAATTCTTGGATACCAAATATGAGATTTTTGGGTATTATATTAGCAAAATAACCGAATAATCGAGTGTGGAGGTACTCACAGTAAAAGCTTATTTGTCTGCTTATCGTAGGATTTGCATAACTTAAGCAAATCATAAGTTGTATATTTAAATTTGTTTTACATACAAAAGTGAAATATGACGAGTGGCAATGACCTCAATTGTGCTACTTAAAATCAGAAGTTCAGTTAATAGATGCTTCCTCTTTTACAAATGTTTGCATTTAAATATCCAAAATATGTAAAGTTTTGGAAGCTGAAACTTAAGCTTAGAAGCTGAATTTAAATTTGCCATTAATTTTACTGTGTAATTAATCGATTTCGAAATTTTGTTTATATAAAACGTGTTTTGTTTTTACAGCTGATAGCAAAGATTTAAGCTGAGTCGCATTTAGGGCGAAACGCAATTCAGCCTGTCATTTTTGCAGTTCGCGACGCCGCCATTTATTTTAGTACACAACGATGAATTTATGAAACCAATTAAAACAGTTTAACTGATTTGTTGTTGTTAATTTTTCAAATGTAATTGTTTAACATCATTTTCGTATCGTTTTCGAAGTTTTGGCAAAGTGGGTTTCAATTTGGGAGTCATTAAATAATCGGCTTCAGCTGATTTTACGCCGTGAAAATTTTACAAAGTCTCTGGAACTTAATTTTACAGTAAACACTCATATACTAAAACCAAAGTTATGATGGGTATTATGTGGATTGATCACAGTTATCATACTATCAGTTGCATACGTTATGCAATTATAAACTGTGAGTACCCCCACTGTTTAATGTCATAATAAACTTAATGAACAAAATTTTAATGAAAGAAAATAGATCTAGTAAACTAACTAGGACCAATTTTAACCCTCATGAAATGTCAATGTAATTTTATTATATTGAAATTATTCATTTTAAAGTTAAATAAAGAAGTAAATATTATTAGTAATTAATTTAATAAAATTCAAAAAGATAATTCGAACAATCGTCTATTTTATTATTAATTTGTAAAATCTCAACACAATTTGAAATTCCGCTCAAGTACTTCAAAAATTCCAGCAGAACTAAATTAATTGAAATTTAAAAGAGGTTTTAAATTTGTTGCAATTCATTTTATAAGTTCATTTATTAGTAACGAATTGATTTAATTTCAAATGACTTGCAATGCCCAACGACCTTGCATCAGGTGCGGAATGCAATTCGACTTACATTGACTAATATGCACAGTGACATCCCTGAGCGCAAGCACACACACACACACACACACACACACACACACCAACACACACACGTATTTATATGGATAGTTGCCTATTTACCGTTATAATGATAATGTTGTGTCTGCACAAATACAAACACTCTCAAAGGATGGATACGCCGCCAAAGGATGTGGCAGCATAGGCGTGATAATCAAATTAATAGAATTCAAATTCAAATGCAACGCAACAGACAACGACAACGACAAACAGGAAGCGATGGTGCGAAGTACGACGACGATGACAGCCACGATGACAATGACAATGACAACAAACAAACAAACAAACAAACAAACAAATGCCGCACAGTGTTCCATTTTCGTCTCCGAGTTGGTCAACTAGAAATTAAGTAACTTATCTTAAATTTGAATAAATAGTACCCGGTGTAGACTGGGTTTTGATTTTTCACATATTAGCTTAGAATGCGGAGCTCCACGTTGTGGGTTGGTAATTACTATAATCCTGTAAAAGATCACGTTTCTGAAATAGCCAGGTGGGCGTTAATTTGTTGGCGTAATAGGTGGGCGAGTCATATTTTATAATACGTTCTATATACTTACTATATAATAGGAGAGTATATATGATACGATTTGATATAAAATAATTATGAAGTTGGATGAACTAAGGAAAAAATTTGCATTTCTTTTTTTTACTAACCAATTTATTTATAAGCTTAAAGTTCATTAACGATCTATGACCATTCGGATATTCACATATATATGTTTTTCTTTAGTATTTTTGAAGCCAACAAATTTTTAGGTTTTAGTTCTAGCGTGTTGAGATTTAGCTTGTTTTTGTTAGACATAAACTGAAATTATTTAGACCAAAGGTAGCTTAAATTTTGTATACCAATTATTATTAACAAAGTGATTTAAACCAGAAAAATATATCTATATATATATATATATATATATATATATATATATATATATATATATATATATATATATATATATATATATATATTCATTAAGATACTATTTTCGGTTATAAATATAATCTAAAAATAATTATAACTTAAAGTTTTGGCTCAATGTCAAGCACACGTCGCCGCCACTGCATCCCTCCTTCCATGAGCGACACACAACGCCATCTAGCGTATGTCATCAGCGTAAAACAAATAGCGCAGCGACAAGACATCACGCAAATCCCCGAAGCAGCAAAAGCGCCAGCGGCCCAGAAATCAGGAACGTACATACAGATTTGTCACATTCCAGGCGGCACAGTGTGCGGTGGCTGCCTGCCTGCCTGCAACTAATTAACATTTCAGACAAACGGAATGCTGCGACGCGACGCTTTGGCGCTGCACTTGCGAACGCTTTGACATTTA
This sequence comes from Suillia variegata, assembly GCA_949127995.1. Taxonomy (NCBI): domain Eukaryota; kingdom Metazoa; phylum Arthropoda; class Insecta; order Diptera; family Heleomyzidae; genus Suillia; species Suillia variegata. Next base: position 20,016,679 of record OX421844.1, read on the forward strand.
TTGGGTTAGGTCGCGAATTCGTGTGATTTAAGGCGCATTTGAGGGTAGATATATATATATATATGTGTATGTGAGTGTGTGATCTGAAGACAAACAATACTTCTTCAGCTTAAAGTTCAGTCAGTTTGGCCGCTGTGTTTATTTAACAGCTTACCACATACAAACGGATGTGTTTCTTAAGTTGGCCGACACATACAAACACAAATCACAAATTCTGAAATACACACAAACTAATTTTGATAATCCCAACTGATGTCCTGAGGCAAACACAATCGCATTTCGGGTTGACATTAATTGCCCAACGGTTTCGTTAATGTGGCAAATTGGCTGTTGAATTTGAATTTGAATCTGAATTTACCATTGACCACATCCAGTTGAGCATCTAATTATTGCTTATTATGTGATAAGGGGGCACATATGTGCATACGAGTATGTACATGCTTATTACATACTCGTATAATATTTTTAAGTTAAACTAGCTTGTTGTAGTCGGCGTTGCTCGGATTTTGAATAAAAATATGTGTAAGATAATTAGTTTGCGGTAATGCCAGCTACTACCCAGTTATCGACAGTGATCCAACAAACTCAGATACCAAATTTCAAATTAAAGTAAGTGTTAAATGGATACAACCACGCCCATTTTTAGTTAAGTTGTCGAAAGTGTCTCTACAAAATCAAATACTTAATTTAAGTTTATTAGGAAAAATAATTAAATATTTTACCTTAGAGTTTAGAGTTGATGTGGGCTGGTATGGGCCCATAGTTCTCAGTGCTAATGGACCATTGAGCTGTACTCAGAATAATAATTATGGAACAGGGTGGTAGAGATATAGGAATGATTTATTTAGATGAGACATGAGAAGATAGGTTTATACGTTTCAAGAATGAATTTCAGAAGATTAGGAAGGAAGAGTATGATTATTTTTCGTACTCAACACATCGCGACCCAGTATCCCCAGTCTTTTTCTTGCAAACGCTGGAAACATAAAGAGGTATTGCTTTGTAGTGACATCGCTGTCAAAGCAAGACTGACCAATTGGATCGTTGATGAGGCCAATGTTGATCATATGTTTGCAAAATGTATTATGTCCCATGATTATGTCAATAGGTACTTTTAGGTCATTCCTTCTTAGCTTCAGAAGAAGATCTGTTAATTTTCTATTTGTACTTAATTTCATAAAATGTGGGCGTAGTAAATGGGCGTAGTAAGTGGTCGTTGCTCAAAACTTTCTGTGGCGTGAGTACAGCAATTCGCAATCAGATGAATGGTATGGAGTGCATAGTTTACTAGGAAAGATAGAAACAAATACCAAAATAAGCATTAAGTTTATATATATCTAGGTTTCGCTCTATGTGTTCAGATATAAATGCAGATATAATTGAATTTAAAAATAATTATTTGTAAACAAATCTAATGAACATATCTCATCATATAAATTTCATGTGGACTACCTCAAAGGTATTTAAAATTACCTTTTTAAACGTCTATTAGCGTATCAAAATAATAGAAAATTAACTGCATCTACCAGTCTTCAACGCGTTAAGGCTATAAATAGATTTTTTCATCCAGTCCAATCGGTACAACTGGTCAATTTATTTCTTCTAGTTTTGTAATTCAAGCAGTTTATCCGGATCATACAGTTCATTTAATCTATCCTTTCCATCTAGTTATTTTAGTCTATACAGTTTATTCAGTTCTTCTAGTTCAAAAATCATCGTTTCCGACTAATATAAACAAAGTTATTACAGTTTTGTGTGTGAAGATAGAAGATGGACGTGGCAATTTCTTAAAAAACAAATATTTCAAATTATTTTGGTGTATACTCGCAATTTCCGAATACAGGTATAGAGTCCAACTATTTAAATGGATTACATTAAAATTGTGTCTGCAGTTTATGTCACTAATAAAATTGTTGAATGTGGTCGGACATGTCAAATAAATTAATTTGCAGCAAGAGCCATCAAAACTAATTACGCCACAGCAGACAATATATTAATGACGTGTCAAAATTAACATTTCATTGTGTATCAAAGCTTTAAACTGACATATATGAAATGCACAAAAATGACGACTATGCCCACAATCAACCAAACAATCCATTTAAATCACACACACACACACACAGATCACAGACGCACATACTCGTACACTTTCGGGCATATGCACACTACGCTATAAAGTAAAGCGCAACTAAAGTTTAATGCAAATAATCCATTGTCATCAATCGCGCAATATGTCTGCTGTCAATCCATCAAATTCTTCTACGCCCTCCTTGCTTCTTGCCATCGTCATAGTCCGCATATACCGCAGCGGAACGCCGGCGAACGTCACTAACCGCCAAATCAATTGAATTTGTCAATTGATTTTAACTGCTCAAGCGTATGTACGTTCATTCATAGCCACAAAAACAACAATAGCAACAGAACAACAACAGCAACAGCACAACAACAACAATAATAATAACAACAAAAGAAAAATGGCGTCGGAGTATGTTCAATCATTGTCGCATCGTCAGTGCACGTCAATATTTTATTAAATGACATTAAACTGTCTCTATCGGCTTAATTAATTTATTGTTGTTGTATTGATGCTGGCAGACATACACGCATACACACACGCCAACACGCACACAAACACACACTAACACGAACGCATACACACACATACTCGTACATATATGCCGCTCGTTTATGTGACATTTTTATTATGCAAAATCAATAAAACAATTCTCTCGTTCGGTCATGTCCTTTTTGACACCACACACTCTCTTACTGAACTTCCAGCACGCGCTCAAATTTAACTTCCGCTTCTCCCCATATTGGCCGGGCATATTGCGACGACGACGACGAAAAAAAAAACAATTTAAAATTGTTCAATTAAGTTTTTCGTGCAAAATCTGACAGTTTGTCAATCGCTCGCGGGACAAATGAGTGTGTTCGTTCGTTCGGCGAAACAGCTCAGTCTATTAAATGACATTATCAGTCTCAGGTATAAAGTGCTGAAAAATAAAAACCAAATATAAAAATACAAACAAAAACATAACTAAAATAACTGCAGATGTTGTAGATGATTTACGTCGGACGGCTGGTTTTTTTTTCTCTAGAATAATTTGCATCAGATTTATGCCACAATAATATGTACAGTACTTTGGTACTCAAAGGGTTAAAGAAAAATAATTTATGGATTTTGGCAAGATTACTTTTACTTATAGTTTACTATAGAGATCGTCTTATGATATTGGGGAAATAAAGCTCATAGCACAATGTGTTATCATCAATGATAATTATACTACTTAAGTCTTGTATTCAACATGTAACGAAGGGTATATTAAGTTTGTTCTTCCATTTGTCACGCTCATAATGAGGCGTGGTAGGTATAAGTATAAGTATATTTATATATACATAAATAATCAACGAATGCTGATACTTCGTCTGTCCGTCCGTTCATCACAAGGATTACATCCGTATTTTAAGTGATATCGAGCTGAAATTTGGTATGTGAAATCATATTCTTAAGAGGAGGCTAAGTTCTCAAATGAAAAATCGGACAATAAACTAAACTAAATCTCTCTTCACACACAAATTCCCTCTTTTTATAAGGATACAAATTATTAAAAAAAAAAAAAGTTGCATTGTAGATTTCCAGTTCAAATTCGGTATTTAACAATTTAGTAGTAACATAAAATTACTAACAATAAAAAAGTGATCAAATAAAAACAACGCCCATTTATAATAGAGACAAGCACCTATGTGCTACAAGAATCACTCTTTGAAGTGTCTCTAAAATGGCTGAGGATATTTGAGTTTCGGCATAGCAGAATATAATTCGTAATGGTTTTTTATTGTTTTTATAAAATCTCTGAAAAAATCAATCTTAAATAAAAAATACTTCAGAATGGAATAGCAATTGTGGAGACCAGGGTTCGGATCATAGCATTGCGATGGCGAAGTGAATGATGAACAAAATCTTAGTTAAACTTAAATTGCCGTAGTAAAAAAGTGCAAAGGTGTTTTAGAACTGAATAAATATTTTGGGTAACACTGACAACCCTTTTTTTGCTTTTTTGCTTCTCCGCCTAATTTTTTTAAACTTTTTTTTTACCAATTTCATAACGCATAAACAAATAAAGAAGCTATTATACTTGTACAATTGAACTTAAAATCGTTGTAGGTTTCAGTTAAAGCGGAGTAGAGTAGTAGATATTAAAATTTTTCGAAAATCGTAGCAAATCTTCTACGATCGGAGCAAAAGTCCGAACACGTGTCGAGACCTTTAAATAGGTCGGATCAATTTTTCGTTTACCTCCATAGCACAGGAATTTGATGCACTATGTAGAAAACAGTAATGGTAAAAATAGTATTAGGAAAAATAGTAGATCACTTAAAATCTGCCAAGCCGACGTATTACGCCTACAATAATCTTTCACTTATATTCAAAGCAAAACCAGGGTAACGCCGGATACTATAAGCTATTCGCTTATAAAAATATAAAAAGTCAGAGTAATGAAAAAAAATTAATTTGGCGGTTTTTAGAGTGGTCCAAAAAGATTCTTTGTTGTTTCGCAATATTATCCAGAATTTCTTTCATGGGAATCGACTAGGCCTGTAGCTCATGTCTATTTATAATGACTCGGATAAAATATACTAAATATTATAAATAACGCTTTGAAGTACTCCACTTTAAAGGCAGTACTCCTGCGAATTTAGAGTACTCTCTAATGACAGGAAACATATTTGCCAAGCTGATGCAAATCGTAATGCCGGAGGCTGCCGAAACATTTCTTTGCTTTGCAATTAAAATTTGTATTATCCTATTAGACGCAACAAATTTAACGCTGCTCGGCCATATGACTTAGTTGAATCCGCTCACAGATGAGCCGGTGATATATTTCTATAATCATAACAGTTATAAAAGTTAAGTGACCGAAATTATTTTAATCACATTACGAATTAATTAAGCTTGTGATACCTAACCGCAAACTTTAAAAGAATTACTAAATTTGATTTGATATAACTGAATCTTTAATTAAAATCATTCATTAAGAACTTTACCATATCAAAGTATTTCACTTAGCCGCACACATACTTCAACAACTTCTGCAATACTATGTTATGACCCTGTAAGTTGTCAGTTAAATAGACAATCTTATGCAAAAACCAAGCCAAGTTGAATGTCGCCAAAATGCAATAACGTCTCTTGTATTCATGCATGTCACTGTCAACTAAGCAAGTATATCACTTGACTGATTTAGCCAGCCTCCCGCCCTCCCTCCCTCCCCTACCACAAACACAAGCCACACAGTGTGAGTGTGAGTGCGAATGCGAGTGTATGTCCAAGTAAAAGCCAAGAATGTGTCTGCTCACCATTCGAAATTCAGTGACAGCAAAAGGATTATTGCAACGGAGAATGTGTTACATAACGCACAGAATGGGCTCAGAACTCTTCGCTGACATAACGTTCCTAAAGATTAGAAATATTCGTAAATTTCCACCACTACCAAAACAAGTTTCTCGAAATGTCCAAAGCCAAACCCAGAGCCAAACCAACTTGTGACATCAAATGAAACGAGCGCAAAAGCAGCTTGTACCAAGAAAGTTGTCAGTCGCCTTCAATCAAAAACACCGACGCCAAACTCCAACTTCAACCCAACCCAACACTAACACCAACTCAGCATTACTAAAAAAAAAAACAACACCAACAACGAAAATAGAAGAAGAAAAAAATATTTAGTGCGCTCGAAGGAATGTCACCAAATTCGACAATTCGATGCTGCAGTAAGGCTGCCGCTGCTGCTGCTCCTGCGGCCAGAGGACATGAAACTTCTGCTCGTCAGCAACACAAGTTGATATGCTGCAGATGAAACGCCAAGAAGTTTGTCCTTAGCAAAAGAATTGCCGAGTCGAGCAAAGAAGCCAAAAATGAAAATGAGAAAAGAAAAAATAAAAATAAAATAGAAAATAGAAAATGTAAACAAAAAAAAAGCAGCAAAGAAGAGAAAAGAAAAGAAATGAGGTCGCCCCAAAGGGAGGCCACCAAAAAGAACCGAACTTTCGATACAAGCGCATCATTTGTGATGGCTGCAGATGCAAAGTGACAACTGCTTGCTTGAATCCAGCGGAAGCGGTGTGAATGAAAGCATTTCGGGCATGAGACAAGATGGGTCGAGTCGAAATGTTACGTGAGAGGGTCATTAGACGGCGATTTGACAGATTTGACGATACTGCGGCACTGTTATTTAGTTTGGGAATGGTTGGTTGGTTGGTTGGGCAGCTGGGTGTATACCATCATTGAGTATAGGATTTTCTGGCCAAGGCGTCGGTAAAGACAATTTGTGCAACATTTTTGTGATGCAAAACCAAAGAAAAAAAAAACATAAAATAAAAAATAAAGCTTTGACGCTTGTCAAGTTTCTTGGAGCCTCGAACTATTTTTGCTGATGATAATGCACTCTTGTCTGTCTGGCAACCAAAGTGAACTTTTGGAATAAACAAAATATTGTGGTCGGATGAAATAAATGAATTACTGGGTGGCTACTAAAGGCCATATGTCGACAACAACAATTTGGCCTTTTATAAAAGAGTACAAAGAATTATTTTAATTTTTCAGTTTAGGAAATAAATTCTAGCTTGATCAGATGTACAGATAAATATTGCTAAAGAGACGCACAGTAGTCACAAACCATGGCAGTATTCGCTAATATTGCTTCTAAAGTACTGAAATTGATTTCTGAGTTGGTATGGCCACTGTCGACAACTTTATAAAAATAGGCGTGGTTGGATCAATTTAACGCTGACTTTTAAAAATAGGTCGGATAAATTTTACGCCCACCACCGTAGCTCGGAAATTTGATACGCTATGTAGGAAACTAATATAGGAATGCGCCTGGAAGAAATAATTGACTGTGCCAAATTTACCACGCCCACTTAATACGCCGCAATTTGAGTTTGAAGGGTCACTGTCGGTACAATGGGAAGTTCCTGTAACTAATTATTCTACACATAATTCTAATGAAAACAAAATCCTCGCAACGCTGGGTACTATAAGTTAGTATAAATATGTATATACAAGGTGATGGATTATGTACCCCACCACAGTTTGTGACGACTGTGCGTGTCTTTCGAAATATTTATTTGTACATCTTATAATACCGGAAATCAAATTCTAAACTCGCCAAACTATTCGGTTTAGGATCCGTTGAATAGACAAATTGTAATTTTAGTCTAGATGGAAAAATACCGCAGGATGCGTTGTATCCAAAAAGATTTGGCCGCACTACAACCTATCAAGATCCCTTGAAATCATCAACATGAGGCGTCGAGACATACATCTGCACTGGACACTGGTCCATTGGCGAACATGCCCGCAGATTGGGAATTTCCTATAATGTCCACTGTCAAAGCTCTGCAACAACACCAGTGAACCAGAGACAATGATTCACTTCATCTGCGATTGTCCGGCTTTAGCAAGAGTCAGGCTTCATACCCTCCACTCCGCCTTTCCAATATTATTGGAAGTCCAATCTGACTAATGAACATTTTAAAATTCCTAAACAATTAAGGATGGCTCCAGCATTAAACCGCCCCCCCCCTTCTTCAAGAGATTGTGGTTTCAAAACTTATGCTAATTATGCTGGTGGAGTTCTGCAACTAACTTTGCTCCGGTTGGGAAGTGAACTTTGCATTCCAAATGGACCGAGCATGCTCAGTAGTCAAACGCTTAAAACAATCTGATAAATTGACCAGCAATACAAATAATCTACAAAAAATTTATTGATGGTTTCAATTCCGTTGATGTTAAATAAATTTCCACTCGCAAACGCTGTGACACAGTTTAAGCGTTTAGCTCAGTATTTAAAATGATCTTAAAACCAGCGAAGTCACCAGATATCGAATATCAATTTTTCAACTCCAACTCAGACTTTGTGTATACTTCCTCTCGCATTCACGCTGTATTTGTCAAAAATTTTCGACTTGTCATCTGTGTCGTCTTTACGCTCCCAATCGTCCGTGTCGTCCTTTTAGTCTTCCAAGTTAAACAGAACAACGAAATGAGCTGAGCACCACCACTGGCAGAAGCTGCACGAAGAAGAAGAAAAAAAAGTGCGAAAAATAGAAAGACTTAAACGAAAACGAAGAAAATAGTTCTCCTAGGATTTCATCCTTAATCTTTAAGTAAGCTAAGTAAGAGAGAGAGGGTGGAATGAGACACACACACCAGCAACTACCGCACTGATGACCATAATGTGTATCTGCATCAAAACGAGGACGAAAGTGCTTGGCCGAAACATCCAATGAAATGAATAAACGCGTACATCAGACTAATCCTTGCCGTCATCCTTCGGCTCTCAATACCCTGCTCTGCTGCTACCATACTGATGCTGCTGATTCTGCCGATGCTGCTGATGCTGCTGATGTTGCTGTGAAGTGAATAAGAAAACTTGTGAATATTGTGTCCTGGAAGCCATCAATCGTTTTGTGAAATGTGCAATAAAAGAAAAGTCATGAAAACTTTTCTTGCAGATTTCTGTGCGCCCCGAGTTTGATGAGAAGATGAGAAGAGAAGATGGCGGCACGAGAGGAGACTGCTGAGGAAGGATGTATGGGTGGAGTGGGTTAATGTCTTCGACGTTGTTGTGCGCTTTCTTGCAGTTGACAGCGGCGACATTTGACGATTGACGAGGACAATGACGGCGACGATGGAGATGGCAATGGCGATGGAGAGGAAGAATAGGGGAGGGGGCGTCGGGCTGTGCTTGCACAGTAAGGGACAATAATGTTGGACGATAAAGTTGATGATATTTCGTCGTTTTGATGTTTCGCCTTACTTTGGCTGCTAAATCTACACGGAAAAAAATGACAGTAGTGATAATAATTTTTTTAACATAACCTAAAATTAGTTTATTTAACCTAAACGAAGGTTCAATTAAATTTTTTTATTCATACAATAGAATTTCTGTTTAGTGGTAATCTTAACTTAAAAATAACCTATAAAAATCAGAAGAGTAAATTGACACTTTAAAAGTGTCCAGCTTCAACTATTTGAAGAGTTCATTTTACCCTTTTTCGGTGTTGTCAAACAACAATTTCAAAAAAATTATAAGATTTACTATTTAGATTTTGTTGTTGTTGTTCTTTTTTTTTCGTTAAGTGCAGAACTGCTAACTCGGTCGCATCGACGGTCAGTTTGACGTTTGCTCGTTCGTTTAGTCATTTGGTCTGTCGTTCACATTTGGAAGGAAGGACGTCGAACGTCGAACGTCTTAGCTGCCACTTCCGTTGCTTACGTTCGTTTGCGTCGGACTGGATGGTTTTGGATTGGATTTGTTCATCTTGCACGATGGCGTCTTAACGTCAGCCTCTGAGAGTTCAATGCAGTTTACAGTTGTGTGTGTCGATTTTTCGCTTCACTTCGGTTCGGTTCAGTTTGGTTGGCGTTTCGTCTTATTTTTGCTTTGCTTCGCTTTGCTTTTCTTTCGTTTGGTTGTTGCTGTTGGCAAGGCTGCTTCTGCTTCTTTCTATCAATCCGCATAGAATTGAACGACAGCGTCAGGATTTTTGCAATTTGAGAAGTTGCTACGTGACATTTCAATAATTTTTGAAAGTTCTTTTTCATCTTTTTTTCTTTTCTCGTTTGTTTTATTTTGGTTTTGCTTTGTTTGTTTTTGTTCCAATGGGCAAAACAAAAATGAGACTGTAAGAGTTGTGCTGAAGTGGGAGGCATGGTGTGTTCGGTGGGCAGGCGGAAATACGAATTTTATATTCTGCAATTTTCGTGACAACGTCATTTTGTCCACGACAGCCTTGATGCGTTTTAGTATATAAATTTGTTATGTGCATTCGAAACTTTGACGCTTGAATGGTTGACAGGGCACAGGGTAGGTGTTGCTGATGGTGGTAGTCGTAGTAGTCGTGGTGGTACTAGATATTGTAATGGTGGGTCGGGTTTTGATGTTTTCATGCAGTTTATTTGATTGTTATTGTAAGAATTTTTATAGTTAGATTCCAAGTGCAAAAAGTTTAGACTAAATATTTAAGCAATATAAAGTTTGTGCTTGTCTATAATTAAAATAACCTTTTTTCTGGTATGCTATCGGAATCTAATCAATTTAAGATTTTGTCTATTTCATGCCTAGGAAATATATATTTGACTTTATAAGATTCATTAGTTCTATGACGGTTTGATTGGACTGACTTTTAATATATATAAATGATTAATTAAAAATTTTAACTACGTCATTTTGTTAAAAAGTATTTCCATATAACTTTTTTTAACATTTTTGAAACTCTACAATTTTAAGTTTACATATCAAATATAATTAACTTTATTTGAACATCTGAAAACTAAGGAGAATTTTTTTGAATTTTTCGAAATTATGTCTTCTGATACTAACATTAAAATATGAGTTCAATTAAAGTAGATTGAGTATTTTTCTGTCCTCGTAGGTCTTAGTGCCTCCACAATGTTAATACGACATCTGGTTTGGTTCTTTACAATGTATCGAAGTTCTCTTCTGCTCTTATTCAATTGTCGTGATATCATTTTACAGCTCTATGTCATATAGTTCTAGGTCATTCAACTCTTGTGTTAGCGGATTCCATTGCAAAACATGGTTTACAATAGAATCGTTTCTGTGACCCTATTCCTAATCCACTACCATCTATGTTGCTGTATTTTTGTGTATATACAATTGTATCCGGTTCTGTGATGGAGTTGTTTGTTTGTTTGTTATGGTTAGGTCAAATAAATTGTGGGCTTATGCCAAAATACTGATTGTAGTTAATTTTTACGTGGTATACATTCATACATAAGTAGTACAGACTCAACATTTGTTCGTACTTGACGAAGCTAAGTCCTCTAGCTAATTGTGTTGCAATTCCAGATTTTAAAGATCAGAGCTGACCACGAACTAAATAGTTCAAAAGTTAAAAGCCAATTAACGAAGTTAAATTTGTTGCTATTTATTATTTTCCGGTTCATTTCTAAAACCAATAAAAAAATCAATAACAAACAAGGAAAAATTAAGAATTGAATTAGGGCAAATCGAAAAATTACTGACAGATCTGCTTTCTTGGATATCTATATATATAAAACAAAGTTACATACCTATGAACACGCATCACTCAAGAACGGATCGTGTGGAATTGTAAATTTTCGAAAGGATTTAAATCCAAAAATCAATTTTGGGCGGCACGAAGTTTGCCGGATCAGCTCGCAAATCAATAAAATTAAATTGGATAAACACTAACTGAATCACAAATTTAACGACATTTAGAATTTTGCTAAAATACAAATGAATAATTTATATGACTATAGAAAAAATAAAAATTGATTGCAAACTTTTATATACAAAGTTAATAAATTTTAATTTTTGAGAAAAATTATTTTTTTTTTGCTATAGAAATTTTAACTTGTCTGTTAAATTTTTAATGACATTAACATTGCAACGAAATTAACTTAACGAAGTTAAGTTTTTGATTAAATTTTCCCAGATTAACGAAGTTAAAATCTTAATTTTTATGTTGAAGAAATATACTTCTGTTATGTATTATTATAAATAAGGAGCGGAGCTTTTCAGATCAAAATTAGAATTATCTGTTGATTTCATTCCTCAAAAGAGTTGGAAATAAAAGTAAGACAGTGCGATCGGTAACTCATCCCACAAATAAGGAAAAATACATTTGAAAGAAGATCCAAACTAATTTTTTATTCTTTATCATGTATTATTACATATGACCTCAAACATTTTGACAAATGCCAGTTGTCATTTCAGCATATAATCAAAGAAATAAATGTTTTTCTTTTTTTGTATACAAAACTAATGTCCACTTTAGTACACAGACGTAAAAATTTTTATATGCGCATACATACATATATACATTTCGACTTAAAATTAAACCTCATATAATTCAGGATCAAAATGCTGTTATATTGCAAACTGCCGTATCGTCCGCCATAACTCATACATACGTATGTATTTTATGCACAACAATTTTCTTACAATTACGCATAATACAAGTATTTGGCAGACAATGTCTTTAATCAATGGTGACATTTGGGGGCCTGTACAAAGCGCTTCTGAATAAAATCCCCACTTCATAATGCGCTGCCTTCTGCCTACTTAGCGTGTCGCATGGCACAGTAGTTAGTTCCGTGCAACGTTTCGAACCAGTATTTGTATGTGTGTGTGTGTGTGGAGTTGGATCTCGTACCAACTTCCAGCAGATTGTATGTCGTTTACTTCGTGTCAAACGTCATCCTCCTGAATTAGCAGTGATCACATGGAGCTAGTTGCGGCATTGCACGCCATAAGTTGTATTTTCCCAGGCCACCATCGCCACCAGCATGAGCGTCACATTTTGCGCGCTACTCTTACTTGTCGCTGAACCAAAAGCACCCATTCCGCATGAAATATAACCTCAATCAACATTCGCTCATTACGAGCGTCGTCGTCGTCGTCGTCGTTGCGTCGTCCTCTGTGATCGTGCTCGTGTTGGATTCTTCGCGCGCTACTCTTGAGCGTTCCAAGTGCGATCGCTTAGCATCACACCACATTGCTGCATGTCGCCGCCACGTTTTGCTACACCGCTCTGCTGCTACGGCGACGGTCGTTGCACCGAACAACGCCATATGACATTTTATTTATGAATACCAAATTGTAAATTATTAACATGTTCTACGCAAGTTATAGCCAACTTTGGCGGGCCAACATGTACCGTAGCCGAGCGTCTGTGGATCGCACATGATCGCACTGTTGTTTCGGAGGCGGTGCGGCAAATGGCAACTAGTTGGCATGGCTAACATCTTGGTCGAACGTCGAAGGCTTGTCGAATGCGCTTCGTTGATTGCAAATATTGCGTGGCAAATTAAAAGTTAATATCCACATCTGCTCATATTGTTACTCACATTTGGCTAAGTATTAACACATCTTCTTGGCCATGCAATGTGAGACATGATCAGGTAACTTCTATGGTTATCTACTTTTGGCTTTACTTTATTTTTATTCGTCTCACAAGTTTCAACTAGAAACCAATAAAATTTTCAAATAGGACATCTAAAGGGAATGACATTCCAACATAATTTTACTAGTGATTTGTACTTTTCCTGTATCTTCTTAATTTGCATCAATAGTGGGTAATACAATCTCGAGAATACCAAAATCCATCGCGCTCATATATTGCGAGAAATTGTTTAAGTAAATGCGAAAATTGATCGCAGGACATTACACAGCGCACCCAACCCATTAAAGCGATGTGGCCGCGAAAGCGCTTAAAAACCTCAATCATGTTGTTATTGTTGTTGTTGTTGTTGTTGTTGTTGTTGGCATTACTGGTGTTTCTTTTAGCCGCGTTCGCTTTGACATGCAAGACGACCGACTGGCGCACATTTATTTGCGTGAGTTTTTATTGATTGCTCAATTAAGGATTTGATCATTGGAAGTGAAAAAATAACAACAAAAATACGAAAAACAGTTGGCATTCCTTTTCCTGAGCTTGCAACTGAAATGTTATCTACTAAATTTATGATTCCACAATTGACTTCTTTCTGTACTACAGAGTGATCGCAGTTTTTTCCTAAATGCCAGTAAGATGTGATTGGTTGTTTTTAATCATGTGAGAAATTATTTTTCTTTCCAATAATTTGTCATATTATTAACAAATTCGTTGTTGCAATTTTCACTAACTCGCTTATCACTTTATTTGGACTTATAATGAACTAATTTACTTATATCTGTAGTTCAATTTAAAGGAAAGATAATTCACATACATAATTCAGTGTACCATTTGATGTACGAAGCTCTCTTCCTTAAGTTGTACTCGCTATTTGAAAAGCACATTAGTAATTTTTCTTCTTTTTTTTCTCATCATCATCATCAACATTATCATCACGAACAGCGTAATCACAACTATCAGTATCAGCTCCAACGGCATTTATGACAAGTTATGTGAGGATGCTTCTTTTCTCGAACATACCCAACCATGCAACGTATAGTAATATAATATGCCTCATCATCTTCAGATCCAGCAGCCAAGATTGTCACCACCACCACTACCGCCACCAACAACAACAATAATAATAATAACAACAACTACAACAACAACAACAAAGCTACAACAGCAGCAGCTTCCAGCACATGAAACTCATTGTAATCATCATAGTCATAATCATCAGATGCAGCACATCAGCATCATATCACATCAGCTGGGAATGCATTTTGCATCGCACCATGTCACTTCATATTTATGCGGTAAGCTACGAACCAGCACACACACACAAACACATACACACACACGTACACATTTATGCAGTTCTTTGGAACAAATTGTTAATACTCTCACAAAATTAAATGTAAATGAAGTTTTAATGCATCTTTAAAAGCCCAAAAAAAAGTGTTTGATCTGAGTTAATTTGGAAATAATAAATACATATGTACATATGATAGTTTAAGCTATTAACAATGTTAAAAGAGAAACATTTTTTCTTTACTTTTAATAAATATAAATAAAAATATTTTGATTACATACTAACATACGAAATGTTAAAAAATTTTGTTTGGGTACGCAAATTCACTGCAGTAAGTTTGTAGGTGCACTGCAGAGAAGAGGTAGATAGAAAGAGATAGAGAGAGAGAGATAGTAATGTTATGGCAGAGATTCATTCCAAAATTTACCCAACGAACCAATCAATTTTCAAATGATATCGTAGTGACTTCTATTTTAAGAGAGTAATACATCGCTAATATAATCGTGGGCGAAAGAAATTCTCAACTCGTTAACGAATCGAAAAGAGATTTATTTACGAAACGATAAACTACGAGAATGCTCCAATAAGTATACAAAAGAAAAACGAAAATTTTAGAAAAGGGGTTACTTATTTCACGACATAGTCTCCTTTTAGATACACATGACCCAAATGAGAAATACGTTTTCTGGTCTGCAAAGTATCGAATTGTTTAGGATAGTTTCAATATTGGTGCCTTCGGCTATAAAAATTTTAAATATAATAGAGTCAATTTAAAATATTTTCAAATTCAATATAATAAATATAAGGTGAGGAAAGTAGAAAAATGTCTCTCTTCACCTCGAAATTGTTTCTCTCTTTGATTGCTACAAAATTATTAAGTAAATAAAACAAACCTATTTGTTTGTAAAAAATAAAAAAAATCATACTTCACAATTAGGCAGAAGAAAAGGGCAGAAATCGAGGTGAGTTCGCTCAATTTGCGTTTTCATTTCTACTTTCCTAACCTTATTATTCAACCATGACCGAATATATAAAATTCATTCAATAAAAGCATTTGGTGAATACTGTGTTCAAATTTATTTAACACATTAAAAACTTGGAAGATTCTGTAGTTTACACCATGGTTGAATAATATAAGTTTAGGAAAGTCGTAACTCACCTCGATTTCTGCCTTATTTGTCTGCATTATTTTGAAGTTTAATTTTATATTTTTGATAAAAAACTACTTTGTTATTTTTATTTACTTAAAGTTTTTATAGCAAATATGGCAACTGCTCAGAAATTCAATTTTCAAAAAGAGAAACAACATCGCGGTGGAGAGTTAAATTTTTCTACTTTCTTCACCTTATATTCATTACACCATGGTTTCACTAATGAAATTTAACATATTTCCTATTTCCCCAACTTTATAACATGTTTTAATTTAATACGATGTAAAAGAGACATAATTTAAATAAATTAATAGTTCAAATAATATTGAATTAATTCCTCAATTTAAATAAATAAATCGATTTCGTTAGTGAATGTTCACCAACGATTTGGTACCGATATCTCTTTGCGAATTCATTGAGGTATAGTAAAACTATTCTCATATATGAAAAGATCGCAATGAACAATTTTAGTTTGAAAATATCTGAACAGTTGCATTATTTTACTACCACTTCCGAATATACGAACGTAAATAAAATATTATTGCTATAAAATATTGTTGATAAAATGTGATGAAATCACATCAACTGGCAACTGGCAACTGGCAACTGCCAGACACGACAAAATCCAACGGAATGGAATGACGCCTTCATAAATTGCTTCGACGGCGCAAAGTTCGAATTTATTCGTTCAACATGTGCAAAAATTGTCGCTGCGCCGTTTTCGCAAGGCAATAAATTCGGTTCAGTTTGTTGGAAAATTTTTAAATGTTCGCCATCAGTTTTTCATCAGCATTATTTGTTGTTGTTTGTGTTGTTGTGTTTGTGCTGTTGTTGCCGTTGTGAACGTTGGTATGTCTCGTAAAGTAGTTGCAAGTGTTTTCCTCTTGCTCCCATTTGCGCGCGTTAATTTTCTTCCATCGACTTCGCAACTTGTTGCACTGCTCGCTCCGTTAGCACTTTGCAAGCAAGTTTTCCATACATTTTCTTTGTGTGCCCACAAAGCAGTGTCAACAGTTCGCCACTGAGTGATGAGAGTTGCTCATCCGGAAACGTTTTTCTGCTATGCTTTTTTTTTCTGTACGAGTACGAGTACGAGAATATCGCCAACAAACGAGAAGCTGTCAGCTTTTGACAAATTGGAACGCGACTTTGAGGAAGAAATTACTCACTTGTTCCCATTTTAGCGCGGCGACAATACAGAGTTTCTATTTTTTTTGTTATTCAACACTTATCTTGGCAGCGTCATGTTGAAAAAACATTGCAAGTGGACAGCTTTTTGTTACATCGTCGTTTGTACATTAGGTCGTTGCTGACTGTCTATGGGAGGATTGAAAAATAAAAAACGCGTTGGAGGCATAATCGTGAATGCCAATTGTGACGACTATAAACTAGGGAGTTTAGGTTTAGTGGCCTACTACATATAACGATTGAATACTCTTCCTCATGATTTACATAACTATCGAGTATTCTGGAGTATTTCAATGTTTTCCTTAAAAAATCTTTAAGAGTAAAGAAGTGTACTTTGGAACATTTTAATATATTTCTTGTGGTGAATTCTTTTTAAAGGTACACCCAAGGTTGAATAATATAAGGTTAGGAAAGTAGGAACTCACCATGATTTTTGCCGTATTTTTCTGCCTTATTTTGAAGTTAATTTTTTTTACTTTTGATAAAAAAAAACTGCGTTGTTTTTGTTTTTATTGACTTAATGTTTTTATAGCAACCATGGCAACCGTTCAAAAATTTAATATTCAAAGAGAGCAACATTATCGAGGTGGATATCCTCAAATTGTATTTATTACACCATGGGAACAACTTTCATAAGCACTTTAAAAATAAAAACACATTTTAGAGTAGAGCCTTGATGTTTTGGAGTTTCAAAGGCTTTGAAGTAGACCTCGAAGTAAGAGAGCCCTACTTTGGAGTACTTTTGAAACTGCTCTAGCTACACCTATCACAGTCGTTCTTTTAGTCTGTCAGATAAATGCCGACCTGCAAAGATTCGATATGAAATTTTTAAAAATGTATTTTGTCGTTCATTTATATACCTAAAAACTTTTGCACATACGAGTACATATTCATTTGTACATAAGGCAATCTTTTTGGCAAGTAGGCAAGTTAAAACTTTTCAATAATTCACAAAACTTTCCAAGTGAAAATCCACTGATTGCGATTGCAAATACTTGTTTTTCTGCTGTGTTCGAGCGTCAATTTATCTTTCTCATATTTTCATATAAACACGAAAAGGAGACGGACTGCAAACAAATCATTCGTCTGACTGCATAAATCACATTCACATTTGACACTTTTGGGATACTCGATTGAGCATCCATCCCAACCAACTCTACCTCTGCACAGCCGTCGAACCAACCGACCGACCAACCGACCGACCTGCCGATCGAACGACGGACAGACAGAACGGTCCAACACAATGAGTATAGTAGCTACCATGGGTCGCACGTCGCCGTCGTCTTCGTTGTCGTCGCGTTGAACTCACCGAGCAATGAGGCCGGCCGTCTGCAGAGCGGTGAATTCAACGTTGGTAGTTGGCATGGACAAACTTTGTTGCTGACATTGGTTGCATCTGACGCGAAGCTGTTGCGCACAGTACTTTGCTTCATATAAAAACAAAAATTAAAAATCAAAATGTAATGCATTTTCATAGCCATTATTAATATTTAGTTATTTAACCAGGGCAATGCTGAGTACTTTAAGCTAGTAAACTGAATAAAAAGAGTATTGAAGATTTTTTTTTTAAATTTTAATAAAAGCTATCTTAAAAAAATAGTAGGTGAAATATCTTCTTATAACTGAATTCACTAGTGAAATATCCACATTTGGTCATTTGTGGTGTCAAATGATGACCACAAACTTGCATTTTAGACTGTTAAGCTGCTCAGAGACCTATAGTACAATTCGATCGGCATTATTTTTCTAGAATATATTAACCCCATATTTCTATGTTAAGTGGGTCTTTTATGGTCTTTTAGAGGATTAATATATTTCAGGAAAATGTCCCACATTAAATTTTACTATAGGTCACTCAATACATCTTTAGTCTCAGATGCAGAAATACAATTTTTAATTTATACTGGGAAGCATCATGCCAACTTCAAGAGGCCATAAGAAAAATCCCTTTATAGGTTATGTTTTTCTGTGGGTATACTTTCATTTCGCGTTGGAATCATTGAGGATTAAAGCGATGAACCATAATTTGTAGGGCAGTCTTATATTTCTATTGTATATTTATTGTCAAATTTAGAATGTCTGCTTTTGTGCGTTACAATTAGAAGAACAAACTGAATATACTCTTCGGTACGAGCTGGTTCTTGGCAAAAAGTATACAAATTCAAAATGTTAATAATTATGGCATGAACTGAAAAGTATATTTTTCGGATCTTACGACAATTATCTAACAATTATGTTTAAGTTTGTCTTAAGTACCGAATGGCATCACAAAGGGCTTTTAACCAAGTAGGGTCTGAACTCTGCATGTAAACTCATTCGAAAGTATAAACAAATTATAAAATGTTGTTAGAATTCGGCCTTCTAATTATAATTAAGTAGATTTTTATTGCCATAGATATCTTCTTTATTTTATATATTTTTCAAATTTAAAAATTAGCTTTAAGTTAATTTTAATTATAGCTATTAAACAAATATTTATCTAAAAACTTTATATTTTTAAATAATACAATTAAGTAATACAATTAATTGAAAATCAATTTTAGTTTTGAGAGACTTTTCATACAAGATATACCAAAAAACAAACTTTTAGTTGTACTGATTAATTTATTAATTGAAAAAAAATAGAAAATTTTAACTTGAAAACAATTTTGAGAACAGAGTTTGTACGTTACTTCTCAGCTTCAAAAAACTAAAGGAACAGTCTTTAGAGTCTCGCTCTGAAGTAGTTGGCCCAGGTGCGAGTATTAACAAAAAAATGTTTTTCAATCAACGCTGTTTATTGTATTAATTAAAACGGTTCTGAGTGGAGTTTCAGTTAAAAATTTATTGTATTAAACGAACAATTTATTGTATAGATTATTTTTTTCGATAACATTTCGTGAAATCTATCATCAAAATGCAATGCTTTTTTTTTGTAAGTGAGACTTTTTTTTAATATATCTTTAATTCTATTTTATTTTTGTAACACAGCAAAGTACTGTGGCACAAAAGGCCACTTGGACAGACGACTGACATCTCTCTCATTGCGTTGATGATTATTTGGGTTAACGCGACGAAGGAGTCAGAAATCGACGACGACGACGATGGAACTTTGTTTATTTTCGCCTTTCTTTCTTTTATTTGGGCAGCATTAAAAGCATTTCGAGTGATTGTGAGTGAAAATTTATGAAATTTAATTAAATGAGGACAGCAAGATGCAACGATAAAATTTTGAAAATTTACTCTTCAAAGTCGGCGTCGACGCGTTGTGAGGGATACGGATGCACGCAGTCTGGATGGTGTCTCACGGAGGCTGCTTCGACGACGACGACGAAGACGAAGACGACGACGCGCAATGTTGATTGCATTGATGGCAATGCCGTGTAGCTGTCAAAGCGGTTGTCTGTAACTAACCAAACCTACCTTCCAGCCGCTCAACCGTTCCGCCTACCGCCAACTTCATGTGTTGCTATTGGTTTTACTTTTTTTTTTTTTTTTTTCGTTTTTCGAATTTCCCAAAAAATTTTCTCTTCGCTGCGCGGTAATAAATCTGTCAAAAGGTGATTTTAATAGGTTTCCCTGCTTTGCGTCATCGCGTTCGTTGCGCGTTGCTTGATCTTTAAGATGTGTGGCAAGAAGAACCTATCTACACAAATATTGCTAAGCGTCGATGGCAAAGTCACGCGCGCCCTCGATGCACGGACGGATGTACGGA
The DNA here is from genome assembly GCA_949127995.1 of Suillia variegata. Classification (NCBI taxonomy): domain Eukaryota; kingdom Metazoa; phylum Arthropoda; class Insecta; order Diptera; family Heleomyzidae; genus Suillia; species Suillia variegata. Next base: position 20,036,954 of record OX421844.1, read on the forward strand.
CGAACGGACGGACGGACGCTGGCATTTGTGGTGCATGTTTATTATCAAACAATTGCTCTCAAGGTTAAATGGTTTATGTGGATTATCGGCTGTGGCTGTTGGTGGCTGTCGTGCCTGTGCGAATAAATCATTCGCTTAAATCAACCGATTTAACTTACTCCACTGCAGCATGTGTTGCCAGGAATGCACTTACCTGGAAAAAAACAGAAGAAAAATAAATAAAATTAAAATCGAAATTTAATATTTTCGAAAATTGTAGCGTGAATTTTGATTACAGAAGGTCATAAAAAATGACAAAAAGACTTTCTCTCTCTATACTATACACAGACCACACTAAAGCTATGCATGAAATATTAGATAAGGTATACGAGTGTGTAAATTTCTCCTTTGCAGCCAAGAACCCAAAAATAAAAATTATTCAAAATATAAGAGGTCTGTAAATATTTGTATACCCCACTCAAATTGCAAGTGCAATTACCGAAGGGTATATTGAGTTTGTTCTTTCATTTGTCATGGCCAGAAGGTGGCGTGGTAGGTATTACAAAGTATATATTGTATATAAATGATCAACGTCGGATTCTGAGTCGATTTAATGATATCCGTCCGTCTGGCTGGCTGTCTATATGTCTGTCAGAGCGATTACAGCCGTAGTTTTAGAGCTATCAAATTTGGTATACGAGTTCCCCCTAACAAGCGGAGGAATAATTCTAAGATGGACAAAATCGGACTACTACCCTTCCCCCATACAAACCACCTCTTTCCATACGAAACAAAATTAATTAAAATAGTTCCAGTAAAGATATCCGAATTCAATATTTAGCACTTTAGTAGTAACAGAAAACTGCTCCCAAAAAAATGGGCGTTAACGGAAAAGAACCACGCCCACCTCCCATACAAACCATTTCTTACCATACTTAAAAAAAAAATTATACTAGTTACAATACAAATAAACATTTCAAATTCGGAATTTAACACTTTGGTTATAACGCAAAACTGCTTACTAAAAATGGGCGTGATCCGATAAGAACCACGTCCACTTATAATAGAGACATGTAACATGTAACTTTTTGAATATTGGTTGTTCAAAATTAAAAAAAAATACAGATTTTTAATGTTCAATTAATTAAACCAACTTGGATAACATTTGACGAAGAATTTAATTGACTTAAATCCACCTAAAAAAAAAAGTTAGACATCTTTTTAAAAATGACTTTGCATTCGAAGTGAATTTTCATGAACTTTAAGCAACACTTTAAAATGTTTACACACACTCATTTTCATATGTTGAAAATTACAGATCTGAGTAAAAAACTGTCAAAATGACAGCGACTAAGAAGGATACATATATTTTCGTATATATAATTAAACTGTCTATAATTCCCATTTTATTTTATTATGTTATCAAATAGGAACTTTTTGTCGCATTACCTTGAGCTCAAACAATATTTCAGGATTATATTTTCTTAGATCACAAAACACTTGTTGCAAATTATAAAATAAAATATATACATATATGAAAATTGGTAGCAAAATGAAGATTAACAATTTAACTTATCGTTCTATTTTCAATAATCTGAATACATCATCTGAACTCATTCTATCAGTGATCAAATCGTCATCGACTTTCTGTCGTCAATTTTTGTTGGGTACAATTTTCAATGCATTCCAGGTATTGAAGGAAACACTCCGGCTCTAAACACTCCACTCTAAACTCTGCTCTGAATTGTGTCAATTTATCAGGTTTTAAACTTTCGATTTTTTATTGCGGAAACTCTTAACAAATTAACACAAGATGTTTGTTTGCTATTTATAAACGGAACTGAACTGAACCCAATTGCAATATTTCGTCCATCAATTACAAGATTCTTTTTTGTTTTTCTTAGTTAGCACAAGTGAGTGATAAACAGCGAACAAAGTCATCAACAACAACCGAGGAGGCAATGGACAAACGAATAGGCAGGCAGACGTTTTCAAAGACGAGCTAGCAAGAAAGCAAGCAAGCTGCCATGACGAAATTGGCCAAAAATATGTCAACACACTGCGGCGACATCTCTGTTAAGTGCAACGCACGCAACGCTCTGCACTCCTCTGCTCTGCACTGCACTGCGACGCACTCAGTGCAGTGCGTAAATGCAAATTGTCACTGTGGATGGTGGCTGTCACATCAGATACCGCGCCAAAACATTTCATATCTTGCGGTAGAGTGAGAATACAACCAACAAGTGCAAGTTTAGTATCATCGCACAGTACTTCCTTTGCATAGTTTATTTTCTTTATTGTGTCTGCAAATACACAAAGCTGACTTCTTTTTTATATCCGATGAATTGCTGTGCTCAAGTCGAGGAAGGTCACAGTCAATATACTAAAGAAGGTTTAACGCCCACTTTTAAAAACAGATCGGATCAATTTTACGCCTGCCTCCATATTTTAGGAACTTGATCTTCTGTGAAGGAAACATATTAGGGAAGCATATTGAAGAATAAGAGCTACACAAAAACGGCCACGCCCACTTATTACGTACACAATTTATTTGACAATATTCGATTATTTTGCTAATATTACTGCTAATAATCTAAAATTTAATTTTTGAGTTTGTAATGTCGTTGTCGATACTCTCACTATAACAGGGAGTGACGGAAGAATAAAAGTTATTATTAAAGTCAATGAGAGGGACATAGAATAACTGGAATTTTGAAATTAAACAAATAATTGTCAGATATATCGATGTATCGATATTTTTCTCCAATATTGGTAACAATGCAATCGTTTTTTTTTTAATCAAGTTTTTTTAAACAATTTTTTTCTTTGTATAATGTTATTTTGAACAATTAATAAATTGGCGATAACTATTTACAAGTTAAAAAATGTGTTAATAAGTATGGTCCTTAAATTTTGAATGAGGTTACAATTTCCTGTTTAATTTCATAAATATTAAATAAAAATCGAAATTTAATATCAATAGTTTTTTGTCGATTTATCAAACAATCGATGTTTTTTTTTTCATCAATATCGTTTTTTTTCCGATGTTGCATCTATAATTTGATTATACCTTAAATTTTGTTGCCATTCTTTGTACTGCATTAAAGTACTGTGCGTCGCCGTTAAGTCGCGCAAATCAGTGACACCGCCAAGACGACAGGCGGCATCATTCATTCAATCATTTATGCGAAATGATTCATGCAGCGGATGCATTGGCAGCGATGCTAGTACACAGTGGTGGTTTTTTTTTTTTTAATTTATTTATAACAATATAAAAATTCTTTTGAGCAATTGAAAAATGTACAAAATGTAGTATTTAAATTATTGACTAAACTCTTGTCTCGATGTCAGTTTTTTCTTTATTTTTTTTTAATTGCAAATAAGAATTAAATATTAAATTATGCTATTATTAAAAATTTATTAAACCACACCTGGTTTTTCTTTCTCAAATCTCTATTTTTAACATAGACAAGTAAATCTGCAATGATCCATGAATTATTGTGCAACATGAATTCGGCCGTAGAATTCAACAAATTGTCGGTCGGACCTACTTTCATTCGAAGAATACAGGCGACAGACAGCAACAACAACATTGGCAAAAAAAAAGCTATCACATAAACTATGAAAACCCGTTCCCGCCGCCATCAACCGAAAATGTTCTTGTCATATTCTTAGATGAAAATGACGAACTGCTGACAGGTGGCAATGTCTAATTGGGCTTCTTAATTTTGACACTCAGATTGCTTAACATATACTCTTAATACAAATATTTACATATGTATATATGTATGTAATACAAACATACACGCTAGGGTGGAACAAATAATTTGTTTGTTCTGTTGGAATGGATTGACAAATGGATTGTATAATGGCCTGAATGAACAAGCTGGGTTAAAATTAACTGGAACTACTGCAAATACTGGATGGACTGTATAGACTCGATAAAGCTGACGCGGCGAAACTGGTTAACCCGGTTTGTGGGATATACGAGTATTGTCACTATTAGTTCCGGAGAGCACGATTTGGCTTAAATATATCAAATGTTATGGACGGCTGATCAAATCAAATCAAATACTTTCGAACTGATTTTGGTAATCAGAACATTAAAACCGAATAAATGTGCAATTGATAACCAAAATTTATAAAATTTTTAGATTTCTCGGAAACTTATCGACTTCAGAATTAGTTTGATTCCATTTGATTCCAGAAGAAATAGATACAAAACCCTGAGAATACAACAATAAATTTTTGTGTATATATAAAACAATTCATGAAATCATTTTAAAGTATAATCCACCCTAATACCGCATATTAACAGGAAAGGAAAAAAAAACTGAAAAAACATTTTCAAATTTCCACTGCGTTGCCAAAGCCAGACAGAATTCTCGAAAGCCATGCAGCGTGTCACTTTTTGCACTGTCATGCTGACAGCCGCAGTTCCCCCCACCCCCCTTCCCTTAGACCTCTCCGATATTTGTGAGCAAGCGAGTGCGCAAATTAATGAGTGAGTGAGTTGGACATCTTCGCTCATAATCATCATAATTCGCCTTGTCGTCTTATTAAAAACAAAACAAACAAAACAAAACAAACAAAAAAATAAAATAAATCAGCAAAAAAGAGAAGGAAACGAAAATAGTCCGAGAGCGATTCTGACGTGTTGGCTCGGTCGTTGATGCTTGTCAGTTGTCAGTTGTTTGTCATCTGACACACATGTGAGTGATATATAAACACACACCAACGATGCCAAAAAGAAGATTCCGTCGTCGACGTCGTCTGTGTGCCATGCCTTCGGTCGCTTGACGGAACGGAACGGAACACAGTGTTGCATGTTCTTAGTGAGGGAAATTTATTGCTTCATTTGTTACGCGTTGCGGTGTGGCTAAAGGAGTGCAGTGCTGCACTTATTCAACGATTCAACGATTTGGTTTTCATATTTTCCACATGTCATTGATTAATCAATGCCAAATTGCCAAAGTGATTTAGTATAGTATAGAAAAGCTTGGTAATTTCCAAAGCAACGACGTATGCTGATTGTAGCGATACTCAGATTCTAATTTTCAATTTTTATTTTTTTGGTATTTAATTAAACCAAATAAAAATCTTAACAATAAAAAAAAACAATGTATGAGGAATTGTAACAAATGGTCAAACTAATAGATTTTTTATAAAAACTAGTTAATACTACCCGCCTTTGCCAGTGTTTTGTTTTGAATAGGGTGTTGGTCGTAAAATTGAACTGACCTATTTTCTAAAAGTGGGCGTTAAATAGATCCAACCACGCCTATTTTTTGTGAAGTTTTCGACAGTGTCCATACAAACTGAGATACCCAATTTTTGGAGCAATATTAGCGAAATAATCGAATATTTTTACTAAGTTTAAAAAATTTTGGGCGAGGCAAATTTAAGCCATCGTTGACGTGAGAAATTCTCCAAATTTGTTTCGCAATCGGATAAATTTCTTAAACGCTCATACAAAGGCAAAGTAAAATAGAAATATAGAAACAAAAATATAAAAAGAAAAAAATCTTAATTTTGAATAGGGTGTCCCAATAAGAGCGAAATTTTTTATTTGTTAAAAACACGAATTTTTTTTCAAGGGCTTCTGATATTTTCATTAAAGTATACAGGTTGCTATTAAGTATTTAATAGAATATCCGGCATATGGCCAGGCGGCTCTAGCGGCAGAGCCTGACCCTTTTCATCAAATTTTCGATAAGATTTTCGCAGATTTGCAGCTCTATCTCACCGATGAGATTGGATTTCGGCCTTGTGCTTAGGAATTGTTTGCATTTTTTTGCCATTGACCTGAGATTTAACAAAACCCTAGATGGTTTTGTTGCTCCAATAAATCTGTTGCTCCAATGAATCGATTGTTTTATGCTGAAACCTGCCGCCAGGGCCGCGAGGGCCATATGTCGGATATTCTATTCCATACTTAATCGCGACATGCCGACTTTATAATTAAAAAAAAAAATATCAGAAGTCCTTGAAAAAAATTCGTTTTTTTACAAATTAACAATTGCGATCTTATTGGGACACCCTGTATATAGATTGCCTGTTAGCCGTTCTCTGTGGTGGTAGTAATATGCTAATATTTATTTTATTAATATTTTATTAAAGAGTTTTTAAAGATTTGCCTAGTGGTGTAAAGTCCGTCAAAGACATAAAAAGTGATTATATGTTCGGTGGAGAGATTAGAGATTAATCGGAAGAACCCTGTCATCGCTTAATTTAACTAAGTCGTAAAGGTGCATGCAAAGCTAAGGCGCCCAAAAGAATTTGTTAAAGTTGATCGAATGGGATAATCGTATGGACCAGTTAGTAAGTCACCGATAAATATGTCTCCGACATTTCTTCAAGCCACTGACAGTTTCTCGGTTTGGTTTCCACTATAACAGAAACAAAAAATTTAACCCAGAGGCATTGAATTGTAGTTAAAGCATTTTGTCTATCATTCAATGAATCAACTAATTCGAAAATGAATCTAAAGAACATAAAAATTAAGACGTTTTAAAGAAAAGGAAACCATTGATAAATTTAAGTAAGCGATGTTTTATTTAATAAAAAAATTGGGTAATTGACCCACCACGACCGTGTTGGATTTTATAACCCCAGTGTTTTATAAATCAGGAATAGGAATAAGACAAATTACTTAATATATAGGCATGTACATATATATTTATAATTTTGTATGTCAAACTAGTACGCTAAACTTTTTAAACACAAGATTTCATGTGAAAAGTTTTCATTTTTTACCAGACTTAACCAATCACTAATAATCAACTTTTCGTTTTCATGTCTGTAGGTTTGTTTTTCTTTTCCAAAAAGCTTACTGACTAACTTAAAGCAGTTATTAGGGTGGTCACTAAGATTTTTCTGGTCAGAACTTTCTATATACTCAATATTTTTTCTTAAAACAAATGTCAATTCTTCTTTTTAGTAGACAAAATTTGTTCTTTTTTCCTTTTATTTCTTTTTCTTGGCTATTTTTATTACAAATATTTTCAACTTTATAACGAATTTAAAGGATATAAATAACCTTGATATAGTTGCTTAAATAAAATAGTTCATTTATTAAACGTATTTATTGCTAAGCGTACAAAAATCGCCTTAAATCGTCCTTTTTAAACAATTCAGAAGACAGTCTAATGCATACCTACATACCTACATACCTACATACATACATACATATGTACGAGTACATCTAGTAGTATGTGTAAATGGGAGTGTGTCCTTGTTCTCGTATGTTTATATATAATTTTGTACAAGTTATTTAATCTCATCTGTCCATCATGCTGTCCATCAATTTGTCAGTGTGGAACGTTTCGCCATGTCAGCTCAGTCTGTCCGTCTGCCCGTCTGCCCGTCTGCCCGTCTGTCCGTCGCAATTGTGCTCCACATATAAAATACTGAAAAAGTATATTTGTATGTTTGTACGTATGTATGTTATGCATGTAGAATAGAATACTGTACAGTGTACGTATGTATACTAAGAAATACGAAAGCTGTCCATCATTTTGTCTACTCTATAAATTTTCTATTTTAAATTGACAGTGACTTGACTTGACTCGACTCAGCTCAACTCAACTCAACTGAATTTTCTCGAATTCATTTTGATTGTGTGCACTTTTGCTCTGATTGCAAAGGGTTGAATTGGGTTGAAGATGGGCATGATGCAAGCAAATTTAGGGCATGTTAAAGTTTTTCCGGTTTTGCTGCTCTGCATCTCTTTCGCTTAACTATTTACAATTTTAAACTTTAAATCGTTAATCAGATGATGTGTGAATTAAAAGTCGTTATGGAATACTCTTATATAGTAAATTTTTTATTTATATTTCAAAATCGCTCAATGACAAAAATAATGACAGCTCAATTCGTTAAGAATCTAACGCTTGATAAAATAAAAAAAAATTTCCGGATTATGGTAATTATTTTTCTAGAAATTTTTAGTGTACGAACGTTTTTCTTTTTCAGTTACAAAATCCAAACTCAGTTGATTCAACTACGCAAGCACAATGAAAACTTTTACTAATTAAGATTATATTAAAAATGTTTCCCTTCCTTGTTCGATATCCATCACTATCCATCGCAGCAACGAAAGCAAATACTCTAATAATGTTCCAACTTAATTAAATCCACACAATCGATATTCAACTTTGTCTGCTCGCCCATGTCTCCAACTGCTGCTCTAACGCTTCGATTCCTGGTCGCAGTAACTGGACTTCAATTCAAACTGACATCGGACAATGAAGCGGCAATGTCAAATATGCTTAAAGTTAACAACGAAAACGAAGAAGCAAGAGCAAAAGCAAAAGCAGTAGCGCAAGCACAAGCAAAGAAGACGATGTCAATGACGATGACGACCGACAGGACAGGACAAGACGACGACAACGACGCATCCTTTTTCTGCTCGGAGTTTTTTTTATTTTTATTTTATATTATTTTTTACTTTCTTCCTCTTGTTCTTTATTACAAATGAAATCCTTTTTCTTGAGGATACCCACACCAGCATATGTGCAGTGGAGCAGATAACAAAGATCCTTCAACGGTTTGACAACTTGGCGAAGTCGAGGCGATTGTGACGCCGACTCTGGCGTGATGTAGTAATTTCTTATGTTGTTGCTGGCTGGCTGGCTGGCTGGCAGACTGCCTCGATTGACAAAAGACTGTCCTTCTCGTTTTGTGTGAAATGTATGTACAAAGTCCTTTATTAGAAAAATGTTCAGCTTGTCATCTTTTTTCATCAGCATCTCGACTGAAGTCATCTCATCTCAGCTCATCTTTGAATGTTTTTGTTTTTCGCAAACTTTATGTTGTATTCGTTAATGCTCTCTAATCTTAGCTTTCTCCTTTAATGATGGACAACGACATTTTATTCACAATTTCGAAAGCGACTTGCAAATGAATTGTCCTCAAGAAATCAAAATCTAAACAACTTTTGAATAATTTTAAAAGGTATTTGATTAAAGAGTTTCATTCTAAAAATGTCTTGCGCTCAGAAATCTTAACTTCAATGCACCACATTTTGCCGATGCATATTGATAATAGGTAAATAAGACAAACATTTTTCTATACCGAACTTTGAATTGTCACATTTGGGTCATTTAATCTGTCAGATATTTCGAAGTTGTATTTTAGTACATATACAAACGCAAATTTTTGTAACTGGAGCAGCATCGTTTAAGCCAAAACTTTAATACCAAACACCATTTTAAAAGATCTATATTTTATTTTCATTTCAACTTACAAAAATGTGCTTAGAACTTAATCTCCGCTTGAAAAGGAGCACGTATTAAAATTTTAAGTCAATATCTTTTTAACCAATATCGCTCAAAAATGCTAACGGACATACGAACTTCATTAAATAGACACAGAATAACGCTGATATCTTTATATTAAACAAATAAAATCAATTGAACTAGCCATGTCCGTCTGTCTGGCCATTCTTGTTAAAACATTCCTTTGTAAATCGTTAAAGATATTTTTGGATTAGATTAGATTTAAAAGCCAATAGGTACAGAATCTTGCAACCTTTTGCAAACAAATACGATTTTTTTAACATGATGTCCCGCGAACCATTGGGAATATTGAGTCAAAAATTAATACAAACATTCTTGTTAAACTCGAGAAAGATTAAATTTTGAAAACAATCGGGTTGAAATCTTTAGGGTGGTTCATACTTATTACTATTTTTTTTTTTTAGTGAAATGACTTAATCAAATCATATTAAAATATAATAGTTTTATTATAGCAAATATTTTCGTTTTTAAATAAAATACATAATTAAATATAGTGCATGTGTTATATCCTTTAGGACCGACTTAAATTTTTTTCTTGCCATTTTTTAAGTACCATCGTCCAAAGTAAAAAGTAGAAGGAGTGACGTTTTGCCAGCATCGGACATCAACTGAACCGTAGTTTACAGTACGTGTCAATGTCACCAGCATCATCCCAACAACAACAACAGCAGCAACATAAATAAAAACAACAACAATATTAAGAAGAAGAACAACAACAAGGACAAGGCAGCAACAGCAGAAGCACTAAATACACTTCAAAAGAATAAGTTGACAGCTGACGATGACTTGTCAGGGACAGGAATCTATCCTTTTATACATACAGCCATACAAACATACATACATATAAATACCCATTCACTCATTCGCCCACTGCAACACCCCTCGCACTCACAATCCCGTTACCTTAGGGATAATGATTTTGCAGTCAAGTGAAAATAATGCACTAACTAAAAAAAGAAGATGGAAAATACATTCGACGTCACCTTACTACTAACTACTACGACGGTTGTGCCTCACCCAGCGCAAATTGCATGTACTTGATTGCAAGGCTAGCATCGGTTATTTTTAAGCGACATGCACTGTTCATCCGAGTACACTGGCTAAATAAATTAGTAGGCTAGATTGTTTATTGATTAATGAATCTTATTATAAAAAATAATGTTCTACAGGCGAATATTATTTTATAAAAATATTTCGCTTTAATTATATCAAATGTACATACATACATACATATGTACTAAAAATTGTCGTTTGTTTTTTTAAATAAAACTAGTAAAAGTGAAAGGATAATCTGAAGAAAAAATAACGAATTGAAAATATGAAAATCGTATTTTATTTTGGCCATGTGAGACCAAACATTATCTCATCTATCCTTTTGTCCGTTCATTGATCTGTCTGTCTGTCTGTCTTTCTGTCCGTCTGTCCGGTCTTGGTTTCTTGACATGATGTCCTTGGATACCGTGTGTCCAACCGTTCATTGTCACACTCAACTTCATCTCCGTCGGGGCGGTTTCATCATTTCGCATATAATTCACAGCTGAAAAATGAGGAATTGAGTTTTTCCCTTTTGATTGAAGGGTGATATTTGCTTTTTGACAGATTCGATTGAAAATCCTTTGAGTAACTGTTTTCTGTTTTAAAACGATAAAAGAACGGAAGGAGTAAATTGCTAAGCTAGCAAGCAATCAGACGTTTTTATAGAAATGAAGTGAGTTGGGAGAGAGTGATGCCATGACTGATTAAATGGGTAAACAAGAAGTTTATATATATTAAATTATTTTTTTTAAATAAAAACACGACCACTCTCATACGTATATAAAACAAGCTTATAGTCCCCGGCGTTGACAGGGCTTTGTTTTGAATATAAATATGTACAAAAAACATATTTGTAGAATATATTGACAGTGGTTCTACAAGCTCAGATGTTTCCTAAATTTGTCCGACGTATTTCTGGAACTGAGCGTTAAATTTATCCAACCATGCCTATTTTTGGTAAAATTTTCGACAATGCCCAAACAAACCGAGATGCCAAATTTCATATTTCAGATTGAATATTTTTACTTAAATTGTTGACTTAATAGATGGGCAGATTTATTTTAGCTTTGACCTAAATAAATTTTTAAAATTTTATCAGTCGAGTATCAATCAATTCAATTTTGCAATAGGCGTGGTTGTGGGCCGAGTGACTCCAAAACCTAGTCTAATGTTATTAAACAGACAGACAGACAAAGCTGGATCGATTGAGTCAATGAAATTCGGTACATAACTTCGGGATGTCGATTGAAAAAATATTTTAAAAGTATTTGGATTTACGAGGATGGTCCGACTAGTACTTAGCCTCACCGCTCAATGGAGGCCTACTTTGCAGATCTCGAAAGCATTGCATCCGTCCACACATGATGAACATTATCAGAAAGGAATAGTTTAAAGTTTGTAATGTTTAATTTTTGGTTTTAGTTTTTGTTTCAGGCACCTCACAAGAGCTAACTGCCTCAGAGTCTAATCTCATGATTTTTAATTATATCGGGATAGGTAAGGACTTTATAAATAATTTCTTAATTAGCTATGATGGGATTTATAATTCAGGCCTGGGTCTTCGGGTCTTAAAAAAAAATAATATCGAGGTTAAAGGAGACTCCATTGAGAAATAAATAACCAATTTTCTTAAATTTTCGTTTTTTTTTTGTAGGCGAAGTACTTATCGGACAACCCTCGTATATGGGATATTATTACTAGAAGTAATGGATATACTGAATGGTCTAGATGGACTTAATAGACTTGATGGGCTGGTATAATTCAAGATGGCAAAAAACGGGTAAAAGTTAAAAAATTATTGATTAATACTTAATTTCCTATAAAAACGGTTCTCAGAATAAATATGATTATATGACAGTACAAAAAAAAAATGATTAAAATGATTATAATTTGAACAACATTCAAATTAACAATACAAACTGAGAAAACAAAAAATGTCATTGCAAAAACAATTGCATCTTGCGGTTGACATGAAGTACAAGTTGACACTTTGCCGGGAAACAAGCGACAGACTGCAAGACGCGAAAACGACAATTGGAAATGGGAAATAACACATCTGTTCCAAACAAATTCATTCGATTGCAGCGGGAAAAAAGTGAGAAAAGTCGACAATGTGGCTGGCTGACTTCGTTTCCATCAGTTGAAAAATAAAGAAAAGTTCAATCAGAAATTAAGCAACCCAAGAAGACGAAGACGATGCGTCGGCATGCAGAAGGAACTTTTCTGCTGATGCTCGACGCGCGGCTTGATGTCTTCTCAATGCGCGGTAAAAACAATTGGAAGAACGAAAGAAAGAAGCGAATAAAAAAAGAGGGCATAACCAAAAACAAATGCTTTCAACTGCAACGACACAACAAACACAGCAGTCCGCACAATGGTTGTGCCAAAGACGACAACGCCAGCAATTCAAGCGAGAGCAGTTGCCAAATGCGCCAATTCAAGTTTTTCCGCGACTTCCACATGGGGTAGGCTTAGTCAGGCAACTGCCTCCACACACACCTTTGCGGCATGCAAAGTGTCAGGCTGGAAAATAAAATAAAAGAAGTCAAAGTGAGGAAATAATAATTGAAAGCATTTCTTTCAACAACAACAACAACAACAACACCAAAAACAACAACAACGAAAAAGCCAAAGTAAGTTTAGTGCGGCACAAACGTCTAACGACGTACCGGGGGAAGTGAGACGGTATGATGGAAATATAAAAAGGGGCGTGAGTTGTAAGAATATCACCAAATTGACAGCTTTTCAAAAAAAAGAGGAAAAGAAAGAAAAACAAGTAGAAAACAAACAAACAAAGCTAAATGAATTCTGGAGCAGGCAGAAATCTTTGTAAATTAATAAAATTAAAGTATGTGGGTAAATGTGTTGCATTGGTTAGATTTATAAGTATGCTAAAAGTTGTTTAGGTTTTTTCTATTAAAAATAATAAGAGATGAGATTTCGTATACAATTTAAATATGTTTAATATGGTAAGCTCCAGATCGGGAGTTTTTCCTTGTTTTTTTTTTGACATTACAAAAAATCCAAGTTGCCACATATTATTTGTATTATTATTAAAGGCCAGGAAGCACTGCGACCAACAAGATCTATTGTGCACTAATTGGGGATTGTTCTTCCAAAGAATAAATGGATTTACAAAAGTTTCACAGAAGTGACAAAATTTTTGTCTCGCAGAGCACAGACTCAGAACTTTAAGTGCCCATTTCACAGAAACGACAGACGTCAGTATCAGAAAGGCCTAACTTTGTTAGATGATATCTTAGGTTGCAATGACCTGTGAAGTAACCTGCTAAAATCCGTAAGTCCTCTCTACTAAGCGAAAGTAACTTTTTGGATATTCCCTTCAAAGAGATGAGGAATCGTTTTGCTTGACGTTGACCTATGCTATTGAGCCAGTGATCGGCATATTTCTTTTCCTCCAGTTTCCTGATAGCTGGAGTGGCTTTTCGAACGGCCACAGAAGGGCTCAGGATCAATAAAAGGCATGTTTGTTTCTTGTTTTGCTAAGTAGTCAGCTTTTTCGTTTCCCTCATGATGAAGGTCCCGGTTTCCATACTAATAATACAGAAGTTGCCACATAGTTTCCTCGTGGGTTCTCCTTGATAGCTGGTGAACCAATATATGCTGCATTTGTCAATTCCCTGGACTCTAAACTTGAGAAACGGTTTTGGTATGTGCCGTGTAAAACTTCTTACTGTAACTAACGGATTGTACTCTTAAACGTGAGGTACTTGGTTCGTACTTATCTACCTACTTACTTGAATACTTACATGATTACTTACTTACTTACTTACTTACTTACTTACTTACTTACTTTCTTACTTTCTTACATGCTTACTTACACATAAGATCTTATAAAATCTCATAAGAAAACTTAATTACTTAGCTGATGTCAATTATTCTATTACCGTATTCGACCTGTCTCTGGAAAAGTTTCAGTATTTTCAACATTTATTTAAAACTCAAAGAACCAAAATTTTAGTTTGAAAAATGTTTAGGGATCTAAATTTATCGACATTAAATTGGTCCCATATTAAGTTTTAAGATATCTCATCACTAAGTCAGGAGTAATTTATTGTTGAAATAGTTTCGAAGATATCGATCATCAATTTTATATTCGAATTTCTTCTAACTTACCAAATTTTTATATGACCTTATTTCATTTCTAAGTAATTTATAATTCCTTTTAGTATTCAAAGCCTATAAAGAGGACAGCTTAACGTTCAGAGAATATGCTCGTGCCCATTTGCGACGCAATGTGTTGGCCACTTCATATGTCCTTTCCTCGGTCGAACATGTTATCTTTGGTTTTAATTAAACAATTTAACTGCACGTTGAGCTGCAGAAGAAGTGTAAAGCTGTTCCCCAAAATTAACAGCAAAAGCAAATCAGAAGTCGCTAAGCTAAAACATCGTAGGTAGATTCTGATGTTTAAATGCGGAATTCTTCTTTGGCGGTCACGGTCACAGGCCAGTTAAGACGCAATACGATCACCGACGTGTTTGTTGTAGTTGGAACAATTCTGCATTGTCGCTTGTCATTTAGTTTGTATGTCTACATGTCCATCCTTCAGACTTATTGTACGTTGTCAATATGATAACGCAGGCTGTTTCAGTAAAAGCAACTCGCTTATTTGGTAGTGGTTTTCTATTCAATCCTGATATCTCAGAAGGTTTGAGAGAAAAAGAAAAACTTATTTCCGAGAGTATGAGTTGCAAAAAACCATTTCCACTTTCCACTTGGTTGCAGCTCTCTAACTGTAGACTTCGGCAAAGGTCTACGGTATGCTGTCGGGTAGGATAGATAAGGAACTAAAGGGGGTCTTAGAAAGTTGATCCGAATTATAAAAAAATAAACATTTTTATGTTACCAGTTCAAATAATCAAATCAAATTTAACGAGATCGTAAGTAAATTGCAACAATGCACAGTTACATTTTGCATTTGGCAATAATGACAGCTGCAAAAAGTTGCAACAAAAAATTAAGTGACAAACTGTCAATAGCGAACTGCAAACTGCAGGAACAACAACAATGACAACAACAGCAACAGCAACAGAAACAACAACAACAAATTAGTATACAAATCAACAGCGAACAAAAATTTATTCAACTACACTTTGCGATAGCGATCGTCTGTTTGTGGTCGAAAATTTATTAATGCAACACTTGACACATTTGTGGCAGCACTGGCAACACTGGCAACACTGATGTTGCTTGTCAGGCAAGTGTCATGTGCGCACAAAATTTGCTGCAGCGGCGGCGTCGCGTCTGTGCGCCAGTTTGTTGCGAATTTGTCGAAGCAGCGTTGCGCGAAGCAATCATTCAGATCAACCGGCGAGAAAAACAAAAACAACAAAAAAAATAAAACAAGCAAAAAAAATTGTTTTCCAATTGCACGGAGGAGCGTCCAAATCAACAAAAGCAACAAGCGCAAACGACACAACGTGGTCGCTCCTTATTTTCAGTGTGGCCAAGCAACGCTGAGCAGCGCGATCAGGGGAATTTCTTTGGCAACAGGCGACAAGAAAAATCAATTAGTGAGCGACATGTGACGATAATAATGCCAGCAATATAAAAGTGCGACCAACTCGAAGACTCAACGAAGACAGACGATGGACCGACATTGAACATGAGACGCACAGGCAGGCGCAGGCAGGAAGGCAGACCGACCCCAACTATGCTGTCACTGACAACTCTGAAACTCTGTGCGCGATTCTCAACACTGCTTGCGCAGTTTTTTGTTGTTGTTGTTGTTGTTTGTTTCTTTATAATTTTGTGGCGGTGACTGCTGCTGCTGCTGCTCCAGCGATCACTCCTTCACTAAGTAAATTAAATTTCCGCAAAGTTTGAAATCGTGAGGATTCGCAAATCAAATGCCGCCTGTCAGCACCGGCACAAGCAGCAACAGCAGCTGAGGGAGAAACAACATCGACCGGAGACTTCATCGTCATTGCAACAAGTAAACAATTATGGTCGGTCTTAGTGTATAATACAAATGCATCAAATGGCATTGTCCTACTCCTACTATATATATCCTTCATTTAGTCTTATATGCATCATAGGTTAGGTTACGTTGGCTGATCTAACAAGAAAGAGAGATCACACATAGACCTTCAGTGGTCCTTAGTGTTGTCAATATTGTATCGAAGTATTCAAAGATATTCAAAGTTCAAAGGTAATTATTGTTAAACAGTTTAGCGAGTTTGAGCAAGTCAGTTGAATAGAAATGTCTTTCAAAGATGGAAAGTAGCTTAACCCAAAGTAGTTCAGTCTAGATTCATTGAAAGCAGGGCAATGACAAAGTAGGTGTTCTAGGGTCCCCCTAGCATTGTCTCCATTGCAGGCTATACACGAATCGTTTTGCACCAGACCCAAATTGGCTACATGGGCAGGTGTGAGACAATGTCACGTCAGTACCATAACTATTAATCTGCAGTTTCTCTTGAAAGCGATAGGAGATAGTTGGTAGTGTTAATATTGTATAGGCGGGGCATGATTTTCGCAGTCCCGCAGAAAGATAGAAAGGTTTGGCTTTCAAGTTCGTTTCTAAGGAAATCTTACTTATATGTATCAAAATAGTTTATTTATTTTATAACATTCACCTATTCAGATAATCTAATTTTAAGTCCACTTTTGTCGCTTTCCTCCTTCTCGACGTGCGTCCACACATACATATGAACCCGGATTCCAAACATATGGAGTATGCTCAGTAGTCAACCGAACTATTCAAATTTTTGACATCTTTGTTATATTTTGATGAAAAACACGGATTAACTGGTTGAAGCCACTTGGTTGCGATCTGGTTTGTAAAGCATTTAGGAAGCTTTCCAACTTGCGAATGACGAGATCGATTAACTTTTTAATGCTTATCAGAAAAATACTTAAATGTTATTTTGCATCCATTATTGTCACTAATCCTTTGATCAAAGGCAAAACCCAATACGCGCACAGAGTGTAGTGCATGAGCAAACGGAGGGCAAGAGTCAAACCTGTGATCGTTGAACGTTGATTGCTGATCGTAAATTGAATTTGCCGCATTCGCTGCTAGCTGTGGAGATATAAAAATGAATTGACTGACAGATTTTGGATATGGGCGCGCTCGCTGCAGCGCGCATGGGTCGCTGTCGTCGTTGCAATCGTTCGTCGTCGTCGGTGCAGACACAGTTTTGCATAATGAATTGTGTGTGTTGTGGCACATTACTCGGTGGTATAACAAAACAACAACAACAACAACAAAAAAGTCGACTGTTAGTATTAGATACTTGTACTGTAATCACAGTTGATCGTGACGCTTGATTACCGCAACAGACTGCAACAATAAAATTTGAATACCAAAGGACAAGAAAACTAAAACAAAAAATGCAACAAAAAACAAAGCAACCTGACCTTTTCCCAAGCCAGCCTTAAGATTTGAAGAAACAAATTGTTAAATTTCAATTTGCGCCTTTCACCAGAGTTTCTCCGCGTTGGCTGGAACCAGTTTTACGCTGATGATTGATTTCGCCAAATGTAATCTAAACTCTTTCAACATCCACCAAACACCTGTGCGATTATTTTATATTGTCATATATTTTTCTTTTCCAACGGCGAACATTTCTCACACGCCATGTTCTTTGCCGTTCCTGCTGCCGGTGGTGCGCCATCTTGCGCAGCAGCTGAGCTTGTCGTTTGTCGCAGTCAGGCAGGCAGGCAGGCAAGCTGGCTGGCTGGCAGGCAGGCAGGCAGCTTCGATGACTTATGTTACCCGTTGCAGCCATACTCGTACATCCATCATTCATCAATGACGAATTCATCTCCGTCAAGCGAAATATGCTTTGAATGTGCAATCATTTATGGATAAATTGCACGTACGAGATGCGAAATGCCACATCTCGCCAACACCTTACTACACCGCACCGCACCGCACCACACCCAGCTGCGCGTCATCTCACCTTAACTGCGAGTATATGAGCTGGTGCCTGTGTCCGCCGCATTCAGACGAGTGCAGCAGCAGCATCGGCAGCAGCAACATTCACCGTCGCTGTTGTCGTTTGCGTCTTCGTCGTCATCATGGTCTGGCAATGTACGAGTACATCCCACTTCAGATTCGTAGCCAACTTCAAGTTGGCAAATGGCGAAACACCAACGAATAGCAACAACAGCAACAACAACAATAATAACAACAGCAACAACAACGACAACAACTACAAATACAACAACATTGAGGCGATCATTTGCCGCCGCCAGGAAATTTCAAATTTATTATCGGATTTGCCATTATTTATGATTTGTGAGAAATCTCGTCGTATATCAAAGTCAATGGGGTGACATAAACTATCGATGGTTATCGATAATTTACGTCAACTCTTTGGAGGTAATAATGATCTATAAGTGCAGGCTGTGGCAGCACTGCACTGCACCTGAGAAATAAAGTGCTAAGGACGATTGTTGGAGTTCTCAGGCAATTGACGAAAGCGTTTAATGCTAAAAAAAATTATATTATAAAAGTAAAACTTAATATTGTATACCGTACGTGTTATACTAATACCAAAATTCCTTTTACCATTGCAAGCGTCTGAACTAAAAATAATACTTTGTTCAAATTAAAATTGGTATGATGAGACCCCCAAAAGAAATATATTTTTGAATTTTTACTATACCACGCCCACTTTACAACTTCACATCACAGAATCAATAACATATGTATATATGTATTTCTATATTTCATTACAAACTTTTACTTTTATATATACGAGGGTGGTCCGATAAGTACTAAATTCCACAGTCCGATTGAGTTTTACTTTGCAGACCTCGATAAAACGTATTTTTCAGATGGGTTAAAGAAGTTGGAGTATCAAGTGTATCGAACTAATAAAATAGCCACTTTTCCAAAATTATCGGACCACCTTCGCATAGACAATTTGGGATCACAGGCAGTAATTCTGGAAATTATGTTTATAATTTAAATACAATTTTAAATCCGACATCTTGTACAAGATTGATACTCCAACTCTGAAAAATACGTTTTCTCGAGGTTTGCAAAGTAAATCTCAATCGGACTGTGGGACTTAGTACTTATCGGACCACCCTCGTATATATAAAAGTGAACGTTTCTATTTTTGTATAATTCTATCTTTCTTTGAAAATTGGTATCTGAGTTTGAATGGTCACTGTCGCCAATTTTTCAAAAAATGGGAGTGGTTGAATCAATTTAACGCCCACTTTGCGATAAATTTTACGCCCACCATCAATCACTGTCGATGATAACACTAAAAATGGGCGTATTTGAATCAATTTTCAGCCCACCGTCGTAACACGGTAAGCCAAAACGGAGAGTGACGGGAAGTTTTGCTAAATATTTGTATTCAAAAGAAAACAAGCATAACGCCGGGTAGTAATAGCTAGTTACAAATTAATATGGCAACACTGGCAGTGAACTGAAATTGAAAATTACATATTTTGAACAAGCTTTTATTTTTTTTAAATACTTTACAAAACAAATTATAGTTTTGTTTTTCAATAATTCTGATTAAAATATTTGATAAAATATATGTATATATGTTTAAAAAAATATTTATAAATATATATATATATATATATATTTCTCAGATCTTAAAGTAAATAAATATTTTTCAGTGGCAACGAAAACGTTAAAACAACAGTTAAGGCAGGCAACAAAGGACAGATGTGAAGTATTGACTTTCAATAGTACTTAAAAGTTATTTTAACTTAAAGCTTATGAGAATTATACAGTAATAAATCAAGAAGTAGGCATACGTAGATTATAAAAATAAAAAAAATTAAAAAAAATAGAATTAAATTTCGTTCTACCATTTTGTCATTTGATTTTCAATCTGGACTTCCTCAAATCAATTTAAAAAATTTCTTAATTTTTATTCGGATAAATAGTTTAAAATAGAAAAATCTTTTTTTTCACTTCTTTGCATATTTTAATTTGTATCTCAATTGTCTGATTTCTGCTTGACAACCGCCGCCATTGCTTTGAACCTTTCTCGCTAGCAATTCGAATCATCGCCAGTACTTCTTGATGGGCTTGATGCTCACTTGCCGAGTCGCTGCGTTGTAGGATGCTTGCTGCAATTCATCTTTGACAGCTACAGCTTCAAAACATTAGAGTACCATTTACCACGTGAACGTTTGGAATCTTTTTATTTTCGTAGTTGCTGTTGCTGTTGCTGTTGTTGTTGTTACGTTGTTCGTTGCATGCCATTTAAACTGGTGATGCAGATGTCTCCATTTGTTGATGCAAACATGTTGTACAGGTACATTTACATAAATTACTCAACGTTCAAACATGAGTTATGTTTGTTGTTGTTGTTGCTTTGCCAGTGTTCTTCGCTTCGAGGAATATTGGAATTTATTTTATGGGGTTTCGCTCTTTAGCTGATTGATAACTGCAAATTGTTTTATTGGTTTTAATTTACCATGTCTTTTCTTTTAAAGGCGAATCGAAGTTTTATTTAAAAAAAGAAAATGGAATTGAGAGAAAATTTATATAGACAGTTCTTTTATAAATATCTTATTTGTTAATCGTTATTCACCATAATCATTACCTGCATTTCCCACTGGAGCATAGGATCTCAACGTTTTAATCCATGTTTTTTTAACTCTGTTTCGAGATTAATTAGATTTTAAGATATATAGCGGGAACTTAGTTAGAGCTACCGACCTTTTAATGACCAAGTATATTGTTGCAGTATGCATTATGGAAGTGTGTGAACGCTGCCGTTGGCTCGTAAGGATCTCATCATCATTTAGAATGTATGGGAATCTAGTACAACGAAAGCTCCTTTAAAACTCGACAGTTATAAACTGCTAAACGCTGCTTGGGACTACTTATTGGTTACTGGCAGCTGACCTTTATATCTAAAGGCATTTTACTTTCCACAAGCTCTGATCCGTGCGTATGCCTACAGCTCGGATTTCGCAGACCACCCTTTATACTGCGACCAGGACTAGAAATCAATATTAAGGCCATTTATATTTAAAAAAAAGCCTAATATCAGGTCTTAAAATCGGAAAATGCAGTTTTTTTTAAAGAGAGTGAGAAATTTTCTTTATCAAAAGAGGGCGTTACTTTCAAAACAATAAAACCAAATCTTATTTTATTTAAAACATTTTAAATCGTTCGAGAAATAAATCTATATATATAAAAATGAATTCTTCTTTCTTTCTTTGTACCAAATAGGCGCCTAAACCATTCATCCGATTGTGATGAAATTTTGGGCAGTTGCTATGCTCACGCCAACTTAGGTTTAGGGCAAAGAAAATTTTCAACTCTTACCTATTACGCCCACAATTTGTAAAACTAAGTAATAAAATTCGATTATTTCGCTAATATTCCCTCTAAAAATCTGAAATTTGGTATCTGAGTTTGTATAGCCACTGTCGATAACTTCCCCAAAAATGGGCGTGGTTGGATCAATTTACCGAACACTTAAAAAAAGGAATATATACGATTATTTCGCTTATATTGTTCCTGAAAATTTTACATTTCGTTTCTGAGATTGTATGGTTACTGTCGATAATTTTACCAAAAGTGGGCGTTGTTGGAACAATTTAACGCCCACCGCCGTAACTCAGAATCGCTACAAAGGGAATTACCGGTAAGTTTCGCTAACTAACTAATTATCTATTCAATAAAAATGAATTCTTCTTTCTTTCTTTTTTTATTTTTTTCTTTCTTTCTATCTTTCTTTCTATCTCTGTACCAAATGGGCGTCCATTCATCCGATTGTGATGACATTTTGGGGAGTTGCTGTGCTCACATCAACTTAGGTTCAGGGCAAAGAAAAATTTGCCACGCCCACCTATTACGCCCACAATTTGTAAAACTATGTTAAAATATTCGATTATTTCGCTAATATTGCTCCTAAAAATCTAAAAATTGGTATCTGAGTTTGTATAGACACTGTCGATAACTTCCCCAAAAATGGGCGAGGTTGGATCAATTTAAAGCACACTCTCAAAAAAAGGCCTAACACCATTGCTAAGAAACTTGATGCGCTATATAGAAAACATGTAACGGGATGCACCGGGAAGATAACAGAAAATACAAAATTTGCCACGCCCACTTATTACGCCCACAATTTGTTTAATTAAGAGAAAATATACCATGATATTGCTTATATTGCTAATACAAATTTGGGATTTTTTTTCTGAGTTTGTATGCCGATAATTTCACCATCGTAACTTAGAATCGCGGTGAATACCGATAAGTTCCGCTAACTAACGGGAGTACCGGGAAGTTCCGTTACTAACGGAAGTACCGGGAAATTCTGCTACCATTTTTTTAAATTGTCATTGTAACGCATGCCGGACATTCAATAGTTATATGTATGTATATAAAATGAAATAATAAAAACAATTTTTTTCAATATTTACATTAGACATACATATTTAATTTTAGCATTTGATGCTATAAAAATCAGCATGGAAATTTTAACATACTGGCAGGGCTAGTACAATATTGAAAAATTTTGTTTCTTTTTTTTGCTGAGAAAAGAAATCTTTTTAAATAATGACACCAAATTTTTAACTATTTCTCCATTTTTTTAAAACTGAGTGCATTTAAAAGTAAACGTCAACTTCCATTAGGAACCATAAATGATCGTTCCTTTCGACGTGTAAGATCAACTATTTGTTTATTACATTTAAATACCCGGTATTCAAAACGCCCAACACTATCAAACCTTCAAGTTAACTTTAATCAAATATTATGTGACGCTTATGTGCTGCTAAAATACGAAGCATTAAATATTTTTCAAATGCTTCTCCGGCTGCTGCTGCTGCTGCTGCCGCTGCTGTTGTGTTGTTGTAAAAAGCAACGCTTTACATATTCCAAATCCCGAAATGGACCTTCACGTTCATTGCATATTCATCACATATCCAAACGGCAACGGCACAAAAGCACAACAATACTAAAATTTTACGACTCTGCGCCCATCGCTCGTCTCGTTTAACTGTTTTTGAACGCTCACCGAACGACCTACCTCCCTCCCGCCCGCCGTCCGCCCCGCGTAATGTTTGTTTATGCGCAATTTGCAACACAAATTCACATCATTCAGAGCGAGCGCGCGAGGGCGCGAGGGCGCAGTGCCGCAATGGAACGAAACGAAACGAAACGGAATATCCTTGCGAAATTAACGATTATGTGCGCAAAACGAAAATGCGCACATAATTTACACTTGCATTATTTTTCGAATAATTCCAAATAAATGGACGATGGCGTCAAAAATACGAACCACACCACACCACACCGAACCAAACCAAACCAATTAAATCCAAGCCCAAACCAAAAAGCGCACCAAAATGCGGACAAAATGTGAAGTAAAAAAAGAAGAAGAACGTATTGAAAAGAAGTGGGTTGAGGGCATGAAACCGTCAACACCAACAAAACGTCAATCAGCTGAGCTTAGGTTGGGAGCTGCTGCGTTCTTCGCGACTAAGCAACCGCACCCCACAATACGTGGTCATACTCCAGGATGTCAGCAACAGAACTCAACGATTCAAATTTTAAGAATCTTTTTTTTTTTTTGGTTGGTTGGTAACAGAAACTTTACTCACAAATTCTGAGTCTGACCTTTGAATTTTTTCTAACAGTTATAATAAAAAATCTTTGGAATAATGGATAATTTTTGCAACAAAAAACAAATTCTGGTTTTGTCTACAGAATAATAAAATTTTCTTTTAAAAGTTTGAGGATAAAATTTTGTGAACAAAAACCGACGAAAATTTGCTGCTTTGTTCTTCTTTTGGAAGTCATTGGAAGCTCTTTATAGAATCTTTTTGTTTTATCTATTTGCTTATTGTATCGAATGCATCATATGGTAAGGAAGTCCTGTCATACCTCTTCCCACTCTAGATGAGTGTGGGAAGAGGTATGAGTATTAATGGGCTTTAACAAGCCAAGTTGTGTTGGTACTCTCAAAAGATTTGCCAATGTTTTGAAAAAAAAAAAACTGTTTCTGTTTTTTCGCGTCATCTGAGCATTAAACCTGGAACATTAACCACTGCTGGTCAGTTGTGCTCAGTGTTCGGACCTTGCTCCGATCGTAGTAGATTTGCAACGCTTTTCGAAAAATTTTAAAATCTTAATTTATAAACAATAGCTTCTTTATTTGTTAATGCATTATTTTATTGGTAAAAAGGTAAAAAGTAGATGAGGAAGCAAAAAAGCCAAAAAAAGAAAGGGTTGTCAGGTTTAACAAAAATTCAGTTCTAAAACACTTTTGCACCTTTTTTACTACGGAAATTTAAGATTTACTACGATTTTTTTCATCATTCACTACGCCATCGGAATGCTATGGTCTGAACCCTGGTGGTGCTTTGTTGAGTTTTGATTCCGATGTCCTTACTTCTATTTCTACAACTGCAACTACAAAACTCTCTTTTGACGTTTGTTGTTGGTTATTGTTGTTGTTGTAGTTGATTTTTTTTTTTTAGAAAAACCCCTAACGGCAAGAAAAACATTCGCCAAAATTGATGACTCGTCCGCAATTCAAGCGACGACGACCGAACCGAACCGAAACAAACTGAACAGAGCTGAGCGCTACCCGGAGCCATTGATGGGACGACGCGAACAGCGAAAGAAGTAAAAACTTTGGCGTACACACAATTTTATTTTATTGTTATTATTATTTTGCTATGTGCTTGCTGAAATTTATATATTTTTTGTTGTTGTTGTTGTTTTTTTTTCTTTTTTGTTTTTCTGTTATTCGCAACTGAACTCTGGCAAGGCATACGATGGGACGCGGCGGCGGCTATTATGAGCCCAGAAGCAGGGTCGTTTGCGTAGTGACAGTTCTACACACCAGTCAGTCAGCCAGTCTGTCTGTCCGTCCGTCCGCCGTTTGTCTGTCTGTCAGCCAAGTCAGTCCGTTTGTGCAACTATGAGAGCCAAACTTGTCTCGGCCTCATAAGTTAGTTTTAATGTTCGAAGGAATTTCTTTCGAGCACATTTCTTCTTATTTTTTTTTCGTTTTTGTTTTTTTTTTTTTTTGTTAGAGGGGGGGCACTCTGAACATACATCGTCAAAAATTGTGGGAAATCGATACAAAATGGCATCGTCAAATAAAATTTTACAACACTGAAATGGTGTGGGTTTACTTCTGCTGAACAAATGAACAAGGAGCTGGAGCTGAAGCTGGAGCGACGCGTCGTACGAGTATTTGAAAAACTGTGGGAAAATTTATCGCATCGAATGCGTCCGACGAGAAAAATTATGAAAACAACAACAACAACGTTGAGATATATTCGCGGTGTTTTCATATATATCAATTTTTTGTTATTGTAAGAAAATCGGAATATGTCAATAAGTCTTTTATGAAGTGAGAAATCTCATCTCGAAGCCATGCAAAGTTTCAACCAAAGTGAGCCGATGTCATTCGACTTCTTCGACTTTTTAATGGAGAGTAATTTGAGCAAATGGGTTAAAAACGTGTCCAATTTCCTGTGTACACCGATAACATCGATACAATTGGTCATATTGCCTTAGACGCTAGCGAGAGGGAAACTACAATCAAGAGTCTCGCAGTGTGCGGTTACACTATCCGCACACCGCGAGACTCTTGAATAACTAAATATTCTTTCGAAGATGAAAATAATTTCATATATCTAACAGATTGAAATGCTGCGGTCCAGTGGTATTTGTAAAATTCTATCTTTTTTTGAATTTCTTAACTTGAAACCAAAACTTTTCCAATATTTATCAAAGAACCCAAGATTATGTTTTTACGTTAATTTGTATACCTTAATGGACCTCATATTTGAAAAAGCTGAATTTGATGGGAGAAATAACCCATAGTCCTACCTTTAAGAGATGGGGCTTGCTGACAGATCCGTTCGTAGAAATTAGGGTGCCCGGGGCAAGACTGGATATTGTCATCCATTAATAATATATTTTAAACTTCAAAAGGATTAGATATATAATTTGTTAATTTTGCTATTGAAAAACTATAAATACTTTTAATCAGATTTAGTTTTGCAATTTTTTTTATAAAATGTTGAACTTTAGTCGTGAAAGCAAATGAAGAAGCAAAAAAAGGTCCTCATTTCACTCACATGCCGCCCCTAGAAAGTGTCATCCGTGGAAATTACCCCCTTTTCCTAACCCTAAATACTGTGCTTGTGCTGAGGCTGAAATGCCTAACACTTCCCCCAGCCATTCTTCTCTAAATCGTCTCTTTACCAAATGAGATCCCTTGAGTCCCTCTTCCCTTTACCATCCTTCTATAATCCACTTTCGGGAATCAGTTCAATGTTGTATGTCTGTCTGTCTTTGTGTATAGGTACTAGACCTTGAACTAATTCTTAAAAAAATAAAAATTCTACAAACAAAGAACAAAACAATTTTCCAGGTTAATATTTTTCAACGGTAATGAATTTAACATTACCTATTCATGAAAATTAACACTACATCATGTTAAATTAACATAACAATATCATGTTATTTTAACATTTAGACGCAATGTTAAATTCTGAAAAGAAAATTTGATTCAATAAGCCAAATGCCTTCAATAAATGCGAAATTTTTAAAAGTAATAAAAAAGTCAACTACCAATGAATATAATCAGAAGCTTTGTTTTTTTTTTTTTGAATCAATAGCCTACAGAAAAGTGTATAAAGTTAAAAGCTCCGAAACATGCTCACAAATAGAAGTATTCCCACGCTTCACACAATCCTCTGCAATGGAACTCATCCATGGTACGTTCGACTTCTATTACGACTTCATGTTTCGTTTATTTTTCCACTGCTCATAGCCGCCGCAATTCTGTCACTCTTAGAAAATCTTTGTGCAAATTTGCAATTATTGAGCCATTGAAGTTTGCGCGGGGGCGGTTAAATAGGAGAACGGCAGCAAGCAGCAAACAGCAGCCAGGATCAGCATGTGGCATGTTGCAGCTCCATTTGCACCAGTACTGCCACTTTGGTTGCTTTATGTTTATTTAATGTTGTTGCTCATGCTGCTGCCCTGCCCTGCCCCTTCCAACCATCCAACCAAGCAGCCAACTTTGCTATTACTATACTTGCAACAACGCTGCTGTGCTTAGAGCGTGTGCGCGCAGCGTTCTTTGGGCAAAATTTAAGCGAAAATTATGCACACACTTCCGCAGAAATTCACATAATCATAAACTGCGCCTCGAAAAGAAATTTCTTCCCGTCCCGCGCCAGATTTATGCGCTCGAGAAAAGCATTTTCCCATTGCATTGCAATGCAATGCGATACTTGGTGATTTCTGGAAGTCGTTTGCTCCGAAAGTGCCGAAAACTTGTCTCGACTTTAGTCGCAATTATTTTTAATGCTGTTTTGGTAAGTTCAATTGATGATGCCAATAACTGTTTCGGATCTGCACTCAAAAGATATAGTTTGGGAATTTGTAGCGCTATTACTCGGCGTATTTGCAGTAGGTATTTAAACTGAAATTGAGTGCTACGAAAAAAAATACAAAAACAAGAATACAAATAAGTAAAGATTCTTTTTCTTTTTGCAATATTGAAAATGGACTTCGAAACACCTTGCGACAAAAATCCTTTTTTTTCTCACTCAATAACAAATCTTTAAAAATCCATGTATATAATAGTTAGGATATACAATTCTACTATCCTATGCGATTTTAACCCTTGTATTAATAACGATACATTTTTGTTTGTAAGTCAATTAAAAGTAAATATTTGGGAGCCGGCTTCCAGATATTACATATTTCTATATGTTAGAAATCTATAAGAATTTTACATTTTGTCATACAGTCGTGTCTGGATATATAGATTTAATTATTGCAAGGACTGTTAACTTTATCCTGGATGTTCACTCTTTCAATGTGGACATTTGTTGTTCTTGCATTTAGAAAATGACTTTTGGACCGCTTTTCACGTTGACTTCGCAGTGCTAGTATACCAGCATCATCAGTAGAGTTTTGTTTTTGTGTTTTTTATTGCTATCTGATTGAAATTTTTTTCTTCAAAATTTTGTTTACTAACCTCCAAATTGAAATAAATTTTGAAAAGCATTTCGATTGTTCACTATTTAGAGTACTCCATGTCAAAATTTGGATGTTCACTATATCGAGGTGTTCACTATATGGGATGTTCTCTATATTCTATATTCAGGTTTGCTTATCCTCAACGAATTTGATATTTTATGTTTGAGGCAAAATATTGAAGTGTCAGAAATGAAGTTGCTGCACTAAATCGCTTTGAGGTAAAATTTTATTGCATATTCCAGGAAAATTTAAACGCAGAAACTTGCTATTGAAATGTATTTCCAATGTCTAATAACGCCCATGGTAAAAACTATTCCGCGGACTATTAAGTTGAATATAAATTAATATTATTATAAAGTTTGATTATAATAAAGTGAAAGATTTAAAGGTTTGTAAGTGTTGCTAAATTTTAAAGTTACTTATACTACATAACCTATAATTAAAACAAGGTATTTTATACTATTTTCATATGAAGCACTTGAAGTTTTAAGGTAATAACGTATTCATTAAACGGTGTATTTCGTTAGGAAACTTTGTATTTTCCGTAAACTTATGTCTTCGTAAACTAATTTTCGACAATTTTATGGACAAGACTTTACCGCATACTCATACCTGTATTTTCTCTATATAGAGTAAATCTTATAAATCCAATTTTGTGAACATGCTTTTAAGTGATTACAGGCAATTCTATTCAACATGAAAAGAATTTTTTTTGTTTATATATACTAAACTAATAATTAAGCTGCTTATCTGTAAGATGTCTCACTTAACGTTGAAATGTATTTAAAAGAGTTTGATAATAAAAAAGTATACGAGTATAAAAAGTATAAAAAGTTTATGTATTTATGGAAAACAGTAAAATTGGTAACCATTCACAGTCGTGCATTTAATAAGACACTTAACATCCACTCACAGAAGCGAAATGCTTAAAACTTGAACTCTAGCTTAAATATTTATCATATAGAAGCGCAAAAGTCGGTGCCAACAAATCCGAATCACGTACGCACGGCGCACGTTTGCGTTGTTATTAATCGAAAATCAGCCTCCATCAGGACACAGAAAACAAATTACGAGGTGCGCCGAAGAACAAAGAAAAAACGCCGAACACCAAAAGTCAAAATGATGAAATCATATCAAGGAACGACAGCTTCGATCGATCGATAACTTTAACTAACTTTGATGCCTGTCCTGCCAACAGAAAACAAACAAACAACAACAAACTAATAAGAATGCCGAAAACCAAACTCAACTGTTCCATGTTTAAACATTACATACACCGTGCAACAAATGTCAACTATAGTTCTTTTTGGAGTCGCAATACCAAATTTATGAAAAAAAAATTTACTTAAGATAACCTTTCTTAAAATGTATTTTAAATAATGGCAATTATTAAAGCTATATATATATCTCCTAAACTAAGCTATGTTTGTTATCTTGATTCTACTGACCCTTTGCAGTTTAAAACCCAGACTAGCTGGGGTATAGGATTTTTTAGTGACTTGATTAGAGATGTGAAATTCATATTAAAAATTATATATAAAATATTATAATATAAAATATTATATATTTCTATATCTCCGTACTACACGACTCTCCGGCAATCTAACATGTTCTTGTTCGGGTATTTAATTTTAGAACCAAAAACTAGATATATATTCAGGATACAGCTTATTATAATGAAATAATTTATTGATGTATTTAAGTTAAAATTTTAGCTAAATTCATTTTCCGTTAAGCTGATTTTGATAGTTCATTTTCACCGAAATCGATCTTCAATTGTTTTGCCAGAATTCTCAGATGTCGTCTACATTTCTTTTACGAATGTTTGGAAGAAATAAATTGTTAAATGGTCCCATTAACGTTGAGATCCATTTCTGTAGAAGTACGATCCGATTATGGAGATATAACTCAGTTAATTGTTCTTTTTATAATTAACTAGCTTATAGTACCCGGTATTGCTATGGTTTTATTTTTAATAAATAATAAAAATGTTTAAATGTTGTGGGCGTTTATGAGTTTCGACGGCGGGCGTTAAGTTGATTCAGTTACGCTTATTATTGAAAAGCTATTGACAGTGACCCTACAAACTCAGATATCAAATTTCTTATTTTTATGAGCAATATTATCGAATATTTTCCCATAATTCTACAAATTGAGGGCGTTATAATTTGAATTAAAATCGATTTAGTAGTTGTGGAGTTTATTCGGAAAAACTGACCGACAGACAGACGTTGGATTATATAATTGAATGATAATCCAAAATTAATGCTTAACAAATTTAGATGATTTGAAAAATGTTGTTTGGTGTAAATTGATTAAGACATGTTTTACGAAATAATCGTGTATGATTTTTTTCCACATACTTAACCCCGAGTTTAACAACTTTATAACTCTATAACTTTAAAAATTTGTTGAATCGATGTACTTCACATTAAATTAATATAGTAAAGTTTTGATTGTGCCCTGCCCAAATCCGGCTCCGATCGTGTAACTTTTCAAAATGGTACGCACGGATTTTTGTCTAATTTCGAAGCGATTTAAAGCCAAACCGTTTGCCATTTGGCGCTGTGCCGCAGTTCTATTTTACTGAGTATACGCTCCCGAACAACAGCGCGACGACGGCGCCGCGTATGCAATACGTTTTTGACGAAATGGTCGAGCCATTAGCACGTGCACGCATTAAGTCTGCCCTGTCATGGTAGTATCATAATTTTGGGAAATTACCGCCAAAGCGTTGCCATATTTTGCCATACCATACCGCCCGTTTTGCGTTGCGTTTGCGTTGCTTGGGGCACGACGGGGCAGGGACTTTATTTGTTTGTTGCCAGTGCCACCGCCACTGATGTTACTCTCTGCTGTTTCTGTTGCTGCGCTCGGCAGGTCGATTGGCACAAACCACGTCTCAGTTGCCGGTTGTAATTTAAAGGGATGAGTGCATCCACCATTAGCTTCCGCATCCGTTTGCGTTGCATCTTCTTTTTCAACTTAGTTTGTGTGCGGCTCGACTCTGCTCGGTGTGTTTGTGGAACAGGTGCGAAACACTTAAGTTGCCAAAAATTTGGCGCAAACACTTTGGCAATAACTCCCAACTCGAACACCCGTGTACAGGGGCGCGCGTGCGGTTTGAATTGGGTGGGCAGGGTGGTTGGGTGAGTGTGTCAGTGTGCGTGGTTGGATAGAAGTGGGCTGTACATCTGTATGTATGTATGTCTGCGTGGCGTGTTTAGCATGAAATTGCACAAATCATTTCCGAATTGCAGGGAATTTGTCTGGCGTTTTCGTTACGCTTTGCTTTGCTTTGCATGCTGCCCGAATGCGGTGGGAAGATGCGATGCGATGCGTTGTGGTGAGGTGAGGTGCGGTGAGGTACTCGAAGTGGGAAGTTGAATATGAAAATGCCATCGCTATACATAAGCTCGGCTCATAATTTCAAAATGTTTATGTTTGTGGGATGTGATGTGACTAGACATGTTTTTAAAATATTTGCCATTGTTGGGCTGCACACAGTGCAACAAAATGGCATATAATTCAAAACATAATAAAAATATTTACTATACTTAATTGTAATTTCATATCCATCAGCTTAATCCAAAAGAGCCGGTGCAACAAAAAAAATTTGCCACGCCCACCTATTGCGCTCACAACTTTTTAAACTATATAAAAAATATTTGGTTATTTTGCTAATATTGCTCTATAAAATTTAAAATTTGGTATCTGAGTTTGTATGGTTGTATGGACGTGATTAAATCAATTTAATGCCCACCGCCGTTGCTCGGATACTATAAGCTAGTATTATTATATATAAGAAAATTCTGGCTACAAATATTTTGATTTTCAAAGATATTACAATTTTTTTTTTTTTGAATTATAACTTTCTAAGTATTAGATACTGTCAAAGATAAATTTATGTAAATTACATAAAATACCAGACTAAATGTCTTTCCTGTATTTTGCAGGATGCCTTTCTCAACTATTTTTTTCTTTACCTAATAGTTGTATACTTTAGTGACAGATGGTGTCACATTTTTTATGAGATAATGTGAGGAGCACTTTTGTCTCTCAAGTCATTAAATTAAGGCACCCATTGTAATTCTTCTATAATCGAATTTTATACTTTTATATGCTTTCGAATTTGTCATCAGTTCTCTGACCCTTCATTAAAACTTGACTTACACCGTGAAGCATGATGTTTTTTATTTTTATTTTTTTGCAAACAAGAAAAAAGTGTTTTTTATATTTTAAGCTTTTGTAAATTGTTATTTAATTTAGTTACACTGTGCGGAAGCTAATAATAGCAAAACAAAACTAAATACCAACAAACAAACAAAAAACTTGAAGAACAAATATTGAGACAAACGGAAACAGAGGAAAGAAAATACGCTGACGCAACGTAAAGGACGTGTAATCACCAATAATTTCGAGGGTGGCTAAACAGATGAAATGGCAATGCAAACGGAGTAAAATATACAAAAGCAACAATGACAAAAAAAACAACTAACACGCGTGCTCGCATGAAAATGCCTTATTTGTGGACATATAGAATATAAATGCACAGTCTGACTCTGTGAAACCAGAAGAAGTACTTCTGACACTCATCATTTTTAAGGGCACGCACTCGTACTCGCACTAACACATACACATATGTATATACAGGGCCGTATTTAAGAGGCCTAAAAGGGAAATAAACTTCCGTAATGCTTATTTATAATTAATAATTAACTAGCTTATAGTACCCGGCCTTGTCTGGGTTTCGTATTAAAATAGAATATTTGTAAGATAATTAGTTAGCGGAACTTATCGTTAAGCCTAGTTCTAGAGTTCCGGGTTACATCTGTGGGCGTTGAATTGATTAACCCAAATATTTATTATGACAAATATTTTAGTCAAGAACCTTTTGAAAATTGCTTTTTGATAAAAAAATTTGTTATTTGTACTTGATTAAATTTAAGTCTTTCTAGAGCTTCATTCAAAATAAAACCAAGACTACGACCCTGAACAAAAAACAAACAAACAAACAACAGCAACAACAACAACAGTTTGTCAGGTGGTTTTATTGTGAACTACGATAATGTGCGTTACTCTGAAGACGCCAGCGGAAAATAAACTTCGGGAAACTCGACATATGGCGTCCAACAGGCGCTTTCGCTCGTCATACCATCTCTTGTTGCTCGGCCGTCGTTGGCGTTATTATCCGCCCCAGCGAAAGAAGGCACTTTGGGCGCTAATGTGGCTATGATGTAAATGCATGATGCGTGCCGGTGTGTGTGTGTCTGTGCTCTATGTTCTATGCGACATGTGAATGCGATTTACTCAACCTCACATATTCTAGCATAGCACAGCGGCGAGGAGTGAAGTTAGCATCGCCGCACAATTTGGCGCTACAATATGAGCGGTACGTGTGAATGGCGCGCAACAGCGCTGATGTGCGTCGGTAGTATTTTGTATGTTGCAGCAATATTTTGGTGTTGCCGCAGCCGTCGCCGTCGCTGCTCAAATCAGTTCGACATTTTCAAGAAAACTCAAATTTGGTTTGTTTTTTTATCTTCTTCCTTTATCATTGTCATTATTCGCAGGCTTGCCATATAAGTTTTCTACAAATTTGTTGCTTAAGCCGGTAGAATTAACAAATAATTTTCATATTATAAAAGTTAGCAGGAGCTGCAGAGATGAAGACTGCGAGCTAAGTTTAGATGTCCAACGCTTGGAAGAGCACGACTGTGGTTTCAAGTATAACTCTACCTGAGCGGCCTTGTTGACCTGGTGACGACGTCATGAATAAATCTTACAAGTTCATTAGATGAACTTTAAACATGGGTAGTCTGTAAGAGGAAACTCTCATGGGGTTACACAATCGACCTTTTGATTTAAGCGATGTGTTTGGAACGACTACCTAACCTAACCCAACCCAAGATCCATAAGACTCGACTAGAATCAGAGGGACATAACTGAAATATTAGAATGGCTCACATTTATTTTTTTTTATATTAAGACGACAGTTCATAAACAAAATTTAATAACATTTTTTCGTCCGATTTGCATTTTTCGGTTTATGAAACCAAGATAGAAACTCATTGACAATTTTCATATCGATTGATTTAGAATTTGGTCAGTTCCCTACAGTTAATTTCTTGTTTACATTGAAAACAACAATGGAAGGTTGTACATCTATTTCCTCCATTAAATATATAATAGCTTTATAGTATATGCGAATTATACACTACTTATATCAAAATATTTTTTTTTAAAACAAAATCTAACTATAAATTCAGACTACACCATCAATTTAAAGTTCAAAAACAACAAAAAAACATTAAATGTATATTCCTTATAACCTCTTTTTTTATAATAATCCCCGGATCTGAACTTTACCTAATGGCGAGTATGTTGGCAAGCCTGATTCGTGCCATTCGTTTTTGTCTTTTGCCCTCCTCTTTTTTCGATACAGCTGACATTTGTAATTTCTGTTATTTCGTAGCTACTGTAGCCCGAAACGCTGTTCCATCAAATTCTGTTGCAACATCACGCACGCCAATAACGTCATGTCGCAAGTGTCAAATGAATGTTTCATATGCGATACACGGGACTCATCTGTTTTTAGCTGCGACATTTGATTAGTTTTACAGATCGACTTGTGTCAATCTGCTTGCCAAAATGGTAATTGTGCTCAGACACAGACACAACAAGGAACATCCACGGATCCGAATGAACGCTTTGCAAATATTTTGTGCGTGCAGTAATTTTGTGGGATTATTTATGAATACTTTATGGCACGCATGCATGCTGAATGTGAATGCGAATAAGAATGCGAATATTTTAGATTACCTTTAGTGAAACAATATGACAGCGAGCGAGCTACACTGAAGCTTCTTCTCATCATACTTTTGGCACATTTCTACAGCTTGTTACAATAACTTTGATTTTTATGCAGCCAAACCATCCATTAGACGAAATTGTCCATTTGTATCCACTCGAAGTTGGAGGCATAAATAAAGAAACAAACTATAGAAAAATTAAAGTTCTTCTTCTTTTTTTTCCATTTTACACGCTTTAAATTAAATAATCTTATCAGAGACGACTGCGAGCTTAATGCCCGCCCCATATACGCGTTGTTTTGTACCTACGCATTAGAGTGCGCCTGGCAACAACAACAACAACAAATGACAGTGTCGCACAATCAGTAATTGTGTAAAAGGATTTTAATAACCAGCAAAATCAGGACATCGCATCACAATTCAAACGGCACGAGTCAGAAACACAAACGTACAGCTTCGGGCAGCAGCAGCAGCCAAGAATGAATGGAAATGGTTTGGCTGGCTGGCTGACAGACAGACAGACAAACAAACAGACAGATAGAATCCCTCGGACGGACTGGCGAAGCAACAGGATGAGGTAGTCGTGCACCCATCAAAGTGTTGTCACTGTCAGTGCGAATGTCAGAGACACATCAGGGATTAAAACGACAAGCGACTTTTAACTGTCATTAGGGAGCGAGCAAAAGGGCTCGCTTGAGCAGCAGCACCAACAACAGCAACAACAACAACAACAACGAAAACAACAACAGCAAAAGCACCGGAAGCGGATTTAAGGGTTTACGCGCGGTTGACAAATACCAAACCGCTTGCTCGTTGCTCTTGAGCTCGTCCATGCGTCCGTCTATTTGTCTGTCTGCCCTAACGTCTCTTGCACAGTACTTTGAGTGAGAGAATTTTTTTGTTGTGTTTTTTTTATTAACAGATTTATAAAAGCAACTTTAAAAAGTTTATCTTTAATACAATAAAAAATCTTTTACCAAATAATTTTGTTAATTGGAACTTTTTTGTTGAAATTTTATACTTTCTTTGAAATCTTGAGGTAATCGTAGGTAAAAAAAATGTTCGATAAAACTAGCTGTGATCAAAGTTGAAGCTTTCGTTGTTCTTGTTAACTCGTTCTACCACTTTCATGACAAAACTATGAGATACAAGTCGGAACGTTCGATATAAAAGATATGATGCTAGATCTCTGGTCTGGTATGTGTAAACGGGAAGCACTGATATGTATATAGGTATACGCCGATCATGATATAGGAGATATAGACGATTAAAATATAGCGCTGGCGATGGCTGAATTATGTATCGATGTTATAAGAAAATGCTCCAGAGAAAAAATTTTTGTTTCATGTATAATAAATTATGGAAGAAACTGGGGAACTTGATAACTCCCGGCATTGATAATTGATACTAGCGCTCGCAAAGTAGAATCAGCTAACATTTTTAGGAAGCTTGAAAAAACAATTTGTTGCAACTCCAGCCAAATCCTTAAGTAAGCAAGATCATTCACCCAGCAACTTGTCTTTGCCTTCATAGGCTTACTTACGTCACACAATATTTTGTTTAACTATTGTACGTTATTCAGGAAAGTACTGTGCGTCGGTCGTTCCAGCAGTCTTGTAAGTGCGATGTCCTTTGGCAAACGCAATGATGACAACCACAACAACACAAACAAGCAAACAAAGAAAGGCGTGAGGGGTGGTGGTGCGTTGTTATGTATGGAACGCGAGGGGGGGGGGGGGTAGAGAAGGGGGGTTGGAACCCATTTCGTCATTATTTAAACCACATTTAACATGTGTCAGTGCGCGTCCTTTGCATGTCACTTACTGTCGTCGTCGTCGTATTTGTCATCGTCGGTCGAGTTAGAGTAGAGTAGAGCGGAGTAGAGTTCTTCCTTTGCGTGGTTTTTGATGTGCTCGTCGCAAATGTCCTTCGGCATTGTCGGCATGTCCTGTGCAATGTCGCACGCATTATAAACGAATTACAAACGAATATATGCGCAGCAAATTATTTCGACAAGCTTGCAACTAACGAAAGTGGTTAATCGCCGGTAAATTTAATTAGATGACAGAATTTGGTTAAAAGCTAGAGGTACGTTTGATTGTTTGACTGTGGAGAGACAAGGTAAAACAACAACATTTACATATATTTTGTATATTTTACATATATTTAAACATATATATTTAAACTAATTGGCTGTCCATTTTTTGCGTTTACATGAGGGTAATAATTTTTCTAAGCATTGCCATAATGATATGTAACTGAAAAGCGCCATTAGATGCAGTATGGCGGTACGGCGGTACAACTTGCAGCTAATGGCACTGCAACAATTATTCATAGGCGCTCATAACCGCACTTAATAATGGCATAATAAAAAATAAACAAGTGCTCCGACGACTCGGCTTATTTTAGCACAACTCAACTCGACTCAGCGCAAACCTTTAAACCGAAAGCAAGACAAAACAATTGCCCTGCACGATTTATGATTGCTGATAAATTTTCTACACGTCAAGTCGAATGGCAGTTTTCTTTTGTTGTTGTTGTTGTTTTGTTTTTGCTTTAACTCTGCGACGGCCCATAGTTCGCTTTTGCATTTGAATCGCACTTTATGGCAACACTCAGTGCAATTTATGACATATTTCCGTCAAAATATTCGCGATCCGCAACCACCGCCCGTCGCCACCATCAACGCTGCCTGCCTGCCTGCCGCCAACCAACTAACTAACTCGCCATTCAGTCAGTCAGCGAGTCAGTCAGCCAGGCAGTCAGGCAGCCAGCACCACCCCATGACAAGTGGGTTCCCGGTTGTGTAATCAGTCGTGAAAATCAGCGGCGGCGGCGGCGGCGTTGCGATAGGCACTTCAAAGGAAATGCCTATCGCTGTCAGCGACATAAATCGCAGTGACAACGAAATTTAATGCTCTTTGTGTATTTTGAGGGCAAATCAACCCTTTAAGGAACGTCGCAATATTTAACATATTTCTGGTTCCGCTAACGGAAAGTATGTATGTATGTACTCGTACTTACCTTAAATCATGTCACTTTTCTAAATGATGTGACTCCCAAAGATCATAAATTCACCTTTTAAAATTGATATTGTACATAATTATTTTATTGAAAAAATTACAAAAAAAGAGTACTCCGGAGTAATATTTATAAAATTGTTTTTTTCAGAAAAAAATGAAACAAACAACTTCTTCAATTGAAATTTGTTTTTTCTTTTGAACTTGTTCATGGACTCCAGCTAGAAAAATGTATTATTAGTAAGATTGTAAACAAACAATAAAAAACAATTTTCCTTTAATTTTTTTGTTGTCCTTTATGGATTCCAAATTAATGAATACCTTCAAAATGTGCTTTGAGTTCGGAGTATTCTTTAAGACAGAAGCAGGTACTATATGTATATCCGATGCGCTCCTGAAGTAAGAAAGTGAAGTTTAAACTTCTGTATATAAATATGTTTTGAACAAAAGTATGCAAAGTACTTACACAAATTATAATTTATACAGAGAATTTTTTCTTTTGAAATACTCGAAAAAAGGACAAATTGAATTTTTATGAAATCGCTTAGTTAGACCATTTATAAAAATTTCTCATAATTGGTTTTGTTCTAAAACGCTTCTTAAAAAATGTGTAATCTAATCAAAGATTAGCCTACAAAAAGATTATGTATAATATAATTTTTTTTTTTATTTATTGAATCTTCTTCTTGACTTAAGAACTAAAAATAATTTTACAAATCTTAAAACTATAACTATACATTGCACTTCGAAAGCGACTGTAGTTGTAAAATAATTGTAGTTTTCATAAAATTAGTAGCAAAAATTAAATATAACAAAAATGAATTACAAATTCAGAATAAAACAAAAATTTACGTACATATATATATATTTGCATAGGCAGCGAACATCGTGGTCAATGCAATACAGTGCATCATGGGACCTTGAATCATGTGGTGAAGATTTGTACATCATGGGATGTACTTGTTGGTATTTCTGGAGAGGGCCAATGCGACCTAGCGCATCTTAGGGCCTTGTATAATTAAATGCTATTTATGTACAGACCAATGCGACCTAGCGCATCATGTGGTCTTAGCATAATATACAAGTGTATACAATTATTATGGTGCATCATGTGGATGCAGATTACATGGCTGGGAGATCGTGTCTTCGGAGACGGGATGTCTGAATTGTATTTACCAATGATCGTGCCAACGGGTTGGGGTGAATTGTCAGTTTCTGCAGGTAGTTCTGCTTTATGCGCATGGCTTCATCTTTAACCATAGGCAAATTAAGATCTTTATGAATATTTTCATTTCTTAAATACCATGGTGCTCCAGTGATCGTTATAAGTATTTTGGACTGAGTTCGAGATTAGTTTTACTTGTGTTACACCATTAATTTTAATTAATTTTTAAATTTTAACTCTAATCAGAATGAATATTATTTATTAGAATATGATTACAAGTAATTAGTAATCTGTAATCAAACGATTATAGTTTTCGTAAGCCTGGTTAGTATGGTAAGATAAGTACTTAGCCTACTAAAGAAAAACGTAAATTTTGGAAAAGGTGTTATTTATTTATCAAAATAGTCTCCTTTTAGCTCGTTACACTAGGAAATGTAGTGATCTAACTTCTTTAATCCGTCTGAAAACTACGTTCTTTCTAGGTCCGCAAAGTAGGCCTCTGTCAGGCGGTGAGGCTAAGTACTCATACCCTCATATATCAGCTTTTTTAAAAAAGCTCAATTAAGTATCAATAATCGTAAAAGAAAAGGATAACGTTTTGCTTATTATACAACAGTATCGAATTAGTTACCAATATCAAATGAGTAACCGTGTCAATATCAATTGTCAAAAAATTATATAAAGCGTTATATTTTATTGCAAAATATTTTAAAGGTTTTCCTTTATGATGGTAACACTGAATACATTTCTATTTCCTTACGAGGTTTATGTATTTAATTTTCTAGTTAATTTTGCGAGCACCTTGTAAACTTTTCGTATGTGGAAAATACAATAGAATCAGCTGTTATATATGGCATTGTTGATCTTAACTGATTTTGATAAAAATTCTTTAAGGAGATTTCGGCAACCTTAAAAAAATTCGTGTTTGCGACATATGTAAGTATGCTTCATTATGCATCAGTATGAGAAAACTTCGGATTACTTCTCTTTAACATATCAAAAAAATGTCTTTACAAAAATTTACACAATTCAATGTTCGACCAACTTCAACCTGACGTTTCTAAACTCGATAACAGATAAATTATTTTGCGACACTCTCTTCCGCAGCAGTTGCCACCCCGCGTTTCCACATTTGCTCGTACAAAATACAATTACGGAAAATATTGAAGTAACTGCGACATCAATAATTTTGCAAAATATCCATAAATCCTACGGAGTCGTCATAACTTTTATTTTTATGGCTCAACAAAGCAAACAAACGACTCAGTCAGTCAGACAGACAGACAGATAGGCAGACAGAAAGACAGACAGACAAGTGCCGCGTGTGCCCGCCGCCGTCTGTCACAAATAAATATGCAAGCTTGCACTCCGTGTCGCTCCGTTCGGTATGACAAACAAACAGGGATGACAATGTCACGTCGGGCCGCCTTGGCGTATCCACACCCCCGCTTCCTCCTTCCCCCCCCACCCCAAAAAAAAAGTGCAGTTAAAATTATTACAGTTAAGCAGGACAACACAAATCCAACAACAACAACAAAATAACAACAACGGCAGCAGAGTCAACAAAAAACGGTAAAATTGCTAGCGTTGTTGTTATTGTTGCTGTTATTGTTGTTGTCGGTCTGTATTTTGTATATGTATATGTATATTTTTTTTTGCTGACTGCATTCAATTGGATCATAAATTAAGTTCTCATAACGGTAATGTCGTTTAAGTAATAAAATTTTACACTGACATTTGACAATCGACGCGCCGGTGACATCGCATCGCATCGCTGCGGCATCGCACAGAATGTCAAATTCATCAGCGGCCGCCATTAAAAAGTGGCATGCAACTTCACATTCCACAGGCGATAATAAATAGTGTGCTTGTACTTATGTATGTATGTATGTATGTATGTATGTATGTATGTATGTATATGACGAAGCAATTCCACAGAAACTCTAAAAACTTATCAAAAGAAATTGTAAATAGCTTCTTTAAGCCAAGTTTTTCAGTTTTTGCTACGATAATCAGATAATCAGTTAGGTAAGGAAGTCCATCTTTATTTGAAAGAAACGCCAGGAATTTAAACATTTTAATTTTTTTATTTAACTCGAGGTCGTTGTTCCATTTTCAAACTTGGTGACTGGATAAAATTATCAAATGGGTCTTCATTGTCATGCACCACTCAGTGGTGGATATTGGTTTAGGTCAAATGTTTGTAACGTATATAAATCATCAAGATAGATAAAGACATATTTCTGTATGTTCTAGAACAGAAACAAAAACTAAGTCGATCTAGACATGTCCGTTTGTCTGTCTGCTTATTTGCCCGTCTGTCATCACTTCTTGTTAATAAGGTAGCGAGAGAACCGTCAATATCTTTGAGCTGAAATTTTTACCACTGGTTGCTCCTATAACCTAAACATTTCGAGCTGAAATTTGGTATGTGAGCTAATATTTTCCAAGCGGAGGATAAATTCTAAGATGGGCCAGATCGGATCAAAACTACTACCCCTCCCATACAAACCACCCCTTTCATACGAAAAAAACTTTATTAAAATAGTTCCAGTGCAGATATCTAATTCAAATTCGATAATTGGCACTTTGGTAGGATCACAAAACTACTAACCAAAAAGAGGCGTGATCCGATAAGAGCAACGCCCACTTATAATGGAGATATGTAGCACTTATGTGCTTAAAGAAGCACATTTTTTGGTTTCACTGGCTGAGGGTATATGCTTCGGAATAGCCGAAGATAATTCTCTTCTAAGTTTAGATTTAAACAGAAAATCTTTGGTGTTTTGTGTTGATTACCAGGCGCTCTGATGAAGTTGTAAAACATTGTTAATAGTTTAAAAAATTTGTTTAGAGAAGAAAATTTGCTAACCAATACAACACCCCACCCCACCCCGAAATGAAAAGATTTGATTTAAATTATTTAGAGTTTTAGCATTTTAGTCCTTAAACTGATTTGAATTCATTCTATGAAATTACCAAAATTATTCCAAAAAACATATAGAAAATTTAAAACATGGCAATTAAAAAAAATTGGTATCATTCGTCATAGAATTTACTCTAATGAAACCAATATAAATATTGTTTACACTAATTTTAAAGAAAGTTTTGATAAAAATTTCATGGTTATTGAGAACTCTGTTCTACTTAGATGCACTAGAAAATTGAAACCTGGTATTCCAAACTGTTGAATCATACTCTAGAATAGGTCGAACCAGTGATATATAAAGGGTTTTTGTAACATAAGGATCATTAAATTCTATAGACCATCTTTTTACAAAACCTTTTGCCTTATTAATGCATAAATTTATATGCAAATGAAAACGAAGTTTTTTATCAATTTTGACTCCCAAATCTATAAATGATTCAACTTTTTCTAAAGTATAGTTCTCAATATGATAACTTGATGTAATGGGTTGATTTCTAGAAAAAGTCATAGACACCATATGACACCAAGATATTAAATAGTCTAAGTCACATTGTAGCAGCCTTATATTCTCTATTTTATTAAAAGAGAGAAAAAGTTTAACATCATCAGCATACATTAGAATTTTTTAATTTTTAACTACTGACGGTAAATCGTTTATAAATAAAATAAATAAAATAGGTCCAAGATGGCTACCTTGAGGGACACCTGAAACAACGTTTATAACTTCTGATATAGAATTTTTGAAAAGGACTTTCTATTTCCGATTAGTCAAATATGATTTAATCCAGTTCAACAGCAAAAATGGAAATCCAAGAATATTTAACTTCTTAATTAATAAATCATGATTAACTTTATCAAATGCTTTGCTAAAATCAGTATAAATTACATCAGTTTGAAAATTGTTTGTAAAACCTTGGATTGTATCAGTTGTAAATTCAAGCAAATTAGAAGTAGTTGATCTTCCTTGAAGAAATCCGTGCTGTATAAAAGTTCATATAATAGGAAAAAAAACTGAGGAGTATTCTTGATTTCGAAACGATTTTTTTCTTCATAAAAGTAGAAATCACTAATATATAAAAAACTCATCAAAAAAAAGCTGAACAAATTTAAAAATTACGATTTGTGGAGTTGCCCATGCAAGTGTGTGTAGAGTGAATCACCTGCCTTGTTGGTTGATCTGAATAAGTACAACCATCTTTAATGTTTGCAATTGCGTAAAATAAAATATATTTGTTAATTATTTGTTTAAATTTAAATATTTTATTTTTTATTTAGTTATTTGAATTAATAAAAAGTAAAACAATTCCAACTCCACACGAAACAATCAAATTTGTATTTGTTACGCAGACTCTCTGAGTATATCCTAAAAGTACACGTTAAACGATATCATTGTATCTGATGGATTGCTATGCTAAGTAGTACATAAGAACGTTTTGATAGACAGACTCGAAAAAATATTACACATAAAAAATACAAAATCTAGTTTTATGCTATTAAATCGAAGAACTGAAGAATTACTTTCAATTTTAATTTAAACAGAAAACAAACAAACAACTTTAATATAAAAAAAGGACATGACATTCCGCTGACTGTATTCTGATTTCACTTGGTGTTACCAAAACAAACAAAAAAACAAGAGACAATCACGAAACGAAAGCTTCTATATCCACTTGTCAAATTTCGGCAAGTGTGTGTGTGTGTGCGTGTGTGTGTGATACTACTTTGACAGGCAAGCCAATAAAATTCAAATTGTGGCGATTGTTCTGCTACATTCGTAAGGATGTCGAAACTGAAAAATCGCTTAGAAAGCAAATCAGCAGAAGCAGCAGCAGCAGCAGCAGAAGTTGAAGTAGCAGCAACGAAAGAACATTA
The DNA here is from genome assembly GCA_949127995.1 of Suillia variegata. NCBI lineage: Eukaryota > Metazoa > Arthropoda > Insecta > Diptera > Heleomyzidae > Suillia > Suillia variegata. The sequence goes on from OX421844.1 coordinate 20,081,045, forward strand.
ACATACGAACACGCAGCAGATCCAAAGGACGACATCCGACATCTAAACATGTGAGGCGAATGCGAATGCGAATACGAATACACCACCAATATATCTCGCCAGAGTATCCATTACCCTTGTTGTCTTGTGTCGGTGAACTAACTTGGCAAGTATAGGAAATGGCTTCTTGGTCACATATTTTGCTTGTCTACTGCGAATGTGGACAATACTGTCGCGTGTGATTTTGTTTGAACTTCTCGTATGCACGAACATTAGACTGGCAATTCTTTTTTTTTTACCGATATTAATAAACTTTTAAATATTTAATAAAAAATTGTCTTTATAATTTATTTAACCCAGTAAACTTTCGAAGAATATCGTCTTTAATTTTTGATAAGAATCGAAAAAATTTGTATTTCGACGGAAAAAATTGACTTAATAAATATTTAACAACATATGAAAGAGATCAGCTGTTAGATCACCAAATAAATTTTAAAAGCAAGGCAGTATGAGAGAGAGAGAGAGAAAAGAGAGCTGTCAGCTGTTAATCTACTCGATGTATGTCCAAAGTTTTAATTCAATCGCACTTCATATTATTAAATTTATTAAGCTAGTTGTCAGTTAAAACTCTTAATGTGACGTACATGACTACCTTATCAGCTATTGACATAATTTTAACCAAGAGGTTGCATAATTTTTATTTGTGAAGTTCAACTCTTTTCATTAAAATAATTGTCAGTCGTATCCTCACAGATGGAATTCCCGCACATTCATTTCAGTCCTTTTTGTTTCTTGTCTAATTCGTATTAAAAAACAAACAAAAACAAAAAACTTGTCTCGCCACCAAATAAAGAAGAGTCGAAGCGAGGCATACTTACAAGCGACTGTGACAATGACTACTGCTGACATGTCACTACTTGTCACTTGATTTGACCAAAATAAAGAAATTGTATTCTAAAGAACATCGCAGCAGACCCACGACCGCCGCTTAGCCATTCACTTTGAATGTCGCAAGAATCTCGAGATGTGTACTACGAGATACATACATACATACATGCATACATATATACTCGTACATAGTTATTGGCGATGGCGTTCAGATTGCGAAGTAGCAAATCTCAACCAAATCGAACCGAGTTGAGATTTGCTATTTCTGATTTTGTATTTTGAATTTGGAATGTGTCAATGGTGCGAGGAAGATTACGAATTTGTGTTTAGTCACTAAGCATTGAAGGCGGTTTCGGCATATGTACAGTAAATGAAATACACTTAACAATTGAAAAGCTTAGCGTGCGAGTCTAACATGGAAAAGAGATAATATTGAAATCGCAAAAAATGGATTTTTGATTCCAAATTTTATTTTTATAATAGTCAAAGCTGAAGCAAATGTTATCTGATATTAATTACCGGCTGAAATGATTTAGAGAGAATCAATTGAAAAGCTTTAAAAATTTTCAGAATGCAGTCGCGTCTGGATATAGGGAACTAATTATTGCGAAGAATTTTCACTATATCCGGGTTGTTCAATTTTTGTTTTCAAGGTGGACATTTGTTGTTCTTGCTTTCTTAATTTTAATCACTCCTCCAAAAAGTGAAACAAATTTTGAAAAGCAATTCGATTGATCACTATTTAGAGTACTCCATATAAAAATTTGGGTGTTCACTATATCGAGGTGTTCATTATATAGGGTGTTCACAATATAGGGTGTCCACTATACCCAGACACGACTGTTGTCTAAATTTTTGATTATACCTTTAGGACTACATTTCTTGGTTTAAAACAAGTATAAAGGCTAATATAATACATAAGTTTTATAGCTCTTATCGCTGATGTAGGTGGACTTCATTAGATTGAGTCAGAATTCAATCTAGCACCACTTTCTATTGGCGTTGTAAATTAAGGACTAAACTCAATATTCCTTACGATCCATGTTGGAGAGTACAAATAACTTCTCTAACAAATCTTGAAACTGCGAACGAGATTTGGACCCATCGGACATACTCGAAAAATTTTTTTTTTCGTAAATTCTGGTTTTTGTAATTTTCCATTTTTTTCTTTGGATTTGAAAGCTATTTAAAGAATTTTCATCAAAAATAAATAAATAAATTAAATGAGGCTACATTCAAGTGCTCAAAATATCTCAATTCAAAGTTTTTCTGCATTCCAAAGAAGTTGTCAAATGTTTGGAAATTTAGTAATTGTTATCTTTTGATTGAAAGGTTATCAATTACGTTTTGTGGAAAATATTAAAAAATATTAATTTTGACTTCAGATAACAGTTAGCATGTTAATATCATAAACTTAATTTCAAATCGATTATAAAGCGAAGTTATCATAATCGACAATCGAAACTGCTGGAGCCCAGACCACTTTTGCACTCTCAGTTGAAATCTACGCTAACACAAATCGAATCGAAATGATTCGAATAAAGTAGACAGACAGACTGACACACCGACAGACAGACAGACAGACAGACAGATAGACACATTGCAATTGCATTCTTGAGGTAGAATTTCGCACAACATTTCACTCGGCAACGCATCTCATCGCATCTGTTGCTGTTGTACTTGCTGCTGCTGCCAGCAGTCACAGCCAGTGTTGCCACATAGCCACGAGTTATAGCCGCCCCTACAATTGTGCATTTTTATCGCTAGTTCGCGCATAGTTTGCCACACTTAATAATTGAAAAGGAAACGGCGCGCGCGCGATCGTCATTTTCGTCTTGCTGCCAGCTTGCTAGGTCCGTCTGCCATCCGACCACCCGTCCGACCATACAATATGCCTGTCTGTCTGACTGTCTGTCTGTTCTGCCTGTCCAAATGTTTGTCGATAAATTTGCGGATGTAGTGTCTTGTGCGTTGCGGATGCCATCATTCGCAATTGCACTGAAATGTGCGGCGCTGCTGCATCACGCGCCCTTGTCCTCCGCTCTCCGCTCTCCGCACTATGCGAAATATCAAATTTGAATTTTTGGTTTGGCGCACATTCGCTATACAGCGCAGTGCAGTGCGGTGCTGGCTATGCAGCGCATCCCAGCAGCGAGGAGTGTAAAAGATATTGACAATGGGATGTATCTGTCGGGGAGTGTCATTAATGGTGAATGCTTTACGATCGCATTGCTGTGCGATTTTAACACATTTCCAACGCTGTTGATTTTCATGTTTATTGAAGTGCGGAAATTTTTATATTTAGGCCCAGAGTATTTGTCTTAAAGACACACACACACATACACCCAAACACAATTGTTATTTCGATATTATTTTGATTATTGCGCGAGTGTTGAAAGTGTCTGCTAGTAGAATTAAAAAAAAATATTAAAAATTATGTAATTAACAACAAATTTGTACATCACAGAGTTGCCATTTAAATATATTATGTAGACATGGAATCCGAAGGTCCTTAAATTGTATCAGATCAACAACAAATAAATGAGGATTTTCTCAGGATCTTTGCATATCCAGACAGTTGCCCTGGAAGTGAATCATTGAATAGGACATATACTAAATTTTATCCAAGTACCAAGAACCTTTACCCTTGACGTTTGAGCAATATACTTATGATTGCCTTCTGACGAAATACTCAACGGTTGTTCCAGAGGAAATCATCCGTCCGGAGTAGAGGAGACTTTTAGCAGGTGAAAGTCTTGCACTGACTGGGCTTTCGATGCTTTTACACCTCGTTAAAAAAACGCTAGTACCAATACAATCTATGTATGTGCATACAATATTATTGGAGTCCACGCTTAGCTACTGCAGAAATCTTACTGAAATTAAGTTTAATAAGTTTTGGAAGAGACTCTTACGAGGTTTTATCGGATTTAGCATACAAAAGAAAAACGAAATGTGGTTATTTATTTCTCAATAAGTCTTCTTTTAGCTTGATCCACTTGACCCAGCGATGCTCCAACTTCTTTAAACCGTCTGCAAAATACGTTTTCTCGTGCTCACAAAGTAGGCGAGGCTAAGTACTAATCGTCCCACTTTCGTATGTACTGAAGCAATCTCAACGGTAGTGAATTGTCCATTGGAAAAGGAATTAAAAATCAGTCATAAGAATTAATGGACCGTCTATTCATCAGGTTATATCAAAATAAATGATAAACATTTTTGTATGACTGAGTTTATATACAAAATCATCCATTACTGAACTCTCAATTTAAAGCTTAAAATACTTGTTTAACTATTTTACTATTTAAATATTTTGCTAAGCTCGAAAGTAAATCGTAAAGATTATTTCTGCTTGTACAAACATTTCTGCACCGAGCTATTGCAAAACTTAAAAGTTGCCCTGGAAAATGAAATAAATAGTGACAGCGCTAAAAGAGGAGAAGTTATTAAGTGTCACCAGGGATGATAAGTGGGCTACATACAAAAAAAACTGAACAACAACAAATACAAACAACTGCACTGATGACGATGGACAGAAGAAAATAAGACGCACATAACCTACAGAAACACAAACCGAAAACAAACACAAACAAACACACAAACGCACAAACACACAAACACGGTGTGTTGTTGCTTTTGCAGAAAATATTTTTCGTAATAGAAGAGGGCAATGAAAACTTTTAAACGCGTACCCTGGCAACATTGACAACTTCAACGAGCAAACGTCAAAAACTTCAAGACCAAAGTTTTTAGATCTACCTATTACTGTTTTTTTTTTGTTGTCTTTATTTCTATTTCTTTGCTTGTTTTTTTTTTGTTTTTGTAATTTTATTTTTAAGTTTAATTCTTGAACGATTCAACTTTCACATATCCTCAAAGGACATCAAAATAAAATGCAGGACACTGGCTTCATTCACATTTCACAATCTTTTTTTTTTCTTTTCACTTCTTTTTAGTTTTCTTTCCGTCATTATTTTGCACAAAGACAAACCACAAGGGGCGTAAGCACATGGTAAACTAACCGATCCAACAGCACACTCAAACCTCCGCTTTAGGGTGGAACACATTTGAGTAAATGATTTAAAAGTTAAGCTGAAACCTTTGCTTAAAGAAGTTGAAAGATAAAGTATATATAAATTTTTGGAGAACCTTTGATTCCAAGCAAACCGAGCATGCTCAGTAGCCAAACCTACTTAACCCACAGAGCCCCAAAGATAAATTTTAATTTAAGATTTTTACTTCCGAATCGCTCATTACTTTCATAAGGAAAAATATAAATTTCACATTCGGGAGTACTCCAAACTAACCCCTAACTCCATAATATTGAAAAGCACCTTCCTCTATCGACCTTCTCCAAACAAATACAAATACAAGTAAAAGCGAACCAGCTTACTGCACACAATGTCACATTTTTACTGCGATAGCTGACACATTTTGAGGAGTCGTGCTGTTTTTTTTTTATTGTTGTTGCTTTTTTTTAAATATTTTTTGTTGTTTTATCCTTTGACAATGATTTTGTTTTTCTTTTAGAAATATAAAAATTATGCTTCTTCTTCTCGTCGTACACTTTTAAACTTTGGTCAGTTGTTTGTTGCCCACCGCAGAGACATAACCTCACTCTCGACGGACGGATGCAAGCGGACCATTATTTTGACATGTGGAAAAATAAAAGATGGCGTCGCCAGCAACGATGGCGAGAAGAAGAACGAACGAACGATGCTCGTGGTACGAGTTGAATGGACAACATCGTTGACTGCTTGACGTGAGAATGACACTTTTCACTTAAGCTGGAGCTGCTGCCGCCGCCTGCCACTGCCGCCAGCACTCTCAAACGTTCTCTCCCCACTCTCTCACTCAAATGTCATTCATTAAAGGTTTTATCATTATTAAAAGAATAAATAAAAAATAAAATAAAATAAAATTTACTTACATACATTTCAAAAATAATAGCAAAAAGTACGAAAACAACAAAAACAAAAATTTAAAAGTTAAGCAAAATAAAAATAACAGTAATAAAAAAAAAACTGCAGCAGTAAGAGAAAGAGAGACACGTCACAAGTTTATAGTGACTTTTGACAGCTTCGCCACACTTCACACATAAGTTTTCACACAGCTTGGACATGTTCCAGCGATGTACTACCTCAGCAGCGCCACTCGTTTGGTTGGTTTGTGTCTTGGGAAATAGTTTTTTTTTTTATTATATTTAGTTTTTTTTCCTTTCGACCAATTCATTTTATGTTTTATTTTTGGTCTTATTGCAAAAGAGAAAGACAAAAAAGAAGAAAACTTTTTAAAACCAACAAAATCTACTTGGTAACTGGTAACTTTGGCCTCGGCGCATCAACCTCCTGCCTCCAGCTGATGGGTGTTGCGTTCGACATTGGTGTGCTTCGTTGCCGTTGATGATGATTTTGTGGTCACTTCTGTTAATCCTCGGAGACATGTGTCGAACATGAATTTCGTTCGCTTTTCATATAAATAATAATTTCTGGCACATATGTGGGCAATATTGCCGGAGACAGCTTGTCTATCTTTATAATGTTGTAATTGAAAATATTTTTTCACTTTTTTATGTATGTGTGTGTCAACGTAAGTGACCAGAAATGGTCTTCTGGTGCAGTGCAAGTCGTGGTGAGCTTGTTCCTTTTTTTAGTTAAAAAATATTGAAAAAAAATATGCAAAGACTTTTAATGGTAAGTTTGTGTCGAAAAGTGTCTCAACCCATTTTGAGAAACTTTAACTTTTGGATAAAAAGGTATTTGAATAAATCTTAGTGACTAACTTAAGACTTATCTTAAACGTAGATGTAATGTATCAAGTTCGTCATACATTATCGTATCATTATAGTCCGTCCTTAAATGAACTTTCAAGTTAGAGTATATGAGAATTAAACACTGCTAAAAATTTCATTATATTTCAAATATCAATTGGATTGATCTAGAAATTAAAAACAGAAGCTTTCTGTGTTGTTTTTGTTGGTATTTAAATCGAGAAGACAAAGTTAATAAAATAAGTGACAAAGTGTGGGAGTGTCTTCTTATAAGACCAGTTAACAGCCAAAATTATCATACAGAGACAGCACAAAAGATATTTTGATAATACGAAAGTTGTTTGTTTAAAACAAATGCATAGTTTACTTATATTTTGAAAATGTCCAATTTATTATACCCTTCGAAAAGTGCGACTTGAGTTTATTCTTCCATTTGGAACGCCCAGAAAGGGGCGTGGTAGGTATGACAAAGTATACGAGAAAATATAAATAATCAGCGTCGGATTCTGAGTCGATTCAACGATGCTATCGAGCTGAAATTTGGTATGTGAGCTCATATTCTCCAAGCGGAGGCTAAGTTCCAAGATGGACAAGATCGGACTAAAACTACTTCCATACAAACTAGCCCATTCCATGTGGATAAATATTATTCAAATAAAATAAATAGTTTCAGTGTAGATAACCAGTTTAAATTCGGATTTTAACACGTTGGGAGTAACATAAAACTCCAAAAGGAGGCGTGATTCGATAAGAACAACGCCCACTTATAATAGAGACATGTCGCACTTATGTACTAAAAGAATAACATTTTTGGCGGAGGGTATATGAACTTCGTTATTGCTGATGAAAATTCTCTTATTAGTTAATGTTAACAATGCTGAGGGCGTACGACTTAAAGGTTGACCAATGAAATAGTGAAAACGAATTTTTGAATTGCCGAACAAGATTTGAATATATCAGTGATTAAAAATGATTGGACAAATGATAGTTTTGATTTGTTAAGCTGTAAGAATAATCCTTTTCAAAAAGATTTTGGCTAATGCTAATTTTAAAAGTTTTCAAAAGGTATCGAAATGTTTAAAACTTACTATTAAGTATTTCTTTTCATTTAAAGACTATCTAAATTCCTTATTTTATGCATCTAAAAGAAAATTTTGAGAAAATATAAAAATATTCGGATTTGATTACAAACTACTGAAATATCTTCAAAACTTGAGCTATAAAATTTAGCTATAGTAACGTCGAACTTTAGAAATTTATTTTACTGCCAATCGGCTTAAACATACAACTCAAAACATTTCTTAGATTTCATCAACTTTCATCAAATAAAACCATTATATAAAAAATATTAAAATTTGTGGGACTCAAGACCATTATTTATACCGCAAAACAAACTTTGCTAGTAAAATTACAACAACATTAAAGTAAAGTGGTCTTGAGTCCGAAAAATTAAAATACTTTAGACCGACTATATAGTTCATTTGAAAACTTTTATCAAATATTTTCAAAATCTGTTTTTTTTTTCTTCTTCTTAAATTTGATATTGTTAATATTACGAAGACTAGACAGCATAAATGAAATGTTTAATTTCCTAGATCTTTATTAACATTTTTTATGTATTACACTTAAAAAATGCTACATATAAAAAGGAAGCAATTCCCTATTCAAAACGCTTTTAGAAACTTAAACTTGGAGAACCCTCAAAATAATATTAAACAAAATTATTCGCAAGCTTCGCAAATGTGCTGCAAGCGTTTCAGACACTTGTATTTGTATTTACGTACATAAACGTCACAAGAACTTAAAAGTAAAAGTCAACCAACGAAATAGTTTTGCCCTGGCTGCAACGAAGTTTAAATACTACACACTACATTTATTATATGGGAATATATTTTAATTTCGTCTGTACCAAAAATGCAACTTCGTATGGTGAGTAATTATTTGCTCAAATGAAAACTGTCCTTTTAAATTGTTAAACTCGGTCACGGAGATATCGAGGGTAATTGTAAGGCGAATGCATATGAAAGGTGTGGTACAATCCTCAGTTGTACACCTCCCGTGCAAATGCTTAGGGAAGAGGTTTTATGCTTCTGGTACTATTTCTTTTGGCAGCATTTCAGACATTGCAAGATATCTGAAATTATATCAATTATTAAATCCTCAGGATGATTCATAGAGGACCCCGTGGAGTCAGGATGAGTTGCCTTTGGTAACACAATAAGCACTTAAGTCGTTGGTCAGCCAAATAACGTGGCAAACAAGTATCGAGAGCCATTTGGTTTTTGAATCCAACATGTTTTCAAAAGATACAATAGAAAAAATAATTCGAGACGCATGTAATGTCAACTGCAAAATAAGCGAACCTGTTGAATCGACGCTGCGGAGTATGGAAAAACTTCTTCCGTTGTCCTGCTACTGCTGCTGTTGCCTGCTACTTCAGACCTGTTGTTAGTGCACTACTCGCCATAGCTAACAAGCGCAGTTCCTGGTTGTAGTTGTACTAGCATTGTTCATGGTTCCTCAGTGTCCATATGAGTTTTGATGCTGGAAAACTTTTCGCTATGAAGCAAACAAATTTTGACATTGATGATACAGCGGAGAGTTACGCTATTTCATATAAAATTTTAAGTTAGAAAGTCGGTTCAGGCTTTAAATTTTTATTTACGCTTAAAAGAAGGCAAGAGTTTAAACTTTTTTTCTCCCTCTCCTCTAATTGCCCTAGTGTCAATAACTTCACCACAATGTGGATTAGAAGAGATTCAGTTGAATTTCGGTCCCTCACAATCCGAAGTCTGGTTTGACTAACGAAATCTTTGTCAATTCTTGACGAGCTGGAGACATTTCTGAGGAGGCAGTTGGAGATGCAATGCAAATCCGTTCACACGTTTGAAGAGAACTTATACGCAATATCTCAAAATATGATATTAATTAAAAGTATGTCGCTTAGTTGAATATCTCATTAGCTAGGATGTAAGATTAAATATACTTGAATCCAGTGCTATCGAAATATCTCTTAAATTTATTGTTTTGTTAGAACTTGTTTCACAGTTTCCTTTTTAGAATGCCCTTAAGCACTCGGCAAATATTAAAGTCAATTGTTCTTTTAGGACTTTTGACTTTCGCAACTTGAGGAAATCATTTTTCAACACATTGTTATCGTATACAGTCCTTGTCAAGATTGTTAAACGTTCTTATTTTTTTGAATTTGTGCGGATTTCGGATCTAGACTTATAAACATCAAATCTAAAAAAAAGTTTGAAGTTTTTTTGGGCTTTGCTAGAAATTGTAAAAGTTACTTAGAATTAGGTTTCGGTAAAGTCTTTAACATGTTCGGTTGTAATTTCATTATATATTTTAGTAAATAACTTTCTGAATTTGTATATTATTTGCATACATATCTATAATAATAAGCTCGCTTACATACCTTCCCTTAGGTATCCTGCTTAAGTATCCAATTGTTTTTTTTTATCTATATATATAAAATAAAGTTGCATAAATATGAACACGTATCACTCAAGAACGGATCGTGTGGAATTATAAATACTCGAAATGATTTCAATCCAAAAATCAATTTTTGGCGGGACGAAGTCTGCCGGGTCAGATAGTTTTTTTATATTTTACGTATGAATTTCCTCTCTTAAGAGCTTTCCCGATTTTTTACTTGTTCCTGCAGACACTTAAGCGAGTTGATATAATTGCATTGAGATACCTAAGTGGGTTTAAATAACTATCTTGAGTTTGTTAAGTGCCTTGAGATAGTTAACAGGGATTTTTATAAGTGCCTTACCCGCTTAAGGGGGAAAGCTGTACATACAATATAATGATAAAACCCTTATAAACATTTCTCAGAGAAATACAAAAAACTTGTCATGTTGTTAAATAAACCTTACAAAATATACATTTTAAATATTACAAAAAAATAATGTTTATATCAAAACTTTAAAAAAATATATTTCTGCAAACTTGTTTGTGCGACTTTTACGTTAGTCATATAATTTCGATAGGGACTGTACATTACGACATAATGAAGTGTTCCGCCATTCTGCATTTAGCCACAATATCCTTTGCCTTGTCTTATTCGTTTTGTTTTGTTGGTTTTTTTGCCGGTCTGTCTGCGTATTTGTAAGTCTGTCTGTCTGTCCGCCTGCTTGCTTAATTTTTATCCTTTTGACTTTATGGCCATCAACAACGATGGATCATTGTAGTCCTGGCGGTGCATGCTTTCATAGCTTTCTTTTTATCTTTATTGCAAGGCAAAGTCTATTCCATTTTTTACTTGTGTTCCTTTGAACTGGAAAATTCTTAAAGTCTGTTTTGTGTTTATTTAGGTTAATCCATCGTGGATGTCAGTCATCTTTTGTTTTTTTCTTTTCTTTTTTTGGTCTTGTGTTTTTCCATTTTTTTCTGCATTCCATGACAACGTGAAATTACTCTCTTTGAAAAAATTAAAATTACACTCATTGTTTTTGTTACTTGGACCACATACTTTGTTTTTGTTTGGAGGACTAAGTAAGTAACTCGTTGTTTAAAGATTACTTGATATGGTATTGAATGGGGATGTCACTGCTCCACAACAACACAATATACGAAACAAAAATTTTTTAAATTTATTTTTTATCATTTCTTTGAACAAATAAATTATTATATTTTATTTAAGTATAATGAACATATTCAGGATATAATCTATATATATAAAAATAATTGTCTTCAGCGATTCTTGTGTTTTGAAACTTGTGAGTTTTCTTTGAATTATCGCTTGTTTCTAAACCAAAGAAGCTTATAGACGGATATGAAAACATAAAGCTTCACCTAGCTAAAGACCGCTGATGAGGAATAGAAGCGGAATCCGGTCTACTAAATTGGTCAATTTTTTTGTTGTTCAAAAATATAAGACGAATTCAGCCCATTGAAATTCTTATTTAAATGGACAAGCATGTCAGATTTAACTTTTGAATTTTTTTGAAAATTGGGCACGGTTGGATCAATGTAACGCCCACTTTTATAAATAGTTCTAATCAATATTTACCATAGCTCAAGAACTGTAATGTGTAATATAGGAACATATCTAAATCTTATATGTTATGCTCGGGTACTTATTATACCAGGACATCGCCGGGTACTAAGTAGATAAGCTTGTAATGAACTAAATTTGATTATAATCTGACTCAATTCTAGTTCTTCATTTCTAGTGTTTGACATTGGTGTGGTAGGAGAGAACAATTGATTGTCTGGTACATCATTGTGTTATTTTAAATTTAAAGTTTACTCATTTGTCCAATGCATCAGCCCATACAAGTGTCGAACTAAGACAAGAGAAAAAAAAGAAAACAGTGCGGATATGGCCAAAACCCAAAACCCATTCGTTTTCTTCATCTGAAGCTTTCTAAAAGCATTTTGCAATGTTACACGCTTTGGTTCGTCTTCACTTTGTGGACTTTTTAAATTTTACAACTGAACATATTTGTCTTGTACTGCCGTCTATCTTCAAAATACTAAACAACTATGTCTGACCATTTGTTCGGCTGTCTGTTTGTCTATAGTAGCTGTCTGTCTGTCAGTCAGTCAGCCGGTCGTTCGGTCGGTGTCTTGTATGTATGTGTGTATATTGTTATTTAACAAGACTTTTCATTCTGTTGGCAAATTTGTTGTTCTCCTTCATTGAAGCTGATGTGTTGTGTCCCGATTGCGGCCATCTTGCAATTGGCAGTAGATACAACCGGAAGTCAGTTTTCAAAACGATGGCAAATGCAGTGATGAACATGGCTCGAAAACAAACTGCACAACAGACAGATCTACTCGTAAATAGTTATTTGGCTAGCAATAGAATGAAAATGTTTTAAATTCTACAAATGTTGTTTGTTAATTTTACTGTGAATGTGTGTGTGTGTGTGTGTGTGTGGGAGTGATTTTTCAGTAATATCTGGACTGCAAGTTTTGTTTTTTCTTACAATTTTTAGCTCCTTGTCACGCGCTCACTTTTCCTTATACATATTTTAAAGCAGTTCAGTTCTAAAGTGAAGTATCTGTGAATTTTTAAATTTTGTTATCTTACAACTAACTGTATTGGGTACTCCTTAATATTGCCAACAGAAAAATGGATTATGAATATAAACAATCAAACTTGAAGAAGGTTTGAAGGCTAAAATAAAAATCTTATGTAAAACAGATTTTTGGTTTAAAAATGTTCAGTTATATAGCCTAAACTTATATCGAGCGAAGATAAAAAAAATCTGATTTAGTCCTTTAATCCTCTTAGGAATTGAAAACTTAAACTTTGAACGATTTCTCCAAAGTACTGCAGTTTAAGATAACCCACTTTGAAACCGAGCATCTCAAACGTATGTATGTATGTATATTATATATGTCGGTCTGTCTAAAACTCAGCTTCGTCGATAACCTTCGCTTTACACTCCAGTGCAAGTGCAGGATGACATCAGTTGGGCATCGCCTTGTCGTTCAGGTCTTGTCTTACTTGTCTTTCATGTCTTGCCTTGTTTCATTTATTGCAAACTGATGTCTGGCTGCTGTCCATCCATCCATCCATCTTTCTATCTAATTGCTCTACTCTGTTCAACAGTTCATCCTTCCGTTTGTCAGCCGTCTTTCGCATTTACTTGAAAGTTCTTATTTTTCATGTCATTTCATTTTCTTTTCGTTCTGAATTTAGTGTTTAGTGCATTATTATTTTCACATTTTACAGTTAGTCTCTGTGTTGATATCCAAATGCATGTATATATACATACTATATGTATATATGTGTGTAGAAATTTGTACACTAAGACAAAATTTTAGTTGCATTTTAAAAGATTTTATTTGGTTTTCAGCTTGTATTTTTCTTTGATATTTTTAGGATACGATTTCGTTAATCTTAGAACATATGTTATATATATATATATGTAAATTCGACTACTAGGATATGCATATATGTAAGTACAATGTGTTCGTATTAGAGTTGTTTTTAAACACTCATTAAGTGATTTACTACGTGGGCACAAGCATTTTACCTAAATTTCAAAGATATCGAATATATCGAAACGATTTGAAAGATAAAGTTTATAATTTTATAGATACGATTTCAATATAATTTGGAAAATAACGACCATCTTTCAATGCATGCCTGCAAGTTCGTTTCGTCTCCATTATTTTTATTGTCTCTTAGCTTTATTTGGTTTACTCACTCACAAATCGTTTCGTTTCGTAGTGTTGCGTTGTTGTTTTCGTTCTTGTTTATTTGCATCTTTTGCTTGGGATTGTAAATCCACTAAACTACATATTTATATGTGTTGGGCTGTCTCTCCAACTATCTAAATGTCACTCCGTATCTGTCCATCATTGACCAAATTTCCAAATGCCGTAGTCGTCCTACGAGCAGCAGTTCATCCTTTGCTCGTTTAACTGTTGTTTGTGCTAGTATACTTTGGCTTTGTGTTATTATTTGGCTTAAATGTTTACAACAATTTTTTTTTTGGTTCATATTTTAAAGATACTTCAAAGAATATTTATTTATCAGTCAGCTTACACAAGAAATACTTTTAGAGTTTTCAGTTTGAAATAAAAATATTTATTTGATTTATTGGCGATTAATAAAATTAACCGATATTGCTAATTAATGTGAAAATTATTTTGAATTATTTAAAAATCAAATTTCGAATCTGTTTTATTTAAAAGTTTTGATCAAATTTATATCTTATTAACTTCATAACAATGAACAGGACACTTTTTACTCAATTACCATCTGAAAATGGGAGTGGTAGAAAATGATTCTTGCCTCTTGACCCTGCCAAGAGGCGCAGGAAACGGCGGAACATGTTCTTTGTACTTGTCCAGCGATGGCAAGGCACAGATTTAACTACCTAGGGAGTGGAGTTTTAGTTCCTAATAACATAGTAAAAATTAAGCTCACAACGAGAACGAAATTTTTAAATTGACTAAAATTGAGTTTGTAGGGCAACGAGGCTGCACAATAGATCTTTCAGGTCACAGTGCTTCTATAGCCTTTTATTAATAATAATAATAACTTCATTTCCATCGGCTCCCGTGACTTTAAATTACCCAGTCTATTAAACCATTCGGTCCATCTAATCTATTAAATTCATCACCAGTCCACTCTCTGTCCTATCGACATCCTGAAGCTATATATCGAATTCATCTTTGAAGCATAAGGACTTATTATGCACCACTCAGTGACGTAGACAAATTCTGAGTTGATTTAGCTATGTCCGCCTGTATGTATGTCTGTATGTCTGTCTGTCTGTCATCATTTATTTGTTAGCACGATAGCGAGAGAACCGTTTGAGATATTGAGCTGAAATTTTGAACACTGGTTGCTCTTATGTCCTCGAGAAACTATTGAGTGAAAACTTTGTACAACATTTGTAATATACTTGGGAACAACTGATTACATTTTGGAAACGATTAGGGTGGTCAATGTTTGATATTTTGTTGTTATATATATTATATAAAGTCCTTAAGACTTTAATAAATTATTTCAGTACACAAACGAACGAAGTAGAGTAATCTAATTAGGGTGGTGCATGATTTTTAAAATTAAAGCGGTTCAAGATTAAATTTTTTTTTTAATATCTCATTAACCATTTTGATGCATTTGAAATAGTCGATACGACCGACTATAATTTCTTACTTGTTTATTTTTTTTAGGGATTTACCGATTATTGCTCTTGGCACACTTTCTGCACGAAAATGAACAATGGCCGACGATTTCGTGTGTGTGCATATAACGCTCTATGGGCTTAATTATAAGTGTTTGGGTGTAGTAAACCATCCGAAAATAATGTGATATACTAGAATATCTTTTGAGTTTCACGAGAATGCGTTTAGCAGTTTAGGCATGATGCAGCCACACACAAACAATCATAGAAAAAATAATCCAATGAATCACCGCCCATTAAAGTTTATAAAAAATTAAAATTTTTATTGTTATACATTTTTGGATTTAAAATTTTGATATTATTGTTAAATATTCTTATTAAAATTTATTAGCGTAATCTTAAATTGTTCCAATTATTTATTTGTTCGTAACCATAAAAAACAGGCGGAATAAATAAAAAAAACTTCAACTAAAATGCAAAAACAAAAAAAAAAAAGAAAGAAAGAAAAAAAAAAGAATGTAATTACTGTCATACAATAGAAAATTAATTGCGAAACAATCAACGTATTATTATAATAAAATTGGATTTGACATAATTCAAATGCAGAAGTGCATAAGTGTCAACGGCTGAATTGAACGACCGAACGAACGAACGAATGGCGCGGCGCGTTCGCGTCCGTCCGTATGTCTGTCTGTTCATTTGGAAAATATTTAATTAATTTTTGCCAATATATGAAATCAGCACACACAAAAAAAACCAAAAACAACAAAAATATGAACAGCCCCAACAGTCGGCGAGCCAAAAATAACCGCAATGATATATTAAAGCTACCGCGCGCCGCCGTCGCCACCATAAAATAAAGCGAAGCGAACTTGTCGCTCACTTAATGGTCCGTCCGTCCGTCCGTTTACTCGCTCGCTCGCTGGCGCTAATGGCCATCATATTGAATAGTTGTGCTGCGGCAGTGTTCAGTGACCATATCGCTGCCACCATAACATTTCGATCAGAGAATTATTGTATGTTGCACACACATACACACATGCACACAGAATGATGAAATGACATTTAGAATCTTACTCATAATTAATTTTTCTATTGTCCTTTCAAATGCTCACTCAAAACTGAATCAGTTGTGACTGCAAACTAACAAATCGCATTGAAAACCATTCAATGTGGTCGATAACATAAAATTAACGCTAACTCAATTGAAACGATTTTTAAAATGACGTTAAAAATGGTTTAAGTTAAAAGTTAAATTTTATAAAAATTAAAGATTCTTTTTTTTTTTTGTCTATAGGATAAGTAAAAAAATAAAAATATTATGGAAAGGAATTCCAGGCAAATGCATAAGTAATCATAACGAATCATTAAATCTTCTTTAAAATGACAATCAATCGTTAGTGCATATTTTTGCTTATTTTACAATAAATGCATGTTTTTTTTATTTGTGGTAAATTTCACCCTTTAAGAGTATATTAATAAAATAAAAATATATTCAAAATTTTGTCTGCATATTTTGCATTTTAAGTTCATAAAATTGAATTTCATAGTACTTAAAAGTCGTGCGAATTAAGACTATCCATGACTAACATAATCGTATAAAATATTCAGTCCTGTCTGGATATAGGAAACTAATTTTGGCAAGGACTGTTCAATAAATCCGGGTTGTTCACTCTTTCAAGGTGGACATTTGTTGTTCTTGCGTTTAGAAATTGACTTTTGGATCGCTTTTTCACGTAGACCTCGCACTGCTTTCATTCATTATTCACTAACCTCCAAATAGTGAAACAAATTTTGAAAAACATTTCGTTTGTTCACTATTTAGAATACTCCATGTCAAAATTTGGGGTTTCACTATATAGGATGTTCACTATGCCCAACAACGACTGTATATACTCGATTAAACGGCAGAATATGCTTAGTACTAGCCATTAAAATTGAAATATTGTATTAAAAGTATTCATACATACAATTTTTAACAGTTCGTTTACGAGTGCATAAAAATATGCAGTTATGCACGTTTAGATACAATACAAAAGTGAAATATTGAATTCTGAAAGACAACATAAACAAAATTGGGCATCGAAATTTAAATAAAGTTAAGAGTATTTGATAGACAATACAAGCTCACGTTATCACGTTAAATTTACGTATAACAACCATTTTGGTAAATGTTGACCACATACTCGTATACAACAAAACGCCATCTTAAAGTTTGTCCATAAATCGTTAAACGTCTTCGTCAGTTAATTTAAAACATGTCCGACCACTCCGACATTTCTGACAATTGATTGACGCTTTAAAAGTTTAGCAGGCGTTACTCTTTCCGTTGCCGCCGTTCGAAGAATTGTTGCAGCAGCAGCCATGATTGCTGCAGACTCAACTCAGCTCAGCTCATGTCACGTCAGTCGAACGGGCGACTTGTACTCGCATGCGAGCAGCACGTTGATATGCGAACTGCAAAAAGGCCGAACCCATGCCATGCAATTTATTTATTTCCTATTTGGCTTGACCAATCCTTGAGTGCAACTGCAAGTGTCTTGGAAGTCATTTATTTGGAACATGCATATACGAGTACGAGTGCTCGTATGTATGAAGGCTGGTCGAATAGCCGCAAGTTAAAAGTCAATTTAACAGATTAAAAATGTTATTTGCAAGTTAGCAGATAAACTGTTATATTTAGTTAAAGTTAATTTAACTGTTTTTCCAGTTACAAATCATATGCTAAAAACTTTGATTGCTTAATTATCGATTCTCATTTTTAAATTAAATTTGATATTTTGTCAGACAAAAGTCTTATAACTTGTATTTGTTTTTATTAGTTAATACTAGTACTTCCGAGGCTTTGTCAACTGATCGTCATATTTTTGTAAAACAGTTTTCAGTTATTAAACACGTTTCAACTGACAAAAGAAATTTGCAATAAATTGCTTATCCTATAGATAATATGAAAGCCAATTAATTTAGATATAATTATTATTATAAGAAAATTGAGCACAGCTGCACCTTATAATACTGTTACTTTATTTTATATATATTAACATAGTTAAAACTGGAAAAAATATATTTTTAAACCTGTTTAATACTCAATAACTGCTTTAGTTGAATGACAAAACTGATCTAAAAAACCATCAAAATTATAAAAGAAAAAACATGAAAAAAATATTTCAACAATTGAAATTATCTGCGCCAAATTTAAATACACTACATCAAAATATGAAGGATTCACATCATTCAATGAGAACTTAAAAAAACTGAAGAGTACATTGGTTTAGTGATACCTTTAAGCCAATATAACCAATTTATATAAAAAAATTCTGAATAACACACATACACATTCAGTGAAATTCACATGGATTTATGTAGTTATTAAGTGCCAAAAGGTCCGATTCATATAAAAAAGATTTAAACGACGCATTTAGATTCTGAAGAGATTCCAATGGAAGAGATTCCCCCAAGAACTTAAAGATTTAGTAAAACTTTACTTCCAGTGGATGATCCATCAATCAAATACAAAAACCGGATCAATATCTGACTTACTGTTTTTATTTTATATAAATAGAAATAATTTTTACCATGCCCAATTTTTTTTAATCCATTTTCCAAGTTTTTCCGGAAGTCAAAGTTACCGCAATCTTATTGTTGTGCCAAATAAAGGCAAGATGGCAAGTTTCATTAGAGCCATTTTCAAGATAAAGCACACCAAATCTTGTTTGTTAAAAAAACTGTTTGTTAACTTACCCCCACAAAAATATTTTAAAAAAATTCTTGGTGAGATTACAGGCTCGATTTCGCCCACTTAAAGGTTTTTATGAAGGATGAAACATGTCACAATCTTATTTCCTCGTCAAATACTAATAATCTGCAAACATTCATCAAAATTGATCTTAAGATACTGGAGACAAATAGCTCGTTTAATATATTCAGATAAAAGATTCGGCGATGTTCTTATCCAATCAAGCCTATTTTTTTGTCGCTAGTATTTCTGTTACCACTCAAATGGTAACTTCAAATTTCTATGTACATATGTATGTGCCCTATAACAATATTTATTTAATTTATCTCAACTAAAAAAAAGTAGTTTTTTGTAAGGTGAAAGTAGTTGTCATTCAATTCAAACTCATCTTAGTACTTAACCTCCGCTTAAAGAAAAAATGATCACATAGCAAATATGAGGTGGTTATCTCTTTAAGTAATGCTTTCTTCAACTGCGATTTGGGTATTAAGCACTCTAATCTTTCTAGTGAAGTGTTTGTGCAACAATTTGGCAAGTAAAAACCAGGAAATAATTTGATTTTTGATTGCTTAGCCCTTCTAGACAATACAAGTTATTCCTTGAAAAATCATTCGCATATTCGAAATTTCTTTTAGCTTGGGTTATAATTTCTCTTCGCTAAAAAAACATTTACTATGTAATAACTTCATTACTCTCTTATTACTATTTATATACAAACATTAACTTACCATTTTCTTTTTCTTTGGACCATCGATATGTTGGCCGTGGTTGTTGTTTTAATCGCATCCTATACAAATTGGACTTAAGTATTCATTTCACACAGCAATTATTACTTTTTATTCCAATTTTACTCTCGAGCTGAAAAACAAAACGAAAGACATTCAAGTTTTCAATTAGGAATCGAGATTATGTTATCCTTTTTATAAGAAAAATTATAATTTTTATTAAATTATAAGTTTTATATTAAGAAGTATCTGTAAAGATTGTATGGTTTATATCGAACCTATTGGATAATCAATTGGAAGGTTGTGAAGGTTTATTTTATTTAATGTACAATTGATATTCTTTTACTTGATTAATATAAAAATTGAGAGTTTGCTCACTTCTCGTTGATCTGTTAGAATATATTTAACCTTAAATTAAATATTGCAAAATATCTTTAAACATAAAAACAAACATCAAAATAATAATAATACAAATAATATAATATAAAAAGAGAAAAAATCTATATCCACGCGCAATGACAGCTCATTCGTCAAATCGCACAAAGAAAAATTTGAACTCTTCATCAACTTTGGTCCTTTTGTTTGTAATCCCGATGATGCTCCTCTCCACTGCCACTGCCGCTGCTGCTGCTGCCGCGTGCAGCATTTGACGTTTCTCGATATTGATGCAATGTGCTTCGCTCAAATGTCTTTTACGTTCGTTCCCAAAATCGAAGATGCCAAACGTCTTCGTCTACTTTTTCTTTAGCTCATCTTTTTTCCTTATGCTTTCTATTTTTCTTTCTTATTCTTTGAGCTGCCACTTTTGTTGATGTGAAATATAACAAAACAACAACAAAAGCGATCAAATCCAAAGGATATCAAGCCAAAGACCAAAAAGCAGCAGCAACAGCTACAACAACAGCAACTTAGGGACAGTGTGGAATACGACGAGGAAGCGAAGAAGTTGCGGACCATAATCCATCTCGCATGTCCTGCATGTGCTTGCATTCATATTCATTCAAAGTTGAACTTTTTCTGTATGTGCGCTTGTCTGGTGGCTGACATCGCCATCGCCGATGTTGGCAGGACGATGGATGCTTCACATATCCTTCATATTATCCTTCAGCAGCTTCTTCGATTTTGATGTACGACCGTGAGAGGACATTCGCTTGCTTGCTGCTTCCTTGCTTGCTTGCTGCATGCTTGCTTTCTTCTTGCTTGCTTTCTCGTGTTTAGTATGTTTGAAATGACGGACCTTCTTGGTCCCTGCACATCCTTGGGCGTCGTCGCTTTATTCAACTGATATGTTAGGCTGTCTCAAACTCGAATATGGCCAATTTAACGACCAGTTAAACTATCGCCAAAGTTTTTTTTTCCATTGCCATTCTCTAAAATAGAAATAATTTATTTGCGATAATATCTTCTAAACGACATATTTCATATTTATATTTAACGATAAAGAAGTCATCTGCAGGGTGATTCAAATATGAAACACCCTAAACGTATGTATGTGATTTTTGTCTTTTTCTTTATTTTTCGAACTTTTTGTCTTTTTCTGTTTTGCTTTTGCAAGTTGTTTGCTCCTGCACACACACACACATACACACATGCATAGAACAGCGCTCGTCACTTTGGCGCATTTTCCCTCACGTTCCATGGACATCAGAACGTCCATCGGTTTAGATTATTGATGCGGTTACATCTATCAAGAGAGTCTTAAGCCAATACAGCGCTCCAGATACGGCTGCTCCGTGTCAGTCAAAAGTTGTATATATCGTTACCGACTACGCGTGTGCCTGTGTCGAGGAGCGAGCATTTTTCAAAGATTTTGAATATGATGAAACCTTTTTTTGTTTGTTTTTTTTTTTGGTAACCCAAAATGGTTGTGATAAATTTTTGTAACTTATTTTAATCAGCGCAAGGCAAGCGGTAAATAAAAGTGAAGAAAATAACATCCTGCAGAATGTGTCACTTAACGTTGATGTCCAGTTGCCAGTCACTGCCAGGCTTCATCCACTCTCACTGCTGCATTTCCAACGTTGCGTTGCGTCGCGGTCCTTGCTGCTCGTAGTTGAGTTCAGTTCAGTTCAGTTCGTCCGACTAATGGTTTCGGTCCATTATCTCGTCATGTTTGTTAGAAAATTTAATTACTCTTATTTATTATTTTTCTTTTTAAATACATAAAAAAACAAAAACAAACAACTTAAATAAAAAAAAGCGGAAAATTAAAAACGCTTTTTCCTCATATTTGCTGTCGTTTTGTGTTTCGTCAAAGGACATTCGCGCTGTCCCACTCAGGGCACACACAACATTCACTCTCGGCTTCTGCCACTTTCGCTTGTCACCTTCTTGTTCGTTTTCTTTTTTTCTTTTATTTGTCCTTATTTATGACGTTGTCTTCACATTTTAATGGTTTAAAGTGGGCGTCAGTGGATGGGGTTGGAGTTTTTTTTCGTTCGCTTACCTATTATCATGATTTTTACTGTTTTGTTTACTTGTTATCCACGTTATTTCATTTTTCGTTTTTTATCATAATTTTATGTTGTTGTTTTTAATTTTTTAATGTTTACAGTTACTTTGTGTCCTTCGTCCTCTGACGCGCCTCATAAATTGTTGCCGTCGTTCCAATCCAGCAGGGAAATCACAAAACGTTTCAGCACTCTGACCTCCACGAACTGAACTCCACTCCTGCCTCTGACCACATTTTGCACGCTTTTTGTTGGTTTACTTTGGCGCTACTTTTAGCGCCGGGTCGGGCGTCTGCTGTAGCAGCACACTCTTGCATACACATTACTGTACGTTGTCGGTTTGTGGTGCTTGTATGCGTGTGGATCAAAATTGTATTAAAGTAAAGCACAAGAACAGAAACAACAACAACGAAGATGCTACTCGTATCCATTAAATGACAATCATCAATGTGGACAAATGTCATCTGACGTTAGGCAAATGGCGTTGCCTTATATGGAATGTAATTATGTAATTAAGTACGTGGACTCGGTAACGCTTGAAATTACAATGGATCTATTTACAAGTGCGAGGAAGGGCATAACAACTTTTAAATATTCTTCCATATACGGAATGGACCTAGCTAATGGCTTTAAAAAATGTTCGAAATGATGCAGTAAATTCCGATTAGACCAGATTCAGATGTATTCCAAAGTTGTTGAAATATTTATATATATATTAGTGGTGTATCCTAAAGAGCGCTTTTATTTCTTAAGTGTACTCCGGAGTAGTTCGAAATATTTCCGAGTAGTTTAATAAAGTATTAATAGTATTAATCTTCATTAGAAGGAGTTTTAATACCAGGTTGTTAAATGCCTTGTTCGTCCTTGTTCAGGGCTGAAGCTAAATTACGAAAAAAATCAAATTTTGTCGAAAAAAATGTTGTGCGAAAATCCTTAAATGAAAATCTCGATTGTCTGTTGAATGGAACTGTCCTTGAGAAAATATTTTTTTTTTAATTCGATTCGATAACTGTTCATCCCATGTGTCAATTATCGGAAAGTAAATTGTCGCATGAACTCAGAAATTGACACCCTGTACTTTTATACCTGAGTCAGCTGAGAAATATCCTTTGGAATAATCAACATTAAAATATTTAAAGACTTAGATGAGAATGAAGGCGGCATAACATCGCAATCATGTCATATGTGTGTGTTTGTGTGTGTGTGTGTCACAAAAAAACAACAACAAATTCTCACACTAAACTTATTCCAACGCAGAGCAAAATAAAGAGTGTAATAGGAAGAGAAAGAGTAAAAGTTTTAACCCACTCACACAATTACACAACACACTATCACAACCAGCTGAGTAATCGGAGTCAGATGCAGAAACAACGCCAGGACAAAGAATCGAGGAGTCTTAAAACAAGAACAAGAACAAGAATAAGAAAACTATTCACTTGTCGCATCGCAGTGCCTCGTCTGTATCTGTATCTGTCTCTGTATTTGTCTCTGTCGCTGTCTGTCTTTATGTCCGTCCGTCTGTCTGTCTGTCTTTCCAGCTGTCAGTCATTGTGTCGTGTCGGTGTGTTTCCATCTGTCTGTCACTTGCATGTCTACGTGACATCATCCTAGAAAATTTTCTTGAAAACTATTGCAACCGAAGGATGGATTTTCGCATTCGTAAGTTCATTTGGATTTTGAGTCTGATTGTGAGATGTGAGCTTGGTTGGCGGCGTAAAGGAAACTCAACGAATACGTATATATGTACGAGTATAGTTGTATGTTTATGAAACGTCATTCTCGCTAAGGTACACAGTAGGAAACGAACTAGTTCAAGTCTTAATAAACCTGAACAATTGGTACAGGACCAACTTCGACCCTGAGCCTATCAGAACAGTTGTATTATTTATTTATATATCCATTTATTAATTTATTTATTTATAAATGTTATAAAATCATGAATGAAAATACAATGTCACAATATGTAACATAACAGCATTAGCCACTAGTCCATCTGATATGTAAGCAAAAAATAATGGTTTTATACCAACATTCATAGGTGGGCATTGTTAATTAAGAATTTAACTTCGTTAAAGTTAAGCAACAACTTAACTTCGTTAAGTTAATTTCGTTAATCTCGTTGAAAAGTTAACGTAAATAGAAATTGTAAATGTTGTTCACTTTGTGATTCAGTTAGTTTTTATCTAATTTAATTAAATTATATATACCCCAGTAGGCCCAAGTAGGCCCAAATTTGCCCTAATTGAATTCTTAATTTCTTCTTTTTTGATATTGATTTTACTTTTGAAATTTTTCGTTTTATATTTAACAAACTTCAATTAAAGGAAGAAATTTAACGCGAGTTGATTAACTTTTTAGAAGTTTTCAAAATGAACGGAAAATTAAAAAATTAGCAAAAAATTTAACTTTGTGAAAAATTATAGGAAATAAGTCCCAAAAATAAATTTTGGGAGTCATTTCATATGATATAATTTGCAAATTTTGTGGAGTTTAATTCAAATTTGTTGGTTATTTGATATATTTTTCAGCCTTTTTTCATCAAATGATATTTCCTAAAAATGTATACACCCGACAGTCTTACCAAGAGGACATTCTACGATATTAAATTAAAAAAATCATCCTTAATAGAGACTTAATTATAAGTCTAACAGTACCCACTTTAAAGGTTTCCTGCGTAGACGTTTAAAAAATAACCCTTGGACAGGGTCTTAACTTAGGGCTCCAATTTTTTAAAGAATTATTTCAATTTCTGTGGAGTTTATTTGATTGGTAGTTATTTCATATAGTCGATTTGAAATATCTGGAAAAACAAAAAGTTCATTAAGACGATGCACGACGCTTTTTCCTACTGGGTAAGTACCACTCACCTCACACACACATTTAGACGCTCGCAGTGGCTTGCACTTGCATCTCAAACCCGATGCATTCTCTCTCTTGAACTTTTCTGTCTTTTGTCTTGTCGTTTTATTATTATTATTATTTTATTTCCGTTCCTTTACTACACTGCCTCATCCCCACACACACACACACATACATACGTACGTACATACTTCCTTCATTTGCTCGCTGGCAGTGTGAGATTTGCAAGTGACATTGGCAATTTCAGAACTATTGAATGACTGACAAGCTGTACAGACACGAGTGAAACTGACAGCTTCAGCTACAACTACAACTACAGTTCGTCGGTTCGGTTAAGCTGAACTTGTACACGTATACTATAGATGCATATGTGTCTGTGCATTTTGTATGCATGGACTATTTGGAGAGCGATTGTCTTATAGACACTTTCGCTGGCGGAACTTTGGTAAATTCTCCATTAGTAGCGCTCCATTTCAAAAATATACTTTGCGGTGCTCCAGAAGATTCCGGTGTATGCATTTTAATTGTTAATATTTTTAATGCATCTGCCGCAAAAATTTCGACAGCTGTCAGCGACATCCGCTTAAATGTGATGTCATTTAATTACGCTGGAATCGGCGCTTTCGATGCAATCTCGCATGATTTTGCAGTTATGACTAATTTTGAATAAACCGCGCGAATTTGCGTTTTCGCTGTGCGAATGCGACGCAAATGTCATTTCGAACTTATTTACGATCGTATATGAACGTAAGGCTCTCAGATTGCGGCTAATGAAGCCAACGGACAAGAGCACTAACAACAACAACAACAACAACTGTCCAGCTGTCACATAAAAACGTCAGTTTATTAACAAAAAAAAAGTGAGTGACTGAGTGACGTGTCAAGAAAAGTGTGGAAGAGATGTTTAATTCCTGCTTCTTCTTTTGCCTTCATACAAGTTATGTGTATATGAAGGCGGGCACACCTTCTTTTTTAAGATACCTTAAAAGTCGGAAATGTATTTTTAAGAATAACATTTTAGCAAACAACAACTTCGATAATGTCATCGTTTTGACAGAGCAGTAAAATCAAATCGATAAATGCGTAAATCTGTCAAAAGTGACAGCGCAACTTTTGCGCCCATAAATTACGCCAACAAGCTCTTAAAAGGCCATAAAACGCTGCTGCCGCTGTTGCTGCTGCAAACACATCCCAGGAATGCAGGAGAGACACCTCAAGTCCAAATATTTGTTTTCAGTTTAACGATTTTGAAAGCGAAAATTGTTGGTAAATTATGAAGTGGATTTGCGACGCGGCGTAGCGTGGCGTGGCTGGGCGTGCATAGGTCAAGTCATAAAGTTTTGTGATTTAAGCGCGCCAAATTTGACATTTATTTTACGCGTTGCCATAAATTTGAAATATTTACGCGCGTCGCCTTACGTGGGAGACGGACGCGACGCCAACATTCAGACGTCGTCGTCGTCGCCGTCTGCGGTTGAGATGTTTTGTTGCTGATAAAACTCGAATTTAGCAGTTTTTTCTGCTGTTGTTGTAATTATTAACATGACCCATTAGGCGGCTGTGTGTAATCAAAGCGACTTAATAATTGAATTTTTTAAGCAGCAAAATTTATTGAAATTATTTAAAGAGCTCGGGAGAGAAGTAAACGATTTGTTCGAGACATTCAACTTGAGGTTGAAATTAAAGGTCAAATCTTTTGGTTCATTTACTGAGGATCCCTTAGGAGAATGACTGACTAATCTCTTGTTTCCAACTACAGTCATATATCACATATGAACCAATGAACTAGTTGCATTGCTCTGATATACTCCGGAAGGGTCCTTTCAAAATCCTCAAAAATGTGATCATCATTTGAGACTGTTTTGCATTCTTTTAAAGAATTTTAATTCACTTTCCTGACCTCATCTTTAAAAAAAAATTCTGTAGAAATTTTTTGTACCTTTAATAAATTTTTTTAAAGCTATCAGAATCATTTAATATGGTCTCGAACTTTTGATTTTCGCAATTGGAGAAATGTTTAGCATTGCATAAATAATTGCTGGCAACGCTGTCCGGGTGGTAGCAACGCGGCAAGTGCGGCACGTCAAATGCAACAAACAAACAAACAAACGCACTTGCATATATACATACAAACAGTTTGATGTGACTGTCGCATAATGTGATGAAATTGTTATAATGTGCGGTTTAAATTATTTGTCACAATGTGCAACCGTGACAGTGACGTTGTGACGTTGGACGTTAGCCGATGACGTTGACGTTGACGCTGAGGTTGACTGACTGACTGACACATCGGACTCATCCTTTTTGGGTGCCTGGTGCCTGCCTTGCTAACATTATGCGGCATAATAAATGAAATTGTTAATGACCTCGTCCGGGCAGTGGACTCGCAGTTATGCCCCGTTATTTAATATGTTATTTTATTGTTATATTCGAGACAATTATGTAAATTGGGTATTACTGCGTAATTACTTTGCTGCACCAGCTCCGTTGGCTAGTCATAAAATACTTTACGCACGAGGGATGTCAAAATGTCGGAGCAGTATTCCGGATTGCAGGCGGTATGAAGCAATTAATTTTTTTTTGTTTACATGTGTTTGTATAGTTTCTGCATTAGTCTACATTATTTGGTAGATGGAGGACCTCATATTTTAGAAGCACATATTCATGTAATACCTCGTATACTATGCATATTTATAGCTCCTATGTCAGCTGTTTTTTGTTATATTGTATGTACATACAAAGAGAGTTTACGAGGTGCTCGAAAACTTATCAGGCAAAATCACACACATTACATAAAACAATTCGCGGAATGTAATTTTGATAATAATTTGTTCGCGTTTGTGATTTGTTTCCTTCAATAACTTTTTTTTTTTAATTTTTGTTAATTTAGTTCTAATAAAAACATAACCATTTGCAAGTTATGTTTTTACAAACAAATTTACGAGGATACAAACATACGATGACTATGAGTTTATATTACTATGAGATTATTTATTTTTTGTAAAGTATGATATAAAGTTCTTTCTGATTTTCGTAAGTGAGCAGCATATATAAATATAGATCAAAACAAAAGATATGTTCGAATTGAGAACTTGGCAGACTTTTTAAAGCTTACAAATCCTTTTAGCTTAATATTTAAAATGGTCCAAGTTTAAAAGAAATTGGTTAGGCTAATTTTACATCTAAACAGAACAAACTAACAAACAGATTTTATATATAAAATTAAAATAAGTTAAGAGAGGCAGTTAGATATAAATTTTATATTATTCGGTGGGATGGAACATTTTGTCCAGGGACCGAAAATAATAGGTATTATCCATTGTCAAAATAAAAATAAATATAAATAAAAACTCTCAACGGAGAAAATAGAAATTTTGTTTGCGGTATAAAAAATTAAATTTAAATAAGATTAAAGAAATGGGAGTGGTTGAATCAATTTAACGCCCACTTAAAAAAAACAAAGGTGGTATTAATTTAACGCCCCCCATCATTGCTCAGGAATTCGATATATAAATAAAGGATATATAAATAGAGTTACACCGGGAAGAATAAAAGGTTATACAAAACCTAGCCACGCCCACTTATTAAGGCCACAATTCGTAAAATTAAGTGAAAATATTGGTTAATATCGCTAATGTTTCAAATAAAAATCTGAAATTTGGTATATAAGTTTGTAAGTTCACTGTTGATAACTCCTCTAAAAATGGGCGTGTTTGGATTAACTTAACGCCCACCATCGTAACTCAGAAAAACTACAACGGAGAGTCACGGGTAGTTCCACTAACTAATTATATCACATGTGTATACAATACACGGGCACCGCCTGGCACTAAGAGCTTAGTAAAAATAAAACTTCTATATTATCTGAAAAAAGAAATACAAAATAATTTGTACAAGGTGGCGCAAAATAAGTCATCCGGCCTTCAGAATGTCGGTTGTGGCTCGTGCAGAGCTGTTGCTCCGTCCTGTTGGAACCACATGTCCACCAGTCCTAATTCGTCCAGTTCGGGCAGAAAAAACTCGGTCAACATTGCCCTATAGCGCGCACCGTCCACTGTTGTGGTTTGACCCGCGGCGTTCGGCCCGATGACTCCTCCAGCGTGAACAGCGCACCACGCAGTCACTTTGAGCGGGTGTAATGGTTTCTCGTGCATCACTCGCGGATTTTCGGTTCCCCAGAAGCGATAATTTTGCTTGTTCACGTACCCGCTGTGGTGAAAATGAGCCTCATCGCTCATTATGATTTTTGCCAACACCACAGACGAATTGTTACGCAAAAAAATAGACACAATTATTCCGCGTTCTTGGGGAGTGTATCGCTCCATGGCTTATTCACTTGTATTCTGTATCTGTCTAGTCCACAAATGTCAAAACAGATTTGCAAAAATGAGAGCATCTTCCAATAGGGTGATTTCTGTTGCGCCACCCTGTATTTTTGATTTTATTCCAAAACAAGTTAACTGTTACAGTCCCTGATTTTTAATTGTTATTTACAACCCTGAGTTAAATTGAAATTAAATTAATGACAAATACATCCAGAAGTAAATAAAAGAAACTTTAAAACAATGCCAAACCCAATTTAATAAAGAAATCTTCACATAAATTCAAAATGGATTG
The DNA here is from genome assembly GCA_949127995.1 of Suillia variegata. Classification (NCBI taxonomy): domain Eukaryota; kingdom Metazoa; phylum Arthropoda; class Insecta; order Diptera; family Heleomyzidae; genus Suillia; species Suillia variegata. The sequence continues at coordinate 20,110,678 of OX421844.1, forward strand.
CTCACAGATTCCGATACAAGTTTAGAATATATCGGCTTTCGATTTTAAAATCTTATTATTTCAGCGATTCAAGGAGTTTGCATTAAAATAATTTTTTGGATTCATATTGGACACATTTTAAGCTTTAAGAATAACTCGTCTGAAAAGATTTTTGATAATGTTAAATTTTAATGTTTTATAAAAAAATAAATCGACTTTTTACTGCAGAAACGAAAAATCCGTGTGGAATATATCATCGAAATAATCATTTTTTTTTCCAAATTGAACGTATTGGTTTTTAATTTAAATCTCCTAAATTATGTGCGAAAATTCTTAAAAAATGTAATATGATTAAGATCAATTTTTGTTTGTAGTACAGTCGTGTATGGGTATAGTGAACACCCTATAAAATGAACACCTCGATATAGTGAACACCCAAATTTTGACATGGAGTACCCTTAATAGTGAACAATTGAAATGCTTTTCAAAATTTCTTTCACTATTTCGAGGTTAGTGAATAAAATTTTGAAAGCAGCTTCAAGCAGATAGCAATAAAAAAAAAAAAATTCGACTGATGCTGCTGGTTTACGAGGACTGCGAAGTCAACGTGAAAAAGCGTCAATTTTTGACCGCAAGAACAATAAATGTCAACCTTGAAAGATTGAACAACCCGAATACAGTGAACAATCCATGCAATAATTAATTCCTTATACCCAGATACTTACATTAGTATCTATTATATATAATAAAAAAATTTGATGTGATCTTTATAAAAATTGTAAAAACTTATTCCAACCTAACATTTAACACTTGTAAATCGATCTACTGGAGCACCAAAAGTAATTCCTGTCTGCATTTGATGCACTTTTTTTTTGTAAGCCAATAACAAAAATCCCACACACACACACAAGAACACTTTCGAAACGTATCTGGATGCGGCAAGGTGGCAATATAGCCATTGTGGATGGGGGAATGGGTGGAGGGGTGTTCTGTTACATTACAATGACATTAGTATTTGCTTATTATTCCATTTGTGATTTTGTTATTGACAAAAAATCGGCGAATTTTATTACACACTCAAACAAAATAAATCATTTGGTGCTGCTTTAATTCTTTTTTTTCGTTTTCGTTTGTTTGTTTGTTATGCTATTTGTTTTTGTATTATTTATATTGATTTATGGGATTTGCTATATTTTGACAGTTGTTGTTATTGTTGTTGTTGTCGCTGTTTTATTTTATTTCATTTTATAATCGCCTTTCTATTTTAATTTAAATTTTATTTTCGGCGTTTTATTATAATTACAATTGATATAAATTTTTCTTTGTTTGCTGCAGTTGATGCTGTTGTTGTTGTTGTTGTTGCTGATGTTGCTGTTGTTGTTATTGTTTTAGTTGATTGTGATTTTTGTTTTTTATTGCCGTTGTAATGCTTTGTCTAAATATTTATAATGTTTTAATGCAAATTTCAACTAATATTAATCTATGTGAATGTGGTTGTGAACGTTTGCATCGTATATGTGCATATGTATGTGTGTGTGTGTGCATGTGTTTTTATATGTGTCTGCATTAGTATCTGTTTGTGATATTTTAATTTTACTGTCACATTCGATCATTAATTGCGTTTGTGCCATTGTCGCGCACTGTGGTATGGGCGACCTGCACAAGCGCAAAAACAAATATTTGTCCCGGCATTTGGGGGGGGGGGGGTGATAAGGGCAGTGGTGCCATTATTTGCATATGTGCGCAATATTTTTCATACGTTTTCATTATTTTTAGACAAATTTATAATTACAAAAATTAATAGAATAATTAATTTTGTTTATATCGCTAAGCTTTTTGGAAGCTTTCTATACAGAAGAAAAAAGAATAAAATGAATTTATGTTCAGCTATGTCGAAATTCGTGTGCTCTACACGCATTCGAAATTACAAAAAGAACACATTCGACTAAATGTCCGGCAAGAGTTTCGATGTTCGATGAGGTTCGAGATGGGAGAGTATTTTTAACTCGAAAATTGTTATCTCCATTTTTTGATATCTTTATTTTTTTTTTTTAATATTGCTATTTTTTATTTTTCGGTTGTTTTTAAAGAGAACGTTCATTAATTCCGTCACGTAGACTTGACTATTTTGGCAGTGGAATTAACGTTCCACAAAACAAAGTTTAAATAAGGCCCACAGCAGTTACGAGATTAATAAATGGTCTAGAACTGTGGGTAACGAGGGTACCGAGGCTACAAAATGGATTCTTCAGTTTGATATGCTCCAATAGCCTTATATAACAAAAAATATTTCCGGCATTAAACTTTAGAAAAATGTTAACTTAACATCCTCATTGTGATATGCATCTCAAATGCATATATAATTATATTAAAAAGGTAATTTAATCGTTATTGCATATTATTGCATAATATGCACTTGTCGTCTTTTTCTCCTTGATAGATTCCAGCGCCATAGAATATAGCAGCTCCACACAACTTTAGAAGTATGTATTTTCTTTTCGTTTAAACCTTTTGAAATTTTTTACACTTTTTTGAATTTAAAGTCTAGCTGCGACACTGTGCGGTACTACGGACAAGATAATGCGATGTTTAAATATTGAAAAAGCTGCAACGAAATGACATATTGAAACTAATTAACATTTATTTTTAAATAACGTTTTAAGCACATGATGATTTATTTCTCAAATCAAAAACAAAACAAACTTCTAGGTTTTTGATAAAATTTAATACAAATACAATTTTTTCATAGTTTTAAACTATTATTTTATTTAAAGAATTAAAAATTGTTAACGAAAATTCCATAACTCGTTCAAAATTTTTGTTTTTTCAATAGCTATTAGTGTTCGCATTCTTCTAGTATAGGGTACCCGTACAAAGCGTCTTCCAGCACAGTGCTTTCAGAAATTTTAGTGTGTTGGCTGAGTCTTATAATAAATACTTGCAGATTTACTGATATCAGAGATAATATCAAGTCGCAAAATCTGTACAATGGACTTGATGGACTCATCAGTTGTTCATGGAGCTTACAGTGTTCAGTCGAAAGCCCGGTAAGTATTCTCAAACTATTCATCGACAAGTCAATATAATCTTTTGCGATTGTAAATAGTTGCTCGATAGTAATAAAGGCTGTCCTAGATCTGGATGCTATTAAAATTTTTAAGTTGGCACAAGAATATATAAATATAAATTAAATGGATATGTTTGACGTAAAAACTCAAATTGAGCGAACTCACCTCAAAATCTCACTTACGTTATTTAAAAAAACAAAATTTTTTCTGATTTTTGAAAACAAATTACGTAGTTATTTTAATTAGCTTAATGTTTTTGTAGCAACCATGGCAACTATACTACAATTAAATTTTCTAAGAGCGAAATGAAATTGAGGTGAAGAGGGACATTTTTCTACTTTACTCACCTCATATTTATTACACCACTCATGATACTAATAGCAATAACATATGAAAACTTTATTTGGTGCAAATACAATAATCTACTCCAAATTTATTTCTCTTTTGTTTATGAGTAATAAATTTAGATATTTTAGATTGGAATTGTTTTATCTATTTAATAAAAATCGACATTTTTACCATGAATAAATTTAAATTTTTTTTATAAATAACATTAAACTCTTTCTTAACTTAACAAATTTAAAAAAAAATATAAAACGAAGAAAAAATTTCTAATATCATAAAATCAAATGTTTGTATGCTAAGTGAGAATCCTTTTCGAACAAACCGAAAACTACTATATATAAATTATTAAATTGTCGATCCCTGATTTGTGGCAACAAATATGATAACTCTTATTGCGGCTGCTGCGATGACAATTTGACTAAAATCAAAATAAATTTTCCATTTTTAATTAATAAATGTCAATTGGTTGCGATTCGGTATTTATTTATGTCTGTATGTACGAATTTATTTGTCTACGTTTTTGTATCTATTTTATGTAGTTTAAATTTTTTGTTGGTTAGTTTATTTGTTTGTTGTTGTTGTCGTTGTTTTGTATTTTATGCAAAATTGATTTTTATTTTGGATTTTCGATAGCGCAATTGCAGAAAAATGCAGTGGCGCCATCGCACGGAAGCTGCTGCTGCTGATGCTGCGGGGTCAAATGGCGTCGCAACGGCAGCAGAAGCAGCAGCAGCAGCAGCGGTTCAACCGGAAAAGGATATGACAATGCAGTTGGTATGCAAAAATAATTTCCAAATTGTAGGTAGTATAGTAGCTGACCGGGTCTGCCCGTACAATGGAAGAGGCCTCAGGTTTAGCTGGTCTGCCAAATTGACCTGCATTCGTGAAAGCGAGCGAGGTGGAAGTGAAGCGTCAACAAATGATTTGTTTATCATATATAATTGAATTAAAAATATTATTATATATATATAAATTTGTGGGTTTTTTTAAATACGCTTATAAATTGTAACCCAAAACAAAATTAATCAAATTCTGAAAACGAAACTTTTTTTATACTTGATTTTAAACATCGTATTTAGATTAAAGTTAGGTAAAATATGAAACTTATTTATGACCCTAACCAACAGCTTGTTTCGTGCTTATCATAGTCGACCCTATTCTCGATCTGTTACCATTTGACAGTTTGTGGCGGCGGCAATTCTTACGAGTTCGTAAACGCTGGGCACGGTCGGTTGGCAATCGCTCAGTTTTACAACGCCATTTGTCTTGCGTATGCGATTTCTCGGGGCCTACTCGAGTGTCTCGTAAATTCAATTCAATCAGCGCAAAAATAGCTCAGTCCGTCACAATATAACTTCATTTAATGTTTCCCCCAACTGTCAAGCAAATCTTATCAAGCCGAGGTGATTGCCGTGTGTGTTGGCGTATTTTTTTTTCGAATATATATGAATTTTGATTGACACTACGGACGAGATTAGAGCTAGAGACGAAAGACATCGATCATAAGCTATGATTTATTATATACATACATATGTACAATTGTATTTGAGGTAAATCGACTTAAAATTAATTGTTAAAATTGTCAACATAAATAGTCACCTGCATATGTATGTACATATATATTTCGATTTGAGAAAGAGGTTTGAATGTTTTATAAAATTTCGTTTACTTAACTATAAAATGCACAATAAATGTTAAGCTTTATTAGGTTTTGTTTTTTTTAATCTGAAAGATTCAAAATTAAAAATAACATGGCGCCCTGAAATACCATGAAATCCAATATTTTGTTTAACCATAGCATTTTCTAGATTGAAATACTTAGTATACAAAATAATTATGATCTGGGTACCAGGTCATAGAAACATTGAAGGAAATTGTAAGGCAGATGAGTTAGCTAGACCAGGTACTACGCTATCAATCTGTCCTGATAAAGAAAATATATATATGCCAATAACAACATGCAAACTGTTAATAAATAAATATATCATTGATACCGAAAATGCTCGCTGGAGACAAAACATAACCTGCGTAACTAGTAGACAAACGTGGCCAGAATTAAATATGGGTCGCACAACTCGTCTACTAAATTTCAGCAGGACAGACATTAGAATTTTAATTGGGGTTCTAACTGGACACTGTATCTTAGGGAGACATGCCAACAGAATGAGGGCACCTTTTAACGACTATTGTAGGAGTTGTCAAGACGTAGATGAGGAGGAGAATGTCGAACATCTTCTAAGCAGGTGCATGGCTCTGAGTAGAAGAAGGTTTCAATTTCTTGGACTCTACTTTCTAGACAACATCACTGAAGTTGCAGATATCAAACTGACAAAAGTAGTTAGTCAAGGCCACAGGCTGGTTTAAGAAAGACCCAGAGGAAGAGTTAGGTGCTATTTTAGTTCCGGTGGTATCACAATGGGCCTTCAACAGGCCTAGGTGTGTCGTCTGACAGCCACTCTACCTACCTAGTATACAAAATTATAAACGGCACACAACATGGTTTGATAGAACCAAATTTATTAATCTATCTATCTATCTATCTTTCTATCTATCTATCTATCTATCTATCTATCTATCTATCTATCTATCTATATTTTCCCAAAAATGGGAGTGGTTGGATCAATTTAACACCCACTTAAAACAATGGAAAATATAAGATTACATTCCTAAAAATTTTAAATTTTGAATCTGAGTTTATATGGGTATTGTTGACAACTTCACTCAAAAGTGGGCATGGCCGGACGAATTTATCACCCACTGCCATATCTCAAGAACGTGATGCTGTTCTAAGATTTAATTTCATATGAAGTTCTATGGTGACGAAATCTAACACCTAACAAAAAGGTGGGAATGGTTGGATCAATTTAACGCCCTTTAATGATAAAATTTTGTATGAAAGTGTATGGTGATGAAATCTACCATCATTATGAACCACAATGATATACTCTTCTACAATTTTAGATTCATATATATCATGAGATTATCGCCGAGGTCAATTGCTACAATTGTGAAACTTTATTTGGAAATACAAGGTGACTATATTTACTAAATTACAACGGGGAGTAACGAGATGTTTTGCATTTATATTGTAGTTTGAAGTTTATTAATCTTAACCAACCATTCAACTTAGACATGATTCCAGAAAAAAACCAATCATCGTCGGGTACTTTAAACCCGTAGTTTTATATATTTAGTGTTATCTGAGCGAAAACTTTAATTTCGAAATGCATTTACGACACTCACACACCCAAACTAAGATGACAACACGATTTCATGTTCATACACAATAGACAAACAGACAAACGTACAAGTCTATCAAATGCTCATCTGTCACGTGACAAATGATTTAAAAAATCACTCCAGCTCAACACTCTGAGTACATCAATTCGAAAAAGCACTTTGCAGCGTAGATATGAAGAAAAACCCCCGACAGCCAAACGGACGGACAAACGGAAGCGGAAACAGACAGTTTAAACGCTTTGCGATATTGTCAATCAAAATTCAATCGAACCCATGAATCATCTGAAGATATGTAGCGAGCGACTCTTCTGCTCAGCTCAAAAAATTCCCCAATAAAAAAAAGTGAAGAAAGAAATGAAATAAATAAAAAACATTCGAGTTCAACACGATGTGTGACATCGATGGCTCCTCTCGGCTCTAAATGGAGCCTTTGAATTTCAAATAGCAAGACAAAAAAAGAAACCAACACCAACACAAGCCACTCACACAAAAACAAACTCAAATCTTGCATCAGAGTGTGTCGTAATCGCTGCTTCAATGTTTGCGTTAGTGTGGTATATATGTATGTGTGTGTGTGCGTGGGTGTATGAGTGCGGGCGTCTATGTGTGTGTGTGTGTGTGTGTTTGTATTTGTGGTTAGTGGCAGTGTGATGGAATTGTGGCCGCAGTGAGTGACAGCTAACCAGCTAACGCCATCAGTCAATGTCAAATATAGTTTTTGACACTTTTATGAGGCAGATAGACTCGTACTCGTCGCAGCGTTTGGAATGGTGCCATGCCATGCCATGCGATGCGATCCAATGCGTTGCGTTGCGAAAATAGAAAAACGTCAGCACATGCAATTTGTTCTATTAACACATTCGAACGAATTTCATTTTTACGTGGGGGCAGTTCACAATTCACGTGCAACAATTTTGAAGTTTATTTTTTGTAATGCTAGTAAAGCCATGAAAATGGCGTATCTAAGGAGTATTTGGAGATAGGGCATATGAAAGGTAATGCTATTATAAGTGGGCGTGGTTCTTATCAAAACACGCCAATTTTTTGTGAGCAATTTTATGTTACTATTCATTGAATTTGAACTATTATAATTATCTTTTTTAATATGGAAGGGGGTAGTAGTTTAGGACCTATCTTGTTCATCTTAGATCTTAGCCTCCGCTTGGTGAATAGTAGCTCACATACCAAATTTAAGATCTGTAGCTCTCTAATAACTGGGACAGTCAGATAGACAGACGGACGGGCTGTTGGACATCGTTAAATCAACTCAGAATTAGACGCTGATCATTTATATATATACTTCTTGATGGAAGAACAAACACAATTTACTCTTTCGGTAATAGCAGTTGGCGAAGGGTATACAAATCTAAATAATAAGTTGTATATAAAACTAAACATTATTCCCTTTCATTTGATACCCATTTTGGTAATGAAGGGTTAATATTTTAATTTTATTATATTTGATATTAGTTTCCTTATATGCTTCGGACTGCATTCCGTAAAAAACCGAGTTCACACCTGGACTATATATACATATATGACCTATACCATCATTGTTATTGTAATTTTAACCACACAACTAAATCGAATTTATATTTTCATATGCGTAAAGAATTATGACTGTTATTGGAAGATAAGACTTCGGAAAATACCCCAGTCGAATGAGATGTCGACGTCCTGGTCAACGATGAAAAGACAAAGTACTGGGTAACCTAACAGCACTACTGACAAGATTTCCAAATGGTACCAGGGCGTTCAGAATAGAAGCAGCTGCAGAGTTATTTTGGTTTACATTGTGAGCGTCAATCAGTATTTTAGTCACTTCACCCTGTATAAAATCACACACCAGTTCGCGCTGTCAATTCAAACTTTTAATCAATGCTAAGAAACGCAAATCGATTAATGGCGCTGCACTAAATCGATTAATAACATTAACCAATCAATCAAGATTGCCCGCTTCACGTTTTCGCGTCCAGCGCTTGCGATAAGATGCCACACCACTGAGGTGGGCATGTAAATCAATCTCCGGCACTGTGCACTGATAAGGCGTTCGTCGTTGGCTATTTATGTTTGCGGTCATAAACGGTTTTGATTTGATTTAATGTCGGTTAAGGTTTCGAAAATCCACAAATTGTGATTTTTATGATATTTGTGAGTCGAAATCGATTGCATAGATTAAATAAAGTGTTTTGTTTTTTTTTTTGTTGTTTCTTTTTGTTATTCTAAAGTTTAGAGTTGAAAGAAAAAAACAGAACAAAAACAAACAAACTGAAACAACAACTGTCTGGAAAACGTTTGTGTGTGGTTTAGGCATTGCGAAACGAAAAAAATTTACGCTCGCAAAATTGTCCAATTAAAATTTAAATTCGGTTAAAGTTGAACGCTGTTGTCAAGCGATAATGAGCTGTCGTTTACAAGCACCAAATTTAGGAGTTTGGTCCAGCTCGGCCGGCGCAGAGCAGCGCGCTACCGCACATTTGTTTAAAATAATCATCGGAGTGGGCTCGAAACCGGCTTTTTATCACTTTCGCCGCCGAATGCCAACATATCACTTCCGCCGCCAGTGACATTTCACTCCCGCTGCACTTTTCTAAATATATATTTATTCATATATAAATGTATATATATACTTATGTAACTTTTTTTTATTCGACTCTCGCTCATTTGTAAAATTTTAAATAATAAAGCAAATTGTTATTGTCACTGTCAGCTAAGCTCTATTTAAAATGTTGCTGCTGCTGCTTTGGCTGTTGAAATGCCAGCAGCCATCATTGCGGTTGGCTCTCGAATGATAAACACAAAACACACCGACAACAAAGCCAAGCGTTGAATGATGGCAGCAGCAACAAATTTTATATGTCTAACACAATTAAAATGACAATAACCAAATTAAAGTAATTATTCGAAGCACATTTGTGCACTCAAACTAATTTAAAAGGGCAATATAATCGTTATATGTACGAATATGTGTGTGTGTGTGTGTATGTAGTAGGAGGAATCCAAAGTCCAGGGACGGTTTTAAGATTTCGCAATGAGGGTATTTGCGGATAAGTACAAAAAAGCCGAAAGAGTTGATCTGAACTTTATTTTACACTGACTCTGTCGTTCAACTTTATTTCTTACAGAAGTTGGTATCAATGTAAAGGTCTTTAAAATTGATTTAAATTCATACTTTATTCTGGTAGCAAAAATCATGAATTGGTCACAAACAAAATGATATATTTGGAGTATATTCCATTTGCATCAAATAAAGTTTCTATTTCGGGAAAATTAAAACAATAAATAACAGTTATTTTATTGTCTAAAGAAAATATTGTTTGGGAGGAAAATAAAAAAATATATTCACGTCAAACATATTATTTTAATAAAAACATTTGTTTGTGTCAAAAACTTTTTTAATTAAATCGCATATACTTATTTGGACGTAATAAAATTTTGATTCTTATTATAAAGCCAATTGTTTGATATTTCTTATGCTTATATACGAGTATATATATTCACTTAATAGTTTACTTTTCCTTATACAAACTTTACTTCACCCAAATACAATAATGTTTAGGTATACATTTGTGCTAAACACACATTTACTTGTGACAAATAAACTTATATAATACTTGTCTTAGAATTACTTAAAAAAAAAAAATTAAGGACTATATAAGGAGCGTTAAATCGAAATACGTTAAATACAGTTTTAGACAAAGTTGAAATTTTCATATGTTAATTTAGTTACAGGTCATATCCACCTCATCACTTCCTTAGAAATCTTAAAAAGTCCATTTTTATAAATTCCTTTGGAAAGCATTAAAAAAAATCATTTAAAAAGCGTCCTTAATATGAATCCAAACAAAAATTAAGATTTCAATATCAAAATCCGATAAGTGCAACATTTTTTTTTCAAACATCGACAAGTCCAAAAGTTGTCTATGAAAGACCAAAACATATTCAAATCTTGTGAGCCATTTTTTTTTAAATTGGTGAGCCACTTCTTTTGACATTAAGATTGGGAATAGAGTTGCGTATTGATCTCCCAGTCACCGAGTCCAAAACAAACCAATTGTGACAAACTAAATATTAACAAAGACTCAAGAAGTCCAGTATTTATTATAAATTCAGAGACAACTTTGGAAGATTCTTTCGCTATGTCTGACGGGTTAAGGTAGTAATTACCAAAGTAGCGGGTCCAAATGAGGCCATTCGACTGAACAGTTTTTAGAAGCGAGTAAACAATTTTTTGAAGTTATAACAGAGAATGAATAATGAAAAAAATTCTTGTTTTATTTGCTTTTATGATTATAAGTTCATGTTGTTGCTTTTGCAAAAATAAGTCGATCTTGATATTGATCTTTTGAGAGCAACTGGTCCAAGATACACGAATTGTACGAAAGAAAAACGAAAATTGGATATTCATTTCTTAACATAGTCTCCTCTTAGCTCGATACACTTGACCCATCGATGCTACAACATCTTTAACCCGTCTGAAAAAAACGTTTTCTCGAAGTTTTGCAAAGTAGGACTCCATCGGGCGATGAGGCTTAGTACTTATCGGACCATCCTTGGAGGTATATCATCGCATTCGCATATGCTGCTTCAATTCACACGCCTCCATGTGCGGCATATTTGGATTTTATTATTTCTTGTTAACTTATCTAAGCAATGTTAATAAAGTACTCGTTAACAAACTCCAAGTATGTTAAAGCCGAGGCCCACCAAAATCGGTGCCCCAGTCAGGGGTGATTGGAAGAAAACTAAATGGCCAACAAAGCAATTTTATTTATTCTCTATTTTGCATTATTTTAATTAGTTTCTCTAAAACCTTTGCCAAATTAATTAAAATACTTTATGCAAATAATAAAAATTATTGTTTAAAAACGTTTGATCTTTTATTTAGATAAAAAGGTATTTCGTAATTTTTTATTTGTTTTGTTTTTGTTTTTTTTTTTGTCACGCACGCAACACAAACAAATGAGCATTTTCATTTTACATATGTGTGTGTGTGTGCGTGTGTGTGTAAAATCTAATCACTTTTGTTTAAATTTTAATGAATGCAATAATTTTGTGCATAAACAAAATGGCGGTGGCGAGCTTTTTAATACAGGAACAACCAACCAACAACAACAAAAAAAAACAGAACTTACTCACAACCAAACGATAAACAAATACAAACACAAACTAAACACAAATAAAATGGATTTACAATGTATTTAATTTTTGTTGTTGTTATTGTTGTTGTTGTTATTGTTGTTGTTTTGTTTTTTAATTTTATTTAATACTATTCTATTCTATTGTATTGTATTTTATTTATCAAATGCAAATAAGCGTTTCACGAATTCAGCAACAACAACAACAACAACACCAGCAACAACAACAACAACAATAACAACAAATATAAATGCATGCATAAAAATAGCGCAATTTATTTAACAAATTATCCATTTGCCATTTTCGCTTTGTTTTGTCAAATGAGGTTAATTTGTGTTTAACCTGTACCAACAAAAACGAAAAAAAAAGAAACAACAACAAAAATGGAAAGGAAAGGGTTCGGTCCTAGTTCGAAGCCCATTCGCGGCAATGCACGGGGGCATGCGGCATGGGGCACTGTTGCCCCGATATTATTGTCGAGCAGCGTTTGCGGCGCCCACTTCGATGTATTCGGTGTATTTGAATGTGCATAGATGTGTCCGTCCGCCCACATGCAAAAAACCAACAACAACAACAGCAGCAGAAAGACTGGATAGAAAAATAAAAAGAGAGGGCGGCTAAAAGAATTAAGTGGGCTGCGTTGACGTTGTCATCAAAATAAAAATTAATTATGCATTCTATTGTTGTATTTGGGATTAATGCGGCATTAAGCCGCGTCCGCGTGCATTTGTTCCATCTGATACCCGTGGGCCAAATAAATTACAAATATAATAATTAAGCGGAATTATTTTGACAAAACACACACACATGCACACGCACACAAACAGCAGAAAAAAATGGCGGATATTTAAACAGAATCGCAATAAAATTAAAAAAACACACAAAACCAAAAATAAAATAAAATAGCAACAACTACAACTACAACAGCAACAACAAAAAGCAGAAATACGTTTGCGCGTGGAATTAATTACGCATAATGACAATTTGATAAAATTGAAAAATTACTTTTTATTTAAATTGATTTATTTTAATTAAAAATGCTGAAATTAGTGCAACAAAATTCAATTTGAGTCGTTGTTTATAACTGCAAAACTAGAAGACAAGTTTAACAAAAACAACAACAACTAATATCAGCAAACACAACTACGACAAATGCACTACCATTAGTCTGACTTTTGAATAAAGAAATCATCCGGTTAAAATACCGAACCTTGTTACCGTAATACAATTAATTATTTTGATTACCTCTCGATTGATATACAATTTGAAAATAGAGAAACTTTTTTAATCGTTTCACAGAAAAAATTGGTATCTAGATAGAGCAACAACATGAAAGCGAGATAATAAAATTGCTTAATGTCATCAAATTTGGTGTCAATCGAAAGGTAATTGAAATGCACGCAATTAATTGGTATTATGATAACTTCGACGAGTATGTTCAAGAGATTTTCACTTACAAAGAACTTCAATTTACTTCATACAAAAATATTCGAAACATCGCTTTTCGTTTTAAGCTTGCAAATATTTGTTTTTAAGCAATAATAAAATTATTTTTATGCACCATATGAAATATTATGTTGAAACTTTTTACAACACATTCTGTTGTCCTTTGAAACAACTGATTAAATTTTGGGAATGATTGCGGTTGGTCCATGTTTGAAATTTTTTAATTAAATGTTAAAAGAAAGCCCTTAAAACTTTAATATAATATTTTGGTACTCAAACTATCTGAAATAAGAAGAGTAATCTAATTAGAGTGGTTCAAGATTTATAAAATTAAGGTGGTCCACATTAATTTTTTTTTTATATATCATCATGAAAAATGTGGTGCATTTGTAGTAGTCGGTATGACCGACTATAATTTCTTACTTGTTTTTTATTGATAAAGTCTTTAAATTGTATTTTATGTGATTATCAGCAGTCTAAGTCTATGTCCCTAAAATCACCGAAAATATCGAGTAAACAACTTTAAAAGATTTAGAAAAAAATCACTAAATATTTAATATGTCCTAAAATGTGTATACCCTTCTTCACTAGCAAGCTCGTATCGAAGGGTAATACTGAGTTTGTTATTTTTAACGCCCATAAGTAGGCTAGGTTGGTATGACAATATTCTGTTTCGTTTTAACGATGCCCATCTGTCTGCGATTACAGCTGTAATTCAAGAGATATCGAACTGAATGTGAGCTCCGAGAGGAGAACAATTTCTAAAATGGGCAGGCTCACCGAAATTTCTACTTATTCCCATACAAACCATCCGATATCCAGTTGCAATTACATGATTAGCATTTAAGTATAACACAAAACTGGGCATGATCGGATAAGAACCACACCCGCCTTCCGCACAAACGGTTACTTTTCAAATGTTCACTCCATTGTCTGTAAACGGTAAATAAATAATAATTGTCATTACTTCTCCACAAAAATTTTATATGTATATCCAACGACAAGATCTCACAGATTTATTTTTAGAATCTTTTTTAAATTTTTAAATTTCTAATTGTAAAGAATTTAATATCAATAATTACCACTTCAAGGAGTTGCTAACTCCGATTTTGGACTGCAATTTTAATGTTACTTAGTCCGCAGGAAATATGTTCAAATGTTTTTAAAAAAATCTACCACTCCCGCCTAATTCGATTACTTCGCTAATTTGTTTCCTATAAATGAAATTTGTTTTCTGTGTTTTCTGTGGATAATTTCACTAAAAATGGGCGTGGTTGGATCAATTTAACCCCAACGAACTTGACGGGATATAAATGAAACATGTACAAGTATAGGGAAACATTAGTACAGACGAAATAAATAGCCACGCCCACTAATTATGCCCACTATATATGAAATCAAGTTTAAATATTCGAATAGTTTGCTTATATTACTACTAAAAATCTAAAATGTGGTATCTGAGTTTGTAGGGCCAGTGCCGATAACTTGACCAAAAATGGGCGTTAACGCCTTCTTTTTGAAATAGGTCAGATCAACACTTAAGTAAGTTTACTATGTATTAAGTGAAAATATTCATTGAGAAAGATGTTTCGAAACACGTTTCTGCTTCTTATCGGAAGTCTCTAGTAGAGTTGTTGGTAGTGATTGTTTCTGTATAGAACAAAAAGTTTCACTTAAAAAAAGAAGTTATATATTGAATTTCAAACTATTGAGTATTGAATTGTTTTGGTTTTATCTTTGGTTTTGGTTTATATATCAACAATGTTCATCTTCACATTGCGGGTGAGGAACAATTCTCATCCGAATTATGACTTACTTTTATTACTTTTGAACCCTTTTAGAATTCAGTATACAATTAAAAGTTATAAAGTAAAAATTTTAAAAACATTATTTAAAACAAACGAAAGTTTTTCCTAAAAGTTGTTTAACTACAAAAAGACATTTCTCTGTTCATATTACTTTGTTATTTAACTAAATTAAATACAACCAGGAAATGTCATGACCACTTATGCAATATGCATATAAACTCGACTCTAACAGTTCTTTGGAAATATTGACCACCTGTTATGCTGACAGTCCGACGGACACTTTAACTTTGTTGCATAACGACTTCACATCTCAAGATTTTAGCCATCGTTCATACAAAAAAAAAAAAAAAAAACGAAACATAAATAAGTCGTAAAAGTTAAATCGAATGGAAAAATTATTAACAACCAAATTCCATTCCGCGCAAAGTGGCTCTTTATTAAAATACGCAAATTTATAACAACAAAAGCAACAACAAACTTTATGAATGCATTAAATCAAATCGCTAATTAAAATCTCAGTCTGGCAAGTTTTATAATTCAGCACGAGCCTTTCTTTGTCAACCTTCGCGCGTTGCCAAAACTGGACTGGACGATGTTGCTCTATTAAACCCATCGAATAAAGTAAACAACAACAACAACAACAAAATATCTCTAAACAAATATTACAACAATAACGAAAAAATGTCATAAATTTTTGATATTTCTACCAGTTCGTCAAAGTAAAAACGAAACGTTCCGCAACGGCGTACCGCGACGGCGCAGACACGCGTTTGACGCAATCAAGTGGCGGCGACACGGCGGCGATTTGTTTCGAAACGTCGGGCATTAAATTAACAACAACAAAACTTAAATATTTATGTTTATTTTTAATTTTTATCGGTTTTAGTTTGAGACGAAACAATAAGACAAATAATTTAATATTCGCTCTTGATTGAGCTTTTGTTTGCGGAGTTATTGATTTGTATGCCCGACACCACGTACAAGCGCGGATCGTGGGATATATGCAATTCGTTCTTTTTTGTAATGCTGTGGTAGTTATGGCAATATATTTACATATATATCATATTTAAATTATATATAAAAATTATAAGAATCGATTTAAAGATGTCTGTCCGTCCCAGCGATTACAGCCGAACTTTATGAAATTCGGTATGTCAGTTCCTATTCTCCAAGCAGAGATTAAGTTCTAAGGTAATCAAGATCGAACCAAAACTGCTACTACCTTCCATACAAACTTCCTTTTGTTCCAATAAAATTTTTTTTAAAAATTAGTTGCAATATAGATAACCAGAATATATACGAGTTTTTTTTATTAACATTTAAAAAAAAACTCGAAACTACTGACAAAAAATGGGCGTGCTCGGATGACAACAAGGTCTACTTATAATAGAGACATAAAACATATATAGTGCGAGCATGTAGCACATTTTTAGTGTCTCTAAAATAGAGTAGGGTACTTCAGCTTCGTCATAGCCGAATATATATCTCTAGCTAGTTTATTTTTTAGTTCGTAACCCTTTACAGTGGCAGTAGCGAGAAGATTTTTTGTATAAAATAAAAAAATAAAAAAAATTAGTATATGCAAACTAAAAATATAAAATTATTAGTTAGATTGTCATATCTCATATCTTTGACCACGTGAAACAAATGTTCAAGATATCGAGAGACATTTAAATGTCAAATGACATCGTATTTCGCTGAAAGAGGAGCTTTTGTTTGTCTGTCTTTAAGAACAACAAATTTGGCTTAATAATAGTATTCGATAACTGCATTACCAGTCCCTCATAACTGCCAAAGCATACTTAAAAACCTTAAAATCATCAACAAGAATTAATTAAGATGAGATACAAAGTTTTAATAGATCTCTCTTTTCTATTCTGTTAACACTTTGGTCCGAAAATCGTTAGAGATATTGAGTTGAAATTGAGCACACCGATTGGTTTAATGCCTGTAACTGACTAAATTTTTGAGTCAATCTTAAAACTTTGTTATTTTCTTTAATTGCATGTGAGTCCTTAATAATGTCTTTATTTATTCATTAATTCATTCATTCATTCATTCATTTATTCATTCAATAATTAATTTATTGATTCATTTATTTATTTTAGACAACGAGAATTTGTTAATCTGTGAAGAGCGTTAACTGAAGAATTTTTAAGTATGTGTGTAGTAAGTTCCTGATATCTCCACACAGCTAACATCCTCATTTGAAAATTTTTGTTTACAAAATAATCGATCAGGTCGAGTTCAAAATTTTGGTGTATTTCTTTTGAAATTTTCCACATTCTTATACAACAACATTTCTGCAGAAAAACGTCCCTCAGAGAATATTTATAATTCTTATGTGTGTATGAGCTTCACCAGGGTGATAAAGTGTCCAGGTTCATTTCAAATAAATAGTAACGAAATTTCTTGGTTCGTGTTAACTTTAAAACGTTTTTTAACTTTTCACCCAGTTGAGGTTGTAAAAGTGTCGTCAAGTTTCAGATCAGTAGACTAATCTTATTTAGAAGTTATATATTTAAAAAATAAAAAGATAGACTGGTGCCCTGACACGCACACAAGGATTAAACAAAGCAGTTTCACTAGAGCCAAATCCAACACATTTGCCCTTAGATAAATCATTTCTTAACATATTTTTGTAGTACCTAAGTGGCATCTAATCATTTTCTTCTTTAGTGCAGTACTTGTTTATAGTCACCAGGAGCAGATATCAATGCTTTTTTTTTTTAATATTTAAGAAAACCTTCCCTTAAGAAGCGCCTCCACATTGGAGTGCATTCATTAAAGAAGTTATCCGCGGAGGATATCCAAAGACGATTCACTTAACGCTACATAACGGTGACCGTTTATGCTCTTCAATATTCAATATTAACAATCAATAATATAAATATTGATTGAAAATCCGTTCGTCGAACGGCACTCCCCGTTACCGTTACCGTTACCGCACCAGCGGCGGTTTGACATTGTGCAATGGATTTCAATTTGCATCGAACTGGGAATTTCATTTGACAGCTTTGGCTGACAGCGCAACTGGCAGATGGACAGACAGCCAGACGGACATCATGCATACAAACGAATATTGCGTGTGTGTGTGTGTGTGTGGGGTCAGTGCGAATGATTTAATTTAACTTATTTCTTGTTTTTTTTTTAATATTTGTTAAAAAAAAAAGTAATTTTTTTTTGTATTTTAATAACAACGAAACTGGACACACGCTGGGATAACACGTACGAATTGCGCTCGCACGCACGCACACGCACGCATTTCAATTTGGCACAACTGTCAACGCACATCGCGACGCGACGCGGCTTTAATGCACATTTTAGGACAATTTTCAATAATTAAAATGTGTTTTTATTTTATTTATTATTGAACCAACAACAAAAGCAAAAAAAAAAAAAAATTAAATAATTTATTTCGTTCAATTTGTGCGAAAATTCCCAACGCTGAAAAATCAAATTGAAAAATAGTTTTCATATTATTTTAATTCGATTGGTTGCTTCATTCGTTCGTTCGTTCGTTGGTTGTTGTTGTTGTTTTTTACGTCCGTCGTCACTGAGTGACACTCTGACATAAATTATCCACTGGCGGGTGGAAGGCCAACGCCAGTTAGTGCCCAGCGGGCATTGAGCGTCCGTCGCATTTGATGAACGTCAAATTGCCGCTGTTTTTTTTTTGTTGTTATTTTTGTTTTTGTTAACTTATATTTTAAAATTATTTCTTCATTGTCGCTTTTCGTTGAAAATTTTATTTTAATTTGCCTGCCGTAAATGTTCGTAATTAAAATTTACTGTACAAATTCCAATGAAATTATCAACTGACAATTTGAACACGCCCAGTTGGATATGATTTGATTCGACATTTTATTTAAATGCGCCTATGCAAAAAAAAAAAATGAAAATACGAATTAAATTTTATTTGCAACTAAAGTGTTCATATTTCTTCTTCTTCTTTTTTGTTGTCGAAATAAATATCACCTGGAAAAGATCAAAAGCGGAGCGCACCTTCAGTTTCGAAATCAAAAATCTAGAAAAACGCAGTTGTGTTGTTTTGCTTCATTAACGCATAATTTTCAATAATTTATTAAAATTTATGCACTTGAAAAATGCTTCAGAAGTTTTTTGTTTGTAGATGGCAACCATCGCACCCCCCCCCCCCCCCCCACAAAACACACACACACGTCTACTGTAAGCAGAGCAAGTTCAAAGCGTTTTGAAAACAAAGCGTTCTCAAAAACTCAATAAAATATTAAAAATTACACAAATAAATAATTTGTTGAGGCGCCACCGCCACCGCCACATTGCCACCCACAGCACTGGCAACAAGTGTAGTATATATAGTATTGCCCGCCAGGTAGATGATGGTAGCAAAGCCAAGGAAGTGTCTTTCAGAGGCGGCATTAGTGCCGCTATTATCGTGCGAGATTAAAGCAGCCGCCGCAATCCGCTTCCGCCCCCGGTTCCGATTGATCTTCAAAGCGATCGTCCGCCCATTGCGCTGATAATAATAATTTCGGCAATTGTTTTATGTTGTCGGAGGCGAAGCAGCGCCTTTCTTCTGTGAACCTCTTCAACGAGATTCGATTTTATGCGTCTTCGGGTGTGAAGTGACGAACACTCAAAAGCGAATCATTACCGCTTGGCTGGTTATTATCTACTTTGGCGGCAATTTGAGTTTCTCAAAGAAACGAATTCATCCATATGTATGTATGTGCATTAATTATCATAAATGAATTTTATAAACAATTCTTCTCTCTCTAATCAATCAAGAGCTTTAACGGGTTAAGAATAAATTTCAAACGAATTTCGCGTTAAATTGATTGAAACGTTTTGTTTGATACTACCTGATAACCCGAAAGCCAACTTTTTTGAATTGAATAGGAATTTAAATTAAAAAATTTAAATGTTGAGTTCTCTGTAGTTCTTAAACCTGTTCAAATGGAGTACCGAGAGAAATAAATCGGGTTTAAAATGTATGCCTCACTTACATGTTTAACAATAATTGCCCTTGTGCCCTCGAGGTGGACGTATATTGCGAAAAGATTAAAGGACTAATAGCCAAAATTGTTTTTGTACTTAAGGTGTCAGTTGTAATATTAGAAAATTTTGCCGGGAGTCTGCTTAAAAGAAAGAGGTCGGCGCTGTCCTGTTCACTTTGCACCTGCTGTAATTGTTAAGGAGTTCGCCAAGTTTTTCAATTTATTCTTCGATTGACTAACATCTCGAGATCATTAGGTATTAATACAGGATTTGCTAATAAGGCAAGATAAACTTTTCATGTTCTACTAGAATATAAATGAAGTTCGTTATTCGTTTAAAATAGAAGACATTCTCTAACCAATTGATTTAGATTTCTGGAGATGGTCAAACAACTCTTAAAGCTATTCGAAATTTTAAGGGGATTCCTTTTAACTCGAGAATTTTCAAGCCTGTTGTGGGAAATGTACCTTTTAGAGACCTCGAAAACTTTTTTGAAATTCGGCAATTTAATAGTTATGCCAGTTATGTCAGCTGTTTTAAATAAGTGTTGCCATATGTAGTTTATAAATAACCACAGCGTTGAACAAGTGGAAAGTACGTGGATCAAAAATTTTACAATGGGCCAAGTCATTGTCTTTGCAAAAAAGAATTCCCAAACTATGTAAAAATTATCCCTTGACAGACCTGAATGCGAATTACTACTGCAAATCATTACCAGGCACGGTCTCATCGGACATCCTGGTAAAATAATGGTTCTAATATTAAAAACCTGGTGTAGACATTGCATCGAACGAGATGTATAGGTTACCAAGAAACATTATCTTTGTTTATGAACTCTAGGATGATAATTTCAGTTAACTTTTGAACCTATTAACGACATTCCAAGCATGGAAAATTATCAAAGATTGAAAAACTTCGTAATGGTAGCTTATACTTTTATAAAAGACAAAACTAAGTTAACCAGGATGTCTGACTACATAAACTGATGGAAGAAGAGATATACCCTAATGGACCTGATTGGTCTATATTTGGTTTTGACCGGCATTCAAACCTAACTTAAGGAGATGTTGTTGAGAAACTCACATAAAGGTTTACGTTGAATGACCACAGCCATAAACAGATGGGAAGAAGGAGGTACTTGCCCTAAGCATCGCACTTGATAATTTTTTATTATTTTTTTATTTTCATTAATTGCGTGGAAGTTCGAAATCCTGGTATCAGCATATCTGGAATAGGTCCTGTTAGGGATTTTATATTTGTTTACATCAAATTTGACCGGCAGTAAGCTTGTCCGATTTTTTCAAAGACCAGATACGATGAGAGAGACGATTGGAGGTAAATATTGTTTGCTAAAAAGTAAAACCTAACCTTTTTTTTATAAATTTGTTTTGGAAAAATTTATATCATACTTAGTTTGACTAAAGTTGAACATTTACTTAAGACCATTGATGTGATAAATGAACGTCCTCCATGGACGTTACCAACGAAAGAATAAAGTGAATATGCCCATGCTAAGCTAAGTGAAATGCAAAATAAAATAACAAAATTTTCGCGCCAAAATTGCGCTACAACTTGGCTGTCTGGCTGCGCTTACGAAGGCAAATGCAGAATACACACACTCAAACACACACATACACACATAACATGAATGAAAACAGGCCTACAACGTGCTTTTCCCGAATAAAATCCACTTACCTCGTCGTCTGCGCCTCCTCCTCCTCCTTCCAATTTACGCACAGCTCGATACGGTCGCTGCCGCAGCCGAGGCTGTTGAATGCCGTAAACCGAAATGCGGCTGGTTGCCGTTGCCTCAGTTGGTCGTACGCAGTTGTGTTGCGAGCATCGTCGTCATGCAGCACCTCGCAGCGTGTCGCAGTGAAGTCGGGTGGAGAGGTTTGGTGTGAGTGAGTGAGCAAACGTTTATGTTTTCTTGTATTTGTTATTTTTAGGTCTACGAAATTTGCTAAGCTAATAAGAAAAATTATCATTCAATGGGTTACAAAAACAAAAAACAACAAATCTGATTCAGATTCCAATTCGATTCTGCAAGTCAATTAGACTGGTTCATATCATTGCTAAAGTAAGTTTCGTATTTTCTTCGGTGGCGCGTTCGCGATTTTTCAGGAAAGCAATATTTTCCGACATTTTTTTCCTTTTGTAAATTTATTTCTTATTAGAACCAACAAAGAAAACTAATTTGATGCACGCATACACCGATACTATTCTAAGAGACCAGGGTTGCATAGATCATGGAATTCTGATTTATATTAAAGATGAATAAGTATGTATCTATTTAAAAAAAATTTATTAACTTCTCAATATGCCCCCTAAGAGCAGTTGCCAGTTTTTTTAGTTAACTCTGTTATATAATTTCTGTAATTTGAAGACTGCAGCTATGCTGACTAGGAGCCCAGTTCCCTAAATCTATGTTTTGTCCAATTATTTTTCCAAAATTTAAAATAATGAAACTATTGTTTTCTTCTAAAATATAAATAAGTATTAACTTATCAGATTCCTTAATTTTCGTAACGATAAAGTATATATTCGATTACATAACAATGGTTAAAAATAACCAAATTTTATTTTGTGCTGAAGTATATTTTCTATTGTTGGGAAAAATCGATACATTAAGTGGTCAGAACTTGATGTACAAAAGAATCGGTCATACGAGATACTAGAAAGTATCGATTCGAGACCAAAAAAACTTCTTCAAGGTAGTACTAAGTATCGAATTTAAAATACTCAGTAGTAATGAAAATATTGAAAAGTAATAGATAGAAAAAATTTGATTTCTGAAAAAAATAAAGCACTACGGATTAAAAGCGTGAATTTATTAATTTCCGTTATAAGACAAAAACAATCATTACTCCAAAGCTTTATGGAAAACATTTTTTTATGTAACAAATTAAGCTTTACTACCACATCTTTTTAAGACCTAAACTTTTGATAAAATACTAAGCAAAAATAAAAAATTAATCATAAGTTAATTTCTATTCTCTTGACTTATTTGGCAGCCCTGACCGATACACTTGAATATTTTGCAATGTAAATGAGTGTCGCTCTTACTCTCACACGTTCTCTGCTTTCTGCTCCTAGCACCGAATAGAATGCTATAGAGCGGAGAGCATCGAGCAACTGACCATGTCCATGTCAAGTGTCAAATTTATAACTGGAACACCAGCTAAAGAAAATGTGTACGCGCAGAAGGCGATTGGAATGGTCGATTGGGGCGGAGGGGAAGAGAGGTTAACTATGGTTCCGGTTCGTTTTGGGTAGTTGGGTGGCTGTTGTTATTTCGAATTAAAGAGTTGGTGGTAGTTGTGGCAAGAAGTCTTCTGTCTCGAAACGACTCGAGTCGACTTGACTCGAGTCGACTCGACTCGACACTAGAGTGACATTGATAAGCTGTCCGTCAGGCTGTCGGCTGTCAAACTGTGCTGGCCTAAATGACAATTGATGAATACACACGTTCGAGTAATTTTAATGAGTCACGCCGCTGCCGCTACTGCTGCTGCTGCTGGCGCTGCCGCTGCTGTTACTGCTTGTGGCACATTTGATTGACACTTGCTGTCATTCACTCATGCTGACATTACAACAAGTAAAAAACAAAAACAAAAACATCGAAAAAATAGAAACAATGGCAATACTCTTTTTAGCAACAACAAAAAGTTAAACTAACACTGAGAAGAGTTCAGTTGCACTTTTTTTAATGTTCTCTTTTTTTATCTCACATTTTTATTTTCAATGTGTTGAATTATTCGTTTTTTTCTTTTTTTACAGGTGGACTTTTAATGCGGTTGGTTTGTTCCGTTGGGTGGCAGTTACACTTTGTCTCCAACTTTAGTTAGTCGTCCACTTTCTGCGCTTTGCGTTTCATTTCTTTGTTTTGTTTGTGCACCTTTTCATTTATTGCAATTTTTGTTGATTAAATTATTTTTCGGACACTGGCACAACTTTAAACCGGTTCTTGCGGCCAAAGAAACCGCGAGTTATTTATAGAGTTTCTTTCACCCGACGGGGTCGCGCGTCGTCGTTAACTTTTGCTGCCTGCTTGCAACACTTGCAACTGAAGCGAAGGCATACGGCAACTGCAGCCACTCTGCCTGCCTGCCAAACGAAAGAACGAACAAACGAGCGCACGAACGGACGGCCGGACGGACGGACGAACGCGTAACTACGTCTCTCAATACGGTCGTCGCAGTAAATTTTCGCTAATACAATAACGCCATAAAATGAAATTCCGATTGGCATGTTTTCTGCAAGACCCAGAAGAAGAAGAAGCAGAAAACGCAGCAGCAGAAGAAGAAGAATACGTAGAACAGGAGGAAAAGGCGCAAATATGTTTGGAAATCGCTCTTTGCTGCGCGTGGCGTCACAATTTGGCCCAAGAAATTTGTATAGGAAATCGCCGCCCGACCAAAAGGACCGACTCTCTCCGTACGGTCGTTAAAGTGCACTTTGGTGCAAATTTTTCGCACATTACAATAAATCATGCCGGCGGTGGGGTCAAGGCGATGGCGCCACACCGCCAACGACGACTGCAACTGCGGAGAGCGCGTTTAAAATGGTTTGGGTGGGCTGGTTTGGAAAGGGTATATGAGCGGGAGTAAGTTTGCATGCGCATAGTTTAAAGAGCGCAAATTCAATTTGTTACGGTATTGGTGAGTAAACTTTTTACTTAATTCGTGAGAGTGATACGTTTTTATTTAACTGCTCTTAAATTTGACTGTACTCTTTTAAATTGACTTGCTCTTACCGCTCAAAATAAAAAAGAAATAGCAAAGCAATTGTTTAAAATTTCAAAACTTGATTTCGAAAAAAGTTCGGTATCGCATTTTTAAGTCACTTGAATTCTTTTATCGCTGTGCTCTCATACAATATTTTAAAGTAACTCAACTTATGTTTGGAACTACTCTTAGTCGATTGTTTCAAACACCTGTTCTTTTGGTTGTATTTTTCTTTGCTCTGCATTTGACTGACAGTGGTCGACTCTTTCATCCACCTGTAGCCTAGCAATAGCGTGGAAGTGAAACATGCTCTTAAACCGCAAAGTGCCTGCAATGCACTCTTAAAACACATTCTCTTAACTATGCTCAAAGAGTGTACGTTAAGTGTTTCCCATTCCGATTTGTAATTTGAAAACTTTGTATTGCTCGCTGTTGTTTTTGTATTTCACTCATTCTACGCCATTGCCTATTGCAGCTTAAGCGGTTATTCGCATCTCTTTTTGTCCGTTCCCAGTTGGCTTTAGCTATCTCGCTTACACGTGACTATTTTTTGTATTTTTTTGTTTGCAATTTGTGCATTTTTTTGCGTTGTTGTTGCTGTACGCCGTTGGTTGCATTGCATTGCACTGCACTGACAGGAGCAGCAGCACAGCAAACGACGAAGAAGAAGAAGCATTTGCAACCTTTAACTTTGACGTTTATTTTTCAGTTTTTGAGTTTTCATTCATAATAAATCATTCACGTGGTGTGAGTGTTTCGTTTCGTTTCGTTCGCAATTGTTGTTTTTTTTCTACACATATATTTTGTTGTTGCTGATTTGCTGTTTAATTTTTGTTTTTGTAAATTTTTTTTTATTCTTGTGTTTTTTGTTTGTTTTTTTTTTGTTTTTGCTTGCCTGGTTTGGGTTGGGTTAAGAGCGCTGTCAGTTTTGCAATAAATTTGCCAGCAATAATTTGTTGTTATTGCTGCCGCTGCTATTGTTGTTGTTGTTAAATATGTAAGCAGTTAGCTAGTTTGTTTGTGTGTACGTATGTATTTACGTATTTCTAATTATATTCACTTCTGATTGCAGTCTTTCTTGCTTTTATACAATTTCGCACGGTGTGAAAATTTTTTGTTTTGTTTTGTTTTGTTTTTGTTTTTTTAATTGTAGGCATTTGTCGCTGTCTGTCCATTTCATGGTTAAGGTAAAAAAAACTCTTTATAAATGTAAGTATTATTTTAATGCTCATAAATATTCCTTACTAATATATATAAAATTGCTTAAACTTTGAAATAGTTTCGCGCTTTTGCAAATTTCTGCTCATTATTTTGTCTGTTGATGTTTTGCCGTCGGCATTTTGCTTTTTAAGATCCTGCTTAGCGTGTTAGTTTGTTTTAAGTTTCAATGTTGTTAGATTGATGATCTCATTGCAGAAATAATTTACAAACTGCGAATTTATTGATTAATATTAACCATGTCGTTTAAAAAAAATATCTTATAACAAAACTTAACTGAAAAATATAAATTTGCTATCATCGACGAAAACTCTAATTAATTTAATACGAAATCAAGGACTTCTCAATCTACGATTGAAAGACCAAGCTCTGGAGAATAGACGGCTAAAGAAGTTTTATACAGAAGACCGAGATCGATTAACGATGGAATGAAGCGCCCAATACACGATATGTTTCTGCCATATTATCTGTAACTTTTTCGAAAATTTGTCCATTTTGTAGATGCCAAAACAGCTGTTTTCAAATTAAAATAAGATTAAAATAAAACTTGATCTATTTTAAAAATGTCATATGACATTTATTTTTTTTATTTTTGTATAGACAACTTTTACCAATGTTCATACGACGATTGACAGTTTGACGCTAGGAAATGTTAAAATTCATATCGAAAAACTTAACGTGTACTGAAAGCCCTAAAATAATTCATCATTAAATGTCAATAAAGATTCCACTACATTCACTCATGAAAATGTTCAATAGTACATATGTATGTGTAGCTAAACAACAAATAAAAAGTTTAAACACAATTGATAATAATTTTATTTTATGCAAAGAATAAGGAAAGATCAGATCAAATTTATATAAAACATGTTCATTAAAAATAAACGTAATATGCTGAGTTGGTTTAACCTGGAACATATGTATATGTATATATGTATATATGTATCTTCAATTACCGTCAATCTCTTTGAATCAAATTATAATTAAATTAAATAACTATTTGTTTAATATTTTTATTTTAAACACTTATTGGAGAAGATATTTCTGCAACGTTTTAGAAAGTTTGTATTTACATTTTTGTATGTTTCGTAGAGTTCGAAGACGTTATCAGTTTTTGTGACATTTTCTATATTGAAAAAAGGGATTATCTGCTATTAATTAAAATCTCTTCGGTTTGTTTAAAGAAGACATGATATCTCTGATATATAAAGTGCAGAGTTCCGGTGTTTAAAAAAAAACATTGACGACTCAAACTGAGGTACAAAAAGGCTAAATCAAAATTGCATATCTCCATAATATAAAAATAAACTAAACACAAATAAATACAAAGAGATTATGGTAAATTAACCATTTGCGAGTATTTTTTCAAGTAAATTTTCATTATTTGTTGTTATATTTTCAATACATAAATCATTTTTTAAACGTAAACGTGAATCACTTTCGAGTCGTTTTTTAATCGCAACTAAAAAAATTCAACGTAACTAAAGGCAGAAATTGAGGTGAGTTCGCTCAATTTGCGTTCTCATTTCTACTTTCCGTAACTTATTATTCATCGGCCTATGAGGCTTTGAACGTTGCTGATGTCAATGCCAAAATTATATTGGCCGATACGGGCCAATGTCGATTTTTATTTATTTTTACTATTAGTTTGAAATTATATACATATGTATGTATGAGTGACTTTGGTAATGTTTCAGAGCCTTTCAAGACAATTTTTATATCGTCCATATGAGTTCCACATATTAATTTTTTGAATTCTAGTCTTACACAGCAAAGTGGCAAACGTTTTAACTTTTCAACCTTTTTCATTTTGTTATTTTGCTTATACATAAGTGATGATAGGACTGTTAATTAGTTTTCGACCACGAACTGACTTGTGTGAAAAGTCAGTTAGTCACATGTTACAGGTAAACAATGACGTCATCGAGTGAAAGGCCTTTCTTCGATAATAAAGAAAGCTAACAATTATGAAATGTATCTAACCATATTCCAGTTGTGAAGAATCAGACAGTCAAAGCCGATAATCGGTCGACCGATAGATAAATGCAAGTTATCGATTAACAGTCTTGTATATTAAATTAATCGCATTCTTTATATTTTAATTAAATGCTTTAGGATAAACGCTCAATTCGACCAGCCCAACTCTTTGAATTTTTATTGCAATCGTAACAAATACAAATCTACTTTTTCCCTTATTTCATTTCAATCAGCAAACATTTTTTTGTTTCTAAAATACAAAAACAACAAATAACTTAACGTACCTATGCACTCATACATAACATACATACATACAGATGTATGCATGTCGCTGTGTATTAAAACCACAGCGATTTACCACGGCATAAAAACGTATTTACACCTTCCGAGCTGCCACTAGAGGCGCATACCGCAAAATCACAAACAAAAAAAAAGAAGAAGCAAAATAAAAACAACAAAAACAACAAGAACAACAACGAATGCATCTAAAACAGAAAACAATTGCAACTGCAGCGCGTACTCGAACTAGAGAAGCAGAGAAGCTGGCAGTAGTCATCCACTAACGCCGCTGCACCGCACCACACGAAACGTAGCCAACTTCATGGTGTAGGCCGAAGCGCGCCAAACAATGCGCGCTGCTTCCAGTTCGAATGCACACAAACACAATTCGACGCTAATAATTCGCTTTTATTGAGTGTTTTCCAAGCAATAAAAAAATCGTTTCGAGTGTTTATGAAAAACGCTCGTAAAAATCTCGAATTTATTGACCAAAATACGAAAGTGATGCCAACCGAGCAGGAAAAGCGCGCAAAAACAAAAAAAAAACAAAAAAAACACCACAACTAAACAAAACAACAACAAAAGAAAAAAAGGGTGTAGCGACGTAAGCCGCATAATCGCGCCGCATTGTGTTGACAACAACAACGACGACGACGATGAAACAAAACGTTTGCGTCTGAATGATGAAAACTCTCCAGCGTGAGTGATTAAAAAGTTTCGAATTTGTGTGATTTAGAATTTTTGATATGTTCGTTCGTTCGGTTTTATAACATTTTCATAGATTAATGACGCACGAAATGTGGCATCAACATTTTTATGCTGCGCGGTTTCGATTTGTGCGCTGCGGAGCGGTGTGGTTCGCTGCTCGCCGTTGCATCAGACTGATGCCAATGCTGCTGCATGTAGAAATTGTTTTTAGCCGAAAGAGTTGCCCAGCGATCTGGTGTGCTGTGGTTCGGTTCGGTTTGGTGTGGTGTGGTGTGGTGTGGGGGCACGTTTGCGAAGCCGTCTATTAAAAATTTAACGATCCAACAAATTACTACACGTCATAAAATTAGAGAAACACAAAACACGCTCGATCCGCCGTTGGCGAAGATGGAAGATGGAAGCTAAAAATAAAACACATCATTATCAAAATGATTTAAGGGCAGCCGAGTGGCATTCTCGGTTTCGTAAATAAAATCCGTAAAATTCATTAAAATTTGTATTTTATTTCGGCGTCTCGGTTGCGTCGAGCACAAGCTAAAGCTGGAAAATCCTTTGCGTGCACACGAACTTCTTCATGCATTTGCTTTCAATAGTTTTAAATTTCGCGCCCAATTGAGGGCCACCTTCCATTTTCGACGCTGGGTAATTCGTCTTGCATTTCGTATTGGGAAAGAATTTAATTTCGCGTTTTTGTTTGTTTTGCATAAAAGCGTTTTTCTCAGCTTTTAGCGTTATGGAAATGCGAAGTATTTGCAGAGATAGGCACTGGAATCGCTTAGCCAACGTGCAATATAGTTGGCTTAGTTTAGTTGCACGTTTTGAGTACTTTGGAAATTGGAAATTAAGTCTGTGGAAATGTGAATACCTTTGATTATACTTAGATTCAACACCAGAGGATTCTCATTGTCTGTTGTAGTTAGCGTTTTATTTCTTCAAACTATCGATGATTAATTTTATTTTCTATTATTTTGTGAAATCCCTTTTACCCACAAGCTTATTTATAGCATATATGTATATTAGTGTTATCGTCTTTTAAGTCGCCTTCATCCTTATACCTAAGATTTATAATCTTATTAATTAATGCTATCATTATATAACAATAAAGATTTGTATTATAATTGCTTATGTTTATAGAAGTAGAATATTTTGTTCTTGTTTGGTTTCAGTATTAACCTGATTCGAAAGTACAACAATTCTGATAGCCGCTGGAATATTAGATTGTTATTAAATTGACAAATCTTCTTCAATTTCTATAGTGTTCCTTAGTTGATCTAAAGTCTGTAGATTCTTTATACATATTATATCTTCTAAAGCTAAGTAGATGCATCATTCTGTTCGTTTGAGTTCTATGATTAGTAGTCCAGACGTGCCAAGCATTTTGCTGACGTTACCGATTTTCTACAGTTCTCCGTTAGATTCTATTGCCTTGATTGCTACCAAATTTTTCTTCCCTCAAAATTTTCGAAATAATAATCCTTAGTCCTTTAAAAATTATTGCAGCTTGTTTGAAATGTGAAACATCTCTTCTTAAAAAATACTTGAGCTCGAAACTGAATGTTTCCTAGTAAGCGAAATTGAACTCCAAAACATTTTCTTATGCCTAATTTAAAAGTTTTCCTGGTACAGTTCAACAGATTATCACGGCTAGTTAATTTGAAATCATCAGTGATTTGTATATTAACATTGTTTACTCGTACACTAACTATCATTGTTTCAACTTTTCTGAATTGTTAACAAAATTTAATATTCCAAAACTTCTCCATCACGTGACATTTAAATTTTACATTTTTTTTTTAGTTCTAAAATGTTGCCGCTCTATGTTGACAATCGCTTTTACAGCGGAACAACAAAATGATTGCAGTACTGTGGACATAGCGACACCATTCAAAGCACTTAATCATTTTGACGAACTCATCCAAATTCATAGAGGGACTCTAGTCCGGCTGAAAACGCTGCCACACAAAATGAAGGCAAAATATGGAATGCATTCAGCGTCCATTTCCATCAGGACGGATGGATGATGGCATGTGTTTTATCGCATAAACCAGCAACACTACAGCAACAACACAAACGCCTACAGGGCAACAACTACACCAGCAACAACGAAAACAATAGAAAGACCAACAAAAAAAAAGAAATACAAAAACAATAACAAAAAAACAACAACTATCAAACACAAGGACATTCCATCAGCAGAAGAGGCAACGTTTATCATGTGCTCAAATGACCATTAAATGTGTCCAACGACGCCATCATTGTCATCACCGTCATCAACGCATACCACTTCTACACTGACATGGCGCACACACGCACCCTACACATACATGCATGTATGCATGAAAAACAACAACAAGAACAACGACCAAACACTTCTTTGTGTAGCATATCTGCAAGGACATTCATCAAACGATAAATTGAGTGAATGACTTCATGCATGTTGCGACTTCTTCCGTTCGTCCAAATGTCCGTCTGTCGGTCTGTTCGTTCGTTCGTTCGTTCGCTGGCTCGCTGGTTGCTCGTTCATGTTGCTCATCACAATTGGTTGGCTGCAGTTCAGTCGCTGGCCAGCGACATCTGCAGCATGTGTGCCCCAAGCGGAAGCCGATTTTTGCATAAGTCAACTCGTACATCGCATCGCAACACAATGAAGCGTTGCCAGAATGATGTGCTGCATGTCATAGTGATGTGATGCATTGTTTCGGCCAGGAAATTTGATATTATCATTAAAAAAAAATAAGTCCCTAGAACTAAATAAAGATTAGTTCCAGTTTCTGAAAATTAACATAAATATTTAAAAACCATTGTTAAGGATTTTTTCTTTACGCACATCTTCTGGCAACTCTGTGCGGCACCACGCCCCCAGCACCAGTATATCAGTTGATCCAGTTGAGGCCGTCATTGTCCTTGGTCCAGCATGTTGAGTCGCATTTTTGGGTGTTTCATCGCTTGCTTTTTATTGCGCAGCAATCATGAAATGTGGCTGATGAAAAAAAAACGACGACGAAAAGCTGCATCGTTCGTCCGTCCGTCCGTTCGTTCGTCCGTTCGGAGTGATGAAGGAGTGGTCCGAGAAGAGCAATAAGCGGGCGCGACGGCGACGGCAACAACTCTTACTGTACAAAATGAACGAGTGAGTGACTTAAATTGCCGTCATATCCTGTGTCCTTGCAGTCCATATATTTTGCGCAATGCGTGCATGAGAGTCCGTCAGTCGTCCGTCGCGTCTGTCGCTTCTGTCGCGTCTGTCCGTTGGTATGTCCGTTCATGCGTTTGTTCGTGTTGATTGGAACACTTTTTGGTTTTTGTTGCATTTTAAGGATATTCAGGACATTTGCAAAATGCGCGAATATTTATGTTGCTGTCGTTGTCATTGCTGTTGTTGCTATAGTTGTTGTTGTTGTTGTCGTTACTACAACAGAGTTATCACATCACTCAGCCACTATGTCAGTTGGTGGCTGTTGCTTTCGTCCATTGCTCTTGTGCTTTGAAGCGCGTATCCTTGTGTTGTCCTGCCTCCGCTACATTGTGATGAATGCAACTGTGGTCAGCATGTTGTTAGCATGTGTATGTGTGTGTGTATGTGTAAGTGTTTATTTTTTTGAAATTGTTTTAGTGTTTGCGTTTGTGTTTAGTCGCATACATCATTTCGAAAGTAGACGTGACGTTTGGGTTTTAATGGACTGCGTCCAGCACTTGGACACTCTTTTATCACTTCAAGTGCCCGAATTCAGTTCATCTCTATGAAGTCATTTGTCTTTGGGTATGTGTGTGCCAACAAATATACATACGAGTTTGAAGTACTCCTGACAATATTTCAGAAAGGAGGAGCACTCCGGGTTCTTTCGACATTATTATTCAAGAGTTAAACGAAAACATTTGTTAAAATTATTAAAATAAATAAACAAATTTATATTTTTATGACCTTGTGAAATTATACGAAGAAGAAGAAGAAGAAGAAGAAGAAGAAGAAAAAACTGCTCACTGGGCTTGTTCGCAGACTTTTGAGCCAATTGCAACGTTGAGGCAATGACAGCACTTCTGAACTAAACAATTAATCTCTAATTATACCCGAACAGCTGTCACAAGCTTTATTCAAGCAAACGAACAAACCAACAACATGCAAATAGAATTCAAATCAAACGACGTCTGCTGCTGCTGCTACTGCTTCGCTACTAAATAGATACACGCTCATTAGAACGACCTCACAGATCAGCAGCGACGCGCTGCATTGCATCGCATCGCATCGCACCGCGTCGCCTCGCGTCTCAACACAGCGTCACTGGGCTGCGCCGGCATTTCGCGTTGATCGGATTATGACAAGCGACACATAATCGTGCTTGCTCGGTTGCAGCAGCAGCGTTGGAACTTGGACCGAAATTGCTGTTAAACGTCTTGGCGCGACATCAAATTGAAAATGCAGACAACATTGCGGCGGCAGATGCGATCTGACTGAAGAAAGGCGCGCACTCACACTCACACATACGCACACATTTTGCGGCAGGCAGATCGCAGTGCTGACGCTTCTAATGCCTGTCTGCCTGCCTGCCGCGTTGTTGCCGCATGCCATGCAACTTTGTTTCTGCAATTAACGATCGCGATGCGACACTCAATTATGGCTTCATGATTAGTGCTTAATTTAGATTAAGGAGAATTAGATTAAAAGTGGGCAATTGTCAGTGTGAAATGATTGCAAGGCAGGAATCCATTTATTTGGTACTACTTATACTCGTCCATACATATTTAGACTCGTTGTGAATCAACATTCAATATTCGCGGTTTTTTGGAATTTGTTTGTTTTGAACAGAATAGCGATAATTCTAGTAGTAAAGCCCTAACTTGTATTGTTAGTAACTTTTGCTTCTAGCTTACCATAATTAAAATTTTATGCATCACTCAGTGGTGTATATTGGTTTTGGTCCAAAGTTTGTAACGTAGAGAAATACTCAAGGTAGATATAGACATATATATACATATATCAAAAACTGAGTCTATCTAGCCATGTCCTGCCTGTCATCATATCTTGTTAACGCGATAACTAGAGAACCGTTAGATATATTGAAATTTTGTATACTGGTTGCTCTTATGCCCTAGATTAATTTAATAGATCAGCCCATGACCACACCCACTGTTATAAAAATTCTGACTTTTTGAAAACTTGGGAACAACTGATTAAATTTTAGAAACGATTAGAGTGGTCCATGTTTGTTAAATATGTATAGTAATCTTATTAGGGTAATTCAAGGTTTAAAAATTTGATAGTGATATTTAACAATATGGTGCATGTGTAATAGTTGGTATAACCGACTTTAATTTCTTACATGTTTTTTCATGGCCATATATTAAACATCTGAAATTGGCCTAGAGTGATAATGTTCGGATATCAAAATTCTGTTCTGAAATATGATATATGAAACATGTTAATCAGTGAAAATTATGTTTTAAAAAAATCTGCAATTGTACATTTTTGTATAAAAAATTATTTTTTGCATAAAACTTAACAACTATTTAAAGTTAGGGATTCCGAAATCAAACTGCAAAAGTTTTGGTATATATAATTTTTTTTTTAAATAGCTATATTGAGTTTATTGTGATCGTAGATATAGGCACATAATCGCCATAACAGCAAAGTACCGCTTAGGGTAACACTGTTTGCCATCTATCAAGATAGTTTTTCAATTGTTTTGAAAACAGAAAATTTCTTTTTCCAGAATTTTAGACACCAAATTGTGTTATACTTACATACAAACTAATACAACCAGGTTAATGAACTGGACTTTCGAGGTACAGATTTTTCAATTCGCAATTCTCAGACAAAATTTCGACCCAAATCCATCTAATATTCTCTATTTTGTTAATGCCTAAGAATAAACTCAACTCTACAGTCATCTAAGGGTTAAAATAAAAACAAATATGCGCGTACATCATATTTTGCAACAAGAACAACAACAAAGCAACAACAACAATAAAATTGGTTCAATTTCGAAATATTTCAAAGCGTAATAGTCGTGATGTCTCCATAAACAAAATTAATTTATGGAAACTATTTTCAATTTCCTTTTGTTTTTCTACTCCCACTCTTTATTTGTATTTAATCTACGATTTGAGTAGAACCAAACCGAACGAAACAAAACGAAAAAAGAAGGAAAAAAGAAGAAGAACAAAAAACATAAATTAAGTATTTTATGTGCGCTTTTTTTTTCTATGCTTGTCATTAAGAAAAATAAAATATGCTTCGCTGCGTTGGGCATGTCCATGTCCGTGTCCTGTGGATTGTCAAACAAACGAAAGAACATCGACTTTAGAAGCGACAGCGGCGGCGACCAAAAACATCAGAAACAACAAAAACGACGAATACAACAACACATCTAACAAAAACAACAACAATAACAGCGACAAGGACAATAACAACAGAAACAAGGACACTTCGTCAATTCGGATAAAATAAATATATATAATCGCCCACTGCCAACTTAGCTGAATTCGGTACAATCCAACAACAAGCCCATCCAATCCAATCCAATTCAATCCAAGTCAGGCAGAGTAAACCAAACCAAACCCAACCCAACAAAACCAAAACAAAACAAACGAAATATTCCAACAAATTTGAAAAAATGGCAAAAATATAGTTTATTTGGCACCCCAAGCCACCGACTGGGCCACGCGATTCAATTGAACTCATACCCCCAAGAACCTTGCAATCCAAAGCCCCCCTTCCCCTGTCCACCAACTGCGCCCCCGTTCACTGTCATTCGTGGCGGTTACTGCCTCGCATCGTGATGTTGCCTCCGTACGCTTGATGGAACGTCCTGCCATCGTCCTGGTCATCAGTTCGTTCGTTCGTACTTTCGTTCGTCTGTCTGTTATCCTTGTGGCGCATGTTTGTCTTTCATCATTTTTGTTGTTGTTGTTTATTTTTGTATTTGTTTTTTTTTTTGTATGGAATTTATACGTTTTACTTTGGTTTTCCGTTATTTTCGACCATTTTTGCTGACCACGACCACTCTCCATAGATTTTAGTTATTGTTTTTGTTGTTGCACACTCTTGATTCTGAACCTCGTCGCTTGCTCGGTCGGACGGACGGACGGTCGGTCGTCCTGTCGTTCGCGTTCGTTTCGATGTTTTCTTGTTGTTGCTGTTTGTTGTTGTTTGTCTTATGGCGGACATTTTTCTTATTTGCAATAAATTTGGTTATGAATGTTTGTTATTGCTGGCGTTGTTGTTGTTGTTGCTGGAAGTGTACATAATTTCCACAATTTTGATGTTAACTGGCAAAATTTATGATTCGTTATTTTGAAATGATGGTTTTGTGTTCTCTGTTCTCCTTCAGTGACTTTTTTTCTCTTTTTAGTTTTGCAAGCGCCCCATTTCTATATTGTATAAGTATGTACACATGTACGAGTATGTATGAGTGAATGTCTAGGAACAATATCGATGAAATTTTTGAAATATGTTTTCGTGGTCGCATGGAGTCAAGTTTCTCATCTTTAGAAGTTTGTCTTTAAATGTTAGTTGATCTAAAGCTAATGGCAATATTTCGATTAGGGACTTAGGCTTGATTGCTGTGATTAACTACGCACTAAATTGGTGTTAGATCGGTCAATAATGGCAGCTTTAAGTCTAGTAAAAATAAAGAAAATCTATTATATGAAATCCCTAATATTCCTTAATATCAACTGACTGCATCGTGTCACAAGAATACAACAATAAATTACGATAATGTCCCTGATAGTATAGCACAATTGATTTCAAGGATTCAAAAATAAAAATTTTAACAGAAATCCTGTCTAAGGTTCTTTATAAAATCTATCTTGAATTAATGTTCTTGAGAGAAACTTTTTAACTCTGTTAAGACGGACTTTATGTATTTATATACCTTTAAAATTGCTTGTCTGGGCACGATTAAGAAACATGAAATTTAAAGGTCGTATAGGAAGTATAAAAAGACTTAAGTTAAAAAAAACTACTGATGGGAAAAGCGGGTTTTCTTTTTTTTTTTTGAGTCGAAGTTGAAGCGTTCAGAAGAATGATCAAGCGGCCGTTCTAGAAAACACTGCTAAGTCAAAATTAGGTTTATAGCAGTGGGTTAGATCTTATCATATCTTATTATTACATCTGGAGTTTAAAATTGTGCTTTTTTAATATTAAATAAATTTTATTTTATTTCAATAAATATTTTTTCATCTTTACGTGGGAATTAAGGCGCCCGGGGCAAGACTGGATATTGTCGCCCTTTCAAAATATTTTTATAAAAAAAGTGCTAACTTTTCTATAAGTGTCGCCCCTACAGCTTGTTCTGCATGCCGCCCTTAGAAAGTGCAGCAGGGCAATTGCCCCCTTAGTCCCCCCCTAGATACGGGCCTGCCATTTACATGCATTTTTCATATTTACTCTTTCCTCTTGTTATTGCAAATAAAAGTAAAAATTGATATTACAATATTAATATTATTTGCCAAGCAAATAATATAATAAATATGAAAATAATATCACTTAAATGTCTTTCAGCATATTGTAATAGTTTAAAATTTACGAATGTATTTTTTTAAATCAAAGACCGCGGAGTATGATCGAGTCATTTTTCGCATAATCGGCATTTGACTTGAGCATTGGCGAGCCCAAGCAGCCATGTGGCAGCCAAGAAGACTCATTGACCCTCTTTATATCAAGGTAGAAACTATTCTAAACCTTAGCAGAAACTTTAAACTCAATTCCCATCTGAAGAAAATAGGAGCGGTAGAAAATGATTCTTGCCGACTCTACCAAGAGGAGCAGAAAACGACTGAACATGTTCTTTGCACTTGTCCAGCGGTGGGAAGACCTAGGCACTGGAATTCTACTTCTAACTGACATAGTAGAAATTAAGCCCATAATAATTTCGAGATTTATAAATAGTCCAGAAATGTGTTTGTAGGACAACGAGACCTTTCTATTAATAAAATATTCGAGTCACATTTACAATTTTTTTTTTAATTTAAGTAATAAATTTAACAAAGAGAAAAAAATCCGTACTTAACATGAGTAAAGATTCGAATCTTGTTCGACAATAACAAACAAAAATTTTATTAAAACAAGTTTGATAACTTTTAAAACAACTTCGATCCACTTTTCGGTAGCAATTACAAAATGTCCACTTAAAGGGCCAATTGCTTGGGAACAGCTGCCATACAAAATCTAATAACTACTTCAATAAAATATCACTGGCTGGCTGGCTGCTGGCTGGCATTGCATGCAACATGTTGCACGTAGTTCTGCACCATCAAAAATGCTCAATTTTGCGATATGTGAAGTCTCACGTCCGCATTCCTGCATCGAACATTAATTTACAATATTACAGAAATAAAATTTATTAATTGCAACGAAGCGACAAAATTTGCGCAAAACAAAATATTCGCCTCAACAACAACAAAAACAACAACGACAACGACAAAAACAACGGCGACAACAACACTGCTTAATGACAAGACAAGAACTTGTCAACTTTAGGCGTATAGAACACATGAGAAAAAAGTAAAAAAATGAAAAAAAAAATACCGCGCTGTGGCAACACAATATGCCAAAATGACATTTCGCGCCAAAAGACGATGAAAACCACGGAATGCAGCGCCGAACGCTCGCTCCACCGACTGGCAGCGCAGTGCAATGCAGAACAAAACAGAACGGAGCAGAGCAGAGCAAACGATCGCAACGAGGAGGCGCAGCAAGAGCGAAACAAATAAATAACGAGTGAAAACAAATGGAAAATATTAAAAACTGACGGATGGATGCGTCTGTTAGCCCCGTTCGGCGCACTGTGCGCGGACAAATTTGTACATTTTTTTGTTTTGGATTTTTTGCGATCTTCGCCGTTGTTGCCCAGTTTATTTTTGCGAATCATATTTAATAATTAATTACATGTGCAATTGAGTAAAATATTGCTATATTAGAGATGATTGCACCATAGTGCACTCACTGGTGCTGCACGATGCCGACGATACCGCTCACTAATGAGGGGCATCTAAGCGGAATACAATGATGGTCTATAATGTGGCAAATAAATGGATCATCACTTTATTTCATTTAGCTATTAACCAGTTTGAGTGAACAATTTTGAAATATCTTATCGATATTTTCTGTTTTATTGGGAGCCAGGAGTACTCTATAAACGAACTTAGGAGCGATCTTTAAATAATAGTTGTACATTTTACCTTGATTACTATGTACATTTTTTTGTATTTCCGGTGCTGAAATTTTGACCATATATATCTGCAATATATATTTGTTGATGTACATATACATAGATAATGATTTACATAGGTAATTTATATCTTGGTATAAAATTCTGATCGAGTCAGATTGAGTTTTTATAATGGGTCCGAGTATAATTGAAATCGTTCAAAAATATATTTTATATCGGCGGTCCATCTATACTCTCAGATGTCTTTAAGCTTTTCGATGCCACTAAGAGCTGAGCTCTTAATGTAAATTAGCTTAATTTCAATAAAGCTATATTTTAAAAAATCTTCTTAATTTATGTTGGAATAATTATAAGAATCGGTGCAAGTTAATTCGAGCCACGCTGACATTTCAACTACGTCCGATTGGTTAAGTGTCCAGTTGGTTAAGTGAGTTTGACTTCTAAACACGCTCGATGCAATTGGAGGAGTTGAGAATAAATTAAAATTTTTCTGTTTGATCATGAATAATTGAGCCGGAGAATCATTTGGAACAATGTGAGAAAATATTGAAGATTGATTTTTCTGTTGCAGCTTCCAAAACGCTTGACAACGTTTTGCAAATTTATTTCCAAAAGTTTAAAATGAAAAAACGTCTTCTTAATCTAAGAGGGAAGGGTGTCAAAAAGGCGTCATCGTTATTAACGTATAAAACCCAAACAGGCCCGTACGTAGGAATTAAGGCGCCTGGGGCAAGACGGGATTTTGTCGCCCCTTAATAATATCTTTTAAATTTGTAAAGGATTTTAAATAAAATTACTCTCGAAAGTACTCATTTCTCTTTGTAACAAATTCCCGAAGTGTCGCCCTCTACAGCAAGGTGTACATGCCGCCCCTAGAAAGTGCCGCCCAGGGCAATGAACCCCTTCGTCCCACCCTGGATAAAACCCTAATCCCGACAACATTTTAAATTCTAATACGAAGTTATGACGCCAAAAAAAAACTTTTAAGATAATGATAGTAAATTATTGCTAAATTAACGATTGTTGTAACTTTTTCAGTTCTTTTTTTGTATAATTAAAAAAATATTTTTTAAACAAGCTGCAATATTTTCGAAAATGATTTTCTCAAAAAGGTTTCTTATATTTATATATGGGTTTAAAGCTTGTGAACTGTCAACGATTGTAGCTCAAAATGAAACTGATGAAACGCTCGTTGTCAGTCGCGTTAAGCTGGTAGACATTGAACGTTGTTTAAGATTCATATTTCTGTCGAAACATTAAATGTCATAAATTACAATTAAGCAAATTAACCGCCCACCAATGACGAAGATAGAAACGCTTCGCTTGTATTTTGAATATGTTTCTAATAAATTAACAAAATATACAAAACAACAACAACAACAACAAAAATTGGTTAAAACATTTTAAAACGACTTTTCTTGTCGTTTTGTTTTGTTTTTTTTTCGTTTCGTTTTGTTTTGTATTTTTTACAAAATTAGATCACAAACTTATAAATATGCACTGACAATTAGACAAACCAGCATACATAACGATAGAGAGATACAACGAAGCGATACAAAAGATAGAAATATTAAAATTTATTGACATAACATGCCACAGAATACATTCGCGCAGCTACCAACAGATACAAAGCGAGGCGGACATCTGAAATGGGCCACAAACATCGCAGCGGCATGAGTGATTGCAGAGACAACAGTGACGCTTGACGCGACGCAACCCAACACAACACAACACAACAAAACACAACAGAACAGAAAACAACAAAAACTACATTAGCAAACGGAATGAGCATTTAATGGTCTTGATTGCTGATGGGCCATAAATAACCGACAAAAAAATAAATTTTAAAATTTCATATTAAAACAAGTCATAAATCCCAAGAAAACCAGAACAGACCGAAGCGGACGAAAAGCGCGCATCAAAAATTTTATTCAAATTGTAGAAAGGCCAAAAGAACCAAATTTCTGTCCCGCTGTCCCCCGGAGACCAGCAATCGCAACAACAAAGTTCTACCAGCGAGAGAGAGATGGATAGAGAGAGAGAGAAAGTAAGTAAGTGGAGAATGAAGAGTATAAGTTCTCGGCCCAAGAGTCCAAATAACTTGGCGAGGTCGTTGGCGTCCAACAAACCATCGCAATCGTCTGTCAGCGCAAAGTGTTTATCATATTTTAATGGTGATATCTCGCCAGTGCGAATAGTATTCGAACGAAATACTGTAAATGGTTTAGAACAACGCCACAACAACACTGGTTAGAGATGGAACAGCTTTTATCGATTACATATATAGAAAATTTAAGAGTGGTTCCCTGTCAAAAACAGTTTAAAAATTAATTATGTTTTTGAGTTCAAGAAGGTTCTATGATTGTCATTGTTTTTTTTGTCAAAACTTTTACTTCTGGAAGGTATGCCCTGAGAGGATTTGCTTTGAAATTCCATTCAAAAATCATTCTTACACACTTTAAAGAATACAGTTTTGATATCTTGAGGCGTCTGATAGAATAAAAAGCTCTTAGAGCATATTGAAATGATTTTGTCGAACTTTCTTTCTATGATCCCATTTATTTAAAATAAGTCAATAGTTTTACTAATGGAAATTTACCTTTATAATGATTTTAAACTCTTACTGAGTCTGCTCGAAATTCTTAATGGATGATGAAAACATGTCAAAATTAGAATATGATAGAATATAATTGTAAGTGGACCGTCGTAGGTTAGGTTGTAATGGCTAACTCTTGAAAAGAGACCCACTGTTTATAAAACGAAGAGTATTATTAATATTCGATCTAGAGATATATATACTAGGCCTAGAAGAAATAATTCCCCAGATGAATATATCGTTTGTTAGTCAAAACGTGGTATGTACATAAAAGATGAGTTATAGTTTCTTCCTCCGCCCCATCTTTACAGCTTCTTCAAAAGTCAATTGAGAAGATACCTGGTCTTCTTGCATGGGTAAGGGGACCACCATAATGATGCATAATATAACTAGAGTTGTATCGTTATTCTTTATTAACAAAACTTGTAATTTATAATGATAAATAAATATTCATTAATAAGTAAATTACATAAACTTATTACATAAGCATTGCCACAAGGAACAGGGAGACGAAATGTTTCGAAAAAATTTAACGTTTTCAAGATTACTTAGTTCTGATGATGCCATTCGACGGAGGTCAAAATATTTACAATAACAATGTTTAAAACAAATGTTTTTTTAAACATAAAAAAATACAAACAAACGTTTTCGTAAGTTTTAAAAAGCAACATGAGCCGAATTGAAATCAAATTAAAACTAAAAACCTGATATTGACTAAATGAAAGTTTGAATTAATCGATATCTAAAAAAGGATTGAGAATTTTAAAACTATTTGTACAAGGTGGCGCAAAATAAGTCATCCGGCCTTCAGAATGTCGGTTGTGGCTCGTGCAGTGTGTGCTGTTGCTCCGTCCTGTTGGAACCACATGTCCACCAGTC
Source organism: Suillia variegata (assembly GCA_949127995.1). NCBI lineage: Eukaryota > Metazoa > Arthropoda > Insecta > Diptera > Heleomyzidae > Suillia > Suillia variegata. Next base: position 20,153,239 of record OX421844.1, read on the forward strand.
CTAATTCGTCCAGTTCGGGCAGAAAAAACTCGGTCAACATTGCCCTATAGCGCGCACCGTCCACTGTTGTCGTTTGACCCGCGGCGTTTGGCCCGATGACTCCTCCAGCGTGAACAGCGCACCACGCAGTCACTTTGAGCGGGTGTAATGGTTTCTCGTGCATCACTCGCGGATTTTCGGTTCCCCAGAAGCGATAATTTTGCTTGTTCACGTACCCGCTGAGGTGAAAATGAGCCTCATCGCTCATTATGATTTTTGCCAACACCATAGAAGAATTGTTACGCAAAAAAATAGACACAATTATTCCGCGTTCTTGGGGAGTGTATCGCTCCATGGCTTATTCACTTGTATTCTGTATCTGTCTAGTCCACAAATGTCAAAACAGATTTGACATTGGCGGCCATTTGCAAAAATGAGAGCATCTTCCAATAGGGTGATTAATTTTGCGCCACCCTGTAGTTAAGATATTTATTCCGGTATTCGAAACTTTAATTTCAAGTTTATCCAGGTATTTGAAAAAATGTAAATGAAAAGAAAAGTTGTACTATAACTAAAAGACTTATAAATTTAATATATTTATAATTTCGGAACAGTAGATTATGTTACGTTATTTCATCGAAATTTAGACAACAAGTATGTTAGAACTCTTTGTATGGCCTGATACTTAAATTCTTCAGCATAGTAGAGAAGCTCAAAAGAACTGAAAATGATTCCATCCTTTTTTAGTAAAAAAAGTAAAAACTTTTTCTTAAAAGCAAACATAAATAAACCAAAAAGCAGAAGAAAACTGAAGTTTTGATATGAAAAATTGAATAAAATGTTTAACCTAAGAAGCAAAAACCGAAATTCTTTTTCGGAGACTCGAAATTTTACAGAATTGTTTGGAGTTAAGAAATTCTAGAGTCCTCAGCTTAAACTTTGTCTTAAATAAGTGCTGAGGATTTGATATAAAAAATATATCATCTTGAAAAGCACAAAATAAACTTACTATCAGTATGTTCCGAGATATCACACTGCACTGACGAGATGAAGTTATGCATCTTTAGTTTATAATGAACAGTAGCGGAATAGAAATCAAAAATAGGAGAGTTGCCAATCGAAGTGTATTCCGGGTACATCATCCATTTATACAAACTTTGGAAGGTGCCCTATGCCCATTACATATATATATATTTATATATATGTTTATATTTGTTTATATATATTATAAACAAAATTCTCAGCTGGTTAAAATTTTTGTTTGTTTCATTTTACACGCTAAAAATTAATTTACAAGCGAACTCGATATACACAAGAAATGTTTTTTGTCATCGCTAATGCCTGACAGACAGACAATCCGCGTGGAGGCGGTCTGTGGGCATTGCGCATTTGTTAAATTTATGACAATGGCGACAGATATTGACGAATTCTTTTGCGTTGCACACGATGGACGGACAAACGGACGGATGGACGCAACAATCCGTTGGGCGGAGGGTGGAGCGGATGACATGATGATAAGTGCACACGAAAGATACAGGCCGGCGCTGCCAAACTGCGGAACTGCTCGATTCGGTTTTCTTTTGAATTTTTGCCGCACTCGCGGACGACGGTAAGAATTATGTTAATTGCCGTGTCAATTTAAATCAAGTCTTACACTTGTTTGGCAAGACGTTTTATATTTACTGCGCCCGGGTGAAAATCGCAATTACCGTTTTTTATTATGATTTAATGAAATGGTCGGGAAAGTCATCGTTTTTAATTTTTGCAAAAAGAAGAAGAAGAAGAAAACAACAACAACAACAACAACAACATTTATTTTTTATTATGATTGCCGAATATTTGGACATTTTACAAAAAGCGGCAATTACCGCAAAACGGTAATTTATAACGAAAAAAAAAGGAAAAGCACTCAATAAAGCGAAGAGTGTCTGTCTGTCTGTTTAAATGGCTTTTGAGTGTGTTTATGGGATTTTGTGACGTCTGGCATTGTTAATTTCGCTTTTGTGTAGAAAAATGTCACGTGTCAATTTGAATAAGTTTCATGTGCGACATACTCGAATGGGAAGGGAGGTCCAATTTCACAGCCCAAATGTGAGTGGGTGGAAAATTGTCCAACTGTCATAATGTGACTACTGTCAAATATTTAAAACGAACTCTTGGGCGTACTCAATTGGAAGTTATGGGGGCCATTACAGCTGCACATTATGCCCGAACAGGAAAAATCAGCAAAAGGACAGCAAAATGTCAGCAATAGTTCTATGGGACTGACATAAGGCATTAATTTTATATGGACATGACCCATGGAATGCAAGGAATACTTTCTTCTTCGTCCTTTGTAAGCGAGGCTTGTAGCAATAGCAACAACAAATTAACTATTTTTGCATACTTGGGAAGCGAATGAGGTCGCAGTGGATTCGATGATACGCTGACTTACGCCTAAGTAAAATACAAAATACAAAAATAAACAATGTGAGTACACATTTTCCGGCTAGGTTGTGTCACATTTATTTTTTGACACGCCCTCTTCCACGCCCTCTGGAAGCAATACCAACATTGAAAATAAACTCAACCGACCGTCGCCTAACTGAATTAAAAACCCTTACTACGCCCTTGGGTAAGCTGCCATTTCTGTTGCAGCTCTATTTGCGTTCGTTTAGCGCATTCGGACGACTAAAAATTCATTCCACCGCCCACTATACACACACACACCCACACACACACACACTCAAATGTACTCAAAAGTTTCTAATTAGAAATAAATCGAAAAATGTTCACATTCAAATTTTAAAATATCAACTGTCAAATTTCGCAAGTGTCACATGAATTTATGTCGTCGAGCTTGTCCTCGTCGTCGTCGCAGTCGTCGTCATCAACATTTTGTGTCGGGGAGACCGGAATCAGACGCAGCTGAAAAATCAGCTAAATTAGAAATTTCTAAAATAAAAGTACATCGCAAGTAGGGGTGTGGCATGTGTTGCTGCTGTTGTTGGTGTTGTTGCTGCAACAGACATACTAATATTCCAATCTAGCAAATGCCACCCTTCTCCAAACTTATGGAAACAATGCCAAAAAAGAAGAAAGCACAAAAAATGACATTTACTCGGGTGCAAAAATTTCCACTTTTACACCAATTTGACACATTCTGTGCGGAAACGTCAAAAGTTTCACACACAAACTCATGCGCTACACATACATACACACACAAACGCATGCACACACACATTCACAATTTTAAAGTATTCTTTATATTATGTTGGTTTAAATTTGGTTAAAAAACGGTAACTTTTAATTTTAAAAGGATTTATAAGCGTTTTGTATACGTCACACGTACGAAGAGAATTTTCACAAAAATATTTTCAACATTTTTCATGTTAAATGAAATTGTCTATGAAAGTTTGACATTGCGTCTTAGTGTTAAAATAACACGATATTGTTATGTTAATTTAATAAGATGCATGTGTAAATTTAACATGAATTTCCATATTATATTCAGACATTTAAAAAGTTTAATTTAAACATGATGTAGTGTTAAATTATCATTTTTTAAGAACGTGTTAAATTAACATTGGATCCTATTGGCCCAACATTTGTATCCTTACTAATATTATAAAGGGAGGTGTATTTATTTATTTATTTCCGTTTATACAGTTTTCACGCTTAAACGGCTGAACCGATCTACTTCAAACTTGGAACATATATCAAGATGGGTCTGGATGGAATGATAGGCTATGTGAAATCTGTCACGCCCACATATTACGCCCACAAGTAGTCAAATTAAGTCAACAAAAACGATTATTTCACTAATAAAATTCCAAAAACTCTCAAATTTGGAATTTAAGTTGATATGATCACTGTGGACAACTCCACCAAAAGTGGGAGGGGTTTGATCACCCACTCCGGAACGCGATGGTCTACAATGATAACACTTGGTATGTAGGTGTATGGTGACGAAATTTACCACCTCACAGAAAGTGGGCGTGGTTGGATCAATTTAACGCCAAAAACAAGTCGGTCATACTGACTACTACAATTGCACCATTTGGTTGATTCATGATTTACAAAATTTTATTATTTGTTTTTTTTAATATTTTATTTAAAAACATAAAACAATTTTAAAATCATAAACCAGCCTACTATACTTATTTAAGATTATTTGTGAACCAAAATAACAAACAAAAAAAAACACCTTAATTGTTTTAAAAATTTTACCAGTTGTTTCCTATTTTTAACTTTTTTTTACATAATTAACCTATTGGATTGAAATGTCTCAAGATATCGTCTAAATAAGAAATCGGTAATTTTTGTAAAAATGGGAGTGGTTATGGGCGGATAGGCTCTAAAATCTGATCAGTTCTTCTAGGGTTAAGAGCAGCCATCGTAAAAAATTTCAGCTCAATATCTGTAACAGTTATTTCGCTATCGTGTTAACAAAAAATTATGATAGACAAACATACTGACATGGTTAGATTGATTTATTTTTTTATTCTGATCATTTGACCATAACCGATATACTCCACTGTGTGGTGCATAAAAAAAATAAACCCAACTGCATAGAAACTGAATTTTCCAAAATTTGTGACATTGACATATTTGCGAGTGGGACCACAAAATGTATTTTAAGATCATTCTATTATGTCCGGATTCTCGTCACTTTCACTTTTTCGCTTTTGTTTGGAAAACATTCAAAGGTACAGCCGAACCCTGCTAATTGCCGTAAATCCCATTTATCGCTTTATTTTCAAAACAATCTTTAGTTCAACTTTTGTTTGTATTTTTTTGCATTATACTCGTATCTAAACAATTACTCGAATGCGCCTACAAATGTCCAACTACCTGATAGCTATAACGGTCAGTTCGCATAACCCAAGACTTTCACTTTTTGTCGCCGCACGAAATTAGTCACACACCTGCTGAGCTGACTTAAAGTTAGTAAGCAAAGTCTGATCCTAACGCTGTGTGCAGTTTAGAGTTTGCGTTCGCTTGCTGCACATGCGCGTTGCACATTTCACAAATGACGCGTTACAATGTTGCGAATTAGATATTCCAGCAAACTGGCATCAATGTCAAAACAATGTTCCCCGGCCATTACAGTGCGATGCGGCAATTGACACGCACACGAAACACACACACACACAATTCGAGTAGAAACGTGTTTCTTGATTCTTGATTCCAGTTGGCAGGAAATCGTTTGTTGACAAAACAAAACGCCAAGCAGCAAATGCATTTTGCAATGGAAAGTCGCAGCACGGCTTAAGAGGGATCGCTTGGATTTGCATAACATCCGAATACAAAGGAAATATGTCCTGCTTTTGTCTATTATTTTCTTTGACATGCTGATTTATTTATTTTCAGTTGCATTTTTTCTTTGTGTGCCCGGGGACGAGGGCGCGTCCTTTTCACAGCGTAGACGAAGTGAAAGTGAGTAGGTATAACAACCAGTTTAAATGTGGTGCAGCCCTTAATATTTAAATTTGTGAAATAGATACCATAGTGCGTGATAATGAAAATCTGTTTCTTATTTTTTCAAATACAAATTTTGTAGAATTTTACACAAAACCAATCTCCAGAATTCGCTCAAAGTTGAGGATTTGTATTCTACTACAATCGCCTCTAATTGTATTTGTAATTTATGTAATTTACCACTGAGCGACTGACTGTCATATACTGTTTTTCAATACTTATTTATTAATTGTCATAAGTCTTTACTTAATAAATAGTTCCATGTCATTTGGTTAACTCCACGGCACTATTATCTTCTGGATCATTGTCAGAGCTGTCAACTTTCCATAAGGATATTCAAAAGAATCAAACACAATATACCCTATGGTCCAGCCTAGTGAGATTAAACTCGCTGTGATTTAAAGCCATAACACTTGTCTCAGCTTCTCTTCTCTATTTTACCTCTTCTCTCATTAATATGTCATGAGTCTCATTTCTTTCAAAAATTTTCTATCGCGTTCTTTTCTAAAATCAGATGGACATTGTTTATGTCTTTTGGATATTTAAGCACCAGGTTCCTGATCTATTTCTTCCTAAAAATAAAAAAAAAATATAAAAAAGAAACTTCATATTCAAAGTTTAAATCCCTAAAAGTAACCGAACGATTACATTTGCTCTCATAACACTCACCAGCACAATCATAATTTATTTCATTATCACGTGTCATGCGTATCACACCAACACATCATGGAAATGTGGCTGTGATGAACGCGGACGTCGGCGTTCTTGTCTCTCGAACGTGAACCGATTTATCTTAAAGTTTTCGCAATATCAATAAATGAGCGCTGGTGTGAACTGAATGCGAAACACCGAATGGAATGCATGCCAACTTTTTAGCTTGAGCTTGAGAATTCAAACACATGCGAACGAATGTGAGCCTAAAATATTCGCAAGAATCAAACAAAAACTGAACCAAACTGAAAATTCTTAATTCCGCGCCGTTGTCTTCCAGACGAACTGACATTAAAATTAAATTGGATTAGCAGTTCCCTTGTCAATCACCCGCTCTCTCTTCCGAAAGTAAGGCAAATGCGAATTTGTATATCATCAGCAGCGATATTCGACTCCTCCGTCCCATCCATCCATCCATTCGTTCATTCGTTCATTCATCCGTTCGGTGTGTGTGCCCGACTGAACGACGAGCGTTTGGCTTGCCACAAAGTACAAAGTAGCTCCAAAGCGCAAGACTCGACGCGATCAGGCAAATCTCATCATTGTGACAGTGACATATTTCTGACAGCTGATGGAATATTGTGGTAGTTGTTCTCGTTGTTGTTGTAGTTGTTGTTGTTGATGATTTTTGCTGTTTTTTGCTGCATCTTTTAGCAAGTTCGCGTATCCATTTGCCCCTGATCCATCATAGTCGCCGGTGTCAGTGTTGTCAACTTTATTATACCGTGCCGTCGTGTTACGTCTGATGCGATTTGATGCGTGCACACTGGCTGAAAACGAGACATTTTGTGACAAAAAAAGTTATATTTATAAAACTAAGATGAATTAATAGTTAAGTATTTTAATAAAAAATCTTGGCTTACAAAAAAATTATTATGGATAAATGTCAATGAATTTTTTATTCAAGATTTAGAAACAAGTTAACAGGCTTTGTAAAATCTCTTCCGTTCTAGAAGTACCTCCGACGTCTCATTAATAAATGAAATCTTTACTACTATTAAGTACTCCGGTGTATAAAATTCCTAACAACGAAAATTAATTTTTGTACTGCATCCTTTGTGGGATAGTTAGGTCGGTAGAGCTCCGCAATTTTTCCTGATTGCTTTCGGGATACCCATCATCGGAGCGCTCCTATTTAAAAATTTAATTCAAGAAAGCAATTCCTATGGATGAATGAAAATCACGAATTTCGCTCCAACAAATCAGAGATCGGTTTCACTATGGACCTGTATAGCCTAAGTCAGGCTTTGGCCTAATATAAAATTTGTTTAGTAAAAGCGACTTTTTAGCCAGACTGAGCAGCCACTGTACTTTGTGGAGCAATGTGGTACAATGCGGCAAGTTTATGTTGAAGTTGTGTTCCATGGCACAGCAGCGGCTCCATTTGATCGCCACTGCTAATCCTCTTCGCAATGACTTGACAGCTGCCTGGCATCCTTCTTAAATTTCGCGGTGCCATCAATCAGCCGGATGCGTGCTTCTTCTACTTTTTTAACTCTTTTTTTTTTAATTTTATTTTGCAGGCAAATTTTGTTGTCGTCTTTGTTGTTGTTGTTTTTGCCTCGTCGACTAATTACTCACTCAAAGAAGCAGCAGCAAAAGTAGCAGCAGTCGGGATCAAATTCTCATTTCACTTCAGTTGGTGCCACATTTTGCCACTGCTCATAATATTCGCGCATTGTGCTGCGCTGTGCTGTGCGCCTTTTAATCGAAGACGTTGTTGTGTGTTGGTCCGCTTCAGTTCCACAGCGGCGACAATCTGATTCCAGGGGCAGCGGCATGAATACGAGTGTCCGGTTTCATTGCCATTTCTTGATGATCATCATCGTCATCATCATCGAGAACGCTTCGATGGTAGTGGGGCTAGTGGCACATGCAATCAATCAATCAAAGATACTTAATGCAAATACAAGGTCAGTCCAATGCGAAGTCACCAGTTGCAGCGTTACGTTTTCGATTGCTGCATCAGCATCAATCATTCATTATGAGCTCAACTTGTCACGGCTGTCATTGTTGGTTGTGGGCAACATGAACTGCATTGATGATCATTTCGGAATTGGCATTCCTATTGCAGTTTTCTGGTTTTACTATACATGTAGAACTAAGAACTTTGTGTGCGTTTTTTTCTCTGAAGCTTCAATCGCTTAAAAGTTGTTTTTATTGAAAAGCGGGGAAAAATAGAAATTGTTTTCTGTACCAAAGTTTAACTAAAATTTCTTTTTTAAATGTGTTACATTGACAACTCCGTCAATACAATAAACAAAAGGTTTGTAAGGCTAGTCCTTTAAATCGAATACAAAAAAAATTGCATTATATTTTGGAGTGGAAAAATTAATTCTTACTCTTTACTTTCTTAGAGAGTAAGAATTAATAATTAAGAGAACTTAGGAGTAATAACTACAGAGTACTCTACTTAAAATAAGCATTTTTAAGGCATTTGCGTCAGATGAATTTCTTTTGATTTAATTCTCTGAAGTATTTTCAAAATAAAAAAAAATTCGTTAGCGCAGATCATGTACATTCTTAATTAATTGTTTAGCTCTGCTTAGGAGTGCTCCAACTATGTCAAGTTCTAAAGCTGAGAATAAATTGTTTAACATTTAATTGATTAGTTAATGTTTATTTTTCTTGCAAACTATTAACAATCCGTTAACTTTTCATTATGTAAAGTTAAATTTCATTCAAGTTGGTTAATTATAAAGCGAAAAATTAGAAAGTCAATTTAATGGAAAAATTAAATTGATATTAAGAATTTCTGGAATTTCTGCAATGAATGGTTGTTGTTGTTGTTGTCGTTGTCGTTGTGACGGGATAAAACTTTAAAATTTTGAATTTCATGAAAGACAACACCACGTGTCCTCCTCTGAAAAATCAAGCTGAATATTGAACTGAATTACTTCTTCAATTTTAAATAATTTGTATGCATTTACTATATACGAAATGTTGTTTGTCAATAATTGCAGACATTTATTAGTACATACATACACATATATATATATATATATATATATATATATATATATATATATATATATATATATATATATATATATATATATATATATATATATATATATATATATATATATATATATATATATGCAAATGAAAATTTTTACTGGACGCTTTAAAAGTTAAGTAGTCATGTTATCTTTACGAGTCATGAAATTTCCATAAAACTGACTTCATTCGTTAGTGGATATTTTTGCATATTTTTGCAATATTTTGCATATTCTATGGAAAATGCATAAATTTGGAAAAGTTGTTGCTTTTTTTGGGGCATATGTTAGGTACTGTTAATGCATATTTCGCAGTTTTAAAGGCATAATTTTGTACTTTAACCCATTACCGCCAGTTGTACTTTATAAAGTACAGGCTGGGAAATGGGCGTGGATGAACCTAACCCAGAAAAAAAAATTATTTATTAATGCGGATCTCAAAATAGAAACATCTTAAGATTTCATCAACTTTAGTCCACGGGAACTGGGTGCCGGAGTTAAAGGGTTAAGTTCATATTATTCCCATTCAATGTGTGTTCTTTTTTCAAAAGTAATGTTTCTTCTATAGCTATTTTAACTTGGAACATTTATATTTAATTGAATCAACTATTTATTATCACTTTTAGTCAACTATTTCAATTTAAATAATTTATAAATTTATCGAAGTTTAGTTTTTGATTAACTTTTTTTAGATTAACGAAGTTAAAATCTAAATTAACCGTGACCAGTTATGTCAAATTATTTTCTTTTTTTAATGATGATAGCAAATATAAAAATTACATAAACTTAAAATGAAGTAATGTCTTGATTGGTATCTGCGCATAGGAAATGATAACGTTTTCGGTGTTCACTACCCAACAACAACAACAAAAACCACACACAAAAATTGTTAGCAAGTCACATTCATTTAAAATCGATCGCTTGATCTGCTCTTGCTCCGGCAGCAGCAGCAGCAACAATGCGCCAAATTCCTACCACAATTCCAATAAATTCAGTTAAATACGAACGCGTGCGACAGACAGACAAGCAGACATACAGACAGACAGACAGAATCATGACCACGTTAAGCCAAGTGACTTTGTTAGTGAAAGATATGCGCAGCGCACACAAAACATCTTGACGCTGAACAGAGCGGCCGAACTGGACTGGAGAAGAAGAATCGTAAAAGCTTAACGCGCTTTTATTTTTGAACTAACAAGCTGATGAGACATGAGTGCGCGCGCGTACCAAATTCCAAGATGTCACCAAGCAATCACATTGTGCGCCATTATTTTGTACGGGCGAAACCTCGAGTCGCATCGCATCGATCCATCGAAAGGATTGGTAAAAGCGAACAGGATAAAGTTTTGAAGAGTTAGAAAGAGAGCGCGAGTCCACGGCTGGCTAATGCGATGCAGTGTCGTTGTGTCTCATAAGCTATAAACATAAATAAAAGCACCTTCAGCTGCGGCAAAGCATAAAACCCAAAAACAGATCCACACGAAAAAGCAGCTACAACCTTAACAAAAATAAACACTAGCAGCAGCAGCAGAAGGAAAAATGTCAACAGTCGATGGCGGAACAATACCTTGTTGAGCGTTCCTTCATATGTTGTTGAGGGCTTTCAAATGCAATCACCCGATCGTAAAAATAAAGGAAAACCGAACTAGATTTGGATGAGATATTTTATAATATTATTTCTGAACCAGATACTCAGGATTTCATTAGATCTGAGAGCCAAACCTTAGAAGAGTTCATTAAAAGTTGGGAACCTTAACTTTTGACCCTAGCACCTTACCCCGAAATTGTAATAGCTTTCCATGAGCAAACAGATGATGATAGCTCATAGAATCACCTTCACAAAAATAAGTTTAGAGAACTCGCCAATCGGTTTGGAAGACCCTTAACATGCAACATACTCGTACATACTTGCTTGCGGCGGCGAGAAACTTTCCAGCGACTAAATTAAAGAATCGATCGCATAAAGAACGTTTCTGTTATTTGCACAAGTTGGGATGCGGCTGTTGCGATGAGGAGCCCAAATGCTGGCCGGGCTGGCATGAAGAGTGACCATATCAATGCCGTCATCTGAAGGCATATCTTCGCCTTCGCGACTCTGAATCAAAGCAGAGACCACAACACAAAAACCCACAAACCCCAAAGCAAAGCAACGAAAAGCCCCCAGGAGAACGTACGACGAAGCTAAGCTGCTGTAAACAGAAAAAGTGTCGCCGTTTATTTGCGAAATAAATCCGCAAGAGTTGCTGCATTCACCACCACCACCACTTCCAAACTGAACAGTAACATTAACCACAACAACAACGGCAACAACGGCAACAACAACAACAAGAAGAACAACACCGTGAAGATACCATGTTCATTGCCTGACTGCCGCTGACGGTGTTGACGTCCGCACAAACTGAAAGCCGGCACAAGTCGCGAGTCGCGTCGAGTCGAGGCGAGTCTGAGTTAGCTCAGCAGAGTTGCGAGAAGCTGCCAGTGCACAAGCATCTGACAGAATGCGACCAACAAGATGATCTCTGCCCGTGCTTTTATTTTTTTGTTGTTTGGTGTTGTTGTGGCTGGCTGGCTATTTTGCCTACTACTGTCGACTGCCAAACTGTCCGAACGTAACAACAACAAATACAACTACTATTGTCTGCGCATATACACCACGCAAGCTCAAAGATAAAATTGCATTTTTCGTTTAGTCCGCTCGACAACAACAACAACAAGCGTCGCATCGCATTGAATCGCCCGCTGTACTCGTATACAGCTCCCGACTTGGCGATCGATCGCTTTTGATATATTTCCTTAGGACGGGACGACGCTCGCTTTCAAAGGCAATGCTATTGTTGTTGTTGTTGTCGTTGTTGCATTTTGCTCAAAGAAATTCTGTTGCATACGGCTGTCTGCTGCAAATTCCAATAACACTACAAGCCACTGTTGCTCAATGCAGCTCATCTTAAGAAGGGATCGACCGCACCTTTTCGCCCAGTAGTGATCATCATCATCGTCGTCGTTGTCGTCGTCGTCGCAGCTGTAGTTGTGGTGGTTGTCGTCGCTTTGTGCCAAGTGTTTATGTCGTTTATGTGAAATATCAGTTGCTCATGTAGAATGTTCTTGTTTATGTTGCTGCGCCAGAATGGGCGATCATCGCTGTGGCAATTGGTATCGTGTCCACTGATATGTTATGTTTGGTTTTTTTTTTTTTTTGGCATTTATGTAAACTTATTGGCCTGCTACCATATAAATGGATTGGGTTTTATACGCTAGCAGTATATGTTAGATATAGGAATATGAGCTTTCAATATAGTTGAAATTGTTGTGGATTATTTTAAGTTGTAAAATTAATTTCTAAGTCATTTTGATTTCTAGGCTATCCAGACGTTAAAGCAATGTTTACCCAAGAGCATTTCCACAGCGCTTCAAAAACGTGAAAACTTTAAGAACGCATCACAATGCACGAGTATATTTTCCATACAGTTGCCATGATTTTAGAGAAGCAGATCTAATATAGTTAATATCAAGATTATTTCGGCTAAGCGGTTTTCGATTTACTCAAAACAAAGGACATACAGAGAGAAATTAGACATTATTAAAATAAATTAATATAGACTCATTTTAAAACTAATTAAAAATAATAAATAAGTTCTATGTTACTAACTTTTCATTTCCTGTTTCAATGACATTCCATACCCTTTCCTGCATTAAAGTTGAAAAATAAAAACTAGTTCAAAATATTAGTATCTGGGAGAGCGAGCTGGCTCGGCATATTATTTAATTAAGCTAAAGTATTTAAATTTAATTCTTGGTTTTGTGGTTTTGTGCTAATAGAACTGATGTATTTAAAAAAGTTCCGAAGAACACGCATTGGATCTGGAGAAATACCAGTGGAAGTAATTTTTGAAGAGCATATGGATTTTGGTGCCAAAAGAACCGATTTGATTAGAAAAGTTTTATAGGAAACGCTTGGGCAAGTTTTTTCCGGAGGTCAAAGTTGTCGCAATCTTATTGTTGTACCAAATAACGGCAAGCTGGCAAGTTTCATCAAAATCTTTAGAGTAATTTTCAAGGTAAAGAAAGCAATCAACCAAATCTTGTTTCTTTAAATAACTGTTTGACCATGCCCACTTACGTATACACAATTTTTTTACAAAAAATTATTAATAGGCTAATAGACCATAAATCTGACCACCCTTTTCATTTTATTTGATTTAGTTTTTGACCATACAAAAACAAGAAGCTCAACTAGGTAGTAAAATTCTATATTCTGAAAGTCAGCTTCGTATGTGAGCAAAAAAAAAAAAATGTTCTCAATTTAAAAATTAAAAAAATAATTCATCATTTCAGTTCTTACTTTTTCTTGAGAAATGTATATAAGGTCCTCACTTTTAAATAAAATTATTAATACCTCAGCCCTCATACCATTGAGTTATTAATTGTTCAAGTGCCGCCCCCTAGCAAGTTACACATGCCGCCCCTAGGAAGTGCTGTCCGAGGCAATTGGGCCCTAGATACAGCCATGAATCCGAGAGGGATTATACATTTCGACAGTTGGCTATATTTTTTTATTAAAATGCGCTCTTCTTCTCGCCGATTAAGTAATCATGGATTCCTTGAATCTCGATGATTTTTAAAATATCATGTGATGCCCTTAAATTTATGCTGGCTCATGAGATCTTTTAAATCAAAGGTCATACAGAGCTCTCCAAAAAGTTAAGCAACTAAGTACGTCAAATTTTTCTTCGAACTCTTGAATTTTCCGAGTTCATGCTAACATATTATAAAAAATTAAAAAATATACTCATACATTGCCGCACAGACAATTCACCTCAAACATAAATAAATGTTTGGCATTTCGGGTACTACTCGTTGTTTGTTTGAAACAATTTTGACAACGCCTCGGGACGATTTTAATTGGATTCCGCCAAAAAATCCTTTAATGAAATTTAACATCAAACGTGGCGTACAATTTTTGTCGTACATATTTACTGCAGCATCAAAAAATGAAGGCAAACAACAAAAACAACTTAAATAAAAACAACAACAGCAGCAACAAGAAACAAATTCATTTAAAAACCCGCCAAGTCCAAAAACAACAGCCAAAGATCAAAAGACATCAAGTTTATGAAAACCAAAAGCGGAGAAAAAAAAATTTACAAAATTATTCTCAAAACAAACAACAACAGCAACAAAGAAAAAAACAACACAAAAAAGCAAAAATAAAACTGACAACAGGATCGAAAGCAGCGAAACAGAAGCGGAAATCAACGCGAATCGAAAAGATTGCAGGTGTCGTTTGCGATGCTTCGGTAGGTATGGAAGCGGGCGACAGGCCCACCAACAACCCTTGGGGAACTTCACTCCCAGCACACAGATTGATTAACCCTGCGTTAAGAGGTTAGCTCGATTTCTATTTTTGTTGTTTTTTGTTTTTCTTGTTTGCCCTCAAGTGCGGAAGGGGAGGGAGTGGGGTTAAACGCGGAGGCTAACGCGTCTGTTGATTCGGCTAAAGCATGCTGCTGGGCTGGTGGGATGGTGGGCTGGTGGGTGTGTATATTACAGCTTTTGCCAAAAAATACGCTGGAAACGTGCAAAAAATTTTGAATGCAAAATCAAATCAAAGTGTTGAAGCAGGTGGAGCAGTTGAGTTCATTTCGGCAGCAGCGGCAACAGCAGCGTCGCATTTCAAAGCAACTTGGCGTAGACGTTTCTCAACGCCGACATTTTAAACGCTACGCTTGAAGTTCAGCCATTTTATTAATTTTGTTGTTGTTGTTGTTGGTTTTTATATTTTGTTGTAACAAAAGGGGTTATTCTCATTTAAATTTTCCTCAGCTTTCGTTAATAAGTTTGCAACGTGTTCGCTGGGAATTAATATAAAATAAATACTGTAAGCTGATTCTTCTTTGTCTGGTCGACGGGTTGCCTCGAAGCAAATTACGATTTTTAAATTATTAGGCAACTTTAAAAATGTCAACTTAAAATCAATAATAATTCTTTACACATGCGGATTGTATAAAGGTGCTACAAGAAATTGAGTTCCAAAGTTTTCCTTTGAACAAAATTGTACAAAACTAACTTTAGAGATAATCGAAAATAATGAAATGGATCCGAATTGGTGCTGTCCGGTTTTCGAAAAGATTTGCCTGAGGAATTTATTTTGGGATACATTCTGATGTCAGAGTTACATCACATGGGATTTGTAGTTTATTTAAATAGCTTACAATTAGTATGGATGGTCACACTTACATCAACCACCGAAACCATATATACTTTGCTCTCGAATTTAACAATTTTCCGATAAATATTTGTATAAACTGGATACAGATACTTTTGTGTTGAGATCTGATGGATGTAAGTATACATTCATTCAAGTATTAGATGGGCGATGCATCGGTAGAAAATGTTTTTGGAAACACATCCACAGTGAAATATAATTTAAAATCGCTATTATACAAAAACAAAATGTTTTTTATAATTTTATTCAATTAGGTCGATTCACTCATTCCAGCTATTTCCAAATTGTTGATCCCGTCCAAAAAGCAATTTTCCGTAAGCCTGAAAAAAAACTCCTCCGAGGCGTCTATGATCTCCTCGCATGAGCTGAATTTTCTATTGATGAGCCATCTTTTGAGAATTGGGAACAGACAATAGTCGGGAGCCAAATCGGGCGAATAAGGTGGATGGGGAATCAATTGGAGCCCTAAAGGGGACCTCGATTTTTTTTCTAATTATTTTGTATCTAACTGAAAAAACAGTTTTTACAAAAAAAACGTGTGATTAAAAATCACAAACGAATCGACTGCTGAAAAGTTGAATTCAACGCCGAAAAACCTTCTCTTATTTTTTATATTTTTTTGTTTCAAATTGTCTCAACTTGGTTTCTACGACAGCGATGCCATAATTTCAAGCGCTGCAACTTACGAAACACGCCCACATTAACCGCCTATTTCTGCAGCATCGCCATCCATCGAAGGCCTTCGAGTAGTTTTTTTATTTTTGTTGAGTTTTGTCCAACGTTCTCGTTGTTGTTGTTGTTGGTAACACACCAAAAGAACGGAACCTGCAAACGAACGAAAAAACTATTAAAGTGTTTTATGGACCTCGAGACAAGCACAAGAAATAATGGCGTCTAACGACGAAGATTTAAGGGTTTCGACTTTCCTACCGAAGAACTTCCACACTGCTCGACTGTGTGCGGGGTTGTGCAAAGAGTCCGCCGGGTTAGGGGTAGCAGGCAAGACGAGGCTGATGTTCGCACGTCCTTCGCAACGCATGTTGCATGGGTGGTGGAGCAGAAATAATGGCGTTGAAGGGTGGGGTGGGTGCATCCAAACAATGTTGTGACGCTTGCGAAAGAACTGTGCAGGCAATGATTTCTTAGCATTTTGCGTTGGCGTGTGCGCGCGCCAACTGAAAACGACAGCGGCTGAACAAGCAGCAGCATCAGTAGCAGCAGCAGCAAAAGTTGCATGCAACAAAACACCGTTAAAGTGATGGCGCAAGACGAATGACTGAATTCCTTGCGGTGTTATTATTTAAGCACAAATGCCGAATGTGGCGAAAAACCCCAAAATTGATGTTGCAACTCAGTGCCCACATGCATTTTCGGTGCGAGCAGCGCCGTCGCACAGTGGCGTTAGAATTGTTACTGCTATTATTTTTTAATACGTGATTCAGCGGCCTTATCATCTGGACTGTGCACCACCGAACATGACGGGCATGATGAGCATAATTTTCATGAGTCAAACATTATTCCTAATTCGCTTAATCTTAATTTTTACATCGTTGGTGATAATCGTTCTTATTAATTCTTAAGGTTAAATCTTGGTATTATTTAAAAGAAGGTTTTTGTTTTAGTATGGACATTCCGTACCAAAATAAATTTTAAATATTTTGTATGTAGAACCAATCGAATGAACTCATTGACATTTTTTCTAATTGTACTATAGAATACATTTCAAATTATCATTTATGTTATATAATTAAATTACAAACACATTTTCTTTCATTTCATACAATTTGAAATTTATTTAAGGATCAAAATTTCATATACATTTTATAAATGTATATAAGGAAATGATTAATTGAAGAATCGGTTAAAAATATAAGTTTTCTTTTTTCTAAATAAATTGTTTTATTATTATCGATAACAGTTTTAATTATACGGCTTTTAATACTTTAATTATCTTAATCCAATGTGTACTTTCCATATTTGATGGTAAATAATTTCATACCGAACAAAAAATAAAAATTTTTCAAAGAAAATTCTAAAATTTCTATTTGGCATTTTAAAAAAATGGTAAGTAAAGGATGTCCCAATAAGATCGCGAATTTTAATTTGTTAAAAAAACTCAGTTTTTTCATGTTGATAGATTTATGAAATATAAAGTAGACATGTTGCGATTAAGTATGTAATAGAATATCCGGCATATAACCCCCACGGCTCTGGTCATAAACAAATTTTAATTTTTTTTAATATAATATTTTAAGATTTGAAAAATTTATTAATATATAAATAATTTAACAGAACCGAATTTTGACATTTTTGATATTCTGTGCGAACAATTTAATATGAAGTTTAAGAGCTATCAACCTGAAATTAGGTACATGAGCTCATATTATATTCTAATCTATGCGGAGTCTAAGTTCTATAATTGTAATGGTCGGAGAAAAATTTCTCTCACCTCTCGTACTAGCACTTATTTTTTTTAAGTTCAAATTCAGTATTGAACTTTTTCTTAGTGACACGAAACTACTGACAAAAAATGGGCGTGATCAGTTGAACACAACGCCTACTTACAATTGAGACTCATGAAACATATGTACTACAAGAAGTACATTTGTTTAATGTCTCCAAAATGGTGTAGGGTATTTGAGCCTCTGCATAGACGAAGATAATTCACTTACTAGTTTATTTCGATTTTGATTAACACAATCAAGTACTTACTAGTATTATATTAAAGAATCAAATTTTTAGTTAAATAAAAGCGATTTCAAATCACCGAAACTTAAGTAACTTTATACAATTCAATATATTCATCATGTCCGAATCTTCATCGAATTGTTACTTTCATCGTATATAAAAAAGTTTTTGTTTAATTTACAGAAAACAAAATCAAAATTAAAGTGGAAATAATTTAGTGTCAAGAAGACACTTTTCCCCTTCCACTCCTTTGAGCGTCTTGGCGTAAACCATTAACTTGATGCATAACCATGAAAATAATTATTGCCAAATTTCTAATTATACCCCCCGAAGGAAATTATGGCTGTCAATAAATTTGCTACCAGAAACGCCACTGCTTCCAAATGCCGATGAGCAAAAAAAAAATTACCAAAAACCATAATTCACTCATACACACACACACAAACACACATACATATATATATAAGAATACATATAGCAGTGCCGCGCTATAAATGATAGCTCCGAAAGGCATAACGATCTCTAAAAAGCTCCTCCAAGAAAAAGGCAAACAGCAGAGAAAAAAATCCAGCAAAAATCTGAAAAAACGATTTTTGGAAGACATAAAGTGTTGACGAAAACGACGACGAAGATGAGTACGAAGACGACTATGATAAATAAAAAAGAAATGAAAAGAAAAGAAAAGAAAAAAAAACAGTATAGAAATAGCAGTAGAGAAGCAGCCCAGCATCATCATCACCAACGCCATCACAAACACAAACACACACACACACATACACATACTTATACAGCGCGGAGAATGATGGTCCAAAGTGAGGGTGGGTTTGTTGAGCAATATATTTTCGTCCGTCTGACATTAACTGCTGCTATCGCACAAGACGGAGGCTTCATAGACGAAAGTCGTTACACTATGGAACATTTTGCCAATATATCTGGTCAAAAATTAAATGCAGAAAAATTCTTCAACTTCTGGTAATGGTTTTAGTTTGAAAATTCCTGAGTAAAGAAACAAATTTTCAAACTCTTCTTCTGTAGAATTGACAAATTTCAGAAGTGCGCTTTAATTCGAAAAGAATCGCTCCAGAAGAAATACTCCGGATCGTTGGATAAAAAGTAACGCCGTATTTAAATGGAGTATTCCAAATTACTTTGAAACGTTTTTTCTGGTAAGAAATAGTTTAGAAATATGCTCAAAAGTAAGAAGTGGATTGGATCACTTTATACAAAGTATACATCCTAATGTTTATTATTACTTGCAGTAAGGAAAAATCCCGGCTTAAGGTTTTTTATCAAAAACGCTAATTAGAAAATTAATTAATTCCTTCAAGAATTCCAAATTGCTCTAAGGTGTACTTCCTGATATTAGGTACACCTTTCTGAAGAACTTCCTCAACTACATTTTAAAGCACTTTGTGTTGCCTCAAATAAAATAGACTGAGGTCTTCCAAAACATTTTTCTTAAACAAGGAAATCCATTTAAGTTTGACATTTAACTACAAAATTCGAAACAAAAATCCATCGTGCAGCGGTGGTAAAGAAACCGGACGTTAGGTGCAAACGGACGAGCGAGCGAGCGACTACCAAACGATTTATTGACAAGAGCTGCTGCCGCTTTAGCTGCTGCTGCTGCTGCTGTACAGAGCAATGTGCAATTGGCGTTTCGCTTTAGATTCGAATTCGGTTTCGAACCCATTACTTTTTTGCTTTTGTTTTTGCTTTTGTTTTTTTTTTCTATTGACGCTTTCGTTCAGAAGAGCGATTAGAATTTCTGACGCCAACAAACGCTTGAGGGCGTTGAAGCGGCAGCTCAAAATCAGCGACTCTTCTTCCACCATCTCCTCGTCTTCTTCTGCTTCTGCTTCTACAGCTTTTCTTGGATATCTTCGCGTAACCATTCATCTTGACGGGGTGGTAATGGGGGGTCGCTGGTTTTTTTTGGGCAGACAACCGCCCGCCCGCCCAACTAAAAGCGACACAAAATACCGTTTTGCGAACAATAAATAAAATGTGCGCGGTTTGTTTGCCGAGTGTGGGCATCCATTGTGTCTCCGAGCCACACAAACACACACACACACACCCACATACATTTTAGGGAGTTGAAAGTAGACTTTAAAAAATGAGAATCGGTTTCTAAATACTGAGTAGACATTGCAGATATCCGTCAGTATTAGCAATTATTGTAAGGTGCGGAGTTGGACAAAACATATATAAAATAACCGTATTTAGACTTAAGTTATGGTTATATCATACTAACTGAAACCATTTTAGGTCCTTGTGGTCATTTGGAATATGGCAAAACTTAAGTAACTAGTTATGGTCATTTTTGAGAGTAAAAACTGATTTTTTTCGCTTTATTTTTAGTAATGGAGTAAGTTAGGATTCAAGTAGTACCAAAATTCAATTTCTTCATTTTTTTCCAATCCCTTCCTCAGGTGGTTGTAATTAGTTGGGATTTCATCAGTGACCAAGTTAGTATTTCTGACTGATGTAATGTTAAATCTTAATATTAGAATAAAAGAAATATCTTATATCTATCTTTCAGATATAAGATATGTGAAATATATTCATTGGCATTAGCAGAACTTAAAATTACTTATGGCTATGTCAATGACGGATGTTAAGTAAATTTTTCCTATTTTATTAAACTAACGTCTACAACGGATGTACTATACTTATATACTAACGAATAATCGGTATTCAAATTGGCAACGCTAACGCTCCAAAGTGAGTAGCTTTCTTGAGCCGATGATTCATATGCAGCCTTTACTGCCTCCGCGCGTAAGCTACTCTGTGTCTTGTTGTCGCTGCCATTCGCCGTTGTTGTAATTTTTGTTGTTGTTGTTGTTGTTGATGTTGGAATTTTCTGCTACTGCTGCCACATCATTTCCATCACGCAGCAATGCGCTCGGTGCGGGTTCCATCTCGACATCGCCTTCGGCATATTTTTAATTGCCTAATTTTGCTGCTTGAATGATGGAAAATGTTTGTATACGAGTATGGCGCGCCGCCACCAGCTCAGCAGAGCTCAGCTCAGCGCCTTTTGATGGAATGGAATGGAATATATATTTGCACTTGGCACTTGGAGGGTTGCAGAAAACGGCTGCGACGGATTTTGAATACGGGTGACGAACGGTACTTTGCTGCTTTTAAAATTGTCGCTGCTGCCAAAGTAGCGTCATTTTAGTTGCTTTGCTATTGTTGTTGTTATTGTTGTTGTACTGTTGAAATATTTTCGTTGCTGCCTGCCTGCCTGCTGCTGACGCTCTAGGCAAATTATGGGACAATATTTTAGGCTAATGTTAATGTCGCCCAATTTTCCACCCGTTCCGTGGCGCACAGCTTCTGGGCAAATCCGCTGAATTATTGGACGCAAGGTATTTTTAATGTGGTTTGCTGTGGTGGGAGTAGTGCCAGGGGGGTGCTTCGGATTGTGAAATTCCTACTCGTGGGTCTGTTTAATGTTTCGGAAAAGTAAATGAGCAACTGAAAAGGGATTAGAAAATGAATTGTTTGCCTCGGTATAATTTCTAATTACAGTATTTTTTTTTTTAATTCTTATTCGGAATTGCAATACGAAACTTTTAGGGTCTTCCGAAAGGTATTAAAATGGGTTATGATGGAAAATATTATCGTCGTTGGTTAGGGAAAGGGCACCAAGTAAATTTATTTTCAAATCGATATGTAAAAAAAGTTTGGAACACATTTTGTCAAGTAATATTCCGATACTCTTAACTAGAAACTGGCTGATAACAAAATATTTTGGCCTAACTGATGCCGATTAAAAGCCGATATTTTGTTTATGTGTGTGTGCACTAATATTTAAAAGCAAGTTGATATATAGCAGGACATTTTAAGATAAAAATGTATAGTAAATTTGTGTTGTTAACTAGTAAAATAATTATCTTTGGCTATGCCGAAGCTCAAATAACCTCCGAAACTTTACACTCATAAAAAATGTGCTTCTTGTGGCACATAAGTAAAATGTTGTAAGTGGAGGTTATTTTTATCCGATCACGCCCATTTATTTTTAGTAGTTTGCATATTTAAGTAGTAGTTTTAATTCGATCTTACCCATCTAAGAACTTTACTTCCCCTTGGAGAGGAGGAGCTCACCTAAAAACATTCAAACTATCTCTTAAACTACGGCTGGTATCGCTGGGACAGACAGAGAGAAGGACTTCGTGACTTTAGTGATGCTGACCATTTACTTATATATATACTCGTATAGTCATAAATCTAGTGAGCGTTACAAATGTAATAACAATCTCAATATACTCTTCGATATGGCGAAGAATATCTATTCCCATCTGGCATAAAATGAAAAGGTTGAATACTTAGTTAGCAATAAATAAATTTAAAAAATTGCCAAGTACTACTGACAAGGATAGTGTGGCAACCTCCTAAATGCATGTAGTCTCCCTTGCCAATAATTGTTGTAACAATTAAAATTATCTCTCATTCGATTTTGCAGTTAAAATGATGAACTGATTTTGAGCTTGACAAATTTTAGCCGACTGTTTTTAAAATTATCTAACAATAAATCGAAAATCGGTTAACGTGCATTAGCCTATGCTGATCTAGAATTTGTTGCCGATAGAGGCTGATACCGATTGAATTGAATTTCAAAAAGTGTGCGCGTATTAGGTTGGCGTGGCAGATTATTTTAACCCTAAGCCTTTCCGTACGTAAGCAAAGCAACTTTCCAAAATTTCATCGCAATTGGATCAATGATTAAGAAGCGTAAAAGGTACAAACAAATTAGAAAGAAATATAGAAACATTCTGTTTCATATATATTAAGATTAGCTTAGCAGTAAAAAATTGTTTTTGATATTTGACATTTAATTGGTTAAAAATAACAATTCGAAATAACTTTTGTTTCCACCACAAGGTTTAAATGTGTTGACCTCTTTGTCCGCAGTCAGAAAACCATTTAGAAGAGTTAATTAATCGCAAGATCCAAAACGATTATTTGATTAGCACATTATGTTTTTATTTTTATTTTTTATTTCTAACAGTGTTAATGTGAGAATTACCTAAACCGTATTTCCTAATTGCCATTGTAAATGTGTGTAACATATTATAAGAACACGTTTGTGTTATTTTCTCCACCAATACAACAGCAAATGCCAAGTGGCATGGCCTGCCTCCGAGTACACTAGCCCAACCCACAAATCAACTGTGAATTATATTCAAATTGTGTCGAAATATAAAGTTTTTTTCTTACCGAAAAGCACACATACTCGTACATATTGACGCATTTAAACTAATACATTCACAAACGAGTACATATATGTACGTACGCAAGTGAAAAATAAAATAAAATAAAATGAAGATGTAAATGGAATGAAAGGAGGTCTTTCCACTAAAACTCACCACTGACCATTTTTCGAACACCAGAGGCAGGTAATATCAATCTACACGCTGAATCTAGATACAAAATAACAGCAAGCAGCAGCAGCAACAACAACAACAGCAACAACAAAATTCGACTTAAGTGCAAAATGAAAGATATTCCTCTAAAGCAGCGATGCCAGAGTTAGAGGCAACATCAACAACAACAAAAACATCAACAACAACAAGAAAGACAACAATATACAAATAACAAAAACATCGCAAAGAAACACCCTCCCGGACAATGATTGATTGCTCATCATTTTTCATTCTTAATGAAAATGCACCCTGCTGGCAGATAGATACTCGCTGCACACGCACACAAACACACGCCAACACATACACATTTATACATATTCGCTTATGGCAATACAAGCACACCTGAGTTGCTAGTTTTGTTGTTGTTGCTGTTTTTTGTTTATCAGCATTTCGGCCATTCGACAAGCACCCAGACTTTAGTTGAACAATGACGCAGCGCATAATATAATTAGAAAATATATTTTTGATTATTCTGGTTTGTTTAGGATTCCTGGACCTCACGCAAAAAAATCTACAGAATTCATGGTAAAAATTTATAAATCAAACATGACTTAGCTGAGAAGATAATTCATAAACTACGATTTTTCATTAAAATCGAGTTCCAAAAATGTCCACAAAACCGGAGATCGAACCTGGGGCTAGCGTATTAAAGGCGATAGGCGAAAGACTTTTTACACTGCTTCACAATATAAGTAATTGATTTTGTACACATCTGATTACAAAGCTGGAAAGCAGCGACATAGCTTTTACAATCTTTTACAATCAACAAATTAAT
Source organism: Suillia variegata (assembly GCA_949127995.1). Classification (NCBI taxonomy): domain Eukaryota; kingdom Metazoa; phylum Arthropoda; class Insecta; order Diptera; family Heleomyzidae; genus Suillia; species Suillia variegata. Next base: position 20,177,506 of record OX421844.1, read on the forward strand.
CAGTACAATAAAAAAATAGTTAAGAAATTTATCTTGCAAGAAAAGATATTAAAATAAATTAAATTAAATCGTTTATTAAAAAAGGTAAATTTGACAATTGTTCCATTTAAATATTAATTTTAATAAGCTGAAATGTCTTATAATTTGTTGAACAACCACCAAAAATTTACCAATTTAGCAGACCGGTCAGCGCTGTTTCAGGATACGCCACCATTCCTCATCAGCAGTTTTTTTACTTGGTGAAACTTTGTGTTCTCGTATCCTTCTGTAAGCTTCTTTGGTTTAGAAACAAACGAGAATTTAAAGAAAACTCTTAAGTTAAAAAACTTGTTTCGATTTGGATAGTAATTTAATTTGTTTACAATTTGTAGGTTTATAGTTAAATAAGTTTGTTTATACTTTAAGACTGCTAAATCGAATCTCATATATAGTATAAACATTTCAATTCTGTGTGGAGCATCCTTCATCAAAAGTCAGTTTTTACTTGTGATTTATTGAAATCAAAATAAAGTGATATACATATTATCAAAGATGTTACATACGTCAATCGATGTCTGATTCATCTGTATGTATATAGCTAAACAGAGTGAATAATTTTTAAGTTTATCAATTCAAGATACTCCCAGCTTTGACTATAAGTTAAAGTAGAGGATTTGGGTTTTGTCTTGTTACTCAAATTATATAAAATGCTATCATAAAATTTCCGATATCTAGATTGAATTCTAGCAGAATTGCTGAAATGGTATTTTGAAAATAAAACCTGAAAAACTCTTTTTGATTATGTACGAAAATATCTTATTTACTTTTAAAAACTTCGAATGGCTGCATAGCGGTGCGGTGCGGTGCTGCGCGGTGCAAAGGTGCGATTATCGCTGCTTATACTGCAGCGATGCGCAGCGCTCTGCGTTTTTCTTTTTGCGTCGTTTCGTTGTTTGTTTGTTTTATATTATTTTTTGTTTGTTTCTTCGTCTTTTTGGCCAAAATCCGTTTCGCTAATACTACTCGGCAGGCGGCAGGTTGGAGCGATGATTGGCCACAACAAAAATGGCTGCCAACATGGCCGGTCGGCCGGCTGCGCGCTGAGCTGTCTTGCCGCATGTCAACTGTCAGTTGCGTCGTCGCGTTGTTGAGATGATGCTGCTGCTGCCTTCTTCTGTTGCCGCCCCGAGGGGGGTGTCAATGCGGCCGCACTGCACGTGACTCTTTACAGTTTGCCTGGATCACAACGAAACGAAGTTGGGCTGTGCTGCGGGTCTTGCCAGTTATTAACCGATGCCGGATATTTCATTACAAATGTGTGTGTGTGTGGGTGTGTGTGTGTGCGTCGAGGCTCTTCCTAGCTAACCTCATATTTTGATGGCATTTCGCTGTCGCTTTCTGTTTTTCTTCAATGTTTTTTTTTTATTTTTTTTTTTTTTTTTTGGTTTATTTGTTTCTTCTCTTTTGCAGCTTGAAATTAAACAATCTCCGAGGGAAATTACATTTCGCTGCCAGGTCACATCATCATTAATCATTTTTATTTGCCAGTTGCCACATTCTGGCGGGTATATGCTGAGATAGCGACATCACTGGTGGAAGTGTTGTTGTCGTTGCTGGTTTTTTCTTTTTTTTTTATTATTCGGTGGCGGTGGTGGCAAACTCCTTAAGGCAGTGTTTCCTTCGGTCGGCACTTCCGCTTCCTATGTCTCGGGGTTTTTGTTGTGTTCACCAGCGTCGTTTGACGCAAATCTACTATCTGCCGTTTGTTGGTTTTCCTTCTCTGTCATGTCACATGATTTAGTTTGAAGCACCACTCACTCACTCACGCATTCAGTCAGTCGACTCGACTCGACTCGACTCTACTCACTTACCCACTCCATTTTAGCGCCAGTAAATTGTAACCATCATAATGTAACAACAACAACAGAACAACAAAAATAAATTATAACATTTTGTATACTCGCAGCACACATAAAAATACATTAATAAATTTTATTTATGTATGTATGTAGCAGGGACTTTTGTAAATAAGTTCGTATGTATGTATGTACGAATGTATTCATGGATGTATCTTTGCTTTCATTATATTTTTTGGTTTGACCTTTGAGTTTCTTTGAATGTATTCCAAAGTAAGAAAATTTTAATACAAAAATATCTTTTTAGATTTCCTTTTTATTTCAATCATTTCTTAAATATATTCCACTATTTTATAAGATCAAAATTTTTATTCAATATTTTAAGGATTTTAATTTTAACTATTTAAATTAATTTTTTTTTTTTTGTAATTTAAAAAGATTTAAAGTTGTTATTATAATCAGATATCAAATAAAAACAAAGAAAACAATTTAAAGAAACAAATTTATCTTTCTACTTGTAAAGATTTATTTAAAAATCTGATGGGTATAGTGTCTGTCTGGGTATAGTGAACACCCAAAGTTATACATGGAGTACTCTAAATAGTGAACAATCGAAATGCTTTTCAAAATTGTTTTCACTATTTGAAGGTTAGTGAGTAAAATTTCGAAAACAACTTCTAGCAGATATTTAGCAATAAAAAACACATAAACAAAACTCAACTGATGATGCCAACAAATGTTCACATTGAAAGATTGAACAACCCGGATATAGTGAACAGTCCATGAAATAATTAGTTCCCTATATCCAGACTCGACTGTATATCTTACAGATACGTTGGGAAGTACTACAGACAAAACTGATAACGTCCTCGTATACAACTTCAGATATGTTTTGATTTTGTTTTGAAATAAGTTCAACTTACATCAAATAAACTAATATAAACTTTATTAGAAAGTGTTGGACAATTAATTTTGAACATTCACATTATTAATATTTCAGAGAAGTTAAATTGAAAGGGGATCGTCAATGAAACACATATAACTAACCAATACAAACACATTTTTAAAAGATTTATGTTGTTTTTAATGCAACAATAAATTTGTTAAAAATAACTATAATATATATTATTGATTCAGAACAAATCAAATTTAAAAAATATCTCTTTGATATTGATCTGTTTGATTTACGTATTTAAGTATCTGTAAGATATAAATAAATCAAGATGAGTAATTTTTAAATTAACAAATGTAATTCTTTTAAATTTAGGATATTAAACTCAATAATAAAAAATGTTTTATCGTTATGTAAATTAAATCACAATATCAACAACAACAACAACAACAGCAACAAAAACTAGTTCCAAACAAACAAAACGAAGAGCATCGAAGTAAACCCACACAGCTGTGAGCTGATGCGGCTCGGCCTGGCCCGGCTCAGCACAGCACGTATATCAATATGAGAAATAACAAATCAAACGCTAATGTCCGTAATATATGAGTATGTCAGAGATTCTTAAATTTATAACCTGGATCAATAAGAATAACGCCCCAATCAGTGGCAATAAATTAACGAAAAAAAAACGTAACCAAAAATCTCAAAAGTGTCCGTCTGTCTGTCTGTTGGTATGAAGTGGTCATGCATTTGAAGAAAGATCTGCTTGACCGGTAAACTAAAGCACACAAATGATAAGTCAAAAGGAACATCTCACGAAACGATCATTGGCGAGCGTTTTTTTAAATGTACGAGTCTATCTATCACAAAGTTGAGAAATTTTTCATTTTGTTTTTGTTATTTCGGTGTACAAATATGTTTAACTCTAATTAAAATTTAAGCTAGTAGTAAAATATAAACAATTTAGAGTAAAATATTTTATCTTTTAGTGGATATTTCTGCTAAACTAATTTATAAAATGAAAGTGTCACATTTGACAAGTGCAGTAGAAAATATTTCATTATAAATTGAAGAATGTCAAGTTGTTGATAAACCGGATTCAATTTTTGAAGAGCAAACAAAAAGAAACCAAAGCAAATTTTTGTCATTTAAAATTAAATTTTTAATACAGACAGTTCTCGTACGTGCAGAAAAAATACCATGTAAAATTAACATTAAATATATTTCAGTTGATATTAAAATGTTAAGTGTTAATAATTTTATTCAGTTGTCAGATAAAAATTTAAATATTCTGTTATTATTTAACAATCTATATATAATATATGTTCAAAAATTATGGTATCTTTTTTTCTTTCTATCTATGTTTCTTTGTGAAATATGTACGTCTAAACCATTCATCTGATTGCGATGAAACTTTAGATAGTTGCTGTGCACACGCCAATGCTGTGTCACGCCCACCTATTACGCCCATAATAAGTAGAACTAATTAAAAATATTCGATTAGTTCGCTAATATTACTCCTACAAAAATGAAATTCGGTTTTTGAGTTTGTAAAGGCACTGTCGATAATTTCACCATAAGTGGGTGAAGTTGGAACAATTTAAAGCTTTCAGCCGTAACTCAGCATCGCTACAACGGGGAGTACCGGGAAGTTCCCGAAATTAATGATCTTTATGTATAAAAATGAATGTACTTGACTCAATAGATTTCAAAAATAAACATCTTATTTTTTTAAGTGGCATTGCAACGCATGCCGGGCATTCGCTAGTAATATACGTGGGGACAATAGGACCCAATTTTAATTGAATACATTTTTTATGTTTTTTTTTTCAATATATTTGATATATAAGCTTGCAAAGTATTCAATTAATACTATATCATGTTAAATTAACACCTTCTTCATGATGATTTTTTTTAAAGGCTGAACCTAACATTACTATTAACGGTAAAATAATACTTAATCGTGTTAAATTAATACCGTATCAAATTAAATTGATATAACTCTATTATAATATTTTAACATTAAGACGATATGTCCTTATGGTAAAATAATATTATTCAATATTAAAATATTTGTGTGAAAATTCTCTGGCAAATTTTAAAATTAAGCCAGTTCTACTTTCTCTGCAGCCTGCCTCTCAAAACCAAATATTCTCGGATTGCCACTGTTCTTTAATGCAGCCGGATGACCAATAGAATCAGTTAAAAAAACAACAACTTTAGTTACCATGACAATCAATTAAATCGAAAAGTTGTGGTACCCAAATGTGCGATGAGCCACTCACGTGTTTAATTATCTTTAAAATATTCTATCGATTCTAAAAGCGAAGCCAACATTTTAAATTTGCATACACTTTTGGTAGCCATTTTTATAATACAACAACAAAAACAACAACAAACAATAATAATAAAGTAACAAATACCGCTTTCAACTCTTCCCCAATCAATTCAAAACTCGCCCGACAGCGATTTTGAGTGATTTATTTAAATTATGCCCAAACCGAGCTAATGACTTAAATACAGTCAAATACATTAATTATACAACAACAGCAACAACAACAACAACAACAAAAATAATATAAAAAGAGTAGAAAAAAAAATCGAGTGAAAAGAAATCGACGACATCAAAGCATAAAAACGAACAAAACAATCATTTAAATGGCGACCTTAATAATTAAGTTGGGCTTTAAAACAAAACAAAAACAACAACAACAACAACAACAACAAAAAAAGAAGATGAAAAAAAGAAGAAGAAGGAAAAAATTGAACAAACTTCAACCGAAATTCCGACTGACATCAACGATCAGCGCCGCGCTGTGTCGATGATTTCCATTTAAAAGATTTTGATCATCGCCATCAAATCTGATAAATACTCGTACACACATTCACACATACGCATATTTGTGGGTACACACATACAAATCCAAATTCATCACAGATTCATTTAATGGATACCTACTATTTGTTGTTGGTTTTTTTTTTTAGTATATCCGATAATTTATGAAACATAAATAAAATAACAAAAATACAAATCATTTGTTCGATGACAGTTTCTGCGTCTATTTTTTGGTTGTTGTTGTATCTTTTTGTTGGATTTTTGTTGTTTGGTTTTTTGTTGTTGTTTTTGCTACAAAACTAAATTGATGTTGCTGCCGTGTCGTTGACGACGCACCGACGAAGACGACAGCGACGTTGACGTTGACGTTAGCTTTGATTAACCGCTGCGGTATCACACTGCGCTGACGCAAAGCCATTAATGACTCGTATTAAAGATCGCGCGTTGCCAGAGCGCAGCGAATTACAAATTTATTTCCTAATAATTTCGATTAATAAACTTACAAATGCGCGGCAGTCTTCATTTAAATCCAAAAACGTTAAAAAACGTATTTACACTCGCGCACTCATAAGTCGGTTTACCTGGTAGGCGGTATTAATACGCTTAGATGTAAAAAAAAAATTAATTAAAATTTAAGCGGCGATTGTTTACAGATTTTTTTGCCAAATGTCATTATTGACATAAAGCAAACGACTTGAATTATGCAATTACTTAAGTTAAGCGATAAAGATGGTCGACGGAAAAGCACGCCAAAACAAAGTCAATATTTGGCCAATAAAATTATTAAATAAAAAAATTATCAAAAAATACATATGTATGTATACCGTTAATGCGGGCTAGTAAAAATTCACCATTGATCTTGTTTACGCTGGATGTTGGCATTGTTGCTGTTATTATTGTTGTGCGCAAATATTGTTGTTAATTGCATTTCGACACAATAAGTGCTGCGTCTGATGTTGCCGCCTCGTCCCTTGTGTCTCGGTAATAATTAATTTCTTAATTATTCTAGGCAAACAGAAATTTTTGTGGTTGCACACATCCGGTTAGATAAGTGATAGTGAAGACATGACTTTTGGTTCGAGCAGTTTACGAAATTATCCACAAGATATTATCACGCTGCTTTGAGAGCAAACAATAAAGTTTTTTTTATAAACATTTGTTCTACAACTGGATACGTTATTAACCAAAAGTATCGAAATATTATAAAAAATGGGTTAAATGCTCTAAAGTTACTTAAAAAATCTTGTATCTGTTAAATTTAAGAACTTTTCGATAACTAAATAGAACAAAGAAATTTTTAAACGAAAATTCAAGATCAAATCTAGCTGCCCAGTTATTATTGGAAGCTTAATAAGTTGAAAGGATGAATATGTTTTATGTTTAACAAAAGTGGGTAATACTTGTATCCATGCATAAGTCAGTTAGTAAGTTAGTTAGTTAGTTAGTAATGGCGTCTCTTGATAAGAGACCCACTTAGGCTAGGAGCCCTTTGTGATATCAAGCGGTATATGAGTTTTATCGCACATTGAACCATCCTTAACTGTTTATGAACTGGAGAATATTAATTATATTAGATTTGGATATATCTACTAAGCCTACGAAGAAGTGCTTCCCCAGATGTATATATCGTTTACTAGCCAAAGCGGGGCACCTGCACATCAAAGAAGATGTGTTATAGTTTCTTCCTTCTCATCATCTCTACGGCTTCTACAGAAGTTATTTGAAAATATACAGTGTACTGTTAGAACGCCTACTATGGTGCTAATTTAAGACCTACTTAGAGAAATTAGATGGATTGACCGTTTTTGATTCATACAATATCATACACGAAATATTGCATGTACTACTCCCCATCCATCATCATCCATACGTTTGATTTCAATAAGTATGTCAACAATCGAAATTAATTACAAACTCAATTTCTGTACTGTACCTTATGGGTGGTAGTTTAAGTTACCAGATATGAGTAATTGTTTCGTTTTCAAAAATATTCAGATTTTTAAATAATTGAAGATTACGTGGGTTTTGTAGTACCTATGTATGAGCCAAAAGAACCATTTTATTTAAAAACGTTGTACAGAACAACCATAGCTTCTGGAGAAATTCCAGACGAAGTGATTTTTAGAAAGCACATGGATTTTGTTGTTATTTAGTGCCAATATTTGAAAAGTTCCGGAGAACACGCATAGCTTCTGGTGAAATCTCAATTGAAGTCACTTTAGAGATCATATAAATTTTGAAGAAGCGATATGCATAAAAAAATTCTAAAGGAAGCGCGTAGGTTCTGAAGGAATCCCAATGGAAGAAGTTACCGCAAGATACATTTAACATTTAGCTCCAGTGGATGTCAAATCAACCAAATACAAAAATTCTGATTAAAACCGATTTATTTTATAAGCATTTTCACTTTTTCATTCACTTTTCCAGATTTCCAGAAGATTAGACTTGTACATATTAGTTATTATTAAGGTAAAGAACACAAACAACCAAACTTGTTCGTTTAAAGAAATGATTGTGCTCACTTATGCGCTCAACATTTACTTTTAAAAAATTTTGATGGGCAAAATAGACAATTTGCAAAAAATTGCTTTCAAATCCAACCAAACCTTCATATTTAATTTGATAAAGTCGTTTTTACCATGCCCACTTAAAACCTCGATTTACACCATGAAACATATCGAGAATAAATCATGTCGAAATTTTATTTTCTCGTCATATGCTATAAAACTACAAATTTGTTTTTTTAGTCAACTATTTTTGATGCATTATGACCGGGAATGGGTTTCAAGTGTTTCGAGGAAATTTAGTTGATTATAAAACTCTGTCATAATATTGTATAAAATTATTAAAATTGAGAGTCTATTACTTAAGTAATGATAATATTATTCTCTTTTCACTGTTGCAGTCAACAAATTTGGTTAAAAATAGTTGCATGCGTTAGATTTGAATTCTTTCCACCCTGCGGATATTTAAAGTAATCCTAATGTCCATTAATATTAATTGTTTAATTTTAGAAACATTAATAAAACTGACAATAGCTTTTGTAAAACGAAAAATATAAAAATTAAAGTACATGAAAAAAACAATCCCCTACCCCTTGTCCGCTCAACGGAAAATAACCTGTCAAACTCAAATGGCATTGCACACGCACACTCGGACACACGCACGCACTACTTACACTGCTGCGAATGACACCTGAATTGCTTTGAATTTAGATGTCAAAGTAATGTCATAAATTGTTCAAATGTATCGACGCACAAAAAGTGACACCAACAAGAACAAGAATAACAAAAACAACAACAACAAACATAAATTGTAAACACAGCAAAATGTACATTTCCGCATAACCAAATAAAAAATAAAAAACGCAGGCAGCAAAAAAAAAAATCGAAAATAAAAAAATCGAAACAACACTGAAATGTCAGCGAGCGCATAAAACTGCTGCCGATCCCACTCCACTCTACGCCACGCCACGCCACCCTACGCTGAGCTACGGTACTGCGCGCCCCGCCAAACAACACTCGGTCGCTCGCTCGTTCCTCGTTCGCAGAGGCCGGCCCATGTAAGAAAAGCTCTGTGACATGTGCGTTTAATTTGCATGACACATGTCGATGGCAGCCCCAACACCACACCACCACCATCAGCAGCAGCAACAACAGCAGCAGCAGCAGCCAGTTAGGCTGCTTGCCCGCATGTGGAACTCCAACTTCTGTTGGACGCCTCCGTTATACGCTTCATTCGAATCCCTCTTCTCACTCCCACCGCGTCCAGCATTAGATACCGTTGCCGGTCTCGGTCGCCTTCGGTCCGCCGATCAGTCGGTCGGTCAGCCGTGCTATGCAACGATTTGTAGTGCAGTCGGAAAATGCATGTTCGCTACAAATGACACCTCTACACCGTGTGTCGCACCGACTTCGATTTGCCCCCTCGCCCCCTTCCTTTCCTTTCCCTTCCCTTCCTCAGCAATCTGATGCATTCATTGTTTTTATATGCGCCAGCTAATAGTTCAAGCTGTTAAAGAAAAGGGTGAGCGCGCGGGGGGCGCTGAGGTGCAATTGTGCGTTTTGCCTCTGTCGACTCATGCCGCTGCCCGCTCTGACCGTGGTGCTCAGGTGCTGCCGGTGCAGTTTTTCATAAATGCCTGCCACTGCCTGGCAGCCTGCCTTGCCTTACTGTGCCGTGCCGTGCCTCTCCTCACATTGCCGCGCGCTGCCAGTTTGACTGCCACTGGTGCGCTTTATTGTTTCGCCATTGCGTTGCGGTGGCAGGCGAATGGACATTTCAATGCTTCCATGTGTGAAGTTGCATGTTGCAAACTTTTCTCAATAGTTGTTTTGTTTTGTTTTTGCTTTTAGTTTGCATGTGCTGATTTTTTTGTTGGTTGTTTTTGTTTTTTTTTTTGTTTTTTGTTTTTTTAGTGAAAATTGTTGAAAATAATCGAACATGGAGTAACCTTAAAGCTGAAATTAACCTGTTGGCTGCTGCTGCTATGGCGTGAATTTTAACACGTTTTAGTGAAGACGGTTTGGTACAAACGGAAGAGTAGCTAAGGAGACACTTTGTTGGACGGTACTCCTCTAGATTCAGTTTACGCACTCGTTATGGACATTGACAGTGTTTAAATATATTTTTTGGGATGAGGACACTAACCGCAAGATATGCAATATATAATATTGTATGATAAGAACGAGCACATTAGCGTGATTTACTTTTGTATGAAAAATCAAAAGTTAAACCACATTAGAATTATTGTCCAAAATGAGAGAACGCAAATTTACTAAAATGAAAAATTAAGTCAATGCTATTTGTGTTGGTGTAGCCGCACCGACTTCCACTATACTAATACTACTAAGTCAATGAAAATTCTCATTGAATGATACCAAATTTTATGAATTGCAATTTTGTAATTTTCTAAAATTTCAAACTAAATTTTATTTATTTGTTACTTTTTTAGTATATCAAGATGGACGATGTCCAGAGCCCAATCTAAAGTTTTCGATATTTTTAGGGATTAACCTTCACACCATAGGAAAGAAAGATGCTTGTTATAAACGATCACTGTCTAATTACACACCATGCCTTCAGTATGGGACTAGTCACTTACAACTGATGTAGAAACTGCAACGAACCGGACGAAAAATACCAATGCCCAGCGCTAGTCAAATTCAAAATAAGTATTTTGGATAAGCAATTTTCAGATCTCTGAATGAACTATATAAATATTAAACACTTTTCAGTAAGAACTGATACTTTGATTATGGACTAAAATATCGAACGAGATTCTCCGATTAAAGGGAGCTATTGGTATCGCATTGGATCTGGTTTGGCCAATGAAAGGTATTCATTATTTTAAGGCGCCTAACCTAACCTAACAATCACTTATTTAGCACATAAAAAATAATAAATATATGCTCCATAAATGGTTTGAACTGTGTTTATTTTTAAGTTTCTAATTAAGTCATAACCTTTATCAATATTATAAAAGAAAATAATAAAACTTTAAAGTTTTTTTTACACTTATTTAGAAAAATGCAAAAATAATTTATTTGATAAAAATAAAATCTTTCTGTATATAAATAATACTTGTATTTTCTATTATGTATTATCAATGGAAACATGTTTGAATTAAAAGGTTGGTAAATTAGATATGAGAACGCCAATTGAGCGAACTCACCTCGAATTCTGCCCTACTTATCCACCTTACTTTTAGGTTTGTTTTATCGATTTTTGACAATTGTTCTTATTTTGACATTAAAAATGTTTGCAACTTCACAAAATTGCAATTTTCAATATCGAGGTGAAGAGGACTATTTTTTCTCATCCTATATATATAACACCATTAATGGTATATGAATGTCTTAAATTTTACCTTTCTCTCGTTATTTTTGATAAGCTAATTAACAGCCTTATTATGACAATCAAAACGAAACGAAACGGTTCACTCAATCTCATTCGTTGAGTACTTTGAGTCACGTTTGTACGTTGCCCATAGACGCGGGTATCCAGCGATTGAGTGAAAATGAAGAAGATGAAAACCGAATGCAGATAAATTTGAGGAGAAGAAGCGGGAATATTTTCACAATACCTGATCAGGAGTAAGTTTTTCTCTATATGCTACCGATTGTTTACTATGCAATTAAAGGTTATGAATATAATTGTATGCCAATTCAAATGGCTTTATTTGGGAAAATATTCCTTTATCTCCTGAAATCCAACTTCCTACCGCTGCTTACGAAAATTTTGAAAATTTTTCAGATTTTTAAGTAATTTTCGAATGAATAAAAATGTATTCAAACTAATTTTCGATGACATTGCACCTCTAAAAATATGTAATAAGAGTCAATATCATTCAAATTTATAATACAGTTAATTTTATTTATAATACAGTTAAATTTATATAACAGTTAAAGAATATTATACTTAATATATGAAAAAATAAAACTACCAAATGCTGCAATATATTACGAAACATCGATTCATCAGTGGACGCGTTTTTATTCGTTCCGTGCGTGAATCGTTTTTTTTTCATGTGTAATAGCATATTTTTTAACCACAAAATAGCGAAATAGACGCGCAAAATAAATTGTGATCGTTTTAGCTCGCTTAGAAAGCTGCCAACGGCACAAAACAATTAAAAACATAAAATTTAAATAACAAAATCAAAACAAACAATAAAAAACAAAAAAAAAAAAAATCAATAATAACAAAAAACACCAACAATGCCAGTGGAGAGATCTCCAGCTCGAGAGAGATGTGACTCGATGGCAACAACAAAAACTACACCAGTTCAAACACTAAAAACAATAAATATTTTGTCCGCGAAAAAACCAACGGTTAAAAAAACGATGTTGGCTGCTGAAACAAAAACAAAAGAGAAATCGAGTCCTTTGTCGTGGAGCGCGCAATGTGTTTCTCCCGCTATCCCAACAACGCAAGGGTGTGGTGATATTTCCCCGGAAAGACAAAACACCAAAAAAGTTTTTGGGGATCATATCCCCGACGTAAAATTAAACCTGCAACAAGACTCACACAACGACGACCAACAACTCAAATCTCAGCAGCAAAAACATCTATCGCAAAGCCAACAACAGATTGGAGCACTACCTTCGGATAAGGAACAACCCGCAACGACGCCATCTGTAAGTATGTTAATAAGTGAGCGAACCGCATTGGTAAGTAGGCCAAAAGGACCGGCAGTACAGACTGGTATGGATCGCTACATACTAGTTAAACGGAAACTAAGTCCACAAAACGGGAATAAAGGTAATGCTTCTAAAATGACAAAAATAAATTATGATAAACCATCTGATCCCTTAAAAAATAATAGGTTTGCTCCATTAGGTGAAAAAAATGTAGATAAATCAAATATTGATACGGAGGCTGCTCCTAGTGCTAAAAGCACCAAACCGCCGCCTATCTACTTGCGCGAGCGTAGCTCAAATGAGTTGGTTACCAATATTAGACGACTTATCGGGAGTAATAATTTTCATATAGTCCCTTTGACTAAAGGAGACATACATGAAACCAAATTACAAATCTACACTGAGAGTAATTACCGTATTATTTCTAAATTTCTAAATGATAATAATAAAAACTACTACACATATCAGCTCAAAAGTAGCAAAGGCCTAGTAGTGGTCATTAAAGGCATAGAATCCAGTGTAGATTCTAATGAAATTAAAGAAGCATTGGAAGAAAAAGGGTTCGGTGTAAAAGTTGTGATCAACATAATAAATAAGAACAAAATTCCACAACCAATGTTCAAAATTGAATTAGATCCTAATTCAACTAATTTAAAAAAAAACGAAACTCATCCTATCTATGAGCTGAAATACTTACTGCACCGTAGAATCTCAGTAGAGGAACTACATAAGCGCAGTGGTCCGGTGCAATGTGCAAATTGTCAGGAATACGGACACACGAAGTCCTATTGCACACTGCGCACAGTATGTGTAGCTTGTGGGGATCTCCATCATTCCTCCCAGTGTACAAGTAACAAAAATGAACCAAATTCGAAAAAATGCAATAATTGTGGAGGAAATCACACAGCGAATTATAGAGGTTGTCCTGTGTACAAAGACTTGCTAGATAGATTAAATAAACGCAAGCTAGCAGCTCGTAATCAACCTGAAATTGTAGCCCAAAATTTTGTTAAGCAACATATTGTTACATCAAATGTATCTAACCAAGTAACTCAAAATATATCCTATGCAAATGCATTAAAATCAGGAACAGAACAAGTACCTCAAATCATACCCCAAGTATCTGGAGGGCTGGAGGCTATGATTTCAAACTTAACGCAATGTATGACACAATTTATGTCTACAATGCAAAGTATGCTCCAAGACATGATTAGAACGCAAAATCAAATGTTGCAAGTTTTATTGGCTCAAAAATGAGTTCTTTAAAGATTTGTTTATGGAATGCAAACGGCGTTAGCCAACATAAATACGAAATCACAACTTTCTTAATAAATCAAGAAATTGATGTCATGCTTCTTGCTGAAACTCATCTTACAAGCAAATATAATTTCGGCATAACAGGTTACACACTATATAAGACAAACCATCCAGATGGCAAGGCTCATGGAGGAACTGCAGTTCTTATAAGGAACCGAATAAAACACCATCCCTTAGAAACATATTCGAAAAGCTATCTGCAAGCTACCTCAATATGCGTAAAATGCAACGGAGGAACTTTAACACTGTCTGCTGTATACTGTCCGCCACGATTTACGGTAACTGAGAAACAATTTAAAGATTTCTTTGACACCCTAGGAGGCAGATTTTTGGCTGCTGGAGATTATAATGCTAAACATACGCATTGGGGTTCACGTCTTGTAAATCCAAAAGGTAGACAATTATACAATACCATCCTTAACCGACAAAATAAATACGATGTCGTATCACCAGGTAAACCTACCTACTGGCCGACAGATAATACAAAAATACCAGACCTTATAGACTTTGCTATAATAAAAAATTTAAGCAGAAATCTAATCACAGCTGAAACAAGTTTCGATCTATCATCTGATCACTCTCCTGTAACCTTCTGCGTACTAAATAAGCCAATACTAGCCGAGTTTCCCACCCGACTAACCACACATAAAACGAATTGGCTTAAATATAAAAAGTATATCAGCAGTCATATCCATACAAACCCAAAAATAGAGTCTGAGGGGGATATCGAAGACTTTGTACAAATTTTTAATTCAATGGTGACATCAGCGGCTAAACATTCTACTCCTAAGAATTTTACTGGTACAAAAATGGCAGCATTAAATAATAGCTACATAGAAAAGCTCGTAACAGACAAGCGTCGACTGAGAAGAGAATGGCAAGCACATAGATCCCCTTTTGCAAAGCAAAGACTCGCTGATGCTACGAGAAAACTTAAGGAGGCCCTTAAGCTAGAAGATGACAAAAACCAAAGTAACTTTGTGAAAAGATTATCACCTATGTGTACAACAAAGTTCTCACTGTGGAAGGCAAACAAGAAGATAAATTTACCTGTAGAGGGCGAATCGCCAATCAGAAGTCCAGATGGTAACTGGGCACGCAGCGAAGAAGAAAAAGCCAAAGCATTTGCTAAATACTTAAGCCAGGTTTTCAAACCAAATCCGCCTACTCAGGGATTTGTAATTCCTTCCTTAACTAACCTTTCAAGTTATAGAACGGTGCCAGTTGTTTTAAACCGTGATGAGGTTAAAAATATCATAAGAAACGACCTAAATCCAAAAAAAAGCCCTGGGTATGATCTTATAACTCCGAAAATGATTATCGAACTACCAAGTACAGCGGTTGAGCTTATCACACTACTATTTAATGCGATTTTTCGAACTGGATACTTTCCGATGGCGTGGAAAAAATCACTCATTATAATGATACCAAAGCCTGGAAAAGACAAAACATTACCTTCTTCATACAGACCTATAAGTCTACTTCCGTGCCTGTCCAAACTTTTCGAGAAATTGCTACTATCAAAACTAACACATTTAATTGATCGTAACATTATACCATCCCATCAATTTGGCTTCCGCAAAAACCATGGAACCATAGAACAGGTGAATCGTATAACTAATGTGATAAGAAAAGCCTTTGAGATTCGAGAATACTGCTCAGCAATTTTTCTTGATGTTGCTCAGGCATTTGATAGAGTATGGCATGAAGGTCTTGTGTACAAATTAAAGTGTTTGCTCCCTTCTAGCTTTCATAAGATACTAGAATCATACCTAAAAAATCGAACATTCAGAGTAAGGGTCAAAGAATTTATAACGAAAGACAATGTAATTGAAGCGGGTGTTCCTCAAGGAAGCGTTCTTGGGCCCATTCTTTATGTCCTGTTTACCTCAGACATGCCAACGAATCCTGGTTTAACTACGTCAACATTTGCTGATGATACTGCTATCCTTTGCAGCAATAAATGCCTAATAAAAGCATCCAGAGACTTAGGTGAACACTTGAAACTTGTAGAAACGTGGCTGTCGAAATGGCGAATAAAAGTAAATGAGCAAAAGTGTAAACATGTCACATTTACATTAAGAATGGGTACATGTCCGGCAGTTACTCTTAATAATACTATAATTCCGCAATCAAATGAAGTCACTTACCTTGGTATTCATTTAGACAGACGACTAACATGGCGGAAGCACATTGAAGCTAAAAGGACACACTTAAGACTAAAAGCAAATAGCATGCACTGGCTTATTAACCATCGATCTACACTAAGCTTGGAATACAAAGTACTCCTGTATAGTAGCATTCTAAAGCCAATATGGACTTATGGCATCCAGCTGTGGTGTAACACAAGCAAAACTAATATCGAACTAATACAGAGGGCTCAGTCCAAAATACTTAGAACGATCACTGGAGCACCATGGTTTTTAAGAAATGAAAATATTCATAAAGATCTTAATTTGCCTATGGTTAAAGATGAAGCCATGCGCATAAAGCAGAGCTACCTGCAGAAACTGACAATTCACCCCAACCCGTTGGCACGATCATTGGTAAATACAATTCAGACATCCCGTCTCCGAAGAAACGATCTCCCAGCCATGTAATCTGCATCCACATGATACACCATACAATTGTATACACTTGTATATTATGCTAAGACCCCATGATGCGCTAGGTCGCATTGGTCTGTACATAAATAGCATTTAACTATACAAGGCCCTAAGATGCGCTAGGTCGCATTGGCCGTCTCCGAAAATTGTAACTCATCCACCTAAGGCCCTATGATGCGCTAGGTCGCATTGGCTTTCTACGAAAATGTTAACTCATTCACTTAAGGCCCCATGATGCGCTAGGTCGCATTGGCCCTCTCCAGAACTACCAACAAGTACAAGTAAAGCCCCATGATGCGCCAGGTCGCATTGGCTTTCTACGAATATAAATTTTTACAAATCTTCACATGATTTAAGGTCCCATGATGCACTGTATCGCATTGACCACGATGTTCGCAGCATATGCAAATATATATATGCAATTTATGTTTTATTCTGAATTTGTAATAATTTTATGAAATTTACAATTATTTATCAACTACAGTTACTTTAGATGTGTAATGTATCGTTTAGTTTTAAGATTTAAAAAACTTATTGTTAGTTCTTAAGCCAAGAAGATTCAATAAATAAAAGAATTTATAAAAAAAAAAAAAAAAAAAAAAATGCTGCAATTGATCGAATGAGATATACAAAAGTTATTTCGTTGTAACATCTCTATCAAATGAATTAAAATGCTTGATTAGTTTGCGAAAAATATGCAAATAATGATAAAATAAAAATGTTTACATGCACAAAAACAACATTTTTAAAATACTGGAAAATCTACTAAATAAATCTAGTAAATCTACAGAGTCAGCCGAAGCCGCAACCGCAGCCGCAGTCGCTTCAGCGCAAATCGCAAATTCAATCGTTTCCAAATAATGCAATTATTTTTATTGCCAGCTATTTTAAGCGTTTATATCGTTAAAAAAAAGTACAAACCTGTTTAAAGCCAAATAAAAAAAATATATTCGCAGCTAAGAAAGAACTCCATCAATCTCAAAGTGCGAAAAAGATTGCGCCTTTGTACGAGAAGTCAACAAAAATTTTGTTAGCATTCCAAATCATAAAATCAAAACAGACGACAAATGCTCATTTGCCTACTTTGGCATAATCAAGCTAAACACCAGCGACAGTTGTTGTAGAAGCCTAAAAGCCCTTCGATACAAATGTAATTATTAAAAAGATAAAAACTATCAATTCTAAAAAAAGTAATAATTTATTTATTGTTGAAGATTTAAACATCAATTGGCGAAAAAAAATGTTTGCATTCAAGCAACAAAAATAACATCATAAAAAATTACAAAATGATTTAGTATCGCGAAATTGTTGTTTAATTTATCCATAAAATTATTTAGATACAATTGATTGTGTTGAATTCGCAAATGTTATTAAACCTTGCCTGGTTGGTATACTATGTATATTAAAATGCACTCACGCCGCTTCGCCGCTTTAATAAAATTGCACCTGTCAGTCGAGCATTGCCGGGCATGACAACTCGCAAATCATGACATGAGTTCAATTTGTGACAATTATTGTTGCAACATTTCAAATCGGAATTTGCATTCGCGAAGTTTTTCTACATATGTGTGTATGAATGTATGTTTGAATGTATGCTTTAATGTATGTATGTATGTATGTTTGAATATATGTATGTATGCATGTATTTTATAATGCAACCGCATCGAGTTGCTATTGAATCATGCCGTTTCGTTGTTGGTTTTGCTAAATATTCATAGTTACATGTACGTATGTATGCTCGTACATAGGTACATTTATAACATTTATAAGTACAATTACTTGTTATTGTTATTGTAATTATTATTATATTTTTTTTTTCATTTCTTATCTCTTCCAGCGAACAATGATTTTGATCATTTTTGTTAACTAATTGCTAAATGTTCGAGTATAGATGATTGGGCGTGTCCTCAAGACTATTACTTGATTAATGCAATCAATTTTGCTAATATGGAAAAGTTTCTTAATAACTAAACTAGACAGAGTAAAATAGTGAATATGCATGAGAATTAAAAACTTTTTAACGTTTAGTAAATAACAATTAATGACTAATACTAATACTAAGAGATTAGATCTAAAGTGGCTTGGGAACAGCTTGTAACTCTAGGCATTTAGAGTAGGTGCAAATGCATATATAACTTAAGAGTAATGAAATTGCAAATGAGTATTCTTTTAACTAGGCATTTAAATCTCTGATGGAATAGAAAACATTCCGTGTTACATGGGCACTTTAATCACAAAGGTCTCTAGCCTAAGAGAATCTCTTTTCAAAAGACATCCATTACAACATTTGAACACACTCCATACGCCACTAGCTCATACAGAAAATAATAGACCATAAATAATTATGGGCATAATTTTTTTAATAAGTCAGAATACAAATTTAGGTCATGCAAGAAATGCACCTTATATGATGTTACCAGTCATTTAATCAGTAGCGCTACAGAACTATTAAGTAGTTAAATTTCCCATGACATTTCTAAATGTTCGAACATAATAAACCTTGTTTAGTCTATCAGTGAGTGAGTTTGTATCATAATCTTAAGTATATATTAATAGTTTATTTAACTCGATTAAACAATTTCTGCAAACTAATGATATTATTTGTTATTAAACTGTAATTTAACTGGTAAATTTTCATATTGTATAGGTAAGTTAAATTTATAAATAATATTAATAAAAAAAATAATAATTTCACCCTAACTCCAATACACTTCAAATATTTCCGAATGTGTGGAATAGAAGCCTAAATAAAAGCTTTCGACCTGTTGGCCATAAACATCCACACAAGTGCATCGCATTATTCGTTTCGCAGGAGACACAAGAGTGACCGACGACCATTCTTCGCACATTGAATACTGCAACAAAATCGCACAACCGCAAGCGTGTCCATTGTTTAAATCAATTGTGACAAACGAAGAAATAACTGGAGCGGCGGTTTCAGGTCTAGATGCACGTGGGTGGCACTAGATACACACACACACACGAACACTCGCACACACATGAATAAACAAGCAACATTCGCAGAGTCGCGCGCGGTGTCAATTAAATTGGTCCGCAACAGGAACTTGTTGCGCGATGCCAAGCTTCAGTCCCGCTGCCACCTTCGCGCTTTTCATGTAAAAATCGTAACGAATTCTCGATTTCTATACACGTCGCAGCGTCCGTCCGCCGGTCATTTTAAAAACGAACAGAGAACAGCGCAGAGACGCTCGGCGAGGTCGTTTGGATGACGCTTACTGAATTTGCTGCATCCACCAGCGGCTTTTCAGCTGTCAGCGGAGTTACCTGCGAAATGTAATAATCGTACTAGGGAAATTAAATAGAGATGACACACGCCTATTTATACTTATATACGAGAATTATGTTTAATTTATTTTATATAAACTTTATCTATATGTATATAAGTGGGTGGACCGATAAGTACTTAGCCTATAAATGAAAAACGAACATTTTGGAAAAGTGGTTGTATATTTATTTATCAACAATAAATAACAATTTATTTTTAAAAACATAATTTGGTCATATTCCTGTGCCACCTCACCCGACTTTACTCTAATATCCTTTTTCATCCAATCATGGCAATTGCCTTCACACAATTCGCACTGTCGCGCCGGCGGGCGTTCAGTCGGTTAGTCACCATTGACGATCGTCCGTCCGTCCGTTTGTCTTTTGTATGTCTGGCCCCTTCGAAATATGTCAACGATAAGCGCTGTTTTTCGCACACACACTTTTCCATTATATTACTTTAAGCGTTTGCCTTAAGTTGGCCCGCGATTGCATTTCGCCGAGTCTGCTTGAGAAGCAAAAGTCCCAACATGCTCCGGTCCTGCCTAACGCCCTGCTTGGGTAAATAATAAATGTGAGGCGTTAAATGCGGCACAAATGAATGAATGAATGAATGAATGAATGAATGAATGCGGCTCATTGCAGTTGTCAACTCTAGAATGTATCTGTGTGTTTCTCTATGAGTGTTTGCGTGTTTGTGTACCTGTGTAAATGTCTATTATGACACTATTTTGCAGAAATGTATAAATTTGCTAAGGACGGAATAAAAAAAAGAACTGTTAAAAATTGATTCTATGATAACAACCACAAATTTTTAAATTTTGTATACAAACTTCAATATTAAAATTTATTTATGTATCAAAAATTAAATAGTTATAGCAATCGTATACAAAGGAAAAGTACATAAGTGGTACTCATATAAACCGTCAGTGCCTTATATACTATATCTCGTATATTTAAAATAAATTATATTGTATCTCGTCTTTTCACCATACACAACATTTACGACGCTAAGGGTGCTTGCAAACTTATCAGGTACATTCAATTATTAAAATTCATAAAAAAAACTTAGACGTTTTAATTGATGAAAAACAATTCAGGCCTTATCAACAAACGTCATGTCATCACAGTCAGTTTGATATTGTGCTTGGCAAAGCGTTATCTTTCTTCTATAATTCTTGAAAATTGAGATTTAAAAAATGAACAGTTTAAAAAAAAACAGCTGATATACTCACTTGCAACTACTCAAGTGCATGTTTACAAGTTTTCGATGATTACGAGTTTATATTAGAAAGACTATTTACTAAAAATGAGATGAGGTGTTCGTTGATTTTAAGAAATGACCTGACTATGAATAAGTCTGAATAAGGATCACTCGATTTCAATCATCGAAATCTTTTTAAAACTATGATAAATCAAATATATATACAAAGATAAAATTACACGTACAAAATCAGTTACTAAGAAATCTTCTATTTTTCCTATGTACTCGTATTAATTTGTTGAAAAGTTTAAGACTTTCAAATATAGAATTGTCGATTTTAGTTTAATACAAATTGGAATGGCTCATATGATTTTCTACAATAATAAAAGTAAATCAATCAATTCATATATACGTATGTATGTATAAGTTTGTATCTCAAAATTAAACATTAAAATTGAAATGAAATTTTACGTTGAGAAAAAGAAATAAAGAAGAAGAAAAAAACACAACCAGAAAAACAAGTTTCAACAAAATGAAATTCACCAAAATGAAGGAATGTCTCATGCGGTTTCATTGCAGCCTCCATCGGTGGTGCCCCCAGCCTCAGTCTCTCGGTAACAGCGCATTGGATCCTAATTCCCAATAACGAATTTACCCAATTTACTCAAATGCTAATTTATGGCCGATTGATCCGCAGGTAGCAAACGCTGCTGCTGCTGCTCCGGCTGCTGCTGCTGTTGCACAGACACGGGAGGTACATCATGCATAATCAAACCAAGCGACGGACGACGGACGACTGCGACTGGGCCGACATGAATGCAGCAGCAGCAGCAAAACCACAACAACAACAACAACGACAGCAGAATCAGCACCAATAACAACAAACATGGAAGCCACATACGAACACTGACACTGACACATATGCGCGATCGCGATCGCCACTCGCACATTTCATGCGGAGGAGAAAATGAGTTAGGAGTCATCAACGAAACGGCATCATAGCGGCTATGGCGATGGCGATGTTATTCATAGCAGGCAGCACCGGCAGCAACATTGGCATCACCAGTTGCTCAGTTGACAGATGAGCAACTGCTGCCACAACGGGCACGAACTCGGATGCGCTGAGCTGATGCCAAGCAAAATTTCGTTCGCTGTGCTGCGCTGTGAAGTGATCGCTCGAATGTTGCAGTGCGGTGCGATGCGATTTAGAAACATGCAGCGTAGGCGCTCACGGTATTTACTGCATTCACTGATAGATGCAGAAGTCAAACTGCAAATGCCTCATTGACTGCTCGCGCGAATTGGATGTGATAAACGCACGCGGTGCTGTTCGCGCATATTTTCCATACACAGAGAAAAAAAAATGTACAAAATTGTTGCACACACAGAAAATTAAACAGTGAGAATTGTTAATGTCGACAGAAAATACGAGAACAGTGACGGTTTAATGCTTTTGTTTTTGTTTTTAAATATTTAAGCTTTGTCTTTGTGTCATTTCAAAAATTTGAATTTTAATTGCATTCTATTTTTTTGTTTATTTTTTGCGTGACCTGTAGATCGAATCTGGAACGTTCCACATCGAAGCATAATTCTCAAATATATGTACTATGCCGCAAAATTTAATTGAAGTTTATTATACACCACTGGGCATATTGAATATAAATATGTATAAGACAAATAGTTAGCGTAACTTCACATTATTCACCGTTCTAGCGTTTCTGAGTTACAGCGGTGGGCGTTAAATTGATCTGGTCACGCTCATTTTTGCTGACCCTATAAACTCAGATACTAAATATCAGATTTTAGCAATATAATCGAACATTTTCATTTAATTTCACAATTGTGGGCGTTACAGATTTTGTATAGCATATTTTTTTCCCGGTACATTCCTAAATGGTTTCATTATAACACATCAAGTTTCTCATTTATGGCATAAAATTGATATGACTTATCTCTAAAATTGGGCGTTAAATTAATCAGACCATGCCCTTTTTTGATGAAGTTTCTGACAGTGCCTATACACATTCATACATATACCAAATAGCAGAAATAGATAGGGATTAGATAAGGGAGATAATCGAATTTAGCCTTAATAATAAAATTTTTTTGCATACAAACTTTCTTCAAAAAAAATTTCATACATATTAGAATGGATCATATTAAAAAATTGTTTACGTAAAAATAGTATGTTACATTGTTAAGTGACTATAACTTTTTGGTTATTAACTTTCGTTAATTATTGGTGTAGCAAAAGAAAAGATCTTATGGTCTAGTTTGATGCATTCTGAAGTTAAATCTTGTTTTATTATTTTGATGTATGAGAAAAAGCAAATCGAGATTCATAAGCAAATAGGTTAGATTGCTGCCAGTAATTATGCATTAATTAAGAACATTAACTATTTATAAAAAATTGAATACTTTTTAATTAATTTAGATACATTTTTCACTATTATTAACCGCCACTGTCCGCAACGCAATGAAGTAATTTCTGCTCATTAAAGTTTTTTGTTGTTTTTTTGCTGTTTGCTGTTGCTGGTTTTCACTTTATACAGCTGCAAAGTGCATCAATATCGGCGCGTTAACCGCCATGTCTACATTCACGCACACACACACATCTACTTGTACACAAACACATATTAACAGAGCATACGTACGTACATACCCTGCAGGGATACCGCGTTCTAGTAACAAAATGTTCTAGTTCTGCACCAGTCCTGTGCTAGTGAAAATTGAACTAGTCGTAAAAGTACTAGAGATATACTAGTAAAAGAGGAACCAAATTGTGCTAATATTAAATAAAATACTTTTTGAATGATTTTATCAAAAAAAAAATTGACAAGCGAACTCAACTCCTAGTTCGCTTGTCAAAACTCGCGTCACAGCGTCTTATTATTATTTTTTTTTAGTTTTTAGTGACTTTAGTATAATTAAGAAAAATTTTGTATGTATTTGAATTGAATTAAATAAATAATTTTGAAAAATTCAATATTTTTTCTAAAATACACTAAAGTCACTATTAGGAAAAAAAAACTAAATCGGTTCCCAGTTTGCTTGTCTATAAGTTAATTTCGGCGTAAATGTTTTGATAATTCTTGTATCGCCATATGATTTTTTAGTGATGTGCAATTATCGATAAAATATAATTTATCGAGAAACAAAAAATGTTAACTTGTAAACAGTGAAAGTTTTGTGATTGTTGTGAAATATATTTAAAATATAAAAATTAATAGCAAAGAGGCTAAATAAAACAAGAAACGGAACTTTATATAGCAAATATAACGAGTGAACTTGTCAGCAAAATAAATGAGGAAGTGGTTCGTCAATTTTCGCCAGAGAAAAAGTGCTAGAAGAAAATTTTGGACCGCCTTGTGCGGCTGCAACAAATTGATCTTCAAAAAGTTTATTAAGAGAATCCCGCAAATCTTTTGAGGAAATACAAATAAACACGCTCGCCTGTGGCCTATATGCGTGGTGCAATATGATATGCACACGCGTCTGGCCCAGTTGCTGGTCATCGCCACCGCAGTTTCACTAAGCCAACATTTCCATGCTGCAGCAAATCGTCACCGTGGGATCGCTAAGGCAGCAGGTAGGAATATTATAATGTAATAAATTAAGGTTACATTTTAAGTTAGCTTAAGTTATTCTGCCACTTCAATTTTGGCGTTACTTGAATGCAGTTAAATTGGTTTCATTTACAGACATAATGAAAAGGGCCAAGTGGCTGGCACCAACTTTAATTTTTTTGACCCTCCCATTGGGAGTGATCTTAACTTACATGTTACTTGCTTTGAACACGGGAAAAACCAACACTTTTGGGTAGTTACATAATATTGATCTGTTTATTTTTTCAATGAATATAATTTGCATTAACAACCGAAAGATTTGCAGATTTACAAAAAAGAAAAATGTTACTTACACAAAAATATGACTCTTCTAATTATGTTATTTTCGAAGAAGTATCTAGCATATAAGTATGTACAAGGTGGCGCAAAATAAGTCATCCGGCCTTCAGAATGTCGGTTGTGGCTCGTGCAGTGTGTGCTGTTGCTCCGTCCTGTTGGAACCACATGTCCACCAGTCCTAATTCGTCCAGTTCGGGCAGAAAAAACTCGGTCAACATTGCCCTATAGCGCGCACCGTCCACTGTTGTCGTTTGACCCGCGGCGTTCGGCCCGATGACTCCTCCAGCGTGAACAGCGCACCACGCAGTCACTTTGAGCGGGTGTAATGGTTTCTCGTGCATCACTCGCGGATTTTCGGTTCCCCAGAAGCGATAATTTTGCTTGTTCACGTACCCGCTGAGGTGAAAATGAGCATCATCGCTCATTATGATTTATGCCAACACCACAGACGAATTGTTACGCAAAAAAATAGACACAATTATTCCGCGTTCTTGGGGAGTGTATCGCTCCATGGCTTATTCACTTGTATTCTGTATCTGTCTAGTCCACAAATGTCAATAGGGTGATTTCTGTTGCGCCACCCTGTATTTATTCGTTTTTTTTTTAACTACACATTTAATTGCCAAATTAGTTATTAAGTTCAAACGGAATTTAAATTGTTTTTGAATAATGTACGAATTTAAAATGTTTATGTTTAAATAATCAATAAAACTATTTTAAATCATTCTGCAGTAATTATTGTTAAATTTATTAATCAGGAATTTTTTGCGAATTTTAAACTGAAGTTACAATCTAATGATTTTTGTACCAATTTTGAACTAGAGACTTTATGTCTAGTTACAAACTAGTTCTATTTGTGCCAATTTTGAACTAGTTGCTTATAGTCCACTAACGTTCTAGTTCGAATCCAGTTAAATTTGATCTAGTTCATAACTAGCGAAAAAGGGATGCAGAGCAGACTAATTGCCACCTCGTAGGACATCGCAATGTTAAATTCGCCAGTTGTTTCAATGGGAAAGAGATACAACGCGTACCAGGGGTGGTGAAAAAGAAACTAATGTTTCGCTAGTTCAGAACTAGTATTTTCCCCTGCAGGGTATTTATGTGAGTCAATAAATCGACAATCAAGCAATCATACACAATTTATTTCCCGTCATAATTATCGAGCAGCAAGCAACAGCAGTGGCCAAGCCAAGTCCAACACTCTGCGTTGCGCGTCTGTTGATGCCCCTGGCGGATGTCGACAACGACGGCAACGACGACGACGACGACTTCGACGATGATGTTGATTATTGTGAAATGAAACGATGACTTGGATCAGCAGCGGCGGCAGCAGTCGCGCAACAACGCCGATTCTGACGGCGTCCGCCATTAATTCCGCCATATTAAGTCGCACAACTTCGTCGTCGCGGCGGCACAAAGTACGTCTGTTAATTTCAATGGCTGTAATAAGAATATTTTCAAAGATCTGAAAAAATCAGAAAAATTTCAACAAATTTAATTTGGTATGAAATGGATTTGAATCCGTGAAGTACAAATTGATTTGAATCCATAAAATATTATTAATTATTGATTTAAAAACTTTTTATTAAAAGTTTCTTATGCTTAAGTGTAGCTTTGAGAATATAAATCTTGTTTAGATACATTTTGGATCAATTTACGTATCAACTAAAAGTACTGTGCAGGCGAATAAAACATTTATTCGATTCAATCTCCCGCGTTTCGTTTGATTTGTAGTTTTTGAATTCGTTTTGTTTTTGTATTTTTTTAATTCGACTGCATTTTAACTCTTTCCAACACACACACACACACGCACACACACAATTAAATACATCTGCATTTATGTATCTAAATTGAGCGCAAAATATCTTGAAAATTATTTCATTTCCACGTTTTTTATCAATTTTATTATCACATCGTTCGCTTGTGAAGTTCCTTGGCTCAGCCGGGCATCTGCATTTTATTTCCATTTTAATTTGTTGTTGTTGTTGTTGTTATTCGAAATTCGTTACGTTTCGATTTGACTTGACTTGACAACTCTTCTATATCATCAGTCTCCTCCTTCGCTTCTTCGTCTGCGTCTGTATTTTAATCGATTTTTATATGCTCGCGTATGCAGCGCTTGCTCCCCGCTACCCCGTTACCCCTTGAAGCGTTTTTGTTAATGTTTTTTTTTCTTTTTTCGTTTGTTTTGTGGTCGTTTAATTTGCATTTTCTTATGTTGTTGATTTTCGCCTAGATTGACGCTTCAGTCGTCGACGTTGTTGTTGTCTTTGTTGTAATCGTTTCAGTGAATTTGTCATGGACTTCAGAAAATGGTCAATAAAATCGATTGATTTATGCAGTCAAAGGCGATTAAAATGGAAACCTTTGAATGCATTTGGCGTCTCGGACTTAAGTGATTCTAAGCTGATGACGAAGCTGTGCCCAATGGCGTTGCATGCCGAAGCGAAAACTACGCTGCGCTTCAAAATTGGTTCGTTTGATTAAAAAGGCATTCGTTAGCTTTAAAATCAAATCGCTTCTCAACAACTAACTCGATCTAGTTGTGGTGTCTAAACGAAAAGAAACTATTCATCAACGTTTGAGCTGAATTTCTTTAGACATTCGACCCAGGCGCTTCGGATTTTGATAGAATTTGGTGCAATCATAATCATAATTATTTAATTTAAAAAAAGAAACTCAAAATACTAAATTTCACTTAACAGAAAGTAATGCAGTATGCTAATCGTTGTTTGAACTAACAACATGTCTTTAAGGCTAGAATTAATCTCTAACAACTAGTGTAGACACTGAAATGAACCGGACGAAGAAGAAACTCTTGAAAGTATATATACTTTGCCAAGGACCAGCGCTAGCCAAATCCAAAATGAGTATTCTTGAACAAGCTTTTTTCATATCTCTAACGATTTATCTGGAATAAATATCTCCAAACTCAAAGACTTCGCATTAAGGACCGAAACTTTCGTGATGGACCATTATCACGAAGTAAGGTCAACGCTTTTCTCCATTTAAAGGGAGCATGTGGTATCGACATAGTTTAGTCTATGTGAGGCATTTGCCGCCACTCTAACCTAAATGTAGTTATTAACCTCTCAACATTTGAATCACAAAAAATCGCAGAGATGAATGGAATTCAGAATTCCCTAACTCGTTTCATACCTATCGTCTAAAATTGATAGTACTGATATTGCTAAGAAAATATCAAGAACTATATTATAATGGGTACTTAAAATTTCGATTAAATCTAAATCAATAAACTTTTCCGATAATGGGTAATTCCAAATTGTTTTTTTTATTATATTTTGAAAGCCTAATTAAATTTTATATAAAATCAACAAAAAAAGAATGACGTTATTTTGCCATATCAAAGACACATGCAAACGGTTCATTATCGGAGAAATGATTCCTGCAAATTGTATCAAAGTTTTAAGTATCCGTAATATAATAAAAAAACTAATCTAACTAACTAGAACTAAGAAAAATAGTTAATTTGTTTTTCGTGAAGTCAAAATTAAATAAATTAAAGTGTTTTATAATAATGCATTTCGTAGATATCTTGTGAATTATTCATATACTGGATTATTATTAAAAACGTTAAAGTATCTTAAAGATGCAGTATGTTTGAATAATCATATTGGCAACAAATGTGATTAAAATCTTAAATGGTCAATTTTAATTTGAAGTGATTTGAAATAGTACTTTGGCATAAGAACAAATTTTAAATTATTAAAAAAATAAGTATAATAAAACATCGAAAGAGTATAATTCTTCAATGTGGAATTTCGAATATAGAACATAAAAACAATTCAATGAATTAATCGAAATATATATATATATATATGTAAGTATATATATTTATTCCTTGGAACATCACAAAAATTTTATACAGACCAAATACAAATAAATAAAGATATAAATCGAAATATAAGGCAACATTTAACTTATATTTTTAATATTGGTTTACATTTAAGTTGATTACGTTTCAAAGATAATATTTACGATATATGAAGTGTACATATTTCATGTCAATAGCGAAAAAAACTAACCCTTTCGATTGAGCTCTGATAAAAATATAATAGAAACAAAAGAACTAAACGAAACCTATTGAAGGCAACTAATCAAATGTTTGACAATAAAATCCACTGCTCAGTGGTGCGGGATATTCTTCAAAATGATAGAAAAGCGAAACGCGAACATGGCGGCTGCTCACCAAACTACAATAATACAATAAAATGCCTTTATTTCGAAAATTAACGCAATGGCAAGAAATGCCTTAGCCCTGGTAAATATACACACAGGCACACACACACAAGCAGACATGCATATGAAACACTAACACACGTAATAAAACAATGTCACGCAATTTAAAAATGTCAAAAATTGAGTGATTTACAAGCAGCAGAAGGACGGATACGTTTCACCCATATGCAGGCATTTTCATTTTCATTTTCGGCTCGACTTGGCTTGGCTTGGCTTGGCTCGGTTGATTTCCAGCAAGGAGTTCATAATTTTGTTGTTTTTTTTTCTATTTTTTGGTAATAATTTATATTTTTTCTTCTATTTTTGTGTTCTTCTTATATCTTGTTGGTTCTTGTTCTATGTTGTTCTATATAGATTAGAGTGGTTGCAACAGTTGATTTTTTAAGTTTTTTAATTGCTACGAGCAAATCACAAGGAGCGAATATTTAATAGATTAGTGATTCAATATTTTGAACTTTTTTGGATGATAAAAACATATCGAGAATATCGCAATATCTTATTATCAATAATTGTATGTAGAAAAATAATACGTACAAATCTTCTTGTAGCAAAAAGTTTATAATGTAGTGGAATTTTAAGTTGTAAGAATTTATTTCTCGTGATTTTGAGTCGATACAAAATGATGAAGTGAGGAAAATATTTTTCCAAATTTTATATATGTGATTATAGGACAAAATAATTTAATAAGACGAATTAATTCAATGAGATCAAGTAGTTTCAATAGTAAGTAACTTTAAAACAACATCCCCCTTCATCACATAAATGAAGATCATTTCTAAGTTGTAGAAATTTGATGGAATCCAATGCTTCCGTAAATATATCAGCAAGTTGAGAGCCAATCTAGATATATTCAAGTTTTACAAATGTTTTCGAAATATGATCGCGAATGGAATGAAATGAATGAAAAATCAATATACATTCTTCGCTATACCAAGGCTTTCAAACTAAATTAATTGAAATCAAAACCTAGAAATCGATTAACAGATTATCAGGTGAGAACTAACCACCTCAGGCTAAACTCTATTATACATAGATACTAAAATACGAACAATTTTTAGTAAAAACTATTACCCTAAAAGTGATATCTTGTTGTTTAAATTTGATTAAAATATTTTTTAGAATATGTAATTTTTATTTCTACGCTGTCTCTTT
The DNA here is from genome assembly GCA_949127995.1 of Suillia variegata. Classification (NCBI taxonomy): domain Eukaryota; kingdom Metazoa; phylum Arthropoda; class Insecta; order Diptera; family Heleomyzidae; genus Suillia; species Suillia variegata. Next base: position 20,207,943 of record OX421844.1, read on the forward strand.
TTAGCAGCGTTTAAAAATGTGATAGGGAATTAATTTGATAGTTCGGTAGCGCTACCGGATAAATAACTAGTAATATATCAGTTATATTCCGAAAAACCGAAAAACTACGTAGTTTAAAATTTTGAAAGATCTTTAGATAAATTCGTGACTGACTTTTTTGTTTTATAAATCTTTAATCGCTCTTAAATTAAAATACTGCAAAAATTGCAAATACTTTCAATCCAAAACAAATAAATACTAACATATATTAAAGCCTTGTTAAGCTAAAAAACTAGAAGATTTTATAATGTAGATTTAAATTTATAATTATGTACAGACATACAACCGGTTTTTTCTTTAGCTTGATTTCATTTTTTGACCACAGTGTTTTTTAAACGATTAAATGACAAATGCAAAGACAGTTCATAATTTTTATGAAGAAGTGCACATTTTAAAAAAGAGCGAAGCCAGTCTAATGCGATGGTGATGTATGTTGTACAGATCATCAAAAGCACAAAACTGTCACAAGAAGTAAAAGTCGAACAACAACAAAAAAAAAAAACAATGAAAATAAGAAAAGAAAAGGCACAGCATATTCAAAATTAGTTGAAACAGTGACACACCCCGCGTCACGTTTTGTTACGTCGCACTGCGCTACGCCGGTCAAATATGCTGGTGGCACAAATTAGGCAACACTGAAACAAAAGAAGGAAGTGAAAGGACGCGCCGTTTGACTAGAACTATGACAAAACACGGCGTAACGCGCAGTCGCACACAGTTTGACATCGCTCTGCTTCGTCGTCTTCTTCAACTGTTTTTGGCAGTTGCCTTGAATGCAAAAAATCACCAACAAGAACGACAACAACAACCAGAACAAGGAAAATGTCATCGTCGAGAAATCTTGACGAACACTTTCCCAAAAGACCAGACAACAACAGCAGGAGCAGCAGCAGCAGGATGCTCATAAATAACATCGAGGATCGCTTGGATTTTAATTTGGCAGAACGAAACAACGTGCAGGCATCCAACGGATACACTTTTCGACTGCAATCGACCGACCGACCATTCATCGAAGAATATTTCAGTCGCCATGTGGAAATATGAAAATTATGATGATTTACACAAAAATTATTGAAAAAGAAAAACCTCGAAAAAAATCCAAAAAAAAAAAGAAAATCTGTTGAAACATTTTATGTGCTCTGGTGTCGCTTTGGAAATCTATCAGATTTATGGCATTTCGTTCGCTGGTACAGCCATTATTGAGCGTTTTGGCTTCGATTGTGTTTTAATGCAGCGCAACGGCCTTTTCTTTTATCTTTCCATCTTTCCATCTTTCTATCCTCACTTGACGACGTTCTTAAGAAGTATTTAGAAAGCATTTTCTTCTTGCTCAGTTTTAATAATTTTATGATGCACATTTCCGGAGCTGCAGCTTCTCACTCGCTCAGTCGATTGCTGTAGTGTTCCATATAATTACAGAGTGACTGCTTTTCTTCGACTTGACTGAGCTGAGATTTATGCGTTTTCCCCGATTATTTTTTTTCATATTTTTGATAACTTGAATCAGAATCAGAATTTATTAGAAATAATGGTTTTCTTTTTGTTGTATCGAATCGAATTTTGTTCCCACATTTGAAAGTGAATTTTAATTTCATTTGTGAATTTACTAATTTCTTGTAATTATAAAATATATCTCATAAATTGATTCACTGAGTTAGGGGATATCAGCGGCTTTTTTAACTGAATTTCGATATGGTTATTTTAGTAATAAATTTTTGCCTACACACAAAATTTGTAAATTTTTGAAAGGAAACAAATTTTTGTTCGTACCTCGTTTAATACTACAAAATATTCGTTATTCAAAAATTCGGTTTTAAATGTAACATTCGAATTTTGAATAAAATGTCATTGGTCAGTTTGGAAGTTGGTGGCAAATCAGTTCCTTTTTAGGCTTTGTTCATTAGAGCAGCTTGACAAAAGTTTGTAGAAACTACCGCCTAATTGAAGGCTTATATGGAGAACACCTTCTATGCAAGTGCATGGCTCTGTGTAGAAGGAGTTTACAAATTCTTGGTTCCGGCTTTCTCGACAACTTAACTGAAGTAGTAGATATTAAACTGACGAAAGTAGTTAGTTTTATTAAGGCCACAGGATGGTTTAAAGAGAATCCAGAGGAGGAGTAAGGTGCAGTTTAGTTCCGGTGGTATCACAATGGGCCTTCAACAAGCCTAGGTGTGTCTTTTAGACAACCACTCTACCTACCTACCTACCTAGGATTGTTAAAAAGTTATTATTGTACAACCAATATAGAAAAGTCATTTAATGTAGGATCAACGACTTCTTGAATTTAGATTATGTCAAATCAATGGAATGGAATGGAAATGATAGAATATCCAGAAATTTCTCCCATACTTCTAAAGAAATGATTTCGCCGTAAGATTAGATATCCAATAATAGTTCATTAGCTTGAGACAACATATAAAGCTTACTTTCGTTAATTAATAAAAATATAATAAAAACTATTATTATTGTATTCTCTTGTATTGCCTTGTATGAAAAGGAGCTCATCATTTCATATAATTTTATACGCCTTACATGTGTATAGGAAAATCAAGCAATTTCGCTTTGAATGAAATGAAACATTCACACGCGCATAATTCAATTTGGCTCAAACAAAAACGCATTTAATTTTATTTATTATCACTTCTATCGTTTATCCTTGAAAAACCTGAAATAATGTGTAACACATCCAGATTCACCAACACACAAACAAATCTTGCAGATACTTTCACTCAAACGTGGAAAATTATTTGACGGGTTTTTATCGCTTTTAGAGTGACGCAAGGTTAAGAGGGTAGAATTTATAAGAAAAATAAATAAATAAAAAAGAACGACAGAAAAAAAAGAAAATGTCACATTAAGCGAAATGAAATTTTCAAAAGAAATGTCAAACCAGCAGAAAAACAGATGAAAACAACGGACGAACGGACGGACGGACGCAAACATACAGACGAAAAGACGAATTGAAGAGTGTCGCACATGCTGCGATGCGAAATATGTGCATGGGCGTATATAAGGAAATATTTTCCACTACAAAAATTAAAAATGTTAAACAACTTTTGGCACAAAAACAAAATCATTAAAAAATATTAACATTTTAAAATATTTCTTTATTTCCTTAAAATTTTCTTTACAACAAAAAGTATCAAGCTCAATATTTTGTAGGTTCGCTTGAGTGTACGCTCATGCACACTCACACAATTACGCATACTGTCTTACATGACAAATCAAACACACGCACACGTATGTACATAAACACACACACGCACGCAACTTCAAACGCAATTTTATTCCCGGCTTTCAACTTTCGAATGATGCGGCGAGGCGATAAATCAAGGATAATCTACTTTTCAGGATCATAATTTCTGTGTGAATTGACAGGCTGAGCAGACAAAAAGAAAGCAAAGTGACAGATTTATGTGCGCACGCAACGCAACGCATAAAGCACACATCGCACACATCGCACACACATCACAGATTCGGACAGATACTTACACGCATTTGGATGCATCACTAAGATACATTTGAGATACATAACCACCGACATTCGACATCGACTTCGACTCGCACAAGTTTAACCGGATATCAATTTCACATAAAAATTGTGAAATCACCAACAGAAAAAAAGCATCAACTCACAATCAGAGTGGATGAAGGAGGGGAGTAACCCTTATTTGACACGTTAAATGTCATTCGATTCGAAATTTCAGCCAGCAGCAGCAGCAGCCATCTTGGATTTTATCTTTAGCGCACGCATACTAAAGTTGGGCACTTTGTTGTATCTGAGCTGAGCGTTTGTTGCTATTAGAAATTTATGAGATGAGACCAAATGAGACGCACGTTCGCCGTCCGGTGTCCGTTTAAGTTCGTTTATTGAAGACATTAAATCATTCTGTCAATCCCCGTAATGTCATTTCGCTTCTTCTTCTTCTGTTTTTTTTTCTTCTTGTATTATTTTTCGTTTGTCGTTATCTTTTAAGTGACTCAAACGTCTCCAGATTAGTAAAATTGTTTTTCGATTTTATCCGGACTATTTCGCGCTATTCAAAATGTTAGACACAAGTAAAGGAAATTTTGAAATTTAGATATTTGGCAGTTAGTTTCTGAACATAGCAAGGAAGATATAAATTTAAACTATAAAATGAAATAACAAAATTGAGATGGCATAACTTTTTTTAAAACGGTATTTAGTTTCACTATTGGATATAAAATTAAAATTTTTGAAATTTGATAATCCCATATCTTCTAAAAAAAAAGATAATATCCAAAAGATGGAATTTAAGTTAAACTTAAGTTAGAACTTTCATTGATGGTCTAGCAGAAACTCACTAACTAATTCAATTTTGCTTAATGAAATTGTAACCAATCTATTTTTTATTTTCAAAATACAAAACTACTTTTAATTGGAATACGTTTTACAAGTAAAAGATCGCTTATGACAATTTCATACTAAAGATATTTCAAAGTATTTATCGAACGTTTTAAGAACAAGAAAAGTGATTCATACACAATTGTTTGTCTGTAGCTCTGTCTTTTGCAATGCTTAGTTAAGTTAGAAAAAGTTGCGCTAATAACAACTCTGAGAAAACTTAAAAAAAATATATTGTTAATACTTGCCAACATGTTTGATCACAAAGGAAGCTCGTATGATCACATATGATTAAGATAAGGCGAAACTGTTCCACGGTGTACCAAAGCGAATCTTACGTAAGAAATTATTGAGAGAAAAAAAATCGTTTAGGCGATCAAAAACAATACAAATTTTCGTATTCATTTCGGATCGAAAACGGAACAAAAATGTAAATTGATGGAAGAGTCGCAAATTACGCTCGTCCAATAATTATCAAGTTGAGAGTTGTATATTAACATGGTTGGAGTAATATTCGGACTCGTATACAGATACTGCAAAAAAAAATTTCATGTATTCAAATTAAAGAATTAATAAGTCAGCCAAATCGGAATGAATTCTGAAAATATAAAGCTCACTTAAAACTGAATTGATTACAGTTTATTCATAATTACTTATCCATATACGAGGATGGTCCGATAAGTATTTAGCCACACCAATTGGAGGCCTACTTTGCGGACCTCTAGAAAACACATTTTTTAAAATGGGTTAAACAAGTTGGAGTATCGCATCGTGAAGTGTGTCGATAAAAAAGGAGACCAAAAAACACTTTTCCAAAATGTTCGTTTTTCTTTACGAACACCCTCGACACCGGTTAGCAAGATAAACGCTAAAACGCCTTTCAAAATGAAAATATGTAAAAACATTTTAAATAATTCTTATATTTTTCGATCCAACTCCGGCACTTCTAATTAACAAATTATATATCGTTTAATGCAGCAAAATGTCTTATCTTCAATGACATTAAATGCTCATCGGATTTATACAATCTATATAAATAAAGTAACGGGCAAGTATGTGCTGCAACCTGTCAACAATTCGTTTATGGGTCCGAAGTCCACATTTCGAGGGTTAATTAAAAATTCTGAGTGTGAAGTTTTTCTCTACTTAACTAGACCTATAGCACAACTTGAGCTATATATTTCTTGTCGAAAGTATTGTATATTTTCACTGTCACAGAGTGTAATCTTCCAATCACTGGCTTTATTTGAAAATTTCTTTATCAATGTCAAACTTCTGTCTTCTTTTTAAATCTAAAAAACAAACATTTCAATGTTATTTAAATTCTGTAAAACAGATTTTTTAAATATAACAATTCGAATCTTTTAAAGACCTTTTATAAACTAAATACGAAATTGAGAAATAAATTTTTTAATTCCTAAAACGAATTAAATTAAGTACTTATGTACATTTAAATAGATGCATATAAATAAAAGGTCTCTCGAAATGTGCAGAGAGAGAGAGAGAGAATGAGAGGCAAACACTACAATAGCTCTTAGCACTACGACCACCACCATCACCATCACCACCATCCTAATGTCGCATTTTCCAACATGGCTGCCGCGACTGTCAGTCACCAAACGGCAAATGTCACGATGACAGACGAAGCAGAACGAAGCAGCGCATGAGTCGTCCTTTTTGAACTTCTAATTTCGTTTGGTTTGGTTTCGTTTGGTTTCTTGGCGTCTGCTTGTGCGACGACGACCCTCATTTTGGAACCCAAATGCGCCCATAATTCTTTTTATTTTGTGACACGAATAAATCACTCAATTGTACTAAATTAAACGATAGCATACGAAAGGACAAACGGGCAAACGGGCAGAGCAAACGCAGCGACAAAGCGAAATGAAAGAAACCAGTCGTCGACGTCGTCGTCGCCGTTCGTCGTTCTCGTCGTTAGCTGAATAAAATAATTCTGATTCGTGCAGAGGAATAAATCATCAGATTGGACACAGATATCATAAAAATAATATCCTGTTTTTCGTCCTTTCGCTCACATTCGCTGCCACTGGTGCACAGTACTTTTGACTTCAGTTGCACCGAAATTAATCAATTTAAAAGTTTTGTAACTTGAAAATTAACATTGAACTCTTTTGAAAGTATATTTGGGGTAAATATTTTTACTTTATAAGTTTGTTTGATATTATTTTAAATCGATGTATGAAAAATCTATTAAAAATATAAAAATTAAAGTTTTTAATTAATAATTTTCAACAGTAGAAAATAAGTATTGGCTTCAGCTAATATTTTCTGATTATTTTAAAGTTAAGCAAAAAATGAAAGTAAACAAATTAATATAAAGAGAAAATTCTTTGCCTAACCGAAGCTTAAATACCCAACGCAATTTAGACACCAAGAATGTGCTTTTTGTAGCACATATGTGCTATATGGTTCTATCATAAGTAGGCGTTGCTAATATCCGATCACGGCCATTATTTGTGAGTAGTTTTGTGTTACTACTTGAGCGTTAGATATTGAATTTAAACGGGCTGTCTGCACGAAAATTGGCAATAAGAATAGAAGTTCACATACCAAAATTTCAACTCGATATCTTTTAAACTACGACTGTAATTGGTATAACAATCAGACAGCCGGACATTATCAAAATGACTTAAAATTCGGCGCTGATTATTTATTTACATACATATATGTATTGTCATACCCACCACTCCTCTTTATGAGCGTTACAAATGGAAGACAAAATTAAATACATCCTGTGTCCCCGGGTATAATAGAAACAGCTGATATACTAGATGTGAGTTTATAAGATTTGTTAGATATTTGTGTTCCATCAGAATTACAATTATACTAAATCAGAGTTATTTCTAATATATTAAAATTTTCTTATCAATGTCAAAGTGGATGGCAATGGGATCAATGAATTTTATTGCAAGAAATTTGGTAAGTACAAAATGTTTTACAACTATTTTTCTACTCAAAAATTGAAAACGCTTATTTTCATATATGAGAATAACATTAAATGGAAGTTGTTGCTCACTCATATTGCAAATTCCAGCCGATCAATTTTTGTCAACGCAATGAAGTACTGTGTTGATGATGATTTGGTGGTGGCGTTCCATTCGCCGTTTGGTCGACACTCATTTTGTAGAGTTTTTTTTAAACGGCGTAAATGAGCATTTGGTAAATACACACACATACAGACAAACACACCTATACAGCAAATAAGACTCGAAATGGCAAGGACGAGCGCCAGGACGAATACGAATACATTACATTAAAATATAATAACCATCACATGGCATAATTTGATTTGTGATTTTTGATAGGAAAATGAATTATTTGCAGTGTGGAAAAATGGCAAAACCCATTTCTACAATGGTGCGTCGTCTATGATGACAGCAGCAGCGGCATTTGCAGCGACTGCGACAGCGACAGCGACAGCGAGAGTGGTTGTGGCAGTCAGCAAACACCAAAGCCGACCCGACTGACTGACTGACTGTGTGGCATGGTATGGTGTGGTGTGGTATGGTAAAAGTGGCAGCAAATGCGTTGCGATGCAACCCTTAACGCGCATAAATTATTTTTATTACCTGTCAGGGGTATTTTTTGATATATTTTAATTGCATATCGCCACTATTTACAGTGACAGCAGATTGAAGATATTTATTAATATTAGATGCGCCACATTATATAAATTCTTGTTTATTGCGTCATTTTTATTGGATTTTAGGATTTAAATAAGCTACACTCGTTCACCATTTTGTCCATTTATGCTAATGGAATATTACAATTTTCCACTTAGAATTTACAAATTAGAAGAAAACACTCTAATAAGTTTTACATATGTACACCGGTACTAATTACACCCTGCCACAGTCAAAAATTACTTTGAAAATGATAAAGTTCAGGTTGAGTACAACACGAAATCATGTTTGTAACTGTTTGTATGCCTCCAAAATCGGAATACATACATAGAAGGCACTTGTACATATGTACACTAAAAAGGATTTTAAGGGTTATTACCGATCTGTTCAGATTAGAGTACAAACATATTTTTTGCTTCCAAATTGTCGAACTGTTCTAAAAAAGAGAGTTCAACAGATATTGTACATTTGCAAAATCTGATCAAAATTATTCATTAATTATTATTTTGTTCATTAGTATCGAAGTCCGAATTAAACATCAAAATTAACAGCAGTATTTATGAAAAAAAGTTTATGTTTTGTTGGACGATATGTTTAGCTTTTGTATCTTTAGGATACAAACTCTTTTGTTTGGTTCTATAAAAGATAGGTTTCTTTCCATTTCTTTTTTATTATTATTAACATTACAAAACAAGCAATTCGAAAAAGATTTCATTAGCGAATCACATTTTAATCGGAAATGACAGTCAGGGCTGTATCTAGGGAAGACAGAAGGGGGCAATTGCGCCGGGCGACATATTTTTTGGGGGCGGCATGTGAGTGAAGTGAGTACCTTTGTTTTTTTTTTTTTGCTCCTTCATATACTTTTCACAATGAAGTAAGTAGTGTGAAATATTGTGAGGACCCTTTTTTTATTTGCTTCTTCATGTGCTTTCATCAATAAAGTAAAATATTTTCTAAAAAATATTCAAAACTAAATCTGACTAAATATTAATAATATTTCAATAACAAATTTAATATATAATCTTTTCTTCCAAGTTTAAAATATATTAAGGGCGACAATATCCAGTCTTTCCCCGAACGACTTAATTCCTACTTACGGCTCTGATGACCGTCACATATGAATCGGTTACGAAATCGTGACCGGAATGAAGTCCACATTTGTTAAAGAATTCGTATGCATCTTATATTTACATTTCGGAAATGAATCGCTTTTATGGTTCTTTAGAGAAAGTTCTTTAGCGATAATCGAACCGCTCACGAATCACCCATCGCCGTATGACTTGTCTGGAAAAACTATTTTGAACAAAATTTGACTATGAATAAAAAGAAGTAAAAGTTTAAACACAAATGAGAATAATCGGTTTCCGATTTTCCGCTCGATTAGTAGAACAATGTAATTTTTGCAAAGTTTTGATTTCTTTGGTTTTTTCTGAGTAAAAATATTTATAATTTTATGAACTAATTTTGATTTTAAAACTTTATTGTAATTTTTAATCTTTAACTATTTTTCAAATAAAATCATGAACTTTCTAAAGCAATAATCTCGTAATAACTGAATTAAATATGTCGATCTATATTCCATTATGTTTAGCATTGTTATTGAGGCGCAAAATTCTGAAATGTGTCATTCTTTTAGAAAATCATTTAGAGAAGGATTTTTATCTTTAACTATTTCTTTAAATATATATCAATAATGAGTTTTGTTTGTATGGAAAATATTTTTGAGACGACTACTTTTTTGGGCCTTAAGAAAATACAAAGCAATAAAAGGTAAAACTGATTTTTCGTATCAACATCAGATAGATCATGCCTCTCTAAAAGCAAAACAAATACCATATGAAACAAAACAAAAATTCTAACTTTCCATTGAACTTTTAGTGTTAGTTACAAACTATTTGAAAAAAAGTGAAGTAAGCATGTTTTGTCGAGCAACTACTCAAATGCAAAAATAACCGAAATGATAAAAAAATAAAATAAAATTGCAATCGAAATTGAAGCAGGTCTTCGGAAGCAGACGAACAATCGAACTAGATGGATGCAGGCATGCCACATAGTAGCAAGGCGCATTCACCAAAAGGAGCCACTTAAGCGAAAAGTCATTTGGACAAGTATCTACGTGAGCAGCAGCAGCAACAACAGCGGCAGCAACAACAATCACAACTGAACCCAACAATGGCCACATGCAACAATCCACAAGATACAAACAAATAAACAAAGTGAAAAAACAAAAAAAAAACGAGAGCGAGTAAAAAGAAGGCAGACCAAAGCTCAAAGCCAACGAACGAAACGAAACGAATCGCTCGCATCGAATCGCATCGAATTGAATCGAGCGAGCGAGTTGAAAGCGTTCAAAGTCAGAAACACAGTAACTCCATGAATTTTGATGGACAGAACAATGGCAAAAGGGGTGGAATAAACTAGCAGCAGCAGCAACGGCAACAGCAACGGCAACGGCAGCAACAACATCAACATCAACAACAACAACAACATCAACTACAACAGCAACAAAACGAATGCGATGGATCAGAGCGATACGATACGAAACGATATTTGAAATTCGATTTGCATTTACGACCTGCAAACAGTGTGGCCAGATGGTTTGAAGAACTGCTGACAATTTTGAAAATTTTCGTAGTCCGCTTTAGAGAACGCTCACGAATTTAGAAACTTTAGTTTTTAAGAACAAGAACTACAAAAATAAAATTGTATCCAAATACACAAAAAAGTTTTAATAATCCTTTCGCTTGATAAATTAAATCAATAAATCTGGTAACACTTACGAACAAAGAGCAGAAAATAAGCAACAAAAAAAAGAAAATCGACAACCTTACATAAACGAAACGAAGACTGACATAAAAATTGATGGATTCTTCTTCTTCGTCTTTATGTTCCTGCTTCTTCATCTTCAGACTTGTGTAGTTCGTTTCGGTATATGCTTGTTGTTGTTGTTGTCGTTGTTTATCAGCATTTGTATATGTTTGTGTGCGTGTGTGTGTGTCTGCTGTAGTCCACACTCTATTTCGCTTATTCGCTACGCTCTCGACTGTCTGTCGGCGTCCGTCCGGCCAGTGCTGCATTGAGCTGTCACGGCATGTCTCGACGACGTCGACAACGACTACGACGGTTCGTGATGATGGAATCGCATTCGCATGCCCAGACCCGTATGGATTCAGCCAATCAGGCTGCGCTTACTTGAGGCAGTAAAAGGATTTTACGTACGCTTTGATGGCTTCGTTCAAAATGGACGACATCTCACTTGGCGGAGCAGAGCAGAGCAGAGCAGAGCAGAGCAGAGCAGAGCAGAGCAGAGCGTACTTATGGATACCCATCACATACACAAAAACATTTTCCGGCACAGCAACAAAACGAAACAAGCAAGTTTCTAAACGAATACGCTCAACCTGTTTGAGCGTAACGCTTACTAATCGCCGCGCACCACTTGAGAGACCAGCTTAATTAAGATGCTTGAGCATTCAATTTATTATTATAAAATTAAGCAAATAAGTAAGTAGATGCATATGTATGAGAATATGTGAGTCAATGAAAAATTAATTGAAGATTTTCATTTGGCTAGACTGGTACTTTAATTTGTTCTACATACATATATACGGATACTTTTCAGAATCACTCCTCGTATCCTTGTCTTTCGCGGTTCGTAGAGCATATGTATCTGTCGCTAGTCGTTATCTTATCTTTAATTTTCTGACTTTATCTAATTACAATATAATCGCTTGCCCGCCTTTATTCTTTTAAAACAGTTTTTTTAATATACCCTTTAGATACAGATACATTTTAAAGTTATCTCAGATTTTCTTTATATCTTCCCCACCTACTTTAAATATGAACAACAAAATGCCAAAATTATCGAATCCATTGAAACTTTCGTGTTGGGTATAAAAATGCAACCGCATAACAAGATTGATATTTTTTAAGAAGACATCTCAAGAGCGCGCGGCATCCATACCATGCCTTTTTTTTCTCCTGCTTTAACTTGATAGATACTTTGTATTTTAATTAGGCATTTTCACGAGCAATTAATCTTTGCCGTTTAATCGGTCTCGGTCTCGGTCTGGAGTGGCACTTGAATTCTGCTGCTGCTGCTTTTTGAGAAATTTCTCACTGCTATCTTGAGCTCCTTTGCTCGTGCAGAGCAGGTATCAGGTCTGCTCAACATTGAAAGGCATCGTTGAACCGCCGCGATCATTTTTTTTATACGTCGTTCATCGTCGACGCCGTCACCGCCGCCGCCGCCGCATCTCTGACATTTCTATTATTTAGGCTCAAAACTAGTGATGGTCCTTTTCCGCTTTTTGTATGTATGTATGTATGTATGTATGTATGTATGTATGTATGTATGTATGTATGTATGTATGTATGCATATGTATGTTAGCTACACATGTGCTTCTTAGATACAATAGCAGCTATAGTCCGTATCTATGAGTGCATTCCATTCGCTGACTCTGACTCTGACGCTGGCAACTGACGCGAGATTAATGCGCCAATTGTTCCTTCATCAGTTGTACGGATAAATGTTCGTTGTCATGTGTGTAAGATTGTGTGTGGCGTGTATTTGTTGTTTTTTTTTTCGTTTTTTTTTTTTGTTAAATGAAAGATTTTGATAATCTTGTAATGCAATTACAAGTTGAAAAATTATGCTCGACAGTTTCGTATTTGTCATGGCATTTATCAAAGTCGGATCGTGCTGCTGCAAGTGTATTTTTTATTTTGGATTTGTATTTTGCCTCATTGTTATTAGTTCAGGTAGTTTGGACACATTACGTGGAAATATTAACATCTCACTTTTAAGTTTGGTGTGTTTGGAGGCAGTACTTGTAACGTTTTGCTTGAAAAGTAGATAAAATATTTGGTATATCCATTTTTTGTTTTTGTTAGTAATGAGGTTTCTCGCAGTTAACGAATTATTATTTCTGGATATATTTGTATATACAAGTACGAGAATATTCATGAATTTGTAATAAAAAATCTTTACTTTGGAGTACTCCAATTTGTTTCTTAATTTGAGGATGTAAGCCATCAAAGAATAGAGTTTTATAAAGACATTTCAAGTATTTGGTAAGAGGTACAAAATATGATTCTTCTGGCTTGTTATGTTAAAATATCTTATAATACATAAGAAGTATATTGAAGCATATCTGAGCACTCTATTCAAATCAAACGCCAATTTCAGTGTTTGCGTCCGAGTACTCGATTTACTTTTAAAGCAACTCCCTGCAGCATAGTTTGGATGAATAATCCGTCAAAAGTTTTTTTGAAGAAGTTTAACATTTTTTAATCTAAAAATAAAATGTATTATTCGAGGTCATTTGAACAAAAAGTGTTCCCCTTGTTAGCAGGTCAGACAGCTGATCCGGAAGGCGCTATCCTTCCATCATCAGCAAGCAAAAATTCAAGTTTTCAATGGTTCTTAAGTGAACTTTTCATTTTACTATTCAATATTTTCTCAAAAGAAAATTTGAGATGTTTTATTTTTGCATTGTTGTTGCAGGAACTTATTTTTATTAAAAGAAACTTGAACTCGAAAAATAATTTGTATTATTAAACTTTTTAGGTCGAAAAAACTTAACATCAAAAACATCTAATTTTTATAATTTTCGATACTAGAATTTTGCCTTCACCTTTGAAAGGCTTTTGTATATTGTTTTGCATTGCCAATAAGAATTTGTTAACTCGAATTTGAATCATGTCGACTTAAGAATGAAATAAATGGAAAATAAATAAATAATATATACTTATTATCAGTTTATAAGTTGAGAGTACAATTTCCATATGAAAATCTTTATGCAATAAAAAATGTATGAGAATATTTGAAATAAGTTGTGCACCTTAAAAATTTGATTTTATTTTGCCCAACTGTATTTTTGTTGTTGTTCAATAGATCTATATATCCAATAGATATTTTTGAAACATAAATTTAAATCGTTAACGCACACTTTCAGGCGCAATAGAGGCGATTCACCAAATGCATTTCCTCTAATTGCAGGACAATTGCGTGCGCGCATTCAACACAACAAAAACACAAACACACACACACAAACACACACTCGTAAAATGTCCTTTTACGAGCATAAAATACTCGCAATAAACCGAAATCCACTTAGCGTATTGTTTTTGCGAAAAAGCGCAACGCGCATAAACGGTTCGAGCGCGCGCGAATATGCCGCGACTGCGAATTATTTCGCATAGCCCACATAAAAGCCACCAAAACAGCGGCGCACAGAGCACAGGACTTGAACCGAACCGAACAGAACAGGATGCTGATGTCCTTTTTGGCATTTGGCTTGGCTGGCTGCGAGTGGACGCCCGATCGGCCGTCGGGGGTGACTGCTTAGTTGAGCGTTGAGCGGTAACGAGTGGAAAATGTCGAGTGGTGCACATTTTAAATGGTCGCGTTGGCGTTGTGCTGTTAATTGGCAGCGCCAATTTTTGCTTCAACTGGCAACGGTGCAGGCGGCTGGTGCGCGTTGCGAGTTATGAGCGCCAGATGGAGATACATATGTACATATATATGTGCGTTTGTATTTCTTTTTGGATAGCGCGGTGAATACATTAACGCAGCCACATTTGCATTTAGTAGTTGTCCAAATTGAAGCATTAATAGCAATTTTCTGAAAATCATTTCGAACGAACTCCAAAAAACAGAAAACCAGAAAAAAGAAAAAAGAAGATATTTCAAAAATTAAACCATAAAATTTAGAAAATGACTCAAATGAAATTTTTATAATGGCCGCTGCGATAGAATTTCCATTAAAATCAAGTGATGCACATATTTTCGGGGGTCATAAAAGAAAACACAACAACAGCAAACGAATGCGCACATAATCATTATGTATCTACATATATACATACATACATTTATCTGCATTTTTATCTTATGTATATGACAACAAATTATGTAATTTTGTGCTCTCTGTGTAAAACTGGGAAAACTGTTCGATTTTCTGGAACTCATCAGATGCAGAAGTCATAAATTATGAAAAGCCTAAAACGAAATGAACAAAAAAAAAAACAAAAAAAAACCGAAACCGAAACTAAATAACTTCGAAGAATGAATTATGACAGTTCTAATTGACTGAAATATGTGCGCTGGCTGCTTTCCATCAAGCAGCGAGCAGCGCGCGAAAGGGGGCCAACTCAGGCCAGACTAGAGACGGACTGAAGCAGAGCAGACATCTTGCTGATACACACACATGTATGTACATACTTACATGTGTACATATATTTATTTATTGCGCTTCAATTTCGTTTTTGGTTTTTAAATTGAAAAGAAAAATTCACATAAACATTTCGCTTGATATGACATTTTACTGGCTAGGCTGTTCCTTGTTTTTTCTAATTTTTCACGTGGTTAAAAGATTCAAAATAACAATTGATGCATTTTTTTAAACATATGAAGATGTATCGTTGAGGATTTACCTAAATGGAAACATCTCTTTACGACAGTTTTAAGCCGAATCCAAATGATAGGTTAAGTCATTTGAGAAGATATCTTTTTGCATTAGTACTAATGATATAGTGTCCTGTTAGAACGCCTACTATGGTGCTAATTTGAGACCTACTTGGAGAGAGTAGATCGATTGAGCGTTTTTGATTCAGTTTTGTCTATATCATACGCGAAATTTTCACTCCCCATTCATCTGGAGTTAGTTTCCCTGATTATATAATTATTTATAATAATATTGCCAATCTTTCTAAAAGTTAACAGCTAAATTTAAATTTTTCTTTGTTTCGAGTGGGAAATGAAATTCAGATTTTTAAATTTAATAAGCACGCTTAGTAGTCAATTGAACTTAATCCACTGAGCTATCGATCGCCTGAGTAATATATGTTTCTTTATTTCATTAGATTTTAATGGTAAAGGGTTAAAACGTCTCCTAATATCTCATGACATGTAGTCACTCCTTTTATGTAGTCAAGCTTCTTGCCCAGGCAACACCAGAAGCACATTTGCTGTAGATAAAGGATATATATACCAAATGGTAGAACAGTTACAACAATTAAAACATTATTGTGTTAGTCTCAATTGCAACCATACCATACAAAATACGGACCACCCTATTATTTGTAAACACACACACATATGAACATACACTTATGTGAAATAAAAGAGCGGGAGAGATTGACAGAGAAAAGCAAAATGTTGATGTGCCTTAAAATCTCAAGAATCCCTTTAACCAAACCAGGGCGGTGTCATCAAAACAAAGACATCTTGGTAAAAAGACGGAAAAAAACAATAACAACAACAGCAAAAGAAACCAATTCACACTGTGAGTCTGTGTGGCAATTGTGATAACAACAGCAACAAAATAGAACGAACCAAACAAAAAAAAGCGGCTATCCAAGCAGCTCAACTTAACTCAACTCAACTGGAGCTAGTGTCTAATGTTCGAAAAGACGGCTACAATTTCTGCTTTTGCTGCTGTGTTCCGTCTATCCGTAGTATTTCATTTCTGAAGTGCCAGAATGTATCTGAAAGATACACTCGCCGCCACATATGCAGCCTAAGCCACAACCAGCACACAGAACCAAACCGAACAGAACAGAGCAGAGCAGAGCAGAACAGTAGAAGAAAGGAAACGCCAACCGAACTAAAGTAATGGAAGAAATGGATTTTTGACAGATTTATGACTATCGAGCCGTCTTCATTTTTTGAATTATTGCCATCGAAATAGACAAGAGACAGAGCGAGAGCGAGAGCGCAATGCCGCTGATGCCTCGGCTGCCACTGTGCGGCATATTCAGCAAAACCCAACCATGCAGGAAGTGCTTTCTTTACTTTACTTAACTTTACTTTACTTTCCTTTAAGATTTCTTTTTTTACGTTAATATTTCTTCTATTTTTTATTTGGTTTTGCTTTTCGACATCATCGGATTGGTCTTGAAGTCAAGCATATAAGTTGATTTCGGGTCTTAACAGTAAATTTATTAATAGATTTAATTAGTCTTAATCATGTTAATAAAAATATGTTATTATATTTTCTAATTTAGCTTATAAAATGTTTTCAATGCTTTTGACTTAACAAACAATTTAATTATTATTAAATTTTATTAATTTATACATTTTCGAAATAGTCACTATGATTTTTACAAAAGCTTTTGAGACAATTTTAGAAGTAACTTTAGATACAAAGGTAGCAAATATTTTCATACTCTACCATCCTCACAAGAGAAAAAATGATATTGTAAAATTAACCCGGTCTGGAATTCGCATTGTCCAGATTTTTGATTGGACACTGAAGAGTAATGAAACATCTACATAAAATGAGGATGAACTTAAACAACCGCTGTTAGTTATATCGGCAACAGCTGAACTAAAACCAAAAACCCGGCAGTCAGAGAGGGTAAATCTCCCAAGGTAATCCCTGAATTGTTATTTAACACTGAACTTTTTCTTTTTCCAGTCCTGGCTACGGTAACTAAGAGACTAATTCATACTCGAACCTCTTATTTTAATCTAGATGAAAAGAGTCTATTTATATAAGTTTAATACTTATAAAATGGAAATTTCTCCAAACTAATTGTCCTGTATTTTTTAAAGTGTTTTCTAACATAACACCTGACCAGATTTCTTCAAGCTTAGTATGTCATGAGATAATTTTAATATCGATCAGTGTTATATATATAGAAGCTAGTTTCAATCCAAGATTTTGTGACAGTGAATATTAAAGAAATGATTAAAGTTGAAGATGTTTTAAATTAAAATATTTCGCCTGGACAGGATAGGACGAATGGTCATCGTATATTCGATAAAAAAAGGCATTCAATTTTATCGGTTTTCACTACACAAACTCGAGGCATTTTCTCTTATGAAAATTTTGAGAATTTATTATAATTTTTGGTTTTAACTTGAAAAACAGAAAAACAATTTTCTATACAATACTTTCCTGTGGGATTTGAACTTTGAATTCCGACTGTTCATTAAGTGGAACTATTGCTCAACTATCGCACCGAAACTATTTGCTAAAAGTCAATTTAATGTAAAACGGTTCTGTGAAGTAGTCATTCATTAAAGATAGGTTTTTGGCTTTAAGCATTTTGTTTGCTTGCTCGCTTGCTTGCTTGGCCAATGAATCACCTTCGCCCGATATGGAAAAATGGCATTTAAAACAAGTTCAGATGCGAACAATGGATCATTATCCAGATGCAGATACAATCGCGCTCTGTATCGAGTATCGAGCATTCCCATAGGTTACGAGATGCGACACGCTATACGAGCCACCATCACTACCACAACCATGCCTGCCATCGACTTTTGTTTATTGATTACATTCCTTCGGGGGTATGCTGAACAAAAACAACAATAATGCCAGCCACTACCAGCTCAAACATGCGCCTGTCATGCGATCGCTTCCACCAAATGACAACGACGGACGGCGCGAGGATGAAGCGGTCCAACAATCCAACTACAAGAAACCATCCGAACGACGTGAACGGACGTGAACATGAACGAAATGTGCTGCGCGTTATGGAATTCAATGCCACAATTGCCTGCCGCATGATCCAGAAACAACGCGAATCGTTGGAAAATGTCGATTCTCGGTTTTTTTGTGTTTGTTGTTGTTGTTTTGTTTTGTTTGAATTTAAATACAAAATATCGAAATTAGCATTTGTAACAATGGCGAATTGAGAAGAAAATAATGGACCTGACCTGCTCACGGCTCAAGTCTATGATCATGGCCGGTAGTGCACCAACCGCAGCCGCAGCCGCTGCAGATCTGTGCTAGCGGAAAAAGTGCTGATGTTGTGGGCACTAAATTTCCATTTGGCAACGTGTGATGTCGTCTGTGACGACAACATGAGCTTTAAGGTTTTCTAACTTCGGAGCAAAGCATTGCACAGCACAGCAGAGCAGAGCAGAGCACAGCAACCGCCATTTGGTTTGTATACCGACCGATTATAGCAGATATCAGAAGTATCGGCGGCCATGACAGGCAGCTAAAACAACAATGCGGCTTAAAGAAGTTCCGCGCCATATTTGTATCAACTTTTGCAAATCGCTGCTGCACTTTTTCCTCCTAGTCGCTTTGCTAGAGGCAGCCACCTCGACCTCAACTCGGCTTCGGCTTAGTACAAACTTTTGGATTTTATGTGAGCGCGTGCTTAGGATGATCGGCAAAAACTGTCACAGCGAAGTAAAAAAAAGCAGCCACAGGTGGGCAAGATAGAAGCATGAAACTACATTATTAAATTTTAACTATGTATAACATTATTCTAGCTCATAGTTAAGGATAAGATTATCAAATGCTTGGACTGTATTAGGTTTTTCCAATTCGGATACAAATATCTGGATAAACGGATATTCGAATAGCATTCCTGGTATCTGAATAGGATTCATCAAATAATCAGAATTTTTTATTGTTAAATTGATAAAATTTAATTTGACTTTTTGCTATTTACTTTGCTTCTTGCTGTTTAAGCAAATATTCAAAAATGCGCGAAATTGTTTTCCATTTAAATAGATAAGTTCCACCAACTTTAGATAAGCTCGTTAATTTAAATATGAATTATGTTACATATTCAAGATCGCCCACTTCTGCTTGCCACTGCAAGTAGCAAGTAACGAAAGTACGCCGCAGATTTTATTGTCTTCCAACTCAAGCAAAACAAAACAAAAACAAAAACAAAAAGAAATCCGAAATACAAAATTTACGACCGATCGATTTGAAGTTAACTATATGCGAAAATGCCAGAAAAATACAGGCAAGAAAATCATAGAATTCTTCCGCCGCCGCGGCTGCTGCTCAACTGCACTCGTACTTTATCTGACAAAATACAAATACAAAAACAAAACAAAAAACAAAAGGTTGCTACAAAAATATGCACAGGAGCAGAAGATATGTACGAGAAACAGTGCGGCAGCAGTATCAGCACCAGTTTCCAGTGTATGCAGATACATGCTCTGTAATGCAATACCAAATCATTGCATTTGGTCAAGGGCTACCAACTGTACACAATTTTGGATTTCAAGTTTTGGTTTAATTTGAATTTCAGTATGACATTTTTTTTATAAATTAATTATGTTAATTAAATAAAAAGAAAATAGTATTTGAAGAAATTTTTCAGTTAACGAAATATACGCAAAATTATTACTACAGAAAAAGGAACCTGATTACTTAATTGCTTTAAAATGTTGCTTCAGTTATTCCAATATAATATAACTAAAGAGTTTTGATTCTAAAAAAAATTTTATTTTCGGATTTGAAAACTAAATAAACTTACTAAATCTTACTTCACTTTAGTTAGTTATCATAGCTTGGCAACAGGACAAACTAGAGGAAAACACAAACCAAATCACTCCAGTCCCCATCGTCAGTCCAAATTGTTGATATTTCAAAATACGTATGAGGCACTCATGAGTGTTGTAACGAACCTTCGGCTGGGGTGACGCTCGCTGTGTCCAAGGTTCGCGCTACAGAAATTTATAAATTAGGAGAGAACTCAAAAATAATTCACCTTTTTAATGACATTTTATTACTTTTATATGGATATAATTAAACTTAAATTACTAAAACTATATTTCAAAGAACCCTTCTATTGCCTCCACGATTGGTAGGACTTTGAAAACACAATTAGTTCAACTTCAGTTGAAAACAACTTAAAACCGCTCGGGCAGCCGTGCCCCTTTATTATAAAATAGTTGGCGTAGTCAAACTAAAATCTCGGAACGTGTTTATTTAAACAAGCACTTGCATCAATTTGGTAGAATTTGAATGCTTGTCGCAGACAAAGCGATGACCAAATTATATTCGCAAAAGTTAATTTTGAACCTACTGCAGCTACTGCTGCCCTCGGGAAGCTTCCGCACAAGATTAATTTTCAGAACTAAATTTTCGGAACGGCAAACACTTTCTTACAAAAGTCTGTCCGACTGTTTCCAATAGTTCCGTTTTCTGTTGTTGTTGTTTTTGCTATTCCTTTTGTAACGTTAAGTTATAATCAGGGTTTCATACCAACTTTCTCGTTACAATTAATTTGTTGTGGGCACAAACGAGCACGCGACTTGTGTCCTTACAGTGTTCCGCAAACACTTTAGAAAAACTAGAATTAATCCTGTACTTGTTAATCTGAATAGCCTCGCCCAGATAAAATACGGTTGGTATGCTTAAGAATGCCGCGAACTCAAAACAGCGTCTACAAAACATTGTAATATGCATTGGCATATCCCCTGCTTTACGAGTATATTGGCAGTTGTTGTGCTGTGGTGTCGATGTATTAGTAAGTGTAAGTGCGCATCAGCAACGGTTATAAACCTAATTTTTAAATCAATGCCTCTTTAGATTTAGATACATCACTGGCCGCCTCACTGCATCTTATAACTTTTATACTTCTTTTCTTTAAAAAAAAACAACAAACAAACAAAAACAACATACGGCGAAATGTCCACAAATGACATTACACATATTTGTGCTCACTCGCTCGTTATTCGCTGATGCTGCTGCCACATTTCCTTCGCCTAATCATTTCGGACCGACCCTCATTGCGACTTCGATTGGGCTTTAATCTCGCAGTGAGCTTAAACATCTGTGGCGGCTCGCATTTACTTTTTTAATTTAATTTGTGCTGCGAAACATTTTCTCCGGGCGTTCTTTTAATTTTCTTCTTTTTGTTATTGTTTTCGGTTTTTTTCTTTGTTTTTTTTTTTTTTTCGTAATTCATCCCATCCACTTTTGCAGCGCAGAGCAGCGCTGCGCCACAGTGCGCAATTTGCTGTTCATATCAGTTTCATGGAACTATGGTCACGATTCGGTAATAATGTTTTCTTAAATATGCTTACTGCGACTGGAAGTGCAACTGCAACTGCGGCATCGGCATCGGCCAATTTTACAGCAATCTATCCGCCCGTGTGTCTGTCCGTCCGTCCGTCTGTTCGTTCATCGATATGCAATTGTAAAACATTCGTATAAGATTTGTTTTGGGATAAAAATAAAATTGTTCATTTTTAGTAGCTGCTTCCGTATGGACTTAAGCGTTTCTACCTCTCGCCCTCTTTGCGTAGCTTCCATTTGGTCATTCGGTTTTCTTTATTAGTTCGTTTTTATCACGCCACAACTACCAGGATAAATTCTAAGCGCTACTTATTTATTTTTCGAGAGAAGTTTATTAATGCCACTAAGTGGAAAAGTAATTACAAGGTAATTGCACTTGTTGTATTGGTAAATCACAATGAAGTAGATTCAAAGATTCAAAAACAATATTTCAAATAGATTTTTAAATCAGTGATTTTTAGGAAGAGAGTTTAAGTTTAGTCAAGGCAATAATCGAATAATTACAAAACGTATCTTCTTCACTGTAGGATATATATTTTATTATTAACAATTTCTTTTCGTATCATTTCTGATGATCTTTATGAAAATCCAATTTAGGCATTTAACCCATTTTCTTACCGCTGTGCCCTTATTGAAACAGTAGCTTTCAAAAAATTGTTTAAATAAACGCCAAGAGATATTTAAAAGCTATAGACGGCAAATATATTGTTAATATAATGGGTTAAAGATTGAATAACAATTTTTTTTCATATAATACATTTTTGAAATCTATACCCTGGAAAAAAGGTTTATCTTGTTTTGCTATTTTAAATTAGAAAAAAATTACAAATTATTTTACTTCTATTTAAAGAATGATTTTCACAAAATTAAATCAAATTTATACCAAAATTTAAAAAAACATAAGTTCACCAAATTTTTTGCAAAAGTCCAGATTTGTAAAATAGCTCACAAACGATTAGTTCAACTGAGTAGCCTAATAAGTAGATTTCGATAGCTCATATGTGAGCCATTCTATCTTCTGAAATTCTCATACTCGTATGGCTTGAATTGAAAAGATCGTAAAGTGATCGGGAAAAGACTTTAAAAAAAAGACTACAAAAGCGGAGAATTTTGCGACTTCTGAAATGTTATTATGGCAATTGAAAACTTACTAGCAAAATTTGTTTTTTCTAAAAAATGTTGACAAGTTTAGTTAACATGTTAATTGTCTAGAGCTAAAGACCTGTTCGACTTAAACTCAGGGCGAACTGGTAGCAAATGATTCATGCCGACTCTGCCAAGAGGAGCAGGAATCGGCTGAAAATGTTCTTTGCACTTGTCCAGCGGTGGGAAGACCTAGGCACTAGAATTCTACTAACATAGTAAAAATTAAGCCCATAATAATTTCGAGATTTATAAATAGTCCAGAAATGTTTTTGTAGGGTAACGAGGCTGCACAATAGATCTATCAGGTCGCAGTGCATCTATAGCCTTTATTTATAATAATAATAATAATCTCAGGGCTGTATCTGGGAATTTTGACGCCCGGTACAAAATAGTGTAATAATTAATTAAAAATCATTGAATTTTTAAGTACTTTTAAACGCATTTTGTTCTTTAAGGTATTCTCAAATTTCCGCGATGCAAGACGCAATCATCGTATATGAAATCTTAAAAATAAAAAGGTCGTCAGTTGTAAGGAAATTATTTATTTATTTATTTATTTGCATCATCATCGTACATCATATGTAAAGGAGCAAAAATAAATCCTCTGTTTTAATGACATTACTTATTTATCATTCACTACGCAATCAGAATGGTTAGAACTATCCCATTCAGTTCCAATATGCTCCAGTGCTACCAAGTGTCACCCGGGTAAATTGTCTCTTTCTTCCCCCTCTGCTTAAACTAAACCAGTTTTAAAGGAAAATTTACTTTATATATACAACTGTCATATGTACCAAATTTGAATGAAATCGGTTTTGTGATTCTCGAGTTTATCAGGAACAACTGGCAGACAGACAGACAGACAGATCAACAGATCGACAAAACTGACGTTAGATTATACTTATACATAATAGTATGACATGATTTCTAAAATACTCACAATTTTTTTTTCTTGATATTTAAATATATGTAGGAGAATAGTTCCGAATTTAAAGCTTAAAAAATTCATTTTTTTTAAGTACTTGAAACTATTTAAAAATAAAAAATACACATTATACCTATATATAGATATAGTATATGTGTATTAAGATTGTTTATATGTCCACCACATTGACCATGAATGAATTTTTCAATCGAACTACATAAACAATTTTATCGTGGATCCTAAATATTTGTCCGATTTTTTTGATATTCCTTGAAAAGCATTTTCAGAGAATTCAAAATTGTGTTAAGATATGCAAAATGCTATCCCAGTCATCCAGGCGATCTTTGGATTTCCGAAAGACTTTAGCAAATAATTTCAAGAATTGTCCGAAACTTAATAAATCACTCAAAGCGAAGATCGTGCAATACTTGTCTTTTGTCAGGGATATTGTCGTTAAGGTTAACTTGCGACAACGTTCAAAAAGCGACAAACACACACACACACTGACACACACAAATGAACCATTGTGTTTCATCGATCCTGTGCGATGTCAGATCGATGGTTTAGTATC
Source organism: Suillia variegata (assembly GCA_949127995.1). Lineage (NCBI taxonomy): Eukaryota > Metazoa > Arthropoda > Insecta > Diptera > Heleomyzidae > Suillia > Suillia variegata. The sequence continues at coordinate 20,232,425 of OX421844.1, forward strand.
ATCCAGAGGGACAACAAACAGCAACACAAAAATAAAAAAAAATCTGTGATCAGCATCCGACAAGAATCGACTGACTACGCTAAGCACACACACACACACACCAACACACAAAACAACAACAATATGTTGCCTAAAATACAATCAAAACAAGACAAATATCTTAGGGATACACGCTGACATGAATACTATTCAAAGGAGTTCGAACAAAGCTTTTGCTTTTCCCAAAATATCCAATATTTATTTATGTGCCTGGGGAGCGTTCCGATATGCTCAGCTTGTATTTATTCTTTTTTTTCATTTGCTGTCGAAATGTGCCGCAATAAATTCCTGAAGTGCAGATTGATTAGCTAAAGAAGTAATTCTCATGTTTGTTTTCATTTGTTATTATTTTTATTATTATCTTTTATTAAGAGACGCCAATAACTTAGGCTATTAAATCTCATAGATACATAATATCATTTACCGTTGTCGCTTGCAATCACATCCAATTTGCATTTGCGATCGCTGTCAGCGCTGGCATCGACATCTCTGTCGGCGCTTTAATGGCGTAAATTTAAATACAAATGATTGCAACAACCACAGCGACAACTGCTGCCAGTTGCAACTAGTGGTTGTTGTTGCCGATGTTGTTTTTGTTATTGCATGCGAAAATGCTTCCTTGCTAAGAACTCACTCTTTCAAAGCTAACCAAAATTCGCGGCGCGGACAATGAAGCGTATGCGCAATACTTATCGACTTTTCTAAAAAAAAATTTTATTAAAATTTTTGGTTTAATAATATTTTTTATTTTTTTGTTGTGATTTATTGTACTAGTCGTTATAATGTATCTATTTGTACTTAAATAATTGCACTTGTTGTGCTGGCAACTTACAATGAGATGTTTGTCTTTACACCTTTTATACAAAGAATGGTTTCCAAGCATTCATTAAGGTAAGATTCGAAAATAAAAATGGTGTAATTATTAAAAGGTGAGGAAAGTGGAAAAATGTCCCTCTCAACATCGATGTTGTTGTGGTTGCTACAAAAACATAAAGTGAATAAAAACAACAACGTTGTTTATTGTCAAAAATCAAAGAGAAAAAAAAACTTAAAAAAAAGGCAGAAGTCGAGGTGAGTTCGCTCAATTCACTTTCTCATTTCTATTCTTCTAACCTTATTATTAAACCATGAAGAAAATTAAAAATCGCTTCAAAAGTGACTTCGCTAAAGCTTGCATAAATTTTTATATGAAAAGACTCGATTCCAGTTAACGCTTCTAATCGCTGATTCGTATGTATGTATGTATGTATGTATGTATGTATGTATGTATGTATGTATGTATGTATGTATGTATATTTAAGTTGTAAATTAAGAAAGATCTTTTATCACAATTAGTAAGCTTATTGCTATGGCTCGGATTTCGATATGTATTTAATATTTTTCTGCTGTTGCCAAGGCATTTCCCGGTTTTCTCTGAAAATCGTTTATGGTTCCTTAATTGCTAAAAAAAAAGTTTGTGAATGCTTTTTTTGTATTATTTGCAATTTTTAAATTTAAATAAATTTCTTTCAGGTATTTTTCATTTTTAACTTAAATTTTTAAAACATATGATGAGTGACATCATAAGAAATTTTATAATTTTTTAGATGATTTAGCTGAAATCAAGAACATTTTTCAATCCATAATATTAGCCGTACAATTGCTTCAATTAAAATATTGTTATTAATAAGTAGAATAATAAATATTAACTAAATTTCTCAGAGAATGGACGTTAAAAGTGTTTACGAAGTTGAGTTCAGCGTTGAAAATTTGTAAGTGATCACTTATATTAGGTACCGTACAAAATGTTAAAATTAAACAACTGTCAGCCGAATTAACAACTAACGATGTTTCATGATTTATGTTTGCTCCTCATGTAAGTACTGAAATTCCATTAGCCGATAGTCGGTTTTTATCAATATTCTTATTAATCCTTTTTTCTCAATATATATTAAACAAATTCTACACGAATAAATTATATATTTTTAATTTCTCAAAGTTCCTATATTATTCCTTACCTTGGTCCTATAAACACAAAATTTAACTTTTTCAGTTCAAGTTTGCCGCCTTTAGCAGTCAGTGTACACTGAATTGAACAAATTTTTGACTTTAGCTCTCAAACTTTTTAATAGTTCAATAACTTTTCATAGAGGTTTTATTTTGTAGATTTTTCTGTATAGTCAAAAAAGAATGTTTATATATGTACATATAAACAAATATTTTTTTAGCTGAAATTATTTGTTGTGTTCTATAATGAAACATTTAAAATGTAGTTACCACACTATTTTATTTCTTACTAAATAATGATATGATATTAAAAAAATATTTTTAGCAGTTGGATTTAATTAAAAATAGGCGCAGATCTTTAACAGTTTACCACAGAAGTAGATATTTAAATCTATACACGAAATATTACCATAAGACAGACAGAATGGGCTTGATCAAATGTCAAAATGTTCAGTAAGAGATGCACAATGCACACATAGAAAATGTATTAGGATCATACAACCGAGTATCTTTTTTGTTATTTGCCTATCAGGCAAGAGAACATCTTCTTCGAATTGAATTTATTCACATTGACCGATGTGGCTGGCATGGTTTGAAGCGCTTCTGCTTGGACTTCTTCTTCTTAGCTTAGTTGCGCAGATGCAAAACAAAAGCGTCGTTGGTCACGTTTTTCAACTGCATTGCCTATTCGCAAAAGCCAAACCACAGCTATAATCAATTTCATCGAAACGGAAGCATATTTTCAAATTCTGTTGACCCAAAGTCAACTCGAAAATGGAGCTTCTCTCTAGCAGAACAATTCAGTATTAGAATAAAAGGACTTGGATACACTCGTAGGTGCATATCAACGGATAGACTAATGACCAAAGTTATTTTTCTCTATATAGGATCGTTGTAGTTCAAAGTAAAATAATAATACCAAGTAAGAAAAATATAGTCGGAACTACCGACTATTATAAATGCACCACATTATTAAAAGTATTTGAATAAAAAAACTTTAACCACCCTAATAATATATTTTGATATATATTTTAGAACGTTTAACCAATTAAAGTTATGCCGACATTATTTTAATATATGAAAATTTTATAAATATAAACCACCCTAACGTTTTCAAACCTACACGATTTTAAAATTTATTCAGTTGTTCTTAAGCGTAACAGGAAAATATCTCTATTCGTTTTCAAGATATTGTGTTTATATAAAATTTGTATTTTGCAATAGTAAGGCGTAGTTAAATTAACTTCAAAATTTAATCAAATCGTCTTGGGTATGAGTGAGGATTATAATGAAGGCAGATACCACACATAGACCAGTCTAGACTCAATGCAAAAAAGCAAAATTTCAGATCCATAACTTTAACGATGTTTGCGCTATCGCATTAACAAGAAACGTTGACAGATAGACAGGTGAGCATGGCTACCTTGTCTCATTTTCGTATTCTTGTCAACAACATATTTACGTGGGTGGTCCATACTTGGATAATTTCTTATCGGGCAACTTTATACACACTTATCAAAAGAAAACCAAAAATAAACTTTAGAATCACTTTATAAAAACTTTGAATTGAATTTGTATAAACCGATTCATCTCTTTAGGCAAACACTTGCAGCCCTGAAAAGGGCTTTTTGTTTTCCAAAAACGCAACTTCTCCGTAAGCTATCGGATGAGTTCAACTTTATGTGTTTTTAAACGATCAGTTGCGAATTGTCATCATAGGAGGAAATCAACGGAAGGTGCTCATCTGTTTACACAAGATCGGAACATGTTCTTCAGAATCTAAAAGAGAAACAATAAAACAAAAGTTAACTTAATAACAGTTCAATATCGATCGAGGTTCCACTTAAGACCACGATAACAAAATTAATTAACGACATTTTAAAACTTCTTGAACAGGTTTTTATTAATTGTTCCAGAAAATCTTTCATCAAATTTAAAAGTGGTTTATTTTGTTATCGTGATTGGATTGAGTAGCTAATCCCTTTTTTTTTGATAATATACTTTAATTTATGCAAATGTACTTTTGAATACTTCGAGATAATTACCTTGTGTAAAAGACGCAGACCGCTTCGTTGTTCTGTCTTATTGATTTGAGAGTATGTTTCCTCAGGCCATATATTAGATTCCATATTTGTGATGTGCTTCAGTTGAAGAAACATGCAAACCCAAATGAGAAATGTTTCATCTGCCGGGCGAGGTCCATGGAGCACAGACCTGCGCAGTGGCTATGCCATCTCATGAGGGTCAGCTTTTGTCAGCTTTTCTGTGGACCAGACCAGACCCAGGAGTTGTCCTTTTCTCGGCATTAAAGCATTATTAAACTCTGTCCCTGCAGCGGCATTCGGATCGGCACTGTTCGTTGAAGCGAAGAGCGACTATTTTAAAGGCAGCACGCTTTGCGCAGCGACAGCGTTGTCGAAAAACGGCTTTTCCGGTCCAACACCGAAATTTTGGCAAACAAAAAAGTGTTTTGAGTGTTGCTCTCTGAACGAAAAAAAAAATTAACTTAGGCGGTCTTTTCTTTTTTAACACAAAATTGACGTAAAGCGGCTAAGGAATTGGATGTGCTAAGATTTTCGGGCGATTCGATTTTATTGTTGTTGTTGTTGTGCCCGGAAGATGGCTGCGGACGACTATTGGGATTGCTGGAAGCCGAACTGCCCAGCGAGTCAAACATAGAGGAGAGCGCGTTCAACGAGTCGCTTGGGTATTTCTTTTCGCCATCGTATGATTTAATGCTCGAGGCGGGTGATCTGGGTGTTGCCGAGCGGTGACTTTCAGTGGGACTTCGTGGCGCTTGAAGAGCTCTCGTTAGTGGGCTGCCAACAGTTTTCGGCGGTGAAACACTTCTTTCTTTGTTATTGTTATTTGCGAGCGTAAAATCAGCACCATTCGGGGTTATGTTGCGAGTGTTCTCCATTCGTTCGTTGGTATTCTGTGGGCTCTTTGGCTCCTCGTCTTCGAGTTCAGACTTGATCTCCATTTTGATTTGAGGCACTTGCATTGATTTGGCGATATTCATATTTTCCGGTTCGTTCGACACGAACTTGTTACTAAGTTCCGGTTCCCTTTTAATTTCTACATCGATTTCCGATTTGGCAGCCTCTTCGGTATGCATTTTCTCCGGAGTTGGAGCATCCAACTTACGAGATTCTAAATGTATTTCGGCACTACACTCGCTGCCACTGCGCTCACTGCTAGTGTAACGGTAGTGTTGATAGTACGGATCCGATGTGTCCATAAGCGGTTTGTTATAATCCACAGTTTCGTCGATTCCGAGGCGCTTAAGTATGCTGGAAGCAACTGGCGAGGTATTTTTAGTTGATGAATTCGAAGGGCTCGTGGCCGGCAAGCTGGCGTGTCTTGGCGGCGTGTCAAAACTGGTAGTGAACATTTGTTCGATTGCACTTAAGACTGAGGAAGAACCTGCATTGGTTTTACTGGCACCGTTCTTTTGCTCTAGTTCGGGCGACTTGGTCTTGGCCAGCAAATTGGCTGCACTTAAGTTAGCCTTAGCAGTGTCTTCGGCTGATTTCACACTCGAGATGTATTGCCGCATTCGTTCAGCAAACATGGCCGCCTCGGACTTATCATTGCCGGGTCCGACACCGGTGCCCTCCATTGACATGCGTTTGGCACTATCAAATGTGCGCTGCATCTTGGCTTCCATGCTGTCAGCCTCATTTTGGGCACCTTTCATTTCGAGCAACTTTCGCACCGGTAACGACTTTTCACGCTTTTTAGGCGCTGGACGTTTGCGGTTTCCGGCGCCACCCGACATTGACTGCATCAATGGTTCAGCATAGTGATTGTTTTTGGCCATGTGGTTACTCAAGTCGCCAAGCGAATTGAAGGCTTTATCACACACCTTACACGTTAGTACAGCACTAAGAGTACGGCTCTCCTCAGAGCTTAAGCTGTTCTGTCCTTCTTTAGACTCGCCAGATGACGATTTCATCGATATAGTTTGCTCTTGTGACAGTATGTTGGTGTAATGTTGCGTCTCTTGCATATGTTTTGTCATTTCTCCAAGCGACCGGAAACTTTCGCCACAGCGCATGCACTTTAATATCTGCATGGCCTGCTCCACACCCTTACCGAGCCAAACATTTTGACCACGGACAAGTTTTCGCGGTAATGGCGTGGGTGGATCTCCGCGATATTGGAATGCATTTTTAGCAGCGGCCGAAGGCGAGGAAGACGAGTTAGTTGGCGCGGATGAATTTCCGCCTTGCTTTCGCAAGTTGTGAGAATGTTGTGAGCCACCTGACTGCGACTGTGGTTGCTGATGTTGATGCTGATGTTGGTGCTGATGTTGATGATGATGGCGATCGGTGTTTGGTAAGTTTCCAAACGGTGGCACATTGACACCACAATGTTTGCTGTCCTTCATGTGAGTGGTTAGCGATTCCAACGTAGAAAAGCTCTGCTTACACCAAACACAGCGGAATACTGAATTTGCAACGCCTTTATTTTGCCAGTGCGACTGCCAGATGTTATGTCGCGCCTTCGACATCCCTTCGGTGGATGCTGGCAATGTGGTGGATGAATTTGATGTTACGGTTGGAGCTTGCGGCGGAACAGGAACTGCTGCTACCGAGGAACGTGTTGCTTTATCTTTTCGTGGTCCTTTAACAATATCAGACATCTTCTCGAGAGGATCAACAACTAGGTCACTCTTTCCGTTCCAATCGGGAAACTGTCCCGAACGGAAGATATTTGCAGCTGCTACAGCGGCTAAATACGGATTAACAGTGGGTAACATGGGCGCGGCGGATACTGGAGGTGGGGCCGCCAATGGTGGACTTTCGGTTTTGAAGATTTTCTTGACTTGTATTTGACCTATTGTTGAATCTGGTTCTGTTTCTGGTTCTGCAGAACGTTTACGTGCACCTACAGACAGATCTAATGGATTATTGCCATCTGTGGTTTCCTCATCTTCGTCGTCTTCTTCGGAAGCTAATGGTTCAGACGATTCTGCACGTCCAAATAGATTTGTTCGGAAATCTAAAGCCTCTGAATTGTTGCTTGAAGCTGTTGGTGATGCTTGTGGTGGTAGTTTGAAAGGAGCCGAAGCTTCTGTTGGCAGAGGAAGGGGCAGTCTAGATCCAGCGCCGCCGTGACCAAGTGGAAAACCATATTGTTGAGCTGCGGCAGCTACCATATGCAGATAGGCTTCCATCGATGGTGGCTGAGCGGGTAGATTTTGTGGAACGGCTGGGAATGTGGAGTTAAGAGAAGTTGGAACTGGTAACACACCGCCGCCAACACTGGCTCCTTCCCTGTTGTCTCTTCCGTTTTCAGAAGAATTTGATTCATGCGAAGGGCACCGCTCACTAGAGTTGGCCGATTCTGTGGAACGTGGTCGTGCTGTAGGTAAGGCGCTGAAATGAAAATTATTTAAAAAACAATTATAAAATTTGTATGATTCAAAATTGAATACTCTAAAGAATCTGTCTGTCTGCTACCTGGTACCTACTGCCTATAAATATGCCGACGGTATAGCTACAATTAAAATTAAAAATTCAAGCTACCATTATGGAAACTTTCACCCTCCTCCCTTTGTTATTGCTTATGAGTTAAACATGTGATATTTAAGTGAGTAATGATGAAGAATATTTAAAACCTTATTATTAGGTTGGATCAAAATATTTACAAATTGAGTGGACTCCAAAAATAGGCCGACCACATCCATTATTAGACTTTGACTTTGCTTGTTGGAATTAGTTCAATAATTCTGGAATCCATTTCGTTTATCAATTAAAAAAAATCAAAAACGTTTAATTAGCTTGATAAAAAAGTTCAGTAAACTGTTATACGAAAAGGCATCACTTGCGACTTACTACAACATAAGATGCCATAAAGTGTCATCTTCTGGTGTTGCTAATAAATATTATTCCCTAATTAAGTTAAATTTCCCCAAACATTTTCGTAAATAAACAGTAACTAAAAATTAAAGATCAAGGTCACGAAAATTATTGAAAAGAAAATATAATATATACATTTAAACACATTTAGGACATATGGAAAAATGATCAATTTTTAATGAAACATTTTTCGTTGACATCTTTTCTTTAAACCGATTCCGATTATTAAACAAACACTTTTTTAAGTAGTTCGCATGTCATGAATCCTTCCTGAATCTGCTAAATTTTAATTCTTCTTATCTAAGAATATAATCCTTTAGTTATATAATAAGATTTATACCTAACTTGATTGGGATATGCTTTGTATAAACATTTGCTTATACATAAATTAAAAGACTCTCATCAACAATCTATGATAGCATCAGATATATTTTCACCCGCCTTATATGGAAAATCCAAAAGTCATATAACTTTTTTTACATACACACTGGCATGTACATATATACACCCGAACACACAGCAACCGAATTGATAACAAGTCTCTCAAATCACTGAATTAGTTTTACTTAACTCCAAACCAAAGCATTAAATTATAACTCATTAGCTTTTACAAAATAGCTCAAACTGAATACAAAAAAAAACATGTCAACATTTCATTTGTTATTTAAATATATTTTTATATTTCTTTTTTATACTTTATTTATAGCCTCCATTGGACGCCATGTCTATATGTTAGTATGTGGTATAACATTCAACGCTTTTGCGTTTAGTTCGGCGCTCGCAATAAAAATGATGAACAATAAAATGAAATTTATTTCGTGCGCGATCTCAGCGAGATGATCTCTCGAATATTTCTCGCCGTTTCGAGCGTATGAAACATTAAAAAGATATTTTGCATAAATTAAAAGAAGCAACAAAATTTTATTGCAATACTTTTTCGGATATTTGGTGAAAATGTTTTATTTTTCAGTTGCTATTTTAATGTAGTTTTTTATTTTTTATTTTTTTGATTTAACGATTTTGCGTGAATTCATTTTGCATAAATTAAATAAGCCAACCTTAATTAGTAATACAAGTTTCAAACTTTTCTACATAATGAATTTCGTTTTTCATTGTTTTACTACCGCGACGAGATTTGGTACTACTTGGGGTGGCAGCACGAGTTGTATCTGACGACACAAGAGATTGAAAATCTGTTGAATAATTTGTGATGAAACGTACTGTGACCACCTTTAATTTAATTTAATTTGTATTTTTCGTTTAGATCTGGAAACCAAACTAAAATCAACATTCAACTAGCTAACAGAATTCTATCAGTTCAAATGTTATGAAGTACATATGCAAAATTATAAGAGACTAAAAAATGTTCTGAGTGTGACGTGCAACACTGAACAAGTGTAGCATTGGTATTTACTAGCAAACAGGTGATTAATTATAATTAATTGGAAGAAATTCATAATCGAAAGTTTTTAGCATCTTCAAAACTATTCGAAAGTATAATTTAAATATTAAAAATACAAATTTAAATGTTTAAATAAAAAAACAAAATTCTCTTGATTTACTAATTTTGTAGTGGATATAAGTAATCTATTGAATTTATTTAAATGTTTCAAAATATAAGGAAAGACAATGATAATCGCATATTAAAGACTATCAGTTTAATATTTTACTGCATATATTTAACTAACATATGAAATGAAAAATTTTATATTTCCTTTGTAATTCGTAAATAATTCAAAAATTAAACATATTAAATGTTTTATTCATTTGCATTAATTAATTTTGAATTAGCAACAAGTTTACATTGTCGGGAAGATTTCAAAGTAAACCAAAATATTTCGTATTAACAATTTCTATTAATTAAGTATTATTAATATTTTTGATTTGTTTTCCCTAAACGTTTACGCGAATCTTTTTTGTATTCTATGTGCAGTTAACCAACATATTTCTTAATGATTGTACAAAATGTTTACAACTTCTTCTTAGTACCTAATCTTATTACGACTGATAAATTGAATCGTTTAATTGTAATTTATACTATACAACTAACTGGTATGCTAAATACTAAATAATGGGAAACGGTTTAATTGGCACTAAATTAAACAAACTTGAATTGGAAACAGTCTATACCTTGGTGAGCAAGTTTGTTAGATCGCTTCGAAAGTCATATACAATTGACAGCAGGTTCGTATTTTAAAAGGCCCAAAATATATAAAATTTTTGCTTCAGAGTTCATGTTATGGTTTGTGGTACAAGTTGCCAGAAAATTAATCCTACAGCCTATTGTTTTTTTTTCTTCTTCAGCCCGCAGATTCTTCAATGCAATATTAAATATATAGATTATATATACGAGTAGATAGTTATTAAAAGATCATGTGAATAAGGCAAGGACAGCCGAAGTTAACTAACCAAATTTGATATGCAATTTCTTGTTTAAATGCGGTTCTGTCATTAAGTTCTGTTTACAACATTTTTGGTAATACCTATCATAAGTAATGATATTTATTTCTAAGTACTACTAAGTAAATATCAGAAGGTAAAATCTTTTTTTATAAAAAGTAATTGGGACTTCTTTGATTTGGTAATATCAAAATAATAAATAATAAAAAGTTTGAATTCGGATGAACAATCAATCAACCTAAAGTTTTAGTTAACACTTTGTACTGCTTGGGTGTATCCAATATTCAAATTAAAACGATTTTGCTGTCTGTAAACTATTCAATAACATTTAATTATTACTTAAAATTTGCTTTCAGACAATATTTTATTTGTATATTAATAGATTTTTGTTTATACTCGTATATCGAAAATTTTAGATTCTAATTAAGCGAGTTACTTTAAAATTTCCACAGATTTAAAATTAAAATTGCTCTTTTTTTAAGTTAGTCTATAAAAAATTGTATTATTATATTGTTATAAACTGAAAATATAATTCAATAATAACACTAAAAACAAAACTTCACTTTGCCAAGTTCTTCCAGACAACTTGAAATTAATTGGCGCCTTTTTTTCTAGCTTTGTAATTTGTAATTTTATTCCATCTACTTTTTTTAACGTGTAAATGAGTAAACTTTAATATAAAGTTTATATTTATGGAGATCAGCGACACTTCCTGCGTCGATAAAGAGTTATCTATCTATCTGTCGTATTGTTTGCATGTGTCTGTTTGTATATACGTATCTGCGTTCTTTTTGTTAACTAATTTGCACTAAACTGTCAACAGCGAGATATGAGATATTAGCTGGTTAATACGCTCAGAAATATTTATTTAATCTGTGATTGTCATGTTGCAATAAACTCGTTTAAATTAGTGAACCTTTAATAAACAATCTTAAGCTTAAATGATGTCTTGGTTATATTCTTGTGTGAAACTAGTTTTTACATGGAATATTATATATTTCATGTACATAAGAAAACAAATCTCAATATTCTACTTAATTAATCGAAGCATATTGATAACGAGTTTATATTTTTCATTTCTGTGGCAATAAGGAATAGCGACATAACTTGAGTATTAAAGATTCTTCAAATGTTGTGACCTGATAACCACATACAAGTATATGCATTTTTGTCATGTTCCAACTATGAAGTCTAAACACTTTTTGAATGAATCTTAAAAATCTTATACCAAGTATAAAAAAAATCTGTCAGTAACCAGTGGGAAGCTATTTTAGAACAAAATACACTTTAATTAAAGTAAAGACTTAGCCATAGATTTAAATCAAACTACTGGATTAATTTTTTAAATGAAAATATATATATACGAGAATTGTCCGATATGTACATAGCCTCACCGACCGATGGGGGCCTAATATGCAGACATCGAGAAAATATATTTTCAGACGGGTTAAAGAAGTTGGAGCACAGCTGGGTCAAGTGTATCGAGCTAAATGGAGACTATGTTGAGAAATTAATAGCCACTTTTCCAAAATTTTCGTTTTTCTTTTGTAGGCGAAGTATCTATCCGACAACCCTCGTATACATTTCAAATTGAAATAAAACTATCTAAAAGATACACAACAATGAAAAATTACGAACGAATAGTTGACTAACATTTTCAGATACGGAAGAGTGACTCACAGTCAAGACCCAACAAATCGCTTTTATCAATATTAACAATTGCTATAAATTCCACGACTGATTTAATCACATATCTGATAAGTATCAATCCAATAGAACCATTTGAAGCGCATAGATACTTGCAGTCGATTACACTGCCTGAGTATCTCAGCTAAATAACTCGTCTGCCTGCCTGGAGTAGAGCAAAACTCCGAATTCTATACGCTCTAAACTGCTCTTACATGTCGCTAACTCTTAGGGCCCTAAGTACGTACGTACGTATGTACGCATGTTTGTATGTATTTATTAAATGTTTGACTTACCCGGCATTGAGCGCCTGTCGGTAGATTTCAAGCATCAAAGCTTCATGCAACATTTTGAAGTTTTGTTGAATTTTGACGACTTTTCGATAAAATTAATTAAATAAATTTTAATTTTTTTTTTTCTTTTTTGTTGTTGTTGTGGTCTTAATTTTTAATTTGACACTTAATTTTTGTTGTTGTTTGTTTGTTTTAGTTACTTATATGTAGGTAAGTAAGTATTTCGGTATTTTTTGCACTATATTTAAATTTTGGATAGCGAAGAGCTTCGTATAACTTGATTTGAGGTTGTTTATTTTTTTCTTTTTTAATTAATTATTTTTTAAATTTAAATAGACTTTGAAAATTATTTGTTTTTTGTTTGTTTTGTTTTGTTTTTGTATTTAATTATATGTAGTAGGCTTTTTTTTTAATTTAATTAATAATTGCAATGAATCGTATACATCGGTTTAGAAGTAAATTTTGTTGTTTTACATATATTTTAATTTTTTATTTAATTTCTGAGCAATTTTTTGTTGTTGTTTTTTTTTATGTTTTTAGGGAAATTGTTGTCGCATTATGCTACAGTTTTAATAATTTAGTAAATATTGTTGTATGTATGTGTGTGTGTTTGTTTTTTGTTGTTTTTTACGTATACTTTGTTGTTAATAATTTTGTAGTTTTTTTTTTGAGGTTGTTTTAATTTGTTAAGTTATTTAATTGTATTTTAATAATTTATTAATATTTTTAATTATTTAATTAATTAATTTTGTTGTTTTTGTTTTTTAATAATCAGTCTTGATGCTTGAAATAAATTTTCTTCGCATTTTGTTTCACGCGCACAAGAGTTTTTTTTTGCTTTTTTCTTTTTGTTGTAGTTTAAGTTGAAACAAAAAATTTGACTAGATATGATTTAATTTTTTGTTTTTTTTTAATTATTTTTTACGAAAAATATTCCAATTGGCTTTTGTTTTAAGATTTCTCTTTTGTTGTTGTATTTTATCACACTTTGAAAATTAAAAACGCTTACGCTAACGCTCAATGCAAGTTCTTTGCTTATCGCAATTTGTTGTTGGTTTTTGCTTGATTTAAGAATTTTCCAATTTCACAAAAAATTCTTCTTCGTTTTTTTTTTTGTAATGTAGAAGAAATTTTCAAAATTTTTTCTCAAGTATTTTCTTTGTTTTTGTTTTTTTTTATTGTTGTTTGTTCGAAACAAGCGCTTCCGTTTGATTCCGTCGTTACCCGTTTGAGAGTCGAACAGCGAATGTCGTCACTTCTTTGCGCTGTGCTGCCGCTCAGCTCCAGCTCGTTTCAATGTTTGGCTGTGTGTGTGCGTGTGTGTGTATGAACTGTCAAACTGATTCAGTCAGAATCAGAATCGGAACAACAACAAAATTCTGATTGATCCCAACGAAACAGCGGCACACAAAAAAAAGACTCAACCGAAAGACGAACAAGAGCAACAACAACAAAAACGAACACACCGAAAAGCAAAAAAAAATGAAGTTCAGCGTGAGTGGCGGAGGAGATACAGATACGTGTGGCGTGCGTGCGTGCGTGTGTATCTCGTGGCTCGTTACGCTTTTACGAATGCGATTGTGTGACGACAGCGACAGCAACAACAACAACAACTATAAATGCTGGCAGATGAACGGCGACGGTAATACACTTCTGGTTTTTCTTAATTTCAATTCTTTCGCTTTTTTTTTTATTCTTTCTTGTTTTTGGGATCCGCACATCCGTACTGGCGAGCGTACGCGTTGTATCTGTGGGATACGTATGGCGCCCAACAATTTTGAAACGCGCGCGCGACGTATGCGTTCTGTCTGCGCGTATCTGCGCGTACTCCAGCACAAACTTCGTCAGCTTCAGCGTCGGCGGTCGTCGTCGTCGTTGTTGTTGTTCTGGATTAAAGAACAAACTCCTCTCTTCGTCTGCTCTTGCTCTATTTCTCTCTCTCTAGCTCGCTCGCTCACTCGCTCATTTACAAAGTCAACCAACAGTTGTATCTCTTGGATACAGCAGTGGCGCGGCTCCAAAAAGTGCACTAATTAATTACAACAACAAGACGAATAACAACTTTTCACCCTTTACACGGCTGTCACGTTTACAGACGGTTGCGACGCTCATTTACAACGTACGGCTGTATTTTTCTCAACGAGGACAACGGCAACGGACAACGAACGACGACGGCAGACGGCACAAAACAACACACAAAATAACAAAACACCAACTTTGACATGATCGCACGCTATAACGGTCTGTTGTTGACTAAAGTCGTCTGGCACTGGCGGCTGCTCTGCGAGCAAACTAGCGCACATAGTGATGCACTCGGAAGAGTGATACACTCGCTTGGAGAGAATGTGCCGACTGCGCGACATGCGCCAAGCACAACTCTCACATTCGAATGTGTTCGTGAGCACAACTGCTTATGTGTGCGTATATTTTTTTGCTGCTGATTTCTCTTAATTTTCGAACGCTCCATGTTAGTTTCCCCTACGCAAATTACTGAAATTCCAATTGCATCTGTGCGAGCGAGCGATGGAGAGTTCGCAGCGACAACAACTGCAACAACAACTAAAAGTCGCGAAACATCTGACAGCAATAAATCTCTTTCGTCTGTGTCGGACAAGTCAAAGCTTCGGCAATACATTCAATGAGAATAACCTGCAATACTCGTTTGACAAGGTCTCATTTTGGCCAACGTCGCGAAAAGTGTTAAGCGAACTCTGAAAAGCGTTGAAGACACTTTTAAAAGGTTACCGAACTCTTTTGGGAGTTAATTTTACTTTTGCTATGCCATGTCGAATCAAGTGATGACATTCACTCAGTTTTTGTATACAGCAAGAGCGAGAGAGAATAAAACAATACAAACCAATTCCCTTCGTTCCTTGCCGTTTCGTTTCTCTTGTGCTCGTCTCGTTGAAACATTTGATTGAAGCTCAACTGAAAAATGTTATGATTTTGAATTGATGAAATGTTGTTGTTGTTATTGTTGTTGCTGCCGCTGCTGCTATTGCCTTTGCATTGTTGTCGCTGCTGTCGTTGTTGCCGCTGTTGTTATTGTTGCTCATTAAATGCACACAATACATGCGACAATGATAGCAACACATCATGCGCACTCACTCTATCGTGCTCTCTCATCACGTCTCTCACCCTTTCCATATGACAGACACTCTTGCGCGTTTTTTTTTTTTTTGTTTTTGTCCTGTTATTTTTATTTTTTTTTGCTGAAGTGTTTTCATCTCAACTCATTTTATTTCGTCTTGTCTCATCGAGACGAGACCCATCGCGTCGCTTCTTGTCGTCTTTTTGATTTCGTTAGCCACCTCTCTCTGCTCTCGCTCTTCCCAACCATCTTGCCGCTTGCCACTTGTGATAACTCTAATAACAGAGCACCCTAAACTCGTTCGTTTGGTTTGGTTCTTCGGTTTGGTATGGTTCGTTCGTTCGTTCCATCACGCTACGAAAGATTTATGACAGTTCAAAACAAATTTCGCGCGCGCGCTCAGTCCTTCTCTCTCGCTCGTTCGCACTGGTAAATTCATCTGTTTCGTTGACATTTTGTTTGTCTCTCTCTTTCTCTAGCTACTCGTCCGCATGTCGTCTGTCCGTTTGGCTGTCAGTTTTGTAGCAAGCAGCATCAGCCGAGTAGCGGGAGCAGCAGTGGCACGAGTAAACAATGACAACAAAAACTCAACCAAAACGAGGCGAAATGAAATTCTGTTTTCCTTCTCCTCTACGATTGCTGCTGCTTCTGTTTATTTGTTTGTTTGTTGGGTTGTTGGTGCTCTTGTTTCTGTTGTTGTTGCTGTTGTTGTTTTGCAAATTTTAAATTCTTTTTGTCAATTTGATTCCCGTCGGTGGTTCGTCGTGTTTTGTAGTCGTCGTTGTCGTCGTCGTCGTCGTTGCTCCTTTCGCGTTGATGTGTTGTGTCGAGGTGTCTCTTCTTCTTGTTTCAGTACGAGTACGAGTAAATTTTCTGTTCGGTGGGGTGTGCGCGTCAGGATGCTTGTTGGGTGTTGTTGTAGTGTTTTTGTACATTGAGTTTTTTTCTTCTTCTGTTCGCGTGTTTGTGTGTGTGTTGTTTCGCTTGACATTGTGTTGGTATTGGGGCAGCTTTTGTAAGGGTGGGAGTTGCTTTTTGGCAGACGTTTTTCTGCTTTTCTGACAGTGAATTCTGCTGTTCTTTTTTCTTTAATTTTTTATTTTTTGTTGTTTTCTGTTGTGTTGTTGTGTTTTGTTTGGCTCTCTGCAGTCAAATTATATAAACTCGCAATTAAATGCAAGGTGTGAAGTGGGTGATTCGGTCGTTCCTAGACATCGTATTTATGTATAGTATGTATATATATTGCACTTTTATATGTATTTCGGTATATTTAATTTCGGAGTGAGTCTCTTGGATTGATGGCAAAAAAATATGTTGGCGTCTAGAGATAATCTACGCTAGAATCGATTTTTACTCACAATCTGAAAAAGTGTCAAATGGAAACGCTAGCGAAAACAATTAAAAATAAACAGGAAAGATTGAACATTTATTTTTTTTTAATCAGGAATTTCTTCAAATTACACTCCATACTCAAAGAATAAAAGAGGGGCGCTGTGATATTGGTTATCCGGACGAAAGAATTTACTTAAGGACACCAATCTAACAAAAACCGAAATTTCCTTCAAGTTGGGGCAAACAAATAGAATTTTGGACGCGAAAAGCGTCCTTCTCTTCGTATTGGCGACCATGGTAAATAAAATGTCATAAACAAATATTCTAGATTTCTAGCTAGATTGCTCATTTTCAGCTGGATCCTTGGTAATACTATTACAGGTAGCTGGAGTAATTGGCAGCTTAGTTCAAATGTCGAAAAGGTTAAGAGCCAGAACTATATGAAGAATAGTTTTTATTCCATCAATGTTGCTACTGATGCTTTTTACTGATTTTGACAAGTGTTAAGCTGGAGAGCGCTGTTATTACTGCAGCTACCTGTAACAGTATTACCATGGCTGGGTCATACAATAAGAAAAGCGAGACAAAATAGCTTGTAAATTACTATTCCATGAACAAATATTTAAAGCGATAAAAAGCATTGCCAATTTATATTTCGCGAAAACAAACTACTCAATGAATTCTGGAGAATACACTCCACCGGACACATGTGCCATAGCTTCTTTAGTGAAAGTAAGTTTCTCCTTGAGTAAAAGTTATTTTAAAATAAAATTCGCAAATAGTTCTGCGAAGTTTTGAATTAAAAACTATTTTTTTTTTTAAATGAAACTGTAACAGTCTAGGGCTATAATTAGAATGAACTTTTTAAGAAATGCTATGACAGAATTGACGATTTATAACTTTTATTATATACATTCTCTGTCATATTTCGTTAGAAAAGGTATACGGAAAAATCTGCACTTCTTACTTTCACTATCTTCAGCATCAGAAATTCTAACACGGATTTCTGTTCATGGACGCTCACCCATTAAAGCACAAAGCATGATATTGGAACTACATTTTTGGGTCGTACTGAGCGAATTTGAAACAATCTTTCTGCTTGTATCTTTCCCAAACATTATGGTTCTTCGCCGCCCTCTTCCTTTAAACTTAATTTAAATAAATACTTAAAGTGGAAAAGAATCAGACATCTTCGTTTGCTACGACTCCTTAGAGAATGTTTAGATCTTTACAGATTTGATTAAACATAATAATAGGTATACTTATGTATATACATAAGTTTTTTATTCTTCTCATTAAGTTATTTACTCCGTATTGAATTTATCCATAAATTAATTTCAAACATGAGTAATGAGAAAATTGCTCATTTCATGGTTCATAAAGTTGTTGAATCTTAAGTGAGCTTTAACACTGGCGTATTAACTTTTTTATATACACTATGGATATATATTGGCATCACGGAGTCGATTGCGTTGGTCCATTTTTAAGCATTCACAAGACCATAAATTATATAAATTAACAGTCTAATACGGTATGATCACCACTATTTAAAGTTCAACTATCTTGTTAAGGATTGTCCACTGACATAAATAAATCTGATAGATTCGTTTATATAAAACATATTATTTAAATTTAGATTTTATTAAAAGACGTCCTAATTGTAAAAAGAGTTAAAGAAAGCGACGATAAAGAGTATTTGTTAGGAAGAGGGACGAGTGGTGATCAAGTACTCAGAGCTGAGTTCTTTATATCCATTTTTAAATTATAAAAATATAAACGCCGCTTGAAAAACCTCAAAGCACCCTTCGATGCTTGGAACCGAAAATGTCTTAAGACTGGCTGTCAGGTCAAGAGATGTCATCTATTATTATCGATTTAACCGATAATTTAGATTTCTGTGAGCACTTAATTATGGTTTAAATTGTAGAATAAAAAATTGTTCACTTGATGCAAAATTTTATTTGTAGATATTCTGTTAGTTAGATTTTGCTGTACTTTGATTAATTGGATTGACATCCTTGCTACATACATACGATATGTATTAGATGCTAAGTATATAAATCTTATGTTTCTGATTTTAGCAACATTATTAGATAATAGCTGTACCTTATTTACCAGTGCACCGCTTGGATGCCACCACACCGCCTCTCGTTGTCAGGACAACGACGACGAAAAGTGCCACCTTGTGACGACTTCTGACGACTTCTGACGAGAAGCAAAGCGCGACGGGCATCGTTCTACAGTTTCAATTTTTGCTATTGCCTGCCGACTTGTTGTAGCTCGTTTTTTCATTGCTGTTGGATGTTGCGCATGCAACTATTACGCATATTTATGATAATCCGATAATTCAGACAAACGCTCATTGTCAGACTTGTTCGCTCTCTCTCTCTCTCTCGCCTTCTCTATCTCTCTTTCTAGCGCTGTCGAGAAATTCTAGAAAAATTCTGTCAATAAGTATCTACAAAAAAAAAGGTGTGTAATTCATCCTCCCTTAAAATCGCTGCCATCACTTTTGAGCGTTTTAAAACTTTTGACAGTCAACGTTTAAGCAGAAAAAATAAAAATTTTTGAGTAGATACACAACCCTAAAAATCTTGTATCTGTATCTGTTCGATGCTGAGATGAAAATCAAAAGCGTTCCTAACTACCCGAATAAAAACTTTAATTGGAAGTGCATTTACACTTAACGCACACATTCCAATTTATACATAAACGCGCATTTGAGCATTATCCGTGGGATACCAGAATTTCAAATAACAATTTATCAATCGAATTTTACGAGCGAACAAACGAAATAAACGAATACGCGAGTGCGAATGCGAAATGGCCAAAAAACTGCAGCAGCGGCAAAGGAGCGTAAAATATTAAATAAAAATGCGCCCAAATCAAATTAAAGAATCGTTAAAATATTTATGACCCATGCTGGCCCGTTCAGTCGGCCGGTCGGTCGGTCGGCTGGCTCCAGTCACAGCAGCAACAGCAACAGCAGCGACAAGCTTCCTCGACAAAGACATTTTTTTGTTGCTCACAACTCGCTTACCATACTCGCACAAGCGCGCATCGCCCGGTTCGAAGTGCGCTACAAGTGATTTGATTATTATCGGTTAATTGGTGGATCGTAAAAACTTTTACGATCTTTTACATTTAAAATCACAACAACAACAACAAGTGTGTGGCCAAGGTAAAAGCCCTTTTGGCTGTATTAACTCCAAAAGACCTTTTCCAGCTTGTCACGTGGAAGTTTGTAAAGTTTTTAATACAGAGAAAATTCAATAATGGCACTTTAAGGTTTTTATATCCGGCATTCATCAACAACAACAACAACAATTTTGATTCCAAATGAAAACAACAAAAATGGAGACAGGGCTATTGAAATTCTTTAAGTGATTTGAAACTGATTAATTTGCAGATGATGGTTTATATCACAATTGACGATGAACTATTTTAAATGATATTAGAATGGCTGCATATAAAATGCTGTTATATAAACTTTAAAATGTTTCCAATTGGGTGAAAAATAAGTTTAATATTTTTTATTCTATTCTATAATCGGAGAGTTTTTATTATTATTATTATCTGCATACTGAGGTATTTTAATATTATATATCTCTAATTTACTAACAACAACTAGCAAGGACGTAACCAGGATTTTTTCTGGAGGAAGAGGTTTGGTTTCTAGTAAATCCTACATATACGGATTTGGTAAACAAAAATGTAGTACAAAACTTCTGGGGAGAGGAGTTTGAAACCCTAACTCCTCCTGGCTACAGCCTTGACAACTTAATTCAAAAGACAACATCATTTAAAAAACGTTTACCAACAACTTTTTAAGTACTTTAAACATAAATTACTCAACTATTTAAACGAAGTTCTTATAAATGGTAACACCTTCAGATGAAGTATTAAACTACTGGTAATTAAAGTATCATTAATATTTAATTATTGCTGTGTGGAACAACATAGAAACTTACAGTTATGGATTAAGATTAAATAAATTCTACGCGATGGTTTGTATTAGCATACGAATCGGCACACAACAGGTGCGATCCCCGCTCCGGAGAACGCATAATCTCATAATCTCAGCCTACAAGCTGCATGTGTGGTTGCACCAAATAAAAAAGTATTTATATATTTAATTTCATTATATTGTTGTTAGCTTATTCGCATGAAGCGGATTGTAATTATTGATGAATTACAAAAATTGCATTGTGAATATGAAGAATTGGGTCAACCAATGCAGAAGCCGCGATCGATTTCGCGATCAGGCTTTTGGTTTTTATTGGCCTAGGTTAGAAGCGGGTTACAAAGAGTAAGACGGAACCGCTGGGCGTAGTTTAAGCTACATGGATAGGTTTCTTTAGGTTTTGGTTTGGTTAGGCATTTTTTTCTAATAAGTTTCCCAAATGCAGTTGAAGAAGTAATTGTACTGAATAAAGAGTTATTAAATTAAAAATAAAGTGAGTTTTTGAATTGCTTTTGTGTGAGTGCCAAGAGGAGTACTAGCGTTCCAGATAAATGCTGGCAGCAAGAACGACCAGAGGGGAAGCAGCGGGAAGACATCAGAACACAAGATCCTACATTCTACATCTTATAAGAAGTTGAACCTCCAGGATTCCAGGCAGATCAAACCTCTTAAACAACAATATACAAAAATTTAAATTAAATATCGATTTAATTCTTAAACAGATTATGAATTATTATCTTTAAAACATTCAATGTTTTTTCAAAATTTATTGAAATATTTTTAATTATTGAGAAAGATGGCGTGGCACGAGGTTTACGTTGGAATTCGCAGATGGTAACCTATTATATATAAATACATTTCAATGTATCATCATAGCTTTAAATATGCCTTGAATTTTACAGACAACAATATCTCTAAGATTGTGATTATCTTCACAATGAATGCAAGTATCTCCTTTAATACAATTCTTCGAATAATTTTGTTATAGTATAAATTAATTGGCTGCAAGAACTTTTATTATATAAAATTTTAATATATTAATGCTTATAAATTTAAATTAAAGATGGTGTGATAAATTCCCTACAATCTCCAAATTTGGTAAACGAAAAATTAGAATAGCTCTTCTGCTGAGTATTTACAAGATACAAATTCAGAAAAGATATAAAAAAGTATTCACATTTCAAGCACTTTTAAAGTAATATAAAAGCGTGCTCGCATGATCAATGTTGCTCAATTAAATCGACTATAAAACGCTTCCCATTAAACAAACATTCCCGAAAGCTGGCACTTCGGCTGGATGCGTTAACGCATGTTTCAGATAATACCTTATAAATATGTCAGTTTAATGTTTAAATTGAAATCTCTCACCACGGCGCCAAATGCCAAAAATGAACGCTGCAGGGCTACCGCAGCAGCGTTTATACCCTCGATAACATGCAGTCACACACACAAACACACACACACACATATCTATACACTTAAACACACACACACACACACTCCCATGTACATACACCCACACGACTTTTCAATACCCCACTTACGAGGAGCAGAAAACAAACAAATCTACAAGATGAATTCGCAGCAAATACAATTTAGATAATTTGTATCTCAACATCGACAGCAGAAGCAGCGGCAGCGTCTTGGCATAGCATGGCGTGGCGTGGCGTAGAGTGGAGTGGAGTGGAGTGGAAGACTGAAGGTGGGAGTTGCCGTGCCGACTGACAGATGTTTTGATTTGTAGCGAACGAAAGAAATCGTTACAAATTCTTCTATTTATTTGTAAACCGTTAAGCATGTGTGTATCTGCAAGATACTCGCTTTATATCCAAAACCAAACAAAAACACCAGCAGAACGCATTTCCAAAACAAAAACAAAAACAAAAACAACAAAAAAATCCCATTGAATTCAACATTGAGTCAACAAGTGAAAGATTTATGAGGCTTTTGTGTTAGTTTATGGAAATCTTAAACACAGAAAAAAATCTCTTTCGTATTACGATTTATCCATCAATGCGTGAATTTCTTTTTCATTAATTATTTTGAACCACAGTGCAGCGATTGTCAAATTGATTTTTTTTATTTTATTATAAAAATAAGAATTACTTCATCATTGAATTAAGATTATAATTCTTAAGTCAATGTCCAGAAATAAAATATTTAATAATTTATTGTGAACTAGCTTAAAGCTCCCGCCGATGCTCGACATTTTTTATAGAATCATATCTAAGTTTATTATTTGATTAAGATTAATAAACTTTCCAGTCTCGCCAGTTTTTTCAGAAATTCTATTGGTATAAATGTGTAGTTAATTTTGTTATTTTACACCAAATATTAATGCAAAACTACTAGTTACTCCCAGTTCTATGTTAGTAGATATAGTCACCTTGTATACCCAAACCAAGTTGCGCAACTGTAGCAATTAACTTTCTCAGTAATCGCATTATATGTCACTAAAATTGTATGAGTTTTCTACGGTTAGATGTAGTTACTATGCTCCATTATATATTAAAGTATGCATCACATTCCTGAGTTATATTTTATCATCGTAGATCATCACGTTCCTGAGATATGTGGGTGGGTGGTAAATTGATCCAGCCCCGGCCACTTTTGGTGGAGTTGTCGACAATGGTTATGTCAACTAAAATTAAGAATTTTAGATATTTAGGTTCACTTCCTTCCAGACCCATCTCGATATATGTTCCAAGTTTAAAGAAAATTCTTTCAGAGAGATAAAGAGAAATGTACTTCCCCCAATAACATTAGTAAGGAAAATTCTCACAATATTTTACGAGTCTTGTTCCAGATCAACAAAACTTGAAAACGTGTATTCTCTGACAGATTTGCGTGCAAAACAAATTTTCATTTTCCATTTAGGTGGCAAGGTTAAATATGGATTTAGTTCCATTATCACCAAAATAGACTTCTGAACAGTTTTTAATAATAATAATAATAATAATAATAGTAATAAAAAATGTGATGAATAAATATTAATTGAAAAAGTACTAGGAACATTTTAGTTAGGATTATTGATATGAAGGTGAAACTTGGTGTGGCGGTACATGAAATCTTACAACAGGAAGTACAGTAAAGTTCACTGGAAGGTTTGCATGGTAAAATAATAAAATTGGTCGTAAAAGTATCCAATTTTACAAATATAATTTCAGAAGAAGAAGAAGAAGGCAAGAATAAGCAGTTCATTATTAAAAACAAAACCCGAGCAACCGGGCACTATAAGATATTTGTGCAATAAGAATAATTTTTCGTTTGTTCAGAATTGACTTAATGGTATATTAATGTTAAGTGACCCATCGTAATAAATATGCTAACCCTCGAAGACCTTATTTTATATTGTATACTACACCAATTATTAAAAGAAAACAGCAATAGGACCCATAAAGAATGGAGTGAAAGGGTTAAAATGTTCTTCAGCAATGTTGTACCGACAATTTCACTAGAAGTTTGTGGAGTCACAGATATTCTAAGATATAAAATAACTATTTAAAGTAAGACCAAATACCACTCTGTGAATACGGCCATGCCCCTTATATTTTTATAAACAACAACAACAACAACAAAAGAGTATAAACTAACAAAAAATAGCCAAAAGCTTTTTATATGTTTGATTAAAATAAAATATTGGGAAATAACTTAAGAACTTAGTTCTCACAACTTAAAATGCTTTGTGCTTCCTCTTGTTCAATTTCAGCCGACGCACGTCTTCCTATTGCCACAATCTAAACGAGCTCTATAACACCTAATGCCAAAAAGAAAAATCTATTACTTTACAACACTTTAAATGAGAATTCCACACGTTCAAGTGATGAATTGAAATGGATTTTGGCAGTGACCCAAAGCCGAAATAATTTACAAAGTTTTTCTTGTAAAAAAAAAATGTTCACTTTTCCATTCGAGTCAGTAATTAATATACTCTCGTAGTCGTACACTCGTAATGGTAAATTAAAAGTTTATTTCTTAATGGTTAATTGACCAGTTGCAATCCGTCACAATCGGTTGGAAAATAATTTCGATTGATTTGCATGGCCGATTGCTGTCCATGAGCGTATTCGTCACAATTGTGGAACACTTTGACGCATTTGCACCCATCAGCGAGCGAATGGATTGAATAAAGCCCCGCATGAATATTATTGATATCTGTAAGTCACCGGCGAATGCTCGCGAAGCAGCGAGCGACGCACGCGAATTAGCAACCTGCAATTCGATAAATACAAATGAAAAAAAACAACAAAAAACGGAAAATAAATTTATTAGTAAATTAATTACGGTGATTTTTGAAGTTGATCAATCGCTCGCATAGTTGTGTAGAATCAATCACAACAAGCGAGCAAGCCACAGCGACCCACTTTCGATTACTTACGCGCGCAGCGCAAATCAACTTGGAGAGCTGGTACGAGGGGCTCTTGGAGCAAGCAAGCAAGCGAGCGAGCGAGCGGCCGTTCGGTGTGCTTATCTTAAGCGCAGCTAAGTTGCCGCACCGCGATGAAGCCATCAATCATAACGCTTCAAGCCAACGCGGATGACGGAACGTAACGTAACGCAACGCAACGAGCGCCCATCGATCAATCACTCAATCAATCTATCAGAATGTTCGCTCGCATACTAGCCAGCTCAGTTCGAGCAAATTCAAGCCGATATAAGTTTTTTAAATACGTTTTTTTTTTTCTATTTTGTTTTGTTTTGTAATTGATAGAAGGAACTAAACAAAATAATACAAAAAAACTTCGACTACGCAAAAGTACTTAACCACATGGCTTTGTTTGTTTGTTTGTATGTATGTTTGTAGGTATGTCGTCCAAAGATAAGTTAAAAAGCAAAAACGTTAAATGACAAAACAAAACAAAAGAATTAACGCTCGACTAAGTTTGTGTAATTTCAGCGAAATCCAACGCAAATATCGATACGAAATGATATTTTTTTTAATCAGTGTATCTATGAGTATAATGCAGCCGAAAATTAAAACTACTCGTACATAATCAAGCTGAAGTTTTGCTACTCTCATGAGATATTGTTACTTTATTTTTGTTTAATGATCGTCTCGATATTAACGTTGGATATCTGATCGTAATAAAAAAAAATGTGTTATAAAATTTACATTTTGTGTATGCAATGTTGAGACTTCAACAACTTCGCCTTAGATGGACTGTCAAACTTTCAACGAGCTGAAACATACATAACATACATATATGTTTATATCTATAAATATTAGGAAAAGTAAACATACATTTTTTCAAACTATAATTTAAAAAAGTTAAGTTTGACATTTTTTTCCATTTGAATGAGAATTTTAATGGGCTGAAGTGTCTTATAATTTTTTGAACAACAACAAAAATTGACCAACTAAGCAAACCGGACAGCGCTGTTTCGGAATATGCTTCTATACCTCATCAGCGGTCTTTATGCTCGGTGAAGATTTGTTTTTTCATATCCCTTTTTAAGCTTCTTTGGTTTGGACACATTCGAGAATTCAAAGAAAATTCACAAGTTTCAAAACGCAAAACTCGCTGAAGACAGACGAATAAAAAAAGCGACACCAACAGAAAAATTTTCCTATTGTTCTTTTATTCAGTTATTTTTCAATCTTGTTTCCTGGATATTGTCTTTGTGAATTCAGAAAATAAATTTAACTAATAACTGGACTCAAAATTTAAGATAAGTTTTGTTTTTAAAAGTTTTAACAATTTTTGAAAAATGTTAGTATAAAGAAAACCTAATTTGGTAGTGGTAGAACACAAACTCATAAAATATAAAGTTTCCAGTTGGCATGTTATATATACAATATTACAATAAGAGGATTTCTTTAAATGTGAGAATGCCACGAAATCTTCGAAATCTCAAAAATTGTTTACAAACGTTGTAAATAGCTAACAGAACTGTTAAATTGTTTAATTTCAAAAACAAATTCGAGCTGAGTTTCCAAAAAGCGAATTTTCTAAATATGTCAGAAATTTTTTTAAAGAAATATTTGAAGAAAATCAGGACATGTGTGCCGCGCGGAAAGGCTTAACAAAAAATACGACATGAATTTTGATTACTTTGTCAGTAACAATCAATTGTTCCGTTATTCTTTACTTATTCTTTATGTCAATTTGATAAGTGAAAAAGTGTTACTCGGAAACATGAATGCTGGCTTCATTTAATTGATACTACTTTACAAAGTTGGGCACAAGCTAGTTAAAAAGTAAAAAGTTAATTATCGAACTTAAACTTTACCTTTAATTTAGTTAATTAACTCGCGTTAAATTTCTTTCGTTAATTCAAGTTAGTTAAATATAATCGAAAAATAAAAAAGTAAAATCAGTAACAAAAAAATAAAAATTTAGTATTGAATTTTGGCAAAACGAATGATTTACTGACAGAAACTGCCTACTGGGGCATACATAAATTAAATTAGATAACAACTAACTGAATCACAAATTAAACGACATTATTATTTTATATGTATATACCATTGCTCAAATACATATGTATAGTTTCTATTAAGAAATAAAAATTATAAAAAGTGAGTGAAAACTTTTATATGAAAAATTAATTAAATTTTTTTTATAGAAATTTTAAGTTTCAACGAGATTAACGAAAATAACTTAACGAAGTTAAGTTTTTGGTTAACTTTTCTCGGTTTAACTAAGTTTAATTTTTAATTAACGATGCTCAACTATGCTGGCCTAGATATGCTGCTGCATAGCATGGCGGTGAGTGCCTTGACGCGGAACGTTCCAGGTGTGATCCTTGGTTGTCGCAAAGAAAAAAAAACGTAATTTTGCAATTCAATCAATTTTATTTAGCAACCACCGCCCTCTAAGAAAGCATCAGGAATATCTGTTGAGGTCATCAACTTGCCTGAGATTAAAGCTCCTCCAAAGTGTATGTATGTTTTCTTTCCCCTCTATATAATAAGCCTTTAAAATAAATATATGAATTTTCTAAGAGATTTTGAATATGTAAAAAAAAATGAAGCCAACTACAAAAATATTCCATTCCAACTGACACAATATCAGAGTCGCTGTCTTCAACGTAACTAAGACAATATAATGGAATGTTTTTTTTTTCAGCTGATGTAGTTGTTGTTGTTTTTGTTGTTTAAGACACCTTCATTTGTCTTTGTTCATTAAAATGAATTACTAATTAATAATTTTCATTTCTGTCGGCATTTTCGATTCTTTATTTATTGTTGTCGTTGTTGTTGTTGATTTCCACACAGAAAGCGAATCAAACCACAAAATAGAAACAACTTAAAAGTGAACTTTCTCAATCAATTTTACGAGTTTAGCGCAATTTCACGATACTTTTGTCATTTCGTGCCATTTTAATATTGAATGATAGCAGAAAAGTTAATCCGCCCGTGAAAATTGAATGAATAATGAAAACGAAAACATGCGCCGACGCATGTTGCCGCTGCCGCACAATGACGCGAACGCGAATGCGAACGGAAACTGCGCGCCGAATGATTGAAGACGTCGCTGGGCAGCGACGCGTGATCACATCCATCATAATGCGGTTTAGGCCAAATCGAAAATTAATCCGTCAACGGTGCACGTCGATCAAAACGCAAAACACAGCGATCGATATTTACTTTGAGGTTGATTGCTAAATTCTATGCTGCCTCGGCGTGGCTTGGCTTGGCTTGGTTTGGCCTGATTTGGTCTGGCCTCGCGGCGCAAGTGTATCAATCAAACCCGCTTTAACTTGGCTAAAACTACAAATTCAGTTTGTAAAACGTTGGAGCTGCAAGTCTTCGGTGAATTCGGTAATTTGACCAAACAAATACAAAAAAAAAAAAAAAAAGTGGACAGTCGTCATGTAAAACGGCGTAATTCATAAAAATGAGCTTTAATGTAAAGTTGAGCGGGCGAGCGAGCGAGCGAGCGAATTTAAACGATTTGTGGCATTTGATTGATTGCGTAGTGGCAAAATCCTTCACTTAGCGTTTAGCGGTATGAAAGTTATTTTTGAATGCGACAGACATTTCGAAGCATTCTGATGTTATTCTCTTTTTTTCGTATTTTGATTTGTAAATAATTTTTTCATTAGCATTGAATAGCGGCAAGATCAAACGTTGATTTAAAATAAATAAAGAACGCTAAACATAAATTGTCCAACGCGCTAAACGCAATTTCAAATGTTATCAGTTGTTGTTGTTTTTGTTGTTGTTGTTGTTGTTGTTGCTTTTGCTCGAAAGCCACATCATGAATTCGTGCGATAAAATATGAAATAATATTTCCCGCCACCGCAATCTCCAAAAATAATGGCGATCATAGAAAATTATTATTATTATTATTATTATTACGAGTATGTTGTTGTTGTTGTGGTCGAAATGCAAACTGCAAATCACAGCGAGTGCAAGAAATTTCAACACACATTGCACAGTGTGCAAGTGCAGTCGAATCCTAATGTGAAACACCCACGCATACAGCCTTAATTACACTGTGTAGCAAAATTATTGATTTGCGAGTTGACAAGCATTTTAACTATTTATGTTTTGTTGAATAAACTAGTTTGCGAATAAGATTTGTGAGTTATAGTTGAAGATATTTTTGAGGATTAATAGAGAATTCATTTGAAATGAATTGTTTACAATTGTTTCTTTTTTTATTAAAATGGTGTTATAACTATAAGGTGACGAAAGTAAAAAAATGTCTCTCTTCACCACGATATTGTTTCTCTCTTTGAAAAAAAAAATTCTTTGTACTTGTTATTAGTAAGTAAATAAAAACAAAAATCGTATTTTGTTGTCAAAAATAAAAAAATTAAAACTTCAAAATAAGGCAGAGAACGAGGTGAGTTCGCTCAATTTGTGTTCTCATTTCTACTTTCCTAACTGTATTATTCATACTAACAATAAAGAGAAAGTATATAACCAGAGAACAGAAACATCTAAAAATCGTACAAATTAATTTTATCAAATACGAATTTTTAAAACTTTTGCTACATTAAATTTAAATGAAAAATGATTATCACGTCTTTGTGTTCAAATAACATGTTAGTGTTAATTTAATGTGATGTAGTGTTAATTTAACATGAAAAAGTGTTAATTTAACATGTTTAGTTTACACGATATAGTGTAAAATTATCTCTTTTAATGCAATGTGTCAAAAATTTTGAAAAAATTAACACGACAAAAATGTTAAATTAACATTGGGTCCTTTTTTCACTACATTTTCTGTTGTTAAAAATAACAGAATATGTCAAAATGTTTGTATGATAACTGAATAAAATTAATTAAACTAACAAATTTATTTGTAACAAATTCATTAACCTTGAAAAATATTAACCTGTAAAAGTTTAAAATAATGAAAACTTTACATGATTTATTTTCAATGCCAAGTTATAAACTGTTTTTTTTTTCATTAATGAAAATATTTTAGAACAAATTTTCATTGCTCATTATAGCTAGATTAAGCTTGTACAAATTGGTTTCTGTAAATCTTCTCCAAGTGATTTCAGGTCTCTTTACTCGACAAATAGACTGCTGGAAGGAAGTCCAATACTTGGCTTTGTTATCGTCTATCTTACGAAGCGTGCATTCTAACCTCTTCCAATTTCGACTTCTTATATCAGTTGCATTGCCTTACCATCATTTGCAGACGTTTGGTCAGAACTGAAGTTTGTTTTGACGTATTGCACCCATATATGTTAAGAGCACAGATTAAACGTTTGGTGTTTCCACTGATGTTGTTGTTTTGCCAGATGGACTTGCTAATCATGTTTGTGATGATTAACTCAAGCCCGCCATAAACTTTGACTATACGAACAAGGTGGCTAAACTTTTCACCGACAACCAAACAGAAGTTGAGGTATGAAGATGATCCGTGGACATGTCACCCGAAGGCTCAAAGATTGGCTGTGGAATATCTAAAAAGTCCATGATATGATAGGGGAGATGGCAGATGTCATCAGGTTACGTTTTAGGGTTCAGTAAGCTGTTGTTTAGATCCATCTATACATATGATGTGATTGAAATCAGCATCCATACAGTCGCAAAATATCTCAGATTGTATCTTGAAACTATTTTTGTTGTTGTTGTGTCGCTTTTTTGTAATTGTTTCTACATAATTAAATTAAATACTCGCACTTCCTTTTTTTTTTGTCTGTTGGTTAGCAAAGCCAATAAACAACCGAACAATATTAAGTACTGTGCTTGTATTTGGTAAACCTGGCCAACACCTTGCTGTGAATAACGGGTTTTTTACGCTGCGGCGGTGTTTCACTTCTGATTCATAACAATTTCACACGTTTAACAACATAGTCGTGTGTTGTTGTTGTCGCTGCTGTCGCTCGCTGATGAAGTTTTGGTCAAATTTTACATTTTCAACATGGACCACAAAAGCACAACAACAAAAAATCGCATGCGAGTATAATGGAAAAAAGTCAAAATTATGATATCCAGCGAAAAATGTTAGCATACCCCACACAACACTATTTAAAATATTAACATTCGGCATTTGGGAGGCGACAAACGACAAACGACAGAAGCGACGTTTACATGGCGCATCCACGTCCGAACCCATTCAATGTCCAAAATTTCAGCGACATCAAAATGCAGCAGCAAAACAAACAAACAAACAAACAAAAGCAACAACAACAATAGCAGCAGCGTAAGCGTTGGAGTATGCAAAATTATGATTATGACAAAACATGAATTTGTGGATGCTGCGTCCGGGACACCCGCCCGCATATGCATCTGTTCCGTACCGTACCGTTTCGTAGTTGTCGAAGTCGACGTCAGCGCGACGACCTGACGGAGCGGCTGTCGTTATGTCGGCGGTTGTGTTTGGCGGACTATGGACACCGAAAAAGAGGAACGCAGCGCGACGCGGCACGGCGGCTTTAATCGAATTACATGCAAATGAAGTGGAAAATTTATGATTGCGTAAATAAAAAATACCAATGTTGGTAGCAACTAGCAACGCCACCATCACTGCCAAACAGTACTTCGTTGAATAAACAGAAGTAGCCAAAAAATTTGCCAAACACTTTGAGAATTTTTTTGTATTTTTTGCAGCTCAAAAAGTTCAAGCAGATTGTTCTTCGTCAGCACTTATTAATGAAATTAAATTTTACTTTAGCCTATTTTTTCTGTAGACTAGCTAGAAAAATGTTTTTAAAACCTGGTTCATTTCAATAATATGCAGCCGCGCCCACTTACAGACTGAGTTGATCAAATTTAATCTTAAATTTGTCGACTACTCTCAATTATTTAATTTTTATTAAAAAATTGAGCGCTCTTTTTTTGAATAGTTTATATCAAAGCATTGATGGCAAATTAACTGTATAGTAGTGGAAGTAGTAGTAGTAGTAGTAGTAGTAGTAGTAGTAGTAGTAGTAGTAGTAGTAGTAGTAGTAGTAGTAGTAGTAGTAGTAGTAGTAGTGCAGACTGGTGAGACGCCACCAGCGCAAGTAGCATAAATAACACCGTTTTGAACCACGATCTCCTGAAATAAGTTGGTGAGATCAATGTTGAATTCATCATGAATTGTTGAGGAAGTTTAGAATGGTATACAGTGGCATGTCAAAGAGTTCTTCTAGATAAATTCATATTAATGAATATACTTAAGCCTGCTAAATCGAAAAAAAGTCCAACATATTGGAAACTTAGTTATAGTGCTCAGAAGTATCAAACTACCAAGTGTTACTAAGAAAGTTTTTAAATCCTTGAAACAGGAAATGTTAAAAATACAAAACGCTATCGAGGACATAGGAGCATAGTAGGTAATAAAGTGGCTGATGACCTGGCCAGGAAGGGCTCTGCATCAGCGCTGAATCTGGCTGTTCCGGTTCCGGTACCTATAGCCAAAGTCAAATCTGACATCTGCAATTTTTTTTTTAATAAAGCCAAGTCTAGATGGAAAAATACCGCAGGATTCGCTGCATTCAAAAAGACCTGGCCGAACTATAACCTATCAAGATCTTTTGAACTCATCGGCATGAGGCGTCGAGACATCGCGCTGATTACTTACATCTGCACTGGACACTGGCCTATTGGTGAACGAGGCTTCAACAACACCAGTGAACCAGAGACACTGATTCACTTCATCTGCGACTGTCCGGCTTTAGAAAGAGTCAGGCTTCGTACCCTCCACTCCGCCTTTCCAACCTTATCTGACTACCCACTAATGAACATTTTAAAATTCCTAAACAATTCAGGATGGCTCCAGCATTGATCCCTCCCCCCCCTTCAGGAGATTGTGGTTGCAAAACGGAAATAATTATGCTACTTGTGCTGGTGAGGCTCCACCAGTTTTTCCCTTTATACTATACTCAAGTCCACTACAAAATATTTTAAATATTTTAATTTTCTTAATGTATTGAATGCGAATTTTTTCAAAGGGCTTCCAGTGACCGTTTTTAGTACAGAGATTCAAAATTTAATAAGCAATTTAAATTTCCAATATACTCCGACAATCGCTTCGCCGCACCAACAAACTCTGCTTATAACTTTTTTAATTTAAAAAAAAATTGTATGCAAATGTTTACTTCTTTTAACTTTTTCTCTATTTTACGAATGCCGTCAGAGTACTTTGCAGCGTTACCGTCACCGGGTGCTGGTGATGATGATGATGTTGGTCAAAATACAGCTACAACAAATTATAAACAAACGGGTAAATACTATCTCGTTGCACGGAAAATAAAAGGCCGCCCAAAAAATTATGGGCGTCACCATTTAAGCTCTGCGGATCAGCAAAAACACTCAAAGCGCTCGGTTGCGCGTAAATTACGCGCAGGGATTTGGTGGCAGTTTTGGTTTTTTCTTTTTTGCTGGCCTTTTTCGTTGTATTGTTGTTGTTTTTGTTGTTGGTTAAATGATTTTATAGTTGGGCTTAAATAGTGCCGCTACAATTTTACGACTACAGTTGGTTATAAACTGATTGTGTCAATTTGGTTATCAGTTTAAATTAATTGCCTATTTGTTTTAATGGATGTGGAATAATCAGTCGCAAGATGAGTACTTTTGAAAATTCTCTAAAAACAACAACAACAACAAAAACACTGAGGAAAATTATTTCAACTCTTAAATGAAACTTGAGGTAAATCAATATAGTTGAGATTTTACGATATTATCATAGTTATTTGAATAGTAAATGTATCGGAGATATTACCTGTCATTTAACCATTAGTGGAACTGATTTATTGGTAAATTTTTCTTCGCGTGAGTCCTCATCATTGCACATATACTTCACTTGGTGAAACATATTAGTGATGTTACCTGCTGATGCACTGGTGAGTTCGCTCGAGGTGAGTTCGCTCAATTTGCGTTCTTATTTCTACTTTCCTAACCTTATTATTCTGCAACCATTATTTTAAATTCTAAAATTTCTTTATCTTTCTGATATTGTGTAACACCAAATTCAAATCCTAAAAATACAAAATTAAGAAAACTTTTTAACTATCTCAAAAGTTGTTTCAATTTGGTAAATAAACCCAATTGGTTGATCATGTACTGAAGGTACTTATAGGCCTTTATTAGTGCCTTAATGGTTCACAGTTCTAAGTCATCTGGAAGTCTTGGACTCAATCCTTTCCGCTAATCTTAACCAATAAATTTTCAAATTCAAAAAAATTTCCTTCATATGGTCTTGTTTGTATTAGTAAAAAGAAAAAAAGTTACTAATGTGTTAATAAATCGATTTCGCTTTCCTTGTATAAATATTAAACAAATATTTGTGTAAAAACAATTTGTCAATAATTTTAAACGACTCCGAACATTGCAACAATGTTAAAATTATAAAAGACTTTTTTTTGCATTTTGACACACTTGAACCGAGCAACCGATCGCATCCATTCGATTTCCAAATGTAAATAATGTGTCATGTTATAGAATCGAATAAACTTTCATAAATTATGGACCCAATGTGCCTGTCACTGGCACTTGAAAACGTCGTCGTCGTCTTCGCCTTCGTCGTCGCCCGCCGTCGACGTCATCGTCATCGTCGAAGCAATGTCTTTGATTTCATGGCTCTGCTGTATGCGCACGATCAATCCATCGAATTGATTACGCTGCGCCACCCGAGAACGCAACAAAGACGTCCTCAACAACAACTACAACTCAACTCTGCCTAAGCTTCGCTGCACTCTTCTCATTTTCGACTCGAATCGAATCGACTGGAGGGCAACAATATCCTCACCTCTTCAATCACGACGAAAACTAAGCTGGAATTGTTTCGTTTACACGCTGCTTCCTCTCTTTTGCCGCAAACATTTCATTTCCAGCTGGATGAAGAATTCACAACTCTAAAATAAATATACAAATGTACAAATACAACTCCAAATAAAAAACAAAACAAAAAAACAAACAACGCTTTTCGATTTCGATTTGAGTTGGAAGTTGGAGTCTTTGAGTGACTTAAGAATCGTTGCGACATGCAACCAAAAGCGCGACAACGTGCGACAGACGGCGTCTCTGTCTCTGTCCCTGTCGCTGGAGCACGTTGCATCGTCGTCACTTTATTTATGAGCATCATTATAAAGTTGCCCATTTTATTGGGTGCCCCGGAATAAATTACTCTCAATAAAGTTGTTAGTTTATATTGACATTTGTGCAGCAATCGTTCGTCTTTTTTTTTTTTCTTTCCTTTTCTTGTTGTTGTTGTTGTCGTTATTGTTATTCTTCTTCTTTTCGTTGGAACCTCTTGGTTCTTGGCTACACGGTTCATCTAGTTTACGATGGTGTTTAAACAATGTTTATAGATAATTTGCCCCGACTTTATGAACTTAACTTTGAGAGAGCGACAATAATTAATAACTATCGGATTGTCAAATTTCAACATTTTAATATGCAGATAGAGCGACGATAACTCCTAAAAGCACACGTTGTTTTGATATGCCTTCGCGTCATGGAAGAAGTGCATGAGTCCAAGACGGCAACATGACTTAGAACTGCGAATCAATTGAGGCACTAATAAAAGCCTATAAGTACCTTCAGTACATGATCAACCAATTCGGGGTCTTTAACAAATTGCAACAACTTTTGAGATAGTTAAAAAGTTTTCTTAATTTCGTATTTTTAGGATTTGAATTTGGTGTTACACAATATCAGAAAGTTAAAGAAATTTTAGGATTTAAAATAATGATTGCAGAATAATAAGGTTAGAAAAATTTAAATGAGAATGCAAATTGAGAGAATTCACCTCGATTTTTGCTGCATTATATTTATTAAATATTTTTTTTTGACAATAAATTTCGTTGTTTTCATGGTGTAATAAATATAAGGTGAGGTGAGTTGCCATGGATGCTACAAAATTATCAAGTAAATAAACATAACAGCGTATATATTTTTATCAAAAATAATATATTAAACTTTAAAATAAGGCTGACAAATAGAGCAGAAATCGAGGTGAGTTTTTATTTTCCTAACCTAACATTATTCAACCATGTTTTTTTTAATAGAATAACTGCACAAAATTTAAATCTGTAAACAATATCGAGAAATTTTTCTACTTTCCTCAGTTTATATTTATTTCGAAAAGGCGATGAGGTGGGTTTATGATGACGGTGGACCTAATTTGTTTCAAATTTACCGACAGACTTAACGATTTGTAAATGATTTCGTTATCACGTTCTTTTACGAATCGTAAGCTAAATAACTGTAAAATTTAAACAACTACGAATCAATATAACGACTCTCTTAAGAATTATAAAAATTAAAAAAGGAGTAGATTTAATTTATTAAAGATTACTAGCTAATTAGTTGTTATCAAAATGAATGAAATTAAGTTTTTATACCACAGTACTTTTAAATAACATAAACTTTAATGAACTAAAGTGCTTCAAGGATAAACCTTCTTGCGTAAATCCTGTTTTAAGAGGCATAATTTAGAAGGCATATTCGAACTGCCGACTGGTCAGTTAAAAAGTTTAGTGTATGGATTTAAAAAAAATTAAATGAAATGTGTTAATTAGGAATATCGGAAATATTATGTAAAGCCGAGCGTTTCAGCTAAATTTAACACGAGTTCGAATTCGCGCGTTGAAATTTCTTGTTTGAACGTCGCGACGTTTTGATTTATACAAAAGTGGAAACACATAAAAAAAAAAGAAGAATACAAAATATACGTCATCCAAGTTTCCAGTGGCATCTGCCATATCAGCTCGGTTTGAAAACGCTTTCAACAATTTACGTGATAATTTATGCGGCATCTGCCGAAAGTGAATCGAGATTTGAATAAATGTTTTACGGCTTTGTTTTCTTCTGTTGGATTATTTAAAGATCGCCAAAATTCAAAATTCCAACAACAACAATAACAACAATAAATCCGTTGATTGAGTCTGCGCAAAGTAATTTGGACGAATCGACGAAACCAGATTGCTGGCCTGTCTGTCTGTCCGTTTGTCTGCGTGTCTGTCGATTTGTCGCTTGCTGCGCTTGCGTATCGAAGCGGAGCATATGGCGGGCGCTCATCAGCATTTTCGATCGATCGATCGATGCTGCGGCGGCGGCGGCGGCGATGATGATCAATTAGCGGATTTTTGTTTTTGTACAAAATCTTTTTGAATGACAATAAATTTCGCTTATAATTATTTAATTTTTATATTGTTTAACATTTTTGATTTTTTGTTGATTTGCTTTCGTTGTGGTTGTTGTTGTTGCAATTCGTGACATTGTTGTTGTTTTTGTGGATCTATTGTGTTGTTGGTTTTTGGCATTCGAATCGCTGATGTGCGATGTTTATTACTTTTTTAATTGTAATTTATTTGATTGACTTATCGCCCGAATAAATATTTCAATCGAATTGTTATCTATTCGAGTTTGGCAATCATCCGCTTCAGACTGGTTTCATTTTTATTAGTTATTTAGTTATTTATTTCTTTTATTTTTTCATTTTTAAATAATAAAATATTTGTTTAATTGTTGTCTTAATTCAATGTAGAGAAATAGAAATCGGTTTTTTGCTGCAAGTCGGATGAACAAATCGACTTACATAATTTAATTTGTTGTTTCATCATACTGAAACAGTTAAGATTTCCACGATTTCCGATACAACAGTTATTGCCAAAAGTGGAGAAAACGGAATTTATTTCGGTTTATATACGTAAAATGAAAGAAAGTTGATCAAGGAACATATAAAGATTCCCTGTGGGTGGAGCTTTTTTTGTCTTTAGAGTTTTAAATGATAATTATCACAGGGTGCGCCATCTATTGCGATTGCATTTGAAACTTGAATAGTTCCGCCATTTTTTAACGAATTGACATACATATATAGTGGCTTGTTCGCGTCATTTAAGTCTATTTTGTACGTACGCTCATTCCGTAGAAAACATGCTCCATGGTGATGGTGAGTTTTGTTTCAAAATCATCAGGAGCGATGAAGCTCATTTCACATTGAATGGCGCAGTTAATAAACACAACTGCCGCTTTTGGGCCGACGAAAATCCTTATGAGATATTCAAGGAGCCTCTCCATGATCAAAAAGTGACCGTACACGATGTTCGACGGACGCGTCATATCGAAAAATGGCGATTTCGACTGGCCGCTGCGCTCACCCTATTTGACGCCGCGGAACTTTTTTTGTGGGGGTATTTGAAGAGCAAAGTTTACATCGACAAGCCGCAGACCATAGCTCAGCTGAAAATGTGATGCAAAATACACGAAAAAAGGGCATCTTTTTGCATAAAAGAGGCGGTTATTTGTTGGATATTATATTCAAAACATGATGGAATTAAAATAGAAAGGAACAAATAAAGTTTGTGTAAAATAATAAAAGTTGTCCACATCAAAAGTTATTTAAGTTTCAAATGCTATCGCACCCTGTACATGTTTTATACTTAATACTTACTTTAATCCTAAAAAAGTTCACCATTTTCAAAAAATCGAACAAAATTATTTATAAACAAATAAATTTTAAAAAGGGCTTGATCAATTTAGATTGAATCCTTTCCTAGATAAATTATGCAAAACAGGATGTTGTTGTTAAATTTCAATGGTTGCCAAGGAATTTTGAACAAAAGAGTTGCGCAAACGCATCACTGGCCAATTAATTGTTTATTTTGATGGCAGTTAATTTTTTGTTTTAAATCTAAATTTTATTAAAATACAGTTAGAAATCCTGTAGTTTAAATAACTTACACTATTTTCCAATAAACTATTTTAAAAAGCGTTAACCAACAAAAAGTTCGTAAACTGTAGCGAATTTTGTATACTTCTTTATTTCATATTGTAACAATTTTTGTGTCATCAACTTCAGTCCAAATATTTAACTAGGTCCCACACCAAATAAAATATGGCCAACAGACAACAATAAATTCGAGTCATATAACTTGTTAACATTCAATAATAACAGACTTGGATTCTATGTCGTTCGAGATCTTTTCGATGCTAGATGGAGTAAGCTATGGTTGCTGGCAGGGTCGTCTTTGAACACTGTCTTACTCCATCCACAAATTTCTTAGAGACATAAGTACTTTTCCCTATATATCTGAAAAGTTATCCCACTGTATAATGAATGATGTTCATCATATGCATAACAAGATTTAAATAGTGCAGAAAATGTTAACTAAATTCATCAAATCTTTGACGATATTTTAGGTTTCTAATTCTAACGACCTACTTTAATATCGCATTGGACTGAGATTTATTGTCACTCTGTATTATCAGTGGACGTTGTGGATATCCGAACTCTGCCATTTTTGTCAATACTATTGTAAAAAGGTATCTCATTTGTGATAGGTTTGCGCCACAATCTGGTAAACCGGGACTAGAAGAGAGAAAAAGTTCAAATTTGGTTTAAGTAAAAGTTATTCCTTCCTTCCTTCCGAAATCTTCTGGAAATTCAAAATTTTTTACTTTGGGTAATTGCCATTTAATAGAGCATATTATATTCAATGAAAACATTAATGTGATTGCTTTTTGCTTTGGAGGTAATTTTTCTTAAATTCCACATTTTAATGTCAATTAATATATTGCAAAGTTTTGTTACAATTTTCCATTGTTTATTACCGAAAACAATTGTTCATAGAATTCATTAAAAATTTTAAAGAAAAGACTTTGATTCTCAAAATAATAAAGAAAAGTAAAGTTACACCATTATGACTTTCCATGCTTCATATCAAATTTTGTAAGACTTATTGCCTTCATATTTTAATTCGAGACCAGAAAGGTTAATCCACGTAAATAATCGCAATAAATAACTACACTCGTATATAAGTATATAGTATATGTATGTATGTGTGTAAGTATATAGAAAGTATTGGATTTTATAAATAATAAATTTAGACTGGCTGATTTTTAAAAAAATGAAAAGCATCGTAAATATGTCATTTTGTTTGCTCGTTTGAGTGGGCGTTTTGTGTGATCGCTGATTATTTTGTGAAAATATTAAAAAGCGGATTAACGAATAACAGATACAAATTGATTTTTAATCCAAGTTGATTTTAAATAATTTATACATACAAAAGACAAAATCGCTTTGTTTTAAAAAGCTCAGAAGATCTCTGGATTCTTTCACTTACGAGCGAATCGCAGAATGGATTTTGTGATTGTGACTGTGACCAGACGACAAACCGAAGACCATTCCATGCGAAGCCATCGCTCTGACATGTTGAGCACGTGTTTGACAGTGACATATGCCAAGTGATTAAAATCCATTAACAACGCGCTCGAATAAAAACGCTCTTGATGACTTTTGAATATTTGAATTAATTATATTCATTTTTTTGTTGTTGCTTTTTTGAAATATTAAGTCGATAATAAAATTATAACAAAACTGAATGCGGCTAATTAATATTTTGTTTGTCTGTATGTGCGCGTGTGTGCGTGAGTGAGTGGGCCTTATAAATATTTTCATTGTTGTTGTTATTGTTAAATTCGCTGAGTTGTTAAAATAATTCAACCGCTTTAAATTAGAATTAATCAAAGTAACGAATTGTGTCAATTCAATACGAGCAGAGTAAAAGTATAAAACTTGTCAGATACAAATGCCACAGCAAGTGAAGAGATATAAAGTACATACATATGTATTAAGGTATCCTACACTGAGGTTCAAGGCTGTGGGACTTTTAAAAAAACAATTTTAATACAAAACGGAACAACTTTGATTTAAAACCAAAACACTTTATATTAAAAAAAACAACTTTAAAATAAAAATTGTAACTCTTAAATCAAAATGGAAAAATATTGATTCAAGATTGCTTCAACGTTAAACGATAATTAAGATGGAAACGATTTAATAATGAATTATATATATTTTATAATAAATACTTATATATATTGCATTTTAAATAAGATTGCTCGTAAATTTCCAACTTTACTACACTTTTATATTTGTTGATATTTCTTTGATTTTACTATAAGTCCTAGGTATAGTATATACCCGAAAAGATCAACAAACATTTGGTGTAAACTTACATACGTTCAGGCCCGTACTTAGGAATTAAGGTTTACCGTGAAATGACCGATTGCTTGTATACTGCATTCCGTTTTGCATTACATGACAATATAAAAAGGATGCATTGCATTTCTTAACATATTTGCATGTCGAGAATCATCGATTCCACCATGTATTTTTATTATGAGTTTTCAATTGCAATTTTGCATTACCTCGGCGATTTCTTCCTGTTGGGTACTTTGTTAACAGTCGATACTCCCTTTTTTTACCGAGTGTTGAACGTGAATTTCAGTATATATTAAGCCATCCAAATGGTATACTAAGCTTCGATATTTAAGTCATGATTGACTTCAGCATATCGTCATGTAGAAATCATTTAAAAAACCTCTTAAGTATAAGCAAGCAGCAAATATTTGATATATGTATTTATTTTGAAAAAAAATACCAGCACATATGTACTCGCACATATGTACGAAGGCACATCAAAATGTATGTGTTTGTTCGCAAGATTTGTACATTCTTACTGCCTATTTGTGAAAATTTCGCCAACAATTTTTGAGTATTAACAGTAAAAGTTAATGGGCCAACAGTGGCAGGCAAAAGAATGATTACACATGTTGCACGCATAAAATAAAATTTTATTCATTTCTCATTTTCTGCACATATAACAACAAAAAAACGAAGACGCATAACTTTAAAATTTTATATCGCCACTTTTTTTTACCTCCCCTCCCACTCAGCCGCACTCCCTGCAATCGCCTCAATACAATACGCAAAGGCATTGTTATGCGCTGCCCCACCCTCTTCTTCGCCTGATAACAACGAAAAAATTAAATTTCCCACACGCACACAAAGCACACATGCACAAACACACACACACACATACACACACATACACACACATACCTATTCAGTGGCACAACGAAGCCAGTTTAGTCTAATGAAATTTTGAAATGTGCTCGGAATTTTGATTTCCTGCGCCCTGAGCACTTGGATCCATCTTGCCGGGATACGTCATGTCTTGCGCTTGCAAATCAATTTAATGTCAGTCATTCCAGCAACGAGCGAGGAGGTTAAATTTTTGAAATTTCATCAAAAATCTGCTATTCCTGCTGCTGCTGCTGCTATTGCGTACCTTTAAGCACAAAACATCGTTGCACAGTACTTTATTTTATTGACAAATAAAAAATATTTTCATATACATATTTTTAAAGAAAGTTTCCATGACTATATGCAGCAAGTCAGTCTTAATAAAACCTTTTAGAAAAAGTTTTTGAAAATTTCAATCAATTATCTCTAAACAATTTTTACGCCGTCACGTCACAAGATATTTTTAAACATAATGAGGCTTGGAAAGTATATTGAGCGAACTCACCGCGATTTCTGTCATATTTTTCTACTTTATTTTGAAGTTTGTTTTTTATTTTGAAGTTTGTTTTTTTATTTTGAAAAAGAAACTACGTTAATGTTTTTTAATTTTGTTGCAACCATGGCAACTGCACAAAAATTTGAATTTCAATGAGAGAAACAATATCGAGGTGGAGAGAGACATTTTTCTACTTTCCTCACCTTATATTTATTACACCATGGCTATATCATTTCTCATCAAGGATCATGTTAAAGTATAACCTTGCAGGAATGAGGTTGCTATTCTTGTAAAAAATTTTACTTAAAAAATAAGGAGGTTTTTTTGCGATTAAATCAAAAAAGCTTATATACCAAATTTTAAGTCGGTAGCTTTATAACTACCACTGTTGTAGCTCGGATAGCCAGCCGGATGAACAGGAAAACGATTAGCATCTCGTTTCTGTCTCAAACGATATGAACATATGAAATGTATTGCTTTTGACCATCACTTTTGAAAAGTAACTTAGCCAGCTCAGGAGAATAAGGCTCATAAAAATCTTCAGATATTCATTAACTTAAAGTACTGTGCACTTTCCCCACGCCCCAGCCAGCATTCAGCATATGCGCTACGACGGGGTTTATTGAGGGAATTGGCTGCACCAGTGTGGCTCGTTCATTTCGAGCGTAGCACATTTGAATGTAAATTTGCCGCATTGTATGTCCGTGGGTCCTTCAGGGGCAGGAGGCGTGGTATTTTTAGATTGTTGTTGTTATTGTTGCTTCTTGTTTTTTTTTGTGTGTTTTTCTTTGCAATAATATTAAAATGCTCGAACGCTGAAAAAAAACGCATTATGATAAAATTTTATGTTATTGCCAGAGTGAGGAAAACACGTCAAAGCGAAACAAATGAATTCAGCTCCGAAAAATAAACTTTTGGCAGCAACTGCCAATGTCGCCCCACCGCCAACCCCTTCGCTGTATTTTACCACTGCACAAATACAAATGAAAATGCTTCTTTTTTGTTGCTGTTTGTTGCTGTTATTTTTTGCGAAAAATAAATCCATCTGCTGTTTAACTTTTTTTCATTTTATTTGAGTTTTCCATTTTTTTAAGGTTTCTACTGTGTACTAAATTTGACATTTGCACGATTTAGAAACCTCATTTCGCTCCTTAAATTTTTGTAAGTACATTTTCAATGTTTGATACATTGTTTTATGAGGTGCAATTTATTTAAACTATTAACAAATTTATCTTCGTCTATGCCAAAGCGTAGATACCCTACAGCATTTCGGAGTAAAACATTTTTTTAAGTGTTAGCTAACAAAAATGTGTATTTTGTGACATATTTGTGCCATTCGCCGAGGGGTATATTCAGTTTGTTCTTTCATTTGTAACGCCCATTAGGAGTAGTACGTATGACCGTGTTGTAATAAATATAAGGTGAGGAAAGTAGAAAATTATCTCTGTCCACCTCGATATATTTTCTATCTTTGAAAATTTAATTTTTGTACAGTTGACATAGTTGCTACAAAATTAGTAAATAAATAAAAACAACAACGTAATTTGTTGTCAAAAATAAAACAACTAACTTTAACATAAGGTAAAAAATAAGGCGAACATTGAGGTGAGTTCGCTCAAATTGCGTTCTCATTTCAACTTACCTTACCATTTGTTTATTTTAACATGGTTGTATGTATGACAATAAAGTATGTAAGACATGAAAACGATCAGCATCAAATTAATAATAGTTTTAACCATGTCCGTCTGTTTACCAATCCCAGCTTTTAAAGCCATGATTTATCAAATTTTGAACTTAAAT
Organism: Suillia variegata; assembly: GCA_949127995.1. Taxonomy (NCBI): domain Eukaryota; kingdom Metazoa; phylum Arthropoda; class Insecta; order Diptera; family Heleomyzidae; genus Suillia; species Suillia variegata. Next base: position 20,276,585 of record OX421844.1, read on the forward strand.
TTGTTATGTGAGCTCATAGTTACTCTTCGAGGAGTAGGAAAGATCGTAAAAAAAACTATTAACCCTTCCATGCAAATCGTGTCTTTTTATACGAAAATAATAAAAATAGTTGCAGTGCATAAATATTTTTGTGCCTCTAAAATTGCTAAGGATATATGAGTTTCGGTATAACCGAATCTAAATCTCTTATTAGAATTCACATTGTTAATAGTTTTCAATCAAACCATTATGAATAATAGAACATTCAGTTTGTTCATATGAGCTCTTATCAAGATTTAAAAAAATTAAATAAAAAAAATAACATTAAAAAAAATTTTCACATAGCTTGGAAAATATATATTTCAGATTGAAATCTCTAAAGCTATGGCTATAATTTCTGAGATAGACAGCCAAAGAGATGGACGTCTTTTAAACGACTCCGAATTCGATGATGATCGTTTTTATGTATATATTGTTATTAGGTTATTAGGTTATTGTTATTTTATGGGCCTTACAAATGGAATACCTAATTTAATATAACCTACGATTCTTGTGAGCATGTAGAGTATAAAATTGGAGTTTATTATTTATACCAATGAAGAGAAACTGAAAAAGAACTAAGAAATGTAAATGTAAAATTTAATTAATGTTTGGAAAACCTGTATCGAAACATTGGCTAGTTAGTTGGCTAGTTAATTAGTTAGTAAGGGAGTTTTAGTTAGTTATAATTGTTCGTAAATTTTTGTTATTTTGTCTATCTTCTAAACTAAAAAAGATATTGTAAATAACTTTGATTTGCTTAAATTTATTTTGTATCAGTTAATAGACAAACAAGTCTTCACTGTTATCGTAATCTAAAAGTAATGGTCATAAGCAGGGCTCGGATCTAGATATGTCATGTCGTTTTTATTTTGAAGTTGGAAAAATTCTTCTCAGTGTTGTATGAGCACCAATAATGATCCCTAAATTAAAGGAATACAATATTTTAAGGTAATCTTTCTTATTGGTTATTTTTCGTTGTATAAACAAATTTACATTTTTTAGCTTTTACAATTCTGATTAAATTTTTTTGGTTATTGAAAAACGAAAGTAAAACTGCAAGAAAATGCAAAACTAACAAACAGCCGAAATTTTAAATATGCCCCATAACTTTCACTTCGATTTCTCTCCAGCACATGGTGTTTAATTTTTTTAATATTCTAAAAACTTTCATGTACTTTTTTATTGTATTGTCGATATACTTCATTAAGAATGAATGATCTCCTAAAAGACGTCGGCCGGATTACTTTGAATATTTACCTATCCTTAAAAAATGTGTTCAATACAATAAAAAATCAAAATAAAAATTGAACTTTGTAATTAAACTCAATGAACCATCAAATCACATATGTACATATATACATATGTATGTACGCATATGTATTATCTAAGTAGGGAGCAGTTTTCGACGCACATGCTCCAATTTACATTTTAATCAGTGTTAAAATAAAAGATGAAAAATCCCATTTGCAATAAATTTCATAAACACTTTTGTCGGCAAAGGCAACACTAACTCGATCACACACACACCCACACACACACATACACACTCAAAAAGGCACTTTTTGCATCGCTCAATAAAATCTTAAAAAAATGAAATGAAAATAATGCCCGGGTCAGGCAAACTTGGCCGAAAAAAAAGACGAAATTTGTAAAAGTGCATTGAAGCATTTGCCTCGGACATTTGGACATTTGGGCGCCCACAATAAAATATCATTAGTTTTTAGTGTTATTCTGACATTTGTTCAATTGCCATTTTGTTGTTGTTGTTGTTTGGGTGCTGTTGCTGTTGTTATTGTTGTTATTGTTGTTATTGTTTTGCATTTTTTCGGACAATTGGTGTTAGTTTTTTGATATTTGTATGTTGTATGTTATTGTTGTTGTTGTTGCTATTGTATTTTGCGCCTCATAACATTTATTCGAATCGAACGGAGCGAATCGGACGCACTTTCGCTTTCGCTTCTAACACGACCATAAAATCACCCTAAATTGAAATAAAAAATCATTTTTCGCACAATAAAATATTTGGCTATGGAAATTTAGAAAGAACGAAACAAAACAAAACACAACAAAACGAAACGAAACGAAAAAAAAGGAATCAGAAAATGGTAAAGCCGAATCGGAAGTGTTGGCTACAATTTCGCACCCTTTTAGTTTTCCAACTGAGTCCGTGGATGAAGTGGTGGAGCGCAGTGCTGCGTTGCGCTTCGCTTCAGGAAAGGGTGCCAAGTTGCTACCATTAGTTGCGGCTGAATTGGCACCCATTTTACACCACATCCACTTCCGCTTCCGCTGCGTCTTCCAAATTCAATCATGGTCAATTTAAAATTCTCGTTCGTTTTCGCATTTGCCATTCCTGTAACCCCTTTTCGATTTGGATTTGTGTGTTTTGGCTTCATTTATTTTAGCCGTTTTGGCGTAGATGTAAAATGTTGCTTGATTGGCAATTGAGAAATTGATTTGATCGAACATATGTTCGCGACAGTAGCGGATCAAGTAGTGTACCTGAGAATTCTCTAGTGAACTCCGCGGTATACAACGAATATATGTGAAATATTTAAATCACTTTCATACTTTTCTTTAGTTTGACATAATAGGGCGATTCCCTTAAACGCGAAAACCTGGAAAAAGAACTGTCAGAAATTGTATGACACATAGATTACGCATACCTTGCAAATACTCGAGCCAAATAAGTCACGAAAACAGCCTCGCAAACTTGCTCGTATGTTTCAGTGTTGCCTGTTTGTAAAAATTCGAATAAGACCATATATGTTAAAATCAAAACTAAAGTCAGACAATACTAAAGTAACTGATTAAAAACAGCTGATGTAGCATAAAGGTAAGTTTTTATTTGTTTTCGTTAATCTCTTACGATTTTTTTGAATTTGCAAATTACAAAGAGGTGAGAAAAATCACAAAAAAAAATTTATTTTAATTTATTTTTTTAATATCAACATTTGCAAGAACTACTCGACTGAACTGTCAAAATGCTGAATTTCACAATTGTTTTCGAGGTCGTTCAAAGGTGCGTTTCAAAAAAGTGGTTTGCATCTTTTCGAGCTTTATGAGTTTTTCAGTTTGCGCGTTTAATGGAATTGCCCTGATATTTATTGCATATTTTTAAGAGAAAATATAATTGTGTACTAAAAGTAGCGCTTAATAAAATTCTATACGGTGATCTGATCAGATCGTATCTTTTGTATTTTCAATAGACACCCAGAACACTTCTGTACTTTTTTACACATTCTGAAGATCAAAGAAAAACTTACAACATTTATAAAAATACGCAGTTTAATTTCCTAAAATTCTGAAAACAAAGATATTATAAAATTGTTATAAAGTTATTAATTAAGTTTTTCTTTTTAATAACATAGTGCAACATTTATACCCTACACCACGCAGAAACGCGAGCAGTAAGTTCAGTTTGTCCTTCTATTTGTAACACACATAAGGAGGCGTGGTAGGTTTATAAGGTATTCTGAGTAAATTTAAAAATAACCGTCAGTCCGTCTATCTCAGCTTTAGTTTAAGAGATATCGAAATAAATTCTTCCACCTCCACTACAAGCTATTCATTTTCTTGCGGAATAAATTAACAAGAATAGTTGCAGTGTAAACAACCAGCTAGAATTTAATATTTATAATAAAATTTTAGTACGAGTAATAGTCACACGAAGCTACTGAAGAAATGTGCGTGATTGAATAAGAAGCACATTTTTAGTATCTCTAAAATGGTGTAGGGTATTTTAGCTGCAGCATAGCTAGTTCTAGTTAATCATTCGATTTGTAAAATGTTGTCGTATCGTTTAAAATAACTTGTAAACTAAATTTAAAGCATACGAGATGAAAATCAGGTGATTAGATCCGTAATATATAATATATTCTAGATCGATTATATATTATGAATTTATGATTTAAATATATAAGAGAACAACAAATCGAATCAAGACTTAAATAAGTAAATGTAATTTAAAACTTAATTAATGTAATAAAAATAATTAAAGTAATTGTAATAAAAAATCATTCGTGAACTTTACGTTCTCGTTCGATAAAAGGATGAAGAATTTCCTTGTGATGAATTTATGACAACGACACAATAATAAAAATACGAATGCACCGACCACCGCCCACCGCCCACCGCTGCCATCAAAAGCGATGCGCACAATTAAAAGTGTTTATAACATCGAAAATTTACATAAATGGCGGCAAAATACGTTCATCCGCGTGAAATTTCACATTATCAGCGACTAAAAGCGGCCGCTGCGGCGGACAGTGGGCGCCATCACTTCTGTTACGCATAAATATACACACACTCACACTCTCACATTCACACTCACACACAATAAATGAATGTAAATGCAATTGCGTATATGTATGTACGAGTACATGGAAATGTCGCAGCGATGGCTTTTGCGAGAATAATTTTGAAAATTTTTGATTTATTGGGTCAAAAGTGTCACCACCGCCGACGGACAACACGGCCAACGACGAATGCTGCTGCAGCCAGCCAGCCCAGAAGTGTAAAGAACGATAAGGATGCAGTGCGCCCAATGCCCTTGCAGAAACACGCACATACGAGTAGAGTAAGTTCGTGTATATGGAAGCACTTCTATGAAATTTTTTAAAATATATTTTTTGTCTTTGATGGAAGCACTATCTTTGGACTCGGCTCCATTTATTGAATCAATCAGAATCACTCACCTTAGTTGTATTAAACAATTTTTAATTTATATATACAATTGTTATATTGTATTTGATTGTTCGTTGTTATATGTACAGGGTAAACTTCTGAACCAATGGGCTGATATTGATGACACATGTACCAAAAGATTCGTCAAGCGGTACATGACTTTTGCCACACCCATATGTCACACCCAAAAAAAGCGTAAATGTCTCAAAAAACAGTGAGTACCAAAAAAATATGTTTGGTATAATTTTGATATTATGGGTGCTGAAACAATGAAAAGTTCATTATATTTAACACTCCATAAAGAGTGGACAGTATTGAACAACTGCCACGCCCACTGAACACTATACCTTCTAGAAAATAGCAAACAATATGCTCCTGATTTCGTTAACGACAATTTACTTCTTCACGTGTGGGCGGGATTTTGTTAATATTATTAACGAAATTTCGTATGAAGGTTCTGGAAACGAAAGTTTACTTCTTCTTATAAATTTGTATATATAATAAATAATTTAAAGTAATTGATTTAATAATACAGAGATAAAAAAATATTCTATATTCATTATCTTTGCTTACTGTATATGATTATTCCTTTGAAATTGCATTCAATGACGATAAACGGCTAAGGTCTCCGGACTTAAACACAGTCAACTATTAATCTGGCCTAATAATTTCAATCCTGCCAAAGATCACTAAAAATGTTTTTCTGTTTCAAGTTTTTAAAATATGCTTTTTCCTAAAATTAACATTGAATATTATAAAAACTTAAATGATACTCCAAATTATTATTTTTATTTCGATATACAATATTAGAATTCGAATCCTTTGAATGCTATTTCCATTTTTTTGGAGCACCTCTCATTGTACTGTGATATTATTTTTTAGCACATTGTTTTGTTACAAAAATTGGGAAAGAAAAAATTCATTCGTTGGATTTCGTAGTGCCTTGAAATAAAATATACTTTTACTCTGGAGCACTTCTTTGAAATGATCCAAGGGAAGTACTCCACAAACGACGTTCGAAAGAATCACAACAATACAAATGAATGTAAAAGGTTTGAGTATTGAAATCTATGCTTCTTCTGAGTATATTACTTTGGAGCACCTCTTTCTATTACAAAAGTACTCCTGATTTTTTTTGTATTCCACGTGAATTATTTTCACAAGTCATTTTAAGAAAATTATCTTTTGCTTATACATGACCTCTCGATAAAGGTCACGCGATAGTCTCTGGTTTCCTTATTTTACCCTAATTATTGTGTGTGGTTGTCTGTCTGTCTGTGTGTGTGTGTTCGTGTGAGTGAGTGTAGATGTGTGTATGGGAATGCATCAAAATGCATTGCGTGCATTAATACAAATGGCATGCGGCGGCCGCACCGGAACCGGATGCTCTAGGCTGTTTTATTTCATTATCGAAATTCGCACAATTCGCAGTTTTGTTTTTGTTTTTCGATTTCTGTATTGCTGTTGTTGTTGTTATTGTTGTTGTTATTGTTGTTGTTATTGTTGTTGTTATTGTTGTTGTTGTTGCTGTGTGTTCGGTTTTTGTGTTCGAGTGGATCGACATCATTTTGCGCATGCAGGACATTGAGGGGTATTAACAGTCATTATTCAATGATATCACCGAGTGGCAGAGTGGCAGCACCAACAACAACAGCAGCCGGAGTCGTAGCGGGACATGGGGAGACTCACACTCGAACTGCTGGACATCATCATTCGCGCAAAATGTGGCGCATCGATCGTATTGCACTGACTGCAATCAAATTGGGAAGCTTTGTTGAGAGCGCGCGTATTTTAAGCGATTCCACGGCGACCAAATGAGGCGCAAGCGTGGGCGGCGTTTGGCAGTGCCCACCGAAAAAAAAAATAAACCGAAGTTAAGGAGAGAGAGAGAGGCACGGAGGCATTTTGCGCTGGCTGAAGGACATTGGCTGGCACATTTTGCGCAACGCGTATCCTTAATTATGATTATTGTTATTTTTCGGTCTGCATGTCGCATTTACTGCAGCTCGTTATGTTGTCATAAATTCTCGGTTTGGCGGCACAAAATGACGTTTTGGCAATGGACGAACCAAATATATGTACATGTATATGTTTGAGCACATACATATATCTGTATGTATGCATTTATATGCATACATATCACAGTGCTGCGTTGGGTTATGACGTTCGAAATTCGATTTGTTTTCATTTTGCTGATGTACGCCATTTTTGTGCACTTTGTGTATATATGTATGTGTGTGTGTGTGTTTGTGTGCGTCACTGTCAATTTTTGTGCGTCTGTCCATTGCTCTGTCTATCTGTCTGTTGGTCATTCGCATCTCACTTCATTGGTTCTCGTTCTCGTCCTCTTTTTCGTCGTCGTCCTCGTCGTCGTCAGTCGTCGTCGGTCGTTATCTGCAGCCGCATAAATCGCACTTATCCCATTCAGTTGCTGACGCTGATGATGAGCTCAGTGACGACTGCGTATGAATACGCCATAAAAATAATGCGATTTTGCCCTTAAAAGGAATTCTTCCACTTCCACTTCCACTCACTTTTGTGCAGCAAATTGAAAATAAATTGAAGACTTGCACAAACTGCGCGATCAAATTTAATTCGAGTTTAACTTATTGCAAAGGGAATTCGAATACACTCACAGTTTAAGCAAAATAATTACATTCATCTTAGCCAATGTTCCGACGTACTGCGAGTGAATTTTCAACTCACACGTCGGAAATTTCAGTTCAATATCTCGGGTGTTGAAAAATACTTGTAGTAAAAAATTGATATACAAAAGGTTGACAACTTACATTATGTTTGTATGACAATTTCAAAACTGTTGGAATGAGTTCGAATGCTCTCTAAAGACACGAAACCGAATAAAATGGTCAGTGTTGAGTATGCCACGCCCACAATTTGGTCAATAATTATAACTGATAGTCGACTATAATACAATAATTTATTTTCGTGAATAGCTTCAGGAAATCAATTTGAACTTTTTTATACAATATGTATAAATTAAGAGGCTTTGAAGAAATGCCACGCCCCAAAAAGTTTACCACTAGCAGTAGTATGACATGCATGATGGAGTTATCAAGAGTCTTGAGACAAGATTATGTACTGAATGAAATTAACTTTACTAAATGAACTGTTTAGCACTTGATAGATTGATGAACTGGATAGATATTATAAGCATAGTGATATGTATGGACCGAATTTATAGTTTGGACTGAATTGTTTATTTTATATTGGATAATCTGGATGCACTTAATAAACTTCATAGATTTAATGGAATTAATGAAATGAACTTTACTAATGAACTGGACTGGAATTGCTGAATAAACTGCACAGGCAAAATGCTCTGAACTGGATGAACTTAGTTAACAAAATAGATGGAGTAAACAGTAAGTTGGGTTGTTAGGTTACACGGGTTAACTGGATTCGCTGGACCTGATGAACTGAGTCAAACTTGAATTTAATAAAAAATTGGAATAAAATTATTAATTCTTAATAAAATCTAAATTAAAAAAATGATTAATATTAGTAACATTTAATCAGCAACCCTCAAAAATCGAATTGTGTTTAAGCCTTGGCTCTAATTATTGATTTAACTTTATTGACGGTTTTTTTCATACCCGCAATACTTTGGGTGATATACATATGTACGAGTATATATATAACTAAAAATTTTAATTTTTCATTGTCATTCGAAATCGTACAAAAAAACTCAACTTTTTGGCCATAAGGTTTTCATAACAATTCATTTTGTTGTCAACTTTTCCGCCTCAACTATGGCCATCACACCCAGAGTTTGCTTAACAACCCCCTACCCCCCCCCCCGACCCACCACCCTACCCGCTCTAATATGCTGTACAAACGGCGCGGCGCAATTATAATGTTCGTACACTTCAGAAATTCTTTGATTTATTACTTCACTTAAAAACCTATTCAAAGCATTTTAGCCAAAGACAAATGGTACTCGGCGCGCACTGGACAGAACAGAGCAGAGCAAAAGAAAGTATGATCCAAGCAGCAAATCAAAAAAAATACAAAAAAAAATAATAATAACGGAACAAGGCGAACGAACCGAAATGTTTGAAATTTTGCGCAAATCATTTTACAGAAATGTCTCCACAAATCTTTTTCAAGTGCGATGTGCTTCGTCCAATGTCGTCGCTGTCGACTTGCTAGGATAGGTTTGTCTCTCTTTCTGTCTGTCTGTCTGTCTGTCTGTCTGTCTGTCTTTATGTCTGTTGTTAGTTGGTTATAGCGTTCGTTGCCGAAATTCTGTAGTCCTTCTCACAACATCGCATCGTGGTAACACGTCATACCAAAGCTTTGTGTGTGTGTATATGTGTGTGTGTGGTAAGATGCCTTTCTCAAATATTTTTTTACAGATATTTATGGAATTTTTAGTTGTCCATAACTTATTTTGTTTTATATCCACCATAGTTCAGCCGGAGTTATTACCACTTTACAAATGTGGATAATACTTTGAAAACATATTTTCATTTTAGATGTATAAGTATAAAATCGGATTCATTTATGTATGAATGTGTCACGAATAAATGACCAAAAGATGACAACTCAGTCAGCAATTTGAAAAGCCTTTCTCAAAGGTTTTTCTATTGGTAGACTTTCCTTACGAAGGTCATATTTTGAAGATCTCTTAAAAGCCACTCTAAAATACATAACTATAAGACTTTGCTATTTGACAAAGCTTTATTTATTTATAAAAATTATATAAAGGCCTTAAGAAAAGCTCTAAAAGAAGAAGGGCTTGATTAGTTTTGAGTAGTTAATTTCGGATCTTTCAAGAAATAATCTTAATAGTTTATTTTGATCAATTTAATTTTGTTCTATCATGGTCCATGAGGACTGAATGCGCCATACCATGCCACACTCAACTCAAGAAAAGTCATGTAAATTTTATTTCCATTTTTTATAATACACTTCGTTCGTTATTGATCCTACTCAGTTATCTTTCGTACAGTTTTGTGTTCATTCAAGATCAAGGTCAAAGTCTCTTGTAAGGGCCTTCTCAATACTTTTTTTTTAAATAAAATTACCAAAATAAACATTTTTACTATTTCCTAGATACAATTAAAATAAATTTAAGACTTCCAGAAATAAAACCAAAACAACATTACTTTTGTTCCCTCGATGTGGCAACCCCATCAACGTTCGCTCATATGCTCGCAGTAAATTTCTGCCTCAGCTTCTTGAAACGTTGCGCTCTGCGCTCCATCTTGTTCGTAACGCGTTCTAGATATTTTATAGAAATGTCAGTTGCAAAAATAAGTTACCGTTATGTTGGTTGGTGCTGTGCCTTCTTCATAGCGCAAAAATTTCGCCAAAAACTGAATTGAATGCGCCAAGGATGAAATGCCAGAACGGAGCACCACACCCCTTGCCCGACTGCTTGCCTGCTTGCCTGCCTACCTTCCTGCGCGCCTCGGTTGTCGCAAATAAATCATCTTGGCAAACTCAAACTGGAGCCCCCAATTCCAAAGTAGATAAGCTGTAGCAGAAGTTTGTCAGCGCCTTCTCGTTGTAAGCGAGCGTATTGGGTGCCCTGTAGATGATGCGTTGTGCAGCTGCACCAGTGAAAGGGTTAGGGAAACAGAGCAACAGTAGCACCCGAAGGAGGAGACACTTTTTTTTTTGACAATTGAGTTTGAAGTGCGCATTGCATTCGAATGGGAACAAGAAGGCGCGAGGGCAGGCAGCACTTGCCATGCGACCATTGGTTTAACTGGTTTTATTTTTGTTAACTATTAAAATCCGTGGCCAGATTTTTTTCTTTAATTCAAAAATGCATTTTAAATATATTCCAACTGTAAATTCAAGTTGAGGAAGTAGTTCTGAAATTTGTTTAATCTTAATTATCATTTAACATTAAAGAAATTCTTAATCAAAGTTGTTCAGTTTTAAACTAAAATTGATTTTCAAAAAGTTACACAATCTAGAAATGTGTACGATCGTACTTGTGTGTAAAATATTTGTTTCACTCAGTGTAGGTTTAGGCGATTTAAATATTTGTGGGTGTGGCGGTAATGAAACTCTACCTTCGTTTGGTTTAGTTACCGGCTGCGAGAAGAATGCTTACACAGTTCAATAACTTTGATATCAATCGAAAGGTAAGTAAAATGTTAAAAATAATTTATACCTCACATCTCTTGTTTACGACAAGGACGTCCTAATATTTCGATTAAAAAAAAAAAAACCCTAGCTTACAATAAAAAATTTAAACTAAAACCATTACCACTTCTCTTCTTATCCCTAATCTTCTTAAAATTATTCGTGAAACTAAGAAGTCTGGGGAATAATATCTATCTTCAAATTTTCCCATCTAAACACTTTCACACACAATCCTATTTTTCTACTTATTCCGAAACTATCCTGGGTACAGCACAATGGTCCATGAGGACTGGATGCTATGGTCCAATACCAGCCCACATCCACTCTAACTCTATTGACACTATGATAGCTTTTCAAGCTTAAATAAAAGATTTATACTGCAGAAAATTCCAGCGATCGGAATTATTTCCACAATTTAAATACAAACGTGATATATTTTGAGATACTTTGTTCTTGTGGCAGTATATTAAACGATTTGTAAATAAATAAGAAACCAATTTTAATTCAAACCTTTTTAAATTTCATTACAAAAACTGTTTACTGAAATGAACAAATTTTTTTTTGAATATTCAAACTTTTCATTTGTTGAACGCTCCAGAGAAAAAAACACGAAGCTGAAACATTTCACACTTTCCAAATCAATTAAGCCGATGTTCTTGTAATGCAAGTGTCTACCGCATGTCCGCAAACTGACCGACCATACGTCAAGTTGCAACCACACACACACACACACACACTCACCGACTGTGTCGTTCTGCCGTTGTTGCTCCGTCCGTCACTCCAGTCACTCCAAGCGAGCGACAGAAGGACATGGGAGAATGATTGGTGCAACATGCAACCGAACTGAAATTCCAACAGTCACTTCGATTGTGCGTTCTTTTTGTTGTTTTTGTTTTTGTGTTTTTGTGTTTTTTTGTTGAATTTTGCACTTTCAAAAGTGACTGCTGAAATTTCAATCAAACGCTGCAGCATTAAATCCAAAAAAAGCGCACACACACACATACAATGCAACAAAAAAAAGTGGAAACTCCAATGGATGCCACCGTGCAGCATGCAAACAAAATATAAAAAAAAAAAAAAATAGATGTGCGCTTCCTGCAACTCAATTCGATTTAATTAAAACCAATTTTCCACTTTGGGCATTTCGTACGCAGTGATTTGCGGAGCGGGAGATCGAGATGGAGTTGGTGGAGACTCGTGAATCCTTTGTTGCTGCTTCTGCTGTTGCTCCTGATGCTGTGCTGCAATTTTTTCTTTGTTTTTTATTCGTGCGATGCGGTGCGTCGGTGTAGTGCAGTAAAGAACGTAAACGATTGGGCGGTTGGGTGGGGGTGTGTGTTTGGTTGGGTTGGGTTGGGTTGGCTGGGTGTTTGGTTGTTGCGAGTAAATGCCGCATTTACATTTTGTTATTTGCTGGAAATGCAGTTGGAAATTACTGTGTGCAGAATTTCATCAACGTGTGCGTGCAGTTGATTTTTCGTAAATTTCTTCAATTTCAGTTTTTTTGTTTTTGTTGTTGTTGTTTTTGTTGCTGCATTTTTCGTTGATTAAGTCTGAAACGTGTTCGGAAAATTTAAATGTTTGCATGTTTGTAATTTTTTCAAACTAAATTAGGTTTGCAATATTTGATGTTCATTTCAGGTTTTCTTCATAATATCTTTTTTAATAAACATAAAATTGCTCAAAATTGTTAAACAAATAAATAAATAATATCATTTATTTAAAATTGGTTTGTAATTTGTACACAAGTCTGAATGTTATTTGCCTTTCCGCAGTAGTGGCAAAATTGCAAAACTTGTTGAAAAATTCTTTTAAAAAATTCAAAACTTATTTGATGTGGCTTTGCCATTATTTATTCAAGTATTGGCAAGATTTTTATTCAAAGCTTTTAACCATTCTCAAATAAATTTTGCATAGATTCGAAATTTAATTCCAAAACTTTTTTGTTTAAAATAGTTTTTTTAGGTCCATACTCCGATTGGGTTACCAATTGCTTAGAGCACATTTGTTTATTATATGCTAATCAATTGTCTTTGGACATTTGTGAGCGGCATCACAGTTGACTGACAAATGCGCTGGTCCAAGTTTTCTCGGTTGATATTTTCCGGAGTGGCAAAACAAATTTTCGACCTGCAGTCATGTGGCATTCTAACACTGCATTGCAGCATCGTACGTCGTTGTACGTCGGGATGAATGCGAACGCCAATGCCCGCAGCAAATATTGCACCATATCATGCAAATATATGACAAGTAGTTGAAGAGTGCTCCGAAGTATTTACAGTACACAAAGAACCGTTTTGTTTTCACGAATATTATAAACCGAATACCTACTTTTCAAAATTTATATTCTAGGCAATATGTTTAAATTGATACCAATTCAAGAACAATCTAAAAAATTTGTTAGGCTATAGGCAAATAATATTTTTTGTGTGCTCTAACTAGATTCTTCATTATCTTTAACAGGTTCTACTGTAGATAACCCTTTTTTTATATTAATTCAATCTATATCATATTCGAAAAATGGGTATCGAATTTAATCTGACTTAAAAAATGAACTGAACAGCTTCTGAATAAATTAAGATCGGTTTAGATATGAACCATATCAAGCAATTCAGTTCTGAGTTGTTCAAATCTGGTTTCATAAATAAATCCGGATGTGATATGATTGGAATTTAATTTATACAAGTTTGGTCTGATAAGTACTTAGCCACACCGTCCGATGGAGCCCTACTTTGCAGACATGGAGAAAACGTATTTTTCAGAGTGTTAAAGAGCATAAGGAGCATCGCTGAATCAAGTGTATAGAGGTAAAAGAAAAATAAATAAATATCCACTTTTCCAAAATATTCGTTTTTCTTTTGTAGTCTAAGTAATTATCGGACCACCTTCGTATACAAACAAATAAGTTTCTATCTATTCAATTCAAGAATCTGATCTGGATATGAATAATATCACATATTATTATTACATTATTCTCAATTATGAGCGTTACTCGCAGTACCGATTCCGTAATGGCATAAAGAAAAGTAACCAATCAGCACTTTCGACTCTGACAAACGACTGCTCCAATAAAGTTGATTTTTATGATGAACATGCAATTTCTGGACATCATACTTGGACATGCACAAGCTCACATAAAACTCGACAATTTATCGCGCACATTCGCAGTATTGTAGTCGTCGTCGTCGTTGTTGTTGTTGTTGTCGTTGTTGCTGCTGCTGCTGTGACTGCGGCTGTCGAGATGTGGTGTTTTGTTGCTATTGGGCATTGCTTTTACTTTCGATACAAATCCAAATCGTGCAAAATTTACTTTGCACCGTTTGCGTACTCGTACTCGTACTCCAATTCCCTCGCGTTGATGATTGCAGCAGCGAAATAATGTTGCATGTCGTTTATGCCGCTTGCTACATGTGTGCGCGCCGTGCAGTGCTGCGCCTCTATTAGCCGCCGGCTGCTTGCCGCCATTGAACGTTTAACGGTGGACGCGTACTTTTCTGTTTGCGCTTTATTTGTTTTTTTTTTTGTTTTTTTTTGAGTTCTCGCATGTTTCGTGTTGTGAGCAACTATTTGAGGCTTTATTGTTTTTGTATGTTGTTGCTGCTTATTACAGAACCGTATGCAACATCTCTTTTCGAAAGGGTTCTTTTATATATATAAAAATTAATATCTATGAGGTTCTAAACCGTTCAACCGATTAGATTGAAATTTGGGGCAGTTGCTATACTCACGCTCTGGAAGGTTTTGGGCTACGCCACCTAACACGCCAACAAGTTGTGAAAATTACTTAAAATATTCGACTATTTCGTTCTAAAATCTGAAATTTGGTTTCTAAGTTTGTAGGGTCCCTGTTGATAACTTCACCAAAAATGAGAGTGGTTAGATCAGTTTAACGCCCACCGCCGAAACTCACCAACACTACAACGGGGAGTTACTGGAAGTTCCGCTTACTAGTTATCTAAGATATTTCTATTCAAAACCCTGTGAAACGCCGGGTACTATCAGCTAGTATTTTTATAAAATTTATTATTTTAGGAACAATTATAATACAAAATTGTAATTTGCAACATCAGCGATATGACAATATGAATTATTTTTTTCATCACGCTTTCATTTTAAAATTTGCTTTGTAAAATTCTTATTTGACTTAAAATGTAAAAGTCTCAAAAATGTACAAAAAATCATGAACTCATAAATTAACTTTTCATCTGTTGATTTTGTTAGTAATTAGTTTGTAAGTTAACTAGTTAGTTAGTTTGTTAGTTAATTAGTTAGTTTGTTTGTTAGGTATATAGTATATAGGTGTATAGGTAGTAAGATAGGTATATAGTTAGTTCGTTTTGTAATTACATTGTCTATTGCAATAGCAACGTTATGACAATATGTATTTTTTTCATCATGTTATCATTTAAAAATTGTCTTTATAAAATTCTTATTTGACTTAAAATGTAAAAGACATACTAACAAAGAACAATTGTTAAGAAAGTCGTTGCACCCTCAGGAACTCAAATAAAATAATTTTCCATTTCTTGGTTTCCTTTATTACCTGACATGTTAGAATATTGTTCTAATTACCAAATTACAAAAAAAGTTGTTAATGCAAAGGGGTAAATAATATAAAAAGAGTCTTCTTTAGATACCTCCCTGGTTTGTTGATATTATTGTGGTTCAAACTGGCAATTATTTGCAAACGTTAAATATCGCAACATATCTTGTTCTACGACTTGTTTGGTTGATGTGTTTCAGTTGTTGTTGTCGTTGTTGATCTTGTTGTTGTTGTTGTTGTTGTTATTGTTGCTGTGTTTTTTTGTTTTTGTGATTTTGAGTGGTGTTCTTGTCCCAGAAGCGTTTTTAACTGCGGCTACCAAATCATCGCAACAATGGCGACGGCAGCGGCGGCAGTGTTGCATGTTGGCACTGTCCAACTGAATGACATGCTGGCATGGAGCGATGGTTTCTTGCCTGATCTTGACATCGGAACACGGACACAATTCTATCGAGACCATTGCTGGTTTCTGCTCACGTTGGGATTGCCTTAGCAAAGCTCATATCCACATCCATTTATGATTCATGTCCAATCTACGAATTATGGTTGGGCATTAGGTTTTATTTGTAGTTGCACATGTTGCTTGTCATTTCGAGATTACGCTAACGAAGCTATTGCAAAAATAAAACGCTCAACATCAAGTGTCGCTATGATTGCTCATAATTGTCTTTTGGATATGTTGGCAAGAAGTTTGTATCTTTTGATTAATCTGGTTTGAACTGAGTTCATGTGGAGTGTTTAAACACTATCAGCTTTTTTTTCTTTATTTTCTGATAGTCGAAACTATGATGAAATTAAAGAAGCTATCCTGAACAACTTCTTGATCTTCAGGTTATTTAAAAAAAAAAATATAGAATTATTTTGTAACATTTAATATGAAATAAATTATTTACCATGAACTGGTTGCCAAATCAATTACCTGTCAAAAGGTTAGGTCTGAATCGACTAACTACTCGCGATTCGAATTCATATTGGATAACAAAGATTTGGACATGAGAAGTGTCATGATACCATATGATTACCATATCCCAACCATTTATATACTATAATTATTATTTTTATTGTATGTTGCTTCTGTGATATTTACCACAAGGACTTGGCAATAAATTGCATACTGGCCATGCCTCTCAGCGGCGGGGGTTAATACAAAATGTGAATTAATATTTGCACTTATCGACCGACCGACCGATTGCTGCTGCTCCTGCTGTTACTACTGACCGTGTCATCTTGCATTTTTGTTATTATATATATTGTATGTAGTATGAATTTTTTTTTTTATTGTTGCTGCTGTTGCATTGCAAATTTGCAGCAACTCAGAAGATTCGGACATGCATTTGGCAGGATTGCAATGTTAAAGCAAGCATCTCACAATTGCAGCGCCAGCCAGCCAGCCAGCGTCCACCGGTCCAACGTGAATCCACTTTTCGTTTTTCGTTTTTCGTATACTCGAGCTCTCGTCTTCTTGTTCTTCTTCGTGCGCTTTTAATAAAATAAACCCAGAAATGTAATCAACATAAAGGATATCAAAAATATGAAATTCTGTACATGAGATGTTTTTGTATCGTTTTTCTGCTTAACGAGATATCATCGATAGCAGTTTTCATCTTTATGCACCACACATTCTCCACCTCCTCGCCAATCTTTTACGTATGCTCCGTTTATACACCACATCCAACGAGAGCAGAGGTTGTTTTCAATTCGGTCTTAGGTTGACATTAACATATAAGGAAGGCATAACAGGTTTGATTAAGAAAATAATCCGAGTTTTACAAATGTGATGAGCGTATTTAAAGTTGGATAATTTTGAGGCTAATTGCTTCTAACGTCACGTGCCAGATCGTTGCGTAGGGTATAATCAGCATTTTAAAAAAAATTATTCGATCACTTAAAATTAAAGAGAATAATTTAAAATCTTTTATTTAATGCATTACAAAATGAGGTAAATGATTTTTGCTTATATAAACATTTGAACATAATGTAGTAAAGTGAAGGTGTATTTAGGATTCGATCTAGCCAAGTTTCTGCTTATTGATTTTTATTTTAATATTATTTTCCGAATTGTTTGCGATGATACAGAGCAGCGCAGCAAACCCTTTGAATGCACTCACATCAGTCCGCATTGCCTCGCCTGGCCTCGCCTTGCCTCGTCTGCCTTTCTTTCCGCCGCAACGGAAGCGTAAGCGTAAGCGTATGTTGCTGCCCTGGCCATACTTACTTACTCTGTGAACTCGTTGCAATTTTGCTCTGAGGTTGCAATTATCGTGACTTGAACTTGTTCGAATAACAATATTGAACAACGCCGCAGCAGCAGCAACAGCAGCAGCAAAATCAGAAGCAGCATGCCTGGACGAAAATTGGACGGACCAAAGGTTGGACATATGGACATACCATATTCCAACTCTTCTCTCAATTTCATTCTTCTCGCATCGCATCGTATCGCATCGCATCGCAACGTATCGCATAGAACATGTCGGTGACAGTTTATTAAATCGATTACTTTCGTTTTGATATTTTAAATAAACATATTTTTTGTTTGGTCTTCCTTTAGCGTAGCATCGTGTGCTGTTTGTTGTGTGTGTGCGTGTGTATGTGTGTGTGGTTGTTATTGTTGTTGCTGCTGGTGGTGGTGGTGGTGATGTTGATGGTGGTCCAATAATGGTCGGCGGGACGTGTGTACGCTTTTGGACAGTACTGGGTTTGGTTCTTCATTGTTATTTCGTACATTTCGTATTTTTATTGTGTTTGTCATCTGAAGGATTTTAACTTTAAATTTATTCCGTTGTCGTGAGATATCAAAGATGTGCAATAATATTCTTGTTGCTGTTGTAGTTGTTGTTGTTGTTGTCATTGGTTGATGTTCGTTTTTGTTATGTTCGATTCGCATTTCTTGTATTTGAAAGATTACTTATTGGTAATCAAAAAGAAAATTCGGATTCCAGTTGACCGAGTGAATTTTTACCTCTGCTAAATTCAATTTTCAATTTTCAATTGACATGACATGGAATTGTTTGTTGGCCATTTCAACTGAAAAGTTTATTTGAGTTGGCAATTTTAATAGAAAACTAATTTATTGTTGGGTAAAAATAGATTGTGAAATTATTATTTATTTTTTGCTTTCATAAATGTGAGCCTCAGATCACAAGGCAAATGGAAGAAGATAACAAGTTGAGATTTGAAATAATAAATGAAGCATCGATTTGAAGTTTTGAAGCAGTTAAAAAATGTTTGTTCTTAATAAAGCTTAAGGATATCGTTAAGAAAACACGTTACTAAAGTAGTTGGGAATGAACTTCACTTGATGGACAGTAAGACTGAAAGGCCTGATTGTACTTGATAGAATGCAACATCTAAATAAACTAAATAGCTTGGGTGTAGTAATGAACTAAACTAACTGGATGGACTAAAATAAATTGATATAATGTTCGAACTTAATCACGAGTTTTAATATAAGAGCAACTAAATTAATAAATTGATTTTCAATTTTTAATAATCCGCAAATTAATAATTCCACTGAAGCAGAGTTATTTGAAATTCTTAGAAAATATTAATTTTTTAACGATTTTTGGGAAATGGTTAACAAATAAGAGATGATATTTGGTAAGAAGTCCAGTAGAAGCCAAGCAATTAAAAATCTTTTTTCAAGTTTGACATCTTAATAATAATATTGCAAAAAGTTGGGCGAAATGGAGGAAAGTGAATGTAAAAGTGGGCATGGTCGAAAACTATTTCTAATAATTAAATAAAATCGGTAAACAGATTTTGATTCGTTTTTTTTTTGCATTTGGTTGATCATATAAAGGTTTACTAACCTCATATATTGTCTGGAGAATCTTATTCATTTGCATTTCTTCAGAATCTTAGAGCGTCATTTACATTTTTCTTTAAATCGGTTCCATTGGCACTAAATAAAAACCATTCAAAATTATTTAAAAATTAATTCCACTTGGATTTCTCCAGAATCTAAACATGTCTTGTTCTCCAAAACTTTAAAATGCAAATCGGTTCTATTGCCACTAAAGAACAACAAAACCCAACAAACTGCAAAAAACACTTCCACTGGGATTTATGAAAAAGCTTGTCGTGTTCTTCAGCACAAAATCAAGTTACTCTTTAATTATATTAATTTCTCCAGAAATAATGTGAATCCTTCATATTCTTTTTAAATAATTAAATCGAAAATATAATTTAACTGCAGCAAGATTAAATAATCTGCCGAGCGAACTCGGTCTAACAACTTACCATAGTAAAACAATACTACTACAAACATACATATATTTTTTCCAAGAAATCTTTTTGTCTTTAAATAGTAAAAATTCTATATAAAAGGTTATTGAAATGTCTTTAGATTCCACACATTTTAGACTTAAGATTAAACTAGAATGAGCTGAATGAGGAAAAAACAAGATAATTAAAATCAACGCTCAAATGTATTTCAAAAATCACATTTGATACAACCTAAAATTGTACAATTTTTCGTTTTTTTTTTTTGGAACTCGATTAAGTCATGCCCGCATCATATGTACAATACATACAGACAATTTAATACGTACAACGTGTATCTGAATACTCATGGTTGCATTCCCCAATTGACAGTAAATCACTCAGGATGACATCTATCGATTCGAAAGATAAGAACTTGTCTCGTTTTCGCACTTTTTCACAATCAACTGAACGGAAAAAAACCTCAAAAAGAAATCGAAAAATGAAACGACTTCAACAACAACAACAGCAGCAACAACAACAATACTAACAACAACAGCCGTAAGGATAATGATGAACATCTTAGGGTTGACGTCATACCATTTAAAAGCAAAACCAATTGCCATATTGCCACGTTCAGCACCCTAATGTCTCTCACACACCCCGACCACAGGCAGACGAACAAAACAAACAGACTACCAGACAGACAGACATACTGACAGACAGACAGTCAAACGCTTCATCCCCCCTCAACAGGCATTCTGGCAGCACAGACAGGCTAAGAGAGTCTAATGACACGACAAAGTCGAAGAAGACGACGACGACGACGACGAGAAGACTGCGAAATGAGTGATTTATTGCAATCGCATTGAAACTGATTGTGAACGACATTTCTTGGGTCTCCTCACTTTTGCGTCCACATCCTAAACTGGGGCTTGGTAGCACCAGTGTAACCAGATTGTTCGAATAAAATCTAAATATTTTATTTTAAATTATTAACCGTAACTCTTGTATTTTAACTTAATCTAAGACTAAATACAAATTCGACCATTCTACAAATTTAACAAAATGCTTTTTAGAAAGTTTTTTTTAAATTATCTGAGAAGGTTTTTGAAAAGTATAATCACCCTGCAGTTTAACGTAATCTAGAAATCTACCGAAAATTGAACTAGTCGAAAAATTACAGGAATTAAAAATAGTGAAAGAGGAACCATATTGGTCTCATTTTAAATTAAATACTCCTTGATAGATTTAGTTAATAGTCCACGAATCTAGTGAAATTTTATTTAGTTCAACTGGTGAAAAAGTAATACAGAGCGAGTTAACTGACACCGCTTAGGACATCTCCATATAATATTCATCAGTTTTTTCTTTCAAATGAGATAGAACGCGGACCAATAGTGGTGCTAAAGTAACTAGTGAATTGCTAATTCGAAACTAGTCTACTTCCCTGCAGGGCATGTACTGATATTTTTTAATTAGCTCTTTTAATATAAATATACATATTTAATTTCGCCCAATATATTTAATACTTACTTGAAATTGTTCAGATAATACAGAGACAAATGAGAGAATTTTAATAGTATAACCGGTCTTATAATTTGTTTAATAACAACAAAAGAATTGATCAATTAAGCAGGCCGGACAACGCAGTTCCTATTCCTAATCAGCGGTCTTTTTGCTTGGTTAAGCTTTGTGTTTTCATATCCGTCTATAAGCTTCTTTGGTTGAAAAACTAGCGAGAATTCAAAGAAAACTCACAAGTTTCAAAATGCAAGAATCAGTCGAATGAAATAATTTATAAAGACATTTCTTAAAACCATCTGGCCACACTGTATATAAACAATACATACAAAGTTACACATGCCTTTTTAGTATATATCTACCCATAGTGTTAGTATAGTGGTTGGATGTGTCAGAAATGACAGGCAACTTCATGGCAGCCATTGAAGCGAAGTGGGAAAAGTGGTTGAAAGCATACCAAACTCTTGGATACCCGCTATATATATAAGTCAAAGTCATAGGAGCAAAACGTCGTGGTGGCTCGAAGCTGATGAAGGGTTTGTCGACAAAGACGAACGTCTTTCTAAAATATATATATATACATATATTACAACAACAACAATGGCACAAAATAACAAACAAGAAAATTGCTGCTGCTGCCATACATCACACGCAACATTAAATCAAAGAAACTTTAGCGGAAGAGGATGTAAAGGAAAAGGAGGAAGAAAGAAAGAAAGAAAGAACGAACGAACGAAACTGATAGAATGGATTGTATGCTGTCACTTTGACAATTTACTGGCAAAGACACAGTCCCGCTGAAACACCCATACATACACAATTTACATTATTACACACGCACGAATGCGTCAAGTTTATATCTGATGGATACAATTCAGGGTTCTTTTTTTTTTGTACGCAAAAAAATAAATACCAAATCTCAAGTATTCGCAATTGAAGAGCACAGTAAATTGTCCAGTTACTCACAAACACACACACACAGACACGAACACACAGACAAAAAAATATATTTATGAGAATGAAATGTTCCCAAAAGTGACATAAATATGTTTGTACGTCCACACACCACCCGCATACGAACACAGAATTTGGCTCGAGCCTTTACTTTGAGGTAGACGACCATGAACGCGCTTCTTACAGTCACACTGGGAGGGTTTACTGCTCTTCTTGTCTTTGTCCATTTAACAGTGGTTTAGTTATTTATTCTTTTTAATAGATCTTTGAAATAAGTAATATCAATTATTTTTAGAGACAATAAACAGAGCCCTGGAATCAGTTCAAATTTCATCAGAAACTATCCTCAGCTGTTGCAAATTTCTCAATGAGATTGCTGGTTTCCCGAACATCATGACATTTCAAGGAACTGTAAAGCTAATGAACTCGCCAGAGAGAGGTACAACAAAATAAAATTCTACCCATCAACAAGGAATATGGTATTCCTCTATCAATATGTAAATTCCTCATCAGGGAAACTAACTCCAGATGGATGGGGAGTAGTATAAGCAACATCTCGCGTATGATATGGCCAAAACTGAATCAAAAACGCTTAATCGATCTAAACTCTCTAAGTAGATCTATAATTAGCACCATAACAGTCGTTCTAACAAGACACTGTACTGTTTATAAACAGTACAGGATGGTTCAGTTAGTGGTATAACTCGTATACCGCATGACATCACAAAAGGCTCCAAGCCTAAGTGGGTCTCTTATTATGCGACGCCATTAGAAACTTACTAACTAATCTGGATTCATAAAAATCTTTAAGTGACTTAGCAAACTTTTCTAATTATTTTGTATAATGATAAATATAAATATACAAAATCCAAGAGTAATTATACCAAACCTTACTTTGTACTTACTTTTACGTATAAAAAGTGTTTACACACATTTTAAAGAGTCGATTTTTTTAAAGCAACCAAACTACTGTACGTGCTCTCTAATGGCCAAAGCTAGACATGTCGAAGAAAACTTTGTTGGTTTCAATGCACACGTTACTTTCGTTTTTTTTATTTTTTATTATTTTTGTTGCATCGCGTAGCTCGTCAAACGTGCATCAAAGACTATAAATTTCGTCCTTATCTAATGTCCTGGCAATTGCACACACTTACACACACCCACACGTACACAGTGTAACCCTCATTTGTTTGATTTAAGCTAATTTATGTTAGTATTGAATATACTCGTACATATGTACATTTGTGCTAGGAATGGTGCGCCACTGGCTGCGCTTGCTGCCTCAATAAAATCCTTCGATAGCCGATGAATGCGAACGCGCGTGTAATATATCAGGTTTGTTGTTGGCATTTAATAGCGCTATGATTTTTGTAATAAATGAATGGCAAATGATGCCATTCAAAAAAGACTGGATACTTTTTATATAATTACAAAATTAGGTACATCAGACAGGTATGGATAGGAGTAACCATTGCAAAAGTAGAAAATAGTTATTGTTATTTGAAAGATAAGTACAAAAAGTTAGTATTGATTAAAAATGCAACATGGAAGAAAAACTCGATATTGGTTGGATCGATATTGATGAAAAGAACTTCGATCATTTGATATTATTATTAATAAAAGAATATAGAAGTACTGCGACCTGAAAGATCTATTTTATTTGATATATCGAATAAAAAAATATAGGTATTTAAATATCGATATTTTATTTTGGATCTACGAAATACCGTTATTTACATATATTTTTTAACATATTTTTGTTATATGAAAAGTTATTTAATTGCTCAAAGTATTTAAAGAATTCTTCAAATGTACGAGATTGTTTGAAGAAAATTTTCGATGGAATTGTTATATCATTTTTGGAAACATCGATATTATAAAACCGATATTGTTATAAAAATAACCAGACCTGGGCACGAACTAGTTAATTAACGAAGTTAAATTCAGTTTGGTAATTTCTAACTTTCCCGTTCATTTTAAAAACCATTAAAAAGTTAATTAACTCGCATTAAAATTCTTCCGTTAATTCAAGTTAGTTAAATATAAAATGAAAGATCAATAAAGAAAGGAAAAACGATGAATTGTATTAGGGCGAATCGAATGATTTATTGACAGAAACTGCATCCTTGGATATAAATAAATTAAATTAGATAAAAACTTACTAATTCACAAATATAACGACATTTAGAAGGAGTATATACTAAAATACATATGAATATTTCATATAAATAAATAAAAAATCAAGTGAGTGCCAACTTAATTAAATTTAGATTAAGTTAATTAAATTTAGATTAAGAGTTTTTGAAAAAAGAAACAAATGAAATATTTTTTGTTTTTGCAATAAAAAATTTAAACTTGTACGTTAAATTTTAAACAACGTTAACTTTTAAACGAGATTAACGAAATTAAGTTTATGGTTAACTTTCCTCGGATTAACTAAGTTAAATTCTAAATTAACGATGTTCACATCTGTACGTACCTATGACAACAACGATACATCGTTATACAATATATTTTTGCATCCATAGTATTGATAAAAAAATTTTAAATGAGAAATAGAGAAGTGGAAGATATGAAGGCACTCATGAGTCATGAGTCTCGACTCAAATGCTTTTCAGATACGAGATAATTTAGAAAAGATTACCTGTGTACTTTATTAGACAATTAAAAAAGATCACTTACTCCTAAAAACTCCAAAGCCCGATATTATTTCAAGGTTTTTAAAACTTCTATTATAAAAGAAAAAATCGAAATGGAAGTAATACGAGTAACTATAACACTTTGATACAATTTGTATTATCTGCGTTGCATTAGCGGAAGATATTAAAACTGTCAGTGGCAAGTGACATGCCAGTTAATATCTGCAACGGCAATATACTCATACATTGACAGACCTGGTCGGAGTTTGGAATTTTTCAATTTTACTAAAGCTATGTATGAGTGTTATTAGCAAACTGTGTTGTAGTTAGTGTGGCACTTGCAACATTTTGGAGCGCACAAATGCGTGCCAAATATACATACAGCAGTGGCGGCCACTTCGACGACGACGACGACGGCGTCGCTGACACAACCGAAGCGATTGAATGATTTATTTTTGACAGGTTTTTAACTTAAAATTAAAACGCTAAATCAAATTTTGACACTGGAGACAGAAAACATGGTTGTTGCTGTTGTTGTTGTTGCTGTAGCTGTTGCTGCGACTGTTGCCGCATTTCTACTGATTTTGGCATGTAAAATTAAACAACAACAAAAAAATTGGAATGTCTTCTTTAGTTGTGAACCGAAGTGAAGTGACACTGAAGTTTGCGTCAGCGTCTGGTGCTGCGCTCGCAACTGGAGGAAATTGTGCCTGATGATCTACTTCAAATTAATTTAGTCTGTCTATTGGACAGCCTGTCTGTCTGACTGACTAAATGTGTTTGTGTGTGTGTATATCTGAGTGTATGTCCGTTCATCCGTTGATCGTTTGGGTTGACTGCGTCCTCTATAGCATTAAGTCTTTCTTTGCTTCCTTCAACTTCGCAAGCATCGAGTCAAGCATTCGAGTGCGCCTATTTAGTATCTAATAATATCGGAGCGTATCTGCCGATGACATCTACGACGAACGCTAGAGCGCTGCCACTTGCCTCAAGTATCGGCGAGGAGAGGCGAGTATGGGCGGGGCGAGTGAGTATCTGCATATTTACATAAATGATTTTGTTTTTGCTTAATTCGCTGAAAACAAAGTCATAAATTGTCTGCGCTTAATTCTGTGTCAGATGAACTGTAATAAATTAATATAAAATTCTTGTCACCGCTGCGAATGCGAACGCGAACGCTCAAATACATATTTTCGCTTTTCCATACTAAATTTACGTAAGTTTTTTTCTTCAATCTTATTTTTTTTTTTTCATTTTGACGAACGTCGTCGACTGCAGAAAGTGATGGCACGGCCAAGAGACTCTGGTGCTTTGGTGACTGTTGCTGCTGCTGCTGTTGCTGCGGCTGCTGCTGCCATCGTTGGGCGCTTCATGATGATGTATCTTTGGAATTATTGGCGACCTCGTTTTTATTTATATACAATTTTTTTTTTTATATTCAACGAAGACATCGACAACGAAAGTATTAATAACAAATTATCGCAATTTATCATTTGGGCGCGCAAATTGGAAATCACGTCATTAGTGATAATTCTTGCTATGCCATATGAAAGGAAGTGGTATCTGAGTGCGCTGCAAATAACCTTAGTTTGCCAGCGTATTTATCCTTCTACTTGCAACATTTTATAATAAATTCTTATTGACAAATTACAAAAATTAAAAACAATTTTAAAGTTTATTTAAGAATTTAATTCTCAATAAATATGTAAAAACTTCCCGACACTTTTAAAATACGAAATGAATGCTGAAATGAAATTCAGGCCCGAATCAACGAAAACTTGAACGAAGTTTTGACCTTAGTTATAAGGTGTAAATATTTGTGTCAGGCCTGAAAAAAAGTTCAAAATTTCGACCAATTGTTTGCCCATTAAGGCCTCACTCAGTGAATGGCAGAAAGATTCAAGTTTTGGCAGACTTGTGCTGAATATAGTTATACATTTAAGGCCTGATATGTCAGCACTCTAATTGCTGGCGAATTGTTTTTATTGCTTGAAATTTTCTGCTGTCAAGATTTTACACAAACAAATTCAAGTCGTACTTATATAAACTTATAACCATCGTATAATTGCATCCGCCTCAATTTATATAAACAGTCTCATGAAATTTTTCATATTTTTAAAAAGTTTAAAAAAGCTCAGTTTTTCAGCTCAGAATTTAAAAAAAAAATAACACTTTGTAGATTAGAATAACGTCAAGTATACTGACGAACAAGTAACTACATATGACGACTTTGATTTTTAAAAATAACCGTTTAGGTTAGTAGGTTAGATTTAATTATTGAATTGTTTTTTACTGCAAACATGTCTACGAGCAACTTGTAAACGATTCCCAACAAACAATTTGAGTCTGAAAAGACACCTAAAGGACTCTTTATTAGGAGCTTTTGTCCTCTTTCAGAATACAAAACAGAGTCGGAAAAGAGCGTTTTTTCCGATGAAAGTTGACCCACTTCATGAGCTATAAATGTGAGTGTTTTTGGACACTTATAAGAATCTAAAATGTGTCATAAATGAGCTTTTTTCAGATATTTTACAAACACAAAAAATCCTAAAAATTATTTCAGTTCATCATTAATTTCACGTATGACTTTTGATTTGACTACAATTTTATTCTTTTGCTGATGATAGAGAATTTAACACTTAAATTAATTACAATATTATTTAATAAAACCTTTACCTTTGGTTTGCTGGGTTATTGTATGTCGATAGAAAACAGCTGATTTACGAGGTACAAATTTGTAAATTATTCAATACATTGACGAGAATTAAGGAGCACCGTTACTGTTAACATAAAAACGAAAGAACTGGGCAGAGTTGGGCAGTAATAATACAATTTTGTTTGTATCATTACAATAAATTAAAATTAATTACATTATTCAAGTAATCAAATTAAATGAATTCTTGTACATATTCAGAAATATGATAATTTAATACAGATTACTTTTGTAATCAGTAAACAGTGAAATTTTGATTAGATTGCAAATTTAATAACATCGCTTAAGAACAAAACCAAGTATGACCCCGATTTTTACAAATGATCTACCATGATCTTTTTTTTAAAGGGGGCGTTAAATTGATCCAACCACGCCCATTTTTGGTGAAGTAGACAGTGCCTATACAACCTTAGATACCAAATTTCAGATTTTTAAGAGCAATATTAGCGAAATAATTGAATATTTTTACTTTCTTTATCCAGAACATAAGTTGGCGTGAGCACAGCAACTCCTCAAAATTTCATCGTAATCGGATGAATGGTTTAGACGCCCATTTGGTACAAAGATAGAAAGAGAGATACAAATCCATGTTAGCCGTTCTATAAGATGTCAGCATGAATTTGTTGAAACACAGGGTGTTCTAGAATATAAGTTGTGTTTAAACTTAGGATGTTTCAATATAATAAAATTAATATTAGAACTCTGGTAATGTCAAACATTTTGATTATACCAAATAATCTGGAATAAATCATAATTTTTGTGATTTTTTAAATGATTTTTTAGGTTTGCAACTTTTTTTAGTGATATAAAAAATTACCTTTAATCGAAATCGAGTAATCAATGAATTACAATTTGCCGAAACCTGATCTTGGGTAGTTCACCTCACACACAATAAAAAAAATACAAACTTAAAAAAAGGAGAAAATCAAAGAAAACATTTAAAATGTTGAGCTGACTAATTTGTTAATTGATCTGTCCATCAAATAATAAAAGCTTCATATCTCAAGCCCACGCGAAAGATTGATTGTTCAGAGCAGAGCAGAGCATCAGTGGAGCGCGGCAGCAGTGGCGGCCTTCGACGACTGCCACAAAACAAAGCTGTCAACCTTGCGTGTCGCCACCGTTGCGTACTCATTAAGGCGCATCCGCAAATCATTTCGTTTTTAAATGCCACAGATTCGACAAGATTTCAGTGCTGCGATGTTGCCACTTAAATGTGTGTGCGTGTGTGTTCGAGTGTGTGTGTGTGTGTTCAACATACGCATCAGAGGCGTTGTAGAACACTTGGCCACTTGCACTGAACTGACTTTAATACAAACAAATTTTAAGACTTTCGAATCGCGGCACCCCATGCTAAACAAACGCCAGTGTTTGTTTTTTTTTTATTAATGATTTTTTTGCTTTTCGTTTTGCAACATATGCAAAACTTGTTTCTGGCGCATGGGCGAGTGCACGCAAAAGCGCGTTCGTAAGCCAATGTTGCAGCGCCGCCCTGCGCATTCGCGCAACTGGGCGCCAGCGCGCGCGCAGTGGCAATGTGCACATCAATTAATGAACCTGTCGTTTGCCTGCCTCGGTATGTGTAAATTTGTCGCCAACGCGCATATTTTTCCACGCTGATTGGAAGCACACAAGTCACAATAGCGCAGCAGGTTAGTCTCACGTGCAAAGTGCCAAAGGAAAGTAAAAATAAAACATTTTTTTTAAAAACGTGCGTGCCCGGGTTTTCTTCTGGCCGACTTGATAAGATGTACAACAAAAAACAACTTACGATTTTCTAACAAGTGATGGAACCAACTTTAAGTCCATCGCTGTCACATCACTCGAGATAGTTCACCGGTTGATAAGCTGTTTGTTTTCGTAAAAGCTTGAAACAGTTCCCACGATTAATCGCTGAATGCTCATGAATTGCTGAAGTTGATTTGCTAGATTCGAAACTAGTTTGCGCCTTGCAGTTTTTCTATTTGTTAGACTAAGAAAATTCAAACTGAAATTAATTTAAATATTTTTTCCATTAAGCTTGTATGGTAAGTTTTTATGACATGCTTAAATCATTTCATTGAAAAAATCTCGCTTAGCGATGAGCTGATTGACTCACCGAAACGTGAAAAAATGTCACTGACGTTGCTGTTCACCTGCCATAATCAATCACGCTGCACTTAACCCAAATCAATTACGATCAGCGCTAGCTCACATACTACATACATACAAACATATATACAAACGTTGATCTTACATCACTTCGCATCGCTTTACAACGCAGCGTATGCAGCGAAATGCAAAAATGTCGCTCGAGTCGAGCTGTGTGAGATGTAGTTCTCCCTCAAACTGTCACCTGAACGCGAAATTGAAACGAGGCCAACGGAGGAATGTCAGCGACAGAATTCAACATCATTTGAAATACTTTCGTGGTCGCTGTTTGCAAATTAAGAGACTCCACACGGTGTGACACTGACATTTCGTTTGACATCTTGCTGCAGAATTTACGATTGTCGGAAAAGCAGCTAATACCAAAGAATCTGGGAAAATAATTATATTACAATCATTTGGGTCTCTTGATTTTTTAAGCATCTCCAAATGCGAAATTTCTTCGATTATTAAAAGAAATTTTAAATAAAGTTCGAAAGCTTAATCAGGTTTAAATTTATAAAATTTACATAATTAAATTTCCGATGTGAAGATTAATAATTAACTACAATTATCTTGATAGCATTTTTCACTTGATAACAAATCACATCTGGCTTTATATATACATCAGGTTTTAATTTTCAGATTCTAACCTTCTGCAGCCCATTTTACATAACCAACCGTTTGAAAAAGTTTCTTTTTATTACATCGATAAACTTATTTAATTATCTCCTTTTTATCTGTGTACAAATTTAGGTAAGATTACATCTGACTCCAGATATAAAGTTATCTATGAAGAACTGTTTTTATCTTATTATAAATGGAATCAGATCTGATCATATATGAATCTATATACGAGAATCATCCAATAAGTATTTAGTCTACAAAAGCAAAGCTGAAATTTTGGAAAAGTTGATAATTATTTCTCAGCATAGTCTCATTTCAGCTCGAAACACAAGACCCAGTGATTCTTCAACTTATTTAACACGTCTGAAAAATAAGTTTTCTCGATGTCTGCAAAGTAGACCTCCATCGGGCGGTGAGGCTAAATACTTATCGGAGCACCCTCGTATAATAAAATGTTAAGATATAAACAGATTTACTTCATTTATAGATCTGATTAGATTTTACATTTCAACAGATTTTTTAATGGGTAAGCGATGACTATAAGCACTCCTGGGCGAAATAAACTTATGTATGTGTTATCTAATAAAATAATTTGTTTTTGGCAATAATAACCGATCAGAGGACTATGATTGCTGTTTCATTGAACAATTTAAAAAAAATGTATGGATAATTTTATTAAGAAATTTATTATGACCTATCAAATATAAACTGAATAGCCGATTGACTAAAATAACCAATTAGTAGATTTATAAACCTTGGCCAAGTAAGTCAGGAATTTATTCAAGGGGAGGAATCATTTTTTTTCTCTTTTGGTTACTTTTCACAAATATTTCTTGTCTTTCTTGAACCTCTCTATAAAAACCCCTGAAGGGGTTCTAACAATAAAATAAACAAATAAATGTCATCAATTAAAATGCTAATGAAGTCTTATCAATGCTACAATAAAAATGTTCAATGCTTTTCAATTTCAATTATGCATATGACTCTTTTACTTTTCAATATTGCATAGCTTTTTTCAATTGTAATGAAATGATCATTTCTCATCATTACTATTTAAATTTTAATGATATCTCCATTCCGGTATCATTTCTTTTTAAAATGCCAATGAAATGACTAATGCATTACTAAATTAAATCATCGTTCCCATCTCTTCAGCCAGGGAGATATAATTTGTAAACCATTATTATTTAGGCAAAGCCTTCAACTTCTTCAGTCCACTTGCATTAAAGTGCACACCTACTGGCCAAGCCTAAATACATTAATTATATAATTAAATCAATCAATTTCGTTAACTTTTCTTTTTAATACAACCGACAATTAAATCGTCACTTTAAATTGACACATACTAAAATCGGTTGAATTCAAATTACCCGCAATATAGAAATTTTATCTGAACTATAAAAACATGAGAAACGCGATCAAAACAAAGCAATTAAATTGCTGCTCCCTCGAATTACAGCAAATCTTTGCCCACATTAAAGAAAAACTTCGCGCGTCTGCACTCCGTACATTTCGTAGTGCACCTGAGACCACATTCGCCGCCAGCCACAATTGCGCAAATGTATTCGCGGCGCTGCGCTGTTCTGCGCTGCTCCGAGTCGTGAGGTGAAGCTGGCTTGGCTGGTTGACTCGCGTCATTACGTCCGCCATAAAAGTGTCCAACAATCCATAAACGTCACTTGGATGACACAAATTTATTGATGGATTATAATAATTTTAGCGCACTCAATTGCATACCGCGACGGCATGAACGACCGCGCGCGATCGCAATTTCTATTTTATTATTTGGTATTTGTTGTTGCTGGCGACATCAATCATTGCAGCCACGGTGACGTTAGGCGCGAACTGTGCACCAATAAAGCTTATTGCTAAGCGGGAGCTGCGAAGGGGTTTTATAAAAATACTAAGAAAAAAACTTGAGTTAGTTTGTCAGCAATGTTAAGCGTGAACGTAGTTAAACTAATTGTATTTGCAAACAGACAAAACCAACTAACGATGAATAATAACTTTTTAAATTGGTGTAAAATCCACCAGTCTCTTGATTGAGGTAATCATACTTTTGTAGGCCTAAACAAACTGTAGAAAAATGACATCACACAAATAAAATACTTATAAATATTCGATTCGACTGACTAAGAAACGATTTTTGTAGATTTAGATATAAGGGACAATGAATCTATCTTTATATATAAAAAGGGATAACACATAACCTGGAAATAGCGCATCATTATTTGTTTGTAAGGAACAAAATAAATCATATAATATTTTATATACGAGGGTGGTCACCGCCCGATGGAGGCCTACTTTGTGTATCGTGCCAAAAGAAGACTATGTTGAGAAATAAATAGCTACTTTTCCAGAATTTTCATTTTTCTCTCGTTGGCTAAGTACTTATCGGACCATCCTCATACATAAAAGACCGAGCTTTCACAGTCATATAGATTAAGTTAGAATACATTATCCTGATTAGGAGAAGTCACGGATAGAATTATTAGAGCCCTCGCGATGCCAGACGGATTCTACTCAGTTTATTTTAGATTTGGATATTGTTTGTTTTAAAGTTTTGAATTTGTCGGTATTTTTTTTATATTTATGGGCTTTTAATATTAAAACCTTAATCTTTGTGCTAGAGTTGGAATTTAAATAAAATTTTAAGCTATAGTACTGACCTTGTTAGAATAACCCGTTTAAATTTTAATTTAAATGGTTTCTATATTTAACTTAATTAGCACATCAAAAAATCAATTTTATCCAAAATTATATATATATATCGGTTTTTTATTAAAAGTATCTAGAAGTATCTAAACAGATTTTTTTTCTTTTTTTTGTATCTTTCTTAACTATCAACTAACCATTAAAAATAAAGACAACAAAATCTAATATTTTAAAAAAGAAGTTTAAGGAATCTACTACATAATTATATTACAATTGCACTATGGGAATGTTTTTCTTCCATAAGATGTTAATCAAATTCAGTTTAAATTATTTAATTTAATTTAATTAATTTAAAACTTCACCTTAAGTTAAGTCTTGAAGTTTAACCACCCAACTTATAAATTCTGCATTTTTGGATCAAAATTTGAAAACATATTTATTTCATAGCAAGAAGTTGTAAATAAATTTTTAAAAGCATTTATGTTAACTTAAAAATATTGTTTATGACTTAATTACATACTTAAATGTTGTTGAAAATGCAAACGGTCACAGAAAACTGAAGTGAATTTATAAAAGCTCGACAAAGTCTTCTGTTTAAGTTATTTTGATTTCGATTTTATGTGAATTAAAGTCTGATAAAGACTGAAAAGCGCCAATATCGAGTAAATCTAATTTGGCCGGACAAGTGACTGTCATTGATTGCCGATACTTGAAATTGCCTGCAACAGCATCGATATTGGATGACATCGTCAATCGTGTTGCGTGGCATGCACAAAACTCCGCACATGTTTGTTGTTGCTGGGGTGTAAATGCTTTACAGTGGTGCAAAGCAAAAAAACATAACACATTTTATTCGAAAAAAATTATATTAATTAAATGTAGACAGCATGTTAATATTGATATTGTGTTGTACTTTTCGAATAGCACTAAACGAAAAACTTACTTACTTACTTACTTTCTGATTTACTAATTTATTTATTCACTTAAGTGGCTATTAAAATAGTATTTCGAAATTGACCGCTTTCAAAATCTGAGCTAGATGCGCTGCCTTGGCTTGATCTAAAGCTAAGCCAACTCAATATCTAATTTAGAGTCTTCCTCTCATACGCTCCTAAAGCCTACATCCCAGAGAGGGACCTGATTCTCAATTACGTTCCGATCCCTAAACAACACCTCTTGGAAAGAGTTTATCTCTTGGCAGTCATATAGGGAAGACCTAAACAAGAGCATCATCACAAAATTATCCGCCCGACATAAAGTAATTTAAAAAATAAATACAAAAATGAAATTTGAGAAATTTTTTACTTAAAACATTTCTCTTTATTAAAATCCTGCTTCATCTTGGACTGATTAATGATTCATTCAAAAGACGTCCCATTTAAGTTGAAAATTCAAATGAAATATTCGATTGTTACACTTACTATGAAATGAAACCCAAAATGCGAAAATAAATTACCAATTAAAAAAAGTTGACTATTTCTTAAAACTGTTTTTGAAAATTTGTTAATTTTTTTCGAAAATTTACAATGTTCGGATTAATTCCACTATGCGAAATGTGCCTCATAAAACCTGGTATCGCATCATTTCATTCTAAAATGGAAGGACGCCTCTATTGCGTTGCGATTTGTGTTGTGTTGTGTTTTTTGTGTGCTGGTGTGCGTATGCGTGTGTATGTGAATTATGTGTGCATGTGTGCGAGAGTGCGTTGGTATTGCAAAATAAAATTGCATTTTCATGAACCTTTCGCATTTATCCGCACACAGATTACCACTCCGCAGTGACGGTTAGTGCAAACGACTTAGACCCAGTTTAGAACTCCTGCCACACACAGAAGCACAAACACTTGCTCACAATCACAGTCACATTCACACTCACACTCACACTGACACGACACATACTCGTACATACATACATACACGCATGAGCCCATATTTACGAGTGAGCATCAGCTGCGCGGTGCACAATTTCGATTTGAATGCTGCATTTTGCGTTTGGGGGCAGCCGCTCGAGAGTGGTCCGTTGTTTTGTCGAAATCTAAAATATTTCTTCTTCTCTTGAATTTGTATAATCCAAATTTACGAGTACAACAGAAAAATTTATTTTGAGTGGAGATCATACAAGGTGGCGCAAAAGAAGTCATCCGATGATAGCTTGGGCATAAGCTACGCGCGTTTGGCGGTCGGCAGGCATCTGAACTTTGTAGGGGAACATGTTCAAATCTTTCACCACAATTCGTTGCAGGGACCGCCGGCTGAGGCCCAATTGCGTGGCACGTCGTCTGGTCGATGTTTCGGGCCTCACTTCGACGTCCTCGGCTACAGCGGCGATATTCTCGGCAGAACTGGCGTTCCGCGTTCTTGGGGAGTGTATCGCTCCATGGCTTATTCACTTGTATTCTGTATCTGTCTAGTCCACAAATGTCAAAACAGATTTGACATTGGCGGCCATTTGCAAAAATGAGAGCATCTTCCAATAGGGTGATTTCTGTTGCGCCACCCTGTACTTTCAAATCACATAGGTAAAGTTAAGTCCACAACGATTACAAGATTTATAAATTGTTTAGAATTAAGTTTGTAGGGTAACGAGGCTGCATAATAGATTTTTCTGGTCGCAGTGATTCTATAGCCTTTTATAATTAATAATCTCATTTTATCTGAAATCAGATCAGATAGGTTTTGGATCATTTTTAGTCCCGTATCTTCTCGAATCAGATCGGAAAGGTTTTCGTAACTTTTTCTCTTGGAAATTAGATTGTTTAATGTTGCTCAACTTTCCCAAATGAAAAATGTAAATTTTTTATTTACATGCTAAGTGGAAATTGATCCTGGAGTCCAAACGAAGCGAACATGCTCATAAGTCAAAAGTACCTAAGACCCTGATCTGTTGACCACCTATGGTGACATTTTTAAATTTCTCATTCGAAAGGAAGATTGAATCAAGAATAATAAAGGGAAAATGATTTTAAGGAACATGATTTTAATGAATTTTCGCGAATAAGGACAACCCTAATAAAAAATACACACACACGCACGCTGGTGCGCTGCTGCAGCAAGCGTAGTACAAAATAATTACGAGGGCCAGGCAGCAGTAGCAACATCCGTACGGATGGGTCTTGGGCCGGGTCCGACACAATTGGTTTTCGGTGATTGAGTTGAAAAACGTTTTTCCGCAATTTATACGTGCATTTTCGCATAACGTTTTTGTTGTTTTTGTTTTAGGCAATCTCCAGCAACAAAACGTAAAGGCGGCAGCATGCGTTGTTGTCGCCCGCCTCGAAGTGGCGATGTCTGATGGGGCGTTTTTTGGAGGACGTTCGAGGAGAGGCCGAAAACGCAGAAGATGGGTGCAGTCAATGCAAACGCCGCTTTGAGGAAGATTTACTGCGCCACATGAATGCCACATGAAAACCATAACAGCAAATCACAGCTCGAGTCTCCGGCTTGGAGCGACCGGCGGCAGCAGGGAACCTCATGATTTGACAATAAATGCCGCAACAATAGATTCCGCCAAAAATCCGTTGTTGGCAAAGGTGGTTGGTGGTTGGTGGTGGGCTCCATCCACTACGAACGTTTTAACGAATGCAAAGGGGGCAAGTGAAGTGCCGGTCTTCCCGTCTTCTTCTGTCCCGCACCACAGCGAGTGCAGCAGCAATGCAACATCATCGCTTTGCAATCATTTAGCGTGTTGTTTATGTCAGCGGCACCAACCGCAGCGTCACCAACATGTCGCATTGCATCGCATCGCACCGTATCGCATCGAGCGAGCAAGTGGTCCAGCTCAGTTCGAGCTACAGCTACAGCTGCAGTTGTTTGGTTTTGTTCGTCACGCGTTGTGGTTACGTTTACGTTTGGATTTGGGTTTGGGTTCACTTTATTCGCTTCTTTTTTGCTGCCTTTGTGCTGCCTTTCTTACAAAAGGCTTTTTAGTTGCAGATTTGCTTCACTGTCGCCAATAAATCACTTTGATTTATTCGCTGAGCGTTTTTATTGTTTCGCTTGTCGTGTTTCAGAACTGGTAAATCACGCTGAGGAAGTTCGTTAATTTGATGACAAAGATCACCTGAGCGCTACAAAATCTTATCTTTGCATATCGTGACTTTTAAATTTATATCTAGATGCAAAGAAAAATATTTATATGTACGAGTATGTATGTGTATACATATACATATATATAAATTGTGTCACTGTTTAAATATGACAGAGCGAACATTGAGGAGCTTTAAATCAAATAAAAAGCTCACAAAATGCGAAACAAGATTTCGATATATCGAAGTTGAATTCATTAGTTTTGTTTTTAAATCCCAATTTAATTAACGATTAAAAATAGTTTGCATAAAAATAAAGTTTTGATTCAAATATAGGTTTAGTGCTACTTGTGTTGGTGTAGCTGCACCGACTTACATTTTAATACTACTACATACAAAGTACCTTTTAAGCTTTAGGAATAATATTTCCAAATGATTTTTGACAATGCTGATACGTTTCTAATGGAATTGACATTTTTCCGTTTTAAGAGAATCTAATACAAAGCTTTCTTTTAATTCTGAGTATGGGATCAGGTGGAAACTAACCTGACTTTTATTAAAATATTAAAAAGTAAATTTGTTTTTCAAAATTTATCCGATTTTTGATTTAGATTCACCCTATTTTTTTATTTGAAATATTTTCGGTTTCTGTTATTTGCATTCATTTTTTTATTTTGCATCTAATTTTATATATAAAATGAATTGAAAAAATTTGATAAATGATAACTTAAATTTGTTTGTAAATTATTGAAATCCATCAAACAAATAACGATCAGGATCAAAGCTCGAAATTCAATCAACAATATTTCTACTCCTAAAAAGTTTATTTACAAAAAAATTAAAATCCTTTAAAAATTACAATTTTAAAGTAATTAAATATTAATAATCAATAATGTTATATGAAATTTCAAAAATATCGCAAACACAATTTAATGAAAGTGAAAGTCAGATATATACAAAATTGATTTCAAAATTAACATTTTCTTTAGAGTATTTTACTATAAGTAAGATTTAAAGTTATGGGCTTGATATTTCGATTTTTTTTATATATAAAATCAGTGACTAGATCCACTTAGGCGAATGTATCGCATTATGTAAAAGACCTACAAAAAATATATACATATGTAAGAGTATGTCTTCTCACTGTGATGCAAGTTCAGGACACATCTAACCAAATTCGGTGCTCTCGTAATTCCGAATCTAAAACGTTGCTTTTTCCGATTTATTGAAATTTTCTGGTGTTTTTTGAATGGGGATGAGATCAGTTCTGAAACCACCCTGAAAGATTGAGGAATTTTAGTAGGTTAAGTATACTTATACCTCTATAGAGGTATGTCAGAGAGTTCTTCTAAAGAAACTGGGAAAGCGGAATAGAGAGTGGGAAGTCTAACTCTTGCTAGAGTCGGACATTCAAAGATGAAGTGCACCAACGTCTCTGATGTTCTGGGTTTTAACAACTGCGACAAAAGGCATTATAGGGAATTCCCAATCTACGAGCATGTTCACCTAGAGGTCAGTATCCAGTGTAGATATACGAGTATGTGATTCGCGCGATGTCACAGTGTGTCATATTGAATAGTTCACGGGATCTCTATAGGTTTTATGTAATCTTTAAGTATATGAAAGTTCCAAAAAAAAATCTTCTTCAAATTGTCCTTTTAGATTTGCAAAAGAAAAAAATCTGTTAATTTCTTCAAATATAATAAACAACCGCTTAAAAATTACAAAAGCAAATATTTTGTCATTTTAAACAATTGAACTGGTAATATGCAAACAAATTATCGTGCTGCATTGAAAACACTTTTGAGAAATCCCAAAAACGTTTGTGCTCAAAGGATTCAATGGGATTACATTAATTTTTCATGTTTCGAATCCGCGGCAACGTCTGCACTTGAAGGAAGACTCGCGCATACATCCTTAGAGTCACCAATTCAGCATTCAGCATTTGGGTGCTTCGAGATATGCGCACTTTTCTGATTAAAGGAAGAAACCAAACCAAACCCAATAAGGATAAACTTGCCATTTGGCTTTGTTTGCTGCTTCAGAAAAATGAATTATTTTCGCTTTATTTCATTTCCTGTTTGTTGTTGTTTTTTTTTTATATTTGCGGAATTTCGGATCTAGTTATTGTTGCTCTGATATCCGTAATTGTTTTGCTTGTTATTGTGTCGCTGACTTCTACTTTAACCGCTCGCAAATGCAGCGCCTCCAGCGGATGAATTTACAATTTTCCGTTCGGTTCTTGCAATTGCAACAACAACAACAAAAAAAGAAGCATTTGCTGCATTGAATCAAAGCGTTCGAAATTTGTTTTGAATACATTTTATTTTGCGGTTACTTCCGCAGGAAGCAACAACTGGAAGTGCAAGGTATGCATTCAAAAGAATGAATTTGTTAAGACATCAACAACGACCTTTGGGACCAAAGGGACCTTTTGTAATTTTTATGAAATTGTCATGCGAATTAAGGTTTAGTTATTCTTTTAATTTTTTTAGTATATTATATAATGTATAACAACGTATAACTCTCTACCTATTTCATTATTATTTGTGTTCCTTAAGGAAGGAACGAAAAAAGTTCATAACAATTTCATTAAAGGTTTAAAAAAAAAAAAGCTGCATTTAGAAGCTAAACTTTAGGCACATTTTTTTACAGGTACTACTTCCTTTCGCTGGCGATGAAACTAATGAGGACATTGCTGATCAAGCTGGAAAATATTGTATAAAGCCGAGATGTGATTTTCAGTCTATGGCATCAGAACAATCTTAACGTCAGTCAACAAATCAAAATGTTTAGACGCTTCGGGAAAATAACCACGTCAATTACCAGATGTTTGAAGGGTTAAAAGGCAAAGAAGAAACTTTTGGACATCTGGACTAGAAAGCAAAATTTGTTTAAAATAGGTTCACTCCAAAGCTTTTCTAGAACGAAAAGCTAAAGAGTGAAATCCTTCAGCTGGCAGAATACACAGAGAACAAATTTTCCAAGTTACAACGTCCATTTTTTTATATTTGAGCACAGTGAAAAAACAATTTATATATGTACATATTTACTTTGTGAAAATATGTAAGTAATAGCTTATATATAGTACCCGGCGTTCCAAGGATTTTGTTTTGAATATAAATATATAAGCGGAAATATAATTAGTAATCGGCACATCTCTGTTACGCCTTTCTAATTTACGGCGGTGGGTGTTAAATTGACCCAACCACGACAGTGACTACAAACCCATATACCAAATTTCTGATTTTTAAGAACAATATTAGCACAATAATCGAATATTTTTAATTGGTTTTACTTATTTTGGGCGTAATAGGAGGGTGTGGAAATTTTTTATTATTTTAGGACCTTCCCAGCCGTAAGCATATAAACTCCCTAATATTTCATTCCAATCAGATACACAGTTAAGACGGACATAGGATACAAAAATATAGAAAGAAAGATTCATTTCATACTTTTATATACACTTTATATACTTATCGGACCACCGACGTATATAGATGTAATTTGAAAGAGAAATTTAGATCATATAGAAAATCAATCAATGCAAACTATTTGTGAAAGAATATTTGGTTTAATATTATAAATATTAATGTTTATTTAATTTAATACTTATTTTTCTTCTAGGCCTTAGCATTAAACTAAATATAATCATATGTCTAAATTTGATTTAATCTAGAAACTCCTTGAAGATCTATCAGTAGGCTTTAAATGTCAGTTGGCCTTGACTTTTCTTAACCCGTTTAAAAGTCTTATTTTGTTCATACTGAAACTATTTCAGAACTGAAACATGTCACAGCAGATTTACTACCGAATAAACCTACACAAAGCTTAAAATTTTACTTTAACGCTGAGCACAATATCGCCACATCTTTTTGTGGATCAACCAACTTCATCAATTTTAAGAAGGGCTTACAATAATTTTCACTTCAGTTTTGTTTTGTTTTTTTTTAATGGGAAATGCAACAAAAAAATCACCAACGGCAGTTGCCACCGTTTGAACTCAAGGGACGCTGCTATTAGCCACATACTTTTATATACATATATATTTATGTTTATATATGTATGTAAGAACGCACGAGCCTTGTGCCGCGAACCCAATGGACGCGCTACACTCCCGCTAGTTGGCTTTAAGCACTCGCGGCCGCTGTCTGAGCTTAAACGATGATGTTTATGCGCACCGTACTAGCAATGGCGGCGGCGGTGGTGGTGGAGGTGGCAGCGGTGTCAGATGCGGCATGTTCCTCGTTCGACCTCAGTCGGATTTGGGCCCATTTTTATATTTCGCGAACTTTATGCGATGTTTTTTTTTTGGTTTGTTTGTTTTGCGTTTTTGTTTTTTCTTGTTCTTGTTCACTGCCAAATTGCATCACATCCGCAAGTTACAACCCGACAGCGACGACACAAAAGCGGCTGTATGCGATGCGGAGTAGTGCAGTGATGGGATGGCACCCCTGCGACTGTTAAGAGCGCTTCTTTCGCTACATTGTTTTTGTTGTTGTTTGCGTTACAACAAATCCAGTGTTGGCGCTGTGGCACATCAATTGCCGCCACTAGCCAGCCACTCGCTCGACGATTCGTGAAGCTTGCTTCGATGCGCTTCGTTGGTATTTAATAACAACAACAACAAACAAACAAACAAAAACAAAAACGCAGTTTTTAGTTTTTTGTATTCTCGCCACAACCGCGCGCGCGTTATTAAATCCGCCTCAATGCGAAGTTAACAGATTTTTTTGACAGTGATTTCTCAATTTAAGGTCCATCAGGGCGGCTGGACGTAGCACAAGTCGCCGGCGCCACACTTTATTTGTATACCTTACACCATTTGCTCGCATTGACCGTAGGGTATATTTACTTTGGTCTTCCGTTTGTGACGGCATTTTTTTGACTGACTGTCTGTCAAAGCGCACAATAACTTTCATGGTTTGCAAGATATTAATATAATGTTCTTGAATTTCAAAATTGAAAATTGAGCAAAACCACGCCTACTTTTCATCACAACATGTTTTTTTATAGAGTTAAAATTCCTAACACTGCGTAGGGTATTCACGCTTCTGCTTAATCAAAGATATTTTTTTTTTAGTATGTAGTAAAGTTTTGCGTTTTAGTTTTTTTTTTTTTGAGGCCAGGATGCATCCACGTTCCAGTTTTGCATTTTTTATTATTTTTTTTTTTTTTTTGACAGTATTTTTGTTGTTGTTGGTTGGTTGGCTCTTAATGGTTCGTTCCTCCATCATCAAATTTGAAGGCAGTTGCCATATTTAAAATCACTTTGGACCGCGTGTTATGAATAAATAATCGCCTCAGCCGCGTTCGTTGGTAGCCACTGACATAGCTTGGCTTGGCTTGGCTTGGCTTAGCTTAACTCCGTTTCGTCTTGTTTATTGCCGTCTTGATTGATGGCAGCTGTTGGCCATGCCATGCCATTCCGTGCCGTGCCGCGTTTTGCATGCAACCGAGGCTGACTTTGCGCCTCGAGTTATGATGTGTTAATAATGGCGTATCGTGGGTGAACTGTGGGCGTAACCAGCAGTTGAAAAGCTTGTAGCCATTAATGTTTTTGCTTGCCTACCCTATAGTTCCAGAGTTTTGTGTGTGTTTTACATATTTTAACAGAATTTTATATCAAACTAATAAAGTTCCACTTGCAGTAGATAAATGGACATTTCCTAATATCCAGTTAACAAACTACTGAAACAACAGTCGAAAATAACTGACGACTGAAGAAGTGAATTGAACTAGATTAGACTAATTGCAAGTTTTGTTTATATTCAAAAATAAATTAAAAAAACAATTTTCAAGATTGATTTTCCAATGTCATTATCAATTCAATTCTTTGCCAACTTTTGATTAACTACGATTTACAGTCTTATAATATGAAATTAACATTAAAACGAAATTTATAAATAAATCATGCCACAGTGACAGCATAAAGGACATAGACTTTCGAAATCTTACGCTAAATTTAATTGTTTCGTACTGGAAGTCCGTCAGATTGGCTCAGATTTATGATGATAATAATTATAAATTGGCTAATTGATTTATCGCCTGTGAACTCCCTTTTTAATTTATTCAAAGGCATTCGTCGTATTTTAAATATTGGTTTATTGAACGAATTAACTACTTTACGCTCGATGATGATGATGATGATGATGATGATGACGATGATGATTGAGATCAAAACACAACGAAGCGGCGGTGAAACAGCTAAAGCGCATGCTTACACGCTTGCCGCAACGACGATTAAGACGACCTTTATTCGACACAATCAACCTGTACACTTAAGCGGAGTTGGCAAACGTTTAGCTGCAGCAACAGCAAAAACACTGCAACAAGAAACCTTATGAAATATATACATGTATGTATAAGTATATATGTATGTATTCGTATATTAAAAGGCACGCAATAAAAAAGAAGCGAGCTTATTTACTAGGACTTCCAATTCGGGTACAGATTACCCGAAATTCAATCTTTATTTGTTTCTTTTTTGGGACTAAACTACACTGAAAAGACTAGATTGACTAGATAGACCGGATGGACTGGATTCATACATCCAAAAAAATAATGTAATGTAAACGATTATCGGGTGCATATCAACAACGGTCATATTAAAAATATCATATCATCTTAACAAGAATCATATCATTTGGATTAGAATCATATTCGATAGGATATAATAAAAACACTCGAGACCATTCACACTTTTGGTATTCGTATTATTAATTTTATATTGATTAGTACATTTCTAAATTTCGGAATTTATGGGTGCAATAGGTGGACGAGGTCGATTTTATATTGTTTTTTCAAGACCCATCCCAATAAATGTTTCTTATTTGGCTCATCAAATTCCTGAGCTATTGTGGTGAGCGTAAAATAGATCGAGCCTATTGCAAAACGTGGGCATTACATTGATCCAACCACGCCTATTTTTTTAAAACTTTTCGACTGTGACCATTCAAACTCTCTAATTGTGAGCGAAGTGGGCGTGGCAAAGTATAAAAGTTGACAAAAGTAACGAACTGAATTTAATAAATGGAGTGCTTAAAGACTTCAATTTTAAGTACTCAAAATCCGGCTAAAAAGTACTCGAATAATTGCAGGCACCGTGTCTAACGCATTTCGATTCCATGATAAACGAATGTCCTGGCACAACCGTTCATTATAAAGGAGTCGGACAACCGAACGCAGCTTCAGTCCAAGCCTCAAATTAATTATTAATCAACGAAACGTAAAAGCAAAGCCTCAAAGCGGCGAAGCATACTTACAGACAGGCAGACACACAGACGGACAAACAGACAAAGCGACAGGCTGGCAAGCAAGCAAGCAGAAAATAGGCAGGCTGCTGCAGTGATTTATGTGCGCGATCACAGGCCGCGAACGAATCGAATTGGCTCGCTCGCTCGGTCGGTCGGTCGGTCGACTTGGACTGGATCGACTCTTTAACTCAAAACAGTGACGAACGCCGTCTCCGACACACAGACAGCGGAAACCGAAGATGAACGACGACAATGACGCTGGCACCATGTCCATTCGTTCAACAGCGCCGTCGCGCTCGTCGCATCGTTTCGCGTTGCTGCGAAATTCATGTTTCGCAATTAAATTTATGCGCGCAAATACTCGCAAATATTGCGTTATTAATATTACCAAACTCCCCGCCAAGTGTACACCCGCGAAGGTTAAAAGCTGCTGCGAGGCTTCCAGGCATTTCGCAGCTTGGTCCCTCCCAACTCGAAGAGCTCGCGCGCGATCAGCGCACACAAAGTCAATTTCATATTTGCAGTTGCTTTGCTGAGTCGCGCTCTTGCCCCCTTTTGCGCGCGCGATCGATATGACAGCGCAACTGAGTGA
The DNA here is from genome assembly GCA_949127995.1 of Suillia variegata. Lineage (NCBI taxonomy): Eukaryota > Metazoa > Arthropoda > Insecta > Diptera > Heleomyzidae > Suillia > Suillia variegata. Next base: position 20,321,266 of record OX421844.1, read on the forward strand.
GTGACTGAGATATGGTGCCAGGCGGCTGCCAACTGCTGCAGAGCACCCGCAGCCTCATGGACATCCATCGACGCGACGGCAGCAACGCAGCTGACGACGATCAGAATGTGATCCCGGATCACTGCAGCAGCCGCAGCAGCACCAACAGTAGAAGCAGAATGTGGAAAAGAAGAAGAAGAAGAGACCGCAAATATCGCGCAGCGTCGAACATAAATCGCATTGAAATGCGAATCAGAAATGCCAGAATTGAAATCGGATTTTAAATCATATTCGTTCGTTTTGGTCGTTTCTTCGTTTGAGTGCGGCCATTGCGGCGGCCGGACGCTTGGGCGCTTTGGTCTTGCAAATGATTCACCGTCGCGCGGCGCAGTCACAATCGCCTCAAATCTCGAATAACAAATCGCATAATTACGGGGCCGGCCGTCCGGGGCTGCATTCGCAATAGCTTGCTAGCCACCACACTCATGGCATGCATGCATGGCATCGCTTCGCCTTGTCTTCTTGTCGTACCTCGTCTCGCTTTGCGCCGCATTATTTCGCTGGTGCGGTGCAGCTTGTCTGGAATAAATGCTTCAAATCGCGATATGAAATATTTTCACTAAATGCAGCGAAATAAAATGTGGGATTGAAGCATATAAATCAGCGCAGTCTGTCTGTCTGTCTGTCTGTCAGTGCGAAGAGCTCACGGTCGGCCGCATGTGATTGCGGAATGACGCGGAGCCAGTTCTACTGACCGACCGAGTGACCGTTCGTTCGTTCGTTCGTTCGTTTATTCGTTCATTCGCTCACCCTAAGACGCTGCGGCACTATGGCAGATATGTTGCGCCCCTTGGCGGAATTCTGAAATACCTCAGATGTGTTTACGCGCAATTAAGTTGAACTTTTCGATATGTACATAAGTATGTACATATGTACATATGTACGAAAATCCATTTCTATATTTTATTTATGATATTTTGAGTAATTACAATTTTGAAGATACACATTTGCACCTTCAATACATTTTTGTTTTCTATTCTTAATAAAGAGGCGTGGCATTTATGAATATCAAAGAATATACTTTTATGTACTAAGTTATAAAAACAGGCGTTTAATTACTTAAGAGTAATGCAACCAGGAATAAAGTTTAAATATTATTTGAATAAATTAAACAGATCATCTAAAATATTATTAGCAGGGATGAAACGATTCCTAATTAACGATTAAAATTACAATTACATGAGATAAATTTTCAAGTTATTAATCGCCGATTAAGATTAATCGATGGTTTATTTCAATGACTTCGAAAAAAACCAAAATGTGTCCTACAACACGCTTCACTTCTTTTTAATTAAGGAATTATGTTAGGCGCTTCGTTAATTAACGAAGTTAAATTCAGTTTGCTAAATTTTAACTTTCCCGTTCATTTTGAGAACAATTAAAAAGTTAATTACCTCACGTTAAATTTCTTCCGTTAATTCAAGTTAATTAATTATAAAATGAAAAATTTAAAAAGTAAAATCAATTACAAAAATGAAATGACAAATCGAATGATTAACTGACATATGTGTATCGCCTTCTTGGACATAAATAAATAAATAAAATTTATTTAGATAAAAATGGTGAATCACAAATTTAACAACATTTAGAATTTCTATTTACCCTTGCTTAAATACAGAAGCGCAAATTCAATAAATAAATTTAAAAAAATAAAAATTGAGTGCAAACTTTTATACACTCAAAATAAAGTTTTATCAACGATTACACATATCAAAAATATCACATCATCTTAACAAGAATCATATCATTTGTACACAGAAAATGTAAAATTTACGATTTTCCTGTCGTATTTATATTAAAAATGCCAAATTTACATTACGTGTTTTTTTGATAATCATTTCCAAAAATAATATCATTAACACAAGTGTATAAAAACATATCAATTCGAAAAGATAATTATTTATCGAACATTGAAAATAACAGTTTTACAGTCATTTTATATTACGCTGTTTTATACAAAAATATCAAAATCGTTGAGTTAAAAAAGTTGCCTATTTTACAGGATAACTATACATTTATAAGCATACTAGCGAATGCCCGGCATGCGTTGCAATACTACTTAAATTTTTTTTTAGCGGAACTTCCCGGTACTCCCCGTTAGCAGATCTTCCCGGTACTCCCCGTTGTAGCGACTCTGAGTTACGGCGGTGAAATTATCGGCATACAAACTCAGAAACAAAATCCCAAATTTTTAGGAGCAATATTAGCAATGTCATCGTATATTTTCACTTAATTAAATAAATTGAGGGCGTACTAAGTGGGCGTGGCAAATTTTGTATATCCTCTTATTCTTCCCGGTGCATCCCGTTACATGTTTTCTATATAGCGCATCAAGTTCCTGAGCAATGATGGTAGGCGTGAAATTGATCTCACCCCGCCCATTTTTAGTGAAATTATAGACAATGCCCATACAACCTTAGATACCAAATTTCAGATTTTTTGGAAAAATAATCGAATATTTTAACTTAGTTTTACAAATTCTGGGCGTAATAGGTGGGCGTGGCAAAATTTTCTTTGCCATAAACCTAAGTTGGCGTGAGCACAGCAACTCCCCAAAATTTCATCACAATCGGATGAATGGTTTAGACGCCCATTTAGTACAAAGAAAGAAAGATAGAAAGAAGAATTCATTTCTATATATATAGATAAGCAAAGTTGATTCAATGTTTTTTTCCGAGTTTTTGAAAAACAAATTTTTTTTATTTTTGCTATAGAAATTTTAACTTTTACATTAAATTTTAAACGAGATTAATGAAATTAACTTAACAAAGTTAAGTTTTTAGTTAACTTTTTTCGGATTGACGATGTTAAATTTTTATTTATTAATTTTACATAAATGATGATTGACCAAATAGAATGATTGCAAATGATTACAAAAAGCGGCGATTAAGATTAATAACAATTACTCTTAAATGTAATCATTACGACCGCAAAATATTCCGTTTTTGTTTGATAGTATTTAAAGTTAATTTTTTTACTTCTTTAATGTTTGTCACTTGTTTGAATAAGTTGTAATATTAAAGCAAAAGTTTGGACCCACATTACGGCAAGAAGGAAGGATTTATGAACATATTCGATAATAACTGAGATATCCTGATATATTTAATCTAAAGGGTTATACGATTTTAATCACCAATCCCGATATATACCAAAATATTTTCAAAGCTTTTGATAATTGCAAAAAGATATTCTTGTTAATAATAGCAGAAAACATGTATGTATATATGCGTATTAAAAAGAAACCACAAAACACTTGGGCCATGCTTAAAACCCAGTCTTATTCGCCAAACGCCATATACCAGAAATATCGAACATACTCGCGTATGTGTGTTCCGGCCAAAGTTATTTATGTACAACAATGCCTGCCCAAACCCAAACCCAAACCCAGACCCAATGACGAATGACTTTTTCCTCAAATGATTACCAGGATAGGTAGGTGGCAGGCAGCAGGCAGCATTGGCAGCAGTCAGTTGACCACAATGTGTACTCGTACTGCCGCCATGCTCAACTGTGTGTGCCGCGCGCGCGAGGCAATCAAGAAAAGCAGCGCGTCGTGTACGTTTGGTAAGGTAAGGTGTATTAAGCCCGTCGAGAAGAGAACCTACATGCGATCATGAAGATGATGATGAGTTCCACCTTCGAAAGCGGCAAACAAACACAAAAACAAAAACAAAACCGAAAACGCAAAAAAAAAAACTCCAGTAGAGAAAGAGACGAAGAAGAAGAAGAGTTGAAGCCGCCAAAACTGCCAGCAATGGCAAATTTATGGCTGCGACTTGCTTGATGCACGCCTGTTGCTTTTGTTGTTGTTCCTGTTGTTGTTGTTGTTTGGGGGCTATTTTATTTGATGCGTTTCGTGGGGCGTTGCAAGGGGCCTTTTTTGAAAGATGGCTGCGTCGTCGTTTTTGTATGAGAAATGTCCAGCATAAGAAATTTTAATTTATTGCCGATAAATATGAGAAAGCGCAAAAAAATAATTAAATATGCGCGCTGAGTATTGAAATGTTCGCCGTTGTTGTTGTTGTTTATTGTAATTAATTGCTCACATGTAATCAACAGGAAGTCAACGGAGATGAGCACGCAGAAGATGATGATGCCGGAGATGTTATTTGAAAATTGGAGAAAACTGGAAATAATTTATCCATCAAGTTGAAATTCAATTTAAATAATTTACATGGTAAGGAAATCTTTTTTTTTTTGTTATCAAGTGCCGACGAAAAGTAAAAAATGTATCTAACGAATTTTTGGCATCGTTGAGATATTTATATAAGCGAAGTTGTTGGTGCGAATTCAGAATTGCAACTTATGTGCGTATGCGAATTTATTCTCATCCTGTCTGTATGATCAGGGACTTAAACTGGAAACCATTCTTGTAGATTGTCAAGTATAAAAATTGTATTCAGCCCTAAAAGCTGACAATTTTTATTCTCTTAGCAGTCTTAACCTTTATCTAACCAAATTAATTAAATTCTAAAAAAAATTTTATTGAAAAAAATTTATACTCAACGATGTTCAGACTTAAGCGTCAATCTTAAATCAGAATGGGTATCTGCCCAATCCAGCGCTGTCTAACAGCACCTCTGCCCCCTCCTCCCCTGGTCAATAACAACAAAATGATAATTCTTCGATTTAATTGTTCTTCGCTGCAGGGCGATCATGTGTAAATTCTTTGCTGCTGCTGCGGCTGCTGCAGCACCATATTTTTGTCATGTCAATGCGCCGCTGCCATAAATCAAAGCAGTAGGCCCAGCCCGCCCCTTTGGAGGTGTCTTATCGACCGAAGTTATCTGTGCGGCGCGCGCAGTGGTATCCAACCTAAGCAGCAAGCAAGTCATCTCATCTATTTTTGCGCGAGTGCGCGCTCAACGATTTCCCAAATCTGCCCATTCAATAAAAAGTTTTTGTTTTGATTTTTATGAATGTGTGGTGCATTGGGTGGCAATATTAGTTTACAGTAGCCGTTGGTAAAGTGACAATTACGTTACGATTAGTAATAAGTAAAAGATGATTTTTGTTTGGAGATTATTATCAATAAAATAACGCGACAAAAAACGTGATTCGAAAATGTTTTACGAAGTGATTCGTTCCCGAGCGTTAAATTTCTCCCATTCGCGATATCATTAACGATTCATTTACGGGTATCGTTATAGTTCATTAACGATTCATTTACGTGTATCGTTATTGTACATCAATGATTCTTTTACGAGTATCGTTATCGTTCATTTACGATTATCGTTATCGTACACAATTCTTCGCTAATGATATCATTTCCGTATCGTGTTGTTTGTCAGTTAGTTAGTTAGACTAGACCTGACAGAGTAGTGTGGTGCATTTGGAATACTCGATCTGACCGCTTGTTTATTTTTAACTTTTTGTTGTAATCGTCCGTGCCCTGTTATTAAATCAACAATGGCAAATGGCAATCGTATTTCAGTTTCAGCTTCAGTTTGCGAGCGTAGCACAACCAAAATTATCGCCTTGTCTGTCCATTCGGTCGGTCGGTTCGGTTCGGTTTGTCTGTGCGTCCGTCTGCTGCTTAGCATTTTGGTCGACAACTGCAAAAGTTGCTGTTTTAAATGTTTGCATAGCCTGCGGATGTTGCGCGATTTCTACACTGCGATACATAATATTAACGAAATCATTCACGCGATTCGATGTGATGCCGTCGTCCAAGTTCCAAGCTCCGAACTCCAAATCCAAGTGTTTCTTTCGTGCGATCCTCAGTGCCTGAATTCGTATCTCAGGTTGTCTGTCGTATCGTCGTTTCGTTGCTGCCGCTGCTGTGGATTGTTCGTCATCGTCTTCTCTCAGGGCGTTTGGAAGACTTGTGAGATTTGCGATAGTTTCCGGAATGGGAAATGTCTTTGGTATGAACGCTGCTGCAACTGCGACGTATGGCGACTTTAATATGCGGTAACCACTGCGATCGGGAGTACACAATTGAGATGTTGCTAAAACGCTGCTGTGGAAGTTTCATTGCTGGGCTTTTAAATAAATTTGCACATAATGTAAAAGTTGTAAGTCATTTATTTAATTGAAGACATTTTCGTTAAGACATTTTAAAATATTAAATATTTTATACATTTTATCATACATTGGTACTGTGAGTATCGGGAATAACATCAAAACTGAGTTCTGCTGTTTCCCATGTTATGGGCTCTTCCCTAAAACATCAAAAAAAGAAAGATTGTGATTATTTTATGTATGTAAATAAACACATTTATATGTATATAAAATTAGGAAAAGTCGATTATACAAATAAACTGGAATTATGCACTTAAGGTTTAGAAATGAGATTACGATGATTAAGTGACATTTATTTGAATAAAAAAAACTTATAATTGAAGTACGATGGTGGTCCGATAAGCACTTAGCTTCACCGTCCGACGGAGGCCTACTTTGCAGACCTCGATGGGTTAAAGAAGTTGGAGTATCGCTGGGTCAAGTGTAAAAAGAGACTATGTGGAAAAAATTCCACTTTTTCAGAATCTTCGTTTTTCTCTTGCAGGCTAAGTACTTATCGGACTACACTCTTCGTATGTCAGTTGAATTATAATTTTATTTATTTTGTTATATTTTTAACAATGATTAATATGTAAGAAAATTCGTTTCTCTACGACATTTAACCTATTTAAGACTTGAAAGTATACCTTGCGCATTTCAAAGATACCTGGTAATTGGAGTAATTGTTTGTATCTTAATTATATATGTTAGTTACAGAAATATTTAAAGTTATCAAACAAAGTAAAATTTGAAATTTGCGAGAACTTTGTTATACTTAAGGTAGCTTTAGTTTACTTAGTTTAAGATTTAGTTAAGTGCTGATAACAATTGAAATACTACCACTTAGTTAATACTTCGAGATTAATTATTTTTCAATATTTTTTCTGATTTAATAAGACATTTTTTAATTTTTGAATTTTTGAAATGTTTTTATTAGCCACTGTGCAATTAGACAATATATTTAAAATTAAAATATGAAATCCTGGGTGTAACCAGGATGAAGTATATCTCGTGCTGAGGGGCTAAAGACGGTAAAACGACAACAAAATCGATCAAAACAATCCAGCTGGGATGTACGAGTTCTCCCCGGCTCCATTTGATTATGAAACCACGTACATATGTCAAGTTAAATTTGTAGTTTCCCTTTAGTAAGGTAAAGCTTCGTATATAATCTAAACTAAAGCTAAAACTTTAAAAATAAAATATAAAACTACAAAAACTTTGTTCGACTATAACTGAACTCACTGATTTTTATTTTATAAATTTTATATAAAAGCTTTTAAAATTTTTATATTTGTTTGGCCACACTGAAATTGGTCAAGTTCAAGTAAAATGGTCACAATCAAAACCAACAACTTTCAATCTTCCCTTCATATAAATTCAATTGATTTTAATTTTATTCAAGTTATTTCCCCTTATTAAATAAAATTTAAAAACGATTTGTCCGAAAACGCCCTTTTACCGTACTACGAACGTTTAATTAATTACACTAAGCTCAAAATATTAGACAAAATAACTCAAATGTGGCAAACAAAAACCACTATTCCAAAGCACTCACTCAAATCGACATTCTCTCACATCGCAAATCTATTTCGAACAAGAGTGCAGCACGCTTCCCCTCTATCTCATTCTCACTCTCAGCGAATACAATGTTCGCTCTGGCCAATGTTGCCAATTTTTCAGTTTTTAGGTTTGAATTTATTTTGCAACTAGCTTAAATTACCCGGCGGTGCCCGGGTTCTTTTTTAATAGAAACAAGTTTTAGTTTATTTGTTAATTAGGATTAATAAACTTTCCAGCCTCGCCCACCATTTTTGATATCATATTTGTATGAATATCTGGTTAATTTGGTAATTTTATATCAAATTTGTATGCAGAACTTCCCGTTACTCCCCGTTATGTGTTTTAAATATTGTCACCATTAACTTTTAAACTGAGTTTCGCAACTGTTGCAGTCAACCTCCCCGGTATTCGAATTTGTATGTAACTAAAATTTTAGTAGCACTTTCCGGTCAGATTTAGTTACTATGAACCAAATTTCTTCATAGTTTTGCAACACGTTCCTGAGCTATGGCGGTGGGTGTTAAATTGATCCAACCATGCCCACTTATTGTGAGGTGGTCACCATACACCTACATACCAAGTTTTATCATTATAGACCATCGCGTTCCGATGTTACGGCAGTGGGCGTTAAATTCATTTAACCACGCCCACTTTTCGTGGAGTTGTCGACAGTGACCATACCAACTCAAATTTCAAATTTGAGATTTTTTGGAATTTTATTAGTAAAATAATCGTTTTTGTTGACTACTTGTGGGTGTAATATGTGGGCGTGGCGGATTTCATATAGCCTATCATTCCTTCCAGACCCATCTCGATATATGTTCCAAGTTTGAAGTAAATCGGTTCAACCGTTTAAGCGTGAAAACGGTACAAACGAAAATAAATTAATAAATAAATACACCTTTCTTTATAATATTAGAAAGGATATGTTAGTTATTTTTTAATGTAGTTCCTGATTTCATCCAAATAATATATGTTTATAATATATATAACTTATATATATTTTAAATTTGTCCCTTGGTTTACATATATCACAATATCAGCAGGACAAATTTAACTTTTTCATAATTGCCATTACTTTTATAATTTCCCTGAAGTTGACAACACTGTTTCTCGTTTGTTTATAGTGGCCGACTACGGTCGATTGTGAAAAGTGCGCTGTCAATTAAAATTAATAATTTTTATTACTGCTTAAAACTTTAATTAATTAAGATCATATCTCTCTAACTGAACAACATATAAGTGAGAAATTATTTTACAAAACTAAATATCGGTAAGTTTTTTGTATTTGCACTTATGTTGAGCAGCGGCCTGTCGCTAAACAAATTCTTTCCGCTTCAAATAAAGAGCATAACGATTGTATTTACTTTTGCTATTAATGTGTGATTAATATTAATATTATATTAATATTATTAATATCAATTTAATATTATTTTATATACAAAATGTTTTCACTACTGCCTGCTTGCGCTGTTCGTTATAATTTGCGAACAGCTGTTTTCTGTCGTTTGAGAAAATGCTCTCGTGAGAGCTAAGTTTAGTTCGAAATTCGGAAATACATTGAGCGCCTTCTTTCTCTGTTGTGCTCATGTAATTTTTTGCTGTCTTCTTTGTTGAGTGCATTTTTGAGTACTTTAAATTATATGACGTCACAGATACGCTCCCAACTTTCGAAGAGTAACAAGAAAATAACATGAATTTTATTTAAATAAGCAGAAAATTACTGTTACATTGTAGAAAAAACTGGCATACTCAGTAAATCCAATTAAATAAATTAATAAATAAATTAATAAATAAATGAAAAAAAATATATTATGTTATTATATAAAAAAAAGATTATTCTTTAAATAAAAGTTAATTTTATATTATAAAAAATATATTTAATAATAACAATAAGACATTTATTTATATTATTTATTTACTCCTGTTTAATCTGAATTTATCAACGCTGAACAATTACCAATAAATTCAATAGTAGAGACCCTGCAGGGAAACGCGTACTAGTAACAAAATGTTCTAGTTCTAGCACCAGTCCTGTTCTATTGGAAATTGAACTAGTCGAAAAAGTACTAGAGATATACAAGGTGGCGCAAAAGAAATCACCCTATTGGAAGATGCTCTCATTTTTGCAAATGGCCGCCAATGTCAAATCTGTTTTGACATTTGTGGACTAGACAGATACAGAATACAAGTGAATAAGCCATGGAGCGATACACTCCCCAAGAACGCGGAATAATTGTGTCTATTTTTTTGCGTAACAATTCGTCTGTGGTGTTGGCAAAAATCATAATGAGCGATGAGGCTCATTTTCACCTCAGCGGGTACGTGAACAAGCAAAATTATCGCTTCTGGGGAACCGAAAATCCGCGAGTGATGCACGAGATACCATTACACCCGCTCAAAGTGACTGCGTGGTGCGCTGTTCACGCTGGAGGAGTCATCGGGCCGAACGCCGCGGGTCAAACGACAACAGTGGACGGTGCGCGCTATAGGGCAATGTTGACCGAGTTTTTTCTGCCCGAACTGGACGAATTAGGACTGGTGGACATGTGGTTCCAACAGGACGGAGCAACAGCACACACTGCACGAGCCACAACCGACATTCTGAAGGCCGGATGACTTATTTTGCGCCACCTTGTACATATATATCAATAAATGCATAAACAAAATTTGGAACAAAAAATGTTATAATTTTTAATTTTGTAGCATAAAATGTGTGTAACTGTATTTATGTCATTACTAAATGCGCTCATAACGTTTCCGACTGTCTAAAAAATCATTTAAAATAATATTAAAAAATATTCAAACATTGATTTTGTCCTTTAAATTTTTCAATGCCCAACATCGGAAACATTCGAAAGCAAATTCTAATTGCAACCCATTTCCACGTCAACTATTGTTGCGCTCTTCAAACGCACGCTGACCAGGCGTATCTGCGGCATACTCCATTCGACTTAAGCGGTTTCATTTCAGCAGTTGTGAATCTCGAACATTTCGCCCGCCTCTTTTTTCGGCTCGTGCCGCTATTGCTTGCACATACATTTGTCAATCAATCACCTGTCAACCCAGCCAAACACAAATCTACACACAAACTCGTACATACACACAAAGCAGCATCTACAGAATTCGTGCACTGCATTTGTTGTTGTTGCGTCGTCGTGCTGTTGGTATCCATGCGATACCATTTACAAGCGCAACCATTGTTATTTGACGCTCGTCTTGCTCACACTTCTGCGCAGAAGCGATTCGACGCTGACGTTGTGATGTTTTCATTGTTTCAAAAATCTATTTAAATAGATTTATATACATTTTAATATTTAATATATGTGTGTATGTATGTATATATTATTTATCCGATAGATAACAACAAATAAATAAATAAACATTTGTCAAATCAAAATTTTTCATAAAGCTTAAAAAATCGCGTGAATGTTTTGTAATATAATAGTTGCATTATTTGCATTTTATGTAAATACTAGCTTATAATACCCGGTGTTTCCCGGGTTTTGTTTTGAAAACAAATATGTGTAAGATATTTAATTAGCGGAAATTCCCGGTACTCCCCGTTATAGCGTTTCAAAGTAACGGTGGTGGGAGATAAATTGAAATTATCGACTGTAATTATACAAACTCAGATGAGAAATGTCAGATTTATAGGAGCAATATTAGCGAAATAATCGAATATTTTTATTTCGATTTATAAATTGTGGGCGTGGCACAGCACAGCAACTCTCAAATATTTCATCGCAATCGGATGAATGGTTCGATCGATAGCATTGATCTATCGTTTTTTTGAAATATCGATATAATAATACCGACATTGGAACAAACATGTCGATCTATCTTACATTTTACATTCATAATCATGTTAATCCTTAATTCAAAAATTTTATTCGAATTGGTTCGCCTTATTGAAATAATTCTAGTGAATCTTTGATTAAAACAACAAAAGTTTCCACCAATTCAATTAATTTGTTTTATCGCTATTTATTGATTTTAATTTAAAATATCCAACTAACTACAATAATAATCCACCAACTGATTTGGTATGCTTTTCCGCTGCTCCAACCACCGTTCCAGCGATCCGCCCACTCCACTTGGCTGTCATAAATCTATCAGTTTTAATGGCTGCTCTGCACATAATTTTATGTATTTAATGCTGCAAGTGCTTTTCGCGGCGCACAGAAATCCGCAATTTCCTTGCTCCTTGTCCGCAGCATGAAAACGCTCTGTCCTCTACACCTACAGCAAACCCACCCCAACCACTACCACCACCACTACTCCGAGCGTATCTCAGAAGACTCACAAATTTCATAAAGTGGCAATTCAATCAATCAATTTTGACATTTCAGTTGCGAGCCACCCTCCTCGCCGTGGATGATTCTATCTGATGATGCCCTTTTAGAATAAAGTGACGGAATTGTTGGCATGGGATGGGCTGGAGTGGGTGGATGGTTGGCTGGCTGTTTAAGTTGTGTTGCTTTGTGTGTGTGTACGCTATTTACCGTTATACTCACGTACACAATCACATTTTTGTGATTTTCTGAGCTTTGCACACGGCAGAAATACAAAAAAAAGAAAAGAAAAGAACAGAACAGAGCAAAAGCAACAACAAATCAAAAAGAGAATTTCACTAAACAACAAAGAAAGAAGAGGTGGTACGCACAGATCCTGGTCCTTAACAGTCAGCCACCTTCTTCTTCTTCTTCTTCCTTATCCACGTTATGCAAAGAACTTCAGTCACTGCCGTCACTCACCAACCCCGTCGACCAAGTTCTTCTTCTTCCATTTCTTCTTCTTTTATTTCTTCTTCTACTTCGTTTGTTGGCAGTTTAAATATTTTTTAATTGCCCTCTACCCGTGTGCGAAATGAGTCGTTTGTAAACGTGTACCCAACCACCGCTCCTGCCCCCTGCCACCATCGCTACCATTATTCTTATTTATTTCGGTTCGTTTTATATTTGTTTTTGTTTTTGTATTTGTTTTTTTTCCCTGTTTTGTTTCGCTTTTGAGCTGCGGGTCTTTTTGCATTTGAACATTTGAACCCGTCGTCGTCGTCGGGCGACCGGGCGACCGGGCTTGGTGATTTGTTTTTTTTTTGTCTCTTTGGTTTTTGTTTCTTTTGTCTTGGCTTCTTTGGCAATTTTCAATAAATTTTAACACCAACCAGCAAAAGAGAAAGCACAAAAGTTGAAAACAAAGCGTCACTTCCTTGACGCTTTGTTCGACTCCTTCGGGAATAGCTGAGTTTGTCGAAACTAAATGAATGAAGAAGGCGCGGCGCCGCGCGTGTGGATTTGGACATTACGAGTGCCGCTGAAGGACTCCTCTGTCAAAAGCGTTTCAATGTCGAAATGTCAGAATCGAAGAAGATAACCGACTGTGAAACGAAAAAAAATAATAAAGGCTTTCCAGAATTGGTAGAGACAGACGTTATAGAGTACTCTTAGGCGTAGAACGATGGTAAGAGCATTGACTCTCGACGCGGAACGTCCTAGGTTCGAATTACGGTGACGCAGAAAAACAGAAGTAGTTAAATTTTTTCTCAGCGATCACCACTATGACGACATGAAGACGGTTATATGATACATACCCAAGAAGAAAAAATGAAATATGGTCTAATATTTTAGGTTTTTTTTTTCATAATAAAATAAGAGTCCAATAGTAAATGTGAAATATTGCCCCACTGCGGTAAAAATTTGGTATCAAGTCTGATTGTATCTAGAACAGGTTCTATATTAAATCATGTCCAAACATAATTGGACATGATTTAATAGCATTTTGTTACCTTTTGTTTCTATCAAGAAAACTAACATCAAACGGAACTCCAGATCGAAAGAGGTACTAATGCAAGCAAACGAAGTATTTTCTTGGACGATTTCTGCAGAAGCTGTAGAGATGAGGAAGAAGTAGAAACTATGGTACAAAATGCCGCATGGCATCACGAAGGGATTTTAGTCTAAGTGGGTCTCTTTTAAGAGTGGCTGTCTCACAACCAAACCTAACCAACCTTTTGTTTACATGAATTATCCCTTCTTAAAAAAATTGAAAGGCCCCACAAATGTTTGACTTTATTTAAATAATAACCCATTATTCTTTCATCGTTAATGTTGCTTCCTGTTTAATATTTTGGGTCCTTATTTATTATTTAGGGCCTTATTTTACTAATTGCCTTCGTTGACTTTGACAAAAGTGAAGCCATCATAACTATGAGAATTGTGTAGAGAAGTAATTTCCAGGACAAAGCTCTTTTATTTAAATTTTTTATGAAATAGTAACGAAAAGCAAAAACGCTTTTCATTCCTTTTTGTCCACAGTTCTTCAAATAAATAAAAGTATTCCTATTTTCCATTAAACAAAAGTGAAGAAATCTCAAGTACAAAAATAAAACAAATGACAATCCATTGTTTAAATATATTTTCTAGTATACCCGGCAAATTATGCAAAAATCTGATTAACGTTCTTTTCGGCGTAAAAACTAATGATCACAAACGAAAACCTACAAAACAAATTCCAACCAACCACGGCCCCAACAATGGCACCAATTGAGTGTGAAAAGTTGCCTCCAACACAAAAGGACAAAACGAGAGAGGGAGCAAACAAAAAATAAAATATTAAAATTGATTGTAGAAATTACTGCCTGAGTGACTGTTGTCCAGCCGACCGGGTGGGTGTTTGGGTGGATGGGCGCTTGGGTGTTTGGTTGTTTGGTTGCCGGGCACAGGCAATTACAAATGATTGAATGGTAATTTCGGCAGAAAAGTTCGTTTGGCACTTGAAGGTCCTTTTTCACTTTTGCTCGCTGGCCCGCTTTGCTGCCGCACCGCTCCGCGCCGCGCACACGCTGGCCGCATAAATTCTCATTATTTATTGCAGTGGCTGTTTGTGATATTTTATTTTGCGCAAGGATGCTATCGAGCAGAAGGAGACGTAATACAGTACAACGCCATTAAATTAGAAATACCACAACACTAGAGGCGAAGAATAAATTCTCTATAAGTAAATTCTAGAAATAAACTCGACAATCAAACATAAATTTAAAATAGAACTGTAAACAAAAATTGTTGTGATTAGGTCCTACCAGATCCGGTATTTGTATAGATCTGAGTTCATATCCTCATACATATGCTTAGATCTGAATCGTCATAAAATTTAGTTTGTTATCAACCAGATTTATTACGATCTAATTATTGGTTGGTTTAGGTGTTGCCTGAAGAAACACAAATTCAGGCCCAATTAGCACAATAGCGCCATTTTGATACACCACTTGTGGTACCACTGAGGTCAGGTCGATTCAAACCATCTTGATTTGTTTATGAACCTACTGATGTCGTATATTTTAATTTCAGCGAGCTCGTTGAGATTGTTCATTGTAAATTTTCCAAGCGTACTATTTCGTAAAGTACTCAAACCAGGGCACTCGCATAGAAAATGGAAAACTGTTTCTTTGGAGCCTTCTTGTTTGCAACTCCTGCATTTGTCGTTGAGAGGCCATCCCATTTTCTTGGCATGGTCTTCTATCGGCCAATGACCGGTTATAGTTGAAGTGATCCTGAATATATCTGTTCTTGGCTTTCCGATTAATTCTTCGGTTCTTGATTTATTATATCTTGCCCAGATTTCCTTGGATGTTTTACAGGCACCAGTTTTAGCCCACTTGGATTCTGCTTCTTGATGGAATTGCATATAATGCTTTCTCTTGATGGTGCTGAGAGGGCTTCCAACGACAACCTCCTCTAATTATACATGACTAATGATTTGATCATAAATATGATCACAGATATAAGATCTGATCTGAATATAATCTAAATATAATAAGATGACAATACAAATGACTTATCTGGAATAAACTTTTAAAATTTTAGTAATGGACCAATATTACAAAGTGAAGACATCGATTTTCTTCAATTAAAGGAATCTTGTGGTACCACTACGCGGCTAGTTTGTTTTATTTGAGGCATTAGCAGCCACTCTTACATAACCTAGAACTCAATCGAATTTTAAAAATACTTCTTTATAATCTTTTATGATCTATTAAATTTTCGGTTCCTTCTATATCTATTATGCCATTTGTTTCATAAGTAAAACTTTATGAATATTTCATGTAGGAGTTATATTGGAGTTATAAAGAGGATCTGATTTTAGACTAATTTGATTCTTTTATGTATCAATTAAATTAAGGGTAGCCTCTATCTGATATATTCAGATTGTGAGTTTATTTAAAGAGATTCGTTTGATCATTTTTCGACAGTTTATTCGACTTTATATGAAACTATTTTAGAAGCAAAAAAATAAAATATATTAGAATTTTTATTCCAGGATCGAAAAGGTATTTTTCTGTTTTTCCCAAAAACGTTTCTTATATTTAATATGTTTTTGATTTTAACCTCCTCAAATATTGTAAGATTTTTATCTTGTTTGAGAATACATTTGATTCGTCCAAAGTTTAAATCTTTTGAAACGGTTAAGTTTCGCCATCATCTTTGGTTCCACGGTGAAGGTACGCTCCGTAATTAAAGCTTACTTCTAGTTTGAGAATATATAACTCTAAATTATGGTAAGTTAAAATTAAATTAAATTCATGGTGTAATAAATGTGAGGTGAGGAAAGTAGAAACATGTCCCTCTCAACCTCGATATTGTTTCTCTCTTTGAAAATTAATTTTTTGTGTAATTGCAATGGTTTCTAAAACGAGTTAGATGTCATAGTTAGTTGTCAAAAATCAAAAAACCAACTTTGAAATAAGGCAGAAAAATAAGTCAGAAATCGTGGTGAGTTCACTCAATTTGCGTTCTCATTTCAACTTTCCTAACCTTATTATTCAACCATAATAAATTTGATTACACTCGGTAAATATGGTTTTCACTTTTATGATAGCGTACTGTATCTAAAATGTGAAAGTAGGATGGCCAAATGGGTGGGGATCAGAGGACGCACGCAAAAACAAAAACCCGAAACGGCATCGAGTAAAAATGAAAAACTTAACAAAGACGAAGCAGGTCCTTAGCGAAATTAATTGCCGAAATATCGTAAATGGCAAAAAATGTTTTAATTAATAAATTGGATGCGAAATTGAAAGGATTTTGTCGTGCTGCTTCGCTCTTCTTCTGTCGCTTTGTTTGCGCATTTCGCATGCAAATGATTTATACGCGCTTCTGTGGAAGATTCCATAAAAAAAGACATGGAAGGAGTGGATTAGTTTTGCTCTGATGGCGCTTATTCAAAACAATGATCCTGCTTATGTAGGGGGCAGAGGGGCACATTTGTATCGACGATTTAAGCAGTCGAATAATGAAACAACAAAAAGTTTTCATATTTTATTAAATTGGTGTGTTTTTTTTTTGTATCCACTTTCTCTTTTTTTTTTTTGTCCTTAATTTTTACTTGTTTAATTTTGGTTTTTGTTTTTCGCTTAAACCGAATCGGTCCAATTTCAATTCGCTGGCTTTGTGCACTTAGGCAAATGTCACCCTTGTGCTGTGCCACATCGTGACACCATTAAAACGATAAACTTGCTGCTTTAAAAAAGGACGAAGGACACGTCTTCTTGTCTGTCTGTCACTCCGAAATGTCACTGCAGGGTGAATGGCGAAAAAATCCCTAAACAAAGCGTAATACAAAAAATACAACATCAACGAAAATACATACCAACAAAAAGAAAGAAAGAAATAATAAAAAAAAATACAGCCCGTACGTAATACGTCGCGCAGTGGCAACACGAAGGAAGGAAGAGGAAATGCCAAGCGAGTGAGTGATTTATGGCGCTACGAGTGACGAGGACGAACCAGAATTCTTCGGGATAATGCCGACATAACGAGATTGTTTTATGTATATGCTTTGTTCATGTTGTTGTTGTTGCTGTGCTGTTGCTGTTGCCTTCGGTATACATAATGATATTTTGTTGCTATTGCGCAGAAATGAAAACTTGGAAACATTTTCACAGGACTTTCAATCAAAACGTAATCCTTATTTAGTGCGATAATAAGGCATACTACGGCGAAGTTCCACATTGACTTTTGTTTTTTTTGTTTTCGTTTTCGTTTTGCCACACCGAAAGGTAAGCAAAAATGTACACAATTTTAAGTTTCTGTTCAGACGAACAGAATTTCAAGCGCAAATAAATCGATTAGGGTAATATTCGGTTCTTTTTTATTCTATAAGTATACTTATTAAGATTCATTCATTATACACGTTTTTAACACTCAATGGGCTTGAAGTTTATTTTGACCCATCTTTTGTTTCTCTAATAACTAAATTGTGTGACATTTGATTAAACTAAATTTCTATGTTATTTTTATGTCATTACACTCTGCGGATAGGGCTTGCTGAGTTGAAGACATATGTAACACTTGTCTCAGCTTCTCCTCTCCTCCCTCCTCATCTCACCACTTTCGGGAATCAGTTCAACAATATATGTCTGTGTGTCTTTGTGTAATCTTGTACAGGTACTAGTAACTGAATTGATTCTTAAAAAAAAAAGACCGGTTCCGGTGTGACCAAAGCAAAATAATTTTTAATTTTGGCATACAATGTCGTTCCCTATTAAATAATTTTTGTCTTCATTTTTTTTATAATCTATCTTAATTGTTTATACATCGATACATATATTGGCCGTCCTTGTACATGTTTATAAACAATCCGATTATCGAGTTGTGGCCTTACTATATTAGTCAATTAGTTATGCAAAGGGCAAACAACGTTATAACAATTCATCGGAGAGGTTTTCTAAATTTTCGTCGTAGCCCAGCGGTCGTCGATGCAATCACCTTTTGCGCTGTAGCTTCTTGGTCCATTCTCACATATGATCTAGTCAATTCAGGCGCTTGAATACAGGAACTTGTATAGCTAATACAGTTTTTAGTTCGATCGAATATGATCGTCTTACTATTCTAAAACATTGAATACAGTCCCGGATCTGAGTAAAACTATGCTGGTATAATTTACCGGGCTTATCATAATCAAAATCACTAATTGGGATCTGTAACCAAAACCAATTCAAATATTGTATGAAACTAAATAAGAATAAATTAAAAACCATTCAAAGGGCATGGTAGGTTGAATTATCAGCTGACAAAATTGAGAATTTACTCTTTTGTGATTTATATGTTCCGTAAGAAAGTAGGCGAAACCACGGAATATGGAAGAAAACTAAGGTAAACTTTTACTAACTGGCAAAGGAATTAGTTTCGTTAAAATAGGCGCAGTACTATATATCATGGAGGAAGCTGGACTCAGGAAAGTAGAATCTGAATCCCTGAAAAAGACAAACTGGATCTTTGAGGTTGCATAGCGGTATACTCAACGTAATCATAATGCAAATCATTATTATATTTCGAGTATATATAAAACTAAATATTTTATATGTATAATATGTAACAGAAGGATCGATAATTAACGATAGATTTGAGAGGTTTCCGTTAATATACAAAGCTGAGTTTTGGTAAATAATAGCTTGATTTATCTTGTTTTATCTATTGACATCGAATGGCGTCTCTTTAAAGTGGTCAATTCAAATACCAAAAATTTTTCAATTATTTTATCAAAATTTGTTATACATTCTAAAATTATTTTAACAGTGACTCCTCTTATTTAAAAAAACATCAGCCGCCACTCCACAGTTTTTTGTTTTAAACAAATTTCAACTGAAGTTTCTTTTAGCATCTCGTTGACGCACACTTCCATTTCAATCACCCTGTATTTCGAAATATTTATTTTTAAGATTGCAACTCCAATTAAAATTTACCATTTAAGAGTTTTCCAGTTCGCACCACCAAATTTTTTCGTTTTTAATTCAAATAATGTAAGTCTTCCTTCCGATGGAAGTATAATAATTTTTTACTCACAATTTCTAATTTGTTTTGAAATAATTCTAAGCGTTAAGTAAAAATTATTTGAAAAACTTTTCCAAAAATTTACAACTAACGAATGTCCCACCCCCAACCCCCCATCACCGTTTTTTGCCAATACAAATTCTCATTAATGGCCCGAAATGCAGTCCCCGAAGCAGAAACGAAAACCATGTAAATGAGTGGGGAGAAAAGAGGCGCGGGCGGGGCGATGCGCAGCGACTGGGCGAAATATGAGTTTGACAGAAAACAACAAAACAAAATCCATAATTCAGGATAAAACATAATTCCACAAAAACAAAACAGAGCAGAAACGAAACGAAACGAAAAACCAAGAGAAAAACAAAAAGAAAAAGAAAAAAAAAACAACGACGGAAAACAAAAATGAAAAGTGGCAAATAACGGTGCAGGCTGTATGTATTCTGGATCCGGACGAAACAAGTTACGAAGCAGTTACAGTTGTTTATTAAATCCCTTTACGCATTTTCGTAATAATTTCCAAAATATTTAAATGCAAAGGCCACACAGGCACACAAACACTCAAAGAAAAACACCAACAACTTCCAAAGGCGTACCCGGTATTTAGACGAAGAGGAGGCACAGACTTAAACATTTCCAATTGTATAAGATGTTTTGTAAAAAATATTCCCAATCTCACATACGAAATAAAGTTTCATAAAATATTTCCAGAACCAAATATACAAATAAACTACATAAGTGGATATTAGATTTTGTAAGGTTAGTCCCCACTTACACTAGGCAGTTTTTATGATGAAAAATTTATCTATTCACTATCGATAATTGCACTTTCTAGCCACCGTAAAGCACTTTTTTTTAGCAAATTAAAGATTTCATCCTTGCTTTTTTAGACATTCTAACATTATTGTGTGTGTACTTTATAGTCCGTAGTAAACTTCAAGTTTCAAAAACAGAATTGGAATTAAAGATTATCCTATATAGGGGAGTATCGTTTAAGAACTTAAAACAATTGATTCAAAAAAAAAGTGTTTCATGTTTATTCGTCAGATGGCTTAAATAAACCCTTTTACCCAACTCCTTTAGTAGTCACTGCTCCCCCTCCCGAAGTCGATAACATAAAATCCAACTTTTTTCATCAGAACAATTGTTTTAACAATCGAAATTATTTAATAAGAATAAGAAATTTCCAACTCAGGCGTGAAATCAAAATGGAAAATATTTTTTTTTAATATCCGAACATCGTCGGTATATATGTATATAGATCAAGAAATTTTAATCCTAAAGAAAAAACTATTATACCGACATTTAAATTTAATTTAATTGTTTTAGCGTTGCATTAGGAACTTTGCTCATAATTGAAAATAAATTTAAGGCGATTTTTTTTAAACGTCGAATGTATCGCACGGATGGACATTTATACTTTAATATTATTCAACCATGATATGTATGTCTCATTGTGTTCGTAGATGGTTTTATATTGAAATTCATAACATCAAAACTTTCCATAAAAATAAATAAGTCGAACAAACGAAATATTGTCCCCACCTACGAGTAGCAAAGCTACGCCAATGGATGTGCCCATAATTCATGTTTATGTGTATTTGTATCATTAAACTTTACACAAGGCTACAAGGCGGCAGCGAAAAATAAGGACTCGCGGCGCGGCGCGCACTCGTCATAAACAGGACAAACGAGCGTGAATTTAATCCCTTTTGGCAGAAAAAATCATAATTTCCAACAGCAGCAGCAGCGGCGGCAGCAGCAGCCGCGGCGAAAGAAGCAAACGAAATAAACACGCACAAAATGCGCAACGAAACAGCGAAACACGCTGCCGCCGAAATGGAAATGAAAATGACAGGACGAAAATAATTCTAATCTTCTCATGAATATTCCTTTTCATTTTCATTTCGCAAAAAGCATCAGCAGCACGAATGAATGAACGACCGACCGACCGAACGAGCGAATGAATGAATGAATGGCTCACAAGGATGAGAGGCGAAGAAATACGATGGCGATGGCGACGCCGCTGGTTTATTATTTTAGTTTTTGTTGTTGTTGTTGTTGTTGTTGTTGTTGTTGTATTTGTTCTTCTTCGCTATATTTTTAATTTGAAACGTCGCGTTTAGCGCTATGCGCGCGTTTCGCATTTCGCGGACGCTGTAACTGTAGCTGACGGGCACCGCCACTGAGCCCGTTGGAGAACATCGCCGGGTCACGGCAAACCGTCAAAGCAATAAACTCCTCTGTAAGTGGCTAAAATATGTATTAAGTCTGGTGGATGAGTGGCGATGGGAGGGGCTGATTGTCAGACAGTAAATGCTGAGGGTTTAATGAGCCAAGTCTTGAGAATAAGACAAGAGAGAGCGTTAGTTATCCTGCTTTAAAGTTGAGAGCTGGTAGTAAACTTAAATTTAATTTTACAGAGTTGGTAGTTCGATAGTTTTTATCTTGATGAGTAAAGTTTATCGTAAAAGAGGTCTTCATATAATTGGAGTTTAATTCAATACCATCTCTTTATATACAGGGGGCGCAAAGTTAATCATGCAACTTGGTTTTGTAAATTTTTTTTTATTAAATATAAAAAAATGATCGACACAATAATTCCACGATAATGTGGAGTATAGCGCTCCATGGTTTATTTGTTTGTATACTGCAAATGTCTAGTTAGCAAATGTCAAATATGATTAACGTACAACATCATTTGCATAGGGTGATTAATTTTGCGCCACCCTGTATTTTTTCGTTAAATCTGACATTTTATAAATTTAAATACGAATTTTAATTGGCTGAATCTGTCTTATAATTTGTTGAACAACAACAAAACATTTATCAATTTAGCAGACCGGACAGCGCTGTTTCGGAATACGCTTCTATTCCTCATCAGCGGTCTTTTAGCTTGATGAAGATTTTTGTTTTCATATCCGTCTATAAGCTCCTTTGGTTTAGAAACATTCGAGAATTCAAAGAAAATTCACAAGTTTCAAAACGCAAAACTCGCTGAAGACAGACGAATGAAAAAAGCGACACCAGCAGAAAAATGTTCCTATTGTTGTTTTATTCAGTTACTTTCCATGTAGTCCGAATTATTTGTTCGGTGTCCAACATTTTCTGTTTCTTCAGAATTTAATAAAAAGTAGCAAAATAATAAGTACAAATCCATTTTTTTTTGAGTATTCAATATTTAAATTGTGCACTTTTCATTTTGGCTAGTTTGCAGCATTTTGGTTAACTTATTTACATATGTACATGACCAGCAATCGCCTAAACAACATCTCAAAAGAGGAAAAAAGAAAATAGCTCAGCCATGCAATGCTGTTAATGTCAGTGTGTGTGTGTGTGTTTGTGTGTAAATTGTAATGTAATGGCCCCGTGGCCTGTAATATCCTTAAACCACCAACCAACCGACCGACCGACCAAGTCACCCAACCTATCCGAACTTACCACCCTCTCCTGCTGATGATGATGATGACGATGATGCTGATGAGATTCCAACTCTAGGATACTCTTTTGCTTCTTCTTTTTTCTTCTGCGGCTGTTGATGAGATTTCGGCGACATTGCTGCAGTCACTGATGAGGGTGAGTGAATTATATGTAACAGGCCTGAGGCCTGTGTTAGCTCTCACGTCGTTTGTTTGTATGTTTTTGGTGTGTGTGTGTGTGTATATATGTGTATGCCAGTGTGTGTGTGTGTGTGTGTGTTTGCCTAATCTAATGATTTATATAAAATTTAGGTCGCCATATAGTCGCATTAATTACGCCTCATAATGAGTGATTTATGCGTGCTCAGCGCTCGTTTCAAGTGCAAACTGCTTCCGAGCTGCCATGCTGCCTGCCTGCTGCCTTTCATTTTGCCTAGCGCTAGCTGGCTGACTATGTGCCTACGAGTCGTCCTGATGCGGCAGTGCGGCAGCGCGATAATGAGGATGCTGCCTCAGGACACGAATTCACATTAGCACAAATGCCATAATTATGCTTTTTATGTCAAAGCAGCCAGTGCACAGTACAAAAATGTCGCACAAATTCGTCTTAAATTTTAAGTATTTCCAACACAATTGAAATCAACCCACACAAAAGACTATACAAACAAATATTACAAAAACAAGTTTGTATATACTCGTATATTAAGTTTGTATCTTTTAAATACATTTTTAGTTTTCTTTTAGGTGAACGAAAATTTTGTAAAAATCGATTTACAAACCTTATCTTTTTTTATTGATTTTTTTGAAAAAAAGTGGACTACCAGAGAAGGATCTCGTCTTTCATATGAAAAGCACAAATTGAAAAGGTTAAAAGTTGCATTTTTAATTGCCACAAACTAAACATTATTTAATTTATGACAGTTCGAAATGAGTTTCTTTAGTCCTATAACTTTTATCTTACGGATTCTTTAGTAATTTCCGTCATTATATTTAACTGACTGGCTGGTCTCTCTATGGGTTGCTGTTCTTGATAAACTAGAAAGCTAAAACCTTCGCTAATTTTATCGAATCAATTTAACTTTAGTTTCAGTATAGTCCCCTGAAACAGTCAATTGGGACTCCAAAAAAGAGTGATCAAAAAACTTATATTCTACTTTTACCAAAAATGCTTTTAACTGAGCTACTACCGACGTTGATTCGGTATATATATACTTTTTTTTCTACAAAATAGATATTTTTGTAAATAACGAAAAAGTCATGAAATATTGGAAATATAGACGAAAAGAGTTGATTGCATGATTGATAAACAAGCTGAAAGAAAAATTAAGTTAATAATAAATGTTTCGTGATCCTCTCAAGCTTGGATATATATTTGTTCTAAAAACTGTTTACTTATATGCAAAAGATGTCGAAAACACAACAAATTGAAATCTGTTTTAGTTTTTATTTTGTTGGCGTTAAATTGTTTCAACCACGCCCATTTTTTGTGAAGCTGTCGACAATGACCATACAAACTCAGTTACGAAAGTTTTACGTGCAATATTAGCGAAATAAACGAATACTTTTACTTAGTTTCAAAAATTGTAGGCGTAATAGGTGGGCGTAGCAGACTTTTTTCCCAAAACCTTTCCCGGTGTAAGCATAGTTAATCCTCAAAATGTCATCACAATCGGATGAATGGTACAAAGAAGGAAAAATAGAAAGAAACCAAAAAAAAAGAAAGAAAAATAGAAACAAAGAAGGAATCAAAAATTTTGAAATTATGTCATATATTTTTAATATATGTACATAAGTACAACAAAATACTGTGCATCGCATCGGTGGCAACCTGTACGCTTGTGTGTATGTGTGTAAAATTCTGATAATGTGACGTTTTATTTTCCCAATGCGCATTTTTTTCCCACAGAATCATACTTAATTTTTGTTTTTTGTTTTTCATCTTCTTTTAATTCTAATTCCATTTTATGACAAATATTTATGTTATTTCTCACAAACAAAGCACAAGGCACTCTCATATGTACGCAAATCAACAAAAGTGATTTATTACGTTTTTATTCGACAGACTAAATTTTGTATTCACAATATGGCGGCGGTTTGATTGACAGCTTCACAATCGACAATAAGCTAATAAAAAAAATCTTTTATATGTATGAAAAAAAAAACAAAACCCATCATCCCAAAAATGTGGGAACAAACCCACACAAAGAAAATGAGCGAAAGACGTACGAGGAACAAAAAGAGAAAGAAGAAGAAGAACACGTCAAACCAACATGGCAGCCTGTCAATAAGGGCGGGTGTTATTTTTCGTGCAAACGTCATTTCAATTTGATGTTTTGTGTGGCCTCCCAGGAAGATATATAAAAAAAATTGAATGCGCTCAGTGCCAAAACCGTCTAATCTTAAGAAATTCAATACTTCAAACAATATTTTGAATAACTAAACATATGGTTGAGTTCATATCAGAAATGCCAAATATTTAAGTAATATTAACAGTATTAAAAGTAATTTTGTTAGTGTTATAACTCAAAAATAAAAAGTTTTAACCGTCAATAGATTCAAAAAGTTGAGTTGTCTAAGTGGACGAATAAGAAGAACTAAACGTAGGAAATCAACAGCTTCATTTTGTATCTCGAACGAGAAGCAACACAAACGATTTGTGTGCATTCGAAATCATCTGGGATTAGGAATGTGTAGTTTTTGTTTATCGTTCGTCATATTTTTTGTTTTAACGTAACCGAAAGGGCAGCAAATGCTAACGCAGCACTGCAAAACCGAATCGGTTCAGCTACTTATATATGTATGTATATATTTTTCTCACTCTCCAGATCTCTTCAGATCATTTATCTCGTCAGGTCGCTCATGCCAAATCAGATATCAGTAAGTAACTTTTAATACGTTGTTCTCTTAGCATTTTAAAAATTTTCTGTAAAAAATTGGTATCCATTATGGTAGACTAATAAGGAAAAAACAGAGAGAGAACGCAAATCTGTATTATTTTTCTGCATTATTTTGAAGTTTGTTTTTGAATTTATTTACTTGATAATTTTGTAACAACCATGGCAACTGCAAAAAAATTTTCTTTTCATGAAGGAAGAATTTTTTACTTTCCTCATCTTATATTTATCAGGATATCCATAAAATATGTGAAAAAATCCACGTTTTCAAAAGCACATTTTGGAAACGCACACGTTGGAAAAGTAATGACAATTTTTGGAGTGGACAATTTTTTTACAAAATTTTTCATTATTTTAAACAGAAACATTTTTTGAATGTTGCTGATTTTGATGTTATAATGTTTCTAAGTCCTAAAAGGATCATATTCAAGAAATCACAGATATCATTTTTATGTACTAATATTTGAAAAACATAAATTTTAAATGAACACCCCGAATATAATTTTGAATCTTAAAAGTTTTGAAATTCTCAGTTATAAGAAAATGTGACTTATGCTATTCCAACTTTTATTTCTTTCAATTACACATTAAACAATTCCTTATCATTACATTAGCAAAAGTATCGTAATGTTGTCATACATATGTATGTACATACAAACATAACGATAGCAAAAACAAAACAAAAAAAATACATCTGCGTCAATAATAAGAAACAACTGCTTTTAAGCGGGTTCTGAGTAAAAACCGCGGGTATCGACAATCGACATTTTCACAAGGCAGCCAAACATAAAATGTCAATTTTTGAAATGCGGTACAAATGTCATAAAATTAAATTTTATGATTATTTCCTCCGTCGAGAACTGAACTGAACTGTGCGGAGAGGAGAGGAGAGGAGCGGAGCGGAGGCAGACGCAAGGCGCAATACAACAATTACAACAATTCAACAATTAAAGTGCAATAAAGCAGAGACTTTCATGATTTGTGTTAATTTTACGATCGTTTTGCCCTCAAACACAGAATTTGACATAACATTGACACGAACGACGGACTGACAAAGCCACGTTTGACATTGAACCGACTCACACACAGGTAACTACTACTACTCGCACAACTTCTCGGCAGTCGGGAAATCTGTCAAATCTATTTTAGAATTTTAAAAGACAATTTACACAACAACAACAACAGCACGTCACATTTGTCAAAATATTTTCAAACAGATTGTGTAAGTGTGTGTTTTGTATCTTAAGGTTTGCAGAGCTGCGTTTGCATCTCAGGCAGGTTATTGCTTAAGTCGTTATTGTTGTCGATGTTGTCGCTGTTGTTGTTGTTGTTGCCAGAAACGTCAAATATTAAAGCAGCCGTAAAGTGCTTAATTTTATGAGCCCTAAACAAGGATCATAAAATCATGTGACACAATAAAATGTCGGAACGACGCGTCGATAAAGTAAAGTAATGGACCGACCGACCGCAGGCGACATCTTCAGCACTTTTTGATTTTAGCGGCGAAATTTTACAACTTTGGCGCGCAGGTACATTCCATCCATGTCAAAGGTGCTCCTAAACAACAACAACAAAATTTATCAAATATTATTATTGCAAAAAAAAAAGAAAAAGTATTTCAAAAGTCGAAATTCGAAATTTGTTGATGTCTTATTTCTGCGTTTGAACCAAAATCGTTTGGGCACGATCGTTTGCGACGCTTTTATTGTGCTCCCACCATACGAGTCGCGAGAGCTGACTTCCACCGATATGATCCCATCCGATCCGATCTTTGAGCGGCGTTAATTTCGGCTCGTAATGTGGGAGGAGGTGATAAATCCGTGTTAAGTGCAGCGTTAATGACTCCTAAATATTTTTATGTAGCTACGACGAGTGCTTGGTCGCTGCTCGGTAGCGCAGCGGCTGTGCTGCTTATTCCATGATGTCAGTTGTGAGTCAGTGTTGTGTGTCGTGTGTGAGTTTTTCGGGTGATTTGTTGTGCCGCACATTTGCTGCAGCGTAACCCGCGCGCTTGTTCGCTTTTTTTGTCGCTTTTAAAACGGTTTCAGAAGACTTTGGGGCAACGATTTCCGATGCGGCGCATGTGTGGCGCGTGGGTAATGACTGCTTACTGCCTCATAAATTTATCAATTTGTTTGATTGTTACATTGTTGCTGTTGTTGTTGTTATTCTTGTTGTAGTTGCAGTTGCTGTGTGTCGCTGATGCAGTCCGCATCAACGTTTGCCGCAAATAACTCCAAAGTAAATTGGTGAAAGTCATAAATTTGTATTAAATTTTATTAAACAATTTTCTTATGGCGGTGGGTGCGCACAATTTATACTAATAGCACGATTTTCTAATATACAAACAACAACAAAACACAAATAA
The DNA here is from genome assembly GCA_949127995.1 of Suillia variegata. Taxonomy (NCBI): domain Eukaryota; kingdom Metazoa; phylum Arthropoda; class Insecta; order Diptera; family Heleomyzidae; genus Suillia; species Suillia variegata. The sequence goes on from OX421844.1 coordinate 20,349,377, forward strand.
AAATCCATTTTAGGATGTTAACAATCAACTCAGGAAATATGACAGAAGTTGGAGAGAAACATTCCACATTGCAGTTGTATGGTTAGCTGAACCGATCTAGTTATATCCGTTTGTCTGTATGTTCGTATATCTGTCTGTCCGTTTGTCTGTATGTCCGTATGTCTGTCTGTCTGTCCGTTTGTCTGTCTGTCTGTCATCATTTCCTGTTATCGCAAAAGCAAGAGAACTGCTTATACGTCAATATGCCCATAATCACGACCGCAAAAAATTCTGATTTATTTGTGAACACGATATCTTGAGAGCTATTGGAGATATTTGGTTAAAACATTGTACAACATTTTCTGTTATCCAACTGATTAAACGATTAGAGTGGTTTTATTATTTTTTATATTTTATGTTATAATAAAGTCTTTTTAACTGAATTCGGTTGTTTTGATGCACAAACGATATAAAACAAGAAATCTAATCTAATGTAAGAGTGGTTCATGATTTATAAAATTAAGGTGATTCGTGATTCAATAATTTTTATATTTTTATAATAGATAAAATATTATAAAAAAAATATTATATTATAATTTTTAAATTATGATATTTAGGAATGTGTTCCATTTATATTAGTCGGAAAGACTAATATAAATGGATCTCTTTCAATATTATCCTTTGACGAATCAGTACAGTGATTTGCAAGTATAAGAGACATCCCCTCAGGACTCGTCAAACGAAGTGTTAAAAAAATTGTTACACCAAATAAGTATCAACAAAAACCAATTAATTTTCAAAACTTCAAAACGATACAAAACGAAAATCTTACGAAAAATATGATTTTTCTTCATTTAAACAAACGATGCGATGTTTTGAATTTTGCCACGAAAAATTAAATATTTGGCACATGAATCGTTCATAGCAAAATGTTAAATTGAATCATCATACTTTTTTGTAACAAACTCAACGTTATGAGGCGTTCCCAAACATGAAATAAATTTCAAGTTGAACCTAAAATACTCCATTAATTTCAACTCTGCACTCAATAGTTCGATTAGAAAAGATTTTTGAACATAACTCCAAGTGGCTTAAATGTCTTCTTTTAAATACCCTTCAATGAGAGTTCAAGTTTAAAAAAAACGAGTTCATATGGTAACGACCAATCAAAAAGTGGAAATTTTGCATATTCTTTCAATAGTTAACAATCGAAACGATTGTCGGTCCCACAAGTTTTAAAAGAACATTGTCAACATGTTACCTTAAGAAATTGATAAATTAATGTTAAATTAAAATTATGTTTTTTTTTTCTTTTATATTTTTAGAGTTTTGTATAAAAATTAAATTAAATAAATTAAAGTTTAAACGACAATTTTCAAATGCAATAAGAATGTTTTCATATTTTTATAAAGTACTTCTGTAGCATCTGTTCGAAAAGTGCAATTCACATTTTACGACGTACACTTAAAACCTTTCACAATATTCACGAAAGCGATATCCTTTAAGCTAAATTAAAATTAGCGGACAGTGGGACTGAAATAACGTATAATCAGCAATCGAAATAAATTATTAATCAAAAGTCGTAAAAAATGCATTTAACGCAAACGCAAATCCAACACAAAACATCTTGCAGATACATAAATACACACACACACTTGCATGTATGTGCATGTGCATCCTGACGAACTTCACAAGTTTTACGACATTTTTATTTAAAATATAATATTCATAAACCTGATGACTGATCCAACCCAAACGCAAAGAGTCAAGCACATCAACAACGGACAAGTCGTCTTCATCAAGCATCCACCAGATATGGCCGAGATAAAAGCCACGCCACAACAAACAGCGCAGCGAAGTTCCACCGCACAAACGAAACGGAGGACGGACAGCCAGCGTACATACGTCGGTCGGTCGTGGAAACAGACAGACATCAGGCAGTCGTGCTGGCGCAGGCAGGCGCACAGTCAGGGCAGACAATAAATTATGCAGTGTAAATTACCTCATGAATAAAAACGCAAATCGATTGCATTAATTTAATAACAACGCCAATAATTTCGGTTCGAAAAGCCGGACGAAGCAGACAAACAGACGGACAGACGAATGAACGGACAGCGGTCGTATCAACTGTCACTGTCGAATGTCATTGGCGCACAAAATTTACGCTACTTTTAATATAAATTTCCTTAATTTGCAAAAGTCATAAAATAAAAATGAAATTCCATCATCAGCAGAAAAGGCGCATGAAAGAAACTCCTGGAACGAACGCATCATCGATCCGCAGCGAGACGCGCCATTTCGAAAGGTTTTAACACGCCAATAAACTTGTTGAAAGTGCACATGCGACCGCACGCCCCACCGCCCGTTCTACGTTTAGTCTGAAATCATTTTTGATTATTTCAGGCCGCCGCGGATATAAAATTTAAAATGCACCAACGAAACGCTCCATCGTCAGCAGAATCGCACCGCGGCAGTCTTGCAGCATTGCGCCCTCCGTTGATGATCCCTAATAAAAATGAAAACGTTAACAATAAAAAGATTTGTCAGGCAAAACGCTGCGAATTGAGCAACCAATTAGGCGGCTTCAATTTGGCAGCGCTGGACTTCATTTAACGTTTCTGATACTTTTTGGCACTCGAATGGGAATCATCAAAGTGACCATAATCGCTCTAAATTTATATGTATAAAGGAAACAAATTTAAAGCAAAATATTATAATTTTTTTAACCGACTTTTGGTATGTTCCCTCAAGCATATTTTAAATGCGAATATTTTTATGATAAAATGGAAGACTGAATAAGAAGTTAAATGTCTTTTATTTCCATATGGAGAATCGTAACAGTAAATGAATGGAGTAAGAAGCATTGCCAGAAGTTAACTTTTTATATATGATGAAGAGTGCCTTACCTACTCGATGATTTCCTTAATTATTATATATACAATGGACAGAGCTGGACACGAACTAGTTAAAAAGTTGAAAGTTAATTAACGAAGTTCATTTTTCTGCTATTTTTAACTTTTCCGTTCATTTCGAAAACTACTAAAAAGTTAATTAACTCGCATTAAATTTCTTTCGTTAATTCAAGTTAGACAAATTTTAAAATTTAAATCAATAACAAAAAGGAAAAATTAAGAATTGGTTTAGGGCAAATTGAATGTAAATCAGACAGATCTGCCTTCTTGGAATCACAAATTTAACGACTTTTAGAAATACTGTTTATCCTACCTACGACCACTAAATGTCTATGGGTGATCTCTCTTTCATGTTAGATCAGCCAACGTAACCTAATCTATAGAAATTTTATCTCGTACGTTAAATTTTCAATGACGTTAACTTTTCAACGAGATTAACGAAATAAACTTAACGAAGTAAAGGTTTTGGTTAACTTTTCTCGGATTACCGAGATCAAACTCATATTTCACGATGTCCACCTATGGAAATGGAACTTTTTGGCATACACTGCAGTTTCACTTCCCGAAGAGCAACTCAACGGTTTCATCTTGAATTCTATTCCTAAAGAGCAATTCACATAAATTTATTTCCACATTATTCTCTTAATTTTTGAGCAGAATCATAAAGAACACTATTTATGAAGCTATATTTCGAGCTGTATCATGCCTTCCGTGGAAGGCTTCTCCAACTTTACTACTGGCATATCTAAAGCTTTAATAATACGCCTTGAAAAAACGATATTTGGCCATTCTTAAGAACTGAATTAAAGATTTTCTACAATTCTTAGAATAGAATTAACACATTACCTACGAAAACTGAATTTTCCATTTTCATTTTCACTTTAATAATATGTTATTAAATATTTATTACCTCGAACAGAAACAACTTCAGGTCATCTTTATTAATGAAAGACTTCCGTAATGGACATAAGTTTAATTAAGTTAAATTAAATAAAAGTTAACCAAGTAATTAGCAATTTAAAAACTTAAGCCTAGAATAGCTTTTATAATCCCCAAATGGAAATTTCATTCGCAATGAAATGAGATCAGAGAGCGGCGACTGAAATGTAGTGATAATTGCACATACATAGATACTCAGATGCATGAGCGATATCAGTCCAAGCACCGCGCGACGAACTTATCTAATCGCTTGCGGTGCGCGACGAACGTATCGCGCAGAGCAGCGAGCAGTTCTTGGCGTCGGTCGCCATATCCGACAGATTCATGAGCAATGGCGACAGCGGCAGCGACATCTCTATTTGCGAGCAAATCCGCGGCGCGGATGTAAGAGCATTTCTGCTTATTTATTTCGAATTGACTCATTTGGCAATATTCATAATTTAAAAGCGCATGCGCGGCCGCGAACGCTTACAGCTCGGACGACTCCTTGGCAATATCAGCGCAAAGTAAGGAAGGAAAGAGCCACATAAATTCTCAGCTCTTGGTCAGAGTGAACGGCGCAGTGCGGTGCGGTGCGGCGCGATGCGATTCGTCGGTTTGTCCACGCTCGAAATATCGATGCAATCCGACAAGTTGTTCAGATCGCTTTGCTTTGCGTTGTGCTGCGCTGCGTCGGCATCAATGAAAGCGAAAAGCCTTGGCCAAGCCAAGCCAAGCGTTGCCTTATTTGTTGCCGCTGCGCCGTCATAAGTTGTTGCGAAAATGTTGCATTGAACCTGCTGTGATTCGCACTGTACTCCACTCCACTGCACTGATCGCTGCTCTGCACTGTTCGGCGTTCGCCGTTCGCTGCTCTGCTCGACTTGTAACTCAGAAATCATTAAAAGTGTGAGATACTTTATGCATCTGTAGGTTGGCGTGAATTATACATATACAAAATGTATCTGCGCTACAAACGCAATCCGCGTTGCAGTGGCGCGCCTAAATTATTGTTAACGATTTGCAGTTAATCGATCGCTCGTAATTTGTTGTTGCGTCGCAATTTTAATGATTTTATTTAAGTGATAATATTTTCGTTGTTGTTTTAAAAGCAGTCGAGTATTAACTACGACTAAAGGGAAATTATTGAAGAGATTAAGAGTTGGAGTCGTATTGTCGTGTATATATCAGATATGATATGCTGATCATTTATATATACACTTTGTCATACCTACCACGCCCCCTTCTAGGCGTTACAAACGGAAGAACAAACTCAATATACCATTCGTTACGTACACTTGCACGTGGCGAAGGGTATAAAAACTTTTAAATTACTTGCAGATATATATATATACATGCTACATACATACATACATACATACATACATACATACATACATACATACATACATACATACATACATACATACATACATACATACATACATACATACATACATACATACATACATACATACATACATACATACATATATACATACATACATACATACATACATACATACATACATACATACATACATACATACATACATACATACATACATACATACATACATACATACATACATACATACATATGTACATACATACCTAATTACTACATTTATAATTTAAAATATGACTTTAAGTAGCATTTTTTTAAGTTTCTATGAATAAGAGTTTTTTAAAATAGTCTTTAATTTTTCAATATGTAAATATTTAGACTGAAAATAATTTAATAATACAGTAGTGTCTGGGTTTAGTGAACACCCAAATGTTTACATGCAGTACTCTAAATAGTGAACAAAATTTTGAAAGCAATTTTAAGTAAAAAGCAACAAAAAATACAAGAAGGAATCAAAAATGAAAAAAGTTATTTTGTGGTTGTCTTTTTTGTCAAGTGCAAACCGATTGTGGTTGAAAAGTCACTTTGTGAACGCAAGAAGCAAACGCCTATTCGCCTTACGCCTTACAGGCCTTACAATAATTAGTTCACCATATCCAGACACGACTGTAATTAAAGCTGAGTCCTTCGTCATGCTGCATTAATAAAGTTAAATCCTTCCGTTTCTAAATTTTAGGTTAGTTTAATTATTAAATTGTTTAAAGAAAATAGGTTAAGCAAAATATCAAAGAATGGCTTAAATCTCATTTAAAAATATTGATATAAATTTCCTATACACTTAAAGAAATTTATTCTTAAATTGCTTTATAGTAGATTGTTTTGTTCTGAATCAAATACAAATTACGCGGTTTCGATTAAAAATTTAAAGATCTTAAATTAAGCACAAGAATCCTAAAATAAACGTAAAATCTTAATTTGATACTGAAATTCTTGATTTAAGATTGCAATTGCAGAATTTTCTATCTTATTTTAAGATCGAGAAGACAAGTAATAAAAACGTAAAAAACGTTTTTGAATAAGTTTAGGTTTGGTTTAAGTGGCGTAAAATGACTGACATAGACCAGACTAGTTCCATAGCAATACCACATGTTCCCTTTAAATGAAAAAAGCGTTGACCTTAGTTCATGATATGAATAAATTTAAGAATATTTTAAAAATAAGAATTTCGGGTTTGATTTAAGAATTTTAAAGAGCACAGGACTTTCGTCAATGGATCAGCATGATCTGTCTAGAGTGTTTTTTCCATGAGTGTAATAATTATCATTTATATAATCATTTTAATCATTAATTATTGACGTATACTTTAATTATTTGTTTTTGTTTTTGCAAATCCGTCCTTTTTAATTAATTCGCAGTAGTAAATGGAAGAAGTGCTTATTATACCGAATAAAGTCCTTTGTTACCCACTCGATGATTTCCTTAACTAATTCGTATATGAAATGTTCTTCTTAGCAAGGCATTGGATTTTGTTTTCCTAAAGAAAAACACATTGAGGGCATTATTAACTCACTTTATATACATTATATACAAATGTATGTAATGTTTTTATTTTCAAAATATTTCAAATATTACTTAATTGTTCTAAATAATGAAATTATTAATAATATTATTTTTTCGTATCAATTTAACACTGAATAATAAAATTAATAACAAATTCACTCACAAAATAGAGATTACCTGAAAACGTCAGATTTAAACATTTAAATGGGAACCCTTATGTACGCGTACAAAAACAACGCAACGCTTGCAAATGATGCTAAATTACAATTCACATACACATACACATTCACACTTACACTCTCTCGTACGAAATGTTGGATAATAAGCCATTATCATTTATCACACATGCAGAACCATTGAAAGGCGCAAGCGACTAATTACCCGAATAAAAATTGTATCACAACTCTGGCTTGTTAGAGCCGCCTCGGTTAAGCGGCAGCAAATTTTGAATTTAAACCTGACTCGCGGCAGACCGCGCCGTATCTACCGCCAACAACAACGGCACCACCACCGCCACCGCCACCATCGCCGCCAGAACCAACACCGCCAGCGCATAAATATCTGCAATGTGTTACACACACGTTAATTGTTAAACAAACGCGCGTTTATCACTCATAAAGCAACACAACAACAGCAACAACAACAAAGCGCCAGGCCCAAACAGCCACGATATCAGCGACATCCGACACCGAGGACGAATGCAGCGGTGCCCTCTAACGTGCTGCTCCCATTAGACGGATGGAATCCCATCATCAACTCTGGGCGCTGCTAAACTCATGACATCCCTAGCGTTTGGCATTGTGCTTTAGGGTGGAATGAACAAACAAAAACAACATACTACAGGGAGCTCGAGACTCGAGTTGAAGAAGAAAGACAATGGAGTACTTCGGAGCGCTCCTTAGAGAAAGCTCTGAAATGAAACGCTCCTTGACAAAATATACTCCTCTAGAAGTTTATGATAGAGCAATAGTTTTTTTTTTCGTCCGTTTATATTCTCTTTGGCATAGTTCATTCCAATCTACTGCATATCCTTCCTCGTCGCGTCGGAATTGTTGTGTTTTTCGCATTTAACCTCAGACACGGGCCTCGTATGTATTTCTTGGGTTTTGTGGCGCTGCAATTGTTTTGCGAAATTATTAATACAGCAACAATAATAACAACAACAGCAACGAAAAGAACAACAACGGCGGCGAAACATCGTTCACATCGCACACATATGGCGGAAATGGCATTTCCACGGCTGCTACGACAATTGCGCATAGACGTAATAAACTTCACTTTTGACAGCCCGCAACACGCCAAAGAATGTCAACCGGGGGGGTGGAGGGAGGGGGTAAAATAAAGTTGCCGCCAGCGAGTCTATTCACATGTTGCTAAGTCCTGTAACGTCGCTTAATGAAAAAACTTGCTGAAGTTATGACAGTCAATGGGGCGGCACTCAGCCCCGCCATTTGAACAGGTTAAAAGCAGAGGGTACACAGTTTAATTGCAAGTTAGGCTTGATGTCATGCTCTATGATCATCTGATAGTACTTTCTTTTGGTACACATTTCTCTAATGTTTAATATCTTGTAGACGTATTAACGAAACTTTAAGATCATTAATGATAATGCATTGAACTCGTATATTAACGAATGTTTTCGCAAAAATGTTAACATTTTGTATAATAATAATAAACGTATACTCTTCTATTGATTTTTTTAAAGCATGAAAAATAACTTCGGATATGACGAAGCTCAATTACCCTACACCATTTCAGAGAAATATTTTTATTATATGCCAATCTACAAAAGTTGTGCTTATTGAAGCACATTTCTCATATATTTCCCTGATAAGTGAGCGTTCTTTTTTTTGGATCACGCATGTCAGTAGTTTTGTGTTACCGTTCAAACTACAACAACTTTTTCATAAAAACTTTACCTCCCATTCTAGGATTGAAGCGCACAAAGAACAAGTTTCATGTTGATATTTCAAAAAATTCGGTTGTATGCTCGAACAGACGGACATAGGTAAATCCATTTACAATTTGACGCTGGTCATTATCATCGGTTGCGACTTACAAAAATTGTCACATACTCTAGAGTTTCCACATATTAAAAAAAGGAGATCCAATACCGATGCATATTTTTTGATCCGATATTTTAGTTTTGAGATAATTGAAAACTTGGATCTCGGTTTTAATACTGTTTATAATTTTATAATTAATACTATATATAATATTATTTTGTCTTACTCCCTTATTTAGTTCTAAGTCGATCGTTGCTTTTTAATACAATTTAATATATATAAAATCGTTTTAGCATGAAAAGCATTTTTATATTTATTCCATTGAGTTAGACCGATATTGGATGTTTCCTAATACCGATACTCCGGTATTAGATTTTCTCTCGGGATCTTGACTTTGGTAGTTATCCATGGAACATGGATAATAACAAGGTGTAATAACTATAGGAATTTAATTTTTGGAAGCAATCATAGCAATTGCTACAGATATAAAATAAATAAAACAACAACATTGTTTGTTGTCAAATATCAAGAGACATTCTTTTAAATGATTCAAAAATATAAGGCAAAAGTCGAGAAGAGTTCGATCAATTTGCGCTTCAATTGATTATATTCGACCATGATCAAAATAAGATTTTTAGTTATAGATTATTGTTTATTATTACGTCATAACTTCAAAGAAAAAAATTTAATAAAAAGTTTATAATTTTTGTTTTACTTATTTAACAATATAATGACGAATTTCCGAAATAATAGAGTTGAATTAAAAAGTCCGTTGTTTGATTATATTTAATGTAGGTATGTACATACGAGTATGTACCTATCATATAAAAATATCGTTCGCAATTCCATCGCATATCTTTGCACATAGAACAAAGCTATTGCCAAGTACCATGTCAAACATGGCATTCAGCGACACTCGACAATTTATCCAGGCAGGCTGGAATATTGTCAGGCCATGAACATAATTCGCGACTATCGTCATAGCAATTTCTATTTTGCAAACAAGAATTAAATAATAAAAACTGGATAACAACGACGGCGGCAGCAGCAGCACAAAACACAATTGTGCCATTATTTGCATTTGTGACACCCGCTGACGCTGACGCTGACGTCGTCATCATCAACGCCACACAGCTACAAGAGCAACCAGAGATACAGATACAACAACATGAACAACAATAACAATAACAACAAGAACAACAATACCGGGAAAGGCAGCGGCAACTGGATTGAGAGCACAGCAGCAGTTAAAACAACACAAACGCAGTCATCACCGCCAATCGCAACCAACTTCGGAGCGCTTTTTGTTTAGCGGAAACGAAAATAGTACAAAACAAAAAACAACAACAAAACAACAAAACAACAAGAACAACAAAAGTGCAACCATTAAAAAGGAGTTATCACCCAATTTAGCACCACAAGCGCGCATACTCACACGAATCCAAACAAGCACACACACACACACACATATATAGTACACACACACATAAACAAAACGTGGCATATAGCGGGGGACAAATCGCTGAACAATTCTATGCGGTAGAACGTACAACAGCCGTTGTTGACGTCGTGCTAATTTAGAAGTTGGCCTGAACCATTTCAGGATTTTTAAATGCCCCCTCCAGGAGTGGGTGAGATTTCACTCGAAATAATTAAAAATTTGTAATTGTTTCGCATCAAACATAAATTATAAGCGAAGAGTAGTGGCCAATGCACTGACCACTTAACATATATATTAATGGAAAATTTACATTTATGGATTCATCGAATCGGTTCATTAGTTTGATGTCCCTTTTCGTCCCTTAACTTTTATTTAAATCTACTTTTTAAAACCGAAATTAAACTGAAGATTGAAACGTTTTTCTACAACTCTAAAATCAGTTTTTCTTTAGACCTGCTTAACTTTCCCAGATGTGACATTCGAATATAATAAAAATTTAAATTTTTACTTTTTCCTGCTTGAGAGTTTATTATAGGTTCTAAATGCATCGATCAAAAAGTCCCATACAAACTCGGATTCAAAAATTCCAACTTCTGGACTACATATAGAAAATGTATTTCAATGAGCCAAAAATATTTCTCTCAAATAATGACGGATATACGAACTTCGCCTGAGCTGGATCCTGTTTATAATTCTTATATACATATCTCTCTTTCTTAAAATAATATCTTTCGATGATGATACTGATACATTTAATTACCCAACATACTTTTTCTGCAGGAGTAACACATCATGGATGCCGATTTAGATGACACACATCTCTGCATCAAGTGCAGTTCCGCGATCGTAGGTCTCGCTAACTACATTCAACATCGAAAGAGCAACTGCGGCGTCACTAATGCAACGAGTTCGGAACAAAAACTATCCATAAACTCTCAAACTAATAATGAAACCCAGCACGAGATATCTGCCACCTTGATCTCCACCAATACCAATACAAACATAGATCACACATACGACTCCTTTTCCTTTCACGAACCAGAACAACCTTTGGCATACGTTGGTAAATCTGAGCACGATGGTAAAACCTCAAAGTCCCTAAACGATGCCTACGACTTGCCATACGAACTGGGTGCGGATGTATTTTTTTCATCGCTGCAGTTACAGAGCGTTCAGTCCATGGGAACAGCACACTCGACCAGTGGCAAAACTGGAAGTACGCAACAACAACAAGTCCAATTGCAGCGACAAAAGTCGAACCAGGATCACGCTGAACATGTGGAAGCGGGCTGGATTGAGGCACATGCCGGTGGTTCGAGTGGACAGCATAAGAACTCCGAGACCCTAATGACTGCTTTCATTGGCGATATGGGCGAATCAAAGAAACCTTATGAATCGGTTTTTAAATCATTGCCATTTGTACACGAATCACCCGATGTCAGCGAAGATGAAGACGAAGATGAGGAGGAAGCCGAAATGGAAATGGATGATGAAGACGAAGACTATGATCCGATTGCAGCCGGCCATGCAACAGGTGGCAAATGGAAGCTGCCGCTAATACGTCACTCGCCACCAGTTGTACCTGCGACGCACACTGGCGGCAAATGGAAGCCAGAAAACCGACCGAATCTGCGTGTTACTCACACACAGTTAACACGTCTTTCGCCGAACTGGGATATAGAGACTGGCACTGATGAGGTGGAACCAACAGAAGCCGACACAGAACAACATCCACCTGCAGAGCACACTAAGGGTAAATGGATACCTGGCACCAAACTACAACGCCTAGAGTACAAAGAGGAGGTCGAATTGGCCAAATCGTCTAACCAAGATTTTTGGTGCAATATTTGTTGCAGAAAACTGAAAAACAAATTCATTTACGAGAACCACTTAAAGACGAGCTATCATCTCAAGCGTTCCGAGCCGGAGCAACAACTGGAGAAAGCAGAACTCGACGAACTGCAGCATAGCGAAATAACCAAGAGCTTTGAAATCAAGGCAAAAGAATTGCCGAAGCCTGTTTCCAGAAAACGCAAACGTCGTGCAAAACTCATCAAGTGCGACCTATGCAAGCATACGATGTCGCGTCACTTAATCGGCAAACATCTCATATCACACTTTCACTATCGACACATGCAAAAAAGCTCCGATAAATCGCTGCCAATGATACTTGAGCACATTCATTCCATTGTGCTTCAATCCCCATATCAGTGTCGCCCATGCAGTTTCTATGCCAATACCGAGGAGGCTTTCTTGCGTCATTGGAACTCACCCGAACATTTGGATAGATCGGAACGAGGGCCCGGTAAATTCTGGTGCAGTTACTGTCACTTTGAGTGCGAGGGCAACAATCGAATGGGCCGACATTTGTTGAGCGCCGAACACAAGGAAGTTATTTTGGCCATAAACCGCTCAGTTCCGATTTGTATAATCAAAAAGTCAAATATCGATTGCAATGCGTGTGGTCAGTCGTTTCGTTATAATGCGGAGCTACGTCAACACGGCCAGCTCCATCATCCGGGCACTATTAGCACTGGCACAGCTTCAGACATATATCAGAGTCGTTTCAAGTGCGATCAATGTTTGGCGAACTTTTCTTCAAAGATTGCATTGCAGCGTCATGAGAAAAATAAGCACTGCATTTTGAAATACTTTTGTTCCATCTGTAATTTGGAGTTCAATACGCCGTGTAAAGCGCGTCGCCATCGCAAGACATTGGAGCATCGTTCACAGGCTGCCAGCGCAGCAACTAAATTTCCAACGAAGAAACAAAAGGTCCTAACTGTGGAAGCCGATTCAAGTGCCAGAGATTGTACGCAATACAATTTTGTGTAAGTATTGGTTAGATATCGAAAATGATTCGCTTTTCTTTTAATGTTATTTCTTTTTGTTAGTGCCTCATCTGAATTGGAATCGATAATGCATGAAGTTCCACAAAAGAGAACAAAATTTTCCAACAGTTCCATTTCGTCGGGAGCTCTAACTATCAAAGAGTCAAATTCGCCAACTAGAAAATTGTCAAAAACAAAAATCGCATTGGTCAATCCGATCAAGTGTAAGGATTGCGATTGTATCTTCGAAACTCGTAACGATCTTCGAACGCATCGCGACTTGAAGCATCCACTCTTCAGCCATGTTTGTATGAGCTGTGGCGAAAGTTTTGCATCGGCTCAAAGCTTGGGACGACATACCAGAACCTGCCAACCGAAGCCTTCCGAAACTACTGCCTTACGATTAAATGCAGCAGTTCAGCACAAATACGATGGGGTAAAGTCTTGGAAGTGCGAAGATTGCAATTTTAGGTATTTGGGCTTGGTCTACTCTTTGATATTTGTTCAAAGTTACTTCCGGTTTTTACTTTACGTTTTAGCGCTCGCTACGAATCGGATATCTTGTATCATCGACTTATTCACACTTATGGCATACTAACCAAACAGCAGTTGGTCAAGTGTCCATTGTGCACAAACACATACAACAAATACTCGTTGCGTTGTCATTTGCGTCAGCACACCAACGAGAAAATATTCGAATGTCGATTTTGTAATGTGAAATTTTCGCGTCGTCACAATCTGAAGAAGCACATCAGCAAACTTCACTCGGAGAAGGATGAGCAACCATCGACGTCAGCTGCTGCAAGTAAAAAGGACGACGGCAATAAACGTAAAATCGCACAGAAAAGGGATTATCAGTGTGACACTTGTGGAAAAGTGTATTCGAAAAAGTAAGTTTGCCGCAAAGATTTAATTAAGGAATATTCAGAATTTTACTAAATTTTCTAAAAAATTATATTACCAATGCTTAATGAAATTGAATTAAATGAAGGACTTCTTGAGATGTGCTTCTGAACTAGTTTATTGATTTAAAGTAAGAAAATTATTTATATTAGATTTGCTTATTATCAAACGAAATTACATTTTTTTGCTTATTTTTAACTTTTCTGTTCATTTCGAAAACCACTAAGAAGTTAATTAACTCGCGTTAAATTTCATCCATTAATTCAAGTTAGTTAAATATAAAGCGAAAAATTGAAAAAGTAAAATCAATAACAAACAGAAAAATTTAGTATTGAATTTTGACAAATCGAATGATTTTTGACAGATTTTACTTCTTTACGTTACATACGTTACATTTTTAAAGTCGTTAACTTTTCAATGAGATTAACGAAATAAACATAACGATGTTAATTTAATGAACTTAAGTTATTGATTAACTTTTATCGGATTAACGAAGTTAAATCTTAATTAACGGTGTCCAGCTATACTTATCATATCATATATCAGAATCATTTTTCACACACCTCAATAATTAAAAAAAGAAGTCTTCATTTCTTAAACAATGCCTTAATGACGTGTTACTTTTAATTACCACAAAATTCTTTCATTAGAATCTGTTAACCAACGAAATTCCATAGCAGTAAAAGAAGCAGAAGAAAAAATGTAAATCTCTCCTCGAGCTATTTGCAATACTTGTTGTGCTGCATTACTTTACTCCAACAACAAATGCATTCTCTGGTTTTCATATTAAAATGTCATTAAATTTATTGTTTTGCATAAAATAGTTTCCAGCTTGAAAATAGCTCGAGGAGAACGCATCTAAATATGTATAAACAAAGCGAAACGAAACGAAACGAAGGAACACAACAGAAACTCACAAACCGCGAATTTCGTACAAATTAAAAATTCCAAGCGAAAGAACCAAAATTCACAAAAGAAAATAAGAAACCCAAAATAACTCATTAACTGCAGGACATTCTTGTAATTACACACATGTAGCATACACTGCAACAGAAAAAGAAAGAGACGCTTGTAGTGGGATCCGCCGCAAAGTATGCAATGCAATTCACAAATCACGCTTTAGGCAAGCAAAACACAATCCTGCGATATTATTTTTGCATTTAGACATTACTTTAAATGCTGCCATGTAATATTTGGTTGCTGTGGTTATTTGAATATAATGTAAAACAAGTAAGAAATTATAGTCGGTCCCACCGACTATTACAAATGCACCACATTGTTGAATATCACAATCAAATTAGGGTGATACATTATTTACAAAATTTCAAAACAATATTTCCGAAAGTTCTCCAGATATCGTGTTAAGAAGAAATTATGACAGACCAACGGACACGGTTAGATCGACTCAGTTTTTGATTCTGATCAAGAATATTTACACTATATGTTTGTCTATATTTATCTTGAGTAATTCTCTATGTTAAAAACATTTGACCAAAACTAATATACACCACTGAGTGGTGCATTAAAACAAATGAAAAATAATTAAAGGACAGTTTTATATGGTGCAAATTATCAATTTTTAGACAATTTCTTGTAAATAATTTCTACATTCAAACAATTTTGTATATATCCAAATACACACTTGATTTCCTTTTATCGAGGTTTTATTTTTCATTTCCCAATTACTTTTTTACATCAAAGTATATTTTTTGCTTGGTTTTACCATTTATCTCTAACATAACCAGAATAAGATCACTTATACCTGTGACAGATGAACTTCTTAGAGCTCCGCTTTTTCTAGAGGCAAAACAAGGTATTTGACATTTTTGAAGAAGGATACATATAAGTACATTATTGTTATTATTATTACTAAAAGGATAAAGAAGCACTACGACCTAAAAGATCTATTGTGCAGTCTCGTTACCCTGCAAACACAATTCGAGACTATTTATGAATCTTGTAATTGTTGTGGGCTTTATTTTTACTATGCGATTTGGAACTAGACTCCCACTGCCTAGGTAACTGCATTTTGCCACCTATGGGGCATTGGTACATAGCTTACATTTGTTTGTTAGAAATCTCATTGAGCAATTTATAGAGATTCTTTGTTTTTAATCTGAACGATCACTTTAAATTTTTTAAAAATTCAGAAACCTTTATAAAAAAAGCTAATTAAATTAAATAATTAAAACGCAATTTTAAACATTATATTTATATGCAACGTGAGGCTTCCGAGCAAATTCGTTTTTCCATGTCAATCCATTCCAGAATGTTTCATTCTTTAAGCCCTTAATTTATAGTTATATTGCATGAGATTCCTTAATCGTTATTATTGCGATGAAGTGCGTTAAACCAAATTTCAATTGCATATAAAAAGAAGGAAAAATAAAACAACAACAATAACGTCCATGTCAATTTCCTCGATCCATAAAATGAATGCATGAAATAGAAATCTCTAAATCGAGAATTTTCACAACTCCAGAGCGTCGTCGTCAGCGTGGAAATACGAAATCAAGTTTTGTTAAATTGAGTCTCAAGTGACGAGCACAAGCGGAAAAGAACCACCGAGACTACAGCAGCGACATGCAGCGACCATTAAAATGAATTGCACTGCACTTTGCGCCATCAACAGACGAACCTAACAGCTCCAGCTTCGGCTTCAGCTCCAAACAAAATAAACTCCCGGACACCGAATGATGCCGCATAGAAAGAAATAACTAAAAATAAAATACTACAAAATAAAATAAATATGAGCAGAGAAAAAAAGAAAGAAACGAAAACGTAAAGAAATGAAATGAAATGAAAGAGTAGAGGAGCAGCCAACTTGCTGTGGAGCTTCACAACATTCGCGCCATTTCAATAAAAGTGAATTGCTACGTTCCGAAACTGCGAAACAAGCTAGCAAGCAAGCAGGCAAGCGAGCGAGTGAGCACTGCAAATGCAATGGTTGCCCGCTCGGAACACAGGAGGAGTGGGTCCAGCATTCCGGAAGTGTGCAAAGACGTGAGTGACGGCTTAAGTAGGGTGGTGGAACGAAGAGAGGGTGGCGGCAGTTGGACGTTCGGTCTCGTTAGTCGTAAAAAAGAAGTATCTACATCAACACACACACACACACACAACGACAATAATTTTAAATGAGCATTAAAATAAATTTTTCAAATAATCACTCGAGAACTTGAATTTTACTTCCTTCACTCGCTCGGCTCGTACGTAAGGACCATTTCATTCGACTGCTTCTGCTTTTTCTGATATGCCGCTGGTACTCGTAGATGACTCTTGACGCTGGCATCTCATATCAGGCTTAGTGCGATAGGTTGCATGCACTGAATTTAACAGAAATACTTTAAACAATAACACGAAGCTATGAAAAATTATGACCCCCAGTGTCAATAGTGTCAAAAATGAATGAAATGAGGCCTCAAAAATTATAAAAAATTGTTTAAAAAAAAAGAATGGAACATTTTTTTTCATAGTTTGGGGCTATATTTCCTAGTTTGGGACATTATTTAATAGTTTGGGCATTATTTTCAAGTTTATATATTATACTATTTTTTTGTTATACAAAATATTTTTGTGATTTTATTTCGTAGTCTTTTTTAATCGCAGCTAGGTATTATTTTTTCTTTTGGAGGCATATTTCATTTGTTTCTAATGGAGTTTTATTTCCTTGGATCTTTTTTATACATCCAGTTATAATTATCGTCAATTTATGAAAATAGTTATCAAGACATTGCAGTATTGCTTACTCTTAATTATAATTTAAAATGAGCCCATTTGTTTTTGTATTCTCTAACACAGTTTCGCAGTTTCGGAACGCAGCCAAACGATAACAGCTGATTGCTGCGAGACGAAAACGTACAACTTGTGCATTCCCTAAGTCGACAAATCTGAAAAAAGACGAAAATAACTGTTACAAATAGACAATAACTAATTCTTTGTCATCTAAGATATTTTATTTCAAACTTAAAGTGAAAAAATAAAACTAATTAAATTTATTTCAATTAAAATAATATTTATTTTATGATAAGCACTAATTTTGAAGCGATAGGGGTGGAGCTGGAGGCACAACCATTCGCTTGAGATACAAATTTTTTATCTGTTTATTGAAGATTTTGTTATGCAAATGTAATATCCAATTCCTGTAATTATTTGACTTACGGAGACTTAAAAATAAATCTTTCACATTTTCAGTTCTAAGTTAAGCATACTAAAGTAAATATTTAGTTTGTCAAGTCGTTTCTGTATATACTACATACATTCACAACGAACTGTTTCGGCTTCCCAAGATTCCAAAACGTTTGTGAGTCGCTTTTATATTCTTCAATTTAGTTTTGGAGCAGCCATCCTATTGCTTCGAATACCGTTTGCAAGAGGATAACGAGAGTGCGACAGCGAAACAACAGCTTCAGATAGTGTGACGAAATAAGATGTTCTCAACTCCCATCAGACGAAACAAAACAAAACTAAAAGAATAAAAGAAAAAATATAACCAAATCCAATGCGCTGTGACGGAAAATGTCGAATGGCAGGAGCGCTGCGCTGCCACTTAGGCAAAGCGAGGAAAGCGAGCTGAAACGCTGCACAATTTATTCCTTGGGATTATGCCACAAAAGCTCATTGTCTCGACGATTTTTCGTATAGCGCTGATAACTTTAAATGGATTTTCTTCTATTTATTTTTGTACTTACTTCTTTTCTCCACATCTTCTCTGCTCGTATACGAAATTTTTAATCCCATTGCAAGGAGCCGTTAAAATTTCACATCAACTCAAAGCTGAGCATTTTAGCACAGCGCTTCGAAGCTTCCCAGCAATGAATGAATGAAGTACGAAAAGCAACGTTTAATGTTAATTTGCTGCATCAGATTTCGGTTGGGCGTGTGTGTCTGTATGAGTTTTGTGTGTGTGTGTGTCACTTGAACGTGCAAACAACTTCCCTAATTACACATGCAATAATCCATACCGTAAGACATGTGCCACACCCACAATTCCATCTAATTTCACATTTGCTACTCAAGACAACGTCGAATCAGATCACAGACTCCTATTAGCATTCAGACGAGTTGGTTGCTCAGCAGTAGAAGTAGAAGTACGAGTACAAGTAAAAGTCTTCCTTCCAAGATGTTGCTGTCGGCGGCGCATGAAACTAAGAAACCATGAAATAAGAAATAAACAAACAACACACCATCATAAATATTTATGCGAGTTCTGGGAGCAACAACATACCATGATGGCATTATTCTTCTTCTTCTCAACTAAACAAAACCCGTCGCAAAAAAAACCCACATCACACAAGACAGTCTGCGAAAGTAAACGAAAGATCCCAGCAACAAAACAAACACCTAAACCATGTCCAATGCCGCTGCACCTGCAACGCGTCTCATATTGTTCGCGTAGACATCTAGCATCCGTAACTGACAATGAGCATCGCAGAATCTGAGGCGGTATACCGTTGCACTGATCCCGCAATTCCTTCCTAACCACAACTCCCACCCCCCGGCGCCTGCATGGTATGGCATGTTTCCTTCAGTTTTGATGCAGTGGGTGTATGCTTCCGCTGCACCATTAAATGGATGACGTGCTAAAGTTGACGGTGGAACAACGCAACGCAACGCCGGAGGTGCTGATGACAGCAACACACCTTGCCAAAGAACAAAAGCGAAACTTTGCGCTTCGAGTGCGAAACATTTCGTCAACTATCGCCCGCGATATAACGCTGCAAATGTATAAGCGAGTACCACAAACATTTTGGGTTGGTTTTTAACGCCTCGAAATTAGACTAGTCACATTAAAAAAAAATACCACAGTCTTCCAAACAAAATATTGATTAATAAAAATAATTTCCATTGACTGTCTCATATATGATGGCAAGAATTTTTGGGAAGCAGTTAATCCTTGTACGAAAAGAAAGTTTTTCCTTTTAGTCACAAATAAACTTGCATCCTGAAAACCAGCTTATTTAGTCATTTTTATCAGAAGGAGTTGCCTGCCGGGCGCATCTTGGCATGCCAAATGCTTTCTTGAGTTTTAGTTCGCGCTCCGTTTTCTTTGTCCTTGTCATCCTTGTGCCCCGGAAGTGCTTGTGAAAACCGTTGCTCGAGTTTCAGCTAAATTTGTTGGTGTTGTTTTTGTTGTTTTGTGCCGGAGAGATTAATGCGGCGGATGTATGGTTGTGATGTGGTTGCATATCTCCAATGAGGTTGCTACCAAACTGCAATACTTTTTTGAATAAGTGCGTTGATGAGGCAAAATCTTCCGAAATAGTATTTGTTGCTATAAAATATATATCAACTAATCTTCTGTAATGAGTTCTTAAATTTTTTTTCATCATGTGTCATACTAAAATATAAAAAAAATCTTGATTTTTTTTATGTTTTTACTATTGTAATAAGAATATCAAAAAAATACTCGAAGAATTATTATGACAACATTTAACATTTTCAAGATGAATGTTTCGATAAAATTTATAATTTGTTATTTTCCCTTTTAGTCCATTTTATTGTAATTAACATACGAGATAACCCTTTACCGAAGGGTATATTGAGAATGATTACAGCCGTAGTTTAAAATCTTTCAAGCTGAAATTAGGTATGTGAGCTCCTTTTCTCCAAGTTATAATTTAATAAATTAACAGTAACATTAAACTTGTATAGGCGTGGTTCTTATCTTATCACGCCAATGATCAGATAAGAACCACGCCCACCTCCTATACAAACTAAACTTTTTTGCGTGTAAATAATCGCTTCAAATTCGGTATTTAACACTTTAGTAGTATCTTAAAACTACTAAACAAAAAGGGGCGTGATCCGTTAAGAATACCGCCCAGTTATAATAGAGACCTGTAGCACTTATGTAAAGAAGCACATATTTTGGTTTCACTGAAATGGCTGAGCGGATATGAGCTTCGGCATAGCCAAAGATAATTCTCTTACTATTTTTTTTTAATATCTCAATAAAATTTAAAACTTGATAAATTTTTAAGCTAGAAGGAAACTGCACAATGCGATACTTTTTGTAAGCGAAAGGGTAATAATCTACAAATATAAACTAGGAAAATATACGTTACCTCGTAAGCAAATGGGTAATGTTATCAAGTAGACTGTGAAAAACATATTTTAGCATGTAAGCGTACGAGTATACGTTAGGTTACGTACTACTGTATGAAGTAATGTTTGTTATATGTACCTTCTGCATTACATGTTTAACTATATGTTAGCATTGCACAATCCTTCAGGTCGTAGTGCATATATTATTAATAATAATAATAATAATAATATGTTAGCATACATTATATTCCATCAAAAATTTCATTCAAAATCGAGCGCTCTTTCGAGTCCTCAAGGCGCATACTTTACCACAAAAAAAAGCAATGCAATTGATGAAGAAAACAATTAAAAAATGTCTTAAGCCGTTCCATAGAATCTGGCGCAAACAAATTACCTACTCACTTAAAATGGATGCTATATTCGTACACACTAATCATTATGTCAATTTAACTTCAATTTTAATCATAGTTAAGCTTTAGTTGTAGTAGTTAGTAGTCATTATTAAGCATTTGTTTTATTTCGTTTGTGCTATTTAATATTAACAATGACCACTACATTTGAGAGAACTGTCTCTAGTCGCTAGTCACTACCTGCTTACCTGCTTCGTCTTCGTCATGAATATTCTGCGGTACGTACGCTTATCCAAACGAAAAATGTCCTGCATAGGACATTCTGATCAGCGAGCGACAACAAATGCAACTACAAAATAAAAGTTAATGTTTCAACAACAAACATAAAGATTATTTTACCAAAGTGCTTTTGATGTTTGTTGCTGTTGGCGTTGTTGTCGCTGCTACCGCTGCTGCTGCTGCTGTTGTTGTCGAGCATCTAATTCGCTTTCTTTCAGTAATGTTGCCATTATCCTTGCTTGCAACTTCGACTACAACTCACCGCACATGTACCAAGGTGCCTTTTGTCACAGCCACTATTTTCTTTCTTCCTCCTCCTCTTTCTTATTCTTCTTCTTGTTACTCTACTTCTTTCTCCTTCTCTGTCTCGTTCGCAACATGTTTATATCCCAGAAGGTGTTTCTGTGCATTTTAAAAACTCCATACAAAGTGACATTTCACATATCAGCGAGGCTAACACAAACCAAACCAAAGCAGAGCAGAGCAGAGCAAAGCAACACCAAACACGCGCTGGATGTACTATAAGTAGGGCGCTAGTCCATCGCGTCGCATCGCATCGCATCGCTTTCTAACCTAACCCAACCCGACAACGCTGGCATCATTAGAAATTCATGACAATGTCGCCTTAGTCGTTGTAGTCGTCGTTGTTCGTCGTAAAAACACGAATTTAGATTAAAGATTGAAACTTTGTTAATGGCGGGCATTATTAAGAAGGATTTTTCCATCAGTTTTGTTGTAAATTCTAAATGAGCAGCGGAAATGAGTACTTAGAATATTTATATGCAATAGAATTGCATGAGATTAGATGAGAGCTTGAGAACGAATCATTTTGGATGTTACGAAGCAAACAAAAAAAGAAATTGACCAAGTTTATATCTAATTACCACATTTTGAATAATGACCGGATATGGATGAAAATTATTATAGATGTAAAGTTAAGGTCACTGAGTACAATAATGCTGCAATTTCCATTTTTAACACTTTTTACGTAAATGAAGATTATGTTTTTTTGTATGTATAATCTTCCTAAAATATTAAAGAGTATTCGCACCAAGAAATACGTACAAACATTTGGGCGTGATGCGATCGGAAACAAACAAATAGACACACAATAAACTTGGTTTTTTCATTTCAATTTATTTTTTTATAGATTTTAACATATTCTCAAATTTAACTAGTAAGAGGTTTTCTTCGGCTATGCCGAAACTCATATACCCTCCACCTTTTCAGTGACACAAAAATATGTGCTTCTTTTAGCACATATATAAGTGTCTGTGTCTTTATTATATGTGGGCGTTGTTCTTTTTGGATTACGCCCCTTTTTGGTTACTAGGTTTAAGTTACAATTAAAGTGTGAAATACCGAATTTGAACTGGTTATTTACTCTGTAACTGTTTTTAATAATTTGTTTCCGCATGGAAAGGGGAGGTTCGTATAGGAGCTGGGTGCAGTTCTTATCTGATCACTTCCATTTGTGTGAGGAGTTTTATGTTACTACTAAACTGCTAAATATTGAATTTGATTCAAATATTTACACTGGAACTATTTTAATTTTTATTTTTTAGATGTTGGTTTGTATAGGAGGGAATCGTAGTTTAAGTTTGAGCTCGTGTCCATCTTAGAACATAGCCTCCGCTTGGAGAATAATAGCTTGCATACAAAATTTCAGCTCGATAGCTCTTAAACTTTGGCTGTAATCGCTGGGAGATACAGACGGACGGACATCGTTAAATCGACTAGAATCCGACGCTGATCATTTATATATATATACTCTGTCATAACTACCACACCCCTTCTGGGCGTTACAAATGGAAGATTAAACTCAATATACCCTTCGACAAGTGCAAGAAGAACTTTTTACTCCAGAAAATATATTTTTCAGAATTGTGTATGCATTTTTAATGTATTCGCAAATGAAAATATCAACTTAAAAAAGCCTTCAAGCAGTGATAGATTTTGTGTTTATTCCTTAGTGATAGACTGAGTTACTTTTCGGAAGAGTCCAAATTTATCCAAATTCTTAAAAAAAAAAAATTTCTTCTTGCTGGCCATACAATATTTATGTAAATTTATTATTATTTTTGTAGTGTAAATATACACTTTAATTTAATAAAAAATTATTTAAATATTTCTTAACATATTCACCGTGAAATGAAAAATGAACTTTTTCGGCTCGTCCAAAGTTCATTTGACGTTTTTGTCTGTAGTACATTTGTCATTTGAAACGAATTGATTTTCTTTTCCACTCCAACTCCGACGTTTGACCCGTTCAGAGACATCATCGCGTGCAAAAAAAAAAGAACACAAAACCAAATAGAAATCCTTTGTCTACGTTCTCGGGACCGAGACACTTCATTCGGTTCAGTCCACCACTAGCCTCCTGCTGTTTCGATTAATTAGCATACGTAATTGATGTTCGAAAAAGTTTGCCTACGATGTGAATTTCCATTTCGGACGCTTCGTGCCCTTTTGAGTGGACGTCGGAATTGTTTTGGCGAATTGTTCTTCTTTAGAGCCGTCCGGCCGGCCGTTCGTTCGTTCGTTGGACGTGCCTCAGTCTGTTTGAAACGTGACTTTGGTGCGAATTACTTTTGCTTTGATTTAATGTAATTAAAAAATTTCTAACAATTTTAAAGTAGATGAAAAAAAATGCCTAGTGACAAGCTGAAGCAGACGCGAACGTTGTGTCCACCACTTCCTCCGTTTGCCGAAGAATGTTACTGACCTCTGTGCAAAAATTAAAGTAATTTTGATTAAAATGTTGTTATTTACAATTGCAGATATGATCTAAAGGTACACAGTGCAAAACATGGAACTGCCGTCACAAATTTTCATTGTTTCTTTGAGGGATGTCGCTATTTTTCACCGAATAAGAGTATGCTCAATGTCCATTTGGCGTCGCATTCGCAGGAGACCTTCAAGTGCGACCAAAAAAATTGCAAATACGTAGGCAAGAGCGCTTTACATTTAAAAAGGTAAGTCTGCAAAATTACATACTTTTAAATTTACACTCGTAGATGCTTCCACTTACGCACAGTATCGTAAAACTGAACGGATAGATCTGGAGGCCCAGGTCAAATATTATAATAATATATTTTTTTAAACCTTCTTTTAATTGTTTATTGTTAAAACAAAATTAGTTTTTGTGCTTCTTAAAATTTTGAATCCAATTCCCCCTCTGTGTGGTCTCGCCTGCATCTAAGTATGGAATTTAGCACTTTATGGACTATTTAATGGTCCGATAAGTACTTAGCCTCACCGCATTACATTGCAGACCTCTAGAAAACTTTATTTCAGACAGGTTAAAGATGTTAGAACATAGCATCTTCAAATGTATAGAAAAAGGAAACTATGTTGAGATATAACCACTTTTCCAAAATTCTCTTTTTTCTTTTGTAGGCTAAGTACTTATCGGACCACCCCCTTATGTACTCGTATGTATATAATAACTAAACTTAAAAACGTTTTCCAGCATTGCAATGCATTTAATTAAATTCAGTTAAATTCAATTCGACCATTTCCAATATTAAAACGATACTTTAAAATTATTAAACCATTATAAACGAAAGTTGTACAACATTCGATTAGCTCCCTTAAATCTTATGAAACTTAGGTGACATACAACCGATTGTCGGTCCCAGTTTCTCCAGAATAACTCGCTAGTCCCTTTAATTCTTTGCACTTTGGTACCAATTGGAAATACTAAATGCTTTGATGTTCCCCATCAATTGTTATTTTTAACGTAGGACGTCCCCATGTACTTCGCCTATCGGCGAGCACTATAGGGTACACTTCTTTGGTCGGTACTTTATCTTCCATTCATGAATTAATAGAATAAGTTAATCTAATGACTAATTTTCGTAACTGAATCTTATTTGAAAATAATTTCAATAAATTATGGTTAATTTAAAAATTTGTATAACTGCGCAAAAGTTTATTAACCTTTTGTTGAACTATAAGAAAATTTAAAAGGTATAGCGATAAATTCAGAAACTTGTTAAAATCAATTGTTAAATATTCATAAAATCAATCAAAAGAGTATTTCAAATGCATCATGAATCCAAAAAAAGAACCCCCAAAAAAGAAGGCATGGCCAAAAATCTTTATTATGTTGGTAACTACAATGTTATACATGACTTTCGTCCACTTTGAGTTTGTTAATGGAAAATATTTTTTTAATTTTAAAGAAATTTTGATGAAATTATTTTTTTTTTTATATAAAACAAAACTTAAAAAGGTGGCAAAGTAAAGACGGAATAAATAACCATACTCAATTTCGTATTGTGTGTGTACGAGTATATGAAACAACAGTTTGCATAATTGCCATGTTGCATTTAAATTGATGCTACAACATTAACAATAACAACAGCAACAACAGCCGCTGCTGCTACCAACGCAACCAAATCGTCATCATCTTCATCGCAGTCGTCTTCGGGTGCCGCAGCCTTAGATGTTCTTTCTTTACAGCAACAGGAGCAGAAGCAGAAGCAGCAGCATAGCATAGCACGGCTTAGCACAGCAAAACTAAGCACAACGATGACCAACAGAATTTGCCGCCATTCTTTCAGTTTGCGAATCGTGACTTATCGATCGCTTTGATATGCGCTTCGAATTCTTGTAATATTTCGCAGCGTTCAGGTTTGGCCATCGATCGGTCGGTCGGTCGCCTGTTCGCTCGGTCGCTTGTTCGATCGCTGGTGTAGCAACAGAAGAGGCCAATTTCGATCGCAATTGCCACTGTTGCTGATGCAGCGATGACTGCTGCTGATGATGCTGCTTCTGCTGCTATTGCTGCTATAGCAGTTGCATTCTGCTGTCCGCCCATGATCGCATTTTACTTGCTTGACGACGAAGACATTTGCTCAGTGATCGCGTTTTTGTTTTTTGTTTTTGAGAGATCGCAGACGACACACGGTACTTGAAGGTTATACAAAAGCGGGACAAAAATTGAAGATAGTTTCACATCAGTGGACGGACATATATATTAATTATCGAAAAAAAAAATGTTTCTTGGCTGCCAAGAATTTTGTTATGTACATAAAAATTTATGTACTGCCCAACGTATCAATATTACAACCATATTGTAGATCCATAGATTAAATAAGGATCCGAATTACACAATAAATTATTTCATTTTGAGATATTATGGCACAGTTGTAGGTTTGATCGGATCATGCCCATTTCTTGAGAAAAGTTCTGTTAAATGTTAACTGATTATCTATACTGGAACTATTTTAATTAATTTGTTTTCCTTGTGAAAAGGCGGAGTTTGTATGGGAGGGAGAGTAGTTTTGGTCAGATCTCATTTTGAAACTTAGCCTCCGATTGGATTATAGGACCTCATAAACCAAATTTAAGCTCGATATATCGTAAAATACGACTGTAATCGCTGGGACAGACAAACTTACATACGGACATCGGTAAATCGATTCAGAATTCGACGCCAATCTAATATATACTCCTTATGGACGTTACAAATGGATGAACAAACTCATCTCTTAGATTTTGTTAGAGCTTCACAGCATGCCCTCGTTTTATTTGAACTCTGTTGAATCATTTTCTGTATTGATCACTTTCGAATTTTTATCTTGTTCAGATCGTTTTTTTTCTACAATAACACTTATGAAAAAGATTTCTGAACTGATACAAAACTGTTAACAATACAACTAAACATAAAAAAATTTGTTAGTGGTATCTCAAAATATATAGTTAATACAAAATATTCATAGTTTCTGATACTTTTAAAATGAGCTTAAATTAGATAAAATAAAATACGCCTTTGACATCTGATTGAAGTCTTTTTGTCTGGATATAACATATTTAGGCCAGTTAATTCTTACATATAATATCTGTAATAAAAACATTTTTGAATATTATGTCACATAACTGGAGAATCGTTTGATCTAAGTACGAGTTTAAACAAATATTTTTGTAAAACCGTGTAAGTGCATCGAAGTACTTTGCTGCGGCAGAGTCGAAGAAGTAAATGCGGTGGCGGTTATTGCGACCAATTTAACCTTGAAATATGTATGTTCGCGCTGTGATAGCCGGTAGCCCCCTTCGATTTGGATCGTGTTTGTATTGTTTAAACTTATTACAATTTTACATGCGTGTCGCTGTTCAGAAGTTAGCAGCCGCAAGACTTTTATTGGTAACACATCCATCCGATTCTTTTTTTTTTTTTTCAATGTGTATAAGTACATACAAAAAAGTAGCACCAGAAAGAATTGAAGCAGATCTGTTCGAGTATTAGTGCTAATAAACTACAATTAATAAATTAAACCATGAGAATATCTTAATTTGGATCAGTTAAATTTATCTCGACTACAACTTATTTTAATAAATAGACTTTTCAAAAAAAAGGAGGAGCTTTTATGTAAGCTAAGAGTTCCATTTTGCTTGGAAAATAGAAGATAACATATTAAATTTTAAGTCGATGTCTTTAAACTACCGCTATAACCGATCGGACTGATAGAAGGACGGAAAGACCTAAATACCAGCAGTTTGATGGGTCAGATTTCAACGATCAGTTTTTACAGAAATATCGAACTTCCATCGTGTTATGTGTCCAACTAGGCACGTGACTTTCACATTGAACTTCAGTTTACTTTGGCAAATTGCCATGCAAAGACTTTAAGCTATACAACAACATTCAGAAATCATATAGATATATTTTCCAACCTTCGGTACAGGCGATTTTTTGGTTCCCTGCGTCAGTAAGAGTTTCAATCGTCTAGGAGGCAAATGGTTTCAGTAGGACGACGAAGCCTGCCATGCAGCCAGAAAGAACATTTCATAGCAACAAATGAGCCTAGGGAATGCAATTTGACTGAGTTGGTTATGAGAATACACTCGAAGTCACTGACCAGCTGTAGTTGATGACTTGGAAACCAAACAATCGGCGCGGGTGCTTCTACAAAAAGAAATCGTAGAGTCAATGTGTCCATACAAATGTCAATATTTTAAAGCTAATAAAGCCAAAATTTCATAATGGAAATAAAGCATCATGGTGACCCGATAATTATTATAATGACAGCCACCATAATATAATCACATACAATATTTAAATATTTATGGACATGGCGATAATCCAATAATTCCTTCTATTTATTTGTGAGTTCGCCAAAGTTCCGAGTGCGCTTTGAATTGTATTTATTCGATACTTACATAAATTATCTGCAGAATTTTTTCAATTTCACATACGAGTATGTACGAGTACATAAATTGCGTCTTCAAAACGATCTTCAATTAATGATAAAAACCAAAACCAAAACCGAAACGAGTGTATTGCAAATCCACGAGAATATACTCCAAATCCGCTGAATACGATCTGCATTCGATCAGCGCACACAAAAGTAAATGGTCGAAAGCCAAACGCTGCTATTCATTGCGAAATGAGGTGGCAAAGCACGCAGCTCCATGATTTCCAGCTAATTAAGCTTACCCCGCGCAGATTCCAAGCGCGACGCAGACAAGCCGACGCAGACGCAGTCTTGTTTTGGCCGCCGCACTGTGGGCTAAATTCTTTTTAATATTGCGTTTAATTAAAATATTAAGCAAACTATTAATTAACCATTAAATTTATAATTTTTCCTTGACGAACGTTTTTCTTTTCCTGTAAATTTCGCATTTTGAAATCTTTTGAAATAGTTGAGCTTTTAAATTAATTTAATTTAATCCTCAATTCCACTGTGCGCCGCGCGCCCAAGTTCAATTGGTTGAGCTTCTGTTCTGCCTTCACTGCGTCGACTTATGCGGCAATTAATTCCACTTCAAGGTGGAATGGAAGCCACCACACTGATAAGTTTCGTGAGTCGTGTTTTGGCGATTTTAACTCGCATTTCGTTTTGTACGCTCTCAAGTCGGACGTTTTCATCTGATTTCGTTAGTTGGCTTCGGCGTTTTAGTTGTGAACCCTGCGAGTCGTCCGTCCCTTACAAGTCGGACCTGGTCTCCGCGAAAACGTTCGATCTTCTTCTGGTTTCTGGCTGCCGTATTGCGTCACACATCCTCGCACATTTTCGATTTCGGTTTTTTGTTTTTATTGTTATTGTTGTTGTTGTTATTTGCGATGCGTTCGAATTGATTTGCCTTTGAATTCTAAATTAACAATTAACCGTGGCTTTCGGCTTGGTTAACTTGGCGGTTTGTCCTGCAGAGTTGCCACTGGAATTTTCCTGCCTGGCGTTGGTATTCATGAGTGCAATATCGGTTCTTATCGCTGGACATGATTTACGAAATGTTGTCGAATTGTTGTTTATTTATTTGGTATTCAATTTTTTCCACAAATTTCACCTAAAAGAATCCTTTGAATATAAATTAAATTTTTAGTTGGACAACGGTTAAAAGATTAATTAATTTTTTAATTATCTAATAAAATTGAATTTACAAATTATTTTTATTTTTTAGACACTCGCGAACACACGCCGCTCCTTCGAAGCTGTACTCGTGCGACAAGTGCAACTTCCAGGCCCGCTCAAAGGCGCACATTGTACGCCACTTGCGTTCTCACACCGGCGAGAAGCCGTTCCAGTGCCGCTACTGCGACTTCCAGTGCAGCAGTTTCAGTAATCTGCGCAAGCACGTCCTCAAGACGAACAAACATCCCGGAAAGTTCATTTACGAGTGCGAAATGTGCCCGCAACAGGAGGAGGCCAACGAAGATGGCGGCGCATCAACAAATGCCGCAATATTCAAAACTAACGTGTATCAAGAATTTCAACAGCATCGCGCCGATGTACACTAGAGTCCAACCTTACCAATTGGTTGGTATGGAAATGCGGACAAGAAGCAAAACTCCACTAAATGAAATAATTGAGAATTGTAATAATAAAATTTGAAATACTTGTATCAAAATCCCTTGAATTTTGGGTATTTGTTTTGTTTGGTTATGGTCAGTTCGAGAATTCCGAGGCAGTCAATCCAGTTGTAAGAAAGTAAAATTAAAATATACATAAAATCACTGATGATACCCTGGTTACTATATTATAAATCTCGGTTCAGGTCCTTCTCATTTTCACATACGTACATTCAATTGGAGTCGGTCGAAGTCATTTATATGAATATACGAGTATATTATGTATATGTATGTAAATTGACACCAACCTATCTGCTCAACGTAAAAGTATTCTGAAATCAAAGGAAGACAGCATATCAAAAATTTGTCATTTGTATTTGAATACGTCCCAGCAAACAATCTGAATCTAATGTACTCTTTATTCTAAGCCTTTTGGTATCTGAGTTTGTATAAACACTGTCTATAACTTCACCAAAAATGGGCGTGGTTGGATCAATTTAACGACCACGATCATTGCTCAGGAACTTGATGCGCTACATAGAAAACAATAACGGGATGCAGCGGGAAGAATAACAGGATACACAAAATTGTCCACGCCCACTTATTACGCCCACAATTTATTTAATTAAGTGAAAATATAGGATGACATTGCTAATATTGCTCCTAAAAATTTGGGATTTTGTTCTCAGTTTGTATGCCGATAATTTCACAGCCGTAACTCAGAATCGCTACAACGGTGAATACCGGGAAGATCCGATAACTAACGGGAGTACCGGGAAGTTCCGTTACTAACGGGAGTACCGGGAAGTTCTGCAAACATTTTTTTTAAGTGGTATTGCCACGCATGCCGGGCATTCGCTAGTAAGTATCTAAAATGAGCCACGTGTAATCTAACACACATAAGCAACTATCATATCCATGGGCGATTAAAAAAGATACAACCGCGTGTCCAAAAAAATCATAAAACGATTTGCAAGTTGAATGAACCCTACAATTTAATATTTCGTTTTTAAAAAACTATTCGATTTGTTCATGGTCATCGAAAAATTTATTGTTTTTTCTTACAAAATATAAATTTTTGAGAATGTTCTCACTGCAGCTACTGAGTTTTTATACCCTTCGCCAGTAGGGGGAGTGGTATGTATGACAAAGAATTAAAATACTTATATAAATAATCAATCAGCGTAGGATTTGAGTCGATTTAACGATGTCCGTCCGTGCGTCTGTCTGTTCGTCTGTCCCACCGATTACAGCCATAGTTTAGGAGCTATCGAGCTTAAATAGTTTCAGAGCAGATATCCAAATTCAATATTTGGGACTTCTCACAGAAAATGGGCATGATCGGATAAGGACGACGTCCACCTCCCTCCCGTACAAACTACCCTTTCTTGAGGAAAAAATATTAGTAAAAATAGTGACAGTGTAAATAACCAATTCGAATTCGGTATTTAGCACTTTGATAAATCCTAAGAGAGGCACATTTTTTAGTGGCACTGAAATGGCGAAGGGTATATGAACTTCGGCATAGCCGAAGATATTTCTATTACTAGTTGGAATGTTCATTTTTCATTTAAGGTACATTGGTCCATCAGTTTTCTCGCTCATAAACAAAATATCTGTACTGCAATGTTGCGACAATGTACCTTAAAAACACTAACAATATAGAAGTATTACATACTCGTATATGGTCGGAGTAAGGTCCCTGAAATTTGTCCCCGTTCGTAGGGTGTGTTTATAGTCAAAGTATGGTCAAGTTCGATGGTCTTTTGAGGCTACAAAAGAGTTGTGCAGTATTTTACGACCTCCTCATCGAATCTATCCATATAAGAGTTGAAGAACTTGCTTCGGTCAGTTCTCAATTGTTCAAGCAAGTAATGCGCCCTATCAGTTGTACCTCTGCATATGTTTTAAACTAATTCAAAACCAGTTATTTATTTATTATTTATATATAAATTGTAATTTCAATTACATTTCGAGGACACTTTTTATAAACCACATCGCGCACGAGTATAAATAAATAAATGGAACTTTGTTTGAAGGCGGTTCGTTCTCTAGTGGAAAGGTGGCTGAAGTTTACTTGACCGGCGAACGTTCCAAAGTGAACAAAAATATTGCAAAAATATAGGTAATTGGCTAAAAAAAACACGATTAAAAAAAACAAAATCGCAGGTCGGACTCTGGGGGTGAGCAAGCCCCCTTCAAAGTTGAGAAGGAATGAGTTTGAATTCAAGAATGCTGTGGCGGATTAAACCAAATCAGATGTCAAATGAAAGGTATTGAAGTAGGCTTTAATCCCTTATACAATTTTTGTGATATCTTAACAAATGTTGAAGATATAGGCACTTTTCGAAAAATGAAGTGCATTTTTTGACTTAATGGCTTAATTTCTCGTAAAAAAGCTATTTTATGGCATCATTTATATACCGTTAGATTATAGCTGTATTAATCACCTTTCAGTTGATATATCATATGTCATACCGATCTCTAATCAACGCGACTATATTTCAAAAAAACTGAAGCAGGGTCAGAGCATTTTTAGTGAAAACCCGAAACGGTTGGTTTTGATTCACCCTTTTAAAATTTTTTCGATGCCGTGAAAATTCGCCATTTTTCGAAAATTCGGCGCAGAAACCAAATTTTTTCACGACATGTAAATCGCGCGCTTTTTCGGCCCATCCCCCTCGTGTTTCCAAAAAATGAACTAAAATCTTTTTCCGTGAACAATATTGAACAGAGTGACACAAAAACTTTTTTTTGCGCTGTTTTGTTTCTATATATGCAGCGCCATTGTAATACAAGTGGTGAAGAGCCGAAGCTTTTGCATGTATTTCAAACACAAAGCAATTGTGGAACATGATCTGTATGGAGTTTATTCCACCGGAACAGTTCCACAACAATTGTACTTAGCAGCACTAATTGTAAATTAAGTTAGCAGCACTCATGGTTAAATAAAATAGTTGGTAGCATTGTACAAATGCTGCCTGGCAGATTCTAATCGCAAATAGTTGGCAACGCGTTGTGTCCGCGTCAGAAAAAAAGTAGCAACAAAAAATAAGAAATCTGTGAAAATTGTTTTTAACAATGAAAATGTTTAATTAGTTAAGTTGAAAAGAGTGAATTGTGCGTTAAAGAAACTCAAGCAAGTGGCTGCAATGATCAGCGCAGTCGACAATAGGTCCTACGGAGCTATTTCCAAAGGTTCATCTGCGGGGCGTAACGAGTTCGGAGCGCCAGGTAAAAAAATGAAAACGAAGCTAATAAGAGAATTGTTTTCGGTTTAAACGGAGCTCAAATACCCTACGCAATTTAAGAGACTCCAAAAAATGATCTTGTTGCAAATTGGTGTCTAGGTGGACATTTTTTGTTTGTCAATAGTTTCGTGTTACTTCTAAAATGTCAAATGCTGAAATGTGAACTGTTTATCTACACTGCAACTAGTTTTATTAATATTTTCCCGAGAGAGTTTCTATCATGGGAGTTGTTTTTGTGTCATCATTTTAGAACTTAACGTCCGCTTGGAGAATAGGAGCTGAAATACCAAATATCTCGATATCTCTTACACTACGGCTGTAATCGCAGAGACAGACATACGGACGGACAAATACAAATTGGCTTACCTAACACGCCTTCTAATGGGCCTTACAAATTGGAAAACAAACTTGATATACCCTACAGTGCGTGCCTGCGATTGCCATAGGGTATAAAAAACAAACGCAAGATTCCGAACAACTCGCCATGAAATATAACTTAATAATTGCGACTTATTATCTTATTAATTAAGTGAAAATTAACATCATTGCCAAAATAGAACAAATAAAATAGCTAAGTAAACCATATACAATAAATATATGGAACGGAATGAAGTGAAAGTCGAATGTCGTCGCGCGGGCACACGTAATGTACCTACAAATTAATTGTATAGAACTAGCCGCAGTTGTGTGGTCGTATCCCGGAATGAAGCAACAAGCGTCGTGCTGATAAATTAACTCTTGAAATGTTTATGATCTCAATTTCGGAAATATTAGCTTAATTGGAAAATTGTTTTTGCGCCGCAGCTTTGTGATTTTAAAGAATATTTATTTTGCCCTTCACTAACTAGATTGCTTATCACATAAAAACCTAAAACCACAAACTGAAAGTTAGCAAGTATACTTAGCTTAGCTAGCGTACATGGATTTACCTTGGATTTTATATAAAAGAGCGAACATATAGTTAAATTATAAAAATATAAGAATCGTAAATAGGGATTTTTTATTTAAATTCAAATTTCTAAAATTTATTTAGGCGTTTGATGCGAATAGAATAGTGAATAAAAAAACTTTTTAATTTAACTTCAAAATATTTGAATAAGATTATTTCCTACGTCACGACCAATCCCATAACTTAGGGTATATTCAGTTTGTTCTTCCATTTGATACGCTTATAATGAGGGCTGATAAGTATAATATACGATTAAATACCCGCTTATAATAGAACAATAAAGCATATGCACATTGTTGTGTCTCTAAAATGTTGTAGGGTATTTGAGCTTCGGCATTGCTAAATATAATTCTCTCTCTAACTAGTGTTTTTTTTTTCACAATAATAGGTTTACTTTCAAACTTACAAATTATTAATCATGTTTTAGATATACGAGTATGTATGTATTGCTCTCTTATATAAAGTTCAAATTGTTAATAAATTTCAATCGAGGATATGGTCAGATAGATAGATAAACATCAAGAGGAATGTTTGGGAAATTTAATAATTAATTTTTGATATTTTATTCTAAACCCTTTATAACTGTCACTATTTATTATTTTTGTATTATTATTAAACTTCTTTGAAATAAATTGTTTCCCGCTTAAGTAGCTTCCTGCTCCCTGTTTAAAAGTTCATCCCATCCATCATTACAACATTAACGTAACGAGAATGAAAGGATAGGAGGAAACAGTCAAATTACTTGTGTATTGTGTTTTGTCGCAACAATATATACCCCAAAACACTTGAACTGAGAGGAGATAATGCACCTTTCCTTTCCCTATTAGGTTATTTATAACTAAGCTTAAGTTTAAAATTTCCATTTATATAATTATCTTTTAATCGTTAAAATATATATTTTTTTTACTAAACAGAATTGACGCCAGAACAACAAAAGTTGCTAATTGAACTTCGCCGCCGAAAACAGGAACTTTTACTGGAAATCCAGGTAAACGATAAGATAAGATTGCTTTCTGTTTAAAGATGATCCTGCACTAATTCCATCATTACCAAATACCATCGTCTATACTCTGCGCTATTGTCTTGACTCTTTACGACGACGACGACGACTGCAACAGCATAATTGTGCAAATATCCGAATTTTCAAGAAATTCCTTTTAAATTAGCATGATTCATTTGCGTTACAACATTACGTCTGTTCGGTGTCGTTGCAAATCGCTTAAGAAGTTGTCAACTTTGCTGGTTATGCATCTCAATTGCTGAGCCGCAACGCACCGCGCCCTTTTCATACAAAACCAAAATTTACAGTCGCAATGTTTTACTTGTTTTTTGTTTTGGATTTAAGTTTAATATCTTTTTAATGTTTTGTTTTTCTAATTGTTAATTTTGGCTTTGTTCCGTTATTCGTTTGGACTGAGTCGTCGTCGGAAATTATGCAAATTGCTTGACTCTGTTATTTTTTGAGTATTTCCGTCTGTCTGTTTCGTATAAGTTCGCCGAAAACGTTTTGTGTTCTTTCTTTGTCCATTCAATTGTTTTCTTCTGTCGTCATCCTCTGCTCGGTTGTTTTTCGCTTTGTCGTCTATTTTGCGTTTATTTACACATTTTCGTATTTCTATTTGTTTATTTTTTGTTGTCTCATTTTAAACGTTTTGCATGGTGCGAATTGCAAGTCGTTTGTCACTTGCTTTTTTGACAAATGGGAGCAATAAACCGTTAAAGTGGTGGAGTGTCAATGCTTGACAGCTGGAGTGGAAGCAACAGAGTTTAGAGCTGTGACCAGTGCTGGTAATGTGAGCTTTTAAAATGTTTTGAGACAGATTTTCGATCTGAATAGGAGTCGATAATATTTTGACTTTTGAAACGTAATACTTATTTTTTGGAGTAAATCGGTTCAGCCGTTTAGGCGTGAAAACGGTACAATCGAAAATAAATAATTAAATAAAGAAATACACCTCCCTTTATAATATAAGTAAGGATTAGTAAGGATTTTTTTTTTTTAAATAAAAATAAACGAATTTTGTGTAATACAATGAAGACCTGTCAGCCAAATTTTAGTATCTGTGTTGTAGTTTGTGCTTGGTCAATACTTTGCACTCATTTAAATTATGCCTAAAAGTATGCAGTAATTTTTTTACAGTTTTTTGATATTCCAGTTCTATGTATTTTGGTTTTTCTTACTGGAACAAAGAACTCTTATTTTGATTTAATCGTAAGCCTAAAAGTATACTTCATTTCTATAAGAAATGGCCAAATTTGTTCGGAAAAAAGCAAAAATTTCTTTGGATATTTTTAGGGTTTGTAATTATTTAAGAACTTTCAAGTTGCAAAATCGCGTTGAATCAATCGCGCCGAGTGTGCAATATCTATCTATCTATCTATCTATCTATCAATTTGTCTACCTATCAAGCAATTTATCTATTTATTTATCTATCGATTTCAATGCAATTCACATTTTATTTATTGTATTTATTTTCTCCGGTTGTTAAGCAAATTTTGCATTTGTCAAACGACAAACAATTTTAATTTTGTTCTTGACATTTTTAGTGACGCAAGAGAGTTATTTCAGTTAAATTTGTTTAAATTCATACATCATTGAAATGGAAATTCTTCGTAACTTTTAATTATTGCAGTTTTGTTGTAAATGAGCAATACAAATTTGTTTTTTAATAAATGACTCATTATTTGTTGTTGTTGCTGTTGTTTTCACTTGTGTTCGCGTGAATGTCTTCTTCTTCGCTGGCTTGTCATCTTGAGAAAAGTATTAAAACGGCATTTGTCGAAAGATAAGATAAATAGAATCGCTCGCGCACAGCAATTGCAAATGTGACTGCTCTTGCTTGATAAAATGTTCGTTGTTTGTTTTTGTTTTTGTATTTGTTTATTTTTTTGCGAAGCTGTTTGACTATCTTATCTTATGATTGTATTTAATGTTGCTGTTTAAAATTATAACGTTTTGATTTGAAAACTTTCTTTTTGTTTAAGTTATGTAAAATATCTCTTAAGATCGTGTTTTTAATTATTGCCTTAAATGTCGGCTGACTTAATCATACAAATTAGGAAGTTTAAATCAGCTTTTCATACGAAGACTCTCGCTAAAGTCACCGAAAATCTTTAGCATTTTTTAAACAGTTTGTCCGCTGTTTAATCATTTGATCAGCCTCATATTACTCTTCCCTCTTCCGTTTATATTATATTAAACTATTTTAGCTGAGCTCATCTGTCTATGTTCACTGAATTTGATTTTTAAATGTAGCCTATTCTCTCAGTTTGTGTTGCGCGATCGTTTTACTCTTTAATCAGCACTGTTTAATATTTAAGAGAATAATTATTTACTGTCCAAAATTAAAGTGCACTGTAATTATGATCAGAAATAAAATAACTTACTACTTATGCTTCTTAATAAGTTATTTTATTTCTTTAAATCCTTCTAACAAATTAATTGTGAAGAGCTGGAAAAACAAGATATATTACACTGATATGATTATTATAAATAGAGATTAGGTTTTTTTTTAAGTGAATTGTTTTCGCTTATACGATGTGTTATCCTACAAAGGTGTTTTTTATTTTAGCATTTATATATTTTTATGAGAAGTGAATTTAAAAATCAAGTTATGTTCTTTTTGTATACAATATTTGTCCCAACTTTTTTTTCAGTGTATGCATAAAATAGCGTCTTGAGGTCTTGATTGGTTGACTTTTGAACAACTATTGAACACTCTTGCACGTAGTATTCGTCAGCAAATTTGTATGTTATAAACGTAATTTACTTTGTGATTGGAGGATTTTGTAACGCTTCTTAAACTTTGAACACAAAAGTTTGCCGCATTATATTTTAATTCCATTGATAAATACTAAATACACTAACTGTGCTCCTTGTGTTGGTGAAGCCGCACCGACTTCCAATGTACTACTATTACTACTACTCCGGAACATTCCACAGCACACATTCGAAAATTTTGAGCCTATTATCGGA
Organism: Suillia variegata; assembly: GCA_949127995.1. NCBI lineage: Eukaryota > Metazoa > Arthropoda > Insecta > Diptera > Heleomyzidae > Suillia > Suillia variegata. The sequence continues at coordinate 20,387,921 of OX421844.1, forward strand.
AAGCACACTTATCCAAAACTGACTTAAAGAGTGATATATGGAAGCAAAAGTTTTTCATATAAAACAAGTTAAAGTTTCCGAGTCAAACGAACTCTTAAACTGTAAATTGCCGAAAAATCACAAAGAATTCCAAATACAACGTTTGAAGTACTTTTTTAAACTTAAAGTAATCCTTATTTTTTTATATATTACTCTTTTAAAAGTTTCGTCGACTATAAAACTTGGGTTGAAAGCATACAGCCACCCGCTTCTGAACCAGGATTTGATTTATGATGTCTGCTTATTGTCAGCAACAAAGCATTTGCAACGCATCGGAGGAGCAACTGCTGTCGTCGTTTCTGTTGTTGCTGTTGCTACTACTATTGTGGCTTCAATAGAAACGAACGAAAGTGAACAGGAAAATCAATTTTAAGGGAAACATGCAACAACACAAGCAAGCAAACGACTGCCAAAACAAAACGGAATGAGAGCCACTAATGCTGAATAAGACTGCGAGAAAGAGAGTGTGAGGAACTGTCTCAGCTGTTGTTGGCAAAATATAAAACACACAACATGAAAAAAGCAAAACTAACGCACGGACCGACAGAGGTTCTCACTCAGTGTGGAATGTGAGCGACCGACGGTGGCGCTGAACAGAAAAAACATGCAGAGCAGGTCTTTTCGGAAGCCATCGAACCGAACCGAACTCAGCGTTCTCAGCTGACTGACTAACTGAGTGAATGAGCTGAACAAACTGAAAGGTCTTTCATCGCATTTCAGTCTGAGTTCGAGAATCTAAACAAAATGTCGTCGTAACGGAAGGTCGCTCGGCACGGCTAAAAAAAAATCGCAAACCGCAAACCGCAAATAATTTTGTTTATTCTTTTTTCGGTTTTTTTGGATTGGATTTAATTATATTTACTTATTTCTGTTGAAATCTTTTGTGATTTCTGCTTCTTCTTCGAGTGCGTTAGTGTGTGTGTAAAAATAGCAAAGCACCGCTTCCGTTCAAAGCAAACGAAACGGAGCGGAAAAAGTGTTGTCTGTGTCCAAAACCAAAAAAGAAAATTAAAAAGAATTTCAACTGTCAAAAGTGCACGTTTTGCCATTTGTTTTGACGGAATATTTTGCAAGTTTATTTTGTCGCTTGCCACCGCAAACAGTGATGACGCTCGATTACGAGAGAGCAAACTAGTGAGTGTAAGAGTGTAGCGTGCGACGGAGGCGTTTCTTATCATATTTGGATTTTGAACTCAACGGTTGTGCGATTAATACGTTCGAATGAATAAGTTTAATTCGTAAAGTATTTACAATCGTTATAAAAAAACGCGCATCGTATGTAGTTCCAAAACAAACAAACGAACAGCAACAAAATTGCTGCAGTTAGAGCAACGATAAAAGCAACAACAACAAAAATAAAATACAATTTATTTACGAAATAAAAGCAGGAATACTAATAAGCTTGTCTAGCAACCTTCTCTGTCGGATTCCTCTAAGCCAAGTCGACACTGCTTTCAGATTATTCTCGCCACCAGTCAGTTCTTTGTCTCTACCGCTCGCCAAATAAAACAGAAAAGACTTCATTTATTTTTACGTAATGTCATCATCATCATCATCATCATCGTCGTCGTCGTCGTCGTCAGGAATTTAATTCAGTCACTTTTGTATTTCACAAATTTGATTTTATTCATTCGGTCGGTTGGTGGCAAGTAACTGTGCATTGCGTCCTTAAAACTTGTCTCATAACCTGGAGGCAGATAATTTGTATGTTGATATCGATGGTATCAAACTGAAGCTATATAACTTGAGTTTACTATTTTTGATTGACCATTTGGTGGGTTGTGTGAATGAATTAAAATAAACACTACAATTTTGAATGCATCGTTTTAAAACATCATTAAGTGATTGATTATTTGGGGGGGGAGAGAAAAGGAATCAACAAATGACACAGAATTGATAATGATCTCTTATTCACAATTATTGTTGGGTTTATTTATGTTTTGCAACAGAATAAAATATTTACATTAACTTATTGAAAAAAGAATATTAATTACTATTTAAAGGAAAGTTTAGGATTTTTTTTATTGTTTTTAGAAAAAAATTACGGAAGGCCCAACTTTTACGCATCTTCCAACGAATATTCTGTTTAGATTCTTGCTCTGTTTTATTGGAATTATTAAACTAAGACGCATTTAGACACCAACAACAGCAAAGAACAGATACACAAATCGTTGCTGCATTCGCTAAAGACTTCAGCGCAGCTCTGGTGTAAATGTCCTCAATTTTAACTCGCATTATTCTTGGCACATGCGGCAGTTTTTGTTTACGTTATTCCCATTCGATTTTTTGTTTCTATGTTTTTATCTAGCTTTTCGTTTTTGCGACTTTTACTTTAAATTGTTCGCATACATTCCCATTTTGGAATTCCATTTGAATAAATTGTTCCCAAGTGCCTTTAGATATGATGAAATTACTCACGATTGCCATTACCCAAAAAAAAATTGAGTCATTGAAAGTGAATTTGATAAAGTGTGTCTGTCTGTCGGTCTGTCTGTCTTTCAGTCGGTCTGTTGTTAGACATACAAATAAGGAATTTAGCGATAGTAAATTTTATTAAAAATAAAAATAATTAAAAAATAGTAAAACCAACACGAAAATAATAGTGGAAATTTTATTGACCCTTCTGATCGTATTTGTATGAGTTAAAAAAAACAATTTTTGTATTCATGATATCTTATTTTTTTTTTCTTTCTAAAAATAGTGAGATATCGAAATAGACTAAAAATGCAAAACTCCGCAATTTCGATTTTTCAAATAAAATAGAACCGAGCAGAAACCAACACATTTGCATTTTTTGACACTTAAGCGCACAGTTTTAAATTTAAATGCTTCGGCATTCCGGAGACAGAATTCTGTTGTGGTGTAGCGTTTGTATACAGTACCCTACCTACTTGTAGAATTTTGGTGCTTGTCGCTGCCAAACACCACAATTGTCGCTATTTTTCGCACAAATAAAATTGAATCATGTACGAGTAGATTCAGTCGTTTATTTTTGCTTTAGCTTTTGTTGTATTTTTTATGTTTTTGTTTGACGGTGGGTCACTTGTGCAGTTTTCGAACAATGACGGTGGCGCAGCTATTTGGCAATTGTCATACACAAGCACTGCCATATTCAAATGCGCCGCAGCAAGGCGACATGCCGAGCCAAGTGCAGCGGCAGCGGCAGCAGCAGCAGCACCAGTGATGCAATTTTATCGCACAAGCAGCCTGCGACTGACTGACTTTCAAGCGTCAGTCGATCGTTTGTTAGGTCGCTCGGTCGGTTGGTCGCATTGTACGAGTGTGCGTAATGGTCGCAATTGAAAAATGGGAGTGGAGTGTTAATTCCGCCAAAGTCTATGCTACACTATGGCACAATACTAGAATGCAAATTACGCTTTTCCTGTCGAACAAAGATTGATTTTGTTTTGTTTTTGTTTTTCTTTTTGTCTGCTAACTGAAAATGCAAATTTGCACAAGCTTTTTGTAATTTTAGAAGCAAAGTTAAAACGATTTTATTTACAATTCTATTTGTTTATATTTTTGCTATTTATAGGTAAAATATCAATAAAAACATTTTACGTAAAAAGCAGAAATAAAATCGTATAGTACACATTTCCATAAACAAATTTACATAAGAAATTATTGAAAATAATAAATAAATAAATTACCAAAAAATATTTTTACAAATACAAATGAGGGCTTTCAATTTATGAAATTTTTTTGTTAATTTTAAAATGTTTTGGATTTGTCGGTTTATTTATTTTCGATTTTAATTATAAATTTGAAACAGTTTTAAACTAAACTAGACTTTTAAATCTTTTAAAATTACAGTTTCATAAGATTTTGAGCAATTCTTAATTTTTCTGTTGTAGAACTTTTGTAAGTCTGACTTAATAAACACATTAAAAAATATATTTTAACGAAAACGAATTAATTGGTTTTACATTCCATATTTGTGTGAATGTTGGCATATATATTTTAACATTTTCAATATGCGGAACATCCCCCCCCCCCCACTGATGCACTAAAATTGAACTATGCCCTTTCATGTTTGCTTGCATTTCCTATATTGAATTTGGCATTATATTGTTTTCCCCTTTGCAGCTGGTTTTTGTTGTTTGTTGTTCATGTCTGGCGGCAATTAAAAACTTTTGCAGAAAATGTCGCCCTTAGTATCAGCGCAGACTTCAACGAACGCTTTAAAACTCGCGCCCAAAAAATGTTCTCCCCATTTCCGCATTATAATAATCGCATCGACTGACCGACCGACCGACCGAGTAATTAAACATTGCAAAAATTCTATAGTTACTGTTAAACAAAAACTTCAAATAAACAACAAAAGAACCGCAAACAAATGCATCCAAAGAATACAATCTTAAATTGCTGCATCCGGTTGTGGTGACAAATGCACAAATGCATTTCTGGTCATGCTGCAAATTGCATTCTTCCTCCATTAAACGAATGCAACTTAAGTATCTTCTGTAAAAGAAGCCCTCAAGCGAGAGCGCGTAAATTGCTAAACTTTAACTTAATCAAAATAAATTAAAAATCCGCTTAAGGCAAAAGGCTTCTATTTTAAATAGTACAATTAAATTTAATTGCATTCGTTTTCTTGTTATTTGCTTTCGAATTGTTTTCTACCCTTCAACAATTTTTGCGCTTGATTTCAGGTTTTTCCCCACTATTAGATTAAGAAATATATATTGTACAATATTTTTCCAAATAACAAAGTTGATTTGTTGTTATTGCAATTTCAACGAGCAGCGCCGCCCGTCGACAATTGCACATATTAATTGTTTGCGATCTGATACTCTACGCTCATGCACTCGTTTCCATTTAAGAGCGGAATACACATTGGGAAAAGCCTTATTTCTATTTTGCTTGGCGCCTATTTTATTTTTAACGCAGTTGAGTTTATTTTGTTGTTGTTGTTGTTTGTTTGAGTATGTTGTATGTACAATCTCCTTGTGCTAATTAGAGTAGTGTAAATTTTTTTGATCTTCAGTCTGACTGCTAATTTGTAAGCGTTTCTCATGCGAATTTGCATGTAGTGAAAATTATGATTGCTGGAGTATTTCGAGATGTAAAATGATGTTTTTTTTTTCAATGTTTTGCAATAGTGTAGAAGTTATGGAAATATTCTGAACAAAATTGATTTTAGAAGGTTTTTTTATAACCACGAGTATAAACAAATGCAGTTTAGACAAAAAATGTTTGAGTTTAATTTTATCTAAATGTTTTTTTTTAATTATTTATGTATTTCATTTATATTATATAAAAGTATATAATATAATTCAAAACATTTCACTTTGAATTAGTTTCAACCTCAGATCGCCATAGTGTATACGTGTAGCTTAAATCAAACTATACCTTACTTTTGCTCAAATGTTACCGAACATTGTCATACAATTTATTTGCCTGTTACCTTCGAAATATTAATAAATAAAATATTTTTGATAAATTAATTTCAAGTCATGTAAATTTTGACCTATGTCAAGATGGTCATTTTAATTTCAGCTGACGTTGCTATGACACTACGAAAATTATTAATAGTAACGTAAACTAGACTCCTGAAGTTGAACAACAACGTTTCGATTCTCAACACTTAAATGGTATTTAATTGCGCTTAATATAGAGACTTTCTTGAATGTCTGCTATATACCATCGGTCGACGACATGTACGACACGGCGCGTAGCGTAGCGTACTTAAAGCTTCACTGCTGCGCCCGCTGCCAACTTTGAACATGTGTCGTAATTGATCTTCGTTTCGATGACAGTAGCGTTGCGTTGCGCTGCGCTGCGCAAAGCAACGCTGAAACAACGTCTTAATTCAGCGTCAAAGGGGGAACTAAGAGAGACAAGGGTCATTTGCAATTGCGGCAGAATGTAAAATGGAAAATATTTGCCATCAATTAGGGACAATTAAAAAGGGCCTGCCGTCGTCGTCGTCGCAGTCGCCGTCGCAAAGAGGTACACAGAATTATTCTTTATCGTTTTTGGGGTGTGTACAAATTCTTAAAAAGGTTATTATAATGTTTTTGTTATTATACAATATATATTTCAAGTTTAAATGCATTATCTCGCTTTACGCTCATATGCAAATTATTGCTTTAAGTGTCATTTTGAGATATCGAGCAAATCGACACCTAAACAAAAGTTTAACAATTAGCATTTTCCACATCATCAACACAGCTGTCAATTAATTTTGTTATTCGAAACTTTAATAGAGAAAGGGAGCGTTAACTTTGGGAAATTAAATAACGTTAAAAGTGTGCAATATTACGGGTAGTTTTTTTTTCTTCATTTTTTACACGTATGTTTTTTAACACCATGATATTCTCTTGTTTCTTTTATACCTTAATGTGAAAATAATATTTTTGAAGGGTGAAAATTGCTTGGAGGAAGGAAATGCATTGTTTTTTTATATGTAATGTGTAGACGACTTTGCAGGGTTGATATTCTTTTTATTTCACTTCATTAATTTTTATAAAGTTCAGCTTATCGACGTTTGTTTTTTTTTAGTTTAAGTAGTCTACAGCAAGTGTCTGGATTCTCTCCAACTTTGTCATAAAATAAGATAAATGATAAACTAAAACCGATAATTTTTTAAATTGAAGTAGTTAACTTGAAAAACCCTGATAACGAAATGATAAATTTTAAATAATACATATCAATATCAACCAATCCAAGCCTTAAGGATTTGAGAATTCCTTGTAAATAATTTGAATTGTAAATTTTACACAACAATAAGATCTCTTTCAAGCCCACTCACAGATCAATCAATCCGTTTTCAACTCAAGCATTTACAAAAGGTTCAGAGATCATTTACAGATACAAGTGCGATTTATTGTATTTATTCGAATGTGTGCTGACTAGAGTGGACCGATTTGTATGGGTCATTAATAACCCTAACTTATTCAGTTGATACAATATAGGGAAAGTTCTGCTTCTCAAAAGCAAAAATTTGTTTGCTCCAAGTTTTGGTGGTTCCTATTTGACTATATGTCAAAAAATATGGTTTTCATTCCAGTTATTTACTAATTAATAATTTATTATTTTTACAAATGTTGTTAGTGTATTGATCCACCTTAGTGCGTATGATATATGATTGTACGTATCTTACCCATTTCATCTTGGTGCATGCAGTCGGCATTCTGCATGTGCACAATTGTAGACGTATTATGCAAATAAGTATCTTGTGGATATAAACTATGACTCAATGCGTCAATTTTTTGCGTTGCTTCGAAAAGAGGCATTTAGCCATTTTCCGACAAGTACAAATAATTCTAGCAGCAGAAGCAACAGTAGCAACAAGTGTTTCGAGTAGATACTTTAACGCTCTCATTTGCGACGTAATTATGCGGTATGGCAGCAAGTATTTATAAGACACTTAAATATGCAAAGCAGGCAGCCAGCTGCATCAAGTGCTGTACACGCAATTTACCCCTCGTATACAAAAATAAAGGGAATTGCTTACATTAAGTACTCTTTCATTTTATTGGAATTGTTTTTTTTTTATGTATGCGCAGTAAAATAATTATTTATAACTTCATTGACCTCAGACACGCTTCACAATTGCAATTACTTGCAATGTTCGCGTGTCTTTTTATTATGTTTTAACAATATTTTATATGAAATTCTTGTTGAGCATATTACCTCGGTCTGGTATAGGTATAGGTATATACATTTATATTTTCGAGTCAGGAGTACCTTTAAATTCTGCTTTTATTAAAGTAAATAAGTATAACAAATTTACAAGTTTCAAGCTCCAAACTTCACCTATGCCCAAAAAAGGAAGCGTAAAACAAAATGAAGAATTTTTCAAATTATTCGAAAATTAAAATATTGTAATGTGATTATAATTTAAATTCGTATATAATGTTTAATCATTTTGTTTTAAAGTAACTAATTCATTCATTTGAACGTCTTTCAATGGTATCTAAAAACTGCATTTAAGTTAAAACATTTCAGTTTCCATAAATGTTCTCTTTATTGAATAAACAACCTTCAAAAATTATTTTTAGAAATATTGAAAGTGCACTCTACAAAGCAACATATGTATGTACTATATAAGTACATATTTATTTGTTACTTCGCATTAGAACGGTTCATAGTTTTGTGTACTTTTGTTGTTGATGGATACTACCGGGAATTCGGCCATATTTTGCGTATGTTTCAGTCACGTAAGCACGTCTCTACACTGAGGAAATAATGTTAAATTGTTTCGTTAATTATCGCATGTATTGTGAGTCGATATTTTCCACGATTTCATAAGATTTCGTTGTACATCTTTTCTAGTTTATAAATTCAAGTGGTTTTATTATTAAGAACCATGTATATACAATTCTTGAGCAAGTAGTTTGGTGCACAATCGGAAAAAGTGCAGCACCCAAGTTGCACCAAATTATAAACTTTAAACATTTCAGTTTTTTATTTTTTTTTTTCAGAATGAAAATTCTAAAAATAAAACTTTGGGCTGCATCGTAAACGACTGCAACAGAAGTCTTTCTCTTTGTCTGTCTGTCTGTCTGTCAGTTTGTCTGTTGTGTCTGTCTGCTTGTATATCCGTCGGTTGGTCTGCCTGTCTGTAAATCCATTCGTCATTTAGCGCCAAAGTGCGGCAGCAACTCGTGCGCCACATTCTCAACTTAATCCGCATCCATTAATATAACCGTAAATTATTATACAAGTATCTCGCTCGAATCGTATCGCATTCAATGTTTACATTCTGCCGCTCCAACGATGATCTCTGCTACTGCTGCTGCTGCCGCTGTTGTTGCTGTTGTTCTGGGGCAGAATAAGCTGCATCATTGTTTGTGGTGCTGCTTTCGACTGAATTTAGTAAATACAGTCGATTTGCAATTCGTGCCACAAATCTTCGACTAAAAAGCGAAAAACTTAGAGATTAGTTTTATGTCTTTAATCGCAATTTGTTGTATCAATTTGATTGTTCTTCATCTGCTGTGGTAATCGGGTTTTCTTTTATTTCATCTAAATAGTGAAATGAGAATTGTGTTAAACTGCAAACAATTTAAACGTGGGACTGGATCACTGGAGAAATCTGTACTATTTTTTGTGTTTTTTTTAATATAGTATGTGGATTATGAGATACACGATATGGCAGATACACTTCAAATGCATTTCATGAATGCATTTACACTTTATATTTTATTCGTTGCTGCTTGTGAATTTGCGTTTCCCATGGTTGTGTGAAACATCGTTTAGTATAGGGTAAAGTGAAGAAAAATACACATTAAATAATAAAATTATGCTTATATTTTCCATTTGAAGTTTTGAAATATTTAAAAATTTGGTCTACTATATTATAAAAATCTAAAAAAAATTCTAAATCGACGTCATCCAATAATTTAAAAGCAGGGCGAATCTTTTATAGTCTAGGAAAATTGTCAGGCCCTTAGGAATAAGTTTAGTGGATTAATCAAAGCACCATAACAGACAAACATACAAAGTAAAATTAAATTGTATTTTTACCCTAAAATAAAATGTAAAAAGCGACGCGCCCAAACCATTTTAGCCAGCTTTACCCTATTTACAATGCGACACTCTCCGATTTGGGTTAATTGTGCGTGTTGTCGAGCGCGCAAAAATCGAGTGAAATATGGAAAGGGGAAATGGCTGGGGGGGGGGGGAGGGAGAGAATAAAACTACTTCTGTTGTGGGAGCGGACAACAGAGATTTATTGGTTGCCATTTTGAGCCGTAATGGCTTTTTAAATTTAAACATTATTCATGCGCCTCGTAAATTTCGATCAAAAACATTTTCGTCATATTTTACAAAACGAAAATTTGTTTTATTGAATTTGTGCGGTTCTTTTCGCTCTACGAATTCTTCTTAAATTCACAAACATTTGAAAATTAATTTTTTGTATTTAAAAAATTCTTACATGCTTCTGTCAGCAAGCAAAGCGAAAATATTTTGCTTTTAGGCGGGCATCTCCAAGAGACTTGGAACTCAATTTTAAAAACACAAACAAACACGCAAAAACGTGGGCGTCTCTATAAACAAATTAGTTTGAGGATATATTCTTTAAACAAATATTTGGTGTATCTTATAAATATACGCATACGATTAATTAACCTTGATTTTCGGTTTTTTAAATTTCAAACGTGTCGCTTTTTTGTCAATTTGACGATTTTGGTTTGGTTTTTGTTATATTTATATTTCAACGATCAAAGAAATTTTCAATATTTATATATAAGTAAAGTAAAATTTTTATTAAAAATGTTGTTTGTTGGTCGAAATATTTACATACAAAATTTTTTGTTTCTTTTAGACTCTTAAATTTTAAGGTCAGAGTGTCAAAGCGTAGAAAACTTGATAAATGTGTAGCTCATGTCATATAAAAATCCTAAATCTAAAACAACACTAAACCAAAAGAATCAACCAAATAACAAATTACCTCACATTGCTGACAAAGATTAAATTTGGTAGCATCAAATAAATGTCTCAGATCGACTGACACACAGCCATCATCATATCTGTCAAATACACAAAATTTACATAAGCTATTGGTAAAACATTTTCTTTGGCTATACCGAAGCTCAAATGCTTCTTGTAGAGATATAGCGATCACGCCTATTTTATGTCAGTAGCTTCGTATTATAACTTAAATGTGAACTACTGAATTTTTATTGACTGCAGCTACTTTTATTTCGACTCAGAATTCTCGTATTTTGTCATACCCAGCTATCACGCCTCTTTATGAGCGTTTTAAATGAAAGAACAAACTGAATATAACTTCAAGTCCATGCTTACGCGTGGCGTATGTTATAAATATGTGATAAGAAGCGTTAAAAAAGAAAAACCAAAAATATTAACACCAAATTACAGAATTTTGTATGCGCACATTTTCGACAGCACTTGAACGAGCTGCTAACTGACAAATCCAAGGACTTAACAAACAAAATAAAAATCCCAACACAAAGCCAAACATATGTTGACTTTGAAATAATTTAGAGCAGGAACAACACAGACAGCAACAAAACAATAAACAAACGATTTTATTTATACAGATTTTCAAACGCAAAAACCCATCAACATATGCGAACATCAGTCGAGCATGTTAAATTTTTAACATACCAACAGACGCAGTTATCTAAGACAACAAATAACAACAACAAAAACAACAAGTTCAACAAGAAAAAGCGAGTCAGCCTCTAAACAAAAGACTCGGTCGGTCAAATCACGTTTGTGTCGCATTTACATTTGCTTAGATACATATGTACATAGCTACTACAAAAAAAAACTAAAAATGAAAACGAAAATATGCAGATTAATTTCACACTATGAAATTTTCATTTCAATACTAACTTGTGATATACAATTTTTGTTGTTGTTGTTGTTACTGTTGTGTATAAATGCGTTAAAACGCTTGCGATAACATGCTTAAATGCGCTTGCATAGTACACAGAACTCGTTTCTCGGTTTCGCGATAAAAGCAAACAAAACATTTCCTGTGATTTTTGCAGCAAAATTTTGAAATGGGCGACCGCGACCAAAGCAAACACAAAGGACTCTAATCAGTAGTCGATGTGTATACGAGAACTTAATCCCAACGAACAACGACAACAGAAGCGTCAAAGTCAAGCCGCAAAACAAGCGCACTCACTCGAAATCCACCATCAAAGCCATTCTCAGCCAGCAGCAGCAAATTCAAAACTACTCACGCTGCTTGAAGAATTCTTGGAATTTCAATTTGATTGAAAATAAGACGAAAAAACCATTGGGTTTTGCCACATTAGATTAAGATATTCTTTATATATTTTAATATGCGTCAAATTCTTAAATGTTTGTATTAATTTATTAATTTTATGACTCAAGAAAGAGTTTAAGTCCGCGCTGATATAATTTTAAACTCATTTTGATAAAATACCTTAATAATTGGATTAGGTTCTTTTATTAATTTGACTGTCTGACAGATCAATTATAATCTCGTATATTTTAGTTAGCTGTTAAAGTCATCTCATTGCAATCGACTTAGACTTTTACTATCAGAGTCGTAAGAGAACAGTTTAAAAGTTACAAATATCATTTTACCACACACACTTTGTCAGAAATTGAAATAACTTCATCTGACTGAAGATAAAGCCAAACATTAAAAAAAAATCTGTTCGTACTGTCAATGTATTATTGTCATTCAGATACCTTTCGAATCTTTAAATCATCTTCGGAGGGAACAGTCACCTCAGAAAACGTCAAAACAAAATAATAATTAATTATTATTCAAATTAATAAACGCAAAAAAGTTTCAACACTAATCACCCAGTGGCTTATTCAAAAGCAGTTAACTCAACATTCATTCAAATTTTATCCGTAGAGATAAAATTTTGTTGCTCTTTTAAGATGTTCATTTAATGAGAAAGTTTTGTACGATTTGAGACAAATATTTGTAAGCTGCATAGCACTGGCAATGAGAAGACTCGAGTCACATTGTTAGACACAACTTTAATTCTTTATTTAGAAAGATGACATAATGAACACGATCTGCAAGCTCAAGCAAAATCGTTGAACATAGACAAAACTTATTTACAATATTCAACAACAAAAAAAGGAAGAACATTTTTTAAACGAAGTCTTTTTTGCAAACTTGTAAATATTTTATATAAAATTTTGATAAGTTCATTGTGCTAAAATTTACTTCTCTCGTGAATGTGTTTATAATTCAATTCTAAATTTATTGCAGTAATTGTTGACGATGGATGGATGACATGTCTTTGTGTCCCGTATCCCGTGTTTAGGAATTTCACACAGACTCATTGAAATTCTCAACAAAGTGGTATCATCGTAAACACGAAATTGTTGTTGCTTTTTTATTTTATTTTGTTTTTCTTGATTTTTTACATTACTTAATTACAATGCAGTCAAGCAGTCGGCCAGGCGACGAGCTGGTGAGAATGGATTATCTCACCGCATATTGTATTAGAGTGAAGAATTTCGAATTTTGAAGCGTACTGCCAACAGTGGCGGCATTCAATTGTATTCGAACGCTCTTCGCATTGCTAATTAGAGTTCTTGTATCTTAATCGTATATACATATATATATATATATACATTGTACATATGTAGTTCTTCTGTGGAATGTCGATAGCAACACGTGAATTTTGTAGATGTTGTTAGAAATATTTAACGTTCTACTGGGTTTTTTCCTTGTTTGGATGACAAGTTGTTTAGTTAAATTAAACATTGTAAATCATTGTTATTCGTAATTTAAAAGCAAAATGCATTGTAATTGTTTAATTTTAATTACCGCTTATTGTGCATTTCATTTGCTAATTTCTGTAAATATTTAATGTTTTGTAATTTTCTTGTCAATCAGGTTCTTCACGGATTTAAGTAATTCTCATCGAACAAACGAACGAAAGTTGTCTAACGTGCAGTAAATTTGTCAACAAACGAAAGTGAAAGCCTCTTTTACCCGGTACTTAGACTTGTTACACGTTTTTGAATTTTACAAATGCATTGTCTACAATTTCACACCGAGTCTTTTGTTACATTTTCTATCGCTTTTCTTTATGTATGTATGTATGTGTGTTTTGTTTTTCTACAAATTTTGTTTGACTCTGTTTAATTGGATTTCGATTACAATTGGTTTTGAGAGGCTTATGCAGTGTTTCGCAGTGACATTAGCTGAACTCGCGCTTCGCTTTTTCTTTATATTTAGGGCGAGGACACTTGTGCCTTTATTGTACCATTTATTGTATTGTATATAAATACTTTTCTCAATTTTACGCGTTGACTGATTTTTTTTAATTTAATTGATTTTAGTGATCACATTTAAGTATAAAAACCATTTTCAAAATAAATAGCATATTTATTTTTTACGATACAAACATGTACAACAAAAACGAACAAATTATTATAATGCTATTATTTTATTAATAATTTCTTTTTATTTATTATTATTACAAATATTACTTAAAAATATCCGTAATTATAAGCAATGGGAGTGGCTTTCGGATAATTTATTATGAAAGAAATTAAATTTTATTCAAACATTTTTGTTAAAAATTATTGTATCGAATGAAATTAATTTGTTTATTTTTAATTATTTAAATATTGACTCTAAGTCTGACTTCAACTTCTAAAATACATTGAATTTTTTCACACTTCGAACTTATTTATAAAATTAATTTTTGTTGTTGATATTTTTAAGTAATAAATTTTATCTTGAAACGTTTATCTTTGAGTTATGACGTTTTTGAACTAGATAAACAATTTATGTTAAATATAAGTCAGTAAAAAAAACACTGTCAGTCAAATTAAAATATTTTAAATTCACTGCAATCAGAAATACAATTCATTGATCCATTTTAAGTTGTCAGTTTCATGATACAATAATCTATGGTAATCTAATCACAGTCAAACACGATCACGATCTTGATCATATTCTAAAAAATATAATCAAAGTATTAAATTGTGATTTCATTTAATTTGATAAAACTTTTTTCAATGAAAAAGCAAACCAAATTTAGCCGAACACGACTAACCACCTAACTGAAGAGTTATTGTATACATTAGAGTACTAAGAGATTATCAAAAATTGGAAAATTTCATAAAAATATAATTGAATCATAATGCTACAGAAAAGTAGTTTTTTTATGACAGGGAAATTTTTGAATGCAATTTTCCAGCAATGTTTACGTTTACGATCCTATATCCGCTACTGGTTGTCTTGTTACCATATCAAATTTCCAAATCAAATCTCGTAACCACAATTCAAAACAACTGAAGCAGTAAAAATGTGCGTTGATTCACATTCTGTATCTTCTTTCATTTCCACTTTATGAATGCAATGACTTGATTGAATTTTTAAAGTTTGTTGCCCTTTGGCCCTTTCCGTTCGTCAACGGTAGCACAGGTAGCAATGGCAGCCAACGGCATTCGATTGAACTTATCTCATTTATCATTAGCTTTTCGTGTTTTAGAGGCTTGGTATGGATTTTAATTTACAGTACAGGAGTTCTTTATTTTTTAATTTGTTTTGGTTTGATTAAAATCAAGTGAACAAATAAAGTTGTTTGTTTAGTTTTTATGAATTAATTATACTATTCAGAAAATTCAATAATTTTAAACTATTTTAACTGACATTAAATATGCTCCATTTCTTATTCGATTTATCAATCGAGTTATTATTAATAATGCTACAAATTAAGGGACTTTATACATATACAAATCAACTGTTTTGTTCAAATCATAATACTCTGGTTTATAATAATTGTATTTGTTGCAAATAAATTGTTAAACTTCGTATTGATTAACAATTTATGTTTTATTTTTGTTTTATATAATTTTTTTGTTTGTTTCACCCCTAAATTACAATTTATTCCAGAGCCAGACAATATCCCATTATCCTTTTTAACCTTTATAGCCTTCTCTCTTTATGGTTTGTTTGTGGAAGTAGCTGTGTGCTTCCCTGTAGACTCAGCAATCACCTTAACGCATTAGTTTAATTTATTTTACGACCTTCGAGACGATGGAAAATTTAGTTTTGCGACGGACGCGACCATGTCCTTTGTTTCAAGTGTCTATGAAGGAAGTGATAATTTAATACATTCGATGGCTTAGAACAAGTCAAAGGAACGGTTAGAAACTTGTAGCATGTCCTAACTGTAGTTTATAGAGGTATGACTTGAATTTAGGGAATTCTGAGGTTGCTATGAATTCTATGAAACGTGTTTTTGTTTTTTATATTGTTGTCTTGTTGTGTGTTAGACCTTGTTGCAGCAACTTTGTGTCTTTGTCATAAACTATTCCAACTTGCCCGGACTTCATTCCTAAAATATTAGAATTATTTATAGATGTCTAAACGAGAGACAAAATAATTACAAGTGACCAAGAACAAGAACAACGAGTTTAAGACTCGTCATAAAAGAAAAGTGACCATTTAAAAAAATTAAAGATTTCTAAGAAGATCCACAATTGCAACAAAAATTTAAAGAAAACTATAAAAAGAAACAAGTGAAATAAAAACAAAAAATAATAATAGTACACACATCGTCATCATCAACAACATCTTTTGCCAGTCAACATGGCCGCTCTGCAGCAGAAGCGCCCAAGCATCTCAAACTGGTTCTCGTCGTTGCGTCGTCAGCCCAAGAACAACAAGAAATCGTCAACGGCTTCTTTGCACGGCGCCGTGGACAAACAGTTCCAGCGAAGTTGCATTGACCTCAGTTCGAATAGCACATTCTATGTGCATCCAGCCGATGCCAAGAAACGCGCCAACTATAATCGCACGGCGACAACGACAGCGACAGGTGCAGGTGGCGGCGCTGCTTCGGCGGACAATCTTCATGACAGCAACAGTAACAACGATGACGATCGACGCGGCCTCGTAACGGGAAAGCGAGTATCGCAGCTTTGTTCACGATGTTGCTGCAACATGTTGCAGCCACATTCTCGCTCTAATACACCGCCGCTAGCTGAACCAATAACAAGAGCAACATCTCCAACTACGCCACCCATTATAACGCCACCACGTTCGCCCTCGCTAGCACCTTTCACCAGCTTTGCTACCTATCAAATACCGCCACTATCGCCCACCTCTTCCACGCTTAGTTCGCGGACAGTAACCGAATCGGATGTCAGTCGCAATGTGACAATTTTCCGTGTGCCGAACATCGAAAGCGATAATACCGTTATTGTGAATAAACGCTCCGAAACGAAACACAGAACGACAACAACAACAACGCGCACGCTCATTACATCGCGTCCCGTTGAATTGATCCTAAACGAAAAAGGCGAGGTGATAGCACGTCGTCCACCATCGCTCGATAAGAGCGTACGCTCGAACAGTCTCGGTTGTGTGCTGGACACCAACACCGAGACGCAACAGAAGAACGAAGAGGATACTGACAGTTGTGCCTCATATAGCCCTGGTCCTTACGGCGCGTTGGAGGCGCGCGCAATCGGCGCAGCTGGCGAATTGCGTTTTATTGATGATAGCTCAACATCCCAGAGCGAAAACGAACGTAATTCACAGAATAATGGCATTCGGTCGAGTGGTACAATCCATGAAGATTTGGAAATTAACTCATATGCAAAAACAATTAGCGGCACCGCCCAAAACAACAATAACTACAACCACAACGATCTGTGCGATGTTTGTAAAAATGTCGTCCAACTAAATCGCACAAATTCCGCTCAAAGTGCTGTGATAATGCGCAATCAGGTACGGTATCTAACTATCTGCATACATATGCACATACTTACCATTTGTTTAGAAACTCGAGTTCGATATGGCATATTTCTTAAAACCAGAAATAATTTATGTATTTCGTGCATATCGCATTTTTTTTGTTGGTCATTTCAATTTTCGTGTATTTTTTCTTATACTTTTTATGACCACAACATAACCGACATTTAAACGTTGCAAAGATAAAAAAAAAAAAAAAGAATAATACAAAATACTACGTGTAATTTAATTGCCTCTAAAAAAACCGGTCTTAAAGTCTCTTCCACTCTTAAGCCGGATTTTGATCAATTACCTTAATTTAATTCAACAAATTCCTTTTCATGGCTATGGCTGGCACAGCAGGTTTCTAACAATAGCCACTTCATTTTGGAACTACATTTTTGTGGTTTTTGTTTATTTTTGGTTTGCTTGTTGCTTATTAAGTGTGGATATCAATGACCGACTGAAGACTGAAGAGTGTCGTAAGGTTGATCGTCATTTCTAATTAACTCTAGAGTTGGTGTATTAGTAATCTGGAAACTTGTTTCAGAATCTCAATTAAGATAATTTTTCGATTTAAATTATTTAATATAAACAACTCTTGACAAGTTTTAAACATTTGTAAAATAAGTATATAATTTTTTATATTTGTTATATTTAGTCAACTGTTTTTATTAGCATGTAATCGTGTCCTAAACCAGGACTAATTCGGTATTTTATTCTTAAAGTTATTCTTGCAAACTTATTACTCTCTTATTCATTGACGAATTTTAATTAATTTAAATATTTTATTCCAATCAAATTAAAGTGTAAAAAACTATTTTCTAAATATAAAAAAAAGATTACTTATGGAAGATATTTTAAGTAGAAAATAAATTTTTTAACTAACATTCATTTGTGAATGTTTGGCTCTTGTAACCTTTTTCTCGTTAAAAGATCAAAAAGCTTAAAAGTTGTGGACTATATATATTTTTCTACTATCGAAAAGCCGCCCTTTATTGTTTTTTAAATATCAGGTGTACTGTGAATCTAAAGTTGGAATTTAATGCGAATCGAAACTAACTTGAACTATAGTTGTTTATCTTTTAGATATAAGTAGTTGGCGGTTTTTTTTTTAATGAATATTGTTTGGAACTTCTCACACTCTAGATTTTTTATATGGTTAAGAATTTGAAATTTATGCGGTTACCCTAAAGCCTAATTAAAATTAGTTTAACAACAAACTAAACCTCAATTAAGTTTTTCCCCAAATGAGATCATCACGATATGCAATAAAGCAACAAAAATCACCACATGGAAATGTAATTCATGTTATTTCCCATGACAAATAAAATAAGTGAATATTGTAAAAAAAATACTCGCGAGTAATTTGCATCGATTTAAATTTTAGAATAATGCTTTGAAGCGAAGTTATGCTATCTTAAGTTATAATGGTTTAATTAGGCACTTGTGATCCTTTGATTCTAGGATTCTATTACCATTGAATTTACATTTCTTAAATATCGCTGATAAAAAATTTATGTATGTGTACTAGTAAATATGGTTTGTTGAAAATTAATACACGTTTTGTATTGTTTCATAAAATTTTATAAAAAAAACAACATAAGTAAATTCAAAGCGAAATTTCAATAAGATTCCTAAGTCCAAGGGAATTGATATTTACGGTTTATCGTACTAAGAGACGTCAGCAGTGCTGCAGCATTCAAACATTAAATTAATTGAAAACAAGAAAAGAAAACTTGAAAATGTGACAATTTTAATCGGGTCGACAAATTGTATCACATGGCTAGGTTGGTGCTCGGATGTGTCTATATCGCATTCGCACAGCGATTTCTATGGCCTCTCAAAGGTGTTGGGCTGATACGGACGCTGCTGATTGGTGTTGGAGTTAGGCGCGCAATTTGGCGCACTTGAATGAATCAGTCGGTTTGTTAGCATTCGCGATTTATTTTTGCACACTTCGCAATTTGTTGCTTCTCAGGTATTAAATTTAATAATACCACAACAACAACAATAACAATGCCAATGACAGCAAAAAGACTTCTTGTTGTTGATGTTATTGGAGAAACTGAACTCATTTAAAATGCCATTGTTGCCGCAACGTTTGGACATTTTTTTTTTATATACATAATTCGGCGTTGGTTTCGCTTTTAAGTTTAATTTTACAGTTTTACTGAGGGGGAAAAACCGCTTAAACGGCCAAAAGACCACATGTTTATTTTTAAGACGCATTGTTCGCGTTTGTGAATTCAGTTCACATTTGGCGAAATTTTCGCTTTCCGCTTCCGCGAGTCAGTTTCGACATGTGCAAATTAAAAACTTTTATGTACATGTCTATTATCTTAATGATGGAATTTTTGCACACAGATATTTTAATTATTGATTTGAAATTAACTGTGAATAATTCTCTAAACTATATTCAACAATTGAAAATTATTAATGGTTTCTCTTTCTTACAGCAAATTAAAGATGAACTGGGCGACGTTGTTTCCGAAATGGAAGCGCTGGATGTCCCTGAAGACTGCAAACATTCCAATAAAGATAAACAAATGTCGATAGGTCGCAAAAAATTCAACATGGATCCAAAGAAAGGTAAACCTGAACACCAGTTTTCTCCGCTTT
Source organism: Suillia variegata (assembly GCA_949127995.1). Classification (NCBI taxonomy): domain Eukaryota; kingdom Metazoa; phylum Arthropoda; class Insecta; order Diptera; family Heleomyzidae; genus Suillia; species Suillia variegata. Next base: position 20,407,758 of record OX421844.1, read on the forward strand.
CATTTTGAAAGATAAATGTTTTTTTTTTAAATAAGAACAACAAAATTTTTTCAGTTAAAAGTCTGCTTTAAATTATCAAAAAAGAAATCTTATTTTAGTTTCTTTTTTATATGTATGCGCATAAGTTTGTTTTTTGTAATCATCATTTTTTATGGCCGAAAAAAGTGATTGCCAGTTTAATGCATAAATACTAAAATTCCGTCATAATTGAATAATCTCAAAAAATAAAACATGTGAAGTCCCTTTGGTAGGTGACTGCAGTGTCACGCACACGCCACACTTATTGTCGACGACAATTTAATTAAATTAATCTCGACACACACGCCTCAACTTCATTCCTTTCAAATGTCAACGAACTGTCAAATTTGTCAAGAGAGCACAGACACATGTGCTTTATATTTTCGTCTTTGGCATTTTCATGGATGCATCAACGACGACGACGCAGCGCACACGGGAGTACGAAAAAACGCAGCGCCAACTGCGTGCAATGAAGTCCGTCCTCGTCATATTCGCTCACTTGCGTTATTAAATTAACGTTGAGATATTTTGTTGTTATTATTATCGTGTATGTTTTTTCTTTTTATACAATATTTTGCGGCATTGATGACGCCATTTAAACGCTGCGCTTGCGCCTACCCGTATGACTCCCTTTCGATTGTGTCAATCGTTCTGACTAAATTGTATGCACACGGTTTTTTTCAATTTAATTAGGGGATTTTTTTTTGTCTGCCACTTTGACAATGGCGTGTCTGGATTACTAATTAAATTAAGATATATTTGAATGTTTCTTAGGTTTGGCTTAAGCGAAAAATGCATTCTAAATTTCTTCTTTGATATAACGAATCATTTCAATCATGGAAAATATGTTTCGTCAGCACTAAAACACAAGAAAAATTGCTTTTTAATTGAAGAATGTTTTAAATTTTTATCGTTTAACAGCATTTGAAACTATGAGTTTTTTTTTTTAATTTTTGAACTGAATATTCTACGAAACAGCTTATTTATTGTGTATGTGCCTTTTTCTTGTATCCAACACTTTTAATGGCATAAAGAAGGAATCTTTTATATTTATTTTTTGAGGGTCGTGTCTGTGAATTTTTGTTTAAATATTTTTATTGGTATTAGAAAAGAATGAAACTTAACATTTTTTTTTATTTATTTGGTGAGATGAAGTTTAACAACATAAAAAAAATAAAAAAATTCTTCATTCAAATTGCTTGGCATAAAAAAATGTGGAAGAAAACTATCTCTGGCTTTAATCATACTATACTTAAACTGAATGTATTTGATTGACAAATGTCATTGTTAGATCCTTTTCTAATGAACATGTTATGCTTAAAAAAGAATTGGATGGTCATGTACTGTTGTTGAAGACACCATTTTACCACGACTCGTATTATTCCACAATAAATGAAGTTTTTCAACCGATATGGTTGCGATGTAGATGTAAAGTATTTACTAAATATCCACGAATATTATTCCCAAAACCTCTTTATATATAGACTTTTTGTGTAAATAAATATATTTTCAATTCAAATCATTAATTAAAATTCGGTTGACGTCATCAATTGCGAATTTTAAATTTAAAAAATCAATTTTGGGCGGCACGAAGTTTTCCGGGTCAGCTAGTATATGTATAAAAAAAAACTTGGTAAAATGGAAAATTGCAATAACTATAAAACGCAATGTGTAGAAGAACGCACTAAGTAGAAACTTAAATTTTGTTATTTATAAAAAATTTGGCAAATAAAAAAATATTCAAATAATATCATTCATGTCATGCGATACGACAGCTTACATATAATCAATTTCGCTATTCCTGTGACTGGTTAGTGGCTCGTAAGAAGTGGTGGCTTCTCACGAGCCATAAATATTTTTCTTTTTTAAACCGTTCCAATCTGGATGAGAAATGTTTGGTCCCTCTCTCTCTCTCTCTCTCTCTCTCTCTCTCTCTCTCTGAACTTTGCTGATCTTGTTCCAGATCAATTTTCCTAATTCGCCGCGATGTATTTTGTTGGTGCTGGTTTTATCCGTCAACGGTAGTCATACATAAATACCAACAAAATAATTTTTGAAATATGTAGTCAAGATCACTTTGATCAGATTTAAACAGGTTGAGCTAGCCCACATTTGAGCTAGCTCACATTTGAGCTAACTCACTTTTGAGCTAGCTGACGATGTGAGCTATTTTTGAGATAGCTCACAGGTTGAGCTAGCTCACATTTCTTGTTGAGTTGAGCGATCGAGTTGAATGTGAGCTATTTACAACCCTGGTATTTAGTCACTGATTTAATTGCCAAAAACAAGGAATTCGTCCACGATTGAGCGTACTTATATTTGATATTTAACGAATGTGTTGCCTCTTACAGAATCTCTAATTTTTAAAATACCATTGATCAATTTGTTTAACTTTACATCTCAGTTGCAATGTTGGTATTTGTACTAGCTTTTCCTATAGGGACAAGGGACCACATTGTTGTAATGCGTTTAGCCACGTTAAGGTCTAATGACACAACCGACAAAAGCTACGATGACAGCTATAAAAGAAACGATTTTCTCTAAATTGTCATCGCATTCGTAACAAAATTAAATACATAAACGCCACTTTCGAGCATTTCCGTCTTTGTGTCTTTTGGATATGCTGCGAGAATTTCAGCAAACACGCACATGCGTCGAATTTTGCGCTTGTACTCGTATGTGTGTGTTATGTGTTTTGTGTGCGCAAAATTACGTGGCTTTCTTTGTTTACTTTCGGATTTTCGCGTTATTATCTTGAATTTGTTTGGCAACGATTTAAGGAATACCAACGGTGAAATTCGATGTGCCTTCTCGAAATTATCGATGCGTGCCGTTCAACGTAACTCTGTGACTGTGACTGGCGCAAAGCGCTCCACAGTGGAAAGTCCTTTGGGTTTAAGCATTCAATTTTGAATTCTGTAAAGTAAGATATAATCATTGAAAATGTCGATTACTTGTACGTCATTGTTATCTAAAAATCCCTTAAGAATCAAGTTGAAAGCTTTTTTTTAAACGGAAACTAAATATTACAATAGCAAAAAAATTAGCTTAACTCAGAAATTTAATCGCATATCAGTTAGCTCCACGAAATTTATCTTTTTGTAGTTATTTTTCTGTTACTCTCAAAGCTACATAAAGATTTTGTTTATGTACGTAAATAATTAAAATTCGAGATTTTGATCACACCCATTGGTTTAGACTTATTTAGTAGACTTGACTTAGTATTTGTTTTTGAGTTTCGTTCGACATTGCTCCTCATTAAAGACAAAAGTGCTGTGAATTTTGTCGCACTAAATACCGAAAGTCCTCCATTGTGCAAACTGTGAATTGTGGCTATGCCGCAGATGGAACAACTTTAATGTTGCCTCAATGAATGCACATTTATATGTCGTATAGTCTCGCGTTTATTGCTGTTGCTGTTGTTGTTGTTGTGCGCTTGTGTGACTTTGTTTGTTTTTGCTTATGTGGATTATTAATGCGCGCCGATCAATTTCCGGTTTATCGCAAAATGTTTAAATTGCTTTACAAAGACGCGCCCTTATATTTTTGTTATTTTCCTTTTTGGTATTAACCTTTCGGCTCCCAAAATTAAAAAAAAAACAGATACTGTACAAAGTGTTTAATCATATAAAGTCAAAAAATTGTCTGCCTAACTTTGATCAAAAATAAATTTCTTAAATCGTTCCAAATAAATAACGCAATCAATTTGTCTTGACTCTTAAACAATATAATTTATATTTGTAAGATACATTAAATATATGTAATTTCACTACCAAACTTTTTATAAAGTACAGATGAAAATAAGTTAATGTAATTTTTCTACTGTTTAAAATCTGAAATACTTATTTTGTTTAATTCCAAAGTAATGTCTTTTGGATTCTATATCGGTACCTGAAGGGTTAAACTAAACGGTTGTCCTCTTTTTGGTGACATCTGAAATTGTGTTCTTCTAGTGATAGTTCCAATTTTATGACTAAAATAAATAGAAAATTAACATTAAGAACATTTTATATCTTTAATTGTTTAAAAGTTTTCAAAACTTAAACAAATTTATTTTAAATTATAGTAACAAAACTTACAACTTTTTCTGAATTATTTTATTGATGTGTTTTCTAAATTTATTTTAGGTATCGAATACTTGGTTGAAAATCGCCTACTTCGACACGATCCACAAGATGTTGCTCATTTCCTGTACAAAGGCGAGGGTCTCAACAAAACCGCAATAGGTTCGTATGTTTTTCTGCTCTCTTTGCATTGTTCTAATTAGAGTAAACTTGTTGAAATGTCTTGGCGGCACAAACAAACATTTTGCAAGGCCAAATTATTTCACACATCCAACCGACATTACAGTTCGAATAATAAATTTCGTTTCGGTTTGCAGGTGATTATCTGGGCGAGAAGAATGATTTCAACGAGGATGTGCTAAAAGCATTCGTGGCGCTGCATGATTTTACCAACCTCATTCTAGTACAAGCTTTGCGGTATGTATAACAAACAAAACATCGAATCCACAAACAATTTGCAAATGCATTCTTACCAATTTTCGTTCAATAATTTTTAGACAATTTCTTTGGTCGTTTCGTTTGCCGGGTGAGGCACAGAAAATTGATCGCATGATGGAGTGCTTTGCGCAACGGTATTGCCAACTAAATCCGGATATTTTTACCAACACTGATACCTGTTACGTTCTCAGTTTTGCCATAATAATGCTGAATACATCGCTGCACAATCCATCGGTGAGTTTTTCGAAAATTTGTTAAAAGGTGTGAAGCAAAATGCCAAATTAAAATGCCAAAATAGTTTCCACAATTAGTTTGCTTCCTAAACGGAAGCCAATTGAATAACAAACAAAAAACAAAACAAGAAGAAAATACAATCTCAGCCAATATGTGTTGCGTGTGCCAAAATGTTTATTTTTGGCTGTGCATGTTAAGCGTATAGAACTAAAATTCAATTCGGATGTAGATGCTACGCGCACACCCGCCGCACAGTACTTTGACATCTAATCAAAAGCTTAAAAGAAATTGAAGGTGTGGTCGTTCATTGTTTAAAATAAATATCTACAGGAATAGTCTTAATAATTTCCTGTACATAGTTTTAAAAATCAGTTTATTAAAATTATATTATAATCAGAGCTGCGTAATCAACAATTACTTTAGAATCAATTACTAGTTTGATTCTTATTACAGTAATCGTAATAAGAAAAATGTTACCATAATCAAAATAGAAACTATTACGATTACAAATCTAGAAAGCTTACTTAAAATCCAAATTAGGAACGTTCCTAAAAAAATAAAATCGGAATGTTTCAATTGAAAATCAAAATGAATACATTTTTACAGTTAAAAATAACGGTAATCATAATCGTTCATTTTTTTGATTACGTAATTGTATACAACCGTTATTACGAAACTTGTATTAGTAATCAAACTGTACTGGAAAAATCCTCGTTTACAAAAAAAAAACCTGATCTAGTATGCATTATATTTGAAAACCATATATTTATTTTATGCTCTTTAATTACTGTTCATATAAGAGTACTGTGCATCTCCGTTAGACATTCAAGCAGACAACACGCCCGATTCATCAACGTTCGACCGACCGAGCGACCTGCCTTAAATTGAAATACGCTCGAATAGAACGCAGCCACCGTGGCTCTGTTTTCAATTTGTTTGATGGCATCCATTTGCACAGTAGAACGGGTTGAACTCCGGTGGCTGGCGTCTCTCATTTGTTTGTACTAATTATTTAATTCTATAAATAGGTCAAGTGTGGTTTTGACTGAGCTTTTTTTTTTGGTTTTTGTTTTGTTTTTGTTTCTTTTAGTTTTGTTGAATGATATCAGCAGCCTAAATCTATATTAATTGGCTTTATTTATTTATTTAATTGCCGTTTTGCTCACATTTAAATGGATTTAGATAGTTTTGGTTCTGTTAAAATGTTTTATTTATTCTGTGATTTTTCCCTTGTTTATTCTGAAAATGTTTGTTCGTGCCATAATTTATTTTAGCAAATGGAATAGTTTTTTGTTGTGGTCATCTATTTTGAGCATAATACATATTTCGTTAAGATCAACATAACAGAAATTACTATCAATTAACATTTTTACATACGTCCATCGGATTGATGTTTAATAAAATATTTCTTCGGCACCTGCTCTCTAAACTGCAAATTTGATCTTTTTTATGATATTTTCTTTTAAATCCTAAATAAATCATGTAATTGATTTATCAATAGCATAAAAAAACAACAAGAAAACATTGAAAGCCAATTATAGTTAAAAACAATCGTATAATCATGTTGCTACAATCTAAAGACTTCCTAATAGACTTCTTAAACGTTTCGAAATAAATTACGTAATCTATATTTTGCTATAAATAGTTTCCATACGTTTTGTGTGTGATATCAATGACAATGTAAATGCATATTTTTAACAAATCAAAACATTTTTATATATATATACTCGTACATAAATGTATATTAATTTTGATTTTAGGTGAAAGACAAACCCACCGTTGAGCAATTCATTTCAATGAATCGTGGTATTAACAACGGCGGCGATTTGCCAAGAGGTCTACTGGAATCCCTTTACGAGTCGATACGTACGGAGCCATTCAAAATACCACAAGACGACGGAAACGATTTGATGCATACATTTTTCAATCCTGACAAAGAAGGATGGCTTTGGAAGCAGGGAGGAAGGTAGGAGCACATTCGTAAAATTTCGTTAAACATGAATTCTGATCCGTCATTTGTTCTATGCATTACTTTAGGTACAAGTCATGGAAGCGGCGTTGGTTCATATTGAACGATAATTGCCTTTATTATTTCGAGTATACAACAGATAAGGAGCCCAGAGGCATTATTCCATTAGAAAATATATCGGTATGTAAAACGCACTGCTGCGATATTGTTTGCTACAGAAGTTGATAATTTGAAGATGTAGTTATTGGACTTGTTTTGTTTTTAACTTGTTTTATTGTCTTTTACAGGTGCGTGAAATTCACGATCGAAGTAAACCGCATTGCTTCGAATTATTTGCCATCGGCGGCGCTGATATTATCAAAGCATGTAAGACTGATTCGGAGGGCAAGGTAAGCAACGATTTAAATATTTTTCCAATATTTTATGAAAATACTAGCTTATAGTATAACATATAAAGATTTAAAATAACATTAACCAATTACTTGTTTTAGGTTGTCGAAGGCAAACACACCGTTTATCGCATGTCAGCCGCTACCGAGGAGGATCAACAGGAGTGGATCAAGCGTCTGACCCAGTCCATTAGTCATAATCCGTTTTATGACATCCTAGTTCAAAGAAAAAAGAAAGCCCTTAGCAAAAGTTAGTATTAGCTGGCGACGCTGCTCAATGAGAAGGATCTCAGAGGACTTTAGAAAATGTGCTCAGTATGCTAACGACGACTGTTTGCGAAACGCACACTGTAGCGTTGTAGAGAATGTCTTCGCACGGAGCTAGGCTGAGCTGGATTGGGCTGTACTAAACTAGACGGTACTAGACTGGCGAATTGCTGCTGTATTATTTGCATCTCTAATTTTATTTTTCGTTCGTTCAATATTCTTTCCATTACTTTCTCACTAGGCGACATTCACTAGTAATTCTTTTTATTTGTACATTTCGAACTTGAAATTTATTGTTGTAATATTTTCCTTAGTCTTGAGTGATGCAATTAATTTGTATTGATTCAATTGTGTAATTTTTGTGTTTTGTGAGACCAATGTAAAAAAAACCTAAGTTAATACTTAATATTGTAAATCATTTGTTCTAAATTGTGCCTGTCAATTGTAAATCGCGTTTGTGCTTTTTGTTATTTTGCAAAACTTAGAGGAGTGCGAATTGTGTGATTCGCAAATTGTATTGAATTTTAAAATTTGTTTTGGTTATTTTTTCGGTAATATTAATTCGCGGTATATAAAAAATGTAAATTTTTATAATGTTTGTATTAAGAAACCATTGAAACTTTAAAGCATTATTTTATGTACAAATATTTGTTGAATACCGAATAACCAAAACAAACCATTTAATCATTTTCAGAAACCTATGAAATTTAACAAATTGCACACCTATAGTAAAATTTAAATTAAATCTATGAAAAAAATGTACATACATATATTTAAATTATTTCGGTTCTACACAGAATTTCTCTTCTTCTCTGTCTCTCTCAAACACGAATCGCTTTTGTCTCTATTGTTGTGATATAATTTATTTTTGTTTAGAATTAAATTTCTGTTAGTTCAAATTACTATTAAATAAAATACCATTTATACATATATATATTTACTTTAACAAATTAAAATAATAACTAATAAAAATTGCGTAATTAAGTAAAACATATCCCAGAAAATAAACTACATTTGTTACTTATTTAAATATATTAAAGAACAAATTAAGCAAATACTTTGTGTTAATTTTGTATAATGCCCGGCAATAGTTTAAGCTGCTTTTAAATGCCTTCAGAATGTATTTTAATAGCGACTTAGCGGTTTATGTTTGCACTCCAAGCTTTACCATTTTAAACGATTCAATTGTATCTACTATAAATCAAATTTCTAAGAAACGAATTTTTTGTGATTTCTAATCAATCGATACGAAAGTTAAATTATTATTTCGAAATTAGTGGAAAAATGTCAAGTCACGTTTTAAACAAACCAACCGAAAAGTGTTCGAGCCAGAGCTAATCAAAAGAATTAAAAAAACGAAATGTGTAAAATAATGTAAATACGAGTATAATGTTTAAAACTAAACGCATCACCGTAAATGAATACCTAAACATTTTGTGTTGTTCTATGTTTATTACAATTGTAGTTGATATAAGTTTTCGTATATTCTCATTAATTTTTAGTGCATTTCTTTGACTTGTCTTATTGGAATATTCTAAATATACATACATATGTGTATAGTATGTATAGTAAAACTTAAACAAAATCAATCCCCTATTGCAATATTATATTTACCTTAATTGATAGTAATCAAATGTAATAATTAACTTATAAGTGACGGCGTAAACGAAACAATGTCTTGCTCGATTTCCTTAATATACAATATAGTAATCAATTTTGTAATTGTTAAGACGTAAGCGAATGTGCGCATATTGTACACACACCCAATACATAGATATACATACCCTTTGATATACAGTACATTATATATGCATGTATGAAATCTTAGCACATATTCGTATTGTATTGATAAACATTTTTATATTGCTTTAGTTGTAAATTATGTAAAATCAATAAAATATAAAATAAAAAACAAATCTGCATTTTACGAGGAGGATACTTTTATTTCTGTACATATAAAAAATTTTTTTATGTGAAGTCGAAGTCCCAAAAAAACTTAAGTGGAAAGAGTTCCAGCGAATAACAATATAGAAAAAAAGTATTATGTCGTTTTCCCCAACTGTCATGAGCTGTCAAAGAGAATTTGTTAAAGGTATTTCATATATTTGTATGTGTTAACTTTACTTTTTACTCAGCGAAAAATTATTATATTTTGATATAGTACAAATAATTGTATTCATATAACAACCGGAACTAAAATGTCTCATAATTGTGGTGGCTCACATCGAATTTAGATATAATCGGCAGTGTTAATATTCCACTCATGCGAGTATTGTGCTCTCAAAGTTTAATTATCTAGCATGCGTCAGGCTTGGTTCTAAATTCGAAAATGTTTTTCATTTTTGTTTTGTTTTTGATGGTAGCAGGTTCCTCTTGAACCCTGGTTATAATAGCCGAACTTTGTTATAAAGTGGATTTATTTGCAATTAAGAGATAGAATGTGTGGAATTTAGTATAGTGCACAAATTTACAGTTTATATTGGTTAAGAAATATCTGCATTAAAGTGTTGAAAAATCTATCTAGGAATAACATTTTTACTTCTCTTTATATAAAGTTTAATTCTTTTTGTATTGGCATTAATAAATAAATAAAATAAGTTATGCACATATCATGGTGAAAGTATAAAAACGTTCCCCTCCACCTCGAATATGCCAAAGAGAGATCACTGCCAAACTACTTTATAGCAGTGTACTATAAAAACTAAATATACTTAATATACTCATATGAACCATGGTTGAATAATGTGGTTAGGAAAGAAGAAAAGAGAACGCAAATTGAGCGAACTCACCTCACCATGGCAACTACACAAAAATTTAATTTTCAAAGAGAGAAACAAAATCGAGGTGGAGGGAGACAATTTTTTACTTTCTTCACCTTATATTTATGAAACCACGGTTATAGAATTTTCGATCAGTCGTCCTTTTTTATGCAGTTTCTTCTATTATACCAAATAAAATGAGATAGTCCAGAAGAATATTCAAAATGTTCAACATTCAATTTTATAATGGCAGCTGACGGTCTTATGGTCATGGACGCATATTTCAGGCATCGAAGGAGCGTACAAGGAAATGAAACAATTTTATTTTTTTTTAATATAATATTCTCTATATTTCCGTAATTTTTATTTATTTTTTTGCTTGTTTTTTTGTTGTTTTTATTTTTTTACTTGTAAGTTTCTATTTTATTATATAATTAAGAATTTATCATTTCATCTAAATATTTTAGTTAATAATACAATATAATAATTAATAATCATAATAATTTTAATTCATTTACTTTTTGTTGTTGTTGTTGTTTTATGTGTTTACTTTATAATGTCGTTTGTTTTTGTTTTTATTTTAATTTGTTTTTGCTTTACTTAAACTTCTGTTGAAATGCTTTTTTTTTGGTTTTGGTTTTATAATATTTTTTTTCTTCTTTTTTTTCAATTTGATTTTATGCGCTTTTTTTTGTTTCTTTTGTTACTGCAAAAATAACTAATTTCGTATTGTATATATGTATATATGTATGTATGTATGTGTGTATGTATGTTGTAATGGTAGTAAAACAATTGATAAAGTCCGATCAACTAAATAATTGTGTGTAAATAAAAGAGTTTCAATTCTAAAATTAAAAATCCAATCGAAATCTCAAAAAAGCTTAAAGCAGTTATTCTTTTTTTAAGTTGGTAGATTTTTTTCTCTTTTCTCTCTTTTTCTCTCTCTTAAGTTATTTTAAATTTTTTATTAATTAAGTTAATATTTCGCTTATGAATATGATTTGAAAATCGTTTGTTTGTTTGTTTTGGTATTGGTTTTTGTTTTTCCTTTGCAATAATTGAAAACAATATTGTTGTTGTTGTTGTTTACGTATTTAACGGTATAATTCATTTAATTAAATTTCATTCATTATTGTGCGTAATTATGTTGAATTTATTTATTTATTTATTTATTTATTTATTTATTTATTTATTTGTATCTCAGTGTGAACATAAATTGCCGAAGTTCCCATCGAACACAAAAAAACCCGAATCAAATGAGTAAAAGCGCAGAGTTCGCATTTGAAGAATGAAGTCGAAAGTATCTTGTAAATATTTCATCTCTTTTGACATTACTAAATAAATGCATTTAGGAACTTCGCGAAACAATTCGCATAGTTGGGTAGATATAAACGTGTAAATGTTTCTTAAAAAAAGGAAAACTATTCAAAAAGTCTGATTGAGTTTGGTATATAGAATAGAACAGGATAGATTGGAAGAGGCAGTTTTGCTTGTTGTAAATCGTTGCTGGATGATTTGTCCACAAAATACTTGAAGAACCGCTAAAGTATTCGAACTGTTTCAACGGAAAACAGTCAAAAAATTGACAATTGTATACAAAATTATTTCAAACAATTGATTTACTAAAGCATAAAAGAACCTAACTCAACTTGCAATTATTGAGTTATTTATGATATTGTATATTTATTTGTGTTGTTTGTTTTTGTATTTGTATTTTTTTCTTTTTGTCTGTTGTACAAAAATGTTTCTTTTTATGTTCATTATCGCGCAAGAAATGTATTTTTGAAATTGTATTTAATGTTTTTGTAGCTCAGTCTTTTACTAACGTTTTTTGTTTTTTTGTTTAATATCTTTAAAATCTACACATTTAATTTTTGGCCCAATCAAAATGTTGAAGCGCTTGAAAAAGTTTCGCATAAAAATATTTCTATTCAATATTAAACAATTAAATTAACCATAAGAAAATAATAAAAATAAATTAAAAACAATTTAAAAGAAAGTTAAGCATTTGTTGGTAAATAAATAATTGCTGCAAGTCGAAACAAAGAAGGTCGAGGGGCCACAAAATAAAAACTTAACTTTATTTTGCATAAACTATTTTAGCAATTAATATAAAAAAAAACTTTCCACATTTCCTTGAGAAATTAAAAGATTTAAAACGATCGAGGATATTCGTTTTGCTCACCGCCCGATGGAGGTCTACTTTGCAGACCTCGAGAAAGCTTAGTTGGAGCATCGCTCGATACACTTGATCGTCAAGTGTATCGAGCTAAAAGGAATCTATGTTGAGAAATTAATAGCCAATTCTCTAAACATTTTCTTTTTCCTTTTGTATTTACCACAAAAGATACTCAACAAATTAGTCGAAAATGAACTTTTTTGGCATATTGATTTTTATGAAACTTTTTGTTTAGCTTCTATTTTTTTTCACTTTAATGGTGTACTGCACAGTTCAATTAAACATTATTTTGTAAAAGCAGAAATCAAATGACAACGAATTAATTATTTTAAAATTTTCTTATTATAATTAAGAAATTATTTTGAACTCTACTTTTTATTAGTACTCGTTCGTTGTACGTTTTTTTTAACATACTAAGGATATTAGCTTATCAACGTTAAATTATTTAAAATAAATGCAGTATGAATTATTTTACGATGGACCACAAGTTTCAGTTTTAATTGATTAGCAAAAATACATTTTTGAAACCGTTTGGTAAAACCTCGCTAATTCATTAAACGCTCAGGGAACTAAAAGTTTGAAATTTTGGTCTTTTTTATAACTATTTTCAGATTTATGAACTTTAAAGGGAATTGTTTTAATAAACTTTATGATCTTATTTCAATTTTCTTATTTATCAAAAAGAATTCCAACCACTTTGGATAGAGTTTAAATATTAACGAAATCCTCTAAAATAGAAAATAAAATGAAGCTAAAGAAATTATGAAATTAAAATAGTGAGCGTTAATTATATTTCAGATTTTATTCATGAGGTGGTTAGAGTAGAAAAATGTCGCTCTCTTTAAATTGTTATATCGTTCTCATGGTTGTCAAAAATCAAAGAAACCAACTTCGAAATAGGACAGAAATCGAGGTGAGTTCGCTCAATTTGCGTTCTCATTTCTACTTTCCCAACCTTTTTAATCAATAATTTTAATCTTGTAGCGGTTGTATTAAAAAAAACAAATAAATGAATTATTTAAGCTTCACTTAATTTGAATTAAAGGATTTTGCTTGAAACTAAATTCTAAAATCTCTCAACTTTTTGAAATAATGTTACCGCTTTAAAATGCATGGAAACGCTCGTCACGATATTACTATTCTCTGATAAGAACTGAATAGTTTTCTTAGATAAACCTAAACTCGCTCATATTAGTTTTTATATACAGTTTGTCCAAGCGGCCTTCTACAAAGAATTAAGTCATCATTGTTAAGGAGGTCAGTGGCGTAGATAGAAAAGAAAATATGTTTATCTAAACAAAAATAACTTTTTTAAATGGAACTTTAAATCGAATAAGAAATATAGACTTTAAGGTCTGTCATTTATATGCCATAAAATTGAAATCTTGTCACACAAAAAAGTATTTTCATGTTTTCAGTAGTTCAAGAGACTCTTAAGCATTTAGTACATTCGAAAGTGTTCTAAGACAAAACTCTTTATATACAATAAATGCGGTAGCAAAAATGTTCTAAAAATTAAGTTCAATATTATCCCTTCATTTAGTACATTCGTGATTAAATAAAAGCAAACAGAAAGAAAACAAAAAAACCTGCAGCAAATATAACAACAACAAAACAGAAAAGGACATTGAATAAAGTAAAAGTTTGAGGAGAGTGGTTCCAGAAAGAGAACCAACAAAATCGAATGCCGAAATTGACTTTGCTATGTATGGGCTCGTTTGTGTGTATGAATAAGAATTCTTGTTATTGTTATTGTTCATGTTGTTGTTCATGTTGTTATGTTGGTGATGTTTCTGTTGTTAGCATTATCATTTTTGATTCAATCCAGTTTAATAAAAATGTTTAATTAGTTTTATCATTTGTTTTGTTCAATTGATTGAATTGTCGTAATAAGTTTTGGTTTTACTTTACTTTGCTTCGCTTCGCTAATTCAAGTGATTTAATAATATTTATAACTGCTAAATTATTTATCACTACTACCTTTCATAACGTTTTCAATGTGAAATATGTTTGTTGTTGTTTTTTATTTATTTTTGGATTATTTCAATTGTTTTTTTTTTTCTTTTTTTTCTCTTAATAATACATACTACTATTCTCATAACTCGTCCGTCCGTCCTTGTGTGAGAGTGGATTTTGTTAGTGTGGAGTGCTCGTGAGAAATCAACTCAAACGATTTGGAAGTCTCTTTACGCTATGATCAACAATTTGTATCTTAAGAATATTTATGTGTTACCCTAAAAAAGTTACTCGAAATTTAAGTTTGGAATTTAAAGAACAAAAAACAAAAAAAAAAAACAAACGTTAAAGAGAATTAAAAAAATAGATGGTGGAAATGTACAGCAGCTAGCGAACAATTAAGAAGTCGATTGTTAATTTATTCACTAATTTAAAAATCGCTACAGCGAATGTTTTTATTCATTGCCATTCGAAGGACACCAATTATTATCATTTGAAAATGTCGGATTTTTCTTAATCTGCTTTTCGCACTTTTCTTTTTCTCTTGCAGCTTTTTTGTTTCAGCGGCATTTGATATGAAAAGTAAAAAAAACTTGGCTTAAGATATGGTTGAATAATATAGTTAGGAAAGTAGAAATGAGAACGGGATTTGAGCGAACTCACCTCAATTTCTGACTTATTTTGAAATTTGTTTTTTTGATTTAATTTTTTTAATGTTTTTGAAGCAACCATTACAACAGTACAAAAAATAAATTTTCAAAGATAGAAACAATATCAAGGTGGAGAGGGACATTTAACTACTTTCCTCACCTTATATTTCTTTGAAAATCGAATTTTTGAGCAGTTGTCATGGTTGCTACAAAAACATTAAGTAGATAAAAAAATACAACGTAGTTTGTTGTCAAAAACAAAAAAAACTGACTTCCTAAGAAGGCAGAAAAATAAGATAATAATCGAGGTGAGTTCACTCAATTTGCGCTCTTATTTCTACTTTATTAACCTTGGAATAAAGCAAATTCGATAAAAGCATTCCTAATCGCTGCTTGTAGCTGTTCGTATGTATTTTGTATAGTATAAGTTAGTATGTATGTATGTATGTACAATTGTTAAAAGTGTTAGGAAGTACATGAAATAAAAATTATGTTCAAATGATGAAAAAATGTTTTATTCTTAAATGATTTTGTGTGTGTCAGTGTGTGTGTGTGATATATTTACATGTATGAATTTGTATTTGTTATTTTTTTTCATTGTAAAATCTTAACATAATTATTTTTTTCTAATATAATTTGTTTTTTTCAATTTTTTTTCTCTTTTTTTGTTGTGTTGTGTTTGTTGTAATGCGCATGCTCTACTAACAAATTCTCGTAAATGAACCAATGAAAACAAGTTTTTTTTGTTGCTTTGTTTAAATATTTTACTTTTATTTTGTTAAAACTCTAAAGCGGTTATTTGTTTTTAATTAATCATCGTTAATTATTTAATTCTTAATTTTAAATAGTACTATAATTTAATGTATATATATTATTTTTTATTTTTTTTTGTTTGTTTTTTTTTTCTTTCTTTCTTTTTTTGTTATTATTTATTTATGTAAGAAGCACTTGAATATATATCGTGGTAATGAAAAAGAATTTATGATTTTTTTATGTTTTTACGTTTGTTTTTTTTTTTTGTTTTTTCTTCATATTTTCATAATATGTATAACTCTTAATATAAATGTTGTTAATATGATTTTTTTTTGTTTTGTTTTTGTTTGTTAGATTTTTTGTGAAAGTTAAAAATTTGTTATTATATTTATTTTTTTTTAAATAAATGTGTTGTAGTTCGCTATGATGGGGGGGAGAGGGGGTAGAGTGTGTGTCGGTAAATTTTTATGTTTGAAGCAAGTGAATGCAATTGTCAATTGTTTAAACAAATGCTAAAATGAACTGTTATGCGATAATATTTATACAGAGTACTTTAAACGTGGCTCAGGATGTGAGACAGTTTTTTTTTTCCAGAGTTTAGACAATTGAGGAGAGAACATTTGGTAGGAGATTTATTTTGACTCTTGACTTTATTTGAAAACTCTCACAAAAATACAAAAACAATATTTAAATATTGCTTATGAAATAACTAAAGGTATACAGCAATTAACGTTACGTTTTCCTTTAAAGCTGGTACATTGGGTATAAAACAAACAAAAAAACGCACAAAAATGTTTTGTTTTGTCTTTCCTTTTCAAGTTGTAAGCATTTTTATATAATAAAATTAGATGTTAACATGTTTGCTTCTTCCAAGAAAAAACATGGAGTAATATAAGGTGAGGAAAGGTGAAATTTGTTTCTCCCCACCTCGATATTGTTTCTCTCTTTGAAAGAATATATTTTGTGCAAATGACATGGTTGCTACAAAAACATTAAGTACATAAAAACAACAACGTACTTTCTTTTTGAAAATCAAAAAAAAAACATGGGTAAATAATATGGTTAGCAAAGTAGAAATGAGAACGCAAATTGAGCAAACTCACCTCGATGTCTGCCTTATTTTGAAGTTTGTTTTTTTGATTTTGGACAACAAATTACATCGTTGTTTTTTATACCTAATTTTTTTGCAGCAACCATGGCAAATGGATAACAATTTAATTTTCAAATAGAGAAACAATATCGAGGTGGAGAGAAATATTATTCAATTTTCCTCAGCTAATAAATATTACACCATGAAAAAACCTAACTTTAAAATAAGGTAAGAGAGAAATCGAGGTGAGTTTGCTCAATTTGCATTTTCATTTCTACTATGCTAACCTTATCATTGAACCATGAGCAAAAAACAATATTGGTATCATTTGAACGAAAAACAAACTACAATAATTTGATATCATTTTAATATGTTAAATATAGTTTTTTTTAAAGAGAGTATTTTATAGTTCAAAATTAAAGAAACTAACCTTCATGCGAAATTTAAATATCTTTTAGAATTTTAAATCGTTTTGTGAACAAAAATTCTTCTTTTAAAACTGCTTAAAAAAGAACGTAACGCAAATCGCAGCAATAATTTAGCATTCTCTGCCTCGAAGAAAGGTCAAAACAGATTCAACTACCAGAAATTTGTTCAACCCATGAATCGGAATTAATGGCATCCTGTTTTAAGAAAGTATGCAATAGAAAACTAAAGACAACCGTCGACACCTCCACGAAAAGTATATATATCGTATCGTATATGGTATATCGTAAAAATGCTTTAAACCGTTCCTTACTTAATTGCTATAAAGTGTACAAAATTTAATGATTCGATCTCTATTTATAATTCATTCGTTAGTTTAGTGTAATTTCATCTGATAATAATAATAATAATAATAATTATACTTTATTTTATTATAATTTCCACTCTCTTTCTCATATCGCAATTATATAGAAATTAAAGTACGCTTAACAATGTCCTTTCTGTTTTGTTTGTCATCGTCTTTTATTATTAGATTTCTTTTGTTATTATTATTATTTTAATTTTAGAGTATGTATTGCTTTAGTATCTTTTCTATCAATAATTTCATCTTTTCATTTCATCTAAACTAAGGTACTTGATGCAAACAAATATTTAATCAAAGCAATTCTACATACATAGTGGAATATCATAAGCGAAACTGGGCCTGCATGCTAAGCGTTGGCTGGAGCGGAACAAGAGCATCAATTAACGAGTGACAAGTGTACAAGAGTCCTATTGAAAGTTTACTTTTAGTTCAAATGAAAAACAAGTTTCACTCTGTTAACTTCCTTTTTAAATCCAGAAATGTTTCGAAAAAATTCAAAAATAAATGTTGAATAGAATCTCAATGTTAAATTGACTGCATCCAGCGTCACGCCTGCCGTATCTGACCCGCTTAAAATGACCCAAGTTTTGCCCAGATTCGTTATGTTAGTTTCAAATCAAAAATGTAACTTTATATGTATACGAGTACAACAAAAGTCAGCGCTGATATACTCCAAATAAATACTTTAAAGAAGCAGAAATTAAGGATACTATTTCTTTTGTTTTCTTTCGGTTTGGAAATATTTAAGGTTTAATGTTGTTGTTGTTGTTGTTTGCTGAGTATATTAATAAAAATATGTGTTTGATTTGATATATAACTTGATGTATAATTAATTTAGTCGTTCATGAGTTAAGTAGGAAACTGAGATGCAGAAGACGTTTCTAAGCGGCCAAAGAGACGAAGGCGAAGCGACCTCTTCAAAAATGAAACAACAAAATAAATCAATTAATTAAATTAATAATTTATTGCAATATAACAACAGAAGAAAAACTAAAATAATTTTAAAAAATAATACAATACAAAATCGTAATCGAAATTTCTTGACAAATTTAAATAATTTATTAAAACTAAGTTTTCCAATAGGTACTTGAACAGTCGATAGTACCTATTTGTGTATATCTATTGTGATTGTGTACAACTTAAAAATACGCGAAGCGAAAACATACAAACAAAATCGAATGGAAATAATGAAGAGATAAGAAAAGAAAGTATCGAAATAATGGAAAAATAAGTTCAAATAAAGAGAAGAAGAACACCAACGGAACACTTTGGCAGCATCCTAAATGCAACATAAAACTTACATCGTACATCGTATGCGACGGACGCATCGCATGGATCTGCCTTTCGAAACGTACTTTTCGTTTCGTTTTGTTTTTCGTTTTGTTTTTATGTATCAATCTTTACTGTAGGAGAGGCTATATATATATAATTGTAATGGTAAATACTTTAGTTCGACTAATGATTTCTTTAGTGTCATTCTTCTTCTTGGTTTTCTTCTTTTTTTTGGAAAACTCTTTTTTTTCTTCTTTTTTTATGTTAAGTTGTTTGTTTGGATTTTTTCTTTTTTTTTTAGATATTTCTACGCTTTCTGATTCGCAATACTACTAAATGCCTTTAATTGGGTTTCTATACAAAAGTACTTTTTTCTTTATATTATTAAGTTCATATGGTTTTTGTTTTTGTTTTGTTTTTGTTATATGTCTTGGAAAAGAGAGTGTGCACTATGTTTATTTTTAAGATAATTTTGTATTTCATCACTTGTTGTTGTTGTTGGCTCTTTACAATAATTTTCGTTTCGAATTATTCCACTTTGAAAAGAGTTCAACTGATTTTTCTTGTTTGTTCGTTTGTTTTATACATATTTCTATATTGATTTATTTCGAAATGTTTTCATTCGTTAGTATGTATACAAATTGAAAATTTAAATAATCATGTAATGTAAGTAATTATAATTTGTTGTTGTGTTTATCAGTTATTTACAATTTACAAAATTATTATTATTTCACTTCATTTCATTTCATTTTACTTAGTTGTATTTAAATAATTTGCGTGTTTTAGAATAAAAGTTCAAAGCTAATGTTAGAGTGCGATAGAACGTTTCAATTGTAGCTTATGTAAAAATTTGTACCAAATCACATCTTTGATTTTTGCATGAAAAATAATTTCCCCTTTTCTTTTTTTCGTAAATTAATTTAAGCAACCAATTCACCAAATGAAAAACAAAATTACAAATGAATTAAGTTGATAGAATGTTAAAGGGCGATAAATAAGATAGTTCAACTAAAGAAATACAAGAGAGTTGCGTATTTTCTATAATTGCATGCGTGGTTTCTTTTTAAGCCGGACTATGGAAACCCGCTTTAATGGTATATCCTTGGTGGCTTTTAATTTGTATACAATATATTTGGTATACCAAAGTTCGAATTGAAAGAAGAAGTTAAAAATGACTTCTAAACAAAAAACGCTCTTTACACTGGCTGCCAATGATAAACGCCTCGATAAAACCAAACAAACTTTCCAAGTATGATTTGCCGAAATTCACTGGATTGGATTCACTGAAAAGTGAATTCTTCCTTAGAAGATATTTTTACAAAGGCATTCTTCATTACTTAGTTTACATACGGCAGAAGACGTTTGAGATGTCAAAAAAAAAGTTTGTGTGATAAGAAGTTATTCCTTAGCAAAACGTTAGCAAGGTGAACTTTATGGGGTAGTTTTATTTCATATCTTTTATGAAACCTTATGACAGAATGTTTTCGAAATCGTCACATAGACCGTCAACTTTGTTTTTATAACTACAGATAAAGTGTAAACAACGTTCAGTAAACAGTCAATTCATAATATCATACTAGCACTATAGCAACGTTCTTAGGAGTCAACTCCAGCAACTTTTGATGGTCTCAATAGCCTACTAAGTAGTCCATTATATTTCTAATAATATTTCTAAAGCAGGTGCATACTTGAACATATTTTTGAACAAGTTGTAAGGATAAACTTAATAAAGTTTTTGTAATTTTAAAGTTTCCTAAATTTGTAGAGCAAGTCTTGGAAAAGGACAAGTTTAACCTTTACTTAACAATATAATTAGTTTCTTCATCTTAAAAGCAACTACCAGGGTAATTAAATTGAAATCTTTTATATCTTAGGTTTTTTTTTTGCATTTTCTGAAATAGCTCAATATTTTAGATACTCAAGCGATGGCGTTTTCATTTTTTTATAAAATACTTTGAGATATTTAAAGTCAAAAGTCCAGATCTTTACCCATGTTAGTTATGTTCTGAATTCGTAAATTGAACCAAACACGCCCTAAAGAATTTTGGTTGGCAACAATCAAGGCAATCGAATTAAACTCTGCGAAATCTTAGTGAGTTTTGCAGACTCTACAGGCTTTGTAGTGTTTAAAAGAACATTCAAGTGTATAGTTTCATTACTCAGGGCCTACAGAAAGTGAATAGCTACGCATATCAACAACAATTTATAACTTGAATTTGAAGTTTCAACAGATGATGGCACGAAACCAAAAAAAACCAGAGTAATACACGAAAAACGTATCAATCTTAAAGGCATATTTCATGAAACATGTTCAAAGAGGAACATGTTTCTGTGCAGTTTATTAAAAGTAATATTAATAATTTCATAACTGTGCGATATCTTGAGAAGTGGAACATAAAAGTATGAGGTGCAGCTGACATCTCTAAAGTAGAACATGGATATTCGATTTAGTACTAAGCTTATGATTTCAACGCAAGACGTTTAAACTTGGCTCTTGGATTTACATACTCATATGCACATCTTTTTGATAATTTCGATTCATCGCAGGTCTTCCGTGACGTTTTCAGCGATGTGCAAACCAGTCAGTCAACAAGCTTCAGAATGGCGTCTACCATCTGAGCCATTCTTAAAATCGCTACACACACTTGAGATGAACTGACAATATTGAGCACTGTTAACAAACTACACGACAGATCGCGCTCAGTATAGAAGATAGTTGTGTCAACTTAGCGACAAGAAAAATGTTGGCAATCCCTTTAAGCGGGCTTTTTAAATGATCAATTCCCGGTACACACAATGGAAAACAGCAACTCGTATACAAAAAACACGTTTTAAATGATTAAATAAATAAATGAATGAATGATAACTTAGGTAAACAAGAAGATCTTAAACATTCTCTTAATATGGCACATAATAGCGTTACTTAGCGTTTTAATTATTTAATTTATAGGTTAACTTAATTAATTGTATAAACTTTAATATAGGCTCACTACGCGAAACGAGTTAATTTTTAGAAATGCTTCTTCTTAAGTTTGATATAACTTTCTATTTTTTTGTTTTTGTTTTTGTTGTTTTTGTTGTTGTAACTTTTTAATGCATTCGGCTTCTACGGAAAACAAACTACGAAAATCAGTAAATATTTATCATATCGTACTATGTATATAGGTAATGTATGAATATACGAATGTAGTTTAGAATAGCTTAATATGGTTAATTTGTTTTCATTTATTATATGCATGTAGGTATGTATGCGTGTGGCGGTTGT
The DNA here is from genome assembly GCA_949127995.1 of Suillia variegata. Lineage (NCBI taxonomy): Eukaryota > Metazoa > Arthropoda > Insecta > Diptera > Heleomyzidae > Suillia > Suillia variegata. Next base: position 20,429,851 of record OX421844.1, read on the forward strand.
TGTTGTTGTTGTTTTTTTGTTATATTGTATTTTAATTTTTGTTTAACCCTTTTTGTTATGTTATGTTTTTTTTTTGTTTTGTAAAATGACAAACAAGTGTCGTAAATTTGTAAAAAATGCTACTTTCACTAATATAATTTACATGCTTACAAAGTAATTTGTTAATTCTACAAAGGTTCTCTCTTCTGCCTAAGTATTTCTTTTCTTATTTTTGTTGTTGTTGTTGTTGTTTGTTTTTTATTCTTTTATAACGACTTTCGTTAGATGGAAATAATTTCGCGCCTCTTAACTTTTATATGTTTACAAGTTTGTTTGTTTGTATATCCATCCGTATGTGTGTGTACGTATGTGTATGTGTGTGTATGTATATCTGCATGTGTCTGTTTGTGTTTAGATGAAACTTAGTGTAAATTTTACAAAAGAAAGTAGGTATGTAGTCAATAGTACTTTAGTAAAGTATTTTCTGCAATCACTTTTCTTCTTGTTCGATTTTCATCTTCCATTTCTTTCTTCTCTTCTCTTTAGTGTAATATGCATTTAAATCGGTTTCGCTTAGAGTTTTCCATTTCATTCTTGTTTTTTTTTGCTTATTTTGTTTGTTTGTTTTTTTAGTTTATAAATATAGTATGTGTAAATTGATTTTGTTGTTGTAACGCTACTATAATTCTCAATAATATCCTCTTGTTTTGCTTTTTAAATTGTAAAAATTTTGTATATATCTATTTACAGTAAATCCCTAACGATTTCATACTCATTCACCGTCGGCTTGAGTTGGTTTTTTCTTCTTCTTCTTCTCCTTCTATTTACTTCTTGCTTTTTGTTGTTTTTTTGAATTTTCTTTTCTTTTCGCATGCATAAGTTCGGCTATTTGCAATATTCTTCGATATTGAGTTTGGAATAATGTTTCAAAAGTGTTTTTATTTTTTTCATGTTCATGTTTGTTTGTCTGTCTTTTGTTACTTTACAAGCGCTTTTTTCCTTTTTAAGCAACTACTTTTGCATTTCATTTTTACTTTACTTTACTTTACTTTACTTTACTTTACTTTATTTTAGGTAATATTATTTAATTTAAATAGTAGCAAATGCGCTCCTCATTTGGTAATTGTAATATATGTAGTTTGTCTGTTTGTTTTTCTGTTTGTTCGCTACTTTTAATGTTGGGTCAATGGTAAATGCTCTTTTAACTCGTGTTTCTAGTTTCATGTTTCTTTAAGCAGTTCGTAAATAATTTCGTGTATACTAATTTAGTATAAACTATTTTCAAAAATAATTTATTTGCAGCATCCATCCACATGCATCATTGAACTCTTTACATTTCATTTTTCATTTAAAAAAGTACGCTTGGCTTCTGTGATTTGTGATTTTTTGCTTTTTTATTTTTACGTTTTACTTTTTACGTTTAACGTTTTACTTTTGTTTTCTTTAGTTTAAAGTTGCATCTAAAAATTACTTTCAAAAAGGTTCGGCTATAGTTGCAGCTACATTTGAAGAAAATACTAGTACTAAATTCATCATCATTTTTCTTTGTTTTCTTTGTTTACTTTGATTTCTACAGTTTAATTTTTAATAAAGATTTCAATATCAACGATTTTGGATGTGTGAGTTTTGCTTTTGCTTTTACTTATGTTTTGGTTTTCCTTTGTTGTTTCATCTTGTTTTTTGCCCTCTTTAGTTGAACGCAATCACCGCAGGGATTTCGGTTTGATTGTGGCGTGTTTGGTACGAATTGTTTGCATGGAAACGATGTCATATTTGCGAAGGTTTACTTCAAAAATGACATTTCGAAATTAGTTCAAACAAAAATAAAAGTTCAACTGAGACGAGTTTGTAGACATTCGAATTATATCAAAATAATTGCAGCCTTTTATAGAAATCACAAGAACAGTTTTTGTGTTGCACTTAACATTCGAATTTGCAGTTTAAGACATGACAAATTTTCAATATTTACTAAACGAGTATAAACAAAAACAAACATTGCAAGTCAGATTGACTAAATAATACTTTGGCGGAGTGAGAACAAAAGAATCTAATTCGATAAATCTGTTTTTTCTAAACACAATTTAAAGATTTGATAGATTTGATTGCTTAGTTCATTCATTTAACAGATAAAAATAAAATCGAATTTTCATTACTTTAATTTTAAATTCAGAAAAGTTTGCATTTTAGAAATAATGTTGATAATTAAACAATAATTAAATAATAATACAATAAATAAATACAAATTTCCTGAAGCAATGTTTTCTCTTCTTCTTCTTTTTATAAAAGGTGCGTATCTCATTTTCAATTGAAGACAAAATTAACAAAAGTTTTTTTTTATTTCCATTTGTTTCATAATAATTGTTAAACTAATTTTCATGCGCCAAGATATGATCAGATGTCCATATGTAATCGTGGGCAAGCAAACTAGATTCGCATCGAAATATATTTTACAAAAGAGATGACCGACAAGCGCACAAGTGGTCTGGATATAGAAAGCACACTGGGGGTCTTACTCAGACCGATGCCAGACCGATTCCGCGAAACAAGCCTTAAATTTGCGTACGTCATAATCTACATAAGTTAGGAGGATCTTAGGAATTTATACAAAGTCGACTTGTATGTAACTTAGAATTAAACTTAAGCGCTAAAATTAAACTAAAGTTAAGAGTAAATAAGCAAAGCTCGTCTATGCAACTATACAAAATGTGCTGCAGCTGTTTCCGGTTCACGTCCGTTTTCAAAATATAAACACGCACACGCGTATAAACCTTAGTAGATGTCGTTCTCATCCCAGTCAACCGATTGTAGTACCAGCTTGTCGAGTTCCTTCGAATCGCCAGAGCTGCTGTTGCGCCGACGTCGTTTGCGATGTAAGTTTGTCCATTTGCGGTTTAGCTGCGCCATTGGCGGCGCATGTGCGAACATTGCCGCAGCAGCAGCGCTGAGTTTCGTCGGCGTAATAGCGCTGGCGAGGCTGTTACTGCTCGGCGTAATCGCCGTTGTCGCACTGGAACTGATGTTGAAAATTTCGCGATTCTGGAAGAGAAATTTGCGTGATGGCGGCGGTGCCGGCAGTGATTGCATTTCGTAAAACGCCGCTGGCGGTGGTAGTTCTTTTTGCAAGTGGGGCGTGTCGTAGGGAGGCGGCGGCGTGATCATTGCCAACGAGGAATTCTCGTCCAGTTCCAATTCTCCGTTGGCTTCGTCGTCGTCGTCATCCGAAAGGTCTAGCATAAAGTTTGGATACGAATGCGGTGTGGGCGTGTAATCCGTATGGGCATAATAGTCGGCGCCCTCTGGCGATGATGGAGCAAAGTTTGTTGAGGGCGTGACCGGCACGGATTTAGCCAAAGTTGCGGCTGCAGTGTTTGCTGTTGTTGTTAGAGTTGTTGGATTTGTTGCTGATGGTATTCGGGTATGAGTTGGCGATGTTGTTGTAGTGTTTGCTGTTGCTGTTGTTGGTTTGATTAGTGGCATCGATTTGGTATTACATATCAATCAATCACGGTAAATATAACTGCAATTCTTAGGGCTCTCCTGCGGACTTGGACTGCTGGAGGGTGGCGCTGGACTAGAACTACTGTTTGACATTACGGGCGATGACCCAGAACTGGAGTGCTGTTGTTGTTGTGGACTATTTGAACGATGCTGAGTTACTAAACCGAAAAATAAAAAAAATATTAATTGAAGTAGAGAAATATTTAAATATATTTTTGTAAGCACCAGCATGGATTAAAATAAAATATTACAGTTATAATCGAAAATAAAAAAAATAGAAATAACAGTAATAATACTCCTCGATCTTTACGTATTCACTGGAAAAAAACTGTCACGTTATTTTCCATAATATTTTTAAAATTTTTATCATTCGATAAACTCGATAAAAGCAGAGTTCCAAAATTGTCCATTATTACTAAGTCTAAGCCAGTTTCTAAGAGTTACAATTTAACCCTGAAGTATACTTAAAGACTAAAGAAGGGATCTTTATAAATGAATATTGGTTAGATTCCTGATTTTGTATTCAAAACATCTTCGAAAGTACTGAATCGAAAAATTTATTAAAATGGGAAAAGGGAAGTACCACTGCACTCTTCTTCAATTTGGACAATGTACAAGGTGGCGCAAAAGAAATCACCCTATTGGAAGATGCTCTCATTTTTGCAAATGGCCGCCAATGTCAAATCTGTTTTGACATTTGTGGACTAGACAGATACAGAATACAAGTGAATAAGCCATGGAGCGATACACTCCCCAAGAACGCGGAATAATTGTGTCTATTTTTTTGCGTAACAATTCGTCTGTGGTGTTGGCAAAAATCATAATGAGCGAGTGATGCACGAGAAACCATTACACCCGCTCAAAGTGACTGCGTGGTGCGCTGTTCACGCTGGAGGAGTCATCGGGCCGAACGCCGCGGGTCAAACGACAACAGTGGACGGTGCGCGCTATAGGGCAATGTTGACCGAGTTTTTTCTGCCCGAACTGGACGAATTAGGACTGGTAGACATGTGGTTCCAACAGGACGGAGCAACAGCACACACTGCACGAGCCACAACCGACATTCTGAAGGCCGCGTTTCCGGGTCGCTTAATTTCGCGTTTTGGCGATTTGCACTGGCCCGCCAGATCGCCCGATTTAACGGTCCCGGACTTCTTTTTATGGGGTTTTTTGAAGTCTCGTGTTTACATCAACAAGCCTGAGACCTTGGAAGCCCTCAAGGAAAATATCCGACACGAATGCGAGAATTTATCGCCCGAAACTCTCGCCGAAGTGATGGAAAATGCCATAAAACGAGCCCGTATGGCAATCAATTGTGACGGCGCCCATTTATCCGTATCATCTTCTCGACTTAACACAATTAATTCTAAAGGTCTAAATAAACATAATTAAAAAAAACAGAATCGAAGTTTTTTATTTAGAAAAAAAATAAGAGCCAAACAACATCGGATGACTTCTTTTGCGCCACCTTGTACTTTTGAAGAAATTTTAAGTACAAAATCAGTGATCTATAAATAAGGGGATCAATCTTTAAATTATTATGCAAAAATTTCGAAATTTGTAATTCTTTAAAAGTTTCTAGATTTCAATTCTAAAATAAAAATTATCGATTCCTCATTGACTTTTACTTTATACGAGATAAGTGCACCTAAATCACGAATGTAACAATAAATTTACTGTTCCTATAAAGATTGTCATCAATCCATTGTAAATTCAAGTTTGAGACACGTATTGTAAGAAACCTCACTTAATCTTTGATGCAAGTTTATGACCAGAAAAATATTAACAGTTCTCGAAATATTTTCAGTTTAAGCCTTTTGTTATTATTTGCAGGATATTGAAAAATTACTATACTAGAAAAAAAAGAAAAGTTCCCCTTTGAAGGATGCTTCTTCAAATATTCTCTTGTCTTTTAAACAAGAGAATATTTTGCTTGAATTTAAATTACTTGGTAAGCTAGATGCGCCAGTCTAATTAATTTCAATATGTATTTATATATAAGGAGGTCCATAAAAAAACGCAACAATTCCACCTGAACAAATGAATAAACTTAATTAAAGTCAAAACGATATAGATTATTTTTTAAAATAATTGTTTTATAGGAACAATACAAATTATAAATAAATTTCTAAATTAGGTTTAAATTTTATAAATTTAGATAACGAATTTGGAAATGTTTCGTTCTGATTCAAATTATCGTATTTACCTATGGAAATGTTGCGTTTTGATTTGAAATAGATTTTGAATTGTTGCTTTTTGCTTTGAATAAAAGTGTGACATTGACTTTACAATAATATCTCAAAGTTATTGAATCCATAAATATGGAAATTAAAATTCAATATTAAACGTTTTAATGGTAACACAAAATTACTGACAAAAAGGCGTGATCGGAATAGAACTACGCTCACCTCCAATACAAATTCCCTCTTTTTATGCGGATTAAAAATTATTAAAAATAGCTACTGCGTAAATAACCAGTTCAAATTCGGTATTTAATACTTATGTGAAAACACAAAACTACTAACCAAAAATGGGCGTGATCCAATAAGAACAACGCCCACTTATAATAGCGACATGTAGCACTTACATAAGTGCTAGATGAAGCACATTTTTTGGTGTCACTGAAATGGCGGAGGGTATATGAACTTCGACATTATTAAATTACAGTCAAATTATTGGCCCTAAGTACGTCTTATAACAATGGTAAAATACATTTTAAATTGTAGAATTAAATTCAGTCAAGTCAAAAATCTTGAAAATTTACGTTTGGAATTGTTGCGTTTCGTTATGGACCTCCTCATATATAAATCTACGTATCCGATAGTTCGATAGAGGCACAAATATTCATAAGAAGATAGCATCACAGCGATTCCCAATTTAAATTTGTTTAAAGGAGCTATAAAATTTATTCGACGCTAAATCTAGACAACAAAAAATAATAATAATAGTATTTAAATGTTAACAAAGGAAATGTTGTGCAGTAGAAGTGTTTCAGATGGCAATTCGAAAATGATTAAAATAAAATGAATAATTCTTACTAAAAGGTTAAGATTCATTTGAATTTTTCTTCTCGTAAATTGAATTCTTTTGAAATTTTCTCGTTTGTAATGAAAATGCTTATTCTGCGAAAACTTAAGGAAAATAAAAGTGATGAGCTTCAAAACTTACCAATACCATGACGGGGCGGCTGCCTTCTTAAACGGCCAAGACTTCTGTTTCGTGTGTTTGTGTTAACAGCCTGAGTGAGAATTTAATATTGAAAATTTATGTTTGTGTGTTAAAAATCATGAAAATGCAAATGGTTCCGTTTTCAAATGAGTCCTGCACATTAAATTAACGAATTGTAAATTTTAGGCTTTAATAACAAATTAAAAAATTTTAGTGTCCTTCCAAATCAATTGTTAATAGTAAATTAGTTTACTTAGTAATACTATTCATGCATTTCAACTTAACAATTTGTAATTTTCTTTTCATCATTTTGAATACAAATTTTTATTGCTATACTAAGATCGGACAGACAATTGATTTTGTTCTTTTCAATAAGTCGGTATACAGTCAAAGCCCGGTAAAACAAATGATATAATATCAGGAGCATTCGTTATATCACAACGTTTTCTCCAAATGTATTTTATTGAATTTATAAACAAATCCATTGAGATGTTTGCTTTGGCACAAATTGTAGACTTTTTTGAACTTCTTGTTCTTGAAGTTCTCTCAATACAAGTTCCTTTAAAAATTCGATGATGGTTTGTTTACTTCACTGCTTACGCAGCTTTATGCCGTGTCTTTTTTAAATCTACCTACCGACACTTGCATGAAAACATCCATTATGGAACCTCTTTTTTAATTCTAAGGCTTTTAGTAGACTGGGACAAGTTTATTCCTTAAGCCGCGAACCCAGTCGTTAAGTTTCTTTTTTATCCATGGAAATTTATGCTTTTCTAATAGATGGACGATTTTTGACTCATTGTTGGTTGCTTTTGAATTCGAAAAAATCTTCTTTTGTAAATCTTGTTCGATATTTCGAGTATACACTTTTTCAACTGTTCGTTATATCGAATTTTCGTTAAACTGAGTATTCGTTATGCCGACCTATGACTGTATTTTTTTTTCTATTACTAACGATAGGTTTCTTAAAAATCAATCAACATGTGGCAATCATAATTTATGATTATGGGTTAAGTTAGTAAATTTCTTTTTAAAATTAATAACAATCTGCAAGAGAATTACATTTTGCCCACATCGATATCAAATAGTTTCCTAATTATTTTCTTGTTGCTCAACATTTCTTAAACTGATTTTTAAATTAATTTGGAAAACTCTTTTTTTTTTATTTATATTGTTAAGAGTCGTATGACTGTAAAGACTTTTATGATTCATATGAACAACGATTCTTAAGCATTGTGAGGCATATATTTAAAATTTTCCATTAATCGCTGGATATCGCTTTCATTATTTATTAAGAATATATTAAGTAAACTTTATTAGTACGTTTCACCTCATATTATGCGATAAGGCGAGGAGCGCTTTCGTCTTATTGTATTCAGAAAGTTTACCAGCAAAGATAAGAAAGACGACATAAAAATGTGAAATTTTTTAAAAATTCGAAATTTTTGAAATGCATTTTTACATGTTTTCCTCACTTTTTGGCTCTTACATTGAATTTTGAAGTCATAATTCTTAACAATAATTTAAAAAATAATAGATTTCTTTGGTTGGGATTCATGTTGTAATTTACTAGGTGGCAACGTTGCATTACAAATCAAAACTGAAAAATAATTAAATGAATGGAAAATAATTATGTACTTCAAATACGTCTAAAAAAATGAATACAGGATGTGATCGTGATCGGTCTCGCTATTGAAACACTCGCAGTCAGCCAATTTGTCATAAAGTTTAATATTTGTAGCAAACATCCTGTACTGTTAATGCACTGTTAAACGACTGTTAAAACTACTAATTGTAATAATAGTACTGTTAAGGATCGACAAACATTCGACATCAAAAATTACTAAAAACTTAAAATGGTAAATGCAAGAAGGGATTTTGAAAGTGAAAGGCGGGGAGCACAAGCAAACAATCAACGTTCTAAAAACTCTAAGAGCCAAATTGGGACGCAGGCCCAGCAAGGCGAGGCAAGGCGAGGAGAGACGAGACGAGTTCAACACGTCCAACAACAATAATAACAGCAACAACGGAGCCGACAGTGTGGAGTTGGGCGCGGGATGGCTGACTGTGGTGTTAGGAAATATCTTTTGTTTTTGTTTTTTGTATTTGTTATTTTCGATATATGTATGTGAAGTTGAATGTTTTAAATTTCAATAAATGAAGCATGGCATTGTAACCAAAAAATGACAATGAATGTTTGAGCTGAGCTGAGCTTGTGTCTTAAAAGCAAAGAAAATCGGCCAAAATAAAAGACTAATGAAACCTTAACGAATGTTTATGACAAAAAATGAATTTGAACGATGGAAGTCCCTGCTTAGATTGCTCTCTGAATCTTTTCAAATGTTCACTGAAAATTCTAACTTTTTAACGTTTTGCAATTGAATTGGTAAGAAAATAAAACTTTGTTAAACGGAAGAAGCAAAATCACATGTACTCGTATTTACCATATTTTGGGTAATTAGTCCCTGACTGGTTTCAGCCGCCCCACTCCCGTCTCAAAGGTAAACCTAATGAAAAATGGAAGAAGAAAGAAAAGATAGATAGAGTTTTGTGTGTGAAATAGAGAAAGACTTGCAAAAATAATAGAAGAAAACAACAAAGAAGAATCTAGTTTCGGCATTAGATTTGATTTCGTCGTCGTGAGTGATTGAAAGTGTTCGATTGGTGTATTTTTCTTATATGGAAGTCTCCCCAGCGTAATTTGAAGAAATTAAATAAAATATTAGCATGCTCTAATTCGTTACTCACAAACATATTTCTAATAAATACAAGATTCTGGCAAACAAATAAACAACTATTAAAATCAAATATAACTTTTATCTTTTGGTAGTCAATCTACATTAACATATTCAAATTATTTAAAAAGGAGTTATATAAAAATATTGGCAGTAAATTATACTTTAATTAAAGATATTATGCAAAACTAAAACATATCGGAATATTAAAATACAATTTCAACTCATAAGTGGATTAGGAATTTCTGTCACAAACTAAATAAATGTACCAATGCCACTTTAATTATTGCAGGGTAACAAGAAATTTCACATTGTCCCGCTGAATTTAGATTTCTTTATTCCTATCTCAGTATATATTCAAAGGACTTATTAAACAATTTATATTCAACAGCTTCGCGTTTTGATAAGAAGTTAACCGTTTTAGCCAGATATTCCAATTTATAGGTATACAGAAATTTTAGTTGGTTTTGTGTTTGGAAGCTTTATTTACGAGTGGTAATAACAAATGCATGGTGAGTTTTTTCAATGGCTACGAGTTAGTAAAAAAGATTGTTTGCAAAGCGTTAAAACCAATTGTTTTTTTAAATATTTATGTTAATAGATTAAAAATGGAATATATCAAATCTTGCATGTAATTCATTATGAAATCGTATTACTGGAGAACATTTTTATCTATTCTAGTAACTTGTCCAAATAAGGCAAATTTTAGGTTTAAGATCATATTGAAGCACTTAAGAAATGTGTCTTGTATATTTAGGTATTTTACCCTAATTAAATAAGTGTAAATAATCTCAAGATACAGTTGTACAATACGAGTATTAGTATTAGTGACACTCATAAATGCATACTCGAATGTTGTGATTTCTATTCTGAGCGAATCTATTATTTACTTACAAAAATGTATTTGCGAAAAAGTTCTTTGAATTATTAGATTCACTTACTCGTAAATATTGAAAGTATGACAACCACAAGGATAAAAGTTGTTTTATCTTAAACAATTTAATTAATTTTTGTGCGTTTATAACAAACTAATACAATGAAGAATATTATTTACTACTACTTGGCCAGTTCACAAGCTTAGCGTATTTTAGTGGCACATATGCAAGTATTAAGGTTTTACTTTAACTACGTTTACTTTGAAGGATAATTGTAAAAAAGAATTGTTTATATTTCATTTGTGGTTGTCCGAAATTTTATAATTTTCTTTGAACACCAAAAGCTTCCTTTCAGATTAGAAGTCATTTTCATATCAACCGTTTATTTTTAGCCATTTGTGGTAACGCTAACGAATACCCTGAGCCCATGAACTTAGATCGATTAAAGGTAGAATCCATCGACTAATTATAAAAAATACAACCATTAGAACTTTGTGAGGTGATCGCCAATACGATAGAAGAAATAGTCTAATAAGAAGTGAGAGTAGATACAATAATAAAAATACACCAATCGACGATGACTCAATTCGATCAGCAAGCGCACTAAATGTTCAGATCCAAGTTAGCAACAACATTAACAACAACAAACACAATAAGTAGACATGGGGAAAGAACTCACCTTCTTGACGCTTCGAGTTGTCGAGAAGCCATCGCCGCGACGATAATTGTCACCCTGTGTGAAAAAAAGAGAAAAATGTTAATGTAAACAATCTGAAAGGTTTAGATCAAATATCATGTCTAATTACGAAAAGGGACAGTGGACTACAAAATGGAGAAACAAACTCCAATCATGTGTTTAATAAGTAAGTCCAAAATATCCCTTTAAAAAGTTATCACATAGGAGTACGCACCATCACCTGATGCGATCGCAATGTGCCGAAATTGTCGCGACCGCGATATGTTTGCTGAGTATTGTAGCCGTCAGGCTGGAACTGGAAGAGCGTTTCGGAGTTGGGGCCATGGTGGTGCATGGGCTTGCGGAGTGTATTTTTCGGCGAGTGCATTTTATTTTGGCTCGGCGGTTGCGGCAGCAGCACCGGCTCCGCATAGGTCACCTCTTCGACCTGTGGCAGCAGTTTCGGTTCTGCTTGAATTCTGCAAAAAATAAGAAACCACAAATTGAATTTAAGCTTCCTAAAGCCAAAGACTAAAGGCAGAGCTTACCTGTTCACGTTTTGGCGTTGTTCAAAATATTCGTACTCCGTGTCGGGATACGGCAGATTGTCATCTTCGTCCTTATGGCAACGTCGGCCGCAGAAGTAGCCTGTAAAGAATCCCACTAAAAGGGAAAAAATGGAACCAGCTAAGACGGCCATAACGAGCGTTTCGACGGTATACTGCGCATTGATAATATCTGCTGAAATTTGTGGACCTTTTTAGTTGTTGATTTTTGGATGTGAATTTGGAGGATTTTTTTCAATCGTAATTCGACGGTTTAGAATGGCCGTGGTTGTGCAAAATACAATCGATTCAAACATTTAATTCGAACACGCACGACACACAACACAAACATTGATAAAAAAAAAACACGTCAAAACAAAATGTTAACATTGAAACAACAAAAAGAGGAAAAAGAAAAGAAGAGACAAAATAAACATCAATATTAATATTCAAAACACATACATATGTATACAAATTTTTGTTTGTTTTGTAAATGATTCAATTGAATAATATAGTGTATATAAGTTTGTAATATTTTACTTTATGACAATTAGGAAAAACGACATAACTTAGGATATGTTTTATATTAGTTTAAAATGCCTTTTAAATCTGCATTCATTTGATTACATATCGTATATGTATAAACAAAGAAAAACGTTCTCTCAAAACTCTGAATTAAGTCGCGTTTCCCAATTGCCAATGATAAATAAATACTCGAATGTATAATTAAATATAATATATATAAATAACATATATCGATATTAGTAATAATTCTAATGATACTATTAACAATTTCATGCATAATTTTATTGTTTTTAAACTAAACCAGTTTAAGTCTTACTAGTTACATTGAAAAGTAGTCCAAAAAATAATTTTTTATATGCCTAATCTCAATAAAATTATAAAACCTGATAGAAAAATGTTCTTCTCTAAGAGGATTGGCTGATTTAGTTAAAGAAATATCACGCATGACATTAGGTATATGAGCTCCTTTTCTCCAAGCGGAGAATAAGTTCTAAGATGATCACGATCATACCAACTCTCACTTTCCAGATAACTAGCTTAAATTTGTCATTTAACATTTTAAAGTAACACGCGACAAATATTAAAAAATAGGAGTGATTGAATGAGAATCATGGCCACATCCCATACAAACTCCACCTTTTTGTAGATAGAAAATTATTAAATATGATTAGTGTGAATAATAATCAGTTGAAATTCGGTATTAAACACTTTGGTAGTGTAAAACTACAAACCAAAAATGGGCGTGATCCGATAAGAACAACGCCTATTTATAATAGAGACATGTAGCACTTATGTGCTAAAAGAAGCACATTGTTTGGTGTCACTGATATGGCGAAGGGTATTTGAGCTTCGTCATAACCGAAGATAATTCGCTAACAGGTTTTAAGTTGAATTGTAGAAAGAAAATCTATAGATTTGTAGGCTAGTATGAAATTTTTTTTGTCTAAACCAGCTCAGTCATATACCTTATTTATTATCTTGCAAATTTTGTTACTAATTCTGTAATAATATCCTTTAAACAGCTATAGAATGACACCTCAAGTGTTTTAGCGCGTTAAATACTAATCGCAAAAATGAACTTGGAAAATTTAAATTTTTCTAACTTATAAATAGTAATAAAAACTGTTTGCAGAAAAATTTCTTTTACATATATTAACTAGATTGAAAAAATGTAAATGAAAAAAGCTATAAGGCATAAAATGTACATATTAATAGAGCAAAGCTTATCTGTGAAGTTCTCACATTTAAAAGATCCTTCGTTATTTGCTTCGAATGTCCTAACTTTTAGCATCAAAATTTGTCTATACCTCAGATAAAAAAGTTTTAATTTATACAATTTCAATAGTTATTTAACAAATTATTTAGTCAAAGGACAAAACTAGTATAAGAGAAATAATTCATTTAAATACCGTAAAATAGATATTAAAAATTACAAATTACAAATACAACAACATTATGTTTCAAATTTGAAAAGCGTCATTAGAAACAATCTCGTAATACGATACATAAAAATACAAAGTCTTCAAGCAATTTTTAAATATGAAAACATAATGATAACAACAACAATATTACAGTATGTACATTAAGGTGGTTCACTTCTTTATATATCACAAACAAAAATATTTTTTTAAAGCAGACATCTTCCAGTATTTTTCCTTGAACTATTTGCAACAATTATAGAAAGTTCCAATTTTCTATTGGAAATAAATCTTCCTTAACCAATCAACAATTCTTTAACTAGAAAAGCTTTATTTCATGTTAGCAAATATTTTGACTAAAATAAAGAATATGGGCGAAGACTATTTTCAAAAAACAAAAATTGCCTTTGTACCACCCTAATGTACATTTTTGATGTATCAGTATAAGTAGTAAACAAAATATTTTATAAGTCAAATGTTACATCAAGCAAAAACCAAATACGAATAGCGTCAAGCGCAAAAGGCACATGCCACCGCTGCCCGACAACGCGCTTCTTACCTTCGAAGTTCTTATCCTGCATGATATTAATAATTTCTTGATCCTTGCCCTGACGCCGTGAGTCCAATAAATCCATTTCTTCGCGCAAACCACGCTGCTCGCCCACATTAGCATCCTTTGAGTTGATTTTACCTGCAAACAACAATAACAACAACACAGATTTGTAATTGTCATTCACTTTAGTGAGTTGTACACTTTTAAAGTGACACTGCTGCGATAGATAAAAAAATTCCAAAAGCACTTTAAATTGCTAAAATGAAATAATGCTCTGCTCATTCTCGACACGACCCGAAACGAAACGAAACGAAAAGAGCAATTTGCAATTTCACTTTTGGCATTATTCCAAAACTCCAATTACACATGAAATTTTTATTATACTATAACAGCAACAAAAATAACAAATTTTACTGCTTGTTTGCTGACTGACTGAGTGAGTGAGTGAGTGCAACATATGCGCGACGAGTAATTCGAATACGAACCTGAGGGGCATGCAGCATGCTGGCCAGTTGCAACATTCTGATAGAAGTAGTTCTCTTCGAGCCAACGCGGCGCGCCATGGGAACGACATTTGCCAGCAATTTTATCCCAGGCGCAGTACGGATCCTGCAGTGCGACACACTCGCTGTGAATTAACGGCGACAATGTCGGCAGGACGAGCGGTGAAGCGGGACGAATATAAAAAAAAAACAAACGAAAAAATACAAATATTATTTAAATGAGTTTTAAATAAATTAAGCGCAGCATTTCCGGTCGCACTCGTAAGTAGGTGACAACATTCGAAATACGGAATGGTCGCATGCAATGCACCCATTGCACTTGGTACCCACCTGCAACTGGTGATTTTGTCGTTGTGACAGCGATGCAGCTGTATCGCAATCACTTGGCTATCGGTGACAATGATTAATTTGCCATCGTCGTAGCTGCCATCTTTCGGTTGATCTGCAAAATTTAAATTGCAATTGTTGTTGTTATTGTTATTGCTTAAGCACGAATGATCTATATGTATGTGTGACTATGTATGTATATTACCGTATTGCATGGTTCGGACTATTTCCAGATTTCGTATAGGTTCACTTTTGGGCAGTACATCGATTTCTTCTATCACAACTGAAGATACCTTCTTCTCCGAGTCCGCAGACTCGGCATTTACTGATTTTATAATTTTACCATGATCTGAAAATAAGAAAGTATAATTATTACGTGTATTTATGTTTAAAAATGAATGCATTAAAATTGTTTTTTATAAACTTAAAAAAATGTTTGTGATGAAAAAAAAACGAGATAAAAAGTAAAAAATAATGTCATTGGTAGAAGATGAGTTTTATTTACTATGTCTATCTATTTTAAACACTTTATACACTAAACTTTGTGGTTGTACAAGATTTTAAACCAATTCAAAATATTTGATGAGGGTGGTCCGATACTAAGATTCACCACCTCTACTTTGCAAACCTCGAGAAAATGTATTTTTAAGACAGTTAAAAGAAGTTAGAGCATCGCTGGGCCAAGTGTGTCGAGCTAAAGGGAGACTGTGTTGAGAAATAAATAGCCACTTTTCCAGAATTTTCGTTTTTCTTCTGTAGGCTAAGTACTTATCGGACCACCCTCGTATATTCGCTTAGAAAAACTACTTCAAATTGGCATCACTGATATCAATACTGAATTTGTTTCCTTCGTCCCGCTGAATATATTCATTTGAAATTCGACATATTCCTAGTTTGTTTTCTTGATTTCCATTAAAGAATTTCAAAAAATTTATATATGTATTGTTGGACTCTGGTAGATTCAACCAGCTATCACAAAGTCATGTAACGCAACGCAATTGTAATCATTTGATGCGATTTTTCCTTAGTGTATTTAGTGACACAAACTTCCCTTCAATGCGATAAGTTAAATTCTCATTTGTCTTAAAATGGTCGCGATGAAAAGAAGAGATGGAAACATACAAATTGCATTAAAGATTGCTGGTGAGGATTTGTGGCGAAATCCGAAATAGCTTAACAGTCTGGCAAAATGAAGACATTTGTTTGTTGCAACTTTACAATCTGCATATTGAATTCCCAATACTTAAGACCGTGAGTGAGTCCGATTTGAATAATTCTTAAAAAAGCTATGCGAAGAAGAATGACTGAAGATTTCGAAAATAACACGAATATTTTTAATTTAAATATTTACATAATATTACGATGAATGTGTATTTTAATTTCGAAATGTTACTCATTTGAAAGTGTTTACTATAGTACTTAAAAAGTAAATTCTAGCACTGGCTCCTCGTTTTCCTAGTAAATTATTTTTTTTCATAAATTCCTTTTTTTTGCTTTAAAATAAGGAAAAAAAACACATCCTCCGATTTTGCTTTACCTGTTCCAACAAATATCACATCGTAGGTTTTTCCACCGGGCGTTTTAATCTGCGCATCTACAGCGATTTGAGTAAAGCGATAGCTGAAATATAAAGAGAACAAGAAAAACAAATACAATAAGTTTTATATCAGAAAAAAAATTGTAATTTAAAAATACGCATGGGTAATGAATGCTACAAATACTTGGATAATTAAAATTTAAAGCAGGCACATTTCTTGTGGCAAGCCATTCCATTCCAGGCCATGCCACGACACTCCACAGTCCACAGAGTGGTGGCATAGCAGCCAGTGACTGCAAGGATTTTACTTTTATCGCTGGACATAATACACGGGATGCTATTAATAATGGACACCAATGGTCGTGCTGACAACACTTTGCAGCAGTCAGAAGCAGCAGCAGTAGCAGTAATAGTAGCAACAATTTTCAATTGTGCATTACAAGTATTTGCGCAATAAAAGTCATTTCTGTGATTTCACCGCAAAAATGCTGCAGCAGTTGTCAATGATATTGTTGTGAATGCTGTTGTTGTTATTGTTGTTGTTTGTCAGTGGTGATTGGTGGCCACGTATTTATTTAATTAATTGTTCAATAAGTTTGTAAATAATTTTGTATACATAGGAGCGGAGCTTATGTTAAGGAACGGATAAGAACACTTTTTATAGAATTCCGCGTTGCTCTCGAAAGTTGTATTTAGTAAGTAGAAGTACACATACTCGGAAGCAATTGATACAAGGTGGCGCAAAAGAAGTCATCCGATGTTGTTTGGCTCTTATTTTTTTTCTAAATAAAAAACTTCGATTCTGTTTTTTGATTATGTTTATTTAGACCTTTAGAATTAATTGTGTTAAGTCGAGAAGATGATACGGATAAATGGGCGCCGTCACAATTGATTGCCATACGGGCTCGTTTTATGGCATTTTCCATCACTTCGGCGAGAGTTTCGGGCGATAAATTCTCGCATTCGTGTCGGATATTTTCCTTGAGGGCTTCCAAGGTCTCAGGCTTGTTGATGTAAACACGAGACTTCAAAAAACCCCATAAAAAGAAGTCCGGGACCGTTAAATCGGGCGATCTGGCGGGCCAGTGCAAATCGCCAAAACGCGAAATTAAGCGACCCGGAAACGCGGCCATCAGAATGTCGGTTGTGGCTCGTGCAGTGTGTGCTGTTGCTCCGTCCTGTTGGAACCACATGTCTACCAGTCCTAATTCGTCCAGTTCGGGCAGAAAAAACTCGGTCAACATTGCCCTATAGCGCGCACCGTCCACTGTTGTCGTTTGACCCGCGGCGTTCGGCCCGATGACTCCTCCAGCGTGAACAGCGCACCACGCAGTCACTTTGAGCGGGTGTAATGGTTTCTCGTGCATCACTCGCGGATTTTCGGTTCCCCAGAAGCGATAATTTTGCTTGTTCACGTACCCGCTGAGGTGAAAATGAGCCTCATCGCTCATTATGATTTTTGCCAACACCACAGATGAATTGTTACGCAAAAAAATAGACACAATTATTCCGCGTTCTTGGGGAATGTATCGCTCCATGGCTTATTCACTTGTATTCTGTATCTGTCTAGTCCACAAATGTCAAAACAGATTTGACATTGGCGGCCATTTGCAAAAATGAGAGCATCTTCCAATAGGGTGATTTCTTTTCCGCCACCTTGTAGATATACTTGGTATCACACTGGTCTATAATTAAAAATGTAATAATAGACAAAAACAACTTAAATTGTTGCCACTTTGCGGTCATGTCATTGTACAATTTTTAGGCCATACAAACAAATTTTAAACTTTGAACTTTACTTCGGTCTTCTTTGGTGATACTTGCGTTTAAAACTTTTGCAGCTCTTTCCCTTCTTTCAATTGTTTTGAGGCGATGGAAACTACTTCCGGGAAGTGTGACGAACACAAGGCCACACCGAAGACCGCTAAGGCCAAGACAGCATTGTCCGGTCTACTTGCTAAACTAATGCAATGGTTTCTCTTTTTTTCCTTGTTATTCAAAACAATTTAAGGCGATTTCGCCCAAATAAATTAAACTCACTTAAGTTAAAAATGTCTCTAAAAATCATTAAAATTGTTTTTGTAACGTACGTTTTAATATTTCAATTTGATAATTTTAGGATTTTAGGACATTTTATTCTCATTTTATATACAATAAAATGTGAAAATTCATATAAAAAATAAAAAGGTTGAAATCTAAAACCGATAAATTCAAATTTTTTTGTTTTACCTACAACTTAAAAGGTCCTTAAAATGGAATCCAAACTTAATTTTCATGCGGCTTTTAATATAAAAAACCGATAAATTAAAAAAAAAATTCATACACCAATAAATTCAACACTTTCAAATCAAAACCCGAAGCATCCAATTCTAGTTTCGTAATTCGTTTGCTTATTAAGAAGACATTTTCGTACAAATTAAATTAAAATTTGATAAATTTTTTAGTTTTTGCTTTTTATTTAGTAAAGTTTATTATATTTTAGACTTATTGGTTTTGGATTAAAACCTCCTTCAATGCCTCATATACATTAGGGTGGCTGTTTCATATTCAAATTTTTGTTCAAAGTTATATGTATGCATGTATGTATATGTTTTCTTTTTAAACTTCGCTTAAACTTTTACGTGAAATGGAAAGCAGAAAAATGCAGAAAAAGAAAAGTTGCCAACTTGCCAATGTCACTTTTTGTTGAGCAACTTTTTGATAAGAAACAAATTCCAAAGATAAGTGAAATTGAATGTGGGCAGAGCCTATTGTACCAAGATCCGAGCCAGCGGGCAGCGGGCCAAGCCGTCATCAGCTTAAGTGAAAATGTTTTCATTGTTGACCAAACGATATATCCGGCATAAACCGGAAACAATTTGTTCGTGCATGGGAATGGCCTTCAGAATCTGACTACAGACAAAAATGGGAATAATGCAGCTTTTGCTTTTACACTGACTTCAGGCGGAAGAATTATAAAAAATCACTTTGAATACATTTTTCTAATCTAAATTGTATGCATAGAAATCTCATAAATACATTTTTAATTTATAAAATACTCGACTATGTTTTAGTTCCGATGACAAAAAAAAACAATTGTTCTTCAATTTCCAAACAAAAAAGTTACGCGTACTTAATGTTCACAGCAAAATGGTCCATGAGGACTGAGTGCTATGGTCCCACACCAGGCCACATCAACTCTGACTAACTTAACGTTCTCGTGAAAAATTAAGATGAGAGAAAACTTTAAAATGTACGGCAGTTTATTAAACAGAAATGCAATTTAAACATTATTTTACAAGCAAATTCTTCATTATTCATAAATCTTCAAGCGGCATGGTTAAAAGTTCTCCAGCTGAGCACACACACACATGGGCAGTCAAACGTTTACACTTTTTAGCCGCTTTCAATTGCGAGTATTACAAAACTAAATTACGAACTACTTAAATTTGCAACTATATATGCAAACACACGCGTACATACTAAGACCCATAAAACACTTCAACCAGACGCCTAACAATAAGAAGAGGCAGCGGAGCGGAGCAAAGGACATGTCCATAAAACATCTTGCTGTTTGAATTTAGAATGGAAATTAATTTAAACACAAAAGTTAAAAATGTCGATTTTAAAATAGTCAATGTATGTAAAATAATAATAATACTTATACTTGCAAGCTCTAGTACAGCGGATTGGTTAGTCGGATTGCAAAGCATAATCAGTATGATTATATGGTAACCCAAGTTTAAATCTTAGCCCAGTAAAAAGACACTTAAATTATTCAATTGGCAAAAAGGATTATTCAGTCTAATAGTGTTCCTATGCAAAGTGTTCCCATTAAGTAGAATCTCTAGTCGAATTGTGTGTGATATTTAAAAATAAAGATCACAGTGATGTCCTTTAAAACAAAAAACACAAAACAAATCAGAAAAATGTAAGTAACAAAATATTTTTAACACATATTGAGAAAAATTAATCTAAGCACTTATCCTCGTGCTCTAAGTTGTTATATTACGAGTAAACAAGAACTTCCTAAAAATAAATGATAAGTTCGGTTTCTATTGCGATTACCAATCAACGCACCAAAAACCGATTTAAAAATCATGAGACCGAAATCAGAGCCGTTGCTTAACGGTTGCGATAACATAGAATCAGAAATGAGGCAGGTATTTAAAAAATAGGATAGAACCAGAATTAGATCCGAAATCGTTTTAACCAAAACCAAATATCTGAGTTCTATAAAATAATTTTGTTATTTACATTCAAAACTGTTAAAATACTGAGAAATTCGTAATCTTGCAAGAGAGTTTAAAATGTAATCCGATATTAATTGCTTTTGCGTATTTTAAAATATCGTATTTCAAAGGTTTTGTGAAAACTAAAATCTAATTTTTACATTTATAAAAATAGCTTGAAATAAAATCAAATATTCACTGCAGAATTGAGAAAAAACGATTTTAATTTTGAAAACGAAGTTTGGGTCTATTGCAGCTTCAATAGGCACTGAAAATGTGTGGTCCATCAAATAGGAGGCATACGAGTATAACTACTGGAGTTGGTTTCAACTCGACCCAGCCTGCAGTCAGTACCAATTAGATTCTGCGTTCACGCAATGCTCAGTGTTTATGTGTGAGTGTGTATGTGTACGTGTGTACGTGTGTGTGTCCAACAATCCACTCATCCGCTCGAGTCGAGTCGACTCGCTTCTAATCCGGAAAACAAACTTGACTTCAAAGGACATCTCCAGTTTTCGGCATGGGCACAGGATGTGAAGAGTTGTTGCAGCAACAAGAACGCTGGGCCTTACTATATTACAAAAACAACACATGGACAATGCAGTATCACATTTTCCATTGCAGAACTTTTTCGTGGCAACTCTGGGTGTGGATTTTTTTGTTTTCTCTCCTTTTTTCGTTCGTTTGTTTGTTTGTTTTTGTTGCAGTGTTGCAAGTGTAGTTCGTGCTGATATTTGTTGGCGACATTCGGAAAGTTCCTAACATGACCTCTGCCCAACTCATAATATTGTTGTTAAATTTATGCTTTTGTTCGTGTTGTTGGTTATTGTTGTTTTTGTTGTGTAATAACATTTACATTGCAGCAAAAGCAACGACAGTCGCAGTCCTGCAGTCGCAACCTTTTCATAGTCACTGGCGGCGTTTCGCGCGAAACGTGCCCGAAACAGTTCATTTCGCATCGCGGCGAAACTCATGCGGCATGTGGCAAAGTGGTAGGATTGGGGTACTTACATTGTACTCGTTCTAACCAAAATTGGCTGACCGAAAAATGCTGGAACGTTCTCATCCATTAGCGAATGTGTTTTGATGAAATTTAACGTCGGATCCGGAAGTGTCCGTGAATCATTGTGACAGGAGCCGGGACGTGGTTCGGGTACCTGCAGGAAAAAAAAGAAGGAAAAATTACAGACACAATTTTAATGCGGAAAGCAAAACACCAGCATTGAGTTAGCAGAAGGATCTGCCTCCTGTCCTTCTGCCAAATGCATGATACATAAACTTAAGGCCCTGGAAGTAAGTAGCAAATTACGGTGTTAATGCAAAAATTCGGATTCCTAATGCGAAACATCGTCCTATACTAATGGCAAAACTGTACTTTGATCTTTAAGTTCTTGAAAAAACTTACAAAGCCTTAAAATTTGTAAGGCTTTTAGATTGTTAAAACAAAAATTTTGTACTCTTAGCCAAAAAGTTCTCATCAATTACAGACATTCCATAATCTTCAACTTAACAATAGTTTGTTGTTTTTAATGAATCTTAGGCATGAGCATATATATGTAAAGTTGGCAAAGAAATATCTTGGTAAAAAAATGTCAACCAAAGATACATTTTTTTAGATTTCTTGATATCGAGGCAGAAACGTTATAATAGTGTGAACACTTGGCATTCTTGGTTAGAAACTCAGCTTAGATTAACTAAGATAAGCTCTCCTACAAGAAAGATTTACTGGATACACACATATTATCAAGTTGAATCCCACTGTATAGCTAGTTAAACCTGCGTTTTGCCACTACTGGACAAGTGCATAGAACATATTCAGCCGCTTCCTGCTCCTCTTGGCAGAGTCGGCATGAATTATTTTCTACCACTCCTCTTTTCTTCAGATGGTAATTGCTTTTATAGTGTCCTTATAATAGCTCAGTGTAAAGTTTAATGTCCTTCAGCTAAGGTTTATAATAGCTATATGTTCATGGTCCATGAGCCTTCTTGAATGCTGCATGCCTGTTTAAGCTTTTAGATTTTCAAGTAGACTTTGTTTTTTCCATACACGTATCGAGTTTTTCATGAAGCTTGTGTTTATTCCACAGATGGGTTCCGAACCTATGAACGGAGTTTCTGCACACTTTTTTGCAAGGAAATCCGCTTTTAATTAGGAATAACTACAGTTGTATACATGTCTCATGTAGTTAAATTGTGGTCTAATGACAAGTTATATCACTAGTATGTTAGCGAGATAATGCATTCGGTGAGACATGCCCAAGACAAACAAACTTACACAGATAGCGATAATTTGTTATATTTTTCCTAGTCTTTAAAATTGTGATGCGTAATTTAACTGATAGTTCATTGACACTACTGGTTAAATTACAGTTCATTCAGTACATTTCTTGCATTATCTGAGGAACATAAAAATTTCTTAAAAATTTGTCATTGAAATTTTAATAATTTTGGTGAACTTAATTTTAGATCAATATGAATTGAAGAGTCGTACTTTAGTTGATGATAATAAAATATCATAACATTGATTTAAAAATCGTAGTACTGGCAAATGATCTAGAGAGATATCCTTATATAAATTTAAACAAATATATATACATAAAATTCCCGATTCCTCTAAAAATTTAAGCTAAACTATAGTTTCTAATTTCAGGATACACCCACACGAAATAAAATTAAACCTCTTTCGATTTAAATTAAAAATAACTTTATCTATGAAATGTTTTTAGGTAGAAACCAATTGCAAAAAACAAAAGTAATTAGCCAACTTGTAGCGATTTATTAAAACACACCTTGACATTATTTACAGGTAACCAATTTGAGTTGAGACCACTCTGCTCCTTAAAGTTGCCTTCGAAGGTGTCTGCAATTTCCTGTGAAACAAAAATAATTAATAAAAAGTAAAGGAAAAGGAAAACCAAATGCAAAGTTTAATAAAATTAGAGAATTTATTGGTTAACCACCAGTGGTGGCTGGTGGAAGAGCATAAGATGAAATAAGTAGTACATAGTACACACATATTTACATTGTATAGTAGATAAACTCACCTGCAATGAGAATGCACAAACTGCTGAGCCGGGTATCGAATTTGTTGGCGTATTAAAAACGCCGTAAATCAATTTGGCGCTCGAGTGACCGTAATGTCCCTCGACGAGATTACTGGCGGATTCTATGCGACACAAAAAAAAAGAACATACGAAAGAATGACGATAAAATTTAGTTGCACGAAAGAGACAAGAAAACAGACAGAAAGGACAGAGGACAGAGGAAAAAGAAAACACAACAAATATTTGGTAATTCAAATGAAATAAAATTGAAAATCCGAATTGCGGTGCTGGACAATATCCTGCATTGCTGCCGCAGCGCCACGCTTACGTCGCACTTTTAAGCCGCCACAATCCGAGCCGCAAATAAATAATGGCGGCGTGAGCGGGTAGTGGCGGCAACGGCAACGGCGGCAGTGGCATTATTTTTGCTTCGCACCACGTTTCGAGTTTACTTACGTATTTCATTGAAGTAGAACGGATAATCGCCGGGAATCGAACAGTTTAAACGGGATTTTAGGAACGAAGTCCAACGATTGCGAAAACGATGCGGACCACCTTTGTCCCATTTGCAGACCCTCGCCACACGAGAGTAAATGGCCTAAAATGTAAATACATACAAAAGATGAAGAAAAAATACAAATACAAAAACAAAAACATATTGCCAAATACGAAAATGCACATAAATAAGATGGAGAATTGCGAAAAGAAATAACGAAGAAAATATAGCTTCATTATTATCGACATTGAAGCTTCCACACACACACATACACACATACACTCGTATGTATATACTTGCCGCCATCTCTGTTTGTAGTCACCTTTTTAGCTGGGTTATTGCTAAAGTGAAAATATAAATATGGCGCACAGATTATAGCAAAGCAGGGGGATGATACTTCAAATAAGAAATAAAAGCCGTTTGCATTTTGCAACAACTTCTCGTGGCAGTTTCCACGCACATGTGTGTGTGTGTTTGTGTGTGGGTGAAAAACACTCCAACGTATTCGTGTGGCAATAATTGAATGTCTTGAGAATTTAATGGTCTTACCTTGCCGCAATTGATAAATTCTACGGCCGTCTCGCGAAAAAAGAAATACACAAAATCACCCTGTGTAAATGAGCTCACAAAATTCGGCGCTGAAATAAAAACAAATTAGTTGAATTATTAAATATTTGGGGGAGGAATTGATTTGTTTTCCAATTTTCATTTGGAGAGCTAAGGCCTTGCTCCTTATTTTTTTAAACTTTATTGCAATAACAGTCAAATATTAGATTTAAATATTTGATTTTGGAACTAGAAAGTACATGGATTTGAGATACAAGTACTAATCAAAGGCATTTTTTTACTACTCCTAATCTTTGTAATACTAAAAATTCAATGAATTTAATTTTCACCATTTCATCACCAGCTAAAATTTCTCCTTCATATCATGGTTAAATATTAAGGTTAGGAAAGAAATGAGAACGCAAGCTGAGCGCACTCACCTCGATTTTTGTCTTATTTTTTTGCTTTATTTAAAAGTTTATTTCTTTGATTTTTGACAACAAACTACGTTGTTTTTTTTATTAATTAATAATTTTGAAGCAACCATGGTAACTGCTTAAAATTGAAATTTTTAAAGAGTTAAACAATATCGAGGTGGAGAGGGACATTTTTCGACATTCCTCACCTTATATTTATCACACCTTGCCAGTACTTATCCAAGGTATATTTTTTTAACTACTCTAAAACTTTAAATTATTAAAAAGTCGACAAGTTAAAATTTTACTATTCTATCGTAGCTAAATTCTCTCCTCCGTATTATAAAATAAGCAACTATTTTTACATTATATATTTCTGCTTGAGAATGCAGTTAACTAAAATTCCACGATACTTTCTTTATGTTGGTGGTCAAGTTTTAGTATTTATTAATATAAGACGAACGCACTGAGAACACGGTTTTTTAAATAAATTAGTGGTCAAATTACTCTCACGTGCCTCTCTCTAGACACATTATCGTCACTTCAGGCGGAAAAAGTCATCTCTTAATTTTCCCACGAATATCGCCGTATATGAACTTTATTCAAACATTTTTGAATGAACAAATTTAGAATACAACTTTAATCATTAGAAATTTTAGATACGTCCTTTTCCGACTAGTCAGTCGTTTAAACTTTCTATCCAACTTGTCATTATTTCTCTTTCCGTTTGATATTCTAGGTTTAACTCCTGACATATAAGTAATGAAAAGATGTTGATTCTAGTATACAAGATAATAGTTTTAAAATGCTAATCTATTATTAACTAAATATTTTCAAAATAAATCGATATAAATGCGTCAAATATAAATATTATCTGAGGTGTTTTTATTCTAAAAATTACAATAAATTTTTAGAACCGCCTCTTAAAATCTTTGCGCCGCAATGATGAACACAAATCTCACACAAATGTTTTCTTTTTTTTTTCATTTTTGCTAAACTTGGTATTAACAAAATATTAAATCCATTGAAACAAGTACAACAATACCAAATAAACTTACCATTTAGGCTTAAGCTATCATACTGCTCCGTCTGCAGTGGCTCACGATAGATAATCGGATCACTGCCACTGAAATCGGCCACTGTCCCGGAATACAATTCGTTGTCTGCAATGAAGAGAAAGCAAGGGGGGATGAAACCAAAGTTATTGAATTATTAAAAGCGTTTAAAGGCGGCCGAAATGGATCGAATCGAATTGATACGATGGATGCAAATACAAATCCAAAAAAAAAACAACAGATTTGCCAAGGATAATGTAAAACATTGTTACAAAAATCACACACACTAGAGCGAAGTTTGCGAGGGGAAAATCAAATAAAGTAAATGGAAATTGAAGATTCAAAAATAAATTTGACTTGGAAGGAATTAACATTTTAATGGCATTGGAGTAAGAAAAAAACCTATTTTAAACGACGGACAAATTAAGTGATTTGTATTTATGTATTTAATTAATTAACTGAGTATTGATATCCAAAAGTTTGTTTCCATACCGTTGTAACCGTAGCTAGGACTGGATCCGGAAAGGGTTTTTAAACTTAGTGAGGAACAACTTTTTCTTTCTTTCATTTTGAAATTTTCATTTAATGATTATTTTGCCAGCATAAACAAAAGCTTAGATATGTAAATATATTCTGTGTAGACTTTATTTAAATACAAACGTTACAAAGGAGCGCTCCTGACCATGCGCACTTTACTCTACTCGTAACACTTTTATAAAAATTGCTCACATCTATGAGCTGAAATGATTTGTACACTTTTTGGCAAAGTACAAAAATATTATCTGTTTCATTTCCATTAGGATTATCTGCATTCAGAGAATCCCTTCATTCTACAAAATACAATTAAATTCTTGAAAACGTTCGTTCGCTCGCTCGTTCATTCATCCATTTACCACTTTCGTTCGTTCGTTCTTTCGGTTGTTCGTATGCTTGTTCTCTGGACGAACAAAGTAAAAAGCCCAAAATTTGTTATCAGTCAGCCCGAGTTGACATTTGTAGCAACATAAATTTATCTGTATCTGGTTGTAAGAAATGCAGCCACCCAGCAAGGAAGCAAGCCAACACGCGTGCACACATGTCTAGGGCAAGAGGCGCACACATATGCCAGGATGCCGAACAAAAAGAGCTGAGCAAGTCCTTGACTCGACTGTACTCGAGTATAGCGCGAAGAACCAGAGTCAGCGGCACAATGGATGTGCTCGTGTTTGGTGTACAATACTTTTTGTTAAATTCGCAGCAGCAGTTTACGACGCATCGCATTTATTTTTTCGGCATGTGAACTCAAAAATTTAATTAAACACAAACTGAACTTTAAGCGGGAAACTCAAGCAGAGCGTCAGAACAGAACAGAACAATCAAGAAAAAATAAAAAGTTCCATTGACTTCGAGACGGCACAGTTCGACTTTTTGAATTTTAAAATACTTTTCCTAGAAGAAGAATACGAAAATAGGAAAAGTAAGAAGAAGCACTTCGTCTTCTTCTTCTTCGTCCTTTAGCTTTGTTGAATTGAATTCACCCAATTCAGTTCAGCATCAAATCTAGTTCCACTGACAGCCGCTGCTGCCTCTTCTGCCATTGTCTGCTCGGAAATGAAGTCGAAGAGTTCGTCTTGGAATGAAGATGTGAACTGAAATTCGTTTTCGGTCCTTCGCATGGAGCAGCTCAATGCCAATGTAAAACGGTGTAATCAATAGCAGCAGCATTCTCACTCACGAATTGATAAACAATTTCGTCCTTGGGTATGGCAGAAATTGCTGCGCTAAAATCGGTTGAATCGCAATTCGCAGAAGCGTCTGCAGTGAAAAGTTGTCAAAGTTTTCATTTTGTTGCTGATATTTGAGATGGTTCCATAATTTCACAAATATTTTAAAACTTTCCTCAATGCACTTCAGTTCGATATTAAGGGGACTTACATATATTTACATATATATACAGTGACAGTATTTTTTAAATAGTTGACTAAGATAAATCTAAGGAACTAATTAGTATTCGAAGGAAACCTAAATAACCGAAGGAAATATCACTCATGACGGTTTGGTGCCCATCACTTAAGTTTGCGTTAGAGTTATTTTACAACTTGTGTCCATTTCATTACCGAATTTCAGAGTATTTTGAAGTCTTTGAGGTTAATGATGTGTGATTATATGCGTGCGCTTTTGTCATTGAAGAAAATCTAATTTTTATTTGGGATTACATGACAAAGATTTAAATTTCAAGAGCAAGATCGAGGACAAGTTCAAAACAATCTCATATACATTAGAGTTTAGTTTATAGTTAAGTGTGACTGGTATGGGACCATAGCTCTCAGTCCTCATGGACCATTATGCTATACTCAGGATAACATCGTAATAAGGAAGGAGTGTATATAGATGGAAAATTAAAATTAGAATATAGTTTCATACGTTATGCCCCAAATTTCTTTTGTTTCACGAATGACTTTTAGAAGATTATGGAAGGAAGATTATGATTGTTACTAATATTCAACACATCACTACTAAGTATCCGCAGTTTCGCTCTTGCAAAAGCTGGACACATTCAGAGTTAATGCTCTGTAGTGTCGTCGCTTTCAAAGCAGGACTGACAAATTGGATTGTTGATGACGCACATGTTGTGCATATGTTGGCTTACACTAATCAGCATATATGTACATAATATTTAATACATAAGTTAATAATCTTAAAAGTAAAATTGCGACCATATATTTTTCTATTTATAAAAATGATACTTAATTACTCTATATAGAATTTTACTGCGATATCTTTATTTTTCCATATAAATAAAATAGATGTCAATTATCACATTGATAATAAATTTCAATTGATTTTATTCACTCACAAACTTGTTCGATATTTTCTTTTTCTCGGATTTATTGACAACAAAATACGTTACATACTTTTCAACGTTTAAACTGAATGTATGTACTGGATGTATGTACAAATAAAAGATACTACAGTAGATGGTATAATTTTATAAAATCAATGACCCACGTAAACATCTTCTGTTGGAAAGGACTTTATAAACATTTAGTTTCGTAATAAACAATTCAAATCATTTTACTATCATCCAACCCCCGATATTTAGTTCCTGAGCTTGAGTTATTTACCCAAAAACTTAATTTTTGAATATTCGAATACAACCTGTGATATATATTCTGAAAATCGATTAAATCACTTCAAGAGTTTATCGAACTCCGCGTTGCCAACACAAAAGACACGGCACGGTACGATGTGACGCGATGCGATGCCTGAGTGGAGGGTTCCAAGTACAAGTACGGACTATTACGGAATTGTACACGAAAAGACTGCAATTATTTACAATATTCGTACGGCAGCGGCCAGAGACCAACCGGGTATGGTAGAGTAGAATGAAAAGAGGTTTGGCAGCCAACACAAATGCCACAGTTGAAAAGTTGAAACGTTTTAAAATACTTTCGCACGCTACATTGTCATTTAAAATAACTTAAGCGGCCGCCATTGCGGAAAAACATTTAAACGCCGTAGATGAGCGAAACGCCGCGACCGGCTAACAGCAGTGACGGCAAAAGCGACGCCAGCTACGACGAAATGGCCTCCAGCGAAAACTGACAAAAAGGCTACGCCATCGCCATCGCACACGAACCGAACCGAACCCAAACCCACCCGTAAACAACGCACACTACACACCACACACTCTACCTGCCTCTCATTACGCTCGTTACGAGTGGGAAGTACTGAAACCTTCTTGGAACCAGAAAGTAGGAACTGGGAATAAATAGCACTTCCATTGTTAATTACCTGCGATTCATAAATTCGTAAAACGGCGCCTTCAGGCGGCCAAAGCTAACTAACACATTTGAGGCGCTCTTAAACAAAAGCACATAAATCTATTTTATGTATTTAATTAAGTTAAGAGTCTAAGGAAAATTGTCTAATCGTCAATAGAGTCGAAATTTGTAGTTCAAATTGTTAAACAATTTCATGAACAAAGATCATATTGTTTTTACTATTTTTTGTATACTTCCAGTTATATCGCTAACTGAACCATCCTGTACTATTTATAAACTGAAGAATATTAATAATATTTGATTTAGATATATCTACTAGGCCTACGAAGAAGTGCTCCCCTAGTTGTATTTATCGTTTGTTCTTCATCTCTACAGCTTCTACAGAAGTCATTTGAGAAGATACCTAGTCTTCTTGCATGAGTACCAATAACTCCTATTATGTTGCTAGTTTGAGACCTAATTAGGGAGATTAGATCGATTGAGCGTTTTTGATTCAGTTTTGGCCATATTATACGCGAGATGTTGCATGTCCCCATCCATCTGGAGTTAAGGCATAACTTATTGTATTCAAATTTTATAGGAGATTGATTAATGACCACCGACAACATTTTTAAAAGAAAAACAATTCTCGTATTAACTTCATTTTCATATTTAAACTTTTTATACAATCGTCAGGATCTTCTTAACTGAATTCGTATCAAATTCAAATGAAAAGATTTAACGGCTTTTAAATAAAAGCTGCTCTTTGTGAAAAGTTGGGCAAAAGGCGAAAAGTAAGTAACTGTAAATTATAACATTTTATGTTGTGTTGCAGCGTTCTTAGCAGCAGCAGCAGCAGAAGGAGCAGTGGTAAATATAATAGATTAATGAAAAATTAAATATTTCATTTTTGGAGGGCAGGAGGTTTTATTATTTAATTTTTGTTGTTGTTTTTATTTTAGTTATACGCCCCCAACTGGAAATTTGGTGCAGCTACCAAGTCCGAGGTTTCATACTTTATGGGAAATTAGCGTTCGTTATTTATGACCAAAGTCGCTCGACACAATCGTTCAATGCGGTGCCACTTGAATGCCCCGCCCCGCCACGCCACGCCTCGCGTATTGCTAGCCACCTTTACGCAATTTCCTTGGACGGTGTCCCTTCTTTTAACTTTTGGTGCGTTGTTCGGCTCAGCGGTGTCTCGGGCGATTAATTTATGCTCGGATTCTGAGTGCGTTGCACAGTACTTTATTGAACAAATTTTGAAAAGAATGTATATTTTTTTTTTCAAATTATATAAAGACGAAATCGAATCCTACATGAAAAATAGTTACGAAGCTTTAAATCAAAAACTGATAAATCTAATTTTGGAAACAAAAATTGGTTTTTGATGTACAGGGTGGCGCAAAATTAATCACCCTATTGGAAGATGCTCTCATTTTTGCAAATGGCCGCCAATGTCAAATCTGTTTTGATATTTGTGGACTAGACAGATACAGAATACAAGTGAATAAGCCATGGAGCGATACACTCCCCAAGAACGCGGAATAATTGTGTCTATTTTTTTGCGTAACAATTCGTCTGTGGTGTTGGCAAAAATCATAATGAGCGATGAGGTTCATTTTCACCTCAGCGGGTACGTGAACAAGCAAAATTATCGCTTCTGGGGAACCGAAAATCCGCGAGTGATGCACGAGAAACCATTACACCCGCTCAAAGTGACTGCGTGGTGCGCTGTGGTTCCAACAGGACGGAGCAACAGCACACACTGCACGAGCCACAACCGACATGCTGAAGGCCGCGTTTCCGGGTCGCTTAATTTCGCCCATTTATCCGATATCATCTTCTCGACTTAACACAATTAATTCTAAAGGTCTAAATAAACATAATCAAACAACAGAATCGAAGTTTTTTATTTAGAAAAAAAATACGAGCCAAACAACATCGGATGACTTCTTTTGCGCCACTTTGTAGTTTTTACATTTGAGGTAGTCTACACCTGACCCTGAATTCTACAATTAAATAAAAGTTTATTAGGTTTTTAAAATTTGTCGGTGTCCTTGGTAAAGCTTAAAAGGTCCCTAATATGAATCCAAAATTTGTATGTAAACTATTTTTAATCGCTTAAAAATTTGGATTTTAAAATCAAAAACCGATAAACCAAATATTTTTAAGCAATTTGTGAACTTATTACAAAATATATTTAATACAAATAGATATAGGGAAAACTAGGAAATTATTTACATAATATAATAGCCCTATTCTCTTAAACGCGAAAATGACTCGAAAACCTCGAAACTTCGCAAGTTTGCAAACCTAAAAAAAAAACTGTAAACAATTTTACGAAACATAATTCTCGCGTGCCTCGCAAAGAAGATCGTATGTTTCGTTGATGTCTGTATGTAAAAATAAACAACTAATGCAATACTTGTTAAAATCACAACAAAAATCAGTCAAAACTTATTAGAAAATGAGAGTTTGTAACTAATTAAAAACAGCTGTTGAGGTGAGTTTTTATTTGTTTTCCTTAATCATTTACGATTTCTGTTAATTTGTAAATTTGCTAAACTCTGGCTGAATTTCTAGAAATTCTCTATTGTTTTTGAGGTCGTGAAAAAGTGAGTTCCCCAAAAGTGGCTTATAACTTTTCGAGGTTTCGAGTTTTTGCATTTAAGGAAATAGACCTAATATATTTCCTTATTTTCAACTGATATTTTTATTTGCAAAATAATTTCAGAAATTCAGTTACTGTACTTAATCACTTTGAGATTAAAATTGGTTTCATTCTTAAAAAAAATTCGTAGTCAATATAAATTTTAAAACGTCTTTTTGGATAAGATTTTAAAGATTTGGCTTTGGCGATACTCCAATAGTGACCACATCCGTCATCCTTCGACATCCCACAAAAAATGTCCGGAATTGAATCTGACAAGAATAACCGGAAAATCCAACATTCTACGATATTATAATTAAGTGTGAATGTGCATAGTGGCCACACCTTCAATTCCACAAAATCGTGAGGGATGATTGATTAACTAAAATATTAGTTAAAAAGATTTATAAATTTTAATTTTTTACTAATTGCACAATTTCTTTTTTTTTTTTTTACTATTTTTGATTCTTTTGAATTTTGTTCAAATTTCACACAGTTTTAAAGTGCTGTGCGTCGTCGTTAAATAATGCCGCACGCTTCTTTGGCAGCGTTATTCAAATGTAGACGGACGAATGAATGAACGAACGGACGGACGGACAATCGACGGACAGGCGTTATTATGGGCGCCTGGGGGATCAACGCTGCGTGGTGCGGCAAAATTAATTTGTTACAGACGACGGTTTTAATGTGCCATTTGTTGTTGTTGTTGTTTTAGTTGTTGTAGCTGTTGTCGTTGTAGGTTTTATTGTTGTTACTATATCTACAGTCCATGTTGTCGTGGGAGCGCAGTTGTCACGTAATTCAAATGATTTCGCATTTGAATTTTATTGATTTAAGAAAAGCGTGCCAAAAGATTTTCACAGGAACTGACTTAGTGATTGTTTTTTTCTCTCTTTTGTTTCTTATAAATAATAGTATTTAAAAAAAATATTATATTAATGTGGTTTATTGTTCTAAGTTTAATTATTTTTATGTTTTGTTTCAGTTTTTATAATAACTCATTTTGTATATTGCCTACAGCTTGGTTGCATAATAAGGTTAGAAGAAAGTAGAAATGAGAACGCAATTGGAGAGAACTCACCTCGACTTCTGCCAAATTTGAAAGTTTATATTTTTTATTTTTGACAACAAACTACGTTGTTGTTTTTATGTACTTAATGTTTTTGAAGCAACCATGGCAACACACACACAGAAATTTCATTTTCAAGGATAGAAGCGATATTGAGGTGGGAAAATAGAATTTTCACCTTTTCTCGCCTTATGGCCCACGGGATTAGGTATGCTTTTATATTTTTAAATGTTTTTTATTTTATTGTTTATTATATTGTATTATTTTTGTTTTTTTTACAATATAACAAATTTTAAAGTAAACAACTTTATATTTATAATAGTAATAAATCCATAAAAGATTTATAAAATTGTTTATTTTACAATATTAAAAAAACATTTTATTAAAAATATCATACAAAATTCCACGCTTACGCTCATAAGTGCTCATCCCGCTTAAGTACCCAAATGTTCAGAATTGTTTTCTTTTTCCAAATATTATATTTAAGTTTCTCGCTTAAGTGGTTTACCCGCTTACCTAACCACTATTCCTTAACTTTAATAACAAATTCAACTTAAGTTTTCCTCTTTTAAGTGCACATTTGAAATTTGAATATGGCAACCTTAGTAAAAGCGAAAAAAACTTTACTTTTTCATACCTAAGACATGCAAAATTGACATTAATAACGTCAATCGCAATCGCTAATTTTACTTAACTGAATATTTAAACTACTAATGTATCTATAAACACTTAAGCGGGTAAATAGAATTGCATTAATGTACTTAAGCAGGTTTAAATATCTGTCGTAAGGTTCTTTACAGAGACTTTTATAATTGCCTAACTCGCTTAATTACCCACAAACCCATTTTTGGGAAGAGACACTTAAGAGGGGAATACTGCAGTAAGATTAACATTATTAATTAGCGAAAAATTAAGTTTCAACAAGAAACAAAAAATCAGATTGTTTTTAATAAGTACAAATTTCAGTGATTTACTTGTAATTTTGATAATAGTCAAAAGTATAAACAGGGAATTATTCTTAACTGTTTTTTACTTCGGAGTGTTCACTTAAAGGCTACGAAGTAAATTTCAATTTAACTTTAACCAAAATGTTAAATCCTTATCAAATTATCAAAAAATTGGCTTTATTCTGCTTACTAAAGTAAGCTATGTAGTATATATGTATAACAAAAGTATTCTGATATAACAGTTCGATAAAGAAGTTTTGGCAACCTAATAAAATTCAAATCAGACTAATTGCGCAATTGAAACTATTGTTGTGAAAACATATTTTGTGAAAGTTTCATTTTCGATTTAAATCTGCGAATGCTTGCCAACACGAAAGTAATTAAGTTGCGGCAGGACGAACCAACCTTTAAAAAGAACACTCCATAAAAAAACACACAAACAAAAAATGTACAACAAAAACGAATGTAGGTTTATATGTAGGTAAACCTAGTAAACCAAATAAAACGATGGTTTCACGTCAACCTGCCAAGAAAATAAGCGAAAGAGAAAGAGAGAGAAAAGGTTGCAATAAAAAACTTGGCTTCCAAACAAATCCATTTTAGCCATTAAAATTGTGTAGCAACATGGCCAAAATTAATAAAAGACCGTTAAACAAATTCAAACAAATATTACAAACAACAACAACAACATTTTTAATGGCAAACACAAAATGACCTTTGTAAAAGAATCAAATCGCCGCCCGCCTACTTAACATGATCCACCAAAGGATATCTGCTACGCTTCATACGCAATTATCGTAATTAATAGAAAAACATATTTAAGATTAATTAAGGCCACAACCGCATACAACACAAGCACACACACACACACTTCTTAAGAAATTTTCAAACTAAGGACTTTTATCAGCGTTTTGGGTCGTCTACAATCCTCGCTCGACCCGACCATGTAGAATGATTCTAAAGAAACTTAAAATTAGTACACAATACCAACGCAAAGGATCAAAGGGAGAAATTAAGTAACAGAAGAAGACAGTGGTACTGCCAGCGTTGCCAGCTGCACTAAACCATAGAAGGGCCGCCGACCTACCTTCACAATGTTCCTTGAATAGAAAAGAAGAACAACAACAACAACAACAACAAACAGAACAGAAAAGTTTTTATATAGCATAGTAGAATGAAACCAGAGCCAAAAACCCAAAACCAAAAGTCTATTTGCGCGATAACGATAAGAAAGTGCTCGGGAGTCCTTTTACATATGTTTCGCATTTTGGTTTTAGGTCGGCATCCTCGTTAAACTCCTTCTCGTTGTCGGAATTAAAGAGCAAAGACAAACACAAATGTCAAAGCAAAAACACGCCGAAACACGAAGCCAAGCCGCCGCACAGTGTCACATTTGCAAACGGATGAAGCTTGAAATTAAGAAATAAAATTATATTAAATAATATTTTATATAATAATAATAAAATAATATTCTTATTTTCATCTATTTGTAGTTAATGGAGGTAACGAATTTTATAGCAGCAACTAGTTTCACATACTAACAACATTTAAAAAAAGAAAAATGTCAACGTGTTTTAAGAGTTTATATGTACATTTTGGGGGGTAAGAGCAGAACTAAGTATTATAACTTTTTTAAGGCTATA
This sequence comes from Suillia variegata, assembly GCA_949127995.1. Taxonomy (NCBI): domain Eukaryota; kingdom Metazoa; phylum Arthropoda; class Insecta; order Diptera; family Heleomyzidae; genus Suillia; species Suillia variegata. The sequence continues at coordinate 20,466,013 of OX421844.1, forward strand.
CATTCTATATATGATTCTTTGAAAGGCAAGGCGGTAAGAAGTTATATGTACAGAAATACAGCAACAAAAAAAGGTTAATACGTTTTGTAGGTGCTTCTTAAACGATAACGTTAATACTCAATCTGAGACTAATAACAAAATGTGAAAAAATTTATAAGATTATACATATATACTTATTCGAGATATTTGTTGTAGGTCTGATCAAGTAGAAAAAAACTACATGCTCAGAATTTTGAATTGACCCTCAAAATTTGGACTTCCAGCCCAAATACTCATTTTTGATAGGTAACTTTATTTAAATCTACCCGATGAACAAGAAAGTCGCTTAAAACGCTAATCGAAATGAAAAATCTAAAAATAACTATTTTTATATTTTTCACTCCACGTTTTTCGGCCTAACTAAGTCCAGATTTTGAAATTCTGAGTATGCAGTTTTTTTTCTACTTGACAAGACATCGAAAGTATATATATTCAAAGTAACACAGTGTAATTTTCAATGTATAATGTAATATATATAAAAAAATGAATGTTTGTTTTTATTTTTCTTTCCATCTTTTTTCTAGGTAACCTATGCGCGTCTAAACCATTCCTCCGATTGCGATGAAATTTTGAAGGATTGCTGTGCTTACGCCAAGGATGATTTTGGGATACGCAAACCTATTATGCGCTATTATGCCCACAATTTGTGAAACTAAGTAATAATATTCGATTATTTCGCTAATATTGCTCCAAAAAATAAGATATTCGGTTTGTAGGATCACTGTTAATAATTTCACTAAAAATGGGCGTGGTTGGATCAATTTAACGCCCACCCCCGGAACATGGGGAGCACGAGAAGTTCCGCAAACTAATTATCTTACACATATTTCTATTCAAAACAAAGCCAGGGCGATTATTGGCACCTCAATTAATCAAAGAATCTTAATATGTAAACAATTTTGCCCTTCCCTATGACCTGGGAATTTATTTAATATTTATAGTATTAAAAAAAAATATGTTACCTTTTATTTTGGCTTAGTTTCAAGTATGCTATAAAATCAAAGAATTTTTGCTAAACTTTGCCCGGCAGTGGAACACTGTGCGGCGTTGGATCTGGCTGCCACTGACAGCGCGTGTCGGAGAGTGCGCCTTTTCTAGTTTGTACCTAAACGAATTACTTTGGCAAGTAGGTTACAAATGGGGGAAAGGGAAGCGGGAACGGGTGGACGGGTGTTGGTGTTGGCTTGTGGTGGCCTTAGTAATTTATATGTTTATTCATCGGGTTGAACTTTCTGTCTGTGTTGGTGTTTTAAACTCTAAAAACCCAACAGACGCACAATCGCACACACGCACACACACACACACACTATCACACTAACTTATTCAAATAAAAGCGCAAAGAAACAACAACAACAGTAAGAGCAGAAAAACAATAACAACATTAAAGCGCATTATTTAAAAGCGTACAAGTTACAAACTCGTTACTGAACACGCACAAACACCCAGTTAAAAGGATTTAACGATGATACACTCGAAATGTTGCCCACACAGTTTCAAGAACTCAAATGGATGCTATTCTTCAAAATGTTTGATGATGAACCCACACAATTATTGAAGCGCTTTACCAAAGATTTGAAAAAGAAATCAATATTAACAGTTTATTCTGTCTTAATAATATTTGAAATATATCTTGATATCAGCTTCAAAAAAATAAGGGGATTCCTTCAAACACGAAAACCATGATGTAATAAATATAAGGTGAGGAAAGTAGAAAATTGTCAATCTCCAACTCGATATGACGAAAACTAAAACATTCGAAAAACTGGAAAAGTTTCGAGCCTCTTTTTGGAAACGCCCTTTTTGCTGCCTCGAAAACATTTGTGAAGTTCAAGAATTTAACAGTTCTGTCAGCTGTTTTTAATAAGTGTTGCCTAATGAAGTTTTTAAATAAGTGCTGCCTATTGTCATTTTCTAAATAGTATTGTTCGTCTTTTGTTTTGATTTTAGCACGTATGTCAGATGTTAAATTTTTACTACAAAAGAATATTTTTTATTTAGAGTTTATTTTTTACTAGATTTAAACAATAAAAATTTACTTTTATTGTTTGAAAAATTTAAAACTTAAGGTAAAAAAGTTAAATATTTTCAAGACATTCGTAGTTTTTTTTTACATACAGGCAACACTCGTAATGTACGAAAAGTTTTTCGAGGCAGTTTTCGCAACTGATTTGCCTCGAAAATGTTCGAGATACGCGAAAACTATTTTTTATACAATTTTTTACTGTTCTTTAAAGACCCTCAACAATGTCGAAAACTTTCGATTATTTCGAGACATTTTCGCGTTTGAAGGATTTCCCTTAATATATTCATTAGGAAAAAAGAATTCGCTCGTTAACTTTCGGTGTACCGAATTGTGTGTGAGTTCAAAAAGAAATTACGCATTTACGAAAAATGTTTAATATTCCAAAATCTCACGTCTCTTTGCATCTTGTTGAGAATGGCGTGGCGCGGCGTGCCTTAAAACAACCACTCGACATAACCCTCAACAGTCGTCGTCGTCGTCGTCTCTGTCTATCCATGCAATGTATTTAACAACACAGACTCTTCGCCATCATCGTTATTCAACAAACAAGCTTTACTTTATTGCCGCTGCTACAATATATACATACAATATATACATATTTTTTTGCCCAAATCTCAATGCAAGAAGCGCGTAGATTTACCACCCAAAGCGTTGTGGCGTAGGAAAGGTTTCGTTGTTGTTGTTGTTTTTTGTATGGCAAGAGAGAGGACGTTTGATGCGGGTGGTTAAGCTGGGTTAGTCATGGGCGTTGTGAAAAACGTTGTTGTTCTTTTTTTGTTTCTATTTTCATTGTTGTTGTTGTAGTTGTGTTGAGGGTCTTTAATGAACGCACTCCCATTATGCATCCTCCAATTTTTGGCTGTTGCTAAAAAGTAAACGAGTTTCAACTAACTTTGCGTCTGCAGGTTGGAGTACAACGTTCGTTTTAACAAAAACTTAAACAATAGCAACAACAGCAACAGCAACAACAACAACACCAACAGCAACAAAGTGGCATCGCATAGAATCACAGTTGGTAAACAAAATTGGAAAATAAAGGAGTTGGATTCGCTGAGTGTAAGCTGCTTCATTTCTTATCCTTGATATGCTCAGCGCAAAGTATTCGCACACAGGACTAGGAACAGCAAAAAAAATATACAGCAACAGCAACAAAAACAACAACAGAAATTCCGACTGCGACTGATGGGTTTTAAACTAATTGTTGTTGTTAATATTGTTGTTTTTGGTTGAGCAAATGTTGGCATCTATTTACGTAAAAGAAACAAAGTGACCAGTCAGTCAGTCAGTCCAGCGCTTCAAAAGTAGGGTCAGGTCAAGCGGTTGCCATTGTTCAATGTCTCCTTTGCGGCAAACTCGCTTTCTGCCCCTCAACGCACACCACCCCCCTCCCCCTTCCCTCCACCAAGTAATTTGAACAATTTTTATGCGTTCATTGTAACTTTTTAATTCTGTACTTTTGTTGTTGTTCAAAAGTCTGACATGTTGATAGGAGGGGGCGGCACTTACAATGGATGTGCGAAATATTCCACAATATTTCATTTCAAAACAAAATTTCTAAATAGATAAATTAAAAGGACTCTTAAGCAGTGATTTATTAAAAATTCAAAATACTCGAACTTTTTGGTAGAAAGAAAAGCGTTATTTAAACCGGGATGTACACTAAAATACGAATTTCTTAACTTTTTAAACATTTCCACTCCGAACTAAGTTAAGTTCTAAAAATGAACAAATCTACGCTTCAAAATATTACATCTCATATTTCCAACGAACATTTCATATTCAAATTCCGAAAAAACATTTCTTCTTCTACAAAACCGAGAGTACTCCGAAGTGTTCCAGAGGGCACTTTAAACATGTGAGAAATTATATAGAAAACAGCTTAATTTGATAGATTATGAACCACCCTAATTAGATTACTGTATTTATGGACATCTGGACATGACTAGATCGATCTGGACATGATTAGATCTTTAGTATTTTTCTACGTTACAAACATTTGACCATATTAAACGCTTCTCAATAGTGTAAAAAAGCACGATAGGATACTTCGGAGTAAACCAATTTAGAGTACTCCTTTATACATTACTAGCTTAAAGTAAACGGCGTTGCCTGGGTTTTTTTTTATATAAATATTTGAAAGTAGGGATTCTAAATTACGACGGTGAGCCAAAAAATGATCTGATCTTTTTCTAAAAGTGTGCGTTACTTAGATCCAACCACTCCAATTTTTGGTGACTACAAACTCAGATACTAAATTGTAGTTTAAGAGTTTTAGTTAGTTCTAAAATAAATAAACGCAGTTGGCACAAAGTTCATTTGTAGATACTCAAAATTATTCGAGCGTACTCAACGGATTTAAGCGGATTAATTGAAAACTATATTTCACATACAATAAATAAAAAAAATACCAACGATATATATATTGTACATATCTGTGCAATTGGAACTTTTTTTTTAAGTGAAAATGTTTTTGTTTTTGTTGGCTTATGAAATCATTGGGTACTTGTTAAAAGCTTGCTTGTATCGGCGGCAAACGCTCGCTCGAAGCCGTTTATAGTAACCCATTTTGTTCCACTTATGGCTATGCTGTGATTCTGTTTGTTTGTTTGTTTCCTTTCTCCTTTTTTTTTTTTTTAATTTGAGTGAAGTGTGAGTGTGAGCGTTCTTTTTTTTTGTGTCATGTGTTTTTTTTTCTCTCTCTCTCTCTCTGTCTTTCTTTTTTTTTCGAAATTAATGATTATTTCTATACAGAGCCTGGCACAGTTTTCGAATTCCGCTTTTTTTCCGCGCGATTTTAACACAGTTACTAACTACTTTTTTTCACAGTTCATTGAAATTGTGATAAGTTGTTGTTGCTGTTGTCGTTGTTGTTTTTGTTATTTGTTGCCGTTTGTGTGTGTGTGTGTGTGTGTTGTTTTGCAGCACGTATTAAATTTCACCCTCGCATCGCTTCGCTTCGCATCGTATCGCGTGCTCACATCCTGTACTCGCGCGTATCCTTTCGCTTGATATGGCAAAAGAATCGAGGGAACGGAAGCTGCCATTTTTGTTGTTGATGTTGTTGTTGTTGTTATTTCTTCTTTTTGCTGATACGAGTATGTTGCTGTTATCGTTGTTGTTGTTGTTGCTCATCAATTTGGATTGCGAAGCAATTAATTGGAAACGAATGCGATTTTCTTTTAAATTTCTTGAAATAATTCGCGGCGAATGGCAGCTTGCAACGTTGCGCAACGCTTAATGGGGAGCGTATTCTGTTGTTACATTAGTGTGGTTCAGCATTCAAATTTAAATTAAGCACGAACTGGAATATATATCTCCATACACATTTAAATGAATGTTTCTATCTATCTTTGTTTATTTCTTTCTTTCTATCGGCAGTATCAGAACTTCACAAAAAATGGGCGTGATTAGATCAGTTTAATGTCCACTTTTAGAAAAAGGTCAGATCAATTTTACGCCCACCACCATAGCCCATTTTGCATTGGGTAGAATAGTAAATTATACAAAATCTGCCTCGACACCTTTTACGCTCACAATTTGTTACATTAAGTTTAAAATACTAATATTGCTCATAAAATTCTGAAATTTGATATCTGGGTTTGTAGGGTCAATGTCGATTACTTCACCAAAAATAGTTATGGTTGGATCAGTTTAACGCCCACTGTCGTAACTCAGAAACATTACAACAGGGAACAACGAGAAGTTCCTCTAATTATATTACACATATTTCTATTCAGAACAAAACCCAAGCAACGCCGGGTACTACAAGGCGGTAGTTTGTATATATATATAAAAATGTTAATGGCAGTTTTATACAAAAATGGAAGAGCATACAAAATAAATAGAACTAAGAGAATTTTGGACTCCTTTAAGGCTCCTATTATTTGTTGTTTTTTTTATTATAAATTTTAAACATTTTAAGTTGTAGGTAAAATATTAAAATGTTAACTAAACATTTGTTTTAATAATACTACAACAATTTCACGTCGGGTCCTTATGTCATATTTCGGACTACCCTAATCCAAAAGTTCAGTTTAAAGCTTTGCAAAATTGCAAAAACAACTTTTCTATAAATATTTAAACAGAACTGAAATAAAAAACGAACTTCATCCGAGTACATATGGCAGTATTTACTATACGTTCACATATTTTCCAACTCCACCCCCCCCCCTGCCGCTTACCCCTGACAAATTTAACGAGGGGTTGCGTTCATGTATTGTACCATTACTCTGCTTTTTCGCAAGTACGTACGAGTGTATGTGTGTGTGTGTGTCTAGTATTTAATTGCATATGTAAATTGATTTGCATAAGTTACAAATATGCTCACTCCCCCCTCTGTCCTCTGCCATGATTCATGGCGTACTGTTACTATTTTCACTGTATTTTTAGCTGACTCTGGCCTGGCGTTTTGCTGGCGCTCATTGTCGAGCGTATCCGTTTTAAATCGCAATTAAGCAAACCACGCGTTTATGCAAATTAAGTCAAGGGAAAGGTCAGGTCAAGTTGCTTTATTTTAAGCACTTTACGATTATGGAATATGCAAATTTTGTATTAAGCGCAGTAACGAGCTGATGCAAATAGTGCCGACTGGCAGAGAAGCGGGCGCCATGCCGCCGCGGTTGTAAATCTGTTATCGCAAATACCAAATAATCGTGTTTCACTTGAAATTGTGAAGTTGTTGTTTATTTAAAGCGAATCTTTTTTTTACGATATTTTCCATTGTCAAATCAAGTGCTTAGACAAATTAAAAAAAAAACGATATACAAGTTTTTATCAGTTTTTGTTGACATAAAAACTATAATTAAAATGATATTTTTCAAATAACAGTAGTTTCGTATTTCTGGGACTGTTATCCTTTCAAATTTCCATATATTACTATAGTCCGGACAAATTAGAAATTATTCTAAAAATTATTCTCTTACTTCAAAGTAGTTTTCTTACATGCGCTCAGAAAGGAATTTTATTGACACTAACACGAAATCTGGAAACTTGAAAAACTCTGTCAGCCAAAATTTACTTGTACTACTCTACAATTTTATAAATTAAAGTAAAAGAAGTTTACTTTATCATGGCATATGTAGAAGCAACACTGAAACATAAGCAGTTTTTATTTACATATAGCCTCAATCATTCGAGGAGCTTTTTGAAGTTGTTTTAGCGACTCTTTTGCAATCTTGTGAAGTTTCGAGGCTTTCGAGGCATTTTCGAGTTTATATTAGTAAGTATTTCAGCAAAAATTATAAGGCCGAAAAGTTAATCTTTATTATTAAACAATGATCGTTTCGGAATACACTTTTATAAAGCAATCCCTGTCGATGTGTTCCAGTTAATATTGTAGTATTACGTAGCACATTTGGCACACTCCGGAGCAAAGTTTCTGGGAATCTTCCTGTGTTTTCAACTTCTTACCGAAAAGATCAAGATTAAAAACAATTTCTGAAACTTGTCCTTAAAATGAACTGACAATTATTTTTCAATTGAAGTTTATATAATTGTTTCCATTTTAATTTGCTTCAGCCGATCTACATTTTAACATATATCAATACAATTCAAGAGCAGAGGTTTTTTTCCAAAAAATTTTACTTAGGTAAATGACAAAAAATAATTAAAAGTAAGACTTCAAAATTACACTTTGCCAGAAATTTAAGTTCATAGCTTTGAACCTTAATGATTCCAACGCGAAATGAAAGTAGACACTCGAAGGAACAAACGTTTTGGCATTTATCGAATGACATGACCACTAATATGCATTTTAGAGTATTTGGTTCTTCACTGACTTATCGTAAAATTCAATGTGGATTATTTTTCTAGAATATATTAACTCGATAATTCAACGTTTTATGAGTCATCTATGGTGTATAAAAAAAAGTTGCAAATTGATCCAGAAAAATTGTAGTTAGAGGCTTAATATATTCTAGGAAAATGTTCCTCGGTAAATTTCAATATCACCGAATAGTTTTTTAGTTTTAGATGTATAAATATAACAGTTTCTAATTTTTTTTGGGAGACGTCATGCCAACTTCAAAAAGACATAAAACTAACTTTCTCTGAAGGTCTACTTTCATTTCGCTTTAGAATTATTGAGGCTCATTTTTCGTGTTATTACTTTAGATTTATTTAAATTTTATTAGTTTTTCGTGTCAAGTTGTTACTTTCAGAAGATTTGCCAAATGCTTGCTAAAAGGCCGAGGCTCACACACAAAAATTTTATTTTTTCCAAAAATAAATTAGCAATTGTAGTTTATTTGCGCCTTATATGAATCGAACCTGAGTCATTTCGAATAGAAGGCCGATGCAGTAACCATCGTGTCATTTAGCTATCCTCTCATGACAAATATTTAATTCCTTTACTTGAAGTCTATTTCTGGAAACGAAAATATTTAACGACAGTCTTTAAAAAATTTGATTGAGGATTTAGTTTTATCCTTGCCTTAAGATTTATTTTAAGCATTCCATAAGATATTCCAACTAGAGTTGAAATTCAAAACAGCCTGGTTAATGAGCCAGCCAAAAGTTGCGCCTGTTACAATTAAATTTATTCAAGCTATGTACGAGTATGAGCGTGAGTATGAATAGTTGCCAAAATGTGAGCAAACATGAACACAAAAGCTCTTTCAATTAAATATCCCATTGGACAGTGCACGTGTGAAGTTTGTTGTTGTGGTTGCCTTTTTTTTGTGTGAAGTAAATAGTGATTCCATTTTATGGTTTATTGCAAAAGTTATTTTACGCTTTTTTATTTCAGAACAAAATTAAAATCTTTTTTTTTCCAGGTTCATCGAAAAAAATTTCAAACTTTTATCATAACAAAAAGAAAAAGAAAAAAAAAACATATAGAAATGTTTTTCCAACGAAATTTGTTGAAATTGTCCTTGGCAAAAATAAACGCTTGACACTGCCTGACTACTTGGCCGCCCACTCTCTCTCTCTCTCCCCACCCCACCCCTACCTCATCATAATAGAATTGGTAACTTTTACACAGTTTTTATTCCGTGCCACGGCCAATTTGTAATCTAAACAACATTTTTCGCTATTTTTTTCTCCTTTTCACTTCGCTCCCGCTGCCGCCTGCATCGCCTCCATCGCCAGTACCACCCTACCACCTTCGCCAAAGGGAACGAGAACGAACAAATTTATTATTTTCCAATGAAAAATAAAAATAAAAAGCACCGAAAACAAAAATGGCGCTCAATACGTGTGCGAAACACAAAATGGCGGAGTAGCGCAAGTTTTGGCAGTTGTGGCACATGTAAACGTAAATTTAATGTTAACGTAATAAAATAAAATCAAGTTAAGCGAAAAAATAAAAATAAAAGCGAAAACGTAAACTGTAGAACGACAACAACAACAACAACAACAAAAACACGACAGAGAACAGCGAGAATAAGAACGAGAACATCTCGACGGGACATGATAAACTCTTTTGACCCAAATTCAAGGCGGCACGACGTTACAAGAAAGAATATGGCGAATATTGCACGCCAAAATTCACCGTATTGAAAGTGGTTGCGAAGGCGGATGTGGATGCGGATGCTGCACCAAAGTTATACTTACAACCGAAACAACCAACAACAACAACAACGACAACAACCATAAACAAAAATCGTTTTCTTAAATGCCAGCATGCAAGCAGTACATGCATTAAAGTGGTCCTACATTTGCATCAACCAAATAGAAAAGGAATACAACCGAACTTCTTATAACTATCGGTCGATATCTCGTTTGGTTAGTGCGATGGTCTGCTAAGCACGCCTTGACAACTAAAGTTTTCTTTTTAATATGTCTCCGATGAGCTTTAAAGCTTAATTTTGAGGTCCTTTACTAAATACCGAGAAGGAGGTTCCGATATTTAAAAATCTATTTTATTATTTATCCCGATTGCTTTTTTTTTTACCATAACACGAACTACTCTAAAATGCATGATATGTCTTGATCTCTTAAAGCAACGTCGAGGAACGCCTATCGGAACATAAACACAAGACGACCACCCAAGAGTAATTCTGTACGGTTCCTTCATAGTAAGGTCGGTCTTATCGAAATTATAGCTGTGGCGTTGCGTCTTGGCTTAGAGTTTGGCTCATAATCAGCAACGCTCATTTGCGCTGGTGTGCTGCCAAAACGCTTACGGCCATTATCACAGTCACCCACAAACTTACATAAATGTCTGTAGCAGCAAGACAGAATAAGGCGGATGGCACAAAAAGAAAAAAACTATTGTCACATTATCACACCGAAACAAAACAAAAAATATCTCCTAAAAATTGCACATGTGGTCTAGGCTTAAACCGAAAAGAAGCACTTCAAAAACGCTTCTAAATAGTAGGAGTATTTTTTCGAAAAGGTATAATAAACGTTACGGTAGCAATCTTTTGTACTTTAAGGAAGGATGATCCAGTGCAATTCCTTTCAGGGAAGCATTTTGTCGATTTAAGCGCTTCTTTCTGAATAAGATAAAAAACAAAAAACTTACTCAGGAGTTATTGTATCATAATTTAGAGCACTCCCTAATGCTCAGTTAAAACATTTCGCATTCCGCTAATACAACGTGTCGCTCAATATTTTAGTGGATTAGTGCATTTAGTCAAGTAAGCACGCTCGGTGCGTTTGGAACTCAGGTTCAAAACCCAATCGGACGTAAATGTTATGTTCGACTGCAAACTTTGGAGAAAATTGGCAACTTAATTTTGTTTAGAAAAATTTATGTCCGAGAGAATATCAATAAAACTTTAAATTGTAAATCCCGCCACATGTGTGCACTTACGATATGGTATCAAGAAGAGAGGAGCTGCACTGGACACATCAAAATGACCGCTAACTGTTATTGTGTGTCCGTAAAAAAAATCGGATATGAGTATACACATAAAAGTTATAATACAACCAATATCGGTTTCGGTGCAATATTAGAGTCAAGTACAACCATTAAAATACAAATTTATGTCCCAGTTAAAAATGGATCAATAAAAATCAGTTCAATGCCAGGAACGTTTTTCTTCTTCTTATTTTATTCAGCGTTGTTTGGTGATTTGTATTTTTTATTTACAAGGCACAATTCACAATTCACAAAAGTGTTGGAACAACTACAAAAACGCATTACATGCGCATACGGTTCTGACACTTTGGCCGTTTATTTCACAATAAATTATCATCAAATTCTAATCAGGCTAAAGTAAAGAGAGAAAGAGAGAGGGAGAAAGGAAATAAAATTCCTCGCAACTGAATACGAGTATACAAAAAATGGCCACAAATCGTTTTTGGCCTCATTTGAATGTGATAAAAATATTTATGGCAAATAAAAGCACGTATTTATGTATCAACACATTATTTAGCAAACATGAAAACACCGACGAGCAGAAGAAGAAGAATCCTTCACGCGAAGCGGCGAAACTGGCGCGCCATGGCGGTCGGGAGAAATTTATCACCCGAAAACTTGTGTGTGTGTGTGGACAGAAAAAAAAAGAGTGGCGACTACTAGGACGACGAGGACGATGAGGACGACTACGAAAAAAAGGTAGTGGCAAAATATTTTCGCAGCATGATGAATGACAATTTTTATCTGATTTGTGTGCTGACACAAAGCACGAAAACACTCCGAAATGGAAACTAACGAAAAAATTCGGCATTGTAACTGAAAAATTACATTTCCCAACCGAAAAATGAAAATGTACGAACAAACAAACACACTCATACATACATACATATATACATAAAGTAACGGGCGGCAACAACAAACAACAAGAAGAAAACTAATAAACCGAGGAAATGCGCCATCCTTGCAAAACAAAATGGCGCATCAATTTGAAAACAAAACGAAAATGGGAGAAACAAAAACCGACATAAACAACGAGGAGAAACAAATGAACGAACGAACGAATGGTAATAGTAGGTAACAGTAACGTTAACGTTAACGAACAATGCAACTTACCAGCCAGAACTGACGTCGAATTGTGACGCGGATCGTAGGGACACACGGCCTGCCCGTTTTTAGTCGCCTCCAGAGTGTAGTTGTTGTCGTTGATTATGTAAGTGTTGCACATCGGTCGAAACGAATTCGTACCGCAAACGAAAAGACGGCCCGGCGATGTGACAACCATGATTCTGACATAATTCTGACACGCCTCCTGCAAAAGAACAAAACAAAACAACAATTTAATAGAAATCAGGAAAATTTTATATTAAAAAATATTTTTTTTATATTGTAATGGAGAGATAAAGTATTTTGATATTTTAACTATTTGTTAATGTCAAATTGACATTGGAAATGTTATTTTTTTGTTTGCTCAAAAAAGTAATTTAGTAATTTTTAGATATGACGTCATTTGATCACTTCAAACAATTATCATAAAATTAAAGTTGAAAATATCCAAATTAAAGAAGACCTTTTGCAAACTGAAATGAAAAAAGTTCGTGGTAACAATTGATAATTTACACATACAAAAGCACCTTTCCGAGCGGACAATCAACTTCGAAAGAGACACAAAAAAGGTCAATATCTCCTATGACTAAGCACACATTCAAACGCGTTCGTACTAGCATCGACTACAATTCCATTAGTGGTTGTACAAAATATTTCATTTTGATTTGGGTCACATTCTAACTCTGTCGTCCTCTGGGATTTCCTAAAACTTTTGGATATTGCAGTCACTCACTCACTCACTAATTCATTTATTCTATTTCTTTTATATTCATTTTTTGTTTTTTATTTATGAAGAAAAAGGTCAAATGTCGGCCATATTGTTTTCGAGTTTGAATGCGTATTTCATTGTTGTTGCTGCGGCACTGCGTTTTGTTTTGTTTTTGATTTGCCTTCACTTCTGCACAAGCAGCGGGCAAATGTATAGAAATATTTACAGTGCTGGACAAACGTATGGAGCACCTTTGTATTAAAAGTGACTTCGAGCTGGTTTTATTCATGGTGTAATAAATATAAGGTGAAGAGAGTAGACACATATTCTTATCCACCTCAATATAATTTCTTTTTATGAAATTTTAATTTTGGTGTAGTTGGCAAGCTACAAAGTTATTAAGTAAATAAAAACAACAACGTATTTTGCTGTCAAAAAAATAAAAATAAGACAGAAATCGAGGTGAGTTCGCTCTATTTGCGTTCTTATCTCTATTTTCCTAACTCTTTTATTAAATCATGGTTTTACCTAACAACAAATGAATTTTATGTGTTAAAGAATGGCTTATCAATGGTGCATTTTTATCATATTGTGTGGAACGATCTTAAGATGTTTTCAGAATTTTAAATAAGTTAGTTAATATTTTAAAATGTGGCATCAACTAGACTTGGCGTTTAAAGATAAATGTGGGCTGGTATGGGACCATAGCTGTCAGTCCTCATGGACCATTGTACTGTACCCAGGATAGTGTCGGAATAAGGAAGTAGAGATATAGAAATGAAGTATTTAGATGAAAAAAACTAGACCTAAAAATAAATTTCTAAGTGATGACTTAATTTTTTAAAGAAAGGTCAATTATAGCTTAAAGAACAAAAATGTTCTCTTTACACGCAGGAAATAATTTACAATAGAATAGTAGAAAAAATATCGACCTTATTTCTTTTATAACTAAATTAAAAAAGTTATACCAACTTATTCAACTTATGAAAGTCATTCCCGGAATCAAAAAATATAACTTGAATATGTTAAATAAAAAAAAAACAATTATCAACCAAAAGTTAACCTACGAAGTTCATTTTTACTTTCGATCTTTTCCGCTTGATGCTCCAGGTTCAATACTTAAAAATTTTCGATATTATTACTGGGAAAATAAAAAATGTAAATTTCACAAAATCTCATATTAATTTTCATGTATAAAAAATACGCTTGAACACAAAAAGTTTCTTAAAACTTCTGATATTAAAGAAAGTCTCTTAAAAATGCGGATATTTAAGAAAGAGCTTTCATTTGTTATCTTGTATCTATAAATTTAAATTATTTAATAACTATAACAAAAGTGTTTTCTTTGAAACAACCGCATTCTTTTGGTCAACGATGTACGTGTATCAGTGAGCATGTTTCTGTGTACGAAAATATTTGTTAAGTCACTCGAAATGGCTGTGAATACAAAATATTTTTCGCATTCATTGTCGTGTATTCACTCGAGATACATTCCACTCGTGCCATTTAGTAGCCCCAAATGAATCGGGATGTTCGCTAGGTGGATTCGGGGTTGGTCAGTGAGATCTGCTTGGTGCTGATGTTCGTTTTGTATTTTTGGTCAGATGCCACCCTTGCCCGTATCATTCCATAGCAACAGCGTCAGTATCCTAGTCAGAAAATCCAAAAACTGCATGTGGCCCATTCCTTTATCTCGTGTTGTTTTTGTTGTAATTACGGATGATCATTGTTTTTTTTTTATAGTCTCCAAATATTGCCAACATTAAATTATTTATTTTTCTTGGCCAAAAGAACCGATATCTTCTAAACAATGCAAAACATATTTTTGTTTTTTTTCATTTTAGAATTTTCAATGTAAGGAAATTAGTTTATTTTCTTTTAAAGGAAAACAGATTCTAATTATAAAAAAGCATCCTTGCCGAGTGAAAAACTAAGCTCCCCGGAAGCGGATGTACATTTAAGGTAGCATTTTTTGTATTATGTATGTATTCATACTCATGTTTACATATTGATGAATGTATTTACCCAGCAGAACAATTTGATAATTGAATTCAGCTTTAAACTATTGACTTGATATTTCAAGTTTAAGTGACCACCGAATCAGTTACATTAAATTTCCACCGAAAAGGCGGACATTTTTATATGCAATTATCAACACATTCTTCAGGTCTAAATAAAAGAATTCTTAACTTCTCATATAAATGTCCACCCACCTATTCAGGTTTAACTATTTCAAAAAGCGACATCTGACTTTATTTTTTTCTGATAGAATTTTAAGAGGTCTTTGAATTTTCTGCTGGGTGAGAACATGCTCAAACAAATGCCAATACAATTACACTCATAACAAAACCAAAGAAAACAAAACAAAAAGCCAACAACATAATTTCATTTAGCAATATCGGCCGGACGAGAGGGCAACAACCCACATTGACACCTCGGTGCCATTTGATGCCAGCCGCCTGTATAGCACGCCCATTGCAACAGCAGTACGTAGCAATGGCTAAATACCAACACCAAGTGGACCAGACTAGGCCAGGCCAAGCCAGGTTACTGCACTGACATGACAAATCATTTGGAATATTTGCGGCGTAGTGTTAAAATATTTAAACATTTTGTTTGTTTGTTTGTTTATTTGTTTGCTGGTTTGTTTGTACTAAATTTGTAATTTGCATGTGTCGGTATTATCGGTGCGTGTACGTGTGTATTAGAGTGTTCCTTAAAATTGTTCATGGAAGTGTCAATGCTTCTCTATATATTTTTGGGTTTTTAATAACATTAACAAGATTTCATAATTATCGTTTAATGCTCAGATTTGAATGTCCAGGATTAGGTTCTTTAGTACAAGTTAATAAGGTTTTTTTTTAAATTATAATGCTTTCAACATAATCATGAAATTACAAGCGTTTCAAGGTTTCGGATTATTTTGTATGTCACAGAAATTCATGGTGCAATAAAAACAAGGTGAGGTAAGAATAAAAATGTCCTTATCCACGTCGATATTGTTTCTCTCTTTGAAAATTGCATTTTTGAACAGTTGCCATGGTTGCTACAAAATTATCAAGTAAATAAAAACAACAACGTAATTTGTTGTCAAAAATAAAAAAAAACGAACTTCAAAATAAGGCAGACATCGAGGTGAGTTCGCTCAATTTGCGTTCTCATTTCGGCTTTCCTAATCTTGTTATTCAACCAAGCAGAAATTCAATTTTAGAAAATATCGAAAAATTCACACAGAACGAATTTTTTGTTTGTTGTGTTGCACTTAAAAATGTGTTTAAAAAACTAAATATAAACAGTTTAAAGGCCACCCTAATGTGTGTTAGTACAACTGTGCACAGTCGTGTAGTACAGTAACTAATACTCATAGTATTAAACGATTCTCCAGTCCTGGAATTGTTATAAAATAGTTTTTGTTATTGCACAAGTCTAAACGCAAAAGAATTGATTCAGGAACTTCTAATACCCGGTTTACACTATGTCGAATCGTGGTTAAATTTTGCTTTTTTAGATCAGTTTTTGATTTTCATTTGCAATTTAAACCAATTCATTTGACAACATAAAAAAGTTTGTAAAACATGGTTTAGGAATTTAAGAACCTGTGTAACTTATTTTAATGAGTTCAATTTTCTTTGATTTCTTTACTCAAAGCGACTTTTTTAAAAACTAAAAAAAATTAAATAATCAACTGCCTCTTAATTGGGTTAAATATTCCATGTAAAATTAGCTGATCAGAAAGCTTTGTAATAAGTCCATTAGATAAAGATTGACAAGGGTTGAAGTTGATACATATATTTTGACATTTGACGCGTTAGAAATCAGTTGATAAATTCTTTTATTTTCTTATAATGAAAATGTTAACCTTGGGGCAGCGTTAAGTGCAACATAGAGAAAATGTTGCATCTAGGCAAGACTGCTAAGAAAAAAATCTCCATTGCCAAGGGAGTCTGAATAGAACCCCGCTGTACATACGATTCTCTGACGCATCCACGTAGAATATATCAAGTCCTAAGCAAGATGATGTCTCAAAAGTGCTGTACACATTTTTTTGAATTCGGCACCATCAGCTGGACCTAGTGTCAACATGCAGCGAATGCACCATGCATCGCCCGGGTACTATTATGTAAAGTCAACAGATATTCGACTGCATTCTGTTTATTATTTTAAATATTTAACATGTTGTTGTCGCTGCAGTTGTCATTGTATTTAGTAGTTATAGCTGGCATTGTTGTTTTTCGGTTTAAGGCGTAAATTTAAATAAATTAACAAGCGCCATTTTGCAATAATTATGAACGAGTGTGCGTGCACTTACACTGCATTTGCACTGCAGCCAGTAGGGCGGCTCAACGTCATTCCAAACAAAACAAAACAAAATAAATTCAATCAAATTAAATTATTCAATTGATGGGCAGATTTATTTTGGTTTTGAAAATGTTTATCAATTTAAAATGTTAAATTACAAGCGTTGTAATAATTGTTATTGTCCACGCAGATTAGAGTGACCATCACATTTTTTGCTTAGTATTTAATGTCAAAAATTTAAAGAATTTCGATGAAGGTACAAATTGTGGCAGAAGACTGGATGATTTTGTAATTAAACTTGTTGTCTTTTGTGTTTGGAAACTTACGTTTACGTTTATTTTACTTTTTAATCTATAAATTATATTTTTAATTTATAAAAATTGGTTAAGCATTTTCGTTTCACTTTTAGCCGAACAAAGGATCGGAGTTTGGCTGTAAAATACGTGTAAACATATTTTTAACTTTTAATTAAACATTAAAAACGAATAATGCAGCAATTAAGTTTTAATATGACTCCAGAGAACTGAATGACGTCACTTCCGTTCGGATGGAATACCCTTACAAAAGCCACATATGCCTGCATACCTATACACAAACACAGACATACGAAAAAAAAAAAACATTAAACAATAGCTCGCAAAAAGCCAACAAAAGTGTATGTATGTATGTATGTGTGAGTGCGTGTGTGTGTTTGTAAAAGTGGCAGAAGGATATAAGTGGCCGTCGCTGTTGTTTTTCACTTCCGCATGTTTTTTTAATAACTCAATTCTTGAGTTCAATAAAAATAAAATAAAAACAAAAAAAAGCCTAAAGGAGATGTCAAACAGCGCGCTCAAGAAAGAGGTCGCCACCACTACGCAGCGGGAAGGTGTTTAATAGTGCAAAAAATAAGACTAACAGCGGCAGACAGCCGACAGGCAGGCAGGCACGTTACTAAAGCGAGAAATTAGAATTCTAAAAAATCCGCAGCGGAAATGTTAAAGGGTAAAAAATGCCGCGGCCATTAACAGAAAAAGAAAATTTGTGTATGCGGCTGGGCTGGCTGGCTGGTTGCCTTGCGAGGGGCTGGGCTGTGCTGCCTTTTGTGCCTAAATATATGCAGCGAAAATTGCTGTTCGGTTTCGGTTGCTCTGCGCTAATTGCGTGACTATGCAAAATAATTCATCGGCTTTATTGCATTTCGAACACAAACTCATCTATACATATGTCTGTGCATATATACAAACTAACATACGTATAACATACATAATAAGCGTCTTAAGGCGTAGAACTGGGTCGACAGGGTTGGTAGCGTTTTTTTTTAAGAAAAGTGGACATTTTAAATTTAACAAAGGCCGTTTTTTTTAATCTAAATAATGCATTAATTAATTAATTAGCAATTATAAAAAAACCTTATTTATTCGAAAATAATTCAACTGATTTCGGATTTTAAGTTAAAATTTAAAGCTTCATTGTTTGTCTTAACTTTATGGATTCAATAAATTTACCACAATTCTATCAAGAACTGATAAGTTAAATTTTGGGCCTTACCTCATACTTAGAATTGTAAAGGACCTTGAGTTAGGGCGGGAAATAAACATCGATTTAACATATTTATAACGAAATTTTGTTTTTTGTGTACCTCTTCAAACAATTTTAATATTTTTAAAAACTGGGAACCTTTATTATTGCTTCTTCTTTGTGAGCCGACACTAACGAGACTATCTGACAACGTATTTTTTTATTCTAAGGGGGGGGGGATACATATTCAATCGACACGTATTTATAAATCAAGCGACAAACGCGATGCCGCACAGTGGTGGAAAAAAATAGAAAATGTGATGTCAAAGCATTGAACTTTCGACAAATGAGTTTTTGTCACACACCAACCATAGTGCCCCGCCCCGTACCTATCCATATAGAGGAAAAACTGTGATATATACTCTTATCTCCACCCGTACATAAGCCACTGAAGTTTGAAAAGTTGTTTTGAATTTTTATTCGATAACATTAATTTTTTCCATTGCATCTTATGGATTTCTCAGTTATTAAGGATTAAGGATTCAGAAATAGAGTGATTTAGACATAAGAGATAGATCAAGTCTATTCTCTTATTCGCTGCTGAAAAAATATATCCTTAATATGTTGGTGGAGGCGCCTCCAAGGTCTCTGTGCAATTTAAAGAAATCTTTTCTCTTCATAAAATATTTGACTTTACATTTAACGCTGTTGGGAAATCATTTTGCGTTTAATTTGTTTTGCCCGCAATCGACTTCCGTTTCCGCTTGCTGCCGCAAGGAAATTGTTCGCATGCTCAAATGCACTTTTAGCGCAGCAAATTATGCAATTTGTGGGCGCTATATTTAGCAATTGTTTTGTTGTTGTTGTTGTTCGTTGTTGTTTGCTGATTTTTACTTTCATTTTTGCTATGTGGTCGAATACTTTCAACTGAACTATTTCTGCACGTTTGTGGGCGCGGTGCTTGCTTTAATACGAACACGAACAAACTTTGAGCTTTAACGGTTTTTATGACGACAGTTGTTTTTAGTTTCTAACAATCGAATCGAACTTACCTCATCTTTGCCCTTGACGACGCACATCTTGACATCGTCTTCTGGTGATTGCCACACCAGACGCTGCTGCTCCGTCAGATCATGTATACTTAAATTGTAAACAATATTTCTGAAAAAAAGACAAAAATAAGATAAATTAAAATATTTAATATATTTAGTAAAACTTTAATTAATTGCGTCATATAGTTAACCCTTTCGGATTAATTACTAAGAAAATTAGGCAAAAATTATTTGGGGCAAATGCATTTTTACACAATTTTAGATCTCAAATGAAATTTAAATCAGTTAAAGGAAATCAAAATTTATAAAATCTTTTTTGTATCTTCAAAAGTGACACAGTACTAACAATTTCATTTTCGAGTTAACAAAACTGTTCACAATAATAATCTTTATTATTAACAAGTACGTAGATTGGGAGTTCCCTACAATGTCCATTATCGCAGTTCAAATCTCCTACACTAATTTTGTGAAAGTCAGGCTCTAGTGAGAGTCAGACTTCGCCCTCTTAATTCTGCATTCCCAGTTTATTTAGAGGAATTCTCTGACATGCGACTGCTTAACTTACTAAAATTTCTCAACACTTCAGAACTGATCTCAACTTCTATTTAAGAGAATTTGATATGAAAACGACACCAAATTTCTTCGCACCGACATCTACTAATAATACAACTACATTAATAAGTAAAAGTCTAAATAGCTTTTTGGTTGTAATTGAAAAAAAAAGAGTCAGATATGTCTCCGTGGAACATCAACGGAGAAATTTATCTCTTGTGTTGTATTTGTTGTATTTGTCAGAGTTGTGTCTATTAGCTGACATATACTATAATACATATGTATTATTTTGAGATATGTCGCTTTAAAATATCGATCATATTTGCATTGATTTCGTAAAGTTAAATAATCGCAGAATTCTCAAGCTCAGAAAATAAATAAAAGCAATAGAGTACTTTCGAAATTAATTGAAGATTACCGCTTTGGTTTAAGCCAATTTTATTTTTAGCCACAAAGGTTTAAACTGTAACTCGAAGCGTTTTCAATGTAGCTTCAATGCTTCAAATCGAATTCGGCGCGATATCGTTTCTCAAGCAAAACTTTAACACAATCGCCTTTCACTTTTCTTTTTGGCATTTATGATTGCAGCTCAGTTGGAGTGAGAAGCTGATCGATGCGTGCGATCTTAGACAACTCTCCAGCAGCCGTGATCGTCTAGTGGTTAGGACCCTACGTTGTGGCCGTAGTAACCCAGGTTCGAATCCTGGTCACGGCAATGTTGCGCAGATATGACATTGTCACGGAGGAGAGTTTTTTTGATTTATTTTTTTAATAATAAAAGGTTAAAAATGTTTAAAAATGTTTGTATTCATTTTAAATTGCAATTGATTTGAATGTTTAAACTGACTTATTAAAGTCAATTCTTTTAACTTAATTTATTATTAACAAAAAAGTTTACTTCAATCCCATCCGTGACAATGCTTGCTGAGAACATTGCCGTGACCAGGATTCGAACCTGGGTTACTACGGCCACAACGTAGGGTCCTAACCACTAGACGATCACGGCTGTATGAGATCTTATTTGCATATTAGCAATTTAAACTGTTATTTGGTGTAGCCACCCTAGCAGAGTGTGAGCCAAGTTATAAGCTTTTTCATGGCAAATATTACCTACGCTATGTCTCGTTGTACTTGAATATGCTCGCAATACAAGCATTTATTTAATACTTTTTTGTTAATTTAAAGTCATTATTTACAGAATATAATACCAGCGAGTTATTTTTCCGATCAGAATTTAATTCTAATTAAAATAAAATTCAAAGTATATAAGAATTGTTAGTAGCACGGAGAAAAGTTGGTTTTTTATTTTATAATTCTGTTCATCTGGTCCACGCTTAAGTTGCATCTCTTATAGGTTTTTATTGAAATTAAAGAGAACTGGTTGGGATTATTTTTAATTTTAATAAAATTGTATTTCAAATAGAATGAAGAAAAATAAATTTTCTTGAATTTTACTTTGTTTACTTTTCGTTAATTTCGTCATTTAAATATATAAACTAACATAAGGGTGAACAGTTTTAGCAGATTAAGAAAGTAACTTCATCTGCACGTAGTTTTGAGAATGTAAGGTCGATTCATTTTGTACGTTCCCGGCTTTTGCAAGAACGAGACTGCGGATATTTTGTAGTGATGTGTTGAGTATGAGACAATTATCCCTAATCTTCTAACATTTATTCGTGAAGCAAAATAATTTTGGGAATAGCGCAGGTATCTATCTTCTAATTTTCACATTTAAATACTTTATTCACATATCTCTACTTCCTTATTCCGACACTATCCGGGGTCCCATACCAGCCTAAACTCAACTCTAAACTCTTAGTATATTTGTTATTACCTATCGTTAATTAATTTTGTAATTATCAACATTACAATTTAAATTCATATCTTGCTTCATTTAAATTATTTAATAGATTCGTCATTTTTTATTAGAATTGAAAAATAAAAATTGAAGAGTAATAGAAATATTTCAATATTTGCAGTTGCCAGCATAGAAACTTCTAATTCAAATGAATCAATGTTCGATTTCGTTGGGAAAGCACCAAAATTAACACTCAGCGGTATTTACTTCGATTCACATTGTCTGATAGCACATTACATTTTACATTCTTGTGTAAACACTTTTCGGCACTTTTCGGTAAGCTCGTATA
This sequence comes from Suillia variegata, assembly GCA_949127995.1. Lineage (NCBI taxonomy): Eukaryota > Metazoa > Arthropoda > Insecta > Diptera > Heleomyzidae > Suillia > Suillia variegata. The sequence continues at coordinate 20,488,247 of OX421844.1, forward strand.
TACATAAATCGTCATTTACCAAAATGAAACCAATGAACCGTCCTTATCTAAACTTCCGCTTCTCAAAAAGTAACTAAAATATTAAGAAATGAAAATTCTCCTTCATATAGACAAAAAATCAAATGCTCCGATAGGGAAATTTGATTTACATAAGTATGCGAATATGCCAATGAACATGCATACGACATGCACACCCACACAACATCAAATAAAAGATCCGTTTCCGATGTTCGAAATGCCTTTTATCACATATGCACATGCTCTCGAAAATGGGACGAAGCTGCAAAAGTGATTTCAAAGTGAAATTTCGGTCGGCACTGTAATTAATTTTTATTTTTGGTAAGACTTTTTATTGTACTGAAAATTAAAGGAAAAGAAAAACTTATCAACTTCACTTCAAATGGTCATAATAAATTTCCAATGTAATACTTTATAAATATACCTACTCGAATTGGAAAATTTGTTGAAGCTACTTCGACAATGATTTTTAAAAGCTAATATTTGGCTTAGGGTCAGTCAGATTATTGATTATTTTAAAATTGCTTTTAAAACTTGGTAAAAAATTCTTACTTTTTAAAGAAGCTTAATAAATGCAATGTTAAACTTTGACTTTTATACACTTAGAATACAAATTTTTAAAAGAGTTATACTTCAAACAAGATCCCAAAACTTATTTTTTTTAGGTCTATCCATGGTTTACCGATGTATTCAATATAGATGAAAGTACGGGTGCCGGAATTTATGGCCCAAACACTAGCCTTTCCACTGCAATGGATACGTGGCCTACTGTCTTCCAAACGAAAATTTATGCTAGTGAGTACAGAGCAAGCCACCTATTGAGAAGAAGTCCTAAAGGTAGCAGCATTTTTATTTACCCAGATAGCCAAGCTGCAACTTAAGCCAAATAATGCTTTCTCATCCTACAAAAGCTCACAGTTAAAAATAAAGCCACATTATATATAGGATCTCTGGACATTTGGGTTTTAAAGCTAACAAAGTGTCGGATAAAATAGCAAGAACTTTCTTCTAGAACATAACCTCCGGACAGACCAAGTTCGAAGCTGTTTGTATAAATAAATATATTGACAATCTGCAGTCCCTCCTTATGAGTATTGTATATTGGCTTATTTGCATGAAGCGGATTGTTATTATCGGTGAACAACAAAAATTGCATCGCTATGCGAAAATTGCAATTGCTATTATTAAACGTCATAACTGTCCACCAATGCAGCAAAAGTGCTTATAATCGAATATGTAGAATTAGGTCAACCAATGCAGAAGCTGCGATCTTTTGGTTTTTGTTGATCTAGTATGCAAAGAGTAAAATGGCACCGCTGAACGGAGATCTAGATAACGAGATTTCTTTAAGTATTGGTTTGGATAGGAATCGGAGTCTAAGAAGTTCCATTGAGTGGTAGAATCGATCTCTACACAAGAAATATTCGAACTGCAGCATGAGCTATGAGCAGAAATACCAAACTCAATATACCCTAAGTACAGTTCAAGTGCTCGCATGTTGTATGGTATAAAAATACTGCATGGATGGAGACTACTTAACTTTAACCAAAAACAATGTAATCAAAATTTAACCATTCAACTAAATTTTTCGGGATACTGTGCCTCATTCTTTTGTAATTTATTATTCGGCTGCGAAGCTATGCCAACGTCAATATTTGCAGTAGTTGACTTTAATCGATGTGTGCGTGTGTATGTATGTGTATATGTAAATATGTGTTTGTGTGTGTGTTCAGTGTTGCATGGTGCAAAAATTACACTGCACTTGAGTGAGTGCAATAAAACATTTTCAAATCAAATCGCATAACGAGCGAGCTTCAATCTAAAATTATTCAAAATCAAAAATTCGTTTAATTAATTCGTAATTAAAATTGCATTTTTCTTTCTATTTTTTTTTTTTCTTTTTTTTTATGGAACGCTCACTCTGAACAGAGAATTGCCATCACAGTTGTGATGTAATTGATGATATTTTGTTTAATGCTTTTTTTTTGTAAGCAATTGACAAATGTTTTATTAATATCTCTGAACACAAAACCGATAAAATGATTAAAGAATCTTATTTTCAATAAATTTAATCAAACGAATCACGTTTTTAGAGAAATGTATTTTATTGAGGAGCTTTAAATCAAAATATGATACGTCCTTAAGAAAACAACACCAACCCAAAAACCTGAATACGTTCCAAATTAAAAGGTTAATAGGTTTGTTTAAGTTTGGGCTCAGGTGGGGACTATCCTGAACTTAATTAACACATCCAAATTTAGAGTTTGTCTAAAATTTTATTTATTGCGTTTTGATTTAAATCTCCTCAATTATGTTATTTAGTTTCGTCAATTTAAATTGCAGTACTTGATTTAAATTTTTAAATTTATAAAATTTCTTTTTAATTTTTACTAAACCCATTGGAGCCAACATGCAGCCAAACTTAACCAAACCCCCAATTTTTCTGCCGTAGCTGCCTTGATGAATAATAAATGGAAAGTCGTTCACACTATTTTTGAGACTGTCCAGGGTTAGCCAGAGAAAGTCTGCGATCTTTTGGCATGCCATTTCTGAAACATATTGATAAAATCTCAGACAAAAAATGTGCTCCTATTTTTGAATTTTACTAAGTGGATCTTCGTAGCCAAACCCTCACCTTTATTCAGCATTTCTTTATATCATCCGCAAATTACAACTATAAACGCGACATCAATCGAGAACTGCGACATTAAAACGATACTTGTCTCTGATTATGAAAAGATACTTGTTTTCAAAAATCCAAATTCAAGAATCCAAACTGACATATTTGCAAGAGTATGAAAAAGCGGCTTTTCCAAATTGATTGGAAAATTAATGTTTATGATATAAAAAATTTTGCTATTTTAAGTAATTTGCAAAAGTTATAACAGAAACAATAAACAACAAAATATTTCGTCCTCTACTGCCAATGCATCGGTTAACAGAGCAGATCAGAGCGTTATTTCACAGAGGCTCTTTACGTTTGCCAGGAGTGAATGTATGTACGCCTGCAATCGCTTTGGCCGGCCGACAAAGAACATCGGCAATAGTTGAATATCACTCATACGCCTTGTTCAGCCGAAACTAATTACGGAGCAAATTCGTACGAATAATCCGAGTAGAAGAGAACGCGTCGTATCGCTTAAGCGATTGCAAAACGCAAATTCCATAATTTTTTAAATCATTATTTTGTAATTTTAAATTAGGCGGGAAGGAAGAGGCGGAGATGCAAGGCAAGGCACCATATTGTTGTTGTGGTAGATGAGAGCAATATCCATGCGGGGGCGGCGCAATTGGCTGTGAAGTCAAAGTCTTTGTTGCTGCTGCTGGTGTTGCTTTTGTTGTTGTTCGCAATTATGACGCGCGTTTTAATTATAACAGCAACAACAACAGCTACAAAAACTAGCAGCAGAAACAATAATAACAACGAAACACATCAACATGATGCAATCAAGAACGCACACCACGCCACACACACACGCACGCACGCACACACAAATGCATCGAACGCAATGAAATGCAACGCATTTGCTGCATGCTGCACATTTGTTTCTAATCACAAAACATCATCACAGCCATCAGCTGAGCGCGGCTGCAGCAGCGGTGACAGCGCCGCAGCATCTTTCACTGTTGCCGCTCGAGCTGCGTATAAATACTAAATGCGAAATTATCACAGCCACCATTCACCTAGCACACGTACCGTACAGTACCGTAGCGTAGCGTACAGTACGCGTGCACTACGTACTTGTTTTATACATTTTCGTTTCGCTTTACATTATTTATTCTAAAGTTAAGATTCATAATTTATACTTATAAAATACATTTTATTAAGATACAATTAATAGTTAAGTAGCCACAAAACCATAATGGCCTAACTCGAGTTAGGACTAGAAGTGTTCAACTTGTCTAAATCTATTTGTTATCAATTTTTCATTTATATATCTTTATTATGATGGCAATCATCCATCAAGAACCTAATAGCTTGAGTTTTTTTTTTTCATTGCCCTTTTTGCAATAACAGCTTAACTCATAATTTTTCGAAAGTAAAATTTTTCTAACTCGAGTGTTTTCTTATTCTACTGTTTAATTATTGAATAACCGCCTAACTCAATTTTAGATTACAATAATTATTGCCTAAATCAACTTAAGTCGTTATTCCACAGAATAAAGAAATTATTTTATTGACCTAACTTGAGTTAAGCACTTAAAGTTTTTTTCTTATATGTGGAATAATAGCCTAACTCGACTTGAACTTGTTGACTTTTTTCGATTCTACAAATCATAAGAGCCTTAGTGTCTTTTTTCCAAATATCTTTTGACTATAAATACATAAGAGTATGTAGAACTCATTTTTTTCAAGAAGTAAAAGAAAACGTCCCAATAGAATCCAATAGAAAGTTTAACTAAACTCCAAATTCGCGCGGCGAAGATTTGAAACCTAAAAAAAAACGGTTATGACTTACGACCATAGAGTTGTGCCATGCTTTGGACCTACGCCCATCATATTTAATTTAACAAATTTCGTTTCATGGTTTCAAAATAAGATTTCCTCCAATATGTGTAAGTATGTGTATTTTATATATATATATATATAATCGAATGTACAAGTACCATTATGGAATTAATGCAAATCAACACTTTTTCAATCGATCTGAATCTGATTTTATAATTTGCCATTCCTTGGGACTGTTTAAAGAATTGATGGCTACAACTTCTAGTCTACTAGACATGACTTGGGACCTTGTTAAGCCGTGACATTAAATTTGGTAAATTTTTACAAAAAAAAAAAACGCAAGGTAAATGGAAAACTCTTGGTTCGGTCTATAATCATTCCGATAATTAAATACAAATTTCAGAGCTACTCTCAAACAAATCCAAGTCGATGTACAAAGACCGATATTCTCATTTTCCAAGATTAATGAAAAATGTCACGAAACGGACTTTGATCATAAAAATGCAAAATAAAAATTGTTCAAGAAATTTTCGGGACAACAAAACAAACAAAAAAGACCATAGTGCAGTGCTTTGAAAAAATGTGGCAAGCATGGCAAAAGGGTTGTGCCTGGCGCAGGAAAAATGAAAATTATGCACATGAGTGCTAAACTGCATGCGCCTGCTGCGATATGCAAAACACAAAAAACATTCACACACACACATACACACACTGCCATACGAATTCACGCATACCAGTACACTTGCAATGGCATTAAAGCCCGTCGTTTGGCGCGCGCGAAACCGCGCTCATAAATATTTTCCCAACATTTGCCGTTGTTTTTCGATGTATGCAAGTGTGCATGTATGTATGTGCGTCTGTGTGTGTTCATTTATGCGGTTTTGCGTGTTTGTATCAGAACACACGAATACATGCGCGTCTATGTTCGTCTGTCTGTCTGTCTGGCAGTGTGCGTGTTTGTATGAGTGTGAGTGTGCCGCACTGCAGTTGCACAAGTGCGGATGCGGCTTCTTTTGTTATCGCACCGCATAGATACACTTTGCTAAAATGAAATTCAATTGCCTGCGCACTTCCTTTGTACAACAACCGCAAAAAAAATACGTAAAAAATATATAAAAAATGCAAACAAAAACACACACACACACACACATATATAAGTGAAAAATAATCCTTTTGGCACAAAATCCGCACCATTCTCGTAAATATTTGAAAATGAAAAGACGAAAAAGGAAAAACAACAACAACAACAACAGAAACAGAAACAACAACAACAACAACAACAATGACAACAACGATTTGTAGGTACGCCAATTCGCTAGAAAGCAAAATTCATAAACTGAAGCTGCAAAGTCCTGCAATTGTCATTCGCACTCAAAGAAGTGTTCATAAAATCAGTCAAGTCTGATAACAACACCAGACAGCGACGGTTATTGGCACTCGACAAATTGTAACATTTATAAAGTACAAAATAAAACAATAACAAAAAGCGTCAAAAATCAAAGCTCATGGCAATATCAAAAAATGCAAACGAAATCTGTGGATAAATGTGCAGGATAAAACGAGTAGGAAGCAATTCTACAATATATGAATTTCCAAAATATTGCAAGGATTTCTGAATGTCTATTCTAGAACTCTACGAAGTACTCCACAGTATTCTAGAGTATTTATTTCCTAGAAGAGAAAATTTAATATACTAAATATTTTGTGTTGCATTTCAATTGAGAAGAGATGCAATTTGATTCTAAAGAAGAACCTAAGAGAGCGCTCCTTTAGGCGCTTCCGTCAGTTGTTTTGGTTATGGAGCCCACTTTTCCGGTAGAAGATTTGAAAATGATTTCGTCCGAACTTATTAACATATAAAAGTTCCATTGAAATTGGTGTTGATTTGTGACAATTACGACTGCATTAAACTGAAGTATCTCTACAGATTTGTTTAATAGAACTCTTATTAATGTACTATAATTGACTAAGCGTGCAATATTGTTGTTAGTGGGATACAGTTTCAACTTGATGACGTTTATATTTTGATTATGGCAAACTGTGTAAACTTAATTTAATATCTTCTGTGAACTGTTTATCGTATGTCCACCAACGATTTAACATGATTATCGGAAAGTTCGGCTTGCTTACAAAGTTGAATTATGCCGAAAGGACACAAAGCGATAATATCACAGCTGGGCACAAACTAGTTTATAAGTCAAAAGTCAATCAACGAAGTTAAATTTGTTTGCTTATTTTAAATTTTTCCGTTTATTTCGAAAACCATTAAAAAGTTAATTAACTCGAGTTAAATGTCTTCCTTTAAATATAAAACGAAAATTTAAAAAGTAAAATTATTTAAAAAAAACAAAGGAAAATTTGAATTGACTTAAAGCCAATCGAATGATATTCTGATATATGCTGCCTTCTCGGATGAACAAGTTCGTAAAGTATTTACTATACAGTCGAAGGAATGTCTTTTACTTGCAAGGACATCTTAAGAGCAAGGAAGTCATAACTTTGAAATGCTGTTTTTTGTGAATTATATCAGGGAGAAAAGTATTATATTTATAAATAAATAAAACAAAAACCAATTTTAACGACGTTAACTTTTCAACAAACGATGGAAGTTAAATTCTTGATAAACTGTTTTCGGATGATGTCTACTTCTAAAATATAAAAACTAAGATACATTGCTGAAAGATATTCTTGTATACTTATGACAATTTAAATATTGGTTACAAAAAGGATTAAACGATATTTATTCTTATATGTTATATCCAGGGAACTTTGTTGGGTATTTCATTTTTCTAATGTTCCTTTGAATTCTTGAATTTGTCAAACTATCCAAAATATAATATATATATATATATATATATATATATATATATATATATATATATATATAATTAAATATGAATGCACGTTCCCTTTGAATTTCGAACAATATGTAAAAAGAATGTGTGTGTCTTAAACCAAATATTGATAAATTGATTCAATAAGTTAAGAATTTCATTATTAAAAGAACATCGAAGAAAACAAAACAAAAACAGAAACAAAATTTCAACGCCACAAAATGTTTGCATGCTAATAATTTGGGAAACGCTTAAAGCTCGGGTTAAAGCACCGCAGCACCTTATTAAAATTAATAAATTAGAAAGCCTCAATGACCTTTTCGGGTGAAATTTGAAAGGCCGCAACTCGGGGGCAGTACCAAAAGCATTCTGCTGGCTTACTCAAAAGGGCAAAAGTGGTTGGCTGTAAAAGGCTTTAAAGGTTGCCACAACACGAGAGCAGTCAAAGAGATAAAAACAAAGTCGTGCCAAATCAATTCGGTCCTTGGACCGAAGCAGAAACGTTTACTATAGCAGAAACAGTAAACGTTTGGTAAGTATACAATTTTCTTTTAATATTTTAAGTTATTATTTGAATTTCTTTTGAATAGAATTATACTTATAGGATATTAGAAAAATATCGAATAAACAGTTTAAATCAAATTGGACTTGTTTAGTTACGAACTGTAGATAATTATGTTGAAAACAGATTTTAAATTGAAACTTAGAAGAGATCATCATGAATGAAAATTATAAAAAAAACAGAGTTACAAAAACAAAACATAAAATTTAAGGCCATACGATGTTGGTTGTTAAGAAGTTTATAAATTTGTACAGATTTCTATTTTTTTGATATCTTAAAGGTTTAATATTTTAAAATATTGAATCACTAAATAAGAAAACATTTTCGTTCCATCTTAATGTACATTTAAATACACAACATACAACATGCAGAGCGACAGACAATATCAACGCCGATATGTATGTACAAGTGAGTGACCTAAAATTCTGAAAATATTGAGTGAAATTCCTCAAAAGTTTCGAAACTCATTAAAATTACTTAAACGCATCCTCGCATCCTCTGCTCGTCGTTTCCGTTGTCCTCGTACATCCAGAGGCAAGATTAAATGAAACGGACCGAAAGAAAAGCAAAGAACATTCGGCATTCGGCACAACAGCGATTCCAATTGGCATCCTTGAAGCGTGCATACCACACACACACGCACACACACACACACGCGCTCATACTCGCACAAGTACAAATGCGACGGTACAAAAGTAACATAAGATCTGATGAGTAAATGAGTGGCAGTGAGTTGGAATAGCAAAGCATGATGAGGGAGGGGGCGATATGTCGGCAATTTAGAACCATTATCACGTAAATTATTATTAGGCATAAAGCGCAAAATACATACGGTTGTAAAAGCACACACACACACAACACACAGTTTTATATATACACACTCACATATGAACCATTTAAAGGTCAAAGGACTCAAATACAAGTTTTAAACATTTCGTTTAGTACTTATTTTGCTTTCATAATCAAATAGTTTTAAAGCTCTCCTTTCTTGGGTCATAAACAAGAGTAGATCTGGACAAAAGAATATAACTGGATAAAAGTCATACATCAAAGAAACTAAATTTATATTGGGATTTCTAAGTCTAACTCCACATTTATTTCAAATTGTTTCTCTGAATTTCATTTAATCGAGATGAATCTTTATAGAACGCAACTCAGCTTTCGATAAATCATATTGAAAAAAAGGTAATTTATCGTTAAATAAGACAAACATATTTTGTTTAATACAAACAAATTAACTTAAATTTTGAATAATGCATTTCGACATTTACTTAATTAAATTTAATATTTGCTCGGTTGCTTTTTAACTTTTCTTGATATTTTCTGTAAACAAAAGTTGGATCTTTTGACCTCTGAGTGATTTATTTGAACGTACGCGCGCCAATACACAGGCACGCAGCAATTCACATACACACACACACACTCACACACACTGATGATCAAACGCAAATTTTATGCAAAAGTAGTAAAAAAAAAGTGCGCCATATGCGCACAAAGGAAATAATAAAACAAACACACGCACACTCACATTTACATGTACATTTACATCCACATATACACACACACTTGTGCTTGCTCCAACGCATTTGTATGCGAATTGGCGGCGACGGCGCCGCCACAGCCACTCGCCCCTACACTAGCAACAACGACCGCCACTTACGTGATTAATGGATTTTTAACAAGTTTCACGTTCATTTCAAAGGAGCCTCGTGACTATCGTCCCGTTCCCGCCAACCGCCACACGCCGCTGCGACGTCGGCCGCCGCGCATTGGCATCGGCTCTCCGATTCGGGCTCTGTGTCTCAAGCGGCTCTGGTTCATTCACTCATTGTCAGCATCAGCGGAAAAAGCCAAAAGCTGAAATGACTGACGCAGGCAAAACTAAACTAGTCCTGACAAGCGAAAGCAAGCAAAGCAAAGCAAGCAGGAAAAGCAAAGCAAGGCAAGGAAGGAAATGTGAACAAACGCACAGGACAAATGAGACGAGCGAGTGGGAGCGTTGAGAGTCCTGAAATGTGACATGCGTTTTAAATGTGCGACGAGCAGTATGAGCCTTCAGAGAAGTAAAGAAGTCGGGTAGTGAGGCAAAAGTTTTTGAACCAAAAAAATAACACACGCTCACACACAAACACACATACACAAACTTGCTAAATTTAATTTGAGTCCTTCCTTTGTAAAGTATTTATTTTAAAAGCGTCGCAATCTTATTTATTATTATTTTAATTTTTTTTTTAAATTATCATGGAGTGCTCTAAAATACTCTGGAGTACAAATCGTTTAATCACTTCGGTACGACTAATGCTTTAGTATATTACATACATATTAAATAAATAGGGACCATCGAATAAAAGTAGTTTGAATCAATAAACTGAATGAACTTAAAGGCCTAAGTGCACCGGATAAACTAAATGGACTGGATGAACTGGAACAAATAGATGGAGTAAAAAATCTGGTAGATTGGACAACTAAATAAATTGATTAAAAAAAAAAGTTTTATATACAACTAGCGAATGCCCGGCATGCGTTGCAATGCCACTTAAAAAAGTTGTTTACCAGAACTTCCCGGTACTCCCCGTTAGTTAGCGGAACTTCCCGGTACTCACCGTTGTAGCGATTCTGAGTTACGGCGGTAAAATTATCGGCAGTTACCATACAAACTCAGAAACAAAATCTCAAATTTTTAGGAGCGATATTAGCAATCTCATCGTATATTTTTACTTAATTAAACCAATTGTGGGCGTAATAATTGGGCGTGGCAGATTTTGTATATCCTGTTATTCTTCTCGGTGCATCCCGTTACATGTTTTCTATAGCGCAACAAGTTCCTGAGCAATGATGGTAGGCGTAAAATTGATCCACCCTTTTTTTGAAAGTGTGCGTTAAATTGATCCAACCACGCCCATTTTTAGGGGAGTTACCGACAGTGCCAATACAAACTCAGATACCAAATTTCAGATTTTTAGGAGCAATATTAGCGAAATAATCGAATATTTTTACTTAGTTTTGCAAATTGTGGGCGTAATAGGTGGGCGTGCCCTAAACCGAAGTTGGCGTGAGCACAGCAGCTCACCAAAATTTCATCGAAATCGGATGCATGGTTTAGACGCCCATTTGGTACAAAGATAAAAAGAAATATAGGAAGAATTCATTCATATATAGATTAGATCAGCTCTCATCTGACTTCAGATCTGATTAGATCAATACATCAGATCTGTTTACATCAAAAAATTATCTATGATTATTCTATATAATTCAATGCAAGTATATTAAATCCAATTAGTTATGATCAGTTTTAAACTTATTTAATATATTTAAATAGAACATATTTAGTTTGCTTTATAACTTTTGAATTTATATGTAGATGTTTAAATAATTCAAACTGTGCCGAGTAAAGCATCTGCCTCTAAGCTTTTGTTTCGCCTTGCTTAATTCCTTTAATCATGTTTATGACTTTTCTGACAGCAGCACCACAAAATTCAATCTAAGCATTGTCATGTTTTCGATGTCCGTCCCTGTGCCCAGTTCTAAACCCTTTAAGAGCTTTGTCCGTCCGTCGGTCGGTCGGCCGTTCGGTGGTGCCGTTGAACCTAACATACAAAAGAGTCATCACCCACACCAACACATCATTCTGTCAAAAACGAGAAAACGTCAAATGCCACCTGACCACCTGGCTTGGCATTTGACAGTTGACATTAAAGGTTCTCGTTGATATAAAATTCAGAGGCGCACTAGCCAAGGCGACTCTGGTAAATATTAGATTGAAAAGGATTTTTCCTGAGGAAAAAAGTCGGTACAGTTAAAATGTATCTCAAACTCGAGATGCTCTATTTTGGCGTATAATAAAACTCTCTTATTTTTTGTATATACTACTAAGAAAAAAATGGAGGAGTAGCGGTGAGGCTCCTGACACTTAAAAAAAAATAAATATATATATTATATATATATATATATATATATATATATATATATATATATATATATATATATATATATATATATATATATATATATATATATATATATATATATATATATATATATATATATATATATATATATATATATATATATATATATATATATATATATAAATAAATTGTTCACTTTGTTTCGACATGAAAATCGGTTGGACGTTCATTGTTCAGCGTTCGTCAACCGTTGAGGTAGAACTTTAAAATGCCAATTCAGCGAATGTTATTCGGCAGGCAATCCGAAACGTCATTCTACATACGAAAGCGGCATAAGCTTGATATTAAAGAAGGCGACTGCGACGGCGACGACGATGACGACGAACGTGCAGAAAAGATGGTCATGGTGAATGTTCACTTTCCGCTTCCGACGTGAACCAGGATTTGCCTGCCGCAGTCAAAGTCAAAAATTAAAAAACACGCTTCAGTAAATGGACGCAATTGCCAACACAAGCAAACGTACATACATACATACATACATACATACATACATACATACATACATACATACATACATACATACATACATACATACATAGTCGGAAAGAAAAAAACTTTCAAACGTCATTTTCCATCTAAAAAAAGGGAAAAAAACATCAACTAAAGAGCGAGGCGAGGAAAAAGAGAAAACAATTTGAATGCTGTGAAGGCACACACACACACACAAATGTGTATGTATCTAAACATTAGACTGGTTTTAAAAGAAAAACTAATTTGAATATAATAAGAACAAAGTCATTTTAAAAAATTTAAAACTTCAGAGTCATTCCAAAATTTTTTTTTTCATAGATTTACAGTTGTGTCTGGATAAAGGGAACTAATTACTGCAAGGACTGTTCACTATATCCGGGTTGTTCACTCTCCAAATAGTTAAAGAAATTTTTGAAAAGCATTTCGATTGTTACTATTTAGAGTACTCCATGTAAAAATTTGGATGTTCACTATATCGAAGGGTTCACTATACCCAGACATGACTGTAATTGCTTTAAATTATTTTACTAAAAAAATTAAACTCTTTGAAACTATTTCTATTCAAACCAGTCTACTGTATGTGCCTACTTCATTCGTACGAGTACAAGCATAAAAAAATAAAGAAAAACTAGCTTTGAAAATTTGCATTCACTACGATTTTGCTGCTATTCAGCGAAGCCATTTACCGTTACGCTTACTCGCTCGCTTCTTGTGCCACAATGCGAATCGTTGAGACGTGAGGCGGCGCGTTGCGGCACGGCACGGCGCGGCGCCCGACGAACGAATGAACGCCGCCGTCGCATGCCTGAGGTAGATGACGTGTGACATTGAAACTGGCGAAATCGGAAAAATGCATCGCATCGCATCGCATCGTGGCATCGTTGCCATCCATCTAAAATCCCATTTATTCGTTTACCTTTTTTCTTCTATTTCTATTTCTCTATTTCTCTATTTTCTTTTTTTATTTTTCATTTTGCAAATGTAATGAAGAACACAAATTCAAAAGAAATGCTTTTGTCAAAAACTTTAAATTAAAAATGCCTAAGCGTATAGCTGAAAATACATACATACGTATGTATGTAAGTATGTAAGTGAGTATCTATCAGATTGAATGACTGGCATTTTTACCAGTTGCAAATCAAATTGATTTTTGCGAAAATTAAAAAAATAAAAATTGGAACATTTTCAAATTAGAAAATACATTTTACGATAAATAGAAGCGAAGGTCGATCTTATATTGCTCGGTACCAGGCAGACCAAGTTTGCTCGGCAGAGGATTTCAGCCAGCAGAGTGTCAATGAAGTTATTTTATGCGGTAAAAGTTTATTGAGGAAACATTTCTTTGTTCTTGGAGAGCCCAGTAAAACTTACTGTAGATTAATGTTGCGCTCCAGCGTAAGCGAAACGGACTTAAAGACTTCTAAAGACAACGTTTTGGTGCAAGAGGTAAGCTCCAATATAATTTACTTTTAATTCTAGTGCCAATGGTTCGTTTTGCTTAAAAAAGTTCTGGAAAAGCTAACTGGAAATTAATTATTTATGAGCGCATAAATGAGTTTTGAAGGACACACTTAGGTCTTGGAGAAATTCCAAAAGAAGTTTATGACATAAGAGAACTCGGTTTTCGTACCAGTAAAATTGACCGAAGAAAGTAAATATGGAGGACATTCTAAGTTCGGGAAGAATTCCAATGGAAGTGAATATGCCAAGAGCGCATGGATTTTTTTTTACTTCAGATTAAATAGAATACTTCAGTTGCAATGGAAAGGTTTATACACGCTTTTGTTCGGAAGGAGATTCGATCAGATTTATCCATAAGCAGTTGATCGTGTTAATGGTAGGTTAAAAAAAATGTTCTAAATGACACGCCCGGGTTCTGAAAAAACTATAATTAAAGAGATTTACCCAAGAACGCATGGGTTATAAAATACCACCTCCATAAAATGGTTTTAACCTCAGAATGTAAACTGTACCTGAAGGAGGACCCCATTAAATATCTTCTACAAATGTCCGGCTTTGGCCAGACTTAAATATTTTTAGCAGGGTTTTCCAACACATACTTCAATCATCAAATGCTCGGCAAGGTCTATTAAATTATTCAGAAGGAAGGTAGAAGTGATTCCAATATCGTGATTGGGCTTTGAGTGCAAAAGATCTTATGATTCCACCTTCCTAACAGATTTTAATCTGTTTTCGCGTAGTCAACTTGTTAGATAAGAAAATGTGGCTTTGTTCCAACGTCACGCCTCCTTTGATTAATTGGTTGATTGATAATCTTATAAACAAAGCCCATATCTAAATTCAATCTCAAATACTAGTTTTATTAGAGAAAATAGTTTTTGTTCATGACCACCAGGAACCTCTGTTTCGCCCACTTAATGGAATTTGCTTAACATTAAATCAAATTGGAAAATTTGTTAATAATAGTATTTAACTGGATACATTCTAGCAAACTCATTTCTGTTTTTATAAATACTCATGCAAGCTCAAATTTAGGAAAAATTATGGTATATATCTTACAATAATTTTAGTATTTATTTCTTTTTTATTTAATTATTATTAATTTTTTTTATAACAAAAGTAAGAAAAAACAAAGCCTATAGCTAAGGGTTGTTTTAGAAATGCATTAAACATGTTTTTAACCTTACACAAGTCTATAAGAATTGTTTTTTGAATATGAAACTGCAAAATTTGCCATTTGCCAGGATAATCTCTTAAATTATATCCTTACGATTTCTTTCTTTTTTTTTTAATTTAAATTTCGATAAAATACAAGTTTTATGTGAGACAGACGTGTTATCTGGAAATTTATCGTGTGACCAAATGCCGCATACCGCCTGAATATGTTAAAAGATAAAACTCTAACCTAATTTTTAACTTTACACATTTTCCAGCCAAAAGAAAATGCTTAAGAACCGGCAAAAAGGACCCCTTGGCACTTATGTACGAACCATGTATATGCATAAACTTAACGACAACCAGAACAACAACAACAATAACAACAACAACCAGCAACAATGACAAGAATAGAAAACATAAGAAACTACAACATAACGAACGTTGCACTATGGACATTCAAAGTACTTTTGGTAATCAAAAGTTATAAATTTAATCATATCTAAAGTTTAACTTTTAAAGTTTTTTAATAAAACAATTAATTTACAACAAAAATATCACTTGAGTTCTTTGTGAAAATTAAATGTCATTGGCTTTTTCGGACAAAGTCTGACATAGATAAATTGGCGTTTGATATAACAAAATTACTTTAAAAAGTGGTCAAAAATGACCCATAAGGAATGAACCTAAAAGGTTAAGATATTCTTGATAAATGTTTGTATGGATACATTTACTATGAGTAGCTAACCCATAGCAATGAACCGATCAGGGCCGCTTAAACCTTTGATAAGATAAGAAAATGTTCTGACAATTACCACTGGAGTAAATCGAGTAAATAAAACTCAAAGGTTAAGCAGAATTTGAAATTAAGTTAATTATTGTTGACCGCTCAAAGGTCAAAAGAAGCACATAGTGCGACAAGCGGAGAATGAGTGCGAAAAGGGACAACGACATAAAGTACAACAAAATACATGCAATACCGCATTATATCACAACACTAAACGCGAGCAGAGCAGAGTAGAGCAGCATTTATTGCCGTCGCGGCATATCTTCAACCCACAAAAAAAGACGCGCGCCCATTTAAATTAACGAGCGGCCCAAAGTCCATACCGCACCGCAGCACATGATGCCGCCAGCACGAATGCGCGATTTAGGGATTCGAGGATTTTCGTTCGTTCGTTTGAAAAGGACGCGACGCGGCAACGTCCGCGAAGCTGAAAACGCAAAAAGCTAGAAAACTAAAAACCCGCATGGATGATGGCGCTGATTTGCATAAGTGACAGTTGGAAGCGACGAAAGGACGAACCCACAGTACTCTGAAGCAGTGAAAAAGGAGGTACAATTTCAAGAAAATCAATTAATTTTTTCAGTCATACGATCATAAACTTTTTAAAATGGTTTAATCGAATTTAAATTTTGTTAACTTAAAATTTTTTAACAAAGTTTTAGCGTAAAATTTGTTAACCTAAATTTTTGTGTGCAATTTTTTTTGCTAAGAGTACTGTATAACAATGGCTGCGGTGGTATTTAGGTTGAGTTTGTACATTCATAGCGACGAAACAATAAGCGAAATGCCACACTGACAGCGATGAGAGCGCGGATGTGGACTACGACGCGACGACACAACAGAACCCAACCGAACCGAACAGAGGACAGAACGATAAAGACAAGAATTAAAACAAATTTGTTGGCGCACCATCAACAGCGCCATAGCCAGCGCCAGTGCCAGTGCCAGCGTTAGCGCCATCTATTGCCTGCGGCTGTCCTCACATTGTCAACATCATCAGCGCTGTTTGGATTTTATGCAAACAGTGTTACCGATGACTGCTCGCTTCGTTCTGCTGCCTGAACACGCACACAAATACGTGTACACACACTCTAGCACAATAATAGTTGACTTTGTTTTTCACAATTTTAATACGAAACGAAACTTCGCTGCCGCTGCCGCTGTTGCTTTTACTACTTTCAACACAAAACGCCAAAATTGTTAAGCGTTTTAGTGCGTTCGTTGTTTGTTGGCTGCGGCTTACTATTTCGTGTTGCATACCTGCCGCCCCCGCACTCTTCCACTGAATCCTTATGAAAAGGTGTCCACAAATTTAATGAGTAATGAAAAATTTATTTTTTTAAAAGAAATTTTATTTTTTCTATGTTTTTTCTATGTTCCACTTTTTACTTTGTAAACAATTTAACAGATATATTACCAGTAATTTAACTACTAAAGTGTCTGTACAATTTCCTATCATTTTTAAAAGAATTCAGAAGAAAATATATATTTTCTTTATTGTAAGACAGAGCAAATCGTATGGAAATGCCAGAAGTATGTTTGGTTTGGTAAACAGTTAATAAAAGTGCAATGTGTATGTGTGTTCTCTTAATTTTTTAACTTTTCTAAAAGAAAGCTTCAGTTATACATTATGTTGGGTTTTGATTTGAATACCCTCAAATAATCGAAATTTCCACAACAAACTCCGTTGGACAGGAATTGTGCTCCAGTTTACTTGCGCTCTTCACCGCACACAATTGCACTAATTTATGTATATATGTATGTATGTATGTATGTATGTTTGTATGTATGTATGTATGTATGTATGTATGTATGTATGTATGTATGTATGTATGTATGTATGTATGTATGTATGTATGTTTGTATGTATGAATGTGTGTATGTATGTACTTGTATGTATAATGTGTAGTTTACACACTTTTCTATTTTTCATTGAATATTAAACGAAAACTTATCGAAGTGCTTCACAGGAAAAACTTTAATTACACTTTCCAATAAGTATGAAAAGTGTTGCTACTCGTACTTAATCAATAACAACACAAAAATTCTTCTTTATTAGCGCTTCTTTAGATTTAAAGTGAATACTTTTAAAGAGAAAGCAAGTAAGCAACTGTTATTCTTGCTCTATTTTGGCGGTAAACATTATTTCTTTTGTTCTTATTCCTTGTGTAATATATTCTTTTTTTTTTCATTGAGAAAAAATCAGTTCATAAAAATGTTCCGATGGTAGCCTGAAATGATTTCTTTGCAGCAAAGAGAGAGAAAAAAATGTGTTTTCATTGATTATTCTGCAGTAAATAGAATCGAAAGAAAAGACTGCTTCGAATTTGATTTCTCTTGCGATAAAAAGGAATCAAACTGCTTTCAGCAATCAGTTAATCAATTTTGTTAACAAAGTTTTCATTATATTTTGTATATCATACAGTAAATTCTGTCGGGATTGATAATAGTTTTTGTTCGATCTTGCCTATCTTAGGACGTAATCTTCGCTTGGAGAATGATAGCTCACATATCGAATTGTCGATAACTCTTAAACTACGGTTATAATCACTGGGAAAGACAGATGAACGGACAGATAGACGAAAGGACATCAATAAATCGACTCAGAATTCGATAATGATGCTTGATGAAAAACGTATAATAATAGAGCAAATCAGTTTAAATTTACTTGTAGTAATTATTTTAAATTCAAGTAGTTTCGCACCAAAACTAATGAACAAAAATGGGCATGGTCGAATAAGAACAACGAACACTTATAATAAAAAGTAATAACAAATTTCCTTACAATAAATAAATTTTGTAGGTTGACATGACAACAAAATATGTTTTCTCTAAAATAGTGTAGGGCATGGAGGATAATTTATTTACTAGTTTGTTTTTTTGCGATTAGTAAAGTCTTCATCCAAAATCCCCTTGGCCAATACGGTCTTGTCGTCTACGGTCTTGAACTATGTGTGTGTGTGTATGTATGTTTGTGTGTACTGCCAACTTGTATTGTTTTGTTTTAAAACAATTTCAGAAAGTCAAGTCAATGCTGCAACATTATTTCGCATTTTTATCATTTTAAGAAACAACAACAGCAAGAACAACAACAACAACAACAAAAACAACGAGAAAGAGAACGACTTGAACCAACAATAAATAAGAAAATAAAGAAGAGAAATCAGAAAAACTTTTAGGAAACTGTAAAGTGGAAAAGTACCTTCGTGCCACGACAAGCAGAGGAGTTCGCAGCAGAAAAGCGCCGGATGGAATAAATTCTTGCGCAAGTAAATTCAAAAACTAAACTGAACCATATTTTGTCTCCGAAAAGGCCACAACGACGACGACGACGACGACGACTTACAAACTCACTCGCTTATGTTGGGCTTTAATATTGGCTCGGTCGACAGCCAGCAGCGGCGTGGGTGCTGTCGCAGCGCCCACTACCACGCCCTCATAACACTGTGTACACCATACTAAATACACACACATAAATGCAAACAAACAATACACACACACACATACACACAATGCTCATGCACATACATATTTACGTACAAAATGTTTTCGTATGCTATGCTATGTACTACGTGGCACACATATTAAAAAAACTGTAGCATACTTTGTGGAGCGGCAGCAGCAAGTAATAAACTTGTGCACGGCTGGCAGCGTAAATGTATGCTCCCCAAAGGGGAATTTGCATCGCAAGATGCTGACGACAAATGTACACACGCGCGCGCGCGCCCGCGCTCAAACTCACACACGCACACACACACCTACACAACACAACAGAACAGAACACATACTCATACGAATTAAGAATGCAAGTAGGCGTGCGTGCGTGTGTGTTCGGTTCGAGAGTGTTGCGAGTGTGTGTGTGTGTGGTTTTGAATGTAGAAAGTTGTGACGCTGGAAAATAGTTTTCGTAATTTAATATTTACACGACGACTTTTGCAGTTGTCGTCGTCCTCGTCCACTTTGGGAGATGTTAGGGGAAATATAATTACCAATTCAATTCTCATTACACGCAATACACGCACACTCTCATACCTCTGCCAGTTGCAGTCAACATTATAATGCAACGGCACACGGACACAAACACACACACACACACGCACTGGCATTCGCATTCGCACACTTCTAAACAAATTTAATTCCTGCATTTAGTGCGCATGAAAGAGATTTCATTCTCGTATTTTGCATTTGGAATTTTTTTGTATGAATTCATGTAATAAAAAAGCAATTTCCGCTTGCACACCGCACACTGGCAACAAACGACAAATCTAACTGGTAAAAATTTGAATATACTCGAGTATGTTCGTCAGCAAATATAAGTTAAAGTTGTTAGTTAGTATTGAGTGCCTTTCTTCAAGAAATTATTTCTCTGCAGATTTACACTCTCCAACAGACATTTTTTTTTTTAAGAAACAAAGAAGAATAATTAAAAAAAAGTGTGGAAGACAAAACAACAAAATAAACAAAAACTTCGGTCAAGTTTTGAACTGAAGGAGAAACAAATAAAAAGGTCGTAAACATTAAAAAGTAAAGTGAAAATAATCATTTTTTTTTTCAATATATCACAAAAAAAACATTTAAGATAAATTGAAAAAGTCGATAAAGTCATTGAAACTAATTCGACTTAAATAGAAAAACCGTTATCAGTTTAAAGGATGTCATAAAAATAATTTCTTCTTTTTTTTTAAATGGATAAAATTGAAGCCGATAAAAAAACGATTCTAAAAGAAACCAATAATTACAAAACATTAAAAATTCAAGTTTAAAACCGATTCGATATTTATAAACCAAAATTGTTATTATTAGAAACTAATCGAAGTCAAGTTTTCAAAACTTTATGTAACCGGATCTGAAATTTAACCGATATTATCTTTCGCTTTTAGTACAATAGTTGATTCAGTTATCTCCAAGTTAAGTATTAGCAATTTTCAATATATCAACGTCTCTTACGAACAAGCACCCGTTAAGATTCCAAACAAATCTTTTTAAATCCCTTACGAATATGAACCCGTTTGAACAGTGAATTCGAATAATAAAAGCACGGATAATTCGGTATTTAGAAACAGAATCAAAATCGGTTGTTCTTCTCTGACGAATAAAAAACATTTGTTTCTATCTACAAAAGATCTTTAGTGGTTGCAGTGATCGTAACCACTTATGGTCAGTCCTCAAAGTGTCTTTATTCCTTCCGAACTGACATATGTCTGTTATTGAGTGGTCCAGCTGATGGAAATAATATTTACTTATACTAACGTTACGCCCGCCCTTAAATGATTGATCAACAAACGTGATTTGCTTTGCTAATGAAAAAAAAAACGGGTGCTAATTAGATTTTAAAAATATAACAAAGTTTTTATTCGTAAGAGGTTGCAAATGGAATCGTATCTATCCCTTAAGTGCGTCAATATATTTTATCACGTTAGCTATGAAACACAACCCATAGTGCGGCACAAAATTGTTTGTAATGAAATAATTGCCGAAAAGTTTGAGGGTGCCAAAACATTGAAAATGAAATTGTTTTCAACAATTATTTTTACTTTGGGAAAGTGAACAGCTAATGCGAGGCAATTACGGTTAATCTATAGAAAATAAATGGAAATCTTTACAAATGAAGTTATTTTAAAGTTATCGATCGATAAGCGTGAAAATGCCGAAATCTCAACTGAAGCAAACTCGACTGACTGTAAGTCTTATAAGTTCTAAAACTTTTGTCCTCCGAACGCTTCATATTAGTATACATATACTCGTATATGTATGTCCAATGTATGAGTAGGAATGCACACTGTATTCATGCTGCGTTTTGCAACTTTGTTGTGCAACAACTCAAACATTAAATATTATGTTAGCAAAATATTTCAATGAAATCAGGTCAGATTTTGTTTTGTTTTTGTTTTTTGTATTTTTCATTAATATTTCAAAACACTCACTCACACACACACATACACACACAATCACAATAAATGGAATATGTGGAGTTCTTTGCCATTAAATTTCAGCTAACTGTGTTTGTAAAGTTTTTTCTTGTTTTTCTTTTCTTTTCTCTTCTTTTCTTTTATTGGTTTTTGTCGAGTGTTTGCTACGTCAAAGCCAACCACAACAACAACAGCAACAGCAGCCATAAAAACAACAGCAACAACAAAAACACCGAAAATTTTTCGAACACGTTGTTCAGCTGGCACCCCTCCCTCCGCAGCCATGCTCAACAGCGTCCGTCCGCCCAATATTTGTGGCTGATTCCGTTTTGCACTTCCATTTTGTTATGCCAACGCTAACATTATTATTGCATTCTATTTTCTACACGCTGACTGTGTGGCGGCTGTTGACGCCGGCTGCCTGCAGGCAGCATAGAAATTTCGGCTGACTGGCTGGCTGCAGTGTGGACATGGAACGCAGGATGCTGCTTCGGTTCGGGTGTGTGCTTCTTCGAACAATCGCTTGAAAGTTAACAATTTCGAGAACATGCATTTTTCATTGTTTTCTTCACTTCAATTTTGACACGCACGCACACACATATAACACACAGGCATACACACATACAAAGACACCAATATCTTCACACAAAGGCACCATAGCCGCAAAAGCATTTCATGAGTTGTCCATAAATATAATTTTGTTTTGCTCCTCCGTTCAGCGTTGCTCTTCTAAGGGGATCAGTTTTAGATCAAACTTAGATTTTACACAATTCTGAATGTAAAATTGGAAAATTTAAATAAAATTAAAAATGTATTTCTTAATTCTTTCGATTCAATTGTTTCACGTTCAAACGAAACTTTTACTAGCACAAAAAAAAACGCTGTCCAACGGCGGATACTATCCTTACTAATACTATAAAGGGAGGTGTATTTCTTTATTTATTTATTTTCTTTTGTACCGTTTTTACGCCTAAACGGCTAAAACGATTTACTTGAAACTTGGAACATATATCGGGCTGGGTCTGGAAGGAATGATAGGCTATATGAAATCTGCCTCGCCCACATATAACGCCCACAATTAGTAAAATTAAGTCAACAAAATCGATTATTTCGCTAATACTATTCCAAAAAATCTCAAATTTGATATGGTCACTGGCGACAACTTCAACAAAAGTGGGCGTGGTTGGATCAATTTAACGCCCACCGCTATATCTCAGGAACGCGATGCTCTACGAAGATTAACGTTTGTATAAAGGTGTATGGTGACTAAATCTACCATTTTACAAAAAGTAGGCGTGGTCGGGTCAATTGAACGCTCACCGTTGTAGCCCAGAAACGCTAGTAAGCTAATATATACATAATTTTATAAGCAAACATTTCAAAAACTAAAATACGACTGGGTGGTCCCAGAAGTATCCGATCCGATACATGAATTGCGGTTGTTGTTACAAAAAGAGTTTCATAGTAGAAAGTTCCATCCTTATAAAACGTGTGCTTCAAGACTCTCCATTGTTTAGCGTTACCAAGACGAACATTGCAGTTGATGACTAAATGAGGTGATCCGGAAAATTATATTGGAAATTGCCTGTCGACTAGAGGCAAGATAGTACACAGAAAAAAAATGTGTCTGGATGTGTGTGGAACCTGTTAGCCATTCTTTGGCTGTGTTATGGGTGGCGCTTACGATACATTTTCATCTATGCGCAAATGTAAACAATAATAAGGAGATTTCCTTTAACGCGAAAACTGTCAAACCCAAAAACCTCGAATATTTTCGAGCCTTTTTTTGGGAAGGCACTTTTTCAACAATATCACAACAGGCATGACAGCTCCAGTAGGAAAAATAAAAGGCAGCTAGAGAAACCTCTAAAAATTTATGAAATTTCTTTTAATATATAAGAAGGATAAATCCATATTTTGAAAGCGTATTCGAAATATCAAAATACCATCTGCGAAAGCTAGTTTGCAAATAAAAGACACTCGCAAAGATATTTCATAATTTGGCATTTCAATGGCATAACGATGAACATTTTATATTAACTGAAAATTTGGACATGAGAAAGCTGCTGTGCAGAAGATGTATGACCAGCAAATTGCAAAGTTGAAAATAATTCAAAACTTTTTATTTACCTTTTCTTAAATTGCTTTTGAGTAACAAAAAAATATCATGTGTTTAAATAAATGCGAGCGTTTAGCTTCAAATGTTTTAATTTAAAATTAACACGCACAATTTCAGAGTACATTCCAAGGACGACGACAACAACAACAACAACAACAAAAACAATTATAACAACGACAACAACAACGATGCTGTAAATTAAAAAAAGAAGAAAAAAAAACCGAAAACGAAAACGCAAAAAAGTGCATAATTTTCACTTTACCATTTCAGCAGTTCCATTACGAAAATGCATAAAGGGAAAAGAAAAGTATGGCAACTCCGCTGGCATTTGCCAACGCTAACAAACGTCCCCAGATGTCACTGTCCAAGGCAACAGCGCACCAACAGCAACAACAACAACAACAACTTTATTCACTTTTGAGCGTTGAATAAAAATTCGCGTTGTGCTTAACAAATGCAAGAACAACAAAAAGAAGAAAAAGAAAACAGAAAAGCAAAAAGAAAAGTTGCCACACTGCACAAAAACAAAGACAGCCAAGACGCAAAAGGAACCAAGCTAGGCTAGGCTAGGCTGGGCTGTACTGGGCTACGCGATGACGTTGGCGCTTCAACTACGTTTCCTTTTTGCTTGTCAAAACCTCATCTTCCCCTCAATCCTTCTCAAGCATATTTTTTCTTTTTTTTTTTAGCTACCAACTGTTTTTATGCTTGCTGTGCTCTGTCAACGCTATTTGTACTTTTTGTTGTTGTTGTTGCTGTTGTTATTGTTGTTGCTTTTGCTTTTGCTGTTGCTGTTACTGCTGCTGTAACTTTTTCTTTATGACACTCACCTGGCACCGATGAGCAGACTGTTGCCATCCTTAGTGACGAGCTTAAAATGATCCACGACACTTTCGTTTCCGAGAAATTTCAGGACATCTTCAGGACCTGCAAAAATTAACAAAGAATACAAAAATTAGCAAAGAACACAATTAAAAAGTAAAAAAAAAAAAACGATAATAAAAGTAGTACAACAACAACAACATCACATGTTTAATTAGGCAACTTAATTGTCACAAATAAAAATGGCGGCCAGACGAAATTGCTCTGGCAGTGCAGTCCAATGCAACGAAGTCGGTCAAGAATTGGACTGCGCCTCAAGCTTGACAGACTTGCAAGACAATGGCGGACAATTTAACGCCCAAGCGGAAAAGCGAAAGGTGCATTTTAGAGAAGCCGCTCTGCATTTATAGAGCGGCGACTCATTTAAATAGAGCGACAAGGCAACGCGAACGCAGCACAAAAGAGCAAGAAACTACATTCAGAAATTATTTGAACAAAAATGTGCTTTAGTAAAAGTTGTTTTAGTTTTTGTTGCGCGCTTTAACCTACAGCTGAGGACAAAAGTCTGCAGCATTTTTACAATTTGCCTTTTTGAACTTTCTTCCGAAGTTTAATATAAATAATATTAATTTTCAAATATGAAACTTTTTAAATAATAAG
Source organism: Suillia variegata (assembly GCA_949127995.1). NCBI lineage: Eukaryota > Metazoa > Arthropoda > Insecta > Diptera > Heleomyzidae > Suillia > Suillia variegata. The sequence goes on from OX421844.1 coordinate 20,513,463, forward strand.
TCAAACTTGGATAATTTTTTAATAAACTTATTTTATTGTATTAAAATGCAGATAAGTTTTTTGTTTGGCAACTCGCGATTTTCACAAATTCTTTAAATTTCAATAGCTTTGTTTAGTAGATTCGCGGTGATCCAAAGAACTTTAATTTAAAGCACAGCTTCACACAGATCTAGCTCCCAGAAGAGTTCAGTTTGGGTTTTAAAGTCAGAATCATAAAATCTCCATACATACATTTTACCAAAACATACGAAAACTTTTATCAAACTAATTTTTTATAAGAGTTTAAAAGATATTACATTTTTTAGTTTTTAAAAGATCGTATAAAAAATCATATTACGATATTTTTCGGATAAACAAATCGATAATGATTAAAATAAATCGCTTAAAATAAATACCTTTATATAATACTAATACCGAAACAAACTATCGTGAATCTAGTTCAACCTAAAAGCGGTGGTTCTATGCTTTTGGCCGCAGCTGTATTCACTGCGGTGCCATTAAAGTTGATTATTTTCTTTCCTCTTTGCTATTTCCGACATGATTTTTCTCTGTTTGTGTGCTGCGCTGCTCTAATGTGTGGCTTTTGTGTGCGAAGCAAGCGTACATAAGTGCGAATTGACGCCCAGTGGCAACCCGATATCGAAGAGTCGAATCGAGTTTGACATTTGGCGTTTGGCGTTTCTGTCTTACGGCACTTTAGTGACAGACAGACAGACAGCCCCACATTGTTCTTGTGCTGAAGTTGAAAGCTCAAAAGCTCAGAGCGCATTATGAAGTTAGATATGGCATCATTGATCACATACAAAACTAAAACGCACACATACACTCGTATATATACACACACATACACTTACGTAACAATGTGTTTGTATGTGTTTTGTGTGTGTGTGTATATTTCAACACTAATACAACAGTAGCAGAGAATAAGTGTGAACAAAAGAGAATGAGAATGGTTTCCGGGGAATCAAACAAAAGTAATACGAAAAAAGAAAAAAATCTGAAAATGGAGCAAAAAATTTCAAATTTACCCACAATCGGAATTTTGAAATAAAACAAAAATTAATGACTTTTCTGATAAATTCTTTGTCGTTTGTTAGCCACACCAATCCAAGTTAGTTGACTTGAACTATTTTGCAGTACTTTATTTAAAAGAAAACTATTAAAAAGAAAAACACTCGATGGAAATTAACTCGATGCATAGTCGAGAGGATAAAGCAACAAAACAACGAACGACAACAAATTGATGAAGTAAGCCCGATCAATAAAAAAAACTCTTAAAACGTCCAGGAAAAAGTCACGAAATGCAGCAAACGAAAATTCGAAGAGGATAAACAAGCAAGAAAAAAAATTTCAAGATTGCACAAATTTCAACAAAAAAAACAATTACACACATACATATATACATATACATATATACAGGCACTTTCACTAACACAAAACAGACAAACACAATATTTGGCTACCGCTGGGCCTTCCTTCAAGAATATGAGGACCCCAATACAGTACTTAAACGTTGACAAACGAATGCAAGACAATTCTATGCAGTTTTTTTTAATTTAATTTATATAAGAAAAGGAAAGGAAAAGCTTGAAGTTATAAAAAAAACTGTTGAGTATTGAGTAGGAAAATCCTAAGAAGAAGTTTTAAAAAAAGCAAACAAAAAATACAATCTATAATCTATATAGTATAAGTAATTTTTTGAAACCAAAGAAAAAACAAATTTTAAAATATTGAACAAGATTTATCACAAGATTTGTTCAGCTTATCATAAATTAATTTCGTGTTTAATGAAGAGCTGCAAATTTTCAATTGTCAAATGCTTGAAGAAGGAAGCAACAACTCAAAAACTTTTAACCAGAGTTTCAGATGATCGTAAGTTTATTTGCTAGGCCTATTCTCTTAAACGCGAAAATGCCTCGAAAACCTCGAAACTTCGCAAGATTGCAACAATGGAAAAAGAAATGTCACGAAATGTATGAATCTTGTTTTCGAGTGCAAAGTTACGTGCATGATTCGGTGTTCGAGCTTTTCTAGTTTTCGCGTTGAAGGGAATTGTCCTGCCACATTGTCAGCTTATTTTGTCTAAGCAATGAAGTACTGTACCCCTCATCTCTTTGCTTTATTTTCTGTGATTTTTCATTTGAATTTTTTTTTTTTTTTTTTCATTTGTTTGTTCTCTTATTGTTGTTGTTGTTGTTGTTTTCGTTGATCCCCATCGCTCGTGTTTGTTTCAATTAAATGGAAATCGGCGCCCTTTCTTATGCCTCCGCATTCGGACACTTTTGGGGGTAGAGTAAGCTGGACAGCCAAAGGCAGGAGTTACGTTTAGTGCGTTGAAACGTTATCCGCCGCCGCCGTCGCCGCCTGCTGCTGCTGCTGTTGCTGTTGCTTCCTTGCGCACAAGCCAAATGGCGCAAACGTCAAGCGAGCGCAGTCAGTCGGGCGGGAACTTTCAATTCCCCTTCGCAATATTCCGCTCTGTTGAGTTTCATTTTCCGCCAAGTAATTTTGACTTTTTTTATAGTATTTTTTTTTTGCCGATTTACCTTTACTTTTTTTTACACAATTTCGTTTTTATTTTCCTCGAAAATCTTTTAAATTTTTAATATTGTCCGTTGACTTGTGCAGTGGCGCAGGCGGCCAAAGCCATTTCTTCTTCTTCTTTTTTTTTTGCAGCGCATCTGAGCAAATATTTTCCGGTGGTAAGTTGCGGTAACCGCCAAACGGAAATTCCTTAAAATTTAATATTTTATTTTGTTGTTGTTGTTGTTGTTTGTTTTTTAAGCCACAAATAAAATTTTTCATTATAAAATATTAATTTGGCAAAAATGCTTTCATTGGCCTGAAATATGCTAAAAGAGCGCAAATTCCATTCAAGGCTCAAACCGAACGAAATTAAGTGTTGCTGTTGTTGTTGTAAATATTAAAATTGCAATTTTACATCGTATTTAAATAATTAAAGTGGACAAGAAAATCGGTTAAAGAGATCTTGAAAATCAAAATGTAAACTATAAAAAAAGAGAGCAAAATAACTCGAGTGTCATTTGCAGGTTGTAAGAGTGTACTCGTATATCAGCTGTTTTCTAAATACCTCAAGTAAGACTACGCGTAATAATAATGGCACCACTGCAAATGTGTAAGTTTTTTTAACGAGGTTAATGCACTGAATTTGCCTGATAAATTTGCGAGCACCTCGTGACATTTTTTTGTATGTTACACAAAAAAAACTGATCATCTACGAGGTATACATTAGTAAGGTAATCGAGGTTTGTAAGGCATTGACAAGTTTAACTTAGAGCTGCTCACTTTTTCAATTAAAATTTCTTAGACAGAACTGAATCTTTTAGAATAAAACTGAAGATAACTTTGAAATTTAGTCTAGATATTTAACAAGCGTTTATATTGTATATCAGGAATGAATGAACTCTGCCCATTGCGTCACAAGCTGATGAAGTCGATGCGAAATTAGGGTTGTGAACTTAATTGTTTTTCGTTTGTTAATTTTTTGGGCTTCTGTTGCTTTTACTAACAAACAATTTTTTGTTAAATATTAGTCGATTTGTTAATGTAATAATTTTAAAATACGGTCGGAATTCTGGTGACAGAGCTCTCCTTTTTAAACAAGGCACAGCGCCCCACTTTAAAAGTCTTTTTGTGCACAGTCCCATCAGAGTAATAAATTTAAAAAAAATACCAAATACTGAAAGTGGGTGTGGCTCAACTGTTTTGATACCACATTCTCCTGATTAGGAGATGAGATCAGTTGTACGGGTTGCAATCTGCTAATCGGTGATTTAACCGGTTATTGTCTAGTCGGACACCATGTGTTTAGGATAGTATTAATTTCTAACAACTGGTGTAAAAACTGCAATGAACCGGACGAAGGAGAAACTCTTGAACACCTACTTTGCCATTGCCCAGCGCTAGCCAAATGCAGAATGAGAATTCTTGGAGAAGCTTTTTTCAAATCTCTAAACGATTTATCTGCAATAAATATCTCCAAACTCAAACACTTCGCATTAAGGAGTGAAACTTTCGTGATGGATCAATATCAAGAAGTAAGGTCAACGCTTTTCTCCATTTGAAGGGAGCATGTGATATCGCTATGAACATAGTTTGGTCAATGTGAGACGTTTGCCGCCACTCTTATCTAATCTTAAATGCCATTACAAATACCTAGATAGCTAAAACAAAAATAACTTTATATATAGTTTATATTTGACCTCAGATATAATAGTCGTAAAGTTGTTATTAACTTCCCAAATTGATGGAAATTGTTGTTAGTTACATTGTTTAAATAAAAAAAACACGCTTTGATTTTGCACGACCTCACCTTTCGGACCAAAAAAAAAAAAACAACAGCCGCGCAGCTTGTAATGCTGCGAATGTGCTACTCCACAATTGATTTAATATCGCGCCGCTACACTCACTCACACACAAAAACACATACACATACTCACACAAATAATTAATAAAAGTGCATTTTCAATGGTCCAGTCCAAACTGCGTTAAAGTGAAATTATAAAGAGCACGGCGGCATGTCCCGGCATTTTCACGCATCCCTGATGAACATTCGACCGACTCCTCGTTGCGATGAGATGCGGTCCGGTCCGGTTCGCTTCGGTTCGGTGCAGTTCACTTCAGTTCAGTTCGGTGTTTGTTGTTAATGGCAAAGTACTCGTAATGAATTGAAAAATGCTTTTACGGGTTTCTTTTACCGTGGACTATTAATTTCATTTTGGTCAAAACAAAAAAAAAATTAAAAAAAAAACCAACGCAGAGCCGGACCAAAATTGAGATGATTTCAATTTGCGTCATCGACAAAAGCATCCGGCGCCATTTTACCGTCCGCACCGCACTACACCGCATCGCGTCACACTGACCAACCATCCAGCCACACCCACAGTCACATTATCGGTGAATGCATCTGGTGAATTAATTGGTTAGTGCATTCGTCCCTCGTTGTGTAGTTTATGATTCGTAAAGTTTCGGTACAACGTTAATTGCCAACGCAGAATTATTGCAGTTGTGGTCCTCGCTATGTTATTGCATATTACTATTGTTATTGTTGTTGTTGGCGTTGGTGCAAAACTCAATTTCCTTCCCGCGAAAAGTTTGCGCAAAAACAAGCGCACAAATTATTTCAATTCGCATAAATTGCGACAAAAGTTTTGCTGCATTCGAATTTGATATTTTCATTTCATTTCAACTTGAATTATGGCCAAAGCGAAAATAACTTCGCCTTTTCTGAATGTTGTCAGTGTCTCTCTCTCATGTTGGAAGCGCCGCCCCGACCCGCCTCATCCGCAACCGCACAAATGTTCGAAATCGGTTTGAGAACAGATACAACAAAAAAAAGCAACAACAACGACTGTCATTTCCTCACGAAAATGTGTGAAATTTATTTTTATTGCATTCCATTAATAAAATTTAATTGGAATGTTCATTTTCATTTAAAAAAGCATTTAACCGTCCGTCCGTCCGTCTCATCGGATATGGGTCACAAAATCATCTTTCCATAAAGATACGGAGCATGAAATATTTCTGAGATGTACTTCATTTTATTGACTGTACATTAGAGTGCATACAATTGGGAAATTTATAAGGTTTATCGTCGATTACAATATCGAAATATATTGTAAAGTTTTCAATATATTGAAGCTGACAATTGTTCCATTCCATCAAGAAGCGGAGTAAGGAAAAAGGAAAAGAAAATGGAATGAAAGTACAAAAAAGATTCCCTTTAAAGGTGAGACACCATTGAGAACAAATTCATAAACAATCAAGCTCAATGAAACTAGTTTTGGTTAACATTTCACCTAGCTACATTGTCGGAACGTAGCTGATGGTTCAATGTATATGTATATATTTTTACTCAATTTCACAAATGAAAAATGTTACTAACAGTGGGCGTAATAGGAAGACGTGGCAAATATTATATAGCCTATACTAAGACCCGGACCCTTAAGATTATGTATAACAAATTTGAATAAAATGAGTTCAGCGGTTCTCGAGTTCACTCAGAAGAACAGACAGACGTTGGATTATATACAACTAGCTTAAATTATCCGGCTCTTTCCGGGATCTTTTTTAATAGAATCAGGTCTTAGTTTAATTGTTAATTAAGATTTATAAACTTTCCAGCCTCGCCCACCATTTTTGGAATTCTATTTGTATGAATATTTGGTTAATTTGGTAATTTTTTCCAAATTTATATGCAGAACTCCCCGTTACTCCCCGTTGTGTGTTTGTAAATATTGTCACCATGTTCCTCTAAACTGAGTTTCGCAACTGTTGCAGTTAACCTCCCAGGTATTCGCATTTGTATGTAACTGAAATTGTAGTAGCACTTTCCGGTCAGATTTAGTTACTATGCACCAAATTTCTTCATAGTAGGTGGGTGTTAAATAGTCCCCAGTTTTGTTGAGATGGTAGATATAGTTCCCAAACACCTTCACACTAAAGTTAATCATCGTACAGTATCACGTTTCTGAGCTAAAACGGTGAGCGTTCAAGATGGTAGATTTAGTAACCATACACCTTTATACAAACGTTTATCTTCGTAGAGTATCGCGTTCCTGAGATATCGCAGTGGGCGTTAAATTGATCCAACCACGCCCACTTTTGATTGAGTTGTCGACAGTGACCATGCCAACTCAAATTCTAAATTTGAGATTTCTTCGAATAATATTAGCGAAATAATCGTTTTTGTTGACTTAATTTGACTACTTGTGGGTGTAATATGTGGGCGTGGCAGATTTCATATAGCCTATCATTCCTTCCAGACCCATCTCAATATATGTTCCAAGTTTGAAGTAAATCGGTTCAGCCGTTTAAGCGTGAAAACAGTACAAACGAAAATAAATAAGGAAATAAATACACTTCCCTTTATAATATTATAAGGATATAATAAGATCTCCAAGATAACATCAATTAAACAAAACACACATTACACCACGGTAAAAGAGGTGAATATACAACATTAAAAATGGCGTTTGCTATATTAGGCGTTCGTCCAGGTGTATCTCAACAGTAAGTAAATTTTTACGATGATTGTTATTCCCGCTCAAAGTCAATTTCGCATCATTGATATCGTGGCGTGGCCTCATTCGTTCTGTTTGACAGTTCACTTTGGCAAACATCAACATCATCGCTAGAGCCATCATCGTTATTATCATCACCACAGACATCATCATAGTCACCGTCACTCATATCGGTTGAAACTTCGATAACAGCAGAGCGTCTTAACGCCGCATGCTTCCACCCGCCGCACAGTGATTTGATTTCATATTAAAAGTAGACAAAAATTAAAATATGCACGAACAATTTTAAAACGTTTATATCTTAATATATTTTGGGCATGGCGGAAACGCCACAAAATGAATTCTTCCCAACTAAAATATTTGATTGGGCTTTAAGTACAAAATATCTTTAATGGTCGCAGTGCTCGCAAGCACTTATGGTTAGCCCTCAAGGAGTCTTTACACCATCCTAACAGACTTTGGTTTGTTTTCGAGTGGTCCACTTATTGGATAAGGAAGAAAGACTTTGCTCCCACGTTACGCCCGCCTCGATTGAAGATATTTGATGTAAATTGTATCAACTTCGGATGACCCCTGGCAGCTCAGCATCGATTTAATAGAAATTTCGATATTCAATTTCACATGGGGAATACGAAAAATTTTTCACATCGATATCAGTGACAAAAAATATTTCGACTTTGGCGTATGCGTCATACCACTGTGCGCCGCCGCTCTTTTATGGGTCATTGGATCAGCAACGGTTGTGGCAGCAGCGCCATCTACAGAGACAACCCACGGCAGCATCATTAAACATGAACAAAGTATCATCAACTCTACAACATTACACTCACACACATTCGCAGCCTTACACACACCTACTATCGAAAGTAGCTTACCACAAACATGAGGACAGGGACTGCCAACTGTTACGAGTGCACTTTAAGATTTATATCGTTAACCTGGCATATGGCATATGTGGTAATTGTGTATATAACATTTTAAGGACAATAATTAAAATAGTAATAACAATAAGAATTTATTCTTTATATCAGTCGAAAATATTTCCATATTCGATGTTCCAAAAAAATGAACTTTTAATTATTTTAAAAAATAAAATTTTAAATATAGCATAAAAATGCAAATTTTGCAAAACAAAAGTTAAGGAACGTAGAAATGAGAACGCAAATTGAGCGAACTCACCTCGATTCTGCTCTACTTTTCTGCCTTATTTTGAATAAGGTTTTTTTTATTTTAAACAACAAAGTACGTTTGGTTTTTATTTACATAATAATTTTGTAGCAACCATGACAACGACTCAAAAATTCGATTGTCAAAGAGAGAAACAATATCGAGGTGGAAAGGGAAAATTTTATACTATCCTCACCTTATATTAATTACACCATAGTTTATTTGTGTTTCAGTTATATTTTTTTAAGGATTATAAATATTGAAAAAGTTGTTTCTAAATAGTTGAGACCCCCTGTCCTAAAGGCAACATTTAAATTTCTGCTTGAGTTTGTAGGGGCACATGTCTCTATGTATTGTGTGTGTGTGTTCGTGTGTTTTGATCAATTACTCCCACTGACACTTTTAGTGTAAGCGCATACATAAGTATGTATGCACTTGTATAAATTTGCGTGTACCTATGTGTGTGTGTGTGTGTTTGTATTTTAAACATTTTAGCCACCGCTGTATAAGTATAAGTGTATGCGATGTGAACGCTGGTCCTTATCTTAATCATGTATCTGCATCTGTGTTTGTGCACATTATGTCCTTCTTTACTTTGGTGTGTGTGTCTGTGTATGTGTATATGTCTGTTAGCAGATATCTGGGAGAACCCGCACGGCCGGCTTATGCGGTAACTGTGGTTTAAGGTTCTAAAATCGCCTTATGTCACACATTCAAACATTTATCATATTCTGGCACAGAGAGGACGCACACACTAAATAATATTTGAAGCCGCCTCGCATCGCCTCGCCTCGCCTCTTGTGGTAAATAAATCTTTACCAGCTAAGTAAATAATTTAAATTATATTAATTTCGTTCAGGCAAGCAGAAGATCGAATAAACAAATATTTACTAAAAGACAAATATCGAAATTTTTTATATACATATTTATATACTTCGCTTATGCGATGTAACAAAAAAAAACACATTGATTTTGCTTGTATCGATATTGCTGAAAATAAATACAACAGTCGATTAAAAGACTATCGATATTACCATATACATATATCTGTATTATATAACATTCACGAAATAAAACATCATTTACTATGAAATGACTTTGAATCGACGACAATAATTATGTTACAATCTTATTTTCTATAACATTTTTTTAACTTGTAAAAAGGAATCGCTAACAAATTTTCATTAGAGATGGCATTTTTGATTTCTCAGAATAATCGAAAAATTGTGTACAAAGAGAATTGTTATAATTGTAATATCAAAAAATCGGATTGAAAAATATCGAAGGTATTAGTAAATCATTTTTTGACAAATCGATATTATAGTGCCGATATTTGATATACTTTTCACATCCCTAGTCGATATTGTTATTCAACTTAATAATGGTAAATTAGTTTTTAGGTGAAGAAATTGTCGTTAGTGGTTAATATGCTCTTTTGACAACTCTAAAAGTATGCATATATATGTCTGTGTATATATATACTCGTTTATACTTATGTCAAACTTTTTTTAGAAGACATTTTGAGTACATCTTAATGTACTCAAAGTAAAATGGTGACTCATTTGACAATTTTTGAATTTTTTTAAAACCTTAAAATTTAATATCTATTGAATATTTATATTTGAAAATTTGAAATACATCAATTTTAATGTATATAGATTTATATTTTATTTTCTCTTTTAATTCTCTTGACCATGGTTGAATAATTAGAATATGGAAAATAGAAATGAGAACGCAAATTGAGCGAACTCACCTCGATTTCTGACTTATTTTGAAGTTTGTTTTTTTGATTTTTCACATCAACCTCTTCTTAACATAAAACTGCATTTAAGAGGGTGCTCCAAGAAACCCAAAGAAAGGTTCACCCTAAATTATACGCACGGTGGTACATTCGGTCACATGATTATTCCGAAGAACTGAAAAATTTCTAAACTTAAAACACAAAAAGGATGCTCCACACTGACACATACACACACACACACACACATCCACATAAGAAGAATTGGAAAAGCATTTGAATACAGAACAAACATTGGACAAAATATCAACAACAACAACAACAGAAAACCCTAGCATATCTGGGTTAACAAGTTTTGTAGGTACTTTTGTTAGGATGCTCACTTGTGTTTGCATTTTATTGTTTCCATTTTTTTTTTTGAACATTTTTTTTAATGCTTTTATTGTTTTATTTAAAAAAAAGAAACAGAAACAAGCAAAAAAAAGTCGCATGCGAGATGCTAACTTGAAAACTTGGGCAACACATTTACATTTTTCCAATTGTTTTTAGAGGAACAATGAAAGAACCCTCCCATCAGTTCCCTTTACTTCCATTTTGATTCCAAGGTTTTTGACTGCCGCGCAAACTGTGCTACGAAAACGGTAGCGGAAGTTATACAATTGTTGTTGTTGTCGTTCTTGTTGTTGTGCGTGCTAGACTAGGGCAGAGCAGGACAGCAGGAAACTTTGCTTACACAGCAAAATGTGAAAAAAAGGATCATAAACACACAGACACACACACACAAACAAACACATTTGTATGTGGAACACATGTGGGCGTTGAGAGCAGAGGCAAATGTGTCGGTATGTACGTATTAGCCACTGTTAGACCCACCTAACGTCGTTGTTGGAACAGAAAAGTAGCATTTTTTTTGTTGTTTTTATTAAGCAAGGGATTAAATGAAATTACAATAGGCTGAGTGCATGAACAAAATATAAATTTTTTAAGTTAAATGTCACATTCGAAATTTCATGTGTGCGGGAACTTAATATGCATTAAGGCTAAAGAAGTTTGGGCTTGTATCAAGATATGAACTAGTACACTAACGTGGTCCACTTCTGAATGAAGGAGAATTCATGGTGTAATAAATACAAAGTAAGGAGAGTAGAAAAATGTTCCTCTCTACCTGGATTTTTTTTCTCTTTTTGTTAAAAAAATTGTTATATAGTTGCCAAGGTTGCTACAAAATAATCAAGTAAATAAAAACAACAAAGTAATTTGTTGTCAAAAATTAAATAATCACATTACAAAATAAGGCAGAAATCGAGGTGAGTTCGCTCAATTTGCGTTCTCACTTCCACTTTATTAACCTTATTATTCAAGCATGGTAAAATTATGAAAATTATTATAGCACAAAGTACGATGTTTTAAGCTCAATAATCTAGAATCAATCTACGCAGTACATTTTGGATTTTGACCTCCAGGCAAAATGTGTGCACACACTTTCTTAAGCGTTGATTAAAGTTTATAAAATTAAGCGTTAAATGAGACTTAATTTTTAATTCATATTTACAATATAAATTTTTTCAGTTTTTTTTAAATCCAACTTTGTTTAAAACTCTTTTGTGATATCTTCATACAATGCCATTGTCCATATTTTATATACTTAAAAAGAAATCGGAGATTAAAATTTTACAAGCAAAATTCTATATAATAACTTTAGCAATTTATTTTTGAAATAAATGAAAAAATTATTATGTGAGTTTGAAAGATTGCGTTTAATTGTTAAAGATAAGCTATTTGTGTGCTGAGTGGTTATTTGTTAGTGCTGCGTTAGCGTATCGTTAATTCGATTCGTAAAATGCGATTCTAAAAGAAATTTCAAAATGATACCGTTAACGAATCCTTATCGAATATTTACAAACGAATTGTCAAAACGATTCAGTTACGAATTGTCAAAACGACTAAGTAATTTACGAATCGTTATGACAAGTGCCTTACGAATTGTTAGAACTAAATTGTCAATTTTATTTTAAAAAGTTTATTAATTTATGTACTTAACTCATATTTTAAAGTATATTTTTACATCACATTAAATTAAATTTAAATTATATAAACCAAAAATATCCCTCAACAAAGTAACTCTAAAACAAACAAATAAGAAACCCAATTCAGAAATGGATTCTATAAATACACATACATATACCGCATTCCATTCGCAACCTTTAACAAAATAGACACGAAATGCTTTTGATATTAAATACACATTTGTGTATTTGATTACTGAATCTATAAAATTTGTCGGTAAAAATACTTTAAATTTAATCTTTCGTATCTAATTTCTAAGTCTCAACTGTCTCATGGTTAAATAATAAGGCTAAGAAAGTATAAATGAGAACGCAAATTGAGCGAACTCACCTCGATATCTGCCTTATTTTTTTGCCTTATTTTGAAGTTAGTTTTTTTGATTTTTGACAACAAATTACGTTGTTGGTACTAATCGTTTTTACGATTCGTGCATCGATTTGTTAATCGCTTTTATAATTCGTTAACAAGCGTTGATTTATTTCCGTTCACAATTTAAAATATCATTAAAACACATTTTCTTAACAAATATGTTCAACTTAACCTACAAACCTTTATTTAATTTATTAATCCATATCGGAAACGTCATTTAAAAAAAAAATGAAATAACTTATTTTTAAGTTAAACATTTCGTAGAACATTTTTCAATGTCGGTATAAAGCAAAACGTTAATACATAATACATACTCGTTCATACCCATATGTATGAACATGTACCACTTTTAATTCGAACTGCGTTACCCAACACTCCGCCCTTTTATTGGCCATACCCCCCCTCGGTCGGAACCTCGTATTTTAGAAACCAACGATGATGAATCATGCTTGTAAATTCCATTTAAATAGAAGAAGTACAAAATCAAAAAACTCCAACCACCTCCTCCCCCCCCCCCACGACCAAAAGCAATTTATAACTGCGCACTGAACACGCAATTAAATTTAAAAAGAAAATTTCATGTTCGCTTTTTCTCCCTCTTTCTTTTTCATATTTTCGCCCTTTTGCGCGCGCCGCCGCTCAAACTCAAAAGCCGAAAAAAAAGTATCTAAAAAAAATTCACGCAAAATGCGGCTTCATTTTTTTTCTTATTTTTTTGTTGTTTCTGCACTTCATGCGTGATTTGAAAACGCATCTCGAATTTTTCCCCCATTTTTTAATAAGTTTTTTAAAAGTTCGTTTTACTTTATGTTTGTTGTAGTTGTTGTTATTGTTTCATATCATTTTATTGGACTCTTTCAGCACATTTTGCGGTTGCTTCTGTCTTAATATCAACAACAACAACAACAACAAAACTGCATAAAGAGAAAGATGCAAATTTTAATTTAAGAAGTAACATACAGCGGACAGGGGCTAGCGGGTGGTTGGTATTCAGAAAAGTTAAAAGTTTACATTTAGTAATAAAAAATAAAATAACGGAAAGCGAATTTTGCAATTTTAGCATAAATTTATGACTTTCGAATAAATGCGCTTTGCACAAATGTTGAAATGTGCAACAGGAAAATTCCCACGTAACTGAAAACAAAAAGAAAAGAAACGGCGGCTACAATCGTAATTGCAAAAGCGTGAAATTCTTTTCAAATGGGAAAATAGCGAGAATTTTAATCCGAAAAAACAAGATTTTTTATATTAAATGGAATATTCCATTTAGGTGGAAAACAAAAGAAAATGCCATAGCAAAAGATTTTTGGTTTAACAATATCCGCTGAGGAAGAAAACGTCGCGTAATTCGCTCTAAACTTTTTAATCTGTTGGATACTTTTTGCAACCCCAATTCGACGGATTCAAACACATCACCTCTTTAGCCGAGAAAACTTCATGGCAATCGATGCGTATATTTATAGCTTATCAGTCCAGCAAGACAAGAACATGAAGCGTTGTCTGGGTCTTAAGAAATCGCACCACCTGCACCAACCTCTTCAAAGTACAATATTCCAATTGAATCAACCTTGCGACTTTTTAGATCATCTAATCAAACCACATGCAGCTGTTCTTCTTCTTTTTAATCCATACAACGCCGAACATGAGCAAATCTTCACCTACAAATACAACTAGTCTTTATGTATTGGCTATGGTGTGCACCGCCTCAATACACCTTTCGATTGACCAATCAGTGGGGTCATTGATTATGAATTCGACGTGCCAAACATTTTCATTAAGGGTGCTAAAATCTGCCACGAACGACACTAAAACGGAACCTTTAAATTCAGTTTGTAAGTGGATTAAATCTGTCGGAGAAGCGTTCATCGCTTTAAAAATAAATAAATCCAAACAGCAAAACATAATTAAGGAATTCTCTTACATTTGGCATACAACCGTAGCAGCAGAATAGCTATGACAATAATGACGACGACGACGACCACGACGATTGGCAACAGTGCCAGCAGCGACCAGAGACTCTGTATGCGTTTGATATTAATTGAACCACAAACGGAACATAACATTGACAATGGCGCTCAATTTGTTGTCCACCTTTTTAAAGCGAAACGCCAACATAACCGACAGGTATCGTCGACAAATATATATTTGGGTATATATACGCTTTCATACGCTGGGCCAGTGTTCCATGCGATTGCTGCTGCTGCTGCTGCTGTGCAACGTTAGTGGTTAATGGCGTCATGCGTACCGCAAAATGCGGCAAAGTGTACTGATTGCATTTTGATCGAATTTAACCGCAAAAACTAATAATAAAATTCGTCCGAATGATAAAAGTGCATCCGATGCCGCGGTATATATGTAGCAAGTATCGAAGCCCAACGCACAACAAAAACAAAAAAACATTGCCATCAGAGATATTAAATTGATGGCGCTGCAATTTAGAAGCATTCACGCTGAAGAGCAACTCCTGAAATGCGTGCGTGCAATTATTTCCCTTAATTTAAATGAAGCCTAAGCAAAACCAATTCAATAAATATTGTAAAAACTTGTTAATATTACAATTTAAATGATTTGCTTCTATACTTGTAGTTTAAAAATGTATACAAATCTGTAAGCATATCTAAAGGTTACGCTTACAAAATGATTCGATAAATTTCTTTAATTCGAAAATCTAGTTTCTACTGCTCAATCGTGTGTTCCTTTCAGAGCTGGGCACGAACTAGTTGAAAAGTTATAAGTTAATTAACGAAGTTAAATTTTTTGATAACTTTTAACTTTCCCCTTTCATTTTGAAAACCACTAAAAAGTTAATTAACTTGCGTTAAATGTCTTCCGTTAATTCAAGTTAGTTAACTATAAAACGAAAATCTGAAAAAGTTAAATCAATAGCAAAAAAAGAAAATTAAGTATTGAATATGGGCGAATAGAATGATTTACTGACAGATACTTGGATATAAATAAATATCCAAGTATTTATATATATAAATTTAGATAAAAACTAACTAAATCACAAATTTAACGACATTTAGAATTGATATATAAAAAGATTTGCATAATTTGTATGAAGAAATATTATAACAGAATAAGAAGTGAGTGCAAAATTAATTTTAAAAAATTTTGTCGAATTTTTCAATAAAAATTTATTTGCTTTTGCTATAGAAATTTTAACTGTTACATTAAATTTATAAGGAAGTTAACTTTTAAACGAGATGAACTTAACGCAGTCAAATTCTTGGTTAACTTTTCTCGGATTAACGAAGTTAAATTCTAACTTAACGATGCGCACCTTTGGTTCCTTTACTTTGAAATATTTTATAGATCATCTAAAATTGCAAATCTCTTTGGAATTCTTTTCACGATTTAACGAAAATAATTAATAATTTGATATCATAAATCCATATCAGAAGACTCTATCATGTGGTTTCAATTCTAGTCCACCAAAGACCAGATTTTTCCTGTCGGTTGCTTAGAAATACATCGGAACAATGCATTTCGAGTTTTGTAAAGAATTCAGCATGTTTCGGTATTTCTACCTTACTAATAAATATCTTCTAAATGGTAAATAAAAATTAATTAATTTTCGAAAAGACTTTGCGATACATCGAGTATAGTATCATTAGTTTGACTCTCTTAGTCATCAATAGAATTGCACAGTGCACCCTGCAGAGTGACAATTCTATTTGACTGAAACGAAGTAAAGCTCTTTGTTGAGACGCCTGCTTAGTTGGATATTTCATCGCTTGGAAACTAAAGATATCAATATAAAATTAAAACAAAACAACGAAAACAACAACAACAACACAACATCGGGTAAAAATGCGATAGAAAAAAGATGGCATTTTCCATTGACTCTGCATTTGACAGACCATTTATCATCGTACTAATTGTGTATCATTAAAAAAAGGGACGCCGACGACGCTGATGTTAATCCATGCTATATAAATACATACACAACAACAACGATAGTCACAGCAATGTTGCTACATTACATTAGCAACAAAACGAACAACAACAACAACAACAAGAAAAAACAGCAAATTAAGCGAGTTTTCCCAGCAACAAACAAAAGCATCTGAAAAGCATCGAGCAAAGTCAAAGTCTGGATACAGACAGACAGACAGCATCGTTTGTGTTGTTTTTATTGTAAAGTGCTACCGCGATAGTCCATGACTCCCCATGAGTATACCAGCGACGTAATTCGCAAAAGCTACCAAGTCTAAGTCGATTGTGGACTTAGTCGTTTTACGGAATTTGTCAGCGATTTGTAAGTATGTATGTATGTATGTATGTATGTATGTATGTATGTATGTATGTATGTATGTATGTATGTATGTATGTATGTATGTATGTATGTATGTATGTATGTATGTATGTATGTATGTATGTATGTATGTATGCACAATTGTGTACTTTGCGAAATTGTTATAGAGAATATGGTTCTTGGTGGCGTTGATGATGAGATACCACCGCCACAACTACAGTCACACTAATGAGTGTGTATTAAATGACGCACTGATGCTGGCCACCCAATGAAACCACTACAAAGTCGCTCCTCTTTTTAGTTTCTCTTTCTTCTATTTTTGTTCTATACAATAACAATAGAAATTAAAAATAACAGATAAAAAGGTAACAACAAAGAGAACACAAGTCGAAAGAGGAATTCAATATCACTGGGCGTGCACGAAATAAGGCGGAATATTTATTTCAACAAAATAATTCCAACTATTCACTAAAAATATTATTTCGTTTACACGTTGGTAATACTTTTAGCCAACGTTCGACAGTTTATTACCTGTCAGTCAAGTAATTAATGCAATTTTAATACGATTTTTAATGAAGAGTTCTGAAATTGTGACGTCTGTCATTATTACAATGAAATAAAAAAGTTGGTTTATAATTAAAATTGGCAAGGATCGAGGTCCTTGCAAAACTAATAAGACCAGTTAATAAAAGCAGCTAAAAGTTATGCGTAATCTTGGAAAATGACGTTAGTACAAAATGTTTTTTTTAATTGCACCTATAAAATGGAAACAGATATCAATGGTAGTTTTTTCAATTGTTAATTTTTTGGAAGCTCTTAAAATTACCAATGGCATCCAGGAAAGAGACACTGTTACCGTCAATGGTCTTTGGTATGAAGCGCTATTAACCTACTTTATAAGGCCTGAGCTGGACAATATCGATATTTACGAGATGTGGTTCCATCAAATCGACGCTACACTAAATGCTATACAAGCAACGCAACGATCGAGGTGGTGAAGGAAAACTTCAACGACTGGGTTATCTTACGGCGAGCACTCATTAATTGGCCTCCGCGATCATGCGACTTGAAGCACCTAAAATATTTTCTCTGAGACGCAATTGCCGCAATAACGTCGCACATATTGGACCGACCGGCTGAAGTACTGCCAGAGCTCTGGCCGAGGTGGTCATTTGAATAATATGCTATTCCATACATACGAGTAATTCAAAATAAAGCCAGAATCAATTTGATAACTCACAACGTTCTTGTTTTATTATTTTCCTATCACTCTTATCTCAATAAATTATATTATGAAACTTTGTTGAGTTAAACTTTCATGTAACATAAATACAAATAAATTTGTGAAAATATCTTTAACAAAATTTCCATTTTCTGAATTGAGAATATTTTCTCTTTAACTAAATGTTTATTATATATTAAATCTATTTTAAATATAATTTAAAAATTATGTATTCATTTCAAAAATTGTAATCGGGTAATTGCTTTTTATGCAAAACAAATGCCAAATAAAAAATCGGCTGAAATCATGCCAGAAATCGATCCGAAAAGCTATTAAACACTCGTTTAAATTACATTACATTACACTACATCACATTTCATTATTACATTACTTTACATTCCTTTACACAGGAGCCAAATAATTAGATACAGTAACATTGAAATTGTATCTTTTGTATTAAAACGATTTATCCGCAAGATGTATTCAAGTGCCAGACATAAAGATATGCAATTGCATTATTAATTTATTTTTTGCGCAATTGTTGCTGGCATGTATTGTTGCTGTAGTATTTTTTTTATTAGTAAGCAGCGTATCGAAAATTTGCCGGCGCGTATCTCGTGCGATTGTTAAAAATGTATCTGCAAGATAAACACGTGTGCTACGTACCCACAAAAAAAAAAGAAACACAATAACAACGAGACGATACAAAATATCAACAAAGCTTAGTTATTCCCAGCGAGTGTTTCAAATTAAGATACACGGTAACGCATTCAACTGAATAACAACAAAAACAACGACAGCAACAACAACAATAGAACTGTTATGATTAAAATATCCGAATATTGTAAGGAAGTTGTGCAGATACGGATACAGATACATGTACAAATATGTACGTACGAACAAAACATGTAATCGCTTCGGCAGGGAGCATGGTAAATAAATGCTGCGCGTTAAAATGGACGGGAAATTCACCCCAAAATATTTGCGATGCTTTTGCAATTTGTATCGATCTTCGTGCCGCTCGCTGCCATTATAGTTTTGCGTAAAGACGCTTTGTTGCGTCACTGGGTTCGAAACTTCGTGCCGCAAACGGTGGCACAGATTGTCCCGGGAGAAAAGGCAAATGGTGAAAGTGGGCGGTCATGGCTGCTCGAATGTGTCAATACATCTGATGAGGTCAGTAGTAACTTTTGTAATACTTTCATCATTTGCTAAGGTACTTTTGCATAGAACTTTTTTGTCTTTGGTGAGCTTTAAAAACAAAAAGTTGGAGCAAACATTTTTATTTGTTTGGTATATTTCTTAGGAATTAGCTCAAAAAAAAAAAAAAACAACACATACAGACGTTAGATAATACAGATATAATTTATGAATCAGAGGGCTATTCAAAGTTGTTAATATTCTGACAGGTTTTCCTCAAGAAATTCTGTTTTTAAAGTTTATAGTTAGAAGAGGTAGGACAGACAACTGCTTACACTATTATTATGGCAGCTCGGAGCTTTCCATATATAAATTAAAAAACTCTCTTTAAAAATAATTTTTTTCTACAGTTACTTTTTAAAAAGAATTCCATTTGAAAAAAAAGTCTCAAAAGCAAACTTTTAGATTAAAAATTTTAGATACTTTTTGCTACTGGTCTTTGTTTATTTTACGCTTTGCACTCATCTCCTGCTTCTTAATAACATATATTCGCACACGCATTTCCTTAATGTGAATGTGTGTGTATTGTCTGTCCTAGCAGGAAATTTTTCGACCGCTGAATAATTCACCAATGAATCAGGCCTAAAATTACGACAGTAAATTCTGCACAAAATTTTAGAAAATAGGCATTGGAGTCAGTTATAAATCAGTTACATAAAATTTCAGGCCTGAAGGGATGACTTGTTTGAAAAGTTTAAGTTTGAAATTAATTTTGAGGCCTAAAAACAGAAGTGGAAAATTGCACACAAAGAACCGCCTCCTATTCAGCCCTAAAATTTCAAGTAATCTGATTTAGCTCTGACTCAGGGCTGAAATATTAAATTAATTTTATACAGTTATGAGCTGACTTCATTGCTGAAATTTCAGGTTCGGCGGTTAAGAAATGATTTGCTTGAGTCTTCCTAAATATCGCGTTACGGTATCAAGGTTTTAATCATATGTGCGTACATGCATGTGTGTGGATATATATGTGTATTGAATATATATATATATTTCATATCGAGTACGAATGTGTTGTTATTGTTGCGAAGCCTCATCTCCGTTTAAGGATAGGTATTAAATATTTGATAATAAATAATTGATCTTACAGATTTTTTACGATTAGAAACTTACCAATCGAAAATACTGCGGAGTACTCTCATAAATAGAGCGCTCCCTAGCGGAGAACTTTCTTATATGTTAATATGTGCATACATATGTACATTTCAATGAAAAATGTTTAAAATGTTTTATTAATTAAGATTTGTTTCGGTATTTTGTGCCTTGATGACTTATCCAATGCTTAAAGGAGAATTGAAGCCCCAAGACAAATTCCAGTTGGTAAATCTGAAACATTATACTGCATAATGTACGAAGGTATGTATATACGGCCACAAAGAAGTTCCGCGAGTATTCGTGTCAAATATTAAAACATGAAATAAAAACCGAAACGCATAAACATTAAAATACGAGAAAGTTGCCTCGAATCGTCGTTGTTTGCGAAAACAGTTGTTGCCACAACAGAAACAGAAACAGAAATACCATCGACAACATACGGCAGGAAAACGCCAAAGGAGGAACTTCTAATGGGCAAAACTTGCTAAAGATGCCAGACGCCAGAAAAATACCGAAGCAAAGAAAAACTCAACACACACAAATCTGAATTCTTCGGAAACGATGCCAAAGAAGAAGTCATTTTTTGTGTTTTCTTTAACGTTTTTATTTGTCTTATTTTGTTGCTGTGGCAGTTGGCTTAAGTGTTATTGTGGGCAATTTGATACTTTCGATTGAGAAACAACATTCGATGCTGCTGCCAGTACTGCCACACAGTCTTAGCCACGGATTTTTGCCATACTGTGCTTGCCATGCCTCCTGGGCACAGTACTCCGATGCAGGAAAAAGCATGAGCAGAATTTTAAGCAGCTGATGAGTACATTAAAATAATGAAACAAAAGGCAAAAGCATTTTTCATACATAGACAATAGTATTCATGTTTACATAGTAAAGCTTAGTGTCCTTTTTAAAGGCCTTTCCACTTTTAATGGTTATTGAATTTTAGAAAATGTTTTTAGATACTTATACAAGTCCTACATGCCAAATATGGGTATCAAATGAAAGAGGAGATATCTTCTATTGCTCATTTCCTTTACATTTTTCAAAAAAGTCCTTTCAATATGTTAATTCTTGTCAATCGGATTCCTTCTTCCAATAATGTGGTGCATATATAGAGAAGGTAAAGCCGACTATAATATGTTACTTGTCATTCACTTGTGTTCCAGCACTTAAGTACCGTCCGTTGCCAGTCCATTCGCAAACGCAACGTGTGCATCCCATTCGTCTCCGCAGAGTGTTCGCATAGGGTAAGCAAACGACGACTTCTTTTTATCCTGAATCCACTCAAATAGAAATGAAATTTGTTGGCATTTGTCTGTGAGTCTGTGTGTGTGTGCGTATGTGCATAAGTGTGCGTATGAGCAAGAATAACTTTCGCTATAGAATTTTCAATATAATTCGCTACAAGCTTCGCTTCGCTCCGCTCTGCTTCAAAATAACCAATAAAAAAGACCACTCAAATTCACGCAGAGCCACCAGCGGCCATGGAAAAAAATATGGTTTTCGGGACTTGGCCGGCATAAACTCTTATGTAAGAAGAAAAAAGGATACAACGACGACGAGACGATGATACGGAGTAGAGCTGGACGAAAGGTAGCAGGGGTTGCATTAATATTTTGAAAACGTAAGCGGTTGCTACTGCCACTGCTGCCGCTGCTGCTGCGTTTTCTTTCAGCAACAAAGCAAATTGAAAGAGAAATGAAAATCAGCAAAAATTGAAAATCAAAATAAATACGAGAGATGATTTTTTTTAAATGAATTGTTTAAAAAAATTTAAAATTTCAATAAACAGAGAAAGAATGAACTTGTTCATTTCTTACTATATAAAAATAAGTTTTACGATTTGTTCTAAAAAATCTCAGAACAGAATTAATTTTAAATTCAACATTATAAATATAAACTGGAATTTAAAATAAGACAGGATCCAATTTATTGCTTCTGATAGAAGTCAATAATTTTATCCGGTCCCGCCCATTTTTTGGCAGTAGTAATGCGAAACTATCCGAATGTAAAATATTAAATTTTGTTTGACCCATTTCAGTACAACTTTTAGTAGTAAAGACAGGCGGACAAAATCGTCAAATTGGTATAGAATTCGACCATACGATATGGCACGCCTCTTTATGAACGTTAAAAATAACACAAGATCAATCTCAATGTACCCTACGGTATCCTAAGAATCGTAGAGGGTATAAACAATTAAAATTTACTTTTACTAGTTACGTTAACTTTTAGATTCTAGTTGCTTTATTTAATTTGTTTGATTGATTATCTAAATATCCAGGGTGGCGCAAAGTTGACCACCCTATGCAATTGGCATAGTACTTCAATCATACTTGACAACTGCAGTATACAAACAGAAAAGCTTTGGAGCGTGAAATAATTGTGTCCATATTAAAAAATGTATTCAAAAACAAAATTTAATGATTAACTTTGTGCCACCCTGTATAAAAATTAATGTTCCTTCTATCTTTGTATATTTCTTTGCTTCCTATACACTTCTAAACCATTTATCCGATGCGATGAAAATTCAGTGAAGGATGATTTTGAGAAAAAATCTGCCACTCCCACATATCACATATTATGCCACACAATTTGTGAAAATATTCAATTATTTCTCCTGAAGTTTGGTTTGTATTATCGCTGCAGCGACAACTACACTAAAATTGGGAGTGGTTGGTTCAATTGAACATATATTTTTAGAAAAAAAACCACCACCATAGCTCAGGAACTTGTGATATAAAGGAAACCTATATAAGAATGCGCCGAAAAGACTAAATCTGCCACGCCCACTGTTTGTAAATTAAATGAAAATATTCCTTTATTTCTCAAAATTTTTCAACCAAAAATCTGAAATTTCTTTCCTGATTTTGTATGTTCACTGTTGACAGTTTCTCCAAAAAGAGGCGTGGCTAAACCAATTTAACAAAAACGTAATGACCATAGTTACCAACAAACAGCGGGTAGTAACGGGAAGTTATACACGAAAAAAAAATTTAGTTTAAAATTTTGTGTGAAAGTATTCAACTTGTTTTATATTAAAAACAAAACCTGAGCTACGCCGGACACTTTAAGCTGGTATATTTATTTATAACAGTGTAGAAAACATCATTTGAAACAAAAAAATTTTACATTATGACCAAAAATAAAATTGATTTGAGTAACTATTTCACCATTTTATTTCTCTTAAAGAAATTTTGTTTACGAATATTTTCTATTTTTTTTATTTTGTCGACAAATAAATATCCTTAAAGCCGCCATTTGAAACAGAACATTTTAAAATACATCACCAATTAATAGACCAAAAATAGCAACAGCAACTCTGGCCACCAGCGAAATTTACCGCGAACATGTTGTTGTTGTTGTAGCTTTTTAGTTTGTGTGACTATTTAAACGGAATGGATAAACGGAAAAAGGACACGTAACAATGTATATGTGTGTGTGTGTGTAAAAGGATATCATCCGCTGCGAAATAAACTCCATCGCAACAGTAGAAAATATTTTCTCTCATGTTCATGTTCATTTCGCTGTTGTTGTTGTTTTTGTTGTTTATGTTGTTGTTGTTTGTTAGTCATTTCCGGCCGTGCCCTCGTTGATTGTTTGTAATTAATGATGACCTCTGGCGGCGGGTCATTCAACTGGAAATGGCCATGTATGCATGCATGTAAAGGACTCGAAACCAACAAAAACACGCTAAATCTATAACCACACACAAACACATAAACACATACATACACCACTAAAATACATACATTGATATGTACTCTTATGTATGTATGTATGTATGTATGTATGTATGTATGTATGTATGTATGTATGTATGTATGTATGTATGTATGTATGTAGATAAGTACACACTGAACTATAAATACACACAAGTGGATTACGACACAAAATGTTGCTTCAGTATCTGTGAGATGTCATGTCCAACGATCGGCGGACAAAATTGCTGATGCTGGCATCCATATATCAAAATACATTTTGTGCTTCCATCAAGTGGCCATAAATTCAAAAGAAGTGACACAAACTGAGAGAGAGGCGAGAGCAAGAGAGAGTGAGAGAACGAACAAAAGGCAACAAAATAAAAAGAAAAAAAACATATGATGACCCAATTTTAAGAGGATGTGGTGCCAATAATGACTAGGCTCAATCCTCTGTCACATTTATGACAACAACAAATGGAGCGCACTTTTTTCCTAGATTCTTTTTTTTAAATGTATTTTGGACTTTATATTGAAACAAAGTTTCACAGATAAAAACAACAACCTTTGACAAAACAAAAATTTTCAGGCAGAATTCTATAACTGCAAATTGTTTTTCGAAAAAGAATTTTGTCTCCGATTTTCAAAAAAATATTTTTTCATACAATATTAAAAAAAAAATTAACCTTTGACCTGCTTTCCAATATAACTAGAAGCGGTATTAAACGACAGTTGATTAAAATTTTGAGTTTTTAATCGCATGTTGTAATAAATACTCGTATAAGGTGAGGAAAGTAGACAAATTTCGCTCTTCACCTCGATATTGTTTCTCTCTTTTAAAATCGAAATTTTATGTAATTGACATGGTTGCAACAAAAACATTAAGTAAATAAAAACAACAACATAGTTTCTTGTTAAGAATCAGAAAAACAATCTTCATAAGAAGGCAGTAAAATAAGGCAGAAATCAAGGTGAGTTCGCTCAATTTTCGTTCTCATTTCTACTTTTCTAACCTCATTATTCAACCATGATGACAAGCAACTTTTTTTACTTATCCGTATTCCTTTTCATTGTTGTTTATATCCTCTTATTATTCGTTTAACAAAATTTAAATTATTTAACATTGTTTGTCTTTATTTATCAAAAAACTTTTTTAATAAAAATGTTTTTGTTTTTCAAACTGCCAACAAGGAATTATAAACAAATTGGGAAAAAAAATTCGAAAATTTAGAATTTGGAATTGCAACTTTTAAGCATAGTTAACAAAAACATAATTCCCAAACTGACCGAAATTGAAATCCCAACCGAGTATGAATCCGGCCAGAAATGGAACTCACATTTAATTAAAATACGCTCAACTTGATTAGCTCTGATGGCACAAATGCGCTCAGCTCAACTAGCTCTAAATGAAAATTTTGCATTCCTTTTTTTTTTTGTTTCTGTGTTCATTGTTTTGGAAAAGTTTCGCGCTATCAGTGACCGAATTAATCCAACTAATGTGCCCAGATTTTTTTTTTTTGCATTTGCTTGGACAAATTTCAGCTCCTACATAAATCCTGCAACCATCCGTCAGGAACAACTCCAAATACATAGATACAACGTGGCGTTAATACTTGCAGACTCACTCACTCGCTCGCTCGCTTACTCGCTCGTATGTGGCCCCATTTATTTGTTGGGCCGACAGTTAACCAGCTTGTGGATCTTTGTGCTACACTTGCAACTCTGCATAGGTTTGAGACCTCCTCATTTTGGATTTTCCATTCCGATTTCCGAGATAAATTACACTCACATGGCTACAGTTGCCATTTATCTGTGTGGTTTTGAGTTCATGTTTGTGTGCATGTATGTGTGTGTGTGTGTGTGCGTCTGTGCGGCAGCGCCATCAACATGAGTACTGTACTGGGGTGCAGTATTTTGACATGACATTTGGCCCAGCAGCGTGGCCCTGACTCTGAACCGATCCGCTCGGTTAGAAGTTGAGCCGGTGACTCCTCCATCCCATAACCCACTATCACCCATCAGTGCAACACCCAATTTGGGTGCAAGTGTACATCCGAAAGAACCAAAAAAAAAAGCACGAAAATGTAATGAAATCCTAAGCGCAGCAAAAGCGAGTTGAATGCAACAAACAAAACAAAAACACGGTCAGAAGTGAAACGCGGCGCCAGGTGTCGGTTTCGTTCGGTGTCGGTAGAGCACAGCACAGCACAGCAAGGAACAGCACTGCGCTGCACTGTTCTGCGCCCACACAAGAACAGTCCAGGTACTCCACTCCGCTAGTATAGTAGTCAGCTTGTACGTGGCTTGCTGAGTTTTGCATGGGCAGCTGTGCTGATTTTCACTTCATGTAGTTTTTGTTTTCTGTTTTTCAGTTCTTATTTTTTGCATTCAAAAGTTTTGAAATGGAACGAAATTTGCGCAACGTCGGAAAGTTGCATAAAAGTTAAAAACAACGCAGTTGCAAGGTGTCGGAAAGTAATCCTCGGGTGGGTTTAAGTAACCCCAAATCGTGGTAGTTAAATCTGAAGTAGCTAACATGCTGTGATAAAGTATGATTGTGAATGTAGATTTTGAAAACAACAAAAAACGTATATGTATGTGTGTGTATGTGTATGTATATGGGATATAAAAAATTTAACGAAAATCTAGTTTCTTAGTTAGGAATAGTATGGAGAACCTGTTGTTCCCTCATCGGACTAATGGTAGAGTTTGAAAATTGCATCACAGCTCGAGTTGAATAAGGTTAAAATAAAATTAATAAATTGTATATACTAGCTTATAGTAACCGGCTTTGTCCGGGTTTAATTTTGAAAATAATTATATGAAAGATAATTAGGCACTTCTAATTACTCTCCGTTGTAGTATTTCTGAATTACTGTGGTGGGCGTTAAATTGATCCAACCACGACCGTTTTTGCTGAAGTTATCGATAGTGACCCTAACAGCTCAGACATCAAAATTTAAAGAGCAAAGTTATCATTAAAATAAAATATTTTATTTAATTTAACAAATTGTTGGCTTATTAAGTAGGCGTGGCAGATTTTGTGTATCCTATTATTTTTCTCAGTGCCCCTCTATACTTATTTCCGATATAGAGCATCGAGTTCCTGAGGTAGGCGTAAAATTGAACTGACCTATTTTAAAATTGGTTGTTAAGTTTAACCAACCACTCCCATTTTTTGTGAAGTTATCGACAAGTCCCGTTCAAACTCAGATACCAAATTTCAGATTTTAAGGAACAATTTCAGCGAAATAATCGAATATTTCTATTTAACTTCATAAATTGTGGTCATATTAGGTGGGCGTGGCAAGTTTTTATAAACTAAAAAAAATTCCCGGACATTCTAATAGTAACTTCCTAAAATTTCATACCAATCGAATGAATGGTTTAGACGCGCATAGGGAACAAAGAAAAATATAAGAAAAAACGATAAAAACAAACATTCATTTTTATAAATATAGATTAACCTACTAAAATTATCTCGAGGCATACAAATCATAAATACAGTCCACCCTAATCTAGGAAGTCAGTGACATCAAAAACGAATTCACATTGAGCCAACACAAGGAATAATTTTGGTCCTGTCAGCTCATAAAAGTCGATTCCTCTGTAGGTCTAAACTATTTTGGAAATCGTTTAAAGGAAAACCTTAGTCTTAATTTTCAAGGACATTTTGGACACTAAATTTGTGATTCCATCAGAACGAAATTTTAGACAGAGTCTTACCACTATTGCACTAATTATTTCCAAGCCTTTTTCAAGGTCCTTGTGGAAGCCGAAGATATAATAAGATCGAATTCCACGATGTGATTCTAGAGTAATTTTTCTGAAGCTCTTGCCCAATGTACACACATAAAGTTTATATACGGCATATATATGTCCGTCCGTCTGTCTGTCCCAGCGATTACAGCCGTAGTTTATAAGCTATCGAGCTGAAATTTGGTATTCTATTCTCCAAGAGGAGGCTAAGTTCGAAGATGGGCAAGATCGGACCAAAACTTCTACCCCTTTCCATACAAAAAAAAATTGATCAAAATAGTTCCAGTGCAGATATCCAGTTCAAATTTGATATTAAGCACTTTAGTAGAAACAAAAAACTGTTCACAAAAAATGGGCGTGATTGGACAAGAACCACCCCACCTCCCGTACAAACCAACCCGTTCCATGCGAAAATAAAATTATTTAAAATAGTTACAGTATAAATAACGAGTGCAAATTCGGTACTTAAAACTTTGGTAGGAACACAAACCTACTGACCGAAAAGGGGCGTGATCCAATAAGAACAACGCCCACTTATAATAGAGATATGTAGCACTTATGTGCTAAAAGAAGCACATTTTTTGGTTTCACTGAAATAGCGGAGGGTATCTGAGCTTCGGCTAGCCGAATATAATTCTCTTACTAGTTTTTTTTAATATCCACCAATTTATTCAACTAAAAAATTTAAAATTTCTTTTCTGAATAAAGGTTAAAATCAGCAATTTTATTTAGAATATATTTACTGTAGTATGTAAACTTCAGCGTTATAGCTTTGAGCGTGAAGCACAATAACCTTTATTCAAGGTGCCACAACTTGGTCTTTATTTAAAATGCAATTTGAAAGTGTCAATAAATCCAAACCAAAAACAAAAACAAACAAAAAAGAAAATATTAAAGTGAAATTTATTATCTGTGTATTGCAAAAGTGTGTGTGTTCATGTGCCAGTATGCGTGTGACCAACTAAAACAAATAGGAATAAGCAATACGGATCATATCGCTTGAAATGAATCTTCAAAGTGGTTTCTAGACTTTATTTTGGTCCTTTGCGACTTTTTTGTCATCGTGTTCCTTGTGATCCTTATTCTGAAGTCATTAAGGAGGCAAGCAACGTTACCCTTCATTCAAATAATTAAACTTTGATTGTTTATTGGAAGTAAAGTTGTAGTAGACTTCTTTGTTGTATTGATATTGTATAAATTGATGTAAAATACGAGGGTGGACCGAGAAGTACTTCCTTAGATCAGTACTGCGAAAGAAAAACGACAATTTTGAAACATAGTCTCTTTTTCACTCGATACACTTGACCCAGCGATACATCAATTTCTTTAACCCTTCTGAAAAATACGTTTTCTCGAGGTTTGCAAAGGAGGCCTCCATCGGACAGTGAGGCTAAGTACTTATCGGACCACCCTTGTATGTCCTGTATTCTCCATTTGTACAAAGCCAGTCAAATTTAAGCATATGTTAGCAGAAGACTTCAATCTACACAGTTACAACTAAAACTAGTTGCAACAACAACAAAAACAATACGAATACATATTATGACAAGAAGCCGGCTATTGTCTAAAACTTGTCTCCTCTAAACTCATTCGCTCACTCACTCTCAATACTCTCAACACATCCAGATGCATGACTTATATCTGCCATGAGTGGATCCATTTTCAGCTTCGGTTTTGTTTTACTTTTCTATGTTTTTTGTTGTTTTTACGTTTCGGCAGGACTCAAAGAGCAGAATAAAAACGCTGCTCATTTCGTCACAAAACATGTTTAAAAAACTCAGTAAAATGTAGAAAACACTATAAGAATTAAATAAAAAGAAGAAAAGAAAAGAGAAATCAACTCAGAGCAGAGCAAAATACTTGATGCTACATTAAAACCGCCCTACTTGACTCTCGGTGGCCGTGTCACCGTGTGGCAGCTCGTGTGCAAACTCAACCTTAACAGCCGCCTGGCCCACCCCTCGCTACACTATCGTACTCCCAGCGGTCGATGAGAAAAAATGAAAATTCAAAAAAGCAGTTTTGACTTTGCTCGCTCGCACGCTCGTCCGTAGTCAAAACATTCGTTCGCTTGTTCGTTTGTCAGTTCGTCCTTTCGTTGCAGCGGTCCTATATATATATTTTTTTTTTTGTGGTTCTCTTGTTTGTCCAATCTTGTTTAAATGAAATCAACGAAACAAAAGTATGAGGGCAACGAATAAATGTTCAAGTCCTGCACACTGAAGGACACATGAGAAATGGTGCTGCCATGCGGAAAACGAAATAACAAAGTCCGAAAAAAGGGATAAAATCAAAATTACGATCACAACAACGGGAATGGGGAGGGGGAGAGTCTAGCGCAGCACTCCCTCCTATGAGCAGACGGTATTATATAATGTAATTCGAAATACTCAAAAACTGTTTTGAAATCAAATGGCACAAGTACTTCTTATATCGATTTATATACTTATTTACCCAACCCTATGTACGTCCAACCATTAATACGATTGCGTGAAATTGGAGAGTTGCTGTGCTCAGGCGAGGGAAGTTTTGGGCTACAAAAAAAGTTAGTTTTAAATTCTAGAAATCAAAAAAAATATTTCAAAATTATTTGGACCAATCTAGGAAATTTCAAACTGACCAAAGCCTTTTATTGAAATTAAAGAGAACCTCAACAATACTTATCCAACATACTCTATCTATTAGTAGCTAATCAGTATCCAAAATTGTGTGTTTCATTAATAATTATTTGAAAAAATCTTCAGAATACAATTTTTAATTGGTTACCCATGGATGCAGTTCACCAAATAAAATGTTGGATAAGTATTGTTGAGGTTCTTTTTAATATAAATGAAAGTAAAGTTTGAAACTTATAAGATTGGTCAAAGAAGTTTTCCAATATTTTTAGATTTTAAGTGCATAGAATACAAATTTTCGATTTTAAGTGTTTGAAATTCATTTCCCTATTAATAATATATGTATAACTAATATATATATATTGTATATGGTCATATGGTTTAAACAGAAAACAAATATAATATGCATTAATTTCTATCTGCATATATGTATATTTTTTTAGACTTTTGATAAGAGGTTGCCCATCAAATTATTAATAAGCAAGAAAAAATATTGTTATTTAAATATTTTGAAACTGTACCCTTTCCTGACCCACCATTTAGATGCGAACACATAACTCGGATCTTTAACTGATTTTCCTTTGCCCTGGCTAAAAACCCAATTTCCAATTAGGTCAAAAATTAATAGATTACCTTCAAAGTTATAACAAAAGAATTTGTATTCTTACGTTCTTATTGGCACTTATCTTAATGCATACAAACTCCACTTGGCCATAAGTACATAAACGTCAACAAATTAATTTAAAAGCTTTCATTGCATTTAAAAATGTCAAGCGAAAATATCCGGAAGCCAAATGCAAAACTAAATACCAATCAATGGGAATTATATTATTCTGCATCAATTGCGCACACGATGTTTGCCATAATTTATGCATTCGATTACGTAATTTAAGAAAAAGCTTCCTACTTATGTGCAGCTGACTTGAAAGCAGAATGTACAATATTTGAATTATTTCCTAATCATCGTCATGGCCCTCGGAAATGCACTGGGAACAGCTGTGGTGTAATATCCCTTAAAAACATTTGCTTTGCGTTGCGTTGCTTTGTAACAAAACTAAATAAGTGATAACAAATGTATCCGAAAAAGCGAAATATGGCAGACAGACCAACATCATATGCCCACATATGTACACACTTACACGCACACACGCACATGCAAATTTGATGGCGCAATTATTTATAAAATATTTGAATTCAATTTGAATGGAAATTTGAAAATTGAAATATGAAATGCAACTTTGCATTGTAACTTAACACTGCTCTGCCGACATGCCCACAAATGCAAATACACAACAAACACCAAATAATTGCCTGGGGCGGGCACTCCCATGCAAGGACTTTTGGTGAATTTATAAAACGATTCATCCATCATAATATCGGACGGAGGGCGGTGGGGGTTGCACAAACACAGCTTGCCACAAAAGTGTGCGGGCGATGGAATAGTTTACTAACTTATTATTTGAACAATTCTATACTTTGTTTAACCCATTTCAAGTTTATAATTACGATTATATGAAAATTGTAATTCAAGTTAAAGTAAAGTTAAAAAACCAAAACTATTAAAAAGCTGGATGTATGCGTTTGTAGGTGACTGTAGATATTGCTTGTTTGCATCTCGAATTGACCGCAACCTTTTCCATTTATATTAAATTGCTGAAATTGAACAAAATAGCTAAAATTTAAAAATACTCTTACTTATAAAATAGCAATTTGTGACGTGCTGTGTACAGGTCACAAGAGTCTAAAAAATTTGATATACATATATAGAGTTGATGTGGACTAGTATGGGATCATAGCTCTCAGTCCTCGTGGACCATTGAGCTGATCGGATGCAGTATAACATATTTAAGTCATTTAATACGATCGATACTCATAGACTAAAAACGAATCGGGAACGATGTTGTGGTAAAAAAATGTTGTATGCTCCGAAGTTTAAAACACAAACATAATCGAGTATTTGGAAATAATTATGAAAAGCTGAAAGAAACTAACTAGAAAAAACTATTCAAAGAATGTACTTAAAAGTTAGATCAATTATTAGGAAATATTTTGCATATTTTTTTCACTCTTGCATACGTGTGAACCAATTTTCGAAGAACTTATCCATTCAATTTCCATTCGATTGCCAAATTATGTGGGATCCAACGCAAAAAATTGTATTTACAGCCAAATTTTCATGAAATATTGAATGTCCCACTTATGTGCAGCAAGGTTGCCTCAATCTCTCGATAAGTTCCATGACGATCTTGAAATTCGAGTATCAGTTCACGCACACAATCAATGTTAATCGAAACATCAACCGATTTTGGACGACCTTTACGAAATTCGTCATTGAACTACGGCCACGATTGAAATCAGTAAACCATCGATGAATATTGGTCCTTGACAAGCCCGTAACCAGGCTTTTTTCTGGGTGATTTTGGTTTACATTAATACAAACATATACAATTTTAATAAAAAAAATTAATTCCTTAAACCTCCCTAGGCTACGGCCTTGGTCCTTGATGGTGATTCATTGCCAAAATTTGAATAAAGTTCATCGATGCACTCTTTTGAGTTAATCCACGCCGAAAGATGTAAAAAAGTCGAACGATTTAATTCCATTTTTCGGCCGACAGGAATTTTTCAAGTTACTGCAAACAACACAAATAACGTTCGTACGTCAAAACGTTCTGAGTACGTGAAATATTGCCAAAAATGTCATACTATACTATAGAAACGTCAGTTGTCTGATGGCAGCACAATTGGTTTCCCAATCCCAAATTTTATAAAAGGCAACCCTCGTATCGCCTATCATTATTGGACATCTTGTCTAAATATTATTTACTTTTCAAAAGCAAAAAACATTTTATATTATTACGATCCTTAAGAGTTACTTATTACCTAATGTTGATTAGCAATGGATTTTGGTTTTTTTTTTAATTTCTAATGCAATTTTCCAATTAGCATGTGCAGAAGTACTGGGTGACTCACCTGAAATGAAAAGAAAATTTCGAAATGTTAATATTTTATACATTAATGTGCATATTATTATATTCCAATAAGAAGTTTTCTACAAACAAATTCTTAACCGATTTTCAAAAATAAGTGCACGACGGGTCACAGAAACCTTTTTACAGATTTTGATTTGATTCTTCTCGTTGACTTTTTAAGGCATTACCTAAAGAACACTCAAATTCCATTAGAACTTGCTTTTGAATTCACATCAAACAATTTGGCTCATAATGAAATATTATGTCGGTTGTTATATTCCGGGCTCATTTTGCGACTTATACTCTTATTTGGCTGACAATTCGTTTGGGTGCAATTGCATCCAAAATAACAGTACATAAATGATATTAAATGATTCGAATGACATTAGGAAAACCAATTTCGTATGCAAATGAATAAATGCCAAAATTGTCATTTATACAATTTAATATTTGGTAGCGCTGATATTCCGATGCATGATGCCTCTCCTGCTATTGTCGCCCGGATCGACTTCATATTTCGAGCATCATCATCACGACAACAAACGACAAATTAATATTGAACAACAATGCACAACGAATATCATCAATATTACAATAGCATCATGGGCAGGCAACAGCATCATCGTGATGTTGCGAGTATATGGCAACTCGGTGTGCACAACAATGTGCTGTACAGTACGACGCAGTGTGGAAGCCCACAAATGTAGTCCACAAATGCAACCGAATTTCGAGAGCATTTCAGTAATTAAAACAAAAACTGAACATTGGGATACAGTGAGCCATAATAAGGCTCAAAGATTTCTTTGACAATTTTAATTCAAATCAAATTTTTGCTTTAGAAATATTTCGCTGGAACTTAATCACAAAACTGTCCCGGGACGAATAGTCACCATGGTCGTCTGATTAACAGTTCGACTAATCTTTTGGCTGTGGGCGTTTTTCCTACTTATTATAAGATTTTTTCGGAATCTCTTTTTTTGCTTAAGACTTTTGCAATGATCTTCATTTATTTAAATTTGTAAGTTTCTTCTCTTCGATTATAAGAATATGTAGAGATATCATGAAAGAACACACTCAGTATCTCCCTCAGTGTTGTTAACTGCACCGAAATTACGTTATTCTACAGTAATTCCATTGCAAATACAGTAATTTTCGTCAAAAAACAGTAAATCCCTTGTCATACTTTACGATTATTTAGACAATATCTACAAACGAATTGATAAAGTATCATTAACGAATTCGTTTTAGACTAGATTCGTTTTTACGAATCGCTAGTGAATCTCTAACGAATCACTCCTTGCTTTAAGGATTGTCGGGACCTTATAGTTTAATATATATAGTCTCTAATCTTTATAATTGAAGATATAAGTTTGACTTTTTATTCTCGGCCTAGATGCTGCGAAGGATACTTAAATACTGATTATGAATCTTGTACTAAAACTGATTAATCAAGCAATCTAAACAAAACGAATCACAATTAAACAAGCAACTTTTAACAATCAAAAATTTATTTATGCTACGATTTTATAATTAAGATAAAAGATGATTTATTAAAATTATCATTTACGAGAGAAGTCGAATGAATTAAACTAAAAGATTCAACTATCACTATGACAGTTATTTCTACAGACAGTTTTAAGTAGACAATTTTGCACACCCGAACGTGTTCGGCATATCAATTTTTTTTACAAAATTTCTGTTTTTCTTCTTTTCTGTTTACCGGCGCCTAATTAAATTTAATATGCATATTGGTACCGAAACCGTTTGCTGGGTGGAGAGGAGAGAAGAGGAGGCAGTCGTTTGTAATAAATATGATTAGCTTGATTTCATGTAAATTCAACATTACTGTTCATGTTGTTGTTGCTTTTGCTTTTGCTGGCGTGCACTATGAAAATCGTATTTCGGTTCTTGGGCTGGGCTGAGTCAGTTTGTATATCGGTATCAGATTTGTGCAAAAGCACACACACACATATACAAACAGTCAAATAAACGCCATTTTAACAGCCAAAGGACCGGTACTGGCTTAACGGGTTGTTTCAATGAAATGTTATTGCATACTTTATGGATGATATTTCCTTGGCTCAAAGGCGAAAACGACTCGACAGGAAACCGGAACTTCAAAAATATATATACACAAAAAGAATATATCCGACCAGGTTGTCGGTATGCATATTCTTGTTTTAGACTGGTTTTAATAGATAAAAAATAGAATGATGAAAACATAAATTTGTCTGGGAAGGAATCTATAATTAAATCTTAACGAAAATAAAACTTCTTCTCACACGGTAATTACCAGGCATTGGCTCGTGTGAGGATTTTCATATTGTGCAAATTTCTGTAAACTTAAATCATTCTCATTTTAACACGATTTAATGCATACTTAGTGACATTTCATTTACGTAAAATTGACGCACGATATCGAAAAAGTTGCCCAAAAACTGCGGAAAATTATTTCACGCGATTAGTTAACATTTTAATAGGTATAACCAATATTTTATACCTTACACCATCACCATGCCTATTCAAGTTACTTTGAAGACAATAGGATGTGTACAATGATAGTAGGTATCTGTCTTTATCTTTGTCTGTCCATAAATCTGTCAATAAAAGCGATTTCTACCATAGCCTTTATTGAAACTTGAAGATTACATTCTTGGATACAAAAAATCGTACAGAAACCGCGCCTACCTCCCATTGAAGCACCTCATTTTATATCAATAAAAATATGTTTAACTAGTTCATAATTTTGATTATATTTTATAATTGTAGTGTAACTAGTTGAAGTTCAATTTATCATTTGAGTAATTACACAAAAAAAACTGTAAAGAAATGAGGAAGGGAGGAACAACGCCTACACATAATAAAAATATCTAAATAAATGGTCAACAATAAGAAATTTTTTATTTTTTAATTAAAAAATTCATAGCTTTAAAATAGCGCAAAGCCTCGGCTATGCAAACCTTATATAGAATCTTTTACTATTATAAAATATTTTGCATGATATAATAAATATCACATTGATTGACCATCGAAATTTGAATTATTCGTTGAGTGAATATTACGAATATTTCTACATACAATATATACATAGATTAAATTTATAGACATAACTAATAAGTTTTCAAGCGAGTGCTACAAATGCCTAGACTTAAAAAGATTGTGGTTAAAAAAAAGAAGAAGAAACGGATGCGAGATTTAATATTTTGTGTCATAGGCAACATGAGAAAAAGTTTCGTTTCGCAGATCTTTTTACAAATGTCAGTCAGCCAGCCAATTGTACTCTTCTATAGTATAGGCCATTATTGTTGTTGTTGTTGTAGTAGTCGATATTGTTATTGTTGTTATTGTTGTTGGTTGCCACAACAGTTATCCTAACTGCCGCCACAGCCGCTCGCTCGCTCGCTGTTCGCTGTGTCTAAGCCAGCCAAAAGTACAGACAGACTTTTTTTTATTCCCGTTCATGTATCCAACACACTTAAGGCTTCTTCCGTTTTAAAGCGTCGTCGTTGGCGTCGTCGTCGTCGTCTTTTTGGGCTTTTTGTGGTTGTTTGGGGTTAAAAATGGCTGCGCTAAAGAGCAAGGACCTTTCGCAGATGGTTGGTTAGTTGGTTCGTTGTTTGCTTGGTTGGTTGCTTCAAAACTATTTTTCATAGACATTTTATTTGGTTTTGTTTTTGTTTTTGAATAAGGCAAAATAAAGTGAAACGCTTCATTTAAATCTCGTTATTAGCAGAGCAGATTTTTGTGCTATGATAATGACTTCTATTAAAAAGTTTTTTTCGTTTAGGAATTTTTTAAAAAAATAGCGATTACAAAGAATTAAGCGAAGGATAAAACTTACTTTGGCTGCAGTTCCCCTGACACTGAGAATTCGGAAATTCGGACTATCGGCGGCAATGCGAAGCTATGCGAGAAGATTAATTTATTGGGATCCCGTGCCATATGCCGCAAATTACTTTGGCGTAATGGCGGCTACAACCGCTTCTTAACGAAACAAATAAGTAAAATACACTCGCGTAAATTGTTTGTGGGCAGGAACAGACTTTGAAACAGCAGAGATCTGTCTTAAGCACAATCGTTGATTGTGAAGTGATGAATACCAGCTCAGATCAGGAAGCAGCAAAAGGCGACGGCGAGTACATTCAAATCGGAAAAAGTAGCAGCAAACAACTTGACAAACATTTTTACAACAATTAACTCTTTTCTTTATATATATATATACAATATTATGCAAATTTTTGATAATTAATGCAATTTTAATGGAATCAATTAGAATAAATCCCAGAAAATTTTTCCTGCTCCAGTTTTTTTTTAATATAAAAGATAAGTATGACATATGATATATCAGAAGAAAGTTCATTGATATAGCAATAATCTAACAGAGTCTAAATTATATCATAATAAAACTTTTTTTTCGAGAAATTAACCTATTAGGTAAAAAATGCACAAAAAAGTGCACATATCTGCAACATTTAAATAAAATCATTTCTAAATACCTTTCATTTGCCACCTCATTTGTCTTAATCTGCAGCAGCATTCTTAAGTTTTAATCCATTAATTTATCAACTTTGAAGGGGAGTTAACTTACCCTCGGAGTCCGACCGTCGTAATTTTTTTTTTGTTGCAAATTGTTTTTAGCCAATTATCGATATTTCTGCTAATTTTGATTTGGGGAGCATTCGTGGGTCAAGTAAACTCTCACCCAATTTAACAGCAGTTTGGAAGATATTTGTAAATGTGATGACATTGGTAATGAAAAATTAAAACTTTGCTACCTTCTTGAGCACTGGAAGCGAACTAGAAACAGCAGAAAGAAGATTAGTATAAACTTCTACCAACCACCCAATCAAATAAACAAAAACGCCCAATTCTAGATTAAAGAAGCGAGCAAGTTAAACAATGCGGATTTCTATACGAGTATAAGAAGCAACCACATAGTCACTAACTCCTTCCAAGATAGCGAAATGCACTTTATCATCATTTCTATTTCATAATTCGTATTCTTTTATGGTATTTCATTCTTATTTTCAGAGTTTGCTTAAAGCGCAACTCAAATGTATTTCTGTTTGTTTTTTTTTCTTTTTTGTTTTGTCACATTTTACAAACAACGCCAGCAGCCGGCGGTGGTGCATAAGGAAAATGAGATACAGTCGTGGTCAAATGTTTGGTTTTTTTTAACTTTCACGGTTTAAAAGTTTGAAGAATATTTCAAAAGAAATATTTGGACTGGCATAAATAAATGTATGCTAAACTTCAAACTCGTTAATTTTGTTTCGCAAAAACAAAAAAGCACAAAAATAATATAAGAATCAGCTTTACTTTAATGATCTTTGCTTTTAGAAGAGATACTAAAGAATGTTAAATTTTTTTCGGTTATGGTTCAATATTATCTATTAACTATATTAAAAACTAATATTCTTTCTATCATTCTTTCAATATCAGAGATTTGCTCCCGCTAATATTGATTTTTGGCTAAAAAAAAATTGCTACGTCCACCTATTACGCCCACAATTTGTAAAACTATTTAAAATATATTCAATTATTTAACTTATATTGCTACTGAAAATCTGAAATTTGGTATTGTCAACAACTTCACCATAAATGGGCGTGGCTGGATCAATTTAACGTCCACTTTTAGAAATAGGTCTTATCAATTTTACTCGTTTAAACTTTATGCGCTATACTCGTATAGGAAACTTATATAGGAATGCAACGGGAAAAATAATATGATATTCAAAATCTGTCATGCCATTTTATGACGTCCACAATTTGTTTAAACAAAATCCGGACAATGCCGGGCATTATAAGCTAGTTTTATATAATTCTGAGTATTTCAATTCTATAATGTTTTGTTTTGTTTGTATTTCCAAATATGAACTAAACTAAAAAAGGTTGCATTGATTCAGCCAGTACTGTACCTTCATACTTGCTCGCTCCTGCATAGTCGCATACTTTTGCAATCATAAATTTCGTTCTCCAACGTTGTTGGGTGAAGAAAATGCTTCTTTCGCAGATTTTCTCCATTTGCTTGATGCAATTTATGTGCATAAAATAAGGAGTTGCTTTCTTCTTTTTTATTTTGAGTGTTTTCTTTTTGCTGTTATTTTGTTTTGTATTGTTTTCCTCTTCAAGGTGGTCGACAAAAGTTACAAAATTGCAACAACAACAACAACAACAACAAAAACAACAATGGCAAATCAAATGAATCTGTGCTTCTTCTTATTTATTTTTTTTGTTGGTGGATTAAAAGCAAAATTAAATTTCTTGCGCCCGCAAGAAAAGTTTACATCCGTGAAGTGTGAAGCGCCGCATTCGAGTTGAGATACAATTTGCATACGAATCGAGTCGAATTCAGATACTTAGATAAACTTTTCGAAAGAAGACGCTGGCAGTCAGTCACTAATGCCAATTTGGATTTAAAAGCAATAATTAAGAAATAATTTCATTCAAAATTATTTATGGAGATTCTATTGAGAACAAATTATGAAAAAATTATGAAATATTACGATAAGGAAGGCGGGCTTGAAAATTCGCTAAGAAAAAATGTGATTGCAAAAGATTTTTCTTTTCTTGAACAACTTTTTTAATTAAAAAAATATTGTTTCAAAATAATTATACAATATTTACAAATAAATGAAACAAATGAGAAGTAAGAAAATAAAAGCCCAGATACGCCATCAATGGTATTAATGACAACAACAACAACAACAACAGCGACGAGAGGCCACCTCAAAATGTGCATAATCAAGGAGCATTTAAGAGCCGCAGAGACAAATTGCACTTATTGCACTTTCATCTCTGGAAGATACATATTTGCATCCCTCCCACCTTGTGTCCTCCCCACCACTTCCCACACCTCACCACCTCAACTCTCGTCGTTTTTCAGTTTTATCTGATACCAAAGAATCACCAAATACGCAACAAATTGGAACGAAAGTGTTGCCTGCGAGTGTTGCTTCTGGGTGGCACTAATTGCAACCATCGAGCGAGCAGCAGGCGACAGACTGGCAGCAACAGCAATAGCAACAACAAAAACAACAACAACAACAGCACAAGGTGCAGCAATGGCTATACCAAAGGCGTCAGTCATGTCATTCAGTCAGCTAGGCAGGCAAGCACAAACACACTTAAAAATACACACAAACACACACATACACTAACACATACATTCGTATTCAAGGAGAAGTAAAATTGCAAACGTTGCGACCGTAAAAATTCCATGAAAATTGTTTCTTCTCCCTTATGCGGCATGCATGCAGCATACAGCATGCAGCATGCGACATGCAGATGCAGATGCATTTCGCTTGTACAGATTCCGAGTAGGTATTGTGCTTTATTCCCGCATGCTGCATTTGATTTTGCAATTTTGAAACAATACGTTTTATTTTTAAGAATCACACTTTACGAAAGGCAACAGACCCAGACCGGGTAGCGACGACTTGGTGGCAGGGTAATGGAAATGTAAACAATTCCAGTGCACTATGAACGGAAAATTCGAAAAGCTGAATAAACAAACAACGAGGGAAAAACAATAATTAAAAAATTTTAATATTTAAAGTAAATAATAAAAAAAAAAAATAGACCGGGAAGAATTAAACAAAAAAGTATATGGATAGTTTTTTTTTAGCACGGACCCTAGTGCTAATGATCGTGCCAATATAAATATATAGGGTTGTCGAAAAAGTCTTTTCGTATTTCTAATCAAAGTTCAACACATTTTTTTTTATATTTATAATGAACTTTATTGAACCAAATATGTACTATTTTGGTCGACCACCTTTTGCCATTTTTCGGTTAGAGACATTATTCCATCAGTGTAAAACTTTTGTGGTTTCTCGGCGAAAAACTGCGACAAGTAATTTTCACAGGCTTCTCTTGAAGCCAACTTTACTAGATTAAGGGAGTTCTGCATTGACCGAAACAAATGGTAGTCCGATGGTGCAAGGTCAAGGCTATATGGTGAATGCATCAAAACTTCCCAGCCAAGCTCTCCCAGTTTTTGCCAAGTCATCAAAGTTGTGTGTGGTCTAGCGTTGCCGTGATGGAAGACGACGCCCTTTCTGTTGATCAGTTCTGGCCGTTTTTTTTCGATTGCTTGCTTCAATCTCATCAGTTGTTGACAGTAAAGTGTAGAATCAATCGATCGACCAGGCTGGAGCAGCTCTTA
The DNA here is from genome assembly GCA_949127995.1 of Suillia variegata. Lineage (NCBI taxonomy): Eukaryota > Metazoa > Arthropoda > Insecta > Diptera > Heleomyzidae > Suillia > Suillia variegata. The sequence continues at coordinate 20,554,833 of OX421844.1, forward strand.
GTGAATGATTCCTTTCCAATCCCACCAAACACTCAGCATAACCTTTCGAGGCGTCAGTCGTGGCTTTGCGACCATTTGTTGAGCTTCACCACGCTTGCACCATGATCTTTTTCGCACATTATTTTCGTATTTGATCCACTTTTCGTCTCTTGTTACCATTCGCTTCAGAAATGGTTCGATTTCATTTCGTTTCAGCAAAGAATCGCAGATGTTAATTCGGTCCATTAAATTTTTCACAGACAATTCATGTGGTACCCAAACATCGAGCTTCTTTTTGTAGCCAGCCTTTTTTAAATTGTTCAAAACCGTTTGATGATGAATGTTTAGTTCCTTGGCGATGTCATGGCTGCTTATGTGATGGTCCTGGTCAATCTTTTCCATAATTCGGTCGACCAGAGCGAGGTGCATCTTTCACATCAAAATTTCCAGAACGGAAGCGAGCGAACCATTGTTGTGCTACACGAACTGATACAGCATCGTCTCCGTAAACTTCACAAATTTCATTGGTGGCTTGCGTGGCATTTTTTCCTTTTTTATACAAAAATTTCAAAATATAGCGAATTTTTTCATTATTTTCACTCATTTTTGAACAGCTGTAACTTTTTTTCAACTTCTCCGAATTTAATTTTTTTTGCTTAAATGAAGCTTAAAATGTCACCTTTCCAACACCGTATGGTATGACACAATGTGATTTATAGCACTGGAGATAGACGCCTCCATTGACATCTATTGACAAAATACGAAAAGACTTTTTCGACAACCCAATATATACCTAAGAACGTAATAATATTGTATATATACTTAAAAAACATAAATATATATACATGTATACATAAGCCAGCTTAATTATGGATGGATTCGTTGGTTAGTGGCCCACAGTGCATTTGTGGAGCAAACAAAGGCATTAAAAGGAGTTGCAAGCATAGACGAGAAGAAACAAGAAGTTGCATACTATACATACATACATACATACATACATACATACATACATACATACATACATACATACATACATACATACATAAAAAGTGAATCCATGTGAACGCAATACACACACACCCACACACAACTTACACCCACACACACTTAACTCTGCTCCTCTGTGGGCATAAATACTTTGATTCATTTTTTATTTATGTTTGTGTTTTAAGTCCTTTAAAGGGCTTCAAACAAATGCGAAGCGCCTACAGCAGAGGCAGCACCCTTTGAAATCGAGAGTTCTTTGAATTCTTTTCAAAACACGAAACACTTTTGATAGCAGCTACCAAAGTAAAACTAAATCTTGTCAAAAAATATAAAAGATCAAATGAAAACAAATTCTGCTGCACTTTGACAGCGCAAAGCTTTGCAAGAGCAATTTCAGCACACAGGATAGCGACTGACTTTTAAGCTCCACCGAGTTAGACCAACTGAAAAAGTGTTGCAAGCGAATCGAGGATAAAAAAAGCAGTTAATGGCCAAAAAAAATTCTATTGCGGTAAGTGGAAGAGGTCTTCTTTTTCTCATGCCAAGCATTTTTGCAAATATTAAATCAAGCGGAAATAAAATCACAAATCGATCACAATCGAAATCATAAATTGCAAACGAACAAAAACAACAACAAAATTGTGTTTGTCGTGTTTAATGAACACCAAACACTCAATTGCGACATTTCAGCGTTCTTCTTTTCTTTTTTCTTTATTCTCTCAGCATCTATTGATGAAATATCTGACAAGCGTGTAAAGTATATCAAAAGCAACGAATTTCAATTCATAGTAAGAAGCGCGATCTTCCAAAATAGAAACACGAATCTTAGCCGAACGAAGAAGACACAGAATCCGTTCTTTTTTTAGGCAATTCCGAAAAAAAAAAAAAACAAACACAAAACACAAAAAACAAAGCAGAAGGAAAGGGAGCAATGTCTGAAATCTGTCGGAGCACTTTGTGTGAACTTAATCTGGCAGCGCACAAGGAATGTTGCGACAAATAACTTTCCGTCCTGCGAAGTGTGCATGTGTGTTCGGTGTATTAGTGTGTTAGTATATTAGGGATGTTAAGCTCGACTTCGAATGCATATGGAAGCAACCCTTCGTGCAAAGTTTTTTCATATATTTTTACCCTTTAAACGACTTGTAATATTTTTGTCTAAATTTATATGAAAGATAAATTTGGAATCATTAAAAAATCGATGACATTTCACCTTTATTGCAATATACGAGTATACATACATAGATATAAATATATAAAAACATTATTCAATTGTAACTAACTTTGAAAATATGAATTTGCTACTGCGCCACAAATCAAGATTTTTACTTAAAGTTTTGAAAATATGAAATGGAATTGACACCCCTCGTTTTAATGCAACATGCTTTCGTACAGTTGCAGCAGCGCGACAATGACAACGGCAACAACAACGGCAACGGCAACAACGAAGCGATGCGATGTGATGATGTTGGTGTGCTCTTTGTGCCGCTGCAGCGCTGATGGATGTTAAGAAGGTACAGATGTGTTCACTTTCGTATGTTAGATACACGCACGCACATTGCGATTTTGTCACTTGTATCTACAAGATACTTTACACTGCAGAGGTTGCAAAAGAAACGCGAAAAAAAACGGAACATGAACGAAAAAATGAAAAACTGCTAAAGACACCTTATGCATTACGCTATTTGAACATACTCGTACATACTCGAATACATATACGAGTACAAGGACATCAGGGCGATTCAGAATTTGTATTTAGCTTTCTCGATTTGATACACACCAAAATTAAGTTATAAATAAAGCATGTACGCTGAATTTATTTTGATCACCTTTCTTTTAATACCACATTTAAGAAAGAATTTCTAATACATCTGAGCGACTTATTGAATTTTAGAATAGAGAACTCGCTTCTGGATATATCTGCTGATTATTGAAAATCCGGAACTCAATGTTAAAAATGCAGTTCCATCTTATTGATAGTTCAGTTTTGAGTGTTGAAGGCTCAATTTTTAATATTGGGATTTGATTCTTAATTTAAGGAAGACATTTCTTAATGTATAGAATCCAATCTTGAGTGTTTTGAACAAATTTAAAAAAAAAGATATTCTGAATATTAAGAAATCGGTTATGAAAATAAAGAATTCCAGCCTTAATATTGAGAATAATATTATAAAGACTTTGAATCTTTAATACTTAAAATTCGATCTTGACTATTATTGTTAAAAGCTCGTTTTTAGTTTAAAAAAATGTGGTTTTAAGATTTTGGTCCTTATAAAAATAATAAAAATTTAAATAAAAATCGAATCGAACGTTTTAAAGAGTTATTCAAAATTTCCAACGATCAAAACTGAAATCACTGTCAATTCTGTCAATTTTACGCATAACTATTTTGTAGAAATACTCTAATAAACACCTCCCACCTCCCGTTTCCCGATTTTCTTCTCCATTTGCTCATTTCATTACCCCTTGGCGCGCGCCTGCATCTGTGTGCTGGCAGTAAGTAATGTAGTGTGTCTATGCGCTGAATTAAGTTTTCAGTTGCTGCTGCGACTGCAGCGACTGACTGCAGCAATGCGAAGCGTTGCACTGCTCTGCGAAGTCTATCTCAGGGATACTTTACAATGTCACTTGCGTATGTCGGGATGCAAAAAGCAAGCAAAAATTACACAAAAAGAAGCGATTTCTCTTCATTTCAGTCGGTCTAGTCTTTAAGTTGTTGCTGTAGTTTGTTGTTGTTTTTTTTTTAATTTTCTTTTACAAGTTCTTCCCATTTTTTTTTTGTATTTTATAGTGGCGCATTTTTCACTTTGTGCAGCTTCATTTTTATTTCGCACATTCTAACGGCACTTAACACACATTGTGATAATGATAAAATTAGATTATATATGCTTTACGTTTTTTCTTCTCTTCTCTTCTTCTCTTCTCGTTTTTTTATGCATTTGCCATTTATGCTGGATGCACATTAGGAGCAGAGGCAAAAAGCAGAGCGTTGCGTGTAAAACACTTACACACACAAAAACTCCCCATGCCCACGGCATATACAGATACAAATACATATACAAATACATACGTGCATAAACATACACATACTCGTACACGATTTTTCACGCTTGAGTTCAAAGAAATCGAAAATTTTCTTGTAGATTTAACAGAAAAAAAATAGTCTCGATATGATAAGACAAAAAAAATGTATGCTTAGCAGATACAAACAGACGGACGGAGTTATTTAATGACTGAATGGGTTTGGGTATTATGTGCTCAAATGCAGCAGAAAATTTAAAAAAAATAGTTAATTAGTTATAAGTGTAAGAGGTCACAGTTTTCTAAATTATGTTTAATTAGCTGATCATTGGGTTACGACACTCGATTTTGGAGTACCTCAAATAAGTGGCGAATCGAGAATTTCACTTCGGAAGGGCGTCTTCTATAATTTATTTACTTTCTATGGGCATGAAGAGTCCGGCTGTCTTATTAAGAAATTTTTTTAATTCTAAAAATATTTGTTAAAAGCTAAAATACTGAATATACATATATGAATTATTCAAAAATAATCCTCAAATTTATACTGATCTATCTACCTATCTTTATATCTATTCATTTATCTATCTATCTATCTATCTATCTATCTATCTATCTATCTATCTATCTATCTATCTATCTATCTATCTATCTATCTATCTATCTATCTATATATCTATATATCTTTTCTTGTACTCTTTGCACGTCTGAACCGTTCATTTCATTGGAATGTGGAGTGAATATGCTTACGCCCGAAAAGTTAATTGACAAAAATATCTGTCACGCCCTCCTATTACACCCACAATTTGTGAGTTGAAGTAAAAATATTTCTCCAATAATACTACTGTCAAAAACTTATTTTGATTATATTTCTCCTAAACAATCTGAAATTTGTATCTGACTTTGTAGGGTCACTATTGATAACTTCACTAAAAATAGGTGTGGTTTGATCAGTTCAACGCCCACAGCCGAAAATCAGAAACACTACAACGGGGATTAAAGGGACGTTCTGCTAACTAATAATCTTACACTTCTTTTTAAATTAAAGAAAAATAAAACCGGGCAACCCCGGGTACTAAAAGCCAGTAAATTATACTCTTAATGTAAATAATAAAAATACTCCCAATTTTTTTCATTATGGGACCGCACTCTTAAAATATCTTTAATCAATGAAAAATCAAACGGAAACTATGCAAACCTAACTCTAGTAGACTGGAAACTATTTCGACAAGAACAAAAACAACAACAACAACAGCAACAACAACTTCTCAATTTCCATTAAACTGTTCGACATGCGTAAAAAGTTTCCCATCGATGATAACAAGTGATACGACGTCACCGCATAATGTTCAATTTGACCCCTAATCGGCAATTACTATGTTAGGTGGCGTTCCGAGTCGATTGCGGTTGGTTCTTCTCTTCAGCGCCACAGTAAATATTCGAGTTTGTAGATTGGGCATATAGTTGGACGGGTGGGTGGTTGGGTAGCTGGTTGGTTGTTCGGCTATGTTTGAGTATCTCACTTTGAATTGTCGACTTGTTGTCTGGCGTATTCGTACAAACGTCGCCGCGCCTTTTTTTACAACTTCCGCACTGAACTTACCCCCGCGCGTCATTATCATCTCTGCTGACGCAATCGAATACAGACGCTGACTGTCGTTTCAGTTTCGTTCTTATTCACAGAACGACAAATCGCATGAATGGGTCCAACAACAAAAACAACAACAACGACAGCGACAGCGACGGCGACTGAACAAACGAAAGATAGATTCTTGTTTTCTTTTCCACTTGGCGGAAGTCATGCGAGACGGACGGACGGACGGACGAACAAAGACCAGAGATGGATAGCAATCTGGACAAACAGAAAGACGAATGAACACATTCACATACAAATACACATGCGCGGACACACACACACATACACACATACAAACAATCGTCAGCATTGTTATCGTGTTGCGATAAGTATCGCTTGGATACAACATCTCTGAACAAATAGTCGGGAAAATGTTCCCAACTGAGGAGGTATCATCGAATAACAAAAGAACCACTTCGCATACACAGTTATAAATGAATTTTGTGAATGAATTTATGAATTAATAAATTAATGAAATTAAAAAAATAATGAATTCATAAATTGATAAATCAATGAATAAATGAATTGAATAATTAATAATAATTAATCGATTCATTATTCAATTAATTATGAATAATTAATTTTGTGAATTAAAGAATTAAGGATTAATTATCGAGTTAATAAATTAATATATTAGCGAAAATGAATTATAAAATTAGTGAATACATAAATTTATAAATCGATGAATAAATGAATTATTAATTAATTAATGAATGATTTATTCTTTAATGAATTGAAGAATTACTGAATTATCAATTTTTCGAATTAATCAATTATTAACTTAATGGATTAATGTTTAATGAATTATCGAGTTAATGAATTAGTGAGGTAATAAATTAATGAATTATTGAATTAATGAATTAATACATTTAATGATTAAAAATTAATAAATTAAGTAAATAATGAATCAATGAATAAATAATTTAATGAATTAATGAACTCATGAACTCATGAAAAAATGAATTTATGAATTAATAATTAATTTAATTAATGAATTATTAAATTAATGAATGAATAATGAATTATTGAACAAATTGAACTAATTAATAAAAGATTTAATGAATTAATGAACTAATAAATTAATTAATCTATGCATTAATAAATTAAGTAATTAATACATTAATGAATTAATGAATGAGTTAACGAATGAATTAAAGAAATTATTGAATTAATGTTTTAATGAAATAATAAATCACTTCTTTGATAAATTAACGAATTATTGAATTTATGTCACAGAGTTAATGAATTAGCGAATTAATAAAATTATTCATGAAATAAATGAATTTATGAATTAATGCATTAATAAATTTAGGAATCATTAATTATTAATAAAAGCAAGAAATATTAAAATAATTAGTGAAATTATAATAATATTAAATATGATCAATAAATTTAAATACTTAAATACTCAATAAATAAAATCATTAAAAAAACTCTAATAAAAAAAAAGATGGCTGCCTTAAGTTCATTCGCCAACAACAAATATTCAAATTCGGTTTTTGTCTGGCGCGAACAAAAAGGCGGCAATAAAAGCTATTCGAATGCCTAAAGTGCTGCGGGTGTTTCCGAAATCATGGGCTTCCGAATTATAATAAAAGCAACAACAACAAACAACAAAAACAATAATTGTGTGTGTCTGTATGTCTTTATGTGTATGTATGTATATGTGCACGTATGCTTAGGCGGGCTCAATTAATCAACGAAACAGAAACTTCTGCTACTCCCACCCAACACCCTCACATCAGTATAGTATATCCGCTTGACTCACATACATACGTACAAAAATACACATGGGCTTTGTTGTAATTAACGCGTACAGACGGACGGACGATCGGTGGGTCAGTGTACATAGTAGCTTAGAGGAGAGCGGAGAGGGGGAGGCTGTGTAAATATACAAATAAATCATAATTAGGCGTGTAAACATTTAGCACATACTCACCCATTTTATCCAACCCCCCCCCCCCCCCCCACCTTTCCTCCCCGCACACAGCGGCGATGACAGTTAAATTATGCCTCAACGAATTAAAGTGCGCCTCATTTTATTTCAATCCGAATTCTAAATAAAAAGCATTTTAGGGTCCAGGGGAAGAGGAAGAGGTGTTTCCTCCGTAAAGGTTGAATGCTAAATAATGTACAATACAAACATAAAAGTGATGTATTTAAAATGAGCATACATAGGCGCAATACAATACAACTGTAATTTAATTTAACGACGGTGACAATGCTTTAAGTATTCCATTGGGCCGAGTTTATGATGCGAGGAAACGCGCCAACACGAAAAATTAAAAGGTTAAGGTCAACATTTTTCAAGACGATTCGGTTGACAGGTTTCAACATTTGACATTCGAAAATGTCAGATATTTTTACTTTCATTTTTTGTTTAATGGCTTTCAATTAAATTAAATTAAATGTAGAGGGAATTTACAAATTTTTGTATTTTCTGTTTGTTTGCTTGTGGTCTCTTTAACCATACAGACATACATACATATATTGACTTTTTTTAAAGTTTTATAGCGGAAATTAAAATTGATACTCCTATCTACTACGCCCACAAATATACGAGGGTGGTCCGATTAGTACTTAGCATACAAAAGAAAAACGAAAAGCTCGAACCACTTGACGATCTGATGCTGCAACTTCTTTAACACGTCAGAAAAATACGTTTTCTCAAGCTCATCAAAGAAGGCCTCCATCGGGTGGTGAGGTTAAGTACTTATCGGACCACCCTCGTATATTACAAAAGCATCATCATTTCATATTGGTCGTGAAACAGCAAACTTTAGTAAGAGAAATAACTAAAAATGGCACAGAAAAAGATATGCCACGCCTACAAATTAAGATTAAGTATACGCCCATAAACTATAACTTGGGGAAAATGATAATATTTGGAGAAAAAAAAACTCGTAGATGTCGATGGGAATCATCTAACAAAAGTAGAAAACACTGCATGGACGGATTTTATTGTCTGAATAAATCCAAAAGACTTTAAGGGCTTGATGAAGTGAATGGACAGAGTGGAATATATGGACTGGAACTGACCTGTTTTATTTAAGCAAAGACGTAGCCTGATAGTGCATTGGCCTTTGACGCGAAAAGAAGCAGGTTCGATAGTGAAAAAATGTTGTTGTGCTAAGCATTTCGCAAATCTTCTGAGAATTACAATTTCAAAGATTAAGATGAATATTGTGTGTCTAGTATGAGTTCTTACCTTGTTCATAATCCAATTCTTTTAAACAAAACTAAAATATTTAAACAGCTGTTCCTTCTACACATAAAAAAGTTTTTAAAAATAATACTTTCACCGAAACGAATTCAAATTAAATTTTGTATAAACAAAAAAAGAAAATCCAAACTTTGCCATGATAAAAACCAAGTGAACGCGACCAACAAACCGTTCCAAGAGCGGACGTGCTTCCTCAGTGTTATATGCATATTTGGCCACTAATAACACGAATGACATTTGTCCTTACACGTTAATCTTATTAAATAACAAAGTGGTACGTACGGTCAACCGCACCACATCTCATTATTCAGCTGCGTGCACCTCAGGCAGATGCAGTGCCTCCGCTGTGGCACAAGGCACTTTATCTTGCAGCACAGCACAGCACAATAGATAGATGGATGGATGGATGGATGGATGGACAGACGTATGTACGATGTGACGCATCACCGGACGAATGAAGCTTTTAATGCAAGTCCAAAAGCGCATTAATGTATAGACCACAGCCGCAAAGCTGCCTCCTACTTCTCTAACCTCGAAAAACACAAAATGCAAAGTACTTTCAATGTAGAGCGAATGTGCTAAAGGAGTTTGCTGATTGATATGATTATAAATGTATATATAAAAATAGGTGGAACTAATCCCCATTTTTTTACTAGACCCTTTATTTTTTTATATAACCAAAGTTAAACTTCGTCTTTGTATAAAATTATTTGAATAATAGTAACAAAAACCTTTCGGGGCAAAGTACTCTGCGAAGCACATTTTCCATTTAAACACACACACATACACACACATTTGCAGCACAATTGTGCATTGCAGGATTTGCATGCATCTTTTATGACGTTTGAGTTGGATGTCTCTGTGTGCACTTTTGTCGATTAGAGTCGTCTAAATTGCAAAAACCGCACATTTGAGTTTCACAGCAACAACAGCAACAGTAGCAGTTCAATATGTCTGCGTATGTGTAATTTTGTGCGTGCGTGTGTGTGTGTGTGTGTGTTTGTGTTCGATTTGTGTGTGTTTTCGGTATAATAGAAAATTGGAAGAAATTGTGAAATAAGCGTTTAATTGATGAATTTGCTGTTGAATTTTGCAATCGAAACTATTTTCGATGTCCACATTAACATTTTTTCATCGAAAAAAAAAACTCCTAACCCATCTAAAAACCGGAGCGAATTTTTCAAATTTGTTAAAAGGACAGGTTAAGCACTGTGTCTATATAATTAAGAAGATAACATTTTAGCACAAAAATTAATTATTTTAATTAATAAGAACTTTTAAAATTATAAGCCAGATCTGCCCATTCTCATATAAAATAATTAATTAAATTGATCCAGAGACGCCCACTTTTGGGCGACAGAAACCTTACCACCTCAGATAACAAAATTGTTAGAGCAATATTAGACAGATTTTATATAGGCAGATTTTATATAGCCTATTATTCCTTTCCGGTGGATCCCTATATAGCGTTTCAAGTGCTGCGCTGTGGTGGTGAGCGTAAATCTGATCCGACCTATTTCTAAAAGTACGCGATAAATTGATCCAACTACGCCCTTCTTTTGTGCAGTTGTCGACAGTAGGCATTCAAACTCAGATACCACATTCAAAAATTGTAGGCGTAATAAATAAGCGGGACAGATCTTTTTAGCCTAAACCTTAACCGGCATGAGCAAAGCAACTCCCAAAAATATCATCGCAATTGTTAAGACGAGCCTAGGGTACAAAGATAGAAATAAGCATTGATTTAATATATATAGATCCAGTGCTGCCAGGTGTGGGGAGCTGCCTTTATATTCAGGATATTTTAGAAATAAAATGGCATCAAGTAGACAAGATTAAGATAAGGGCATTCGGGACATGAGTCCGCGAATAAATGTCAAAAGAAAATGATAAGGTAAACGCGTCTTAACACTCTGAGAAGTAAAAAAAAGACAAAAAAAGACGTCACGTCAATCTTCAAGAAGTTAAATTCGAAGGTTTTTCTTTCTTTCTATTTATAAATTGTTTGTATTTGTTATATCTGTATTATCATCTATTTTATTAAAGAAACAATTGGGGATTTGAAGAGAACAATTGGGGAAAAAATAGAACCTAATTACATCTTATGTGGGAGTAGTTTTTTTACATAGTTAAGCACGTTTTACTACTGAGCATGTTCAGCGCGTTTGAAACCTAGACTCAATGTCTACCCATGAAAAAAAAATTAATTTTTTTTAATTTTTTTTTAATTTTTCAATTCAACTGTCAACAAATAAAAAAAAATAAAAATTGTGAAATATGGTCGAAAGAAATAAGCTAAATCGAATTAAACAAACTAAAACTAAAAATAAGGAGAAATTTTGTATTGTTGAACTTGGATGAAGAGCGATACGAAATTGTTTTTAGTATTTCTGTTCTTGTCCTCAGATGTTGGCTCAAATGCACCGCAATTAAAATAACAAGAAAAAAAAGAAGTTATTTCAACACGACTAAGTAATTTCAGAGTCCTGCATTAATGCCACCTACATTTGTAAAATATGGCAACATAATCTGGGCCAACAACCCAAAAGGCGAATAAATAAATTAAGTTTACAGCTGCCGGACAAATATTATTTCATTTTCACACACACATATATATAAACATACATACATATATACATTAGAGGTGTCCCCTCTATCATATTAAACAATTTATACTCCTCTTTGTTTTTTTGGTTTCAGGATATATTTTTTCTGCTTTGTACCAAACATTGCTAAGCAAAACAAAAATCAATTAAAATTGAGATCCTTGTAATGCAATCAAATTGAACCGATTTTATATATTTCAGGTTAAGGTCTAAAGGAAACCAAAAGCACCCAAGAATTAAAATCGAATTTCTTTTTAATTTGGACAGCCCTAGTGTACATGTTTATACCTACAAACACAAGGACCTGAACACAGACACGGCCACAGACACAGAGACAGACGTGTAAAATGTGAAGAAGAAGAAGTCATCCACCAGCAATCGACACTTCAGGACACTTTAAGCTCATTTTCCTATGAATTGGCAGTGTTTGTGCGTGTGCGTGTGTGTGTGTGTGTGTGTGTATATGTATGTGCACTTTAGTTTCGCTCATAAGGATGCAAATTTTTAAACACACACACACACACCCACAGATATATATATATATATTTGAAATCCGCCCACTACCCCACAGTCGTACAGACACATGTACGCATCAATGTTGGTACAATACACACACACCCACACACACACACACACACTTCACAGCTGCAGCTGCAAACATGTAAAGGAACTCATTTTCCTGGTAATTAATTTAATTAGAAAATTTCTCTTCTTTCATTTGTAATTCAGTGGAATGTTTGCTGCTGCTCCTTTTCGAGAGTTGAACTTTTAATTGGAATCGCACTGTTGAATGAATGAAAAGGGCGCTGACACAAATTCCTCAACTATGTTATAAGTTATTAAATGGCATGAAACCATACGAACATACAAACACACTGACTCACTCACTCACACACACACACACATACCAACATAAAGTGATTATTGCATTATAAGCAATTTTGTTTCATCTTTTTTATTCATTTTTTTTCAAAACTCAAATCGGCAATGAAATATACAAATTTTACTTATATGTATTGTATATGTACATGTACTTATTTCTGAAATTTAGAGTAACGCAAAATGAAATTTTAACTAGTTACTTTTGCGCTTTAACTAGTTACTAATTTTTATTGTACTCAATTTCGAAACTCACACAAAAATGTAATTTTAACACTTGAATGCAATTTAAAATATATACATACATACGTACATGCAACATGGAAAGTTAAAAATTGTTTTTTTGTTAAATTACATACAAACTGTCGACTTTGCTTTTGGGAAAATTCGTTGGATGTGGTTAATATTATTACTAGTTAATATTTACCCATACCACTAAAATAGCGGCGGCACCTAACACGACGGTTATTGTATTTATTAGCCTATGGTACGAAATGTTTCAGGTTCGAATCGCAGGTGTCCCGATAAAATTGGAACAGATTTTTTTACGTTTTAATAATGCGACCTCCGATCTCTCAGCAAGTATTTGGCAAATCTTCTGAGAGTAACAACATGACTTGCCATAAAAAGTTCATAAATAACTTGGTCCACATCCATCAACGATAGTTGTAGTATATATGTATGTATATCTAGACTAGTAAAACAACATTACTGACAAAAAAAATTGGCGGAATCGGATAACAACAACATCCATTTGTAATAGAAACAAATTAAAAACAAATTTTTTGTGGTTTGGAATAGTCGATAATTACATATCTTATCGAATTCTATTAAACCATGTGCCCTTCAAAAATACATTCCACGGATATTTCTAGAGAAGCTATGAGTGTGTTTAAGATATTGTGTAAATAAACCGGTTCTATAAGCACAAAGCTAACACAAAACCAATGTACTCTTTAGTTATTTTAATTTCTCTAGAAATAATGTGAGTCCTTAATTTAATTTTAAACTAGCTGACCCGGCAAACTTCGTGCCGCCCAAAATTGACTTTTGGTTTGAAATCATCTCGAGTGTTTACAATTGTTTTCATGGTATCAAAATAATTGTTAGGGTATTTCACTTCCGATTCGAATTGTATGTCTAAAACCGCAGTGCTGCAGGGCCAATAGTATTAAAAATAGAAATCAAACAAAATAATGGTTGCATGGGAGGTACTCCACCCCAGTCGTGGATATCGCTGATTTTTATAGAATAATGCCGAATATATATCATATAACTTCATCTTAAACAAAATTAGGGTTGTATGGGAGGTACCCCGCCCCTTTCTTTGATCCCAATTTTGCAATTTTGTAGTCATACGGCATTGGTTACTTTTTGTTTAAAAGTAATTTTCATTATTAAGTTTTTAATACTTAACGTAGACATAAACTTTAGATATGGTTGTTACACAAGAGTATATATGTACGTAAAACATGTTTTTGAACTGGTTTTAAAATACAAATTAACACTATAAAAATAATAGTTAAATTAAAATTTAAGACAAATTATTTATATCTATCAATATTTAATTTTACAAAAGTTTATTTGGACCTAACGTATTGCCCACTTATTGGCAGGTGACTTAAATAACAACAGAAACGTTCGTGTATGAAAATAAATGGTGCACTTGTATTTGTATTTTTTATTTGTATTCCTCCATTAAAGCTTCAAGTTTCTCACCGAATCAAAAATTGGAATCCATGAAGCAAGCGCATTTGGCACAAAGTGACAGGCGGATGACTGCCTGCTGCCTGCTAATATGGAGAAAAGAAAAGGCATGACATGACAGGCTTCGCGTATTTCAAGAGGAAGCGGAAAATGTGGCGGCGTTTTTCTTCTTTAAAAGAAATTGTTTTTTTCTACTTTGAGGAACTTCTAACGGTAAGAATATTTAAGAGGTTTGTGTACATGGACGACTTTTAAGCTCAGGAGTATTCAAAAAAACGTCAAAAGTCATAAGCAGAAGTATGCGAAAAAAATTAAATAAGCAGATTATTATTTAAAAAATGCAAACATTTCAAAAAATTTTTATTTATATGTGAACCATGGTTGAATAATAAAGTTAGGAGAGTAAAATGAGATCGTAAATTGAGCGAACTCACCTCGTTTTCTATATTACTTTTCTGTCTAATTTTGAAGTTTTTTTTTTGATTTTTGACAACAAACCACGTTGTTGTTTTTATTAACGCAATAATTTTGTAATAACATAGCAACTACACATACATTTAATATCCAAAACGAGAAAAAATATCGAGGTGAAGAGGAATGTTATTCTACTCTCCTCACCTTATATTTAATACACCATGATGCAAACTGTTTTTAATCAGTAAATATATTTTTGATGAAACCTCTGCTTCCACTTCATTTTTAGGAACTTATTACAATTAAATTTATGGAATTTATATCTGAACAACAAAGAAGAGTTCTAAGATTCTACAAAGATTTAGTTTAAACAATTTGAAAAACAAAAGTAAAATTTTGGTTCACGAATTCCAAGAACATCTTTAAATCTTGAAATAAAATAAAATAAAAATAATAAAAATTATTTTCGCGCAAGTGCTATGCTCAATGCCAATTCAATTACCGGTCACACGATGAGCGGATGAAGCAGCAGTCAATGCTGAATAAGAAGCGTGTCCACCACACGTACATTTGTCTCATTTGTCGCACAGCACACCACAGCCGGGAGTCTGTGTTGTGCTGTGCTATTCTCTGCTCTGTGCGGCTATGCTATACTGTGCGCCACTTGACGCTGCGCTTCGCATTACTAATTTCCCCGGTGGCTCGAATTCATGACCGCCTGAGTCGTTTGATGGCTGTCATTAGCACACGAACCTGAAGCAGACGATGAAGCGCCAGAGAGATGAGAGCATCAGCCAGCATCATCAGTGGATGACTGCTGTCCGTCGTGGCCATTATCTGCAATTGGCATTGCAATTGCTGCTGCCGCTAACGCTGCTACTACTGACGCTGACACCGTCGCCTTCGCCGCCGCCGTCGCAGTAAAGTAACAACTTTTTGATTAACATCATTATGAGGAATTGTTGCGGTGCGGCGACTACTGCCCCATGAAGACAATCATGATAATCTTGTCGATGATGACGCTGCATCATCATTTCATTTCCAAATGATGGGAATTCATCGATTTTGCGCTAAAAAAAAAATGCGAGCATGTTTTCAGTGCCTTTTGCTTTTGATAGGAGCGACGCAAGCTCCTCCATCTGTACCATTATCTGTGCCGTCCGACGACCACGTTGTCCCTTTCTTCCGTCAGCACGCATTGCCAATTGCAGTCAAAGTGCGTTTCAATTGCAGCTCTTCAAGTGGAAAATACTTCATTTCCGTACTTTTTGGTATTTTGCTACTGATTCCCTGACAACGAACGCTTTCTGCGCATTTGCGTTGTGCACACTTACTCGCATAAATGGGCGTACACATGGGCGTAGTACACATGAGAGGCGAAATAGGGTAAGATAAGGCCCATCACTTTTGACCAAAAATTAAAATTTTAAACATTTTTTATTTCAGATAATTAAATTTTTGTAATATTTTTATTAACAATTTAAAAGTATTAATACAAATATTACAAAAACAATGAATTGTTCTACTTGTATTTTAATTAAATTAATGAATTGTTTAATATTATTAATAACGGAATTAACATGTTTTTATTGATTTAAATAATTTTGTATTAAAACGGTTTTAATTTTGAAAGAAATCTCCTAAAAGTTCCTAAAAATCTTAAACTTAAAACCGAAAATAGGCGTGGTTAGTTCAATTTAACGCTCGCCGCCGTAACTCAGAAACAATACAACGGGAAGTTACGCTTACTATCTTAAATATTATTTTCTTACAAAACCATTTATTGAAACCGATGATTTAGAATTCGTTTTATTATTATCGAATAATTCCATGCTCGAAAAAAATCTAATTTAAAATTCCACAAACATTTTTTGGAAAAGAAAAATTATTCGCTTCTCTGTGAGAGAAACCTTCGATGGTGCTTCGATGGACACATAAGGACCCCGTTCATCCCCCCTGTGCACTCACAGTGCTATTGAATAAATGTTGCATTGTTGATTGTGACGAGAGTACAATGCCAAAATTATGGAAAAATACCAACACCTCAGCTCAGCTCTGCTCAGCTCAGCTCGGCTCTGCTCATCAGCATACGAATCGCCAATGCCAAAAAATGCGCATTTCGCATTCGTGTATCTGTGCAGCAACAGCAGCAGCAGCAACTGTGCAACATCATCCGAATCATGACAATAGATTGCAACGATGATGATTATGACGATTATGATTACAATTACGATGATGACGATGATGATGAAGAAATGAGTATATACAAGTGGAATATATTTGCTGCACTTGAACACTTTTCACTGGAGTAGTTGACAGAGGGAAGTAGTTGCCGCGTCCGTCGTCGAATGAAAAGCACATTCAATGCACTCCACATATACTCGCAAATGTGTAGGTGAGCTGGCGAAATACTGAAATACTTTATGCGCCAGTGTCAATGTTACGGCACTGAAATCGCTCGATCCACATCTTAGAATATTTCACTGTATACGGACAGACAGACAGACAGACATAAATAATTGAGCTATTTTTAAATGCGCAATTTCTACTTCCTCGACTGTCTTTGCTCATTTAAGCGTGCCGCACATATGGCGACATGTGGTCGCACATGTTCATCCACTCGCACGTCTCATTTTCGGTAAATGAGCGTTAAATGCGAAATGCATATATACGCATATTTGCATATTTTTGAATATAAATATTTTTAGTGTTCGAGTTTTTTCTTTAAACATATTTGTTGAAATTATGAAATTTATAACAAGAATTAAACTATTAAATAACGTGTTTCCAAATGCACGATTCAGTTGCTAAGCAAAGTTGTTGGAACACTTTCGCATAGCGTAATCGGAAATGTTTAAAGTTTAGCCATGATCAAACTGTCATAGAAACATTCTATAGACTTCAAATTATGTGGACATCCGTTTAAGCCAATTAAGAGTGTAACATGCTGCCATAAAGGGCATTTCCTGCGATTGGCATTTGCCAGTTCGGTATGGTACGAAACGGAAAGAAAAGGAACGGGTCAGACCAGACCAGACCATGCCATGCCATGCCAGACCACATGACATTCTTCCGTTCCGTTGTGAGAGTCTTCGCCGCTTCCGTCTTGTGCAGTGTCTGCTAAAAATAGTTTTTCTCTTTTGTCTGGCTGCCTGGCTGCCTGTCTGTCTGTTTGTCTGTCTGTCCGTAGTTGTGTCGAGCAGTAACCTAACTGTTTAATGCATTTTTGTCGTTGTCACTGATTACAATTGCACTTACATTACAATTTAATTGTAATTTCATTACGCCGCGAAACGCACTTGACACGCGTCATAATTTTATGCAGTACATGCGTGAATCGTCGTCGTCCTCCTCCTTCTCCTCATCGTCGTCGCCGTCGCAACGGAAGTGAAGGTGCAATATTAATCAGCGTCAGCGTCAAGTTTTCTGCGACAATTTGCATAAATTTTTGTCAGTACTATGTTATATGTATGTATGTATGTATGTATGTATGTATGTATGTATGTATGTATGTATGTATGTGAACTCGGATACATTGTTGAATTTAAATTTGAATGAACCGAATACTTGAAGTTGGTTTTTGTTATTTCAATGCAAACGTTAACAAATATTTTTCCAGTTTAGTATTGAAAAAATTATCGTTTATTTAAATTAATTTACAAACGATGGAAAAATCAAGATTCTAATCAAGCTTATAATAATAAACTCCATTTTAAATTTGGTTTTATTTGAAAATAATCTAACGAAGTGCATATCAACCTATTAAGAATTAAAATTCGTTACGAAAAAACTTCAACATTTTTATTTTACAATATTTCAAATAATGCAAAAACTCATGGAAAGCATTTTCCAAATAGCATAAACGAATATTTCTGTTAAACTTTTTTAAACCTTGCTGTATAAAATTAAAAAGTAAAAAAGTGTCGGCTAAAGACCTGATCAAGTGTAAAGGCTAATTCACATGGTAACCTTCTGCAAACTTTTTCAACCAAATTTTGTGGGAGTAAGATAAAAAAAAACTATATTAAACGCATGCGAATAAAAAAATCAGCATGATTATTTGAAATAAATTAACATAAAATATTTGACAGTTTAAAATTTAAATTTTAAATTCAAACTGTCAAGGGAGCGAAGAAGGGCGATTTCTAAATCTCAACAGTAGAAGATCGCGGATACGGAAAAAAAGAGGCACGGAAATTCCGGCATAAACTGAAAAATCCTCCTTTCCATCAAAACTGTAGACAAATTTTCTTAGTGATATTTAAGAATGACAACAAATGCCACAGGAGGACATCTCGCTCGTTTGTAAAAAAAAAATAACTTTTTTAGTTTTATATGTGTATGTACAATCGTGTCTGGATATAGTGAACTCATTATTTGAAGGCCTATTCACTGAATTGAGGTTGTTCATTATATCAAGGTTGAAATTTTTGCTCAGAAACTCGTTTTAATTGATTATGTTATATTGTTGATTTAGCCACTTTATATATTTTTGCTAAAGATGAAATGTTAACTCCTTTTCCAATTATTTCATTAATTTCCAACTCTTCATTTTCTCTTTCATTTATACCCAGACACGACTGTATATACATTTTTTGTTGTTGTTGAAGAAAATAAGTATTAGAGCCTTAATCCTAGACCTTGAATGAAATTGCTTATTTATGTTCAGATAATTGAAGCCAAAGAAAAACTCATAAACGAATGAGTTGAATATGAAATGCATCAAAATCAATCAAACTGTCAAAAATCCAAAAAACGCGGCATTTAGTACCCAAAAAACTCGATTAAAACGCCTGATTACCTTTGGTATTCGAAAACCGGTTAAGTTAGACAATTGATAAATGGTCAAACATTTGGAAGCCCTAAGCATGAAAACGCTTTAACGTGCGAACAATATTCGAACATATTTTTATGAGGCATTTGGTCGAGTGGCACTTACCTAATTCCACATAAAGTTTTGGGCGCACATTTTCCTGCCAGGCACTTAGGTTCCCGATCACGAACAGCGTCAGTATGAGGAAGACTTGCGCCGCGCCAACGAAATTCGAACAGATTTCTCGAAATGCATTTGGCCGCATTTTTGTGTTCGCGTTCGCATTTGAATGCATCGCAAACTGAAATTTCAACATTTTATTTAAATTTTTTTATCGTTTTTGTTGTTAAGTGCGCGCAGTGGTAATTTTATTATTCTTATTGTTGTAGTTGGAGTTGTAGTTGTAGTTGTTATTGCGGATGTTGTTTTTGTTTCTGTTACTTATGTTCTAGCACAATTAACGAACGATTTGATTGGCCTTCGGTGAAAAATATTGTTGTTGTTGTTGTTTTTTAATTTTTTAATTGGTTGGAAATGCATTAATTTCGTTAATTGTAAAATTGGCTTAGAAACAGAACACAAACAAATTTATTAAAAATTCTGCATTGTTGTTGTAATCTGAAAGAAATAAAAATAAGAATTAAGTCAGAAATAAAATAACAACATTTAAAATTTCCATATAAAAGTTAAAACATTGACTTAAGTCTTTTCAATAAAATAGTTCCAACATGATTTTTCGTAAACGTCGAAATGAAAGCTAAAATTACAGTTAATATTTAGTTATTTACTAAATAAAACTCGGTCTAAATATTGACAGAAATAAGTTTGTAAAAAAGAAGTAAGTATGTCACCTTTAGAAAAGTTGTGCACGGCGCG
This sequence comes from Suillia variegata, assembly GCA_949127995.1. Taxonomy (NCBI): domain Eukaryota; kingdom Metazoa; phylum Arthropoda; class Insecta; order Diptera; family Heleomyzidae; genus Suillia; species Suillia variegata. Next base: position 20,574,971 of record OX421844.1, read on the forward strand.
TGTAGTTTCAATGTTCTAAACTGAGCTGAGCTGGGCTACATTTCAAAAAATCATCAAACAACAAAACGACAGCAGCAACAGCGGCAGCGACAGCAGCAGCAACGGCTGCAAGAAACCTTGTAAAATTTCCGACAACATAATTATGAGGAAAACTCAAACAGAAAATTCAAATTGTTCAAATTGTTGCAATTTTCTTTGCTCCTTATTCGCACATTTCGAGCGGGTTGCCACCCAGAGAAAACTCATTAACAACACGTTTAGCACTGCTTTTTTTTTGTGTGCTAAGGTCACATACACAAACAGACGCACGCACCCACTGACAACACCCACACAGGCGCAGGTGTAGGAATCGATCGTTCAGACATGAAAAAGTCTAACCCTAAAAAATAAAATTTCAAATAAAATAAATAGAAAAAGTTGAAATTGGTTGCCACAACAGTTCGAGTAAAAAAAATTGCTGCCTCGTTTGACAACCCATGTGAAAAAGTTTAGATCTGATCATATCTAATGGGATCTACTTGTATATAATCAGATATAATTTCTGATATAAATAGATTTGAATGCAGATATGATTAGATTTGACTTCATATCTTTCGTTTCTAATTAGATCTAATCAGACAAGGGACTAGATACGAGTTTCTATATACGAGGGTGGTCCGATAAGTACTTAGCCTACAAAAGAGAAACGAAAATTTTGGAAAAGTGGTTATTTAAATCTCAACATAGTCTCCTTTTAACTCGATACACTTGACCCAGCGATTCTCTAACTTCTTTAACCCGTCTGAAAAATACGTTTTCTCAAGGTCTGCAAAGTAGGCCTTCATCGGGCTGTGAGGTGAAGTACCTAAAGGACCACCCTCGTAAAAAAACAATTATGTAGATCTTATTATATTCTATCATATCAAATTATTTTTAGATCTACTCAATGTGCGGATCTAATCATATTAGAAGCCAGATATGATCCGATTAAATTAGATCTAAACTATAATATCTTTAATGTTTTTTTGAACCGAACAATCTTACAATCTTTTGTATTAATTTTAAGTTAAAGTCAGATGGACTGCGCTGTAAAACAATGAAAGTGGTCTTATATGAGGGTGGGTTTATCTGGAGGAGTCAAGTTATGTTACAAAACAAAACAAAAATTAGGAAAATCAAGAAAATACACGACTTTCTTAATATAGATACTGATAATATAGACTTTGATTTAATATAGACTTTTTATTTCAAACCAAAAATTCAAGTTAGACAAGTGGAGTTAATACCTTTAGCCACCGAATAGCATAGACGCAAGTGTAGGGGTTAAAACTAACTTTGCTTTGTACACCCGCTGGAACACTAAATGCAAAAAAAACTACTACAGCAGAACATTTTATAATGTCAATAGTGGCAATGTTCATCGTTATTTAAATAATTAATTTCATGATTTAAATGGAACGTCAAAATGTTTACTAAATACTTAATGAAACGAGGACTTGTTTAATTATTTATTGATTTTAGCCATGTGTAAAACTGTTTATTTGTTAAAGAATTTGCGAATAAAAATAACATTTGAAAGAGAATACAAACAAATGAATTTAAAAATAAGTAACCCCAAAACTTATTATGCAAAATTCTGCTACGGAGTGCACTAATCTACTGCTTCATATATTTGAAAGAAAACAACGCTGACGAGCGCTCCGCTGGTGTCTTAACTGAACAATAAGAAAATGTCAAATGTGTTGCATACTTTGTGGGATACTAAATCGTAATTTAACTTATCTACATAGCTAACATATCTTTTGCAAACGTCCGGCTTTGGCCAGGCTTCGTCTAAAATATTTTCAGCAGGACTTTCCAACACCAGCTTCAATCATCAAAGGTTCGACAAGGTCTGTTCTATCCTTCATAAGGCCAGTATAATAGATTCTAGTGTCGTGATTGGGCTTTGAGTACAAATGATCTTTAATGGTCGCAGTGCACCACTTATGGTTAGTCCTCAAGAAGTCTTTACATCGTTCTAATAGTTAGACTTTGGTCTGCGTGGTCCACTCAATAGATAAGGAAATATGTCCTTGTCCCAACGTCCCACTTGATTCACCGATTGATTGATCTTGGATATAATTTTTTTATGCAAAGAAACGCTCCGAGTAATCCAATTCAAAGGTGAGTTCCTTTCGCTTAATTTTAAGAATTTAAGAATATCTAACCGTTGGTTTGGACGCGACTCTTTTTTGTTCTTCGCATGTGTTTAATATTTTTTATATTTTTTATTTTTATATACTTTTTTTATTTTCCCATTTAATTCTTGAACAGTTTTTGATACCAAATTTCCACTTAAATATAATTTTTCAATTTACGTTGTTATAAATGTTATATTTGAAATTGGCCAAATGTCATTAACCCTGTTTGTCGGTTTGCACGCGACTGCCGCAATATACACTCAAGAATAAATTGCCGTAGTGATAACAAACTTAAATCACAAGCACTGTCAGAACCACCAGAACAAACAAAAAGTATCGCTGCAAAGTGTCTACTTCGTTGCAGTCGTTGTAATTGTTGTTGTTGTTGCTGTTGCTGTGGTTATTGTTGAAAGCAGAAAGAGCTTAACAACAACAACTACAACAAATACAGCATAGTAAAAATCAAACCACGAAGCAGAAGCCGCACCACACCACTTCACACACTCTTCCGCAGTGGCTGAGCATTCAACGGGACTCCACATTTGGCCTAAGCTACTCGGATCCATGTAAGCGCTAATAAGGCATACAAAATATTGCAGATTTTTTCTTTTTATGTATTGTTCTTGTATTTTTTACGAAAATACAATTTCATATATTTTTGAAAAGGAACACTCCGGGTTGCTACGGAGCGCTCTACTACTGATATTTATAATATTAAGTTACATTTCAATGTCAGTGATATCAGAATGCAAAACAAATTCCATTTTTATCATCGTCCTGGTGTTGTTGTTGTTATTGTTGTTGTTATTGTTGTTGTTATTGTTGTTGTTATTGTTCTTGCAATCGCAATCTTTACCTGAGTTTTATTTGCGCAATGATGCAGGATCTCTACGATTTTGCATCTTATTTTTGATTTTCTTTCCTTCTAGCAATGGTGGAACTTAATCTTGAGCTTGTTCTCGCACAAAGTGTAAGAACATAATGCAAGAACAACAACAACAATAATATTTGCATCACTAGTGGAAATGTTTTTGTTTATTCTTCCCACAAATCGTATTTTACTTTCTTGTTTTTTTTTTTGTTTTTCCGCTAGGAACTCATAAAAATTATTATCGGTGTTGTTGTTGTAGTAACTTTATGTTTTATAACATAACGGAAGATTTTACGGTTCCAGCCAACTCCCAATTTTATTTTATGTTGGTCTTCCTTTGTAGTTTATGTGGATTAGTGCGATGCAACTTATCGTCGTCGTCGACGTTTTTGTTGTTCTTGTTGTGGTTGTTATTGTTGTATTGCTGCTTTTATTTTTGCGGTTGTTGCGGTTAGGGAAATAAATTTGAACTTCCGCATTGGATTTGTTTGCTGCATCTGCTTGCCTCGGCCTCGGCCTCCATCTCCGCAGCCGATGCGCCGCTTCCGATTTGGAATTATTAATAATTCCGCCATTTTTTCCCCAACTTATACAAATTTGAGATTTACACTCTATGAACACGAAAATTAAACCAATATTTAAAAAACAACAAAAAAGAACAACAAAACAAAACAAAAGTTTTAACAACTGGCAGAAACTTTAGACGAATCCAAATAATGAACCGAAAGTTACTTTATTAAAAATCAGCAATCGCTATCTTGAGATACTAAATAAAGTTGTCCTGCCGAATTCTGCGAAATGCACTACACAATTAAAAGTAACACAATTAAGTTTAACTTTTGTTGTTATTAAGGGTATTCATCGAGACGCGCCTAACCCTCTTAAACGGCTTAAACGGCTTAAACTTCGTATTTATGCGCCCTCGTAAACGAACAGTCAACAGTCGTATGAACAATTTTATACGCAAACCTGGTAAGTTTCAGCTACTACTTGGTGGCGTCAACTTATTTTTTTTTTTTTGACAGTCGTGCGAACATCTTCCAAACGTTTTTCTTATGAAGTTAGAAAAAATTCATAATATCGATTGCTACTCAAACACCGTTTAATCAAAATATTCGCAATACTTATCGAAATGAGAAGAAAAAACTTTTACCATCACATTCGTTAAAAAATTCCAAATTAATTAATTCAGCTTTTTCGCTACACCAATGAAAACGTGTTGTTGTTTTATTATAGTACACAAATAATTTATCTGAATTCCGACCCAATATCTACAGAGAAAAATAGGCGGCTGTTCTGTATAAAGGTAACTCAGCTACGAAGCCTAACGTTAAATATACAACACTAGCTGATATAGAGCGGAGGTACCAAAGTATTATCCCCCTCCCCTCCCATACAAACTCTAAATTTTTCCACAAAAAATGGGCGTAATCGGATAAGAAAAACGTCCACTTACAATAAAAACATATATAGCACTTACATATGTGTTGCAAGAACAAAATATTTTTGGTGTCTCTAAAATGGCGGTGGGTATTTGAGCTTTTGCGTAGCCCAAGATAATTCTGTGTATTTTTCGTCTTCGTTTTCGTTAAAAACCAAACAAATTTTTGTGCATATTTTTTCTTGCATATTTTAGTATTTTTTCTTGCATATTAAATGCGCATACAATGGGTCTTTCCATGCACATAAATTTCTTCTCTGATTAGGTTATAACCAGATCAGAATCAAGTGATTTTCCCTAAACTGATTTTCTCAATGATTGAGAACTTTTGTTATGATGATTGAATTAATTCGTAATTTATTCGATGATTCAAGCAAAGCAACAATTATTCCGGTGTGCTGACCCAAACTCAAATTAATCCGATTGCTATTTAAATATTTAGCATAACTTTTTATGCTCCAGCACAAGTCACATCAAAATGTCATCATAACTTTTGGTCAATTACACTAAACCACATATTAAGGACTTTTAAATAACTTAAAACCACATAAGGACATCTCGAGCGTCACCGTAAGTGTAAGTGCCAGGGACACATTTGCGATTTAGTGGTCGTAAAAGCGAAGTTCGTGTGCTCTGATAAAATGTTTACTTGGCGTTGTTGGCAATGTACGAACCGAAGTATTGTCCATCATGGCGACGAGTTAAGTGCGGCATAAAACGATCACAGAGAGAGAGGGAGAGGGAGAGCGAGTGAGAGCGCGAGCGCAAGAAAAGGAGGAGTCGTCAACGACTTAGGCTATAAACCGACGCGTATAAATCACTTAATCACATAATTAGAATGAATAAAATTGATTTATGGTGTGTGTGTATGTGTATGTGTATGTGTATGTGTATGTGTATGTGCTGCGGCAAAAGGAGCATGCAACACAGTTCCAAAATTTCCGTTACTGTTGTTGTTTGTGTTATTGTTTTTGTTGTTGTTGTTGTTGTACATAGTGCGATTACATAACATTGTAATATTGCCAACCCTTGCGGGCGACAACGACGGGCGGCGGCAAGTAAGCAGCCGCAGAAAGCTCTGCACAAACGATGGCAATCTTCATTAAAAATTCGCCCCCCCCCACCCCCGCAACTCAAAAAGTAAATTTATCGCGCCTTGAAGTATGCCAAAAACTTTGCAATTCGCTGATAACGCATGCAACGCCATGACTTACGAGCGGCAAATATGTATGTGTGTTTGTGTTTGTGTGTGTGTGTCTACAAGTTTATATGGATGGATGTGTGCGTTTTTGTGAGAAGGGAGCGGTATGGTCCGATGGTGGCAAGCACAGTACTTAAGATGATTGCGAAGCATTTAATAGAATTTTGGAAAAATTATTGAAGCAAAGATTTTCCAAAACACATTTTCAAAAGCGTTCATCTTACAGGAACAACTCCCTTAATTTTGTTGGTCGTATTACGTGAGAGTACGAGTTCAAGTACAAGTACTGTGTGCTATGCGATAGGATAGAGCTGAATAATACGTCGGGTATTTGCTTGACTTTGCGCTGTCAAATGTCGGCGTGTGGCGTAGCATGACATCGGGGATTTGTGCGCCTGCAACGCCGTCGCCACTCTATTGTTGTTGTTTTAGTAGTTTTTGTCGTTGTTGTTGTTGTTGATGAAGGAAACACACCCGCTTTTTGTCTCTTATAGTACATGGAAACTGCATTTCGAGAGGTGCGCGCGTTCAGCATTCTTAGCTAAAATCGACAGAGGCAAATTTTTCGTCGCAATACTTTTAAGCGTTAAAACAATTTCAACAGCCTCAAGCAAACAAGCAAGCAAAAACAACAACAACAAAAATCACACAGAGCAGAAGGGAACAGAATAGAACGGAACAGGATGTGCCGATAGTTACTTATGTCGAAACGGAATTAAATTTTGACGCTACAGTATAACAGTTTTATTTGTTTTGTTGGGACTTTTGTGGAGCGAAGGTCTTAGCACGCGATGCTTCCACATCAACCAGACGAAGTCGCATCAAAAATTTATATTTTCATATTTTTTTTTTTTTTTTCGTTTTCATTTTTATTTTTTTTTTGCTTCGTTTTATTTCCTTCGTTTTAATATTTTTCGTTTTGTCCTCTACACTCAATTTCTTTTCTTCTCTGACTTGGGCATAAATTTTTATTTTTTTACATAATGTTTGTACAGCGCGGTTCGTTTTATTATATCCTCCCCCCCTGCAAAAAAAAAGGAACAGACACAAGCGCCGAGATCGAGTGGAATAAAGTATTTATGTATAGGTACAATGTGTAGAAGTGTACGAGGAGTACATACATACATACATACTCCTTGCAGCGAATGAATTTTGTTGGAATTCTAAAGAATGTCGCGATTTCAGCTATTTTAAATCTTTTACACTTCGGGGCGGTTGCTTGACTTACCAATCTGTTTTTGTTGTTGTTGTTGTTGTTGTTGTTATTCATTTTAAAGCAAAGCAAAATTGTTGTACTTAAAGTGAATTTTTTCGTATTCATTTGAACAGCGAAATTATTAAAAAGAATACCAGCAGCAGACGCAATTGCTCAAGGTTCCGTAGTAAGCTTTTAAAAAAGTGTCCATTTAATGACACTGCTTTTAGGAGAGGCTTTGCTGTTAGATGGATCTCTTCTATCTGCTGCGGAACCTTATAAATTATAATTGCATTCATTTTTGGCTTAAGAAAACTTCACTTCGAAATATTTTAACGAGTTCCAAAATATTTTTAAAATATAAATGAAAAGTTCAAAATACAGAACCAATAAATCCAATTTAGGACAAAACTTATTTTTGTTTATAATCGATTAGGTAAAGGGTAGTCCTTCATTTCAATCCATACTCAGAATTTAATGTTTTAAAAACCTAAAAAATCAGTAATGACAAAAATCTTTAAAAATATTTTCCTGTAAATATTTCTAAAATAAATAAAAACATCAATTAAAATGCTCACAATTAAAGGTTCTAAAATAAAAACATTAACTTTAAACAATATACGGATTAATTGCTTTGAAGAGCTTTCTTTCGGATTTGGTAAGGTATACTCCGGAGTATGAACATGTTTTGGAGAACTCTGTGATATCTGATAATAATATAAAAGTTTTATAAACATAAAAGCATAAAATTATTTGAATTCAAATTTATATTCTATTTTACACAGAAGATATTACAGAAAGTATTAAGACTTCTGCTCTTCTCTTATTTCCTTATATCAATTACTACTGGTACATCAGTAATGTCAATTGTACAATAAAAAATTTAATCAATAATATTGCGATTCTATTAAAATACAAATTATTAAATGTTATTATATTTTGATCGTGTTATAATCAACAGCAACTTTGTGCTTTTCAGATGGTTTTATTTCTTTTTATACGGATTTTTTTTATTTCATACAATTGAGAATTGTAGAAATCAAATGAACACTGAAAAAGTTCGTCATTTTCGTCTTTATAATCATTATAATGTAAAAAAAAATTTGATTCTTTTTCAAAATCGGAAATCAATTTGTTCAGTCATTTAATACAACATATAAAAACGATTTCATTACCATACTTTAAAATACTTTGAAAACAACATCGTAGATGTGATTTTGAGTATGTATGTGTGGTCGCTGTTGCCATCATCGCGTGTTATTGGTAACGTAATGCACCACTCTGGGTGGTATATTGTGTTTGGGCAATTGTTTGTAACGTAGAGAAATATTCAAGATAGCTATAGACATATACGGTTATGATATCGAAACCAAAGCCTAATCGGCCCAATGGAAGAGCTCAGATGAACCAGCAGAAAATCGCCGATCACAAACTAACTAAACATGCTATATAGCTGAAACTGTAAACATATATTCGTGACGAGTGTACCAACATAACAAAATAAAAAAATTTATAATCGAATGTAGTACGTTGCCCGCAAAATTTAAAGTCACCCTACTTTTTGAACCCACCTCGTATATATATTCTTGATCGGAATCAAAACTGAGTCGATCTACATAGCTATATCGATCTGTCTGTCTGTCCGTCTGTCATTATTTCTTGGTAACACGATAGCAATAGAATCGTTCGAGATATTGTGCTAAAATTGTGTACACTGCCCTAGACAAACTGACTAGAAGTTGGGGGCAATCAGCCCATGACCACGCCCACTAATTCAAAAAAATATTGATATCTTGAGAACCATTTGAGATACAAAATGTTCTGTTTGGGAACAACTGATTAAATTTTAGGGTGGTCCATGTTTGTTATTTTTGATATGTTAAAATAAAATTAAATAAATTATATCTTTAATTAGTTTATTTTAAAATACTTTCTTTTTAAAAATATTTATATTAAAATTTCTTAAATCATGAACCTCTTCAATTTGATTAAGATATTAAGCAATGTGATGCATTTAGAATAGTCCTTACGACCGAATATAATTTCTTGTTTATTATTTTCGTTTTGCTTTTTGGTTTGTCGCTTTGATTTAATTTTCAAAAAGCAAAACCTTTTAAAAACCAATTCAAACAAAGAGAAACACAATGACACACACACACAGAACCAACACACTCCGCATCTGATCAGCAGAGAATACGCGTATTACCGCATGCAGCATTTGTTGCAAGGGTGTGGTTGCTGGCTGCTGCACTTTATGAGCATAAGCGCCACATGCAACGCTCTGGGTTGTTTTTATGTTGTTGTCTTTTTCCTCTTTCTTCGGATGCATTCTTAATGACGATAGGAACAGCATAAATTATCGAAATATTCGGAAAAAATTCGTCATCGTTCGAGTGCGTTTTGATAGCGATATGAGAGCGGTCGGTCGGTCGGTCGGTCGGCGGTCAACAGCGATTTTTCAGAAATCGTGTGATTCATTTGAGTTGTGTTTATCTGTTTGCGGAGGAAGTCATCTTCGGTTCGTGTGATGTTTCAAGTTTTTCGGATTTAAATGCACAGCTGACCGATTCGAAGCAAATCACATGAACGCGGGGTTAATGTACTTTCTTCTAAAGTCGTTCTGATGTTGTGGTTGTTGCTTTCAAAAACTTAATTGTTTCATGAAACATTTTGTCTTTTATAAATGAGATTAACTTATAATAAATTTGAAATATATAAACCTTGGCTGTGTCCCGACCTTAAGGGAGTAGTGCAGTGAGATAAATACCGCGGGGTAGCAAAGCATTTTAAAGAAAATGCTTGTAAATTGTTTCTAGAGGTGAAAAGGTTATTAAAAATGTGTAAGGTTAGGAACGTAGAAATGAAACCACAAATTGAGCGAACTCACCTCGATATCTGCCTTACTTTTTTGCCTTATTTTGAAGTTTGTTTCGTTTATTTTTCACAACTAACTACTTTGTTGCTTTTATTTACTTAATAATTTTATAGTTACCATGGCAACTTCAGAAAAATTTAATTTTCAAAGTGAAAAACAATGTCGAGGTGAAGAGGGGCAATTTACAATATTCTGATTCCGTTTTCTTTTTGAATGAAACGAACCAAAAGAAAGTCGATCAAAAACGAATTTTTTAAAAGCTTTTTCAAAGAGTTTAATAATCCATACATCACAACGTTATTGTTTACATCACTAATATAATCTACTCTAGAATATGCATCAGTTGTATGATGTCCGAGGTATAAGTGTTAAGTTGATTCCATTAAATAGAATCAAAAACAAGTTTGTTCTTGAGAGACCTCACATGGAAAAAAAAACATCCATTTACCGTCGTGTGAGAGTAGACTAAAGTTTGTTAATTTTCTTTAAGAAACAGATAAATAATGTTAAATGTACGGTTAAATAACAAGGTTACGAAAGTAGATATATGAACGTAAATTGAGCGAACTCACCTCGATTTCTGCCTTATTTTGAAAATGTATTTTTTAAAATAACAATCTACGTTGTTATTTTAATAATAACCATTGCAACTACACAAGAATTTAATTTTCAAAGAGAGAAAAAAATCGAGGTGGAGAGGAACATTTTTCTACTTTCCTCACCTTATAATTATTACACCATGGTTAAATGTATCTTTTATTTTCAAACTTATTTCTGAGTACATTGATAGTTTCGCTAATGATAAACAGCGAAACTTAACTTTAACATACCTCATCGACTAATACAATATTCTAAGTTTATATATTAACTTATTTAGATTCAACAATTTGCGATACCACCATTATTAATTATTATATAATATAATATTTGGATATTATTGGATTATTTTTGACGCCTTTTATATGTTTTCATTTTAATCGGTTGTCTATATTTTTGGTAGCTTATATTCGTAATATATATTTTAAAAATTGTTTATGCCTACAATTTCCTGCACAAAAATTCCGTTATCAGTACATGCTGAAACCTCAGGACGCTTTATATATAAATTATTGGTAAAATTTAATTATACTTTTTACTGCTGCGAAGTTATTGCTTAGGTATTGTTTAAATAAATAAAAAAATATCATATTCATAGTTTTTAAATGCTACCTTCATACAATATACAAAATAAGGTCTACTTAAAATGTTTTCTCTTTCTGTTTGCAATGTAACCAAAAATGAAGGTCTTCTTCTTCAAAGCCTTTTGGAATAACTTTTCGAAAGGTTTTAAGCAACATAAATGTTTAAAAGGAGTCTACAAAAAGTGTAATTTTTAAGTAGAGCCTTTCAAAATGTACTGGTCGGAACCCCCAAGGGTGCGTTTATTTATCAAGAGGCTATAATAGTCATGTGGTTCGAAAATAATTTAAGAAAGCACTTCAAAAACAAATATTGTACGAATAATTTGTTCAAAACCGTCTGAAGCATTTTTGATATTGGCATATGGATGCATTTACCATTATGCAAATTCACGCGAATGTAGTCAACGAATTCATTCACAAAAAATTAGCGAATTAGTTAAAGTGTAGTCGAGCATGATTAGGCTTAATGCCATTACAAATGCAAATGCAAAAACAAAAACCAACAAAAAATATACAAATTAAAGTCAGCGAAGAAAATTAGCACAAACGCCTCAGGGAAGACGCTCGGATCGCACTTTAAGTGCCTTGCATGACCGTTTGAGTGCGTGTGAAATTTAACTACGAAAGACGCGCTCCAAATCTATTTTGAGGCGTACCAAGTTTCGCTTGAAATTCAATGACTGGTTATTATACTAAAGCGTGTAGTGGAGTGGGGTGGGGTGGGTGGCATTAAGAGTTTTTCGGGTTGAGCGAACCGCTTGCGGCAGTTGCAGCATGCAGCAAAGGCTGCTATTATTTTTTTCTGCTTTTTTGCTTTTTGTAAGACATAGTTACACTCACTGCCAGCTTAAGCAATAAAATTAACACTTTAATGCTTCCAGATGTTGGTTGTTGCAGTTGTTGTAGTTGCTGCTGCTGCTGATGCTGCATGTTTGTAATCCAAAAGTGGAAATGTGGAATTGAGTGACGCCGATCCGCCTCATCGCCGCGGCGCGTAAGTGTTGACACAAGTGCTTATGCGCGCGATTAAAGCGACCGGCAAACGAAAATTTATGCAAAAACCATCTGGCAGCATCCGAGATGTGTTCTGTGCATGGAATTCGAATTTAAACAATTTACGACAGGGTAGCCAGCCAACCAACCAACCAACCACTCGATGAAGTTGATGTTGTTGCTGTTGTTGCTGTTGTTGTTGGTGGTGGTGATGTTGCCACTTGACAACTGATGCAATGTTCTCGTTGTTGTTGTTGTTGTTGTTGGTTTGTTGTAATTGTAATTGAGCAACTGAAACTAGAAATTTCGCATCGGCAGTGACATCCACTGGCTGTGGCAGTTGCAGCGTTGCAACGCTTTGATTGATGAAGACATTTTCCGCTGCCACTGCTGCAGTTACTGACGCAGCACAGTACTTTCGTACATCGGAAATATTTTAGTATAAGAATTAAAAACAACCTAAAACAGCAACAACATCTTTCCCCTTAGTTGGTACAACTCGTCTTTAAGTAGAGAAGCGCTTCGGAGTGCTCTAATAACGATTCGATGTGTTTCGATTGCTTCATAAGCATATTTTTACATAGCCTGCCGATTCCAAAAACAATTATTCTCGTTTATAAATTGTTATTTTAATATCATAATAATTTTGCGCACATTCTCATAGCGATGCAAAGTACTGTGCTTAATCCGTTTTCTAGTTGCTCTACGGTACGGTTCAAATAACCTACCTACGTACCGCCCCTTGTTTCCTCCCACAATTCACACACACACACCTAACTATAATATAATCTTGACCGTTGACACAGCGGCTGTGACTTTAGCTATGAGGCGCGCCTGGTGCGGAACGATCGCATCCGCAGTTGACAACTGCCCTGGCCACAGTTCAAATTACTTTAATTGAAATTTCAAACTTGTCTGTCAACTGGCAGCAAAACTATGAGCCAGAAACAAAGATGGAGTGCCTCAATTGCGAAAGTTATACAAGTCTACTAGTTGAAAACTTTTTTTGAAGGAATCTTCGCATTAAAATGTCAAAAGTTAAGTTTGAGTTTTTTGTTTGTGTTTTTTTTTTTTTGATACTTCGCTTTGATTGCAGCAATTTGGTGTTGCGAGATATGGTCATTAAAATAAATTTTTTAATTAGAAATAACTAGAGAAAAGTTGTTGACAATTTTAATTTATTTCGCAGTGGAGATTGTCACTTTTAAACAAATAACCTAATGGAATGCATCAGTCCAAGTATTCGTCGAAAGTGGCACATCTGGTAAATATCCACAGAGAAGTCCTTTGCATTCGGAATCTTTTGTCGGCGCTGCGATACCGGATATTGTTATGCCCTGCTTCTGCTCGGTTCCGTATTTAAAAGGCGGATGACGAAGGTCCTTTCGAGAGATGATGTCCGAACAAAACATTTTCAATTTAAATTTTAATTAAATACTATCGACATTTTTATTGGAAGAACATAGAAAAATAAATTTTAATTTTGAGACCACTTAAAAGTTGTATTTAAAATTATAAAATTAAAATTTAAATTGAAAAAAAAAACACAATTGCACTTTGTTTTATTTATGAAACATTTTAATAATACAGACAGATACGAAATATTTATGCTAATTAAATGCAAACACCCGCAAACACATTAGCATAATAGCCAATTGGTAAATGCAGTTAGTAAAAGTAATGGACATGAGATTTTATGGAGTGCACTATTTGATTGGAAGTACCATGGGATGCATTCGAATGAATTCGAGCTGCTGGATGTATTAAGAAAATACTTAACTGGGTTTAGACAAGTTCGCTTCTATGAAAGATTTTCTTGTAGATGTGAATTGAAGTGCTAACGTTAAGTCATATAAAAGATAAGTTCAAATCAATGACATAACTAAAATCTATGACTGTAAAGCTGTAAAGCTGTAAATGTCCTCCGTTCGGAAGGACTTAATCAATTTACTGCTAGGCCAACAGACACGGTCACAGGCAACTGACCACAATGGCACTCCAGCAAAATACGACAAAATGCGCTTGAAGTAAATACATATTTGTGTATTTCATAATTGATGTTGCATTTTGGCGTTTGTTTGTTCGTTGTTGTTGTTGTTGTTGTTGTTGTTGTTGTTGTTTTTAATAAACACCATTTACATACATACAAACGACAACAAATAACGATAGTAATGCTATTCGATATTATGTAGTTAATATTGAACAACAACAGCAACATAAACACTCACACAATACATACACAGTTTTGCTATATATAAAATACTTTTAGTGCGGGACGACACAATTTCATTAAATCGTTCATTACACAATTTTACTATATCTAAATATTTGGCAAATATTTAGCGGACACTAGAGCCAACATACCACGCCTCTTTTACTTTTTTTCTCGATTGTCGACGGCAGCGAAATTTCGTTCTATTTCGCAGCAGTGTGTGCTAGAACTAAAAAGACTAATTAAAAAATTAGTAAGATAATTATCTTCGGCTATGCCGAAGCTCAAATACCCTCCGCCATTTAAGTGAGACCAAGAAATGTGCTTCTTTTAGCATATAAGTGTTACATGTCTCTATTATCGAATCACGCCCCATTTTTAATTAGTAGATTTGTGTTCTACCAAAGTGTAAAATATTGAATTTGAACTGCAATGGAACTATTTTGATTATTTTTTTCACATGGAAAGGGTCGAAGTTTTGGTCCGATCTTACCAATCTTAAAACAGACGGACGGACATCGTTAAATCGACTCAGAATCCGACGCTGGTCATTTATATATATATATATATATATATATATATATATATATATATATATATATATATATATATATATATATATATATATATATACTTTGTCATACCAACCACGCTCCTTTCTATGCGTTACAAATGGAAGAACCAGAATTTCAGGACCTTTTCGAGTTTATTGCGATCGAGCCAACTTTGACCTTGAATTCACAATGCAAGGTTAAATCCAACACTGCTTTCTAACGGTAATTAATGAAGTCAAAAAAAAGTTACTAATGAAACTAATCTAAAATTCTAATTGAAAAATAATTAATTTTCCTTTTTTCCGTTTCTCAAATTCTAAGCTTCTTTTTTGCCCAGCTAATTTTCCGCATTAAACCACTTTGCAGCGGGGCAATAAAAAAATAAACGAAAATTAAATAACGTAAGCGCTAAAAAGCGCATTTATTTATTTATTTTTTTGTTTCACCGTACGCCTCCCCCACCCCCAGCCGCTGTCATTCGAAATGCTATTTAAGCCAAATTAATAGAGCGTACTCATGTGGCTTTTAACTGTTTATGGCCATTCTAACTCGACTACATGCGACAACGACGTTTGTTGCGTTCGCTCGTTGTTCGGTTGGGGTCGCCAGGTCAAAGTTGGGGGGAGGGGCAATTACGAATTGTGTTTGAATCAACCGTTGCACGGTTTTATTGGCATTTGAGTGAGGCAATGAATGAAGTGCGCGCCGCCACCGCCGCCGCGAGTAAGAAAGAAAATGGGTCGAATGGCTCGAATGGGAGGAACAAAAATGGCGGCGGTTAAATAATTACAATAGCTAACAGGGCAATAATTGTACGGCATCATGACATGCAGGTGGTAATTTTTTTGTCCAGATGTCACGATTTGATAGTTGTTGATGTTATCGTTTTTATTGTTGGTTCTTGTCATTATTTGTTAGTGATTTTGTTGTTATTGTTATTGTTTGTCCAAATCAACACTGAATTAAATATGTCATATGGAAATCTTTTTTCTTTGCATGTATATAAGATTAAGATTTAATTTACTTTAGCATACTTTTCAATGAGCAACATGCGCCTAAAAATAGATTAAATATTTCTGTGACAATCTTCCAAAATAGTGAAAAAATTCAGCAAAGTTTTCAATTCGTTTTTTGAAATGGTTTCTTAAGAAATACGCTTCCAAATTCGATTTGTTTTTTCACTAAGTAAGTCGCAAAAATAAATTTCGTAGTCTTCATACCCAATCGGAAATTTAAAATTTGTCAAATTCCATAAGAATGCAAATCATCGAAACAACTTTAAATATTTTTCCAATTCATTATTCCCTCAGACATATTAGAAAAAACGTTCACGTTTTTAATTCCACTCAAGGTTCTCAGCGCAAACCCCCAACGAGCGCGCGCGCCCGCTGCTCCGTGCCTGTAAATTCGCCATTTAATCAATCATTTTGAGAATCCACTTTGGATTTAATTTGTCTTGAAAGTGTCCGAGTACGCCTTTTGAACGGCGGCGCTTTTCGAGCTAAATATGGTAGCTTCGTACTAAACTGGCATCTGATAGTAATAGGAATTCATTTATGGCATAGATACCATTTGTGAATTTCGATAAAAAAAATTCTTCGGTTTGTATTTGTTGCTGTAAGACCAAAAAATAATTATGATTTAAAGTGATTTTGGGATCGAAGATTTAAAGTTGTTGTACATATTAAAAATAAAAAGTTTAACCAGTTGAACCATTCGTACACGAATTGTATATGTATGTGTGTGTATTTAAGGTGCTTATTATAAGAAGTATTTAATTCAAAGATTAATTCTAATCTCACAAACGAACTGAGATACTTTTCTATTTTTGATATGTGCTCGTATTTATTTATATTCGAAATGCTTCGATAGCTCGCAACAAAACAAGTTGAAAAAGTAATTTTACGAATTCGAAAATGCTTCTTTTTGTTGTTTTTGTAAATTCGGTAATAATTCATGATATTATTGAGATTTATTAGCATAAGAGACTGGTAAAATTTGTTTTTTATCATAAGAGATGAACCGCCACACAAACACAAAAAATAAACGTATGACAAGCGGACCCAGTAGCCGGTAGGAAATCTTTATTTCCTAAGCGTGAATATGATGTGGAAACTCTTCTAAGTGCCTGAGATTTGTTATTGGAGCCAACAAGAATATTATTTGTAGTTTATTTATTGTTCGTCAAGTCGCTCATTTAAGTAGTTAATATTTTTCTCGAATCTGTACAGCGAAACTTTTTGGCAATATAAAATACATGTTTTTAAGTACATATTTTAAATGTTTTTAGTGCATATTTTGAAGTGTAAGTCGCATATTTTTGGATTTTAAGTTCATTTTATGTGTGCATATTTCTTATTTTTAAGTGTATGAAATTCTTTTCCCTAGTCATGATATTTATTCGGTGAATTTTCCACTTTATGCTGGTATTTGAAGCATTGTTTTTTGTGAAACTTTTTCACTTTTACTCATGGTGTACTAAATATAAGCTGAAGAAAGTTGAAAATGTCCCTCTCCACCTCGATATTCTCTCTATGAAAAAAAAATGCGGCTGGACTCTGTTGTTTTGAAAGTTACACTTGAATTTTGTTTACAGGGTCACTTTAACAACACCAATGGCCAATTTCTACTGGGTCGAAAGTATACAAAAATTTAATACTACAAGCTGATAACTGTGCTACGGAACGCAGCGAACAGCTTAAATGCTAAACTGGGAACTTAAATAAAAGCCTCCTACTGTGACGCATACATTTGTATGTATGTATGCATGTATGTATGTATTAATGTATACTGCTCGAGTGAGTTGTTGGGGTCTTTTGTTGTGTTTTCTAATACAAATGCGCCATCTTGAGCTGAATCTTAAACTGTTTTTCTTTGCGTTCTTTCCTAGGAAGCTTAAACATTTGAAATATTATCCAAAGCATTGCATATGGGTGGGTGTCGGCTTCTTCTATTTCCAATTGGAATGGTTAAATGCAGGCAGCGACGAGAACGTGTCACTAGAGCCACCGTCGCATCGTGTATCCACGAGTCTAATACAAAGTATCTTCATATTGTGCACGTCGCCATCGTCATCGTCTTCGTCTTCGTCCTTTATCCTTTGTTTTTCTACAATGCCATCTTCTTAAGCGACATTTGATACGGCCAATGAATGTCTGGGCCTGCTGTCTAATACGGTCGATCGGTCGTTCTGTCTGTCGGTCGGTTGGTATCTGAAGTGTGTCTCGCTGCAGCGATGATTTGCGTCTAGTTTTCGAGTATCTTTTCGGTTCGTCTTGCGATTCATGTGTCGCTTAATTTGCCTATTACCGCCTATTGTTCCAAAACAAAAACAAATATGCGCCGCTTAATTTTCGTTCTCGTACCTAGAGCACAGTGGTTTATTATCTTCCTTATATAGAGAAATTTAAATTTTATGTTTTACTTATGAAACTGAAAGAAAAAAAAACTCTTAACCTTAATTAAAAATTTGTCACTTTTATTGACTGTGGTCACTTGATTACTTGATTTCTATTTTTCATTATGCTGATCCGAAAATTGCTAAATCCAATGCAAGACAAAAAAAAGAAACCTTCTTAGGGCTAGCTCTGAAATCTCTTTATCAGAAACAAACAAAAGCGATACGTGATTATTTCGATTTTATCTAAGTTGTTTTTTTATTTTGAATTTTTTGCTAGTTTTCAATTAATTTTGTACCACTGCGCAGTAGGAAGATTGTGTCCATACCCAAGTAAATTTCGTGTGTGCTGTTGCAGTCAGCCGTTCCAACGACAATATCCACAAGACGATAAAGCGAGAGGCGCAAAGAAAATAACAACAAACCATAGAGATAAAAAAAGAAGATAGAGAAACAAAAACCATTTGAATCAAATCAATTTCAATTCATACCAAAAACAACAACCAACAACAAAAAAATATCCACAAACGCCAAACGATAATTCTCAATTTTACATTTGAAATGTAAACAATCTCGTGCGTTGAAATGGCACATCCATATGAGTAGATACAAATAGTGTGTCTATGTATGTTGTATGTATATAAATGTACGAGTATATGCAGATGCAGATTCCCATTCCCATTCCGATCAATTTACTGAATGCTGTCGCTTTGAGGGTTCAGTTCACACTTGATGGGCAACATCCAGATAGAACGTGTGGGCCGGGCACGGCCCGGCTGCCGCATATCGACAAGCAAAAAAGGCCACAAAACATCGAAAAAGTTGAAATTTGAAAAGCGTTTCAACAATCCGATTGAATTTCTTGGATTTATCTTATTATTGTATTCTTGTGGCTTTAAATGCGATTCATATCTCTCCGAATTACTTAATATTTGTTGTATGTTGTCGTTGTCGTTGTTGTAATGGATTTTCTTGTTGTTTTCATAGACAAAGTTACACTTTAACTTTAACGAACAGAGTCTTGTAAGGTTTCTTTAAGTTTTTGTGTCTAGAGCTAATTAGAAAAAAACTAACATACAATATATTGATTATACCGCTGATCTGTTGTGAGCAGTAGTTAAAGTAAAAGTATCACTTGAAATGTCAGAGATAATAATATTGCTCCAAGCCAGATTTCATGCGTGTGATATATTAAATGTAATAATCGTAAAAAAGTAACACCTTATTTAGTTAAACCCACGGTTTAATAAAAAGGTTAGGAAAGTAGGAACTCACATCGATTTTTACCATATTTTGAAGTTAAATTTGTTTATTGTTTTTATAGCAACCATGGCAAATGCTCAAAAATTCAATTTTTAAAGAGAGAAACAATCTCAAGGTGGAGAGGGGCAATTTTCTACTTTCCTAACTTTTTTCTTCAACCATGAGTAGAACAAAATTTGGTAAGCTCAAATTTAAAAAACAAAATTTCATGAATTCAAAATTATTAAAAAAATAATTCGAAAATTCACAACTTAAAAAAGTTGCAGAAAGAGCAGAACTTTGTATTTAAATTTTCTATATTCAAAACTTTAAATTTGCTTTTCTAAGAATATTTATTTCTAAAATCATATCAAAACTTTTAATTAATCCTTACAGACTTGATAAGGTGTTTATAGATGTGCCTTATGAATCGCTCATCAATCACAGTAAAGCTGAACATTTTTGAAGAGAATTAAAAAAACTCAATCGGCATGTTATATTTGATATTTTGGATGTGTTATATTTCAGATATATTTAATTGTCAGTTGAAATATATCACGTTCGCTCCCAGAAGTCTTTGTAGTTGGCCTTTGCCTTTATAAATACAACAACGATAAACAGCACCCTGGTTGGCTGGATCTACTTTATTTTGCTCAAGAGAAAAGTAATATTCCATTATAGTAAACTAGTAAATTAATCTAAGTTTAACCAATACCAATATTATTATTTTAAATGATATATTTTTTTATCACGTCTCTAAAAGGTTATATTAGATTACTTTTATCCGGCAAAAATAAAAATAATACTTGTATACAAATGGTCACAAAACACTTGACAATTCTTTCTCTTGGGTAAACTTTGCTCATTATTAAATTCAAATAAAAGTTATATTTTATTTTTATATTTTTCATTTTTCCAGCAAAAACAAAATGTAATTTTCTGATTATTTTGCGCTTTGAACTATTGTGCCCTCTGAATAATGTATAATGGACAGGTTAATAAAAATATATTAGAAAAATTAACTTTTGCTCTAGCAGGAATAATTAAAAAACGACGAAAAGTTTATATACAAAATATCTTTTGATATATAAGAATTAATTTATACCATTAAAAGCTAATTTTTTTATGTTTCCTAGAAAGTCAAAAACGTTTTATGCAAACATTATATGTACATATATTAAATTTGATAATTAATGTTATTTTGGATATGTCCACAATGTATCTGCAATATTGTGAATGTAACTGAACGTCTTTTGAAATACTACATAGACTGCACACGAGATGTTATTTATATCGTTGAAATATTTTAGAAATATAACATGCCGAGTAGGAAAATCAGGTTTATATTGAAAAACAAACAAGCAGAAGTAAGTTTTGTTAAAAATATATATTATTATGCAAGAACAAAAGTTTGTATCAGTCTCTCCCGAACTGTGACTGATCCTTGACTATAGTTTATCCTAAGTATGACCCTATGTTGCAAACTACTGCCCAATACCAAAAAGCGCACAAGAGTGTGACGTACACAAACAACATACATATATTGTACTCAGGAAAGCGAAAAGCGGAAACACTTAAATGTTTAAGCACCCCTAGTGTAGTGCAGATAGGATACCCTAAAAAAACACACACAAAACAACAAAAAAGCACAAAACTCACCTTGGAAAAATCCACGAATTAACAAGATAAAAATTCGAAAACGAGCCGGTTGATATTCAGTGGCCTTTGTGCGCCATCGTCAGCAGCGGGAATCGAGTTGATGCTCAAAACAAACCAACTAAAAAAAATAACTGCTTTGGTTTGGTTTGGTAGGAAGGTTGGTAGGTGTACTTTAGAATATGACCAAAATTTATATCCGTTTCCGTTTCGGGCTTTCCGTGTGAATGCGAGTGTATTTATATGCAGTGGTGCAGAAGGACAAAAGGATCTCCCACACGATACAATGCCAAAACAACAATAACAACAACAACAACAAGATAAAGAGAGAGGGCAGGGCAGGGCGCAAAATGTAGGCAGGGGGTAAAAAAACACAAGAGCACGACAACGACGACTAACGAACAAACGAACGAACGAACGAACCGAAACGTAAAAAATAAAATAACTGCGCTTACGAGCGGAATTTAGCAGTTATTCTTTATTATCCTTTCTTTCTTTCTTGCTTTTTTATTCGGCCAGTGTAGTCGTATATGCTTTTTATTTCACTTTTTATTATTATTTTATTCGTCGATCTTTTTTCTTTTTTATGTTGAGTAAACTCTTCACTGCAGCAGCATTCTAATCCCAATTCAGCTTCGTATAGTTGCGATACAATAAACACTCACTGGCACTGCACTGGCACTGCTCTGCTACCACATTTTGTCAGGATATGTGATTTCACTATTTTTATTTTATTTTTCTTGTTCTTCTTTTTTTCGGATTTGTTATTTTTTTTAAACAATTACAAATGCACGATTTCAATGTGTATATGCGGAGCGGCGCTGCAATTGAAAATGGAGGGTAACAACAACAACAACAAAATAAGCACACAAAAAACACTGAATCAGAATTTTTGCATTCTGCTCAATTGGAATTTTCACAATTTTGGGGATTCACTGATTTTTATCGATTTTTATATTTGCTACGGTTTTCTTTTCGATTTGATTTAAGCTTGCGGCGAAGCAGCACGAGTAATGCACACCGCAAGGATAAGAGACAAAAATGTGAAAAACGTTTTGTTTGTTTGTTTTTTGTTTTCTTATATATTTTGTAAGCGATATATGTAATATTTTGTGGTATTTTATTATGACGACGAGGCGAGACGAGACGAGAACACAACACGCAGGCGAAGTAAAACGAAAACAGAACAAAATGCAAAGATACTCTTAAAAGGCAAAACTTTGTGGAAATTTACATATAAACAGAAACAGCGAATTTGTATTTCATGATTGTATAAAGAAAAAAAGAATCGAGGAAAAGCCACGAAGTAAATATTGTATAAAGGATATGCACGAAAGAGATAAAGGACACGCCGCACGATACGATACGAAATGAAATGAAACAATTTGAACAGAACGAAACGCAACAAAATGGAACTTCCAAAAAGGAAAACACACACAAAAAAATAAGAAAAAACGAATAAATTGAAAACCCAACCGAATATGTAGGAAAATCAACAAAAACGCAAGAGAGCGATGCGACAGATTAATAAACCAAACGCGTATTTAGGCGCAGAGCAATCGAACAAAAATAGAGCGGATGAGAGAGAGAGAGATGGATGAAAAACCGAAAAAAGTACTGACAGAAAGTTTTCATACCGAAGTGTAGAAATTTGAAAACTTGAAAAAAAAATAAAAGTTTATAATTTTGAAAATTTCATTAACTAAGGAGATGTTAATCAAAAACCGATAAATACAATTTTGGACAAAATTAGATTAATAACAATATTAGATAAGTCTCCACCTGACTTTGAATTCTGAAAAATACTTTTTGCCTTTGCCTTTGGAAAACATAAAAAATTTCAATTGGCAAAAATGTTTTCAAATTAATTATTCATTTCAAATTTTATTATACGTATATCGCTCAAAAAATCTTTATACAATATTAAAAACTGATTTATATGTATATAAAAAATGTTTTTCAAACGCCGACAAATCCAAAAGTTACAAATCAAAAACTGGATATACAATACATTATTTCATATTTTGTGAGCTTATTAAAAACATATTTCCGTACTGCTTTCGCTAGTGTTAACTCATTATTATAATATTATTATGTTTTAAATCAACAGACCTTGTTTAATTTATTAAAGTTTTTTTTTTCAGAAGTTTGTTTGTATAAATTAAATTTTAAATTTAAAAAATTCCATTTTTAGCAATTTTAAATAGAACGAAATTGCTTCATACAAAAAATTCACTTTTTTAAGAATAAAATTATACAAAAAAAGGTATTTTAAATTTTATATCAATGTGGAAATTTATTTTCCATATAACTAATATTTTTACTTGTAAGGATATATAAAACTGAAATAAGTTAATTAAAATCGTTAATCGTATTTAATATTTTCAAAATTGTAGTTTAGTTTTTGTACTGGCAGCACTGAATGGGAGAGTAGGAAAGTGAAGAGAAAAATCAAAGAGAGAGCCGAGAGAATTTAAAAAGGGCGAGCGCATGTTTTTCACCACGTTCCGCGTTTTGGTGTTTTGATACGGAAAGGCTGTGTTTATGTGAAGCGTATTTTGTTGTTTGTGTAGCACATGCACAGAACGACCGCACAAATGCCCGTTTGTCTGTCTTTCTGTCTATCTGTCTGTCTGTCTGTATGTCGGTCTGTTTGGACGGACAGACGGACACACGTTCATCGTCCTTTTCACTGTTGTCGTCGCTAACCGAACTCCGAAGTGAAACGAAACGAAACGAAAGGACCCGCACCCGAAAATTTGTCCTGCTGCAGCGAGCGCAGGCGACGAGAGCACAAAACGAAAAATCAATGAAAATATGCGAAATCTGATTTAAATTTACATTTTTTGAAATTCTTCACTCGAGAGTATTGGCAAATTCATTTTTAACCATCTTGTAGATACAATATTGCATATCGCAACATTTCTTTTACACATATGAATGTAATTTTTTTCATTTTTGCTTCTTACAGTATTTTAATAATTTATTTATGTTAATAATTAAAACAAAATTGTGAGCGTTTATATTTCACAGTAGCTTAACATTTAAACACACACGATGCACGATACACGCACTCGCCGCACAGAATGTATCTGCAGCGTGAGGGGCTGGCTGATCTGGAAAGTATCCAATTTGACGCAGCCCCGAAAAAATGAAAACACTGAATTGGATTTTCGCGATACGCGTTTAATTCGGAGACGACGCAGACTTAAAGTCGCCGTTGGACAACAAATTAAACTCACAATTATACAAAAAAAATATGATTAATTAACTTTAAAGTGGCTAACTGTAATTACCGTTAGTTAATTATTACCCAAAAAAAAAGAGTACAACACAAAAAGCCAACAACCGCGGCGGACCGAGACACTCTGTTTATACCGTGGTGGGACAGACAACACACACTCGAACGAACAATCGAATGCACGAACGCTTCGGCCAGAGTCCAACTAACGAGTGAGCCGGAACCAAAACGAACAGCGCCAAGGAGTGTTTTCTGCTGCTTTGGTTCATTCTAGTCGCCCAACTAAGACTCTGCTTTTTTGCTTTGCTCTCGCTATTTTCCGTACTCTTTATTTCTCTTTCGAAGGTGGTGAATTGTCGGCAACTCACCACAGTCACAACAGTTTCCAATTGTATCTTGCAGATACTAGTTGTTCCGTTTCTATCTGCAGCAACCCGCAGCGTAGTTGCCACACTAAACATCAAGCAAAGCCAATACCAACGAAAGCTTTGTTTTGAGCACGGGATTAAAGAAACCGAACAAAATCATCGTGCCTCCAATTGAAAATAGCGAGCAGAATATTCCTTTCGATATCTCATTTCTGATCATTTTTTGGAGGAATTTTCCGTTTAAGAAACTATTAAATGTATTAAAATAAGTGTTTAATAACAATACGTTGATAATTTAACACAAATTGTAGTCGTGCTTATAAAAAACTGGCAACCAATACTTCGTATATCAGCTGTTAATATTCTCTATACGAAAAAGATTACGAGGTACTCGCAAACTTATCAGAAAATTTGCAAAGATTTAAATATGCGAGCTTTTGAGTATTCAGAGTATTCATAAGTACAGCTAATATATTTTATTATAGATTTAAATCGATTTCTCACATTGATTTTTCGAAAAAAGAATTGTAGTGAAAACTTTGTTCTTAAAAGTTTAATTTTTGTAAACTTTTCTTTCGTTAAATGTTGATTATAAAACTTTTCCTGAGCCGCGAAAGTAACATTTGAACACTTAGTATGTTGATTTAGTCTTCAATTAAGCATGTTCGGTTATGCATACATATTAATATTGTATATCAGGACTATCTATGAGTATTTTTTTTTTACAGTTTGCACCTCTACCAAAAATTTTAATTTCAATTTATTTTACCAGATGCTCTTAACTGCAAAATTAAATTAAATTAAATCATTTTCGAAATGGGAAAGTTTAGTACAAAAAATTAGTAGTTGGTAGCTCTGTAACATGAAATCAGAGTTGTCAGCTTCTTACAATCAAATCCAAACAATCACTTAAAGTAAAGCTTTTTGTATTTATTTTTATTGTTGTTTGGGTCAGAGCTAAATCAAAATTTGGCCTGTCGTAAAAACGAATTGCTCGCATCCAAATGCGATCGGACGTATTCACTATTTCGAACTTAAATTTAATTTCCCCACCTTGTGTCAGCTTTTTTAGTAATTGAATGTCTACAGAATACCTCAAAATGGGTTTAAATATTTTAACATACTTTTATTTTTTTATATTTAAATTTGCTAGCAACGATATTTTATTATTGTTCTTGTATTTTTTCAATTATACAAACAAATTTATTAGCATCACCTTATCTGTATGCCAAATTGTATTGCATATCAATTCGTTATAGTAAACGAGTACGATTTCTTTACAAATGTACAACTTTATATCGAAATTTATACAAACCGAATTAAATTTTCAAATGATAATAAAAACCACTAACAAATTCACTGAACCACCAAACAAATTATCTTGTTCTCAATCTTAAAATCCACTGTGGAGCAAAACCATCAAATCAAGTTGACAGCTCTATATGAAATATCGTACCCGACTTCAATCATCCCTGGTCCGGGCGATGCGTGCTATCTCTTTTATCTTCCTTATTTTGTTTTTCTTTTGAGTCAATTTTCTTTACAACTTGATTTTTCAATTGGACTTTTTCTGCATTTATTCACACTTTTCCTTTTTTAGTTTCACAAACATATTCCAAAATATTGTTTTCTTTTTTTACAATTAAGAACTTTGCACAATATTAAAGACTCTTCTTCTTTCAATTTATTAAAAAAAAACTCCCCGCAACAAGAATTAAAAACAAAACTTTGAAGTTTGAAGCCAGCGTTGCCACTTCTTACAAAAAACTGTTCGTGTTACTTCCTTTCTTTCATTCTTCTTTGGACTTGTGCTAATCGTTGGCACTTTAATTGGCTGAATTACATTATTTTTTAACTGACACTTTTCGAATTTTAAAATTGTTGTTGTAAAGAATAAAGTTAAATTTAGATTACAGCTCACACTTCACTTCCCCTCACTTAAAAGTTTTCTGATTGGATACTCGTACTATGTTTGGTATTTATAAATGCATTAAATTTAAAAATTACAAATTTCAAAGCCTGTTTGTCACGTTTATAGTTCAAAATTAAAATCGCTTCCTTGGCATGAAGATTTACATTTTATATAAATTATGTATTACTTCTATATTGATTAAATTAATGTGCTCTTAAAAAAATTAGATTTATGAAGATTTATTTCGCATACTTCAGAGTTTTTTTTTATATAAATAGGTTCTATTGGCACAAAAGCACCATAACACAAATGCAATCTTCAGTTATTTAAATTAATAAATTTAAAATACTTTTTAACTGTAGCATGAGCCTGTAGCATCTGCCGAGCGAGCTCGTTCTCCCAGTACTTTTGCTTATAAGCGAGAAAACCGATAGTTGACAATTGATAATTCATAACATTCAGTGGCATCATATCATATTTATTATGTACAATATTAATTTCAGTACATAATATACTTAACTACTTTCAAGATTTGGATTTTTGAACCTATCTCAAATAAGTGGTAGATCTGCTGCTGATGAAATACAATTTTATAAATATATTTAATACATTTTGATACATCACATACATAAGTACTTCAATTACAGTTGATTTTAAATTAAATTTATTTGATACATACATTTTTTAGTACATTTTAAAATATCTTATTTTGGTTGCATAAAACTTGTAAATACATTGGAATACATACATACATCAATAAAGTGTTTCACAGAAACAGGTCGAAAAACGATAAGTGCATAATACAATATATGTATGTGTATATATAATTTCTATATAACCCAAGAACGGTGATTTTAACTGTATAATTGATTTCTTATTTTTAGTTTTTCGCAATATTTAATTTAATTTTTATTAAATTTTTAATAACTTTGGTGGCTGTCAAAATTCTGCTTCTCAGAACAAACTTTTCTACAGCTTTTAATTGCTAGCGCGGAATTTATTTTGTCAACAATTTGAATGCAATTCTTCAAAAAAAAACAATAGTCGTGCTCATATAAACTCGTAATCATCGTAAGCCGTAGAAAATTATCGAATCTATTTTTGGTTTTCGTTGTTTTTGTGATACATGTTAAACAAAATAAAACTTAAACAATAATAAAAATTACAATAGTATTGTAAGTATAAGAAAAATATAAGCGAACTTATGAATGAAGTTGTCGTCAATGATTTGTTTACTCTTAAGTACTAACATATGATGACAAAGGCACAATGGCAATACTGCAATACGACATGATGGCAATACTACGAAATACAATATGCGATAAATTTATAAGCACCGCGTAAACTTTTTTGTATGGAAATAAAAATCACCTGATTTATGTGGCATACATTTGAAGATAAACGAGGCAAAAACAAGCTTAAATGAGTACGGCTATTATAAAAAAAACGGTTAAGTTATAACTAACATGAGTTAAATCTTTGTTCCTTATTAGCACAGCAATATAAGATAATATCTTTTAATTTGTGAGTGGCTCATTTCATAAGGTTAAATTACACTGATACAATGAAAAACTTAAAATTTTTAACATTCCAAACTATCAAAAACAATATTTAATATCTTTTTCAAAACAATTCTTGTCCGTTAATTTTTACTTTTAATCCTGCATATATCATCAATTATTCTCCATCATCAATTAAACACATTCTTGGTTCACAGTGTTAAGAAAAAAGCGTTCTTGAGTTATATAGAAAAGATCGACCTGCAAAAGTTGCTTTGTAAATTTTACTTATTTGCAATAACAATAACCAATAATACCAAGAATAATACATCTAACTACTCGTTCGCATCGTCATGGCGTCGAGTCATCGAGTCGTCTAGTCCACTAGTCCACTTGTTTGCTTTCGTCTCGATTCTTGCGAAACGACACTGAATGTATCAACAGTGGCGGCAGATTGCCGCGCATCCTCTGCAGCCGTTTGCTCTTCTCCTTTTCCGGACGTCGCACTTCATCTCTGGACGATGATGACACCGACACGGATGACATCGACGATGATCCGCCCGCAGTTAGCATTTCAGTGCTCTGCGTTATCATTGCAGAACGACGGAAATAGCGCGGCATCGAGTAATCGTCCTGGGTGGCACGCGCCGCATTTGCCGTTTGAATCGAATACAGACTCTGCGAAACGCGATACTTCTCGATAGTGGGCGTGTCCTCATAATTTTTCGGCAAGTTGCTAAACGAAATCGATGGCACCTCAGGCGTCATGCTAATCTGTCCACCGCCACCGCTGCCGGTTATAGCGAATATGTCCGTTTCACTGGCTGCGGAGCGCACATTGAAGTGCGGCACACTCTTCGCACTGCGCAAATACCGCTTGGGCGTAGCAGAACCACCGCCGCCGCCAACACCTCCGTGCGCCCACAAGTGTGGATGCCGATCGATAAGGCGTGGCCGCAATATAACTTCATCACTTTCTATTTCGGAAGTGATTGTAGTCGCGGATTTGGTTATGTCTACTTCCGTGGCGTCTGCATCCTCTTCGGTGATTACGTCAAATTTCTTCGGCGTCAGTGTTTGGCTGCCGTCGGGAGTGGATGAGGTGGGCGAGTCGGTCGTCAGAGTGAAGGTAATACGTTTCTCAGGTGAAATGTCGAGGGCGTCTTTTTGGGGTTTCGTAGAGTCGGTGGCGTCGCCATGAAGATTTGCTGCAAAGGCACAACAAGAATACAAAAAAATGTATTAGGATAGGTTTGGATATGTATGATACATATTTGGAGAACACGAATTAAATACATTTTCTTATAAAAGTTGTGCTTTTCCTCTTCAACGAGTTTTTCATTCTAAACTATTCCGTATCAAAAATTTTCAATTATATTAAGAAAAAACCGATATACATAAGTATTTTTTGTTGTTATTGTTGTTTTTAATAAACTATAATTAAATATCGTGACCATTTGTAAGAGTTAAAATTTCTTTGTCATATTGATTAAAATACTCGTTGCTATCAATCACTGACACTGCTCAGCAATATCTCGTGGATTCTTATTGTTGTATCAGTAGTAGCAACTTTTTTTTCGAAACATTATTTGAACCGATTCTCAAACAAATATTTGTTCAAGTTTTCAAAACTAAACTAGAAAAAATATGCAATTATAAGAAAATAAGTTTTTCGTCCTTTAACTCATCATAAACATTTGAAGTTGAAATAAACATTGAAAGTGTTAGTAAAGTCAGACATATTATTTATACTTGTCACAAATCATGCGTTAATAATTTATCTACTTACTATATACATTTACTTACTACTAACTACATGTAAATTAGTGATGTCCAAAATTCGTTGCAGTTACAGTTCTAATATTTTAATTATTGCACTTTTTGCGCAAACAAGATCTAGAATAATATTTACTTTTACTTTTTAAAGAGAAATTATCGATACAAGAAAAGTTATTTCATGCTTAGAAAAATGTCTAGATTTTAATAGCTCAATGAAATTGAACTTAGCTTAAGTAGGACACATACTACACACAATATAGTTTAGAGTTGAGTGCGGACTGGTATGGGACCATAGCTTTCAGTCCTCATGTACTGCACCGAGGATAGTGTCGGAATAAAGAAGTAGAGATATATTAATGAAGTAATAAGATGGGAAAATTCGGGGAAGGTTCATACGCTATTGCCTAGACCTTAGTATAATACTAACTTTAATAGTGATGATGAACGTTTAGCTAAGTAATATATATAATAAAAAGAACCTAATAATGTGTGTAGCCTTTCGACAGTTCTACACTTTAATCTATTGTGCTGCGATAGGAGAGCAGGTTGGAGATCCAATGGGCCTAGGCTCAAACCTAAAATTTATTTGTTTGTCGTACGATATATATTTTAATTATTTATTTTTATTTTTTTTGACTAAATAATTCTGCCTCGGTTCCAGATTTTGGATCCATTTTAAGGGTTATCTTTCTAAGTTTCCACACAGAAAGTCTTTAAAGTATAGGTACTATTGCTTAAGGACGATATTTTAGCCTCTTTATGATATTTAATAAAAAATCAATGGAAATTCTTGAGACAAAACTCTACAGTTATAGCAGAAGCTTG
The DNA here is from genome assembly GCA_949127995.1 of Suillia variegata. Taxonomy (NCBI): domain Eukaryota; kingdom Metazoa; phylum Arthropoda; class Insecta; order Diptera; family Heleomyzidae; genus Suillia; species Suillia variegata. The sequence continues at coordinate 20,605,575 of OX421844.1, forward strand.
TCGTGCTTGTAGCACGTTATGTACAAGCCACAAATCATTCTATTTAATTGATATTCTTATCAAGCATCAAATCCATCAATCCAATTTAAATACTTTAGAGTACTTTTTTTATTAAGATAAAAAACATAAAGTACACTTTTGCAAACAAATCAAGCTCTCTTTAGTGAAGATTCTTAAGCAGAAATACTCCAAGGAGCAATATTTGGTACTCTTAAGCAGTTTTTTTAAACCTTGGACTGTAGAATTTACCTAAATAAACTGATCGACCCGCCTCTATTTCTTAATACCTTTATTATCAAATGAAGAGCAAGTCTGTCGTAGTCTTTCGCTTTTGGACATCACTTGTACGACTATATCACAGACATTAATTGATGTTGATTTTAGTAGGAACACTTTGGAGCACAGTTTTTTGTTAGTAAATAATTGACACAAAACAGACGACTACGGTGACCAACTTCAACTCACTCAAGCTAATTGTTCTTACGAATGTCGGTCGAGTCGGGATTTTAATTCGGTTTCTGATAGAACTTAACCACTAAAAATACAACAAAAAAAAAAAAAACGAACCAGTTAAATGTGGTAATTATAATTATTACATAATGTTTGTATGTGTATGTACTTATGTATAAAAAATAAATTATTGATAACAAATTGAAACTCTCATTTCGTTTATAAAAGAACGTTGGGACGAAATTAATACACGAAATTAACGACAGTTTTCGTTTAAGGCTTTAAAGCGCTGGTAAACGGAATTACTTGGGCTTTCTTCCGCTACGATAGACGTGGCTTATACGAGTATCTTACCTCCAAAAAAATACCCTTTAAATTAAACTTAATAATGTGAGATTGTGAAATCGTGAAATTTTTTTACTTTGATGATTTGTTAGAATTTTTCATTTTTTCAGGATCCCGGACTCAAAAAATCCCGGAATTTCGAGATTGAAAAAGCGTCCGGTATTCCAAATTTTTTTGGATATCTTATTATATATATATGTATAAGTATAAAAAGTATCCTTGAGATGATGCGAGTATTAGCATTGATATTTAATTTATTTTACATTTCAGGTGTTGTTAGGCGTGATGTCATATATTTGAAGAGAATAAGTTTTCGCTTTACACCGGCTGTCAAACATGACCTGTCACGTTTGGACATGGTTTACATATTTTATGTTTGTGCACTTCGATTTTATTTTAACATATACAAACAAACATCAATTAGCAAATTCGACCAATCAGAGCATCTCATAAGATTATAATTACACTCTGTGATAGTGAGAATATATTTTTAACAAGATAATAACATTAAAAACTTTATTTTTCGAATATAACGAAATGAAGTTAAGGGCAAGTATATGTTTCAACCTATAGGCCTTAAATCCAGATTTTGATGATCAAGTCAAAATTCTGAGTATGCAGTTTTTTTCCTACTTGATCAGACCTAGAACAGGTGTAAATTATTATTAGTCAAACGTGTTATTAGTCAGACGAATTAGAAACATTGTTCTTAATACTGTATTATGTTTAGTCACCGATCGTACGATTGACAAGATATAGCAATCAATATCGTAATTTCATAATGAATTATGAAAAATTAACTCTCTTCAATTTTCAAAAATATCCGTCCACATGCTTTTGAATATGTCAACATGTAAACAATAAATTTGATAAGATATTTTTCATAAGTCCACAACAATTACGTTTTTTTTTTTATTTACGCTTTGTGATGAACTTGGAATAACCTTCGTTTTTTTATTGTTTTTTAAAGTTTATAAAAAAAATCACAGAATGCTGTTAAAATATTCCCAACTCATATGCAAAGAACAAGTTGCTTCATGCTGTACGTATGCACTTTGGCTATTAGGACTCGTCGTTGGGCATCTTCAATTAAAATCGATCTAAAGAGTGATGACTAAAAAGGTCATGAGTCATGGCTCATCATTGGTGAATCTAAAGCTGCGAGTACTTAAAAACTGGGCGCTCTAAAATGAAAACACGTTTGCGCAGAAACAAATCGCATTGAGTTCATGAAAATCAATCGAGCAGGCACGTTGACTACTGAACTGAATAAGAAGTTGTTGTTCGGCGAAAGGGTCTTAAGCAATTACATATAATTTATCTTTTTTTTTTAAATTAACAACAAAAGCCATTTTGTTGGTTGATAACCGGAAGCAAAGTCATGGACAGCGTGACAGAGCGGGATCTAAAAGTGCAAAACTCCATAAAATTTCTTTTAAATATACAAGCTTCAATTCTAAAAACTCACTTCTTTAAAAAAGAAAAAACTGCTTCGAAATATTGACTTCGCAAACAAAACAAGTGTAAAATTATCTATAAATAATCCATTGAAATGAAATGTTTCAAATAATTTTAGGCCGAATAAATTTGTTGGCTACGCGCCTGCCCGAACGGTTGAAAGTCGTCACATTGAAATCTGTTTTACCAGTCAAATAACGCACAATTATTTCGACACATTTAATTTGTCCATTGAAATGTTTGCAGCGATAAAAAGTGATTTAAGCGCTAGTGGAATTTTGTAAATTGCAAAAACAACAAAACAAACACAAAAAACACCTTTTAATCAGAGGCTATCTTTCTTGAAATTTATCACAAGTAGAGAACTGATTTACGATTTGCGATTTAAAAATAGTCAAGTACCAGTAAATTGTTGGTGGTGTGTGTTTGTGCGTTTATGTGTATGTGTGTGTGTGTGTATGTTTGGGTTTTGCATTTTGATTATCTCGTCGATACTATTTTCGACAAATAATAAATGTCAAAAAAATTCCACACGATGACGATTTGCCGAATACCTGTGATTACCACTTCAGCAGAAGCAATTAATGGGAAATTCATATTCATCTATTTAGGAACTGCTATAATAATCGAAAAATGTATTTTCATTTAAACGTATCTTTACGTTTAAATGAAGTCAAAGTGGTGTAAGTCCATTTTTTTTAATGTGAGATTATTGCATATTTCCAATCTACATGAGTACTTTTATTATTAACTATGTCGGGTAAACTTAGGCCTCCCACATGACAACCTCTATTTAAACTGTAAGCGAAATTATGATTTAGTTAAAAGTCATAGTGGTGCAAGTCCGTTTATTTTAAAAGTAAAATAACTCTGTAAATTTTACATCACAAAAAAAACATCAAGTATGAGAAAATTTGCATTGGAATACTCATATTAGTTATAAATTGTTAATTGTAGTTGTATTAATAACAAAGACAACATTTCTTCATTGAAAATGTTTCTTTAATTGTCATTCATTTAAGATTTCATAATCAAAATATAACTAAAATTTGCGTATTGGAATTACCTTTCGACAACTCTTTTTATTTTTCCGTGAGGTGGTTTGGTTGCGGAGATATTTTGCGTTTTGCCTTTAAACGTTTTCTTGCAATCGTGCAGAGGCAGAGTGGTGCAAGTCACCGACATTTTGATTATTTTCAAAGTGGAATAACTTCTAAACCAAATAACGCTGGATTAAATATCACTTAAGGTGGCAGAAATTATGGTTCAAAAAGAAAAGCCTTTACATATCAAAATAAAGAAAATGTGACTTACATTACTATGACTTTAACTGACTCGTATCTAAAGAAAACGTTCAAAGTTTTGTAAAAAAAAACAACGTGGTAATATTTCACAAAACTGTTCGGCTGTGTCGTTGCTTGTTGAATACGAACGCAGTAAGTGCGAAACAATTTGTTGTTGGCACTTCGAAAAAGCTATCCAAAGTCTCCAAAACAAATTTCGTGACTCAAAAGTATTCTCTTTGGAAAGACTTTTTTATGCACAACTGGAGTGGTATATTGGAGTTGCCAGTGGAGTACATTGATTTTGGTCCAATGTAACGTAGAGAAATATTCAAGATATAGACATATATATATATTATTCTTGCTCTGAATCAAAAACTTAGTCGATCTAGCCATGTCCGTACTGATTCCTTGTTAACACGATATCTTGAGAACCATTGGAGATAATAAGTTGAAACTTTGTATGAAATTGTCTGTTATGCTTGGGAAAAACTATATATACTATAATAACATAATATTTGATATAAAAAAATGTATAATATAATATTTAAATCATGAACCACTCTAATTTGACCGTAATATTTAACAATGTGGTGCATTTGTAATAGTCGGTAGGACCGACTTCCTTGTTTTTATTTTTGAATGATTTATCCAAAAGTTAATAAACATTTGATAATCGGTTATCGGTCATTTGTGACATTTTAAAACCGGTGTCGTACGTTCTAATTTCCGGTTTTATAGGGGCTATAAAAAATATTCGAATGTCTTATGAAATACCTTCCCTTTTTTTTTTGAAAGACTGCAAAAAATTATATAAATTTATTTTCTTTTTTTAGTCGTAAAATATGTTTATTTTTTATGTTTATAATAATTAAGCATTTGTTTGCACAACTCATATTATTTAATTATTTGTTTGTATAACTCAAAACTTATCACGAAATTAATTACTACTTAGATATACAAATGTAGGTATGTATGTATGTATGTATTTATGTATAAGTATGTATCTACATATTGTACAGTGGTGATTGATTTTGTAATGTACCTCAGTTTTAAATGGCGTCTGAATTTTGACAAAAGTTATAAATTTTATAGATAAACAAATTCAGTGACAAGTCTTTTACTGTTTAACAACTGCACATGACTTTATTCAATAATTGACGCAATTGTGCCAATGTTCATATTGTTGATTGTTGAATATAGAGTTAAGTAACTTGAATTTCTTAGTAATATTGAATATATTCAATAGTATTTGGTTTAAGACGAAATTAAAAGAATATTAATTAAGTCATTATACCAATTTGCAAATACCAAATAAACAATTTGGTACGATATCTCATTTTCAACGATTTCTGGAAAAAGTTGTTTCTTATAAAATTTAATGATCAAAACTTCCTTTAAATTTGTATTTTGATAAAAAGTTCTGCTATGAAAAATTTTGATTTAAATAATACAGAATTTAAAAAAACAACAACCACAATAAGAATCCATTGAATTTAGTTAAACGGTTTTTTAAACCGATAGTCTTAAATATCTAAACTTTATGAATGTAATGAATAATGTAATGAACTTGTAATTATTATTAGGTAATTAAGATTTAATGAATACATACTATACTATAAGTACACAAGTATATATATGTATGCGCACAGCTGCAGTTTATGCATGAGATGCATTTGATATAAAAATACTTCACTGTCGTACTTGTAGATACAAAGTTATACGTTATAAATACAGTACCAAAAGAAATATACTAAAATTTAAGTAAACCGTTAAATAATTAAGAAATCGCACTGATTACATCGATTACAGTTTTGTATTTTCAAAGCACTTTCTAAATGTATTGCAAACTCTCTAAAACTAAGAAGTTATCACTAAAAGTGGAAAATTAAATGTCATTCTTTAGTCAATGAAATATGAAAAATACTTTAGTCAGAAAAGTCCGGAATTAAGATTTCCAATGATCAATGAACAAACGGTAAGCGTATGTATATCATGACGTATTAAATAGTATAAGAGAATAACATAGGTTTAAAATTAATAATATATTCTATATATCTAGCTTGTTAAATGTTGCTTAGTCTACAAACTTAAAGTATCAACTTAAATAAAATTTAACCTTAGCATGACTTGCAGTTGGAACATTTAAGGTGTTACCACCACTACTACTACCCCTTCTACTGTGACTGTCATTACCTTCCAAACGCCTTAGTAAGCGATCTTGTTCGCTTTCTCGGGGCGTTGTCGGCATCTCTCTGTTTGGAGAGTGGACGCCGGTCAGGAAGGTGGTTTTCGTGCTGATCCGATTCAGTTTCGTCGGCTGATGATCTTGGAAGATTTGCGAATTGGCAAATACCGCAAGTATTTCTGGACCCAGCATCGGAACATTTGTTTGCGTCTCACGGCGGTAGTCTTCTTCGTGAATTTTCGCATTGCTATGTTAAGAAGTTGTGCAAACGGCGAACCCGATGAAGAATATCGTTGATCAATTGAAATGTAAATTTCGCATAAAAAAAAAACAAATCGATTCAAAGAAATGATAAAATGGAAATGATCTTATTAAAATATCATGCGGGCATTTCGAATTTCGAATTTGCTGTTTCCATTAGTACCTTATTAGCGCCGAATTACCGCGTCGTAGGGGCTGATCGCAAACGGGCTGTGACACTGTTGAATTGTTGTTGTCGGCTGGTTGTATGCGCCCCAGTACGCTGCCATTTTTTTGTCCGATGATATAGGCTTCATCCTCTTCAGGATTGTAGTTTGCTAAAAGTTGTTAATTGAATTATTGTGACTGTTTGCTTGATTGTATGATTAAATGATTAAACGATAAACATGATGATGAAATAAGATACAAATTGCAAGTACAAAAAATGCGATATCAATGTTCCTCAAGGAATTATCGCCGAATTGAACTGCTAAGTTACACTGTTACGGTCTTCTATTATTTATTGGTAAAGAAAACTTTAAATTTCTTAAAAATGCAACTTTCGGATATTAAAATTACAAATTAGATATGCATTTAGAATCACCTCACTCGTAAAAATTAGTAAAACAAATAATACGAGTATAGCCATGACAAATTGTGCGAGGTTTTCTGTTAATACTTGAACGCTCATTAAAACGGGCCCATGAGTATATTTGTTAATTGTTAGAACATTCAAGAAACGTGGTGAACTTAATCGACATAAGGTGTAGACAATTAAAATTTTTTTAGATTATAACTTCGCACATTTCAATTAACTTGTTCTTAAACTTGGTTAACTAATTTAAAAATGTATTGTTTATTATTTTTCAATTCTAAATATGTAGATCCGATCATGGTGTAATAAATATAAGGTGAGGAAAGTAGAAGAATTTCTCTCGCCACCTCGATATTGTTTCTCTCTTTGAAACAATATTAAATTTTTGTGTAGTTACCATGGTTGCTACATTAACATTAAGTAAATAAAAACAACAACATAGATTAATTGTTGTCAAAAATCTAAAAAATAAAATTTTAAAATAAGGCAGAAAAATAATTTAGAAATCGTGGTGAGTTCGCTCAATTTGCGTTCACATTTCTACTTTCTTAACCTTATTATTAAACCATGGTTCCGATTAGATTTATGATAAAACTGATTTTTATTTAATATTTTTTAATTAATCCTACACAGTATTTGTTTACGATTTTACTTTTGAAGTTTTTTGGATGATTTAAAATTCCACTTTGAAAACATCGATTCCGCATTATTCGACTTGAATCACAGAAGACATATTTTTTTACTATTGTATAAATTTACATTGAACTACGTACATACGAGTACATATGTATCTCAAATAACACTACTCTACAAAAAACGTATCTTAAGTTTCTTTTATGAATTGGCGTCTTAGGTGAATGTTTGTTTGACCTGTTTCAACTTTTTTAAGACTGGATCAGCTGAATCGCATTTTTCGAAATACTTTTTACTTGTTTAACAAAAACAAATGTACATAAGTTAATTAATTAAATTACTTGGTAATCAAAGAAGTGAAAGACCATTTCACAATATATTTCTTCAGTTTTATGGATCCAAAATTGAATTAATTGCCTAATGGAAGTTATTTTATACAATTAAAAATACATTTTGAATCCATTTTAGAATAAAGATATGCTATGGACACAAGCTTGGAAGGCGTATATACATTTTTTGTATTGCCTTATAAATGACGTTTATAGTTTGTTAAAGATGAACACATAATTTATGTTAATTTTATACTGCAAAATAAATTACTAATTAAAAAGCGTTAAAATTTAAAGAAAGTTGTTCCACAGTTCTCAAGTAACTAAGAACAAGTTGAAAAGTTACTTTTTGTATAACTGTGTAAAGATCTGCGGCTTTTATGAGCCTAAATCAATAAGTCGGTATTTTGGCAAATGACAAACAGACATTCACGATTCACTCCGTTCCACAGATTGTTTTTAGAGTTTTTTGTTTTTGTTTAACTCACCGATTGATTCATCGTAGCAGAACTTCTCTTCAAAGCAGTTCCAGTAAAAATCTTCCCAGCAGCTATTGGTAAGGGTTAATGTGTTGTTATTGTAATAAAAGTGTTTGCGTTAACGATCAACAGAAATGAATGCTATAACTTTTCAACTTACTTTTGACAGCAGCGGCACATTTTTATGAATTTCTATAATTTTTTTTTTGACAGTGGAGAGAACTGCTGCAATTTTGCCGACAACAAACGCTCACGATACGTCCGCCTACCGTTTCGTACTGTTGTTGTACTGCGTATCAAGTACTTAGTTAACTGGTACTTTATCGGCTACTGGTGTCGTCGTTTTTTTTTTTAGTTGTTTTTTTTGTTGTTTTTTTGTTATTTTTGTTTTTGCTTACAGGTATTTTAGCCGTAAGTACATTTGCTCCGCCGCAATCGTTCGTTGGTTGTGTTGAGTCGGTCGAAAATCTCCGTGACTTAAGTTGTTCGATATATACTCGTATATATATAAAAATATCTGTGTAGGTATATATGAAAACAGTTTTAATAAATGCCTTTTGACGGTTGTTGTCAAACGACGCCTTTGAGATCCGTTCCGCCCGCCGTAAACAACAACTACAACAACTCGTTCACATAGATATTATTTAATTGGGTTTCTTGGGTGGGGGTTTTCTTTCGATATATTCGGTACGGTACGGTACGGGTCTTAATGAGTCTACTAATTTATTGGTAAGTGGTAATTAGGTGGGTACGTTTTCACGTTTCCGTACATTCGCTCCTCGCTCGTCGAATTCACCTGTCCAAATACATTCCGTGCACTACGGTGCGATTTTTTTATTTTTTTTGTTTTAACTTTTTCGTTGTGGGGGGAACGCTTCGCTTTGCTTCGCTTCGATATCGCTGTGATAAGCGAATTTGTTGAGATTCTTTTTGTTGCTTTTGATATATTTTCAAGTGTATTTGTACGAGTAAGTTAAAAGAAGGCGATAACTTTTTGTTTTGTTTTATTTTTTAAATGTTTAGTTTGCACTTTGATAAGCTAGCAACTGAGAGAGAGAGAGAGTAGGTGGGAGAACAGAAGAGAAAAAGGAGATAAAGAAAATCGCGCGAGAGAAGGAGAACTTTTGTTTTTAACATTTTTGATGTTAGCGTTTCTGAGATATTACATTTTCGGTTATTTAAGCGCAGGTAATTGGAACATATTTTTAGGCAATAGCTAGACACGTTTTAAGGAAGAGAGTATAAATAATCTTTTAGGTCACAATAAATAAACTAAAGAAAGAATTTAGTGTTGCCTCAAAAGAGGGAGGACTAAATAAAGAAACGCATGTTCTTTAAATCTATAACTCAACATAAATCACAAAAAGGTGGTAAGTTCTGAAATCAACAGAAGTGTACCTATTGATTTCAGAAAAACTTACCTTTTTATGATTTATGGTGTGTTTGGGATCTGGCGTTGAATTTACCATAGCAATTCGGCCTTTCTGGTATAGATCTAATTGTAATTTCTTTAAATCAAAATAACTTTGACCTTGATTTTCGAGCTCCGATAAAATTTATTCGGATTCCTATATAATTTATCAATATCTTTATAATAATGAATATTTCTATCTATATTTTTTTCTTTATTTTTTGTTCTTTAAGCGCAATTAAACCGTTTTCCGTTTGGAATGAAATTTTGGAGAGCTGTTATGCTCACGTCCGGAAAGATTTTGAGTTAGAAAAAATCTGGCACGCCCACCTAAAACGCCCACAATTTGTGGAAATAAATGAAAGTATTCGATTATTTTGCTAATATATAAAAATTTCAAATTTGGTATCTGAGTTTGTATGAAAAATGTCGATAACTTCACCAAAAGTGAGAGTGGTTGGATCAATTTATCTCCCACTTTTAAAAATAGGTCTGATCAATTATACGCCAACCACCATAACTCAGGATGTAATATATGAATAATAGGACAAGTCTGACACGCCCACCTAATACCACTAAAATTTGTGAAAATATTCGATTGTGTCGCAGTTTGGTATCTGAGTTTGTTTGGGCACTCTAAACACCTTTGCCAAAAATATGCGTGGTTGAATCAATTTAACGCCCACCGCCGTAACTCAGAAACACTAAAACGGGAAGTAACGTAAAGTTCCACTACCTAATTATCATACACATATATATAATTAAAACAAAACCCGGTCAACAACGGGTACTATAAGCTATCGTATTATATTGTATATAAGTTTTTAAAATTTACAGTTTTTGTGTTATTGTGTTTAGGAGTGTATACTGTGTATATATAATTAAGCTTATGTGCGGGTGTTGCGAAAGCCTTTTAACGTTAATCAAAACAACCGATTATTCGGTTTCGATCTGATGCGCTATTCTAAGTGCACCTTAAACATTTTCAACACTTTAAATATGTATGTATGTATGTATGTATGTATGCACATTTGTTGCATATGATTACGGAGTTCGGATACACTGACTGCCAATTAGATTTAGAAATTAATTCCTTCGCAGTGTTCTATAATTCTTTTCTGGATTTTTCTGCTGTTTGCTCATTCAGCAGCTAAGCACTGTAAAACTGTTTTCATAATATTTTTATTCAAGAGATTTTCATCAGAATTCTAATGATGAATATTATTATTCTAACTTATAGTACTTTTTTTAATTAACGTTCATTCGTTATGACATTTAAGCGGAATAGATGTTAGGAATAACTTTTGTTCATATCTACTATACGAGTATGTGTGTTTGTATGTGCATTAGGTTGGCACGTTTTATATTTTCTTGTTTTTTTCAGTAAAGAAAATTGTTCAATACCTTTTCTAAGTTACATATTTTTTCAAAGAGACAAATGCGAATAAGAAAAATTATTTATCTAAATTATTCACAAAAATTAAATGAATTTTTTTGCAATTAATTCGTGGCATCTGCTGCCAATGAAAAAAATAGAAACAAAAGTTTTTAGCCTCAAAAATTATAGATAAAAAAGAATTTCATTCGAAAACGACAGAAGAATCAAAGACTACTTTAACTCGAACTCTATGATTGTTTTTTTTTTTTTTTTTTCAAATGATAGAAAAATAAGAGATGTAAATTGTTAAAGATATAACAAGTTTTTCGAAATTAAAGTAATCTGTTTTGACAAAAGCAAATCTAAACTAAAAAAATCCCATAAATTATATAGGGTAAAAAACGTCGACTTCTTACCTACAATTTTTTAAAATCTTAATCAAATGTTCAAATTTGTTGTATTTGTAAACATTGCTGTTGTTAAATATAAAAATCTGGTGAAAATGTATCTCAAAGGCAGAAAACACAAAATTGCATCAGACATAATCGTATTCAGTTTACAAAGCATTTACAAAGCTCAAATACCCTCCGCCTTTTTAGAGACACCAAAAATGTGCTATTTGTTTTTATTATAAGGGGGCGTGACTTTGGGACAATAATTTCTATCTTTAAAAGTAAAGGGAGTTTGTATAAGACAGGGAAGTATTTTTCATTTTAGAGCTAAATCTCTGCTTGGAGAATAGGAGCTCAGCTCAAAAACCGAATATCAGCTCGATATCTCTTATATTGACATCTCTAAAATGTAATCATTGGGCCAGTCAGACGAGTGAACAAAAAGAAAGACGGGCATCATTAAATCGACTCAGAGTTCGACGCAGATCTTTTATATATACATATTGTTATATTTACCTACCAGACCTCCTTATGCACGTTACAAATGGAAAATCAAACTGAATATACCCAATGTTGATATTTCTTATTAGCTTAAAAAAAATTCTTATTTAACAAGTGTCATTTTTACGAAAAATAAATAAATAAATAGCATCATAAACGGTAATTGGATTCAAGAACTTATTTGTACGTATTTTCTTTAAACTTATATTATCACAATATTTATAATTATTATTATCACAATATTTGTTATTAAATATCAATTTCAGTCGGTATTTTAAATCTTCGCATAAAAGGTCATTAAACCTGAATCAAATGAAGAAGTCCCACCTCTTGCGAATAACTTAACGAAAATAACCCTAAATGTTTATTTAAAATTATAATTTGAAATGTTTAACAACTTCCGCTCATCCAAACATCCGTGAGAAGTTCACAAGGCATTTATTACGAGTACAAATCTCGACACTACTCGTATACGAGTACACTGAAGAACAGATCGGCACTCATTGTTACTGAAGTGTAACTAATATAACAAACTATTAATTAACAATTTTTTTAAATATATTTTTGTTTATATTAACATTTGATTGAATTTATTTATTTATTAGCTCCGGCTTTGCTCGGTTTTTTTTGCAAGAAATATGTGTAGGTTAAATAGTTAGCGAAACTTCCCGTTACCCTCCATTGTAGTGTTATTGAGTTACAGTGGTGGGCGTTAAATTGATCCAATCACGCCCATTTTTCGAACAATGACCCTACCAAATCAGATATCAAATTTCAGATTTTTAGGGGCAATATAAGTAATAAAATTTCACAAATTAATTTTTCTGGTGTATCTCTATACATGTTTCCTATATAGTGCATCAAGTTTCTGAGCTATGGTGGTGGACGTAGAATTAATCCGACCTATTTCTAAAAGTAGGCGTTAAATTGATCCAACCACTCAAATTTTTGGTGACCCTACAAACTTAGATACCAAACATTTAGGCGCAATATTAGCGAAATAATCGAATATTTTTAAATCATTTCACAAAATTTTGGCGTAATAAATGGGCGTGTCACATTGTTTTTAAGCCCAAAATATTCCCGAGCACAGCATCTTTCCAAAATTTCATCACAATCGGATTAACCGCACATGGTACAAAGATAGATTTAAACAAACATACATTTATATACATATATAGATATAATTATTGAATTATTTTTTTTTATATATATTCATTATATTATTTTCTATTTATTAACATATTTATTCGGATTCTTAATCATTTAAAGTAAAAGTCACTATTAAACAATATTTAAGCTAGTAACTTTTAAAGTTTGTAAATACACGTTTACATATAAATAAATGAAAACAGTTTTCCCTCAGTGTATGCTCGAGTGGATATTTATCACGTGATTTAATTTCGATTCAATTCGAGCTTTCGTAAATTAAATTGTTGTTCGTAGCACCGCAATTAAGTCGTATCGAGAAAACAACATTCGTCATCGTGTTATAATTTTTTTATCATGTCTTGTCATGCATCTGAAATGTTGTATAATAAAACCTCACATCGGAAATAATTTTTAGCAAAGTTATTAGAAGCAAAATACTCAGAAGTCGCAGGTTAATGCAAAAACAAATGACGACAGCGATCAGCGTTCAACTGCGAAATTTAAAAAGATTTCTTTTGTTCTCGTAAAGCTTTACAATCAAACACTGGTGATTTTTTTAGTTCGAGTCAAGCGTTTCAAAAAGTTACGTTACAAAAATGAAAGAGTTTCAACTAGCCAAAGGCTTAAAGAAAACAACAGACATCAAGTCGTGCTAAAAGGAACTCTACACTATGAAAAAATCGAAATCTGAATTTAAGAACGATCGGTCTTGATTTTAGATTCTAACTGAAATTAAGATTGCACTTTCGATTTGAAATTTAAAAACTTTAAAATAAACTCAGAAATCTTAAAATAAGCATTAAATCTTAAATTGAACTCATATTCTTTTTTAAATAAATTTTAATCATATTTTAAAATGAAAATGTATTCAAATAAGAATTTTAAATTGTGAATTTAATCCCTTTTGATTTAAAAATAAGAATGTTAAATCTTGAAATAAGTTTTATAATCATATTTAATGAATTATATTTTAAAGAAGTTTCAAAATAAGAAATTAAGAATTTTAGCTTTAACTCGACTTTCGTCAACGGATCGGTTTGATTCAAGACCGATGTTCTTGAGTTAGTCATCTTATTTAGTATAAGTATCATTCCTTTGTCCCAGAGACAATAATGAAAAAAAACATAAGTATACTTAGTGGATTGTTTCCAAATGATTGCCCCTAAAAACCTACATAACAAATGAGGTTTAAACTGTTTTAGAAACCTTGAAAACATCTTAACCTTGTATATCAAAAATTTTCCATTTAGTAAAAGACAACCATTAGGGAAGAACCTTCTTACTGACTTAATATCGTATTGGCTTTTTTAAAGTATATATACCAAAAAAGTATGCAACGCAGAAGTACTTTTGAATCTTTTTGAAAATGAATTTTGAGTTAAAATTCTAATTTTTTTTATCGTAAGAGTATAGCATAGAATTATTCGATCTTTGATTTTTATTTGCATTTCATTATCATCACATCAGCTTGAAACTTTGGTAAACAAAAATAAACTCCTTTAAAAGAGTATTTCTATAGAGGAAATTTATATTTATATATTCACTATATTCAAGATATATCTACACATTATTTTTTTTCAATTCAGTGTACATCGTAACATCAGTGATTTTTTGTTGTTGTTTTTTTTTCGTAATTAACAAAATAGAAATTACGATAAGCCGTAAAACATGCGTCAAATTTGACAACCAAAAATTCTACATAGGAACAATTAGATAGTACAAACTTACATACGAGTACATTCGATTATCAAAGCAACCGTCGATAATGTTTTGCGTAAGTATGAGAATATACAAATTCCAAATTGTTTTTATATTTTTAAAGTCTCAGTCTAGGTTTTGTTTTTGCACAACTAACTTTAATGTAGATCTTGCAATCGGTTTAAGTATTGTATCTACCAACTTACTTTTATTACTTAATACTTTAATTTGTTCTTGATTCATAGAAGTGAGCAAAATCGGTTCTAATAAATTTAATTAATTAGTTAATTGTTTTAACACCTAAAATTTAATTTTATCAAAACAATTACTTTATTTTTGCGATTAATTTCACAATTTAAATGATCTTAGAAATATATTCAAAAACAACATTTTGTATAGATAGATAGATAGATAGATAGATAGATAGATAGATAGATAGATAGATAGATAGATAGATAGATAGATAGATAGAAAAAATCCCAAAATATACACTGGAAAATTTAAAATCTTGGTTGACTTCAATTGTGAAGTATTTTTCAAACACTTGACAGAACTCGTATAAGGGTAAATTAAATAAAAGATTGTTTGACATGGCTATAAAAACGATTTATCGCTGATAATTAAAAAAATTGTTTTTTTCGTTTCTATCTAACAATAAAGAAATAAGTAATAATTATACGAGTATGAGGAACTGATAAGTGGCTACGAAAACGCTTGTGAGTTCTTTAAAACGAAATCTTTCTATATACGACTTGTGACTTTACTTTACTTTAGGCTGGTTTTCTAAACAATTAACTATAACAATGGCAATTAAGAAAACATTTTCGATTTAAAAATTATGTTTTTATGCGCAGTATTTAACAAAAAGTTCGTTATATCGATTCTTAGTCAGTCTGTCTTGTCCAACGTGTCAGTCCTTATCCGTATGTCTTCAACGTCCTAATCCGATATTAAACTTACATTTATGCTTTAGTTAAGTTCTAAGATGAGCAAAATCGAACGAAAACTACACCCACCAGTTAAAATATGACTACAGTATTCCAAACTTAAATGCCTCTACATATAATGCACGGGTTTGTGGATACTTAAGCGGGTTAGGTTAATTGTTTTAATTAAAATAATTATTTAGTTAAATTAACGATTGCGATTGACATTAGTATAATTTTTTTGCATTCTTACAAAGGTTGCCATAAAAAATTATTCGATTTCAAATGTCCACTTAAAAGTGGAAAGAAAACTTAAGGTAAATTTGTGAGTAAAGTTAAAGAATAGTGAGTAGGTAAGCGGTTGAGGGATTTAAGCGGGAAAGCTCATAAGAGGTTAAATTTATATATACAATATGGAAAAAGAAAAAATGTTATACTTAAATTGTATACTTAAGCGAAATGTACAATTAAAAGAAGAGTTACGTAAGCGGGGAATACTGTTTAAATAGTTATTGGGTAAAAATTCAAATTAAATTCAGTGCTCAACATTTAAGTGACTAAAAAGGGACGTGATCAGACTGGGGGAACGCGCTTCTTGCATTTTTATAACATTAACAAATTGTTATAATAAAATAATGTGGATAATTTTAACTTCGTCATAGCCGCAGATAATTACCTTCCTATTTTTTTACTTTAAAGATTTTTGATAATTTTTTATATCCGCTGACAGCTTTTATTTTATACCTGCAAGGTCATATTTCTACTCGTATTTATGTTTACCTAGTTTAAGTGTCAATTGACCATTTTTCTTTTCACATACTGCAGATAACCAACCACCCAACTTTATCACACCAAAAAAACAACCCAGTGCAGAAAAAGTCATAATTTAGATTTATATTTTGTTTTTTAAATTTCGAACTTATAAAGTCTCATCCATTGGGGTCTGTCATTTTTTGTATGTCCAGAATTCCAGACTGAATCGCTAAGGTTACTTTACAAAATTATTATGAGGAAAAATAAAAACAAATTCAAAAGGTTCGTTGGTGGCCTTTTAGTGTGCACTGTGTCATTATTATTATTATTCGCAAGTGCAAATTTTTATCTGCCACAGTGCAAAGCTCGTAATTAGGCTACAATAACGTTAATTGCAAAAATTCAAAAATTTTAAAATGTCGACTAATGACACACGTACAAACGAGCGAGCGAGTGAGCGCGTGAACGTACGTACAAACGAACATTTAGTTTAAGTCTGCTAAATGTCACTACGCCTGTTTGTGGTGTAGAACTTATTTACGACCGCTAAACGCTCTCAAGCGACAATACGCACTTTTAATCGAATGAACAAACGAATGAACGAATGGACGGATCCAGGGTCAACTCTGGCTCCTCCACTAGCTGGCGACTTCGAATTGCACTTTTGATTTTTGCACACTTTGGCTCGAGTTGTGAATTTTCGATGCCCACTTTGAGAACTGGATTTATTTCGGTTGGACCGTTTTTAAATGCCGCGCACGCGTAACTTTCGTGAATTTGATTGGATCAAAAACTGCGATTCGAATTAATTTGTGTACAGGTATGTACATATATATGTATGTATGTACGAGTATGTACCTGGCTACACTTTTACTTGATAATCAACAAACATACGCATGGTCACCTTGACTTTATTTTGCACTTTTCATCGTTTCGTATGCCTGATTTATTTCATACAATTAATTTATTATCTTTACAAGAGTTATCGCCAACTTGTTTATTGGCAATAAATTACGGTAATAAGCGTTAGAATGTTACACTACTTTTTTATAGTTTTAATTTTGTACGATCAACTTTTAAGATTTTCAAAAACAAAACACAAATTTCAAAACTTTCGTTCGATCCGATTCGATCGAATCATTCAACTGAAAATCACGCGTGTATCAAGTTCAACAGTCGTCGGCCTACTGGCGTTTAATCGACGTTTTTAAAATTGGCCAGAACTCCACAAGTTGTGTTAAAACAACAAATTTAAAGGTGACCAAATGTGAATGATTTTGCAAAAATTCTTATTAAATTTAATTTATAAAAAAGTAATGTGAATGTGGTAGAAAAAGTCACAATGAGTTTGTTACTTTTGTTAAACTTATTCTAATTAATATAATAAATATTTACTTTGTTATAATGATATGTATATCTACTACACTTCAGACGAACATAGCTATACCGATCCAGTTTTTGTATTCTTATCGAGATAATAGATATATTTAACTTTCTATTTTCTTTATTCTGTCCAATAACAAATACTAAAATTGATGAAAAAAAACTGATTTTCAATTTTCACTAGACAGAAAAACTCGACATTTTATTATATCACTTTGGATTTTGTCGAGGTATTAAAAAAGTTTAAGAAATGTTTATATTTGGAAATTTATGTAGTCAGTCAGAATTGAAAAGATCAACGCTTAAGACATTCTGAATTGTTGAGGAATTTTAATATTTCCAGTTATGGCAAGTAGGAGGCTGTACCACAATTGCTGATAAAATAAAACGGAGGTTTTCTTATTAACTTTTATTGTGACCTTTATTTATTACTAGCTTAAATTACCCGGCGTTGCCCGGGTTCTTTTTTAATAGAATCAAGTCATAGTTTATTTCTTAATTAAGATTAATAAACTTTCCAGCCTCGCCCACCATTTTTGGAATTATCTGGTTAAGTTGGTAATTTTATACCAAATTTGTATACAGAACTTCCCGTTAATCCCTTTGGTTACATTATCTTTATTTTATATATATGTATATTGAAAATCATTTATTTATATTTTTTATAATTATATTTTACTCCGACTGGTTTCTTCTTCGGTTGAATTTATTCTGAATTTTCTCATAAAATTTTCGACAAACGTTTAACAACAAAATTTATGTGTATATAAAATTAAATTTAACAAGTATAAACAAAAACAAGTATGTATATAAACCCTACACTCCCCGTTGTGTGTTTGTAAATATTGTCACCATATACCTCTAAACTGCGTTTCACAACTGTCGCAGTTAACCTCCCCGGTATTCGCATTTGTATGTAACTGAAATTGTAATAGCACTTTCAGATTTAGTTACTATGAACCAAATTTCTTCATAGTAGTGCATCACGTTCCTAAACTATGGCGGTGGGTGTTAAATAGACCTCAGTTTTGGTGGGATAGTAGATATAGTTCCCAAACACCTTCACACTAAAGTTAATCATCGTACAGTATCACGTTTCTGAGCTAAAACGGTGAGCGTTGACCCGACCAAATCCACTTTTTGTGAGATGGTCACCATACACCTACATACCAAATTTTATCATTGTAGACTATCGCGTTCCGGAGTTACGGCAGTGGGCGTTATATTGATAAAAACCACGCCCACTTTTTGTGAGGTGGTAGATTTCGGTACCATACACCCACATACCAAGTTTTATCATTGTAGACCATCGCGTTCCGAAGTAACGGCAGTGGGCGTTAAATTGATCCAACCACGCCCCCTTTTTTTGTGGAATTGTCGACAGTGACTATACCAACTCAAATTCAAAATTTTTGATTTTTTGGAATAGTATTAGCGAAATATTCGATTTTGTTGACTTAATTTTACTAATTGTGGGCGTAAAATGTGGGCGTGGCAGATTTCATATAGCCTATCATTCCTTTCAGACCCATCTCGATATATGATCCAAGTTTGAAGTAAATCGGTTCAGACGTTTAGGCGTGAAAACGGTACAAACGAAAATAAATACACCTTCCTTTATAATATTAGTAAGGATATTAAATATTAATATTAATATTATTATTTCTTATAAAACACCATAAATAAAAAATAATAAAAGAACAATATCACAAAGTATGAAACATGGTCACCTTAGCACACACAATTAAATAACAATGAGAGTTTGCGTGTGTACCTGGTTTGTTGTTTGTCTGGCTCTCAGGTTAGCTGCATTTCAGTACGGTGCTTTTTGCTGCTATTGTTGCTGCTGCTGTTGTTGTCGTTTTCTCCTCTAACGCTCTAAACAAATATTTTTACCACTTCTAAGCTTAGTTTGGGTTTTGTTTTGGTCCGAAATCAAATTGCGTAAATCATTTGACGAGCGAGATGCTTTTAATGATCTCTGAAAAAACAAAAACTTGAAATTTCCGCGGAGACAAAAATTCAAACACATATCAGGCGATTAATACAAAAAAAGCTTAAGTCGATATAAGACGTTTCAATAAAGTCGCGCTTTTTTAATGTTCAGTTTGAAAAAACATTTTTAAATCATTTAATTGAATATTAAAGTTTTCACAACCCATAACGGGATAACCCGAGTTAGGTCAAAATTGAGTTTTTATCTATTTTAGGATGGCAATTATGCCAATGCTTGTAACGCAGAGAAATACTCAAGATAGATATAGACAAATATATATTCTTGCTCAGAATCAAAAACTGAGTTGATTTAGTGATGTCCGTCTGTCTGTCTGTTTGTCATCATATCTTGTTAACACAATAGCGAGAGAACCGTTAGAGATATTGAGCTGAAATTTTGTACATTAAATTTTGGGGCTAATCCGCCCATGACCACGTCCACTTTTGCTAAAATAGTGATTTCTTGTTCACACAATATCTTGAGAACCATATGAGATATTAGGTTGAAACTTTGTACAAAAAATTCTGTTGAGCTTGGGAACTAATTAATTTTTGGAAATGATTAGAAATGGTCCATGTTTGTTATTTTTTTTATTATTTGTTTAAAAAAAGCCCTTATAACTTAAATTGATTATTTTGGTACACAAACGATCTTAAATAAGTAGATCTAATTAGGATGGCTGATGGTTTATAAAATTAGGGTGGTTCAAGATTGATCATAATGAACCAGCCTAATTTGATTCTAATATTTATCAATGTGGTGCATCTGTAATAGCCTGTATGACCGACTATAGTTTCTTACTTGTTTAAAATCGGTTTAAAACCATAGACTAAATAGAAGTTAAAAAAACTATACATAATCAATTACTTTAAAAATCTGAAATTTGGTTTTCGAGTTGATATATTCAAATTCAACACATTTACTAAAAAAAAAAAACGTCCACTTTTTAAAATAGGGTGATCAATTCGACGCCCACCATAGCTCAGAAACTTTATGTGCTTTACAAAAAAGATATACATACATATAAGGATGCGTGCAAAAGAATTAATAAGATGAATCAAATATGTCTCGTCCACAATTTGGTAATTGTTCCATTTAAATTGCACCTAAAAATCTGAAATTTGGTAAGGGACTTTGTATGGTCACATCCGACAACTGTCCCAAAAGCGGGCGTGGAAAAACCGGATTCGGCACGCATACTTTAAATATGCTACATTGCATACTCACAAATATAAATCCAGAAGACGACAAATCATTAAATACTTAACCCGTGCAACACCGGCTACTATAAACTAGTATACATAATACGTATAAAAAGAATTATCCTCTTAATGCATCTGGTTGAAACTGAAACAAATCTCATTTAAGGCCAGTTCACATCACAAATTTCAAGTCGATATCTCCTACATTCCATCAAACAACATCGTTGTATCGATTCAAAGCTGATTCCAGCCCTCGCCCATTTTTATCTCGAATTGTGTTAATATGAATATGTAGTTAATTTAATTAATCGGTTCAGCCTTTTAGACGTAAAAAATAAAGAAATGAAAGAAAGAAAATAAAAAGATAGACTGAAAGTAAGAAATACACTTTTCTTTATATCCAATAATACAAGGTTAGTAACATAACATTTCTATGAGACTTAATTTACTGTGCGAAACAGTAATAAATAACTGCTTTTTACTTTTGCATTTGCTACACAGACGTTTTTTCCCTATGCTTTTCAAACTGCAAACTATTTTTTTTTATTTTTCGACCGAATGTCATTTAAAAAAACAGAGAAATCTTTTCTGTACGTATGGCAACTCTGACTACATGAAAAAATCAGAACCACAAATATTCCGAGCAGAGCGGTCGCTTATTTCTGCGCGCTGCAGTTTATATATTTTATTCTATTAGAAGAAAACAAAATTGTGCAAATAGAAAATCGAAACGGGTTCATTTTGCACGGTTTTCAATTAAATTCATCAGAGTTAGAAATTTATTTTTCTTTCTAATTTGTTCTAACGTTCTTTCGAAACGAAAAGAATTTCAAGGTTTTGAGTTTTGTGCCAAAGAAAAGAAAACAACAAAAAAATACGTTGTAAAATGAGTGAAAAATTGGAAAACGAAAACGTCAGCGTTACACTGAAAAATGGTGGGGCTGCCGGAGAGGGCAACAATAAGAATCAGCTACGACGGCTGGTGCGCGTCTGGTGCGACGGATGGTGAGTCACCTGTTCCAATTGATTAGCTCTTGTGTCAACTATATTTAAAAAACTTCCATTCGGTGCTAAATATTCCAAGTAAACAAGCTTGTCTGTCGGTGTTGGATTCCACTGGCGCGGAATGGGGTTTCTCAATTCTATTCTGCCTGCCCTGTGGCACTGTGGAAACAGCAGCAACAAGCGAACAATTTTTACAATACTTTGTACTTAATTTCAACTAATATGATTACTTCTTTGTATGTAGTCCAAAGACTGGAGTATCGTCGGTATTGAAAAAAACCAATTTAGGACCCAGGAACTTTTAATTTTAAATTTTGTTTATAATAAAGTTTTGGTTTTTGTGTCAGCTTTTGATTAATAAAGTAATTTCATGCTACTATTAAATATAATTCATATTTTAGGTATGGAACTCAAACAATTCATTTGCAAATTGAGAGGATTAATAATTTATTTATACTAAATATGCATCGTTAGTAACGTTTTAAAAATTGTTTGTATCTTTAGTTTTCATTATCATCTGACCACTTTGTCTGCCTCTTTGGCTGCAAAGTCACCAAGTGACACATAGTGCTGCACTGTGTAGCTTGTGTTGGTACAAAGTATTCAAGGTTTATCTTAATTCTTCTTTGCGCACGTGTGTCCACTTTTATCATAATTTGTTTGCAAAAATCAACAAAAAAAGAAAGAAAGAAAAAAACATGCACAAAAGAGCAAAAAAGAGAAAACATTTACAATCGATTTGAACGCGATTCAGTGTCGTCCGACGTCAGTCTAACGTGGCGCAATTTGTTCATTCGGATAATTAAAAATAAATTGATTGTAGCCAAACTTGTTCTGTACCACAGTACTTTAAATACTAAATAAATATTTGTATATATATATTGTACATATTGAAGTATTTCGATTTCTTTATCAACTTGATAGCAGAATAGTGAAAACAAGTTTTTGTATATTTATTTGGAAAAAAATTGAAATAGAAATATTTTGTATAAAATATTCTAATCAGAATATTTGATCAATTAGGAACGATTGAAAATTCGTTTTAAATGTAAGGCAAAAAGCTCGCAAGCCTTCAATTGTTCAGAATGTTTCAGGTTGATATCAAACATTGTTCCGAGAACTTAACTTGCGTTAATGTTTAATGGGATTGAAAAACGAAATAAATTACAAAAACATCGAAAAATTGCAAATAATAAATTTACAAAATCTTTAAACTAGGACGAATCCACAACCCAAATGCAAATTTTTAATTTTTTAATAACTACAATAAATTAAAAATTACACAAGTTTAGGTTTATTGATTTTTGTTTGAACTATGACGGATAAAGTCGGATAAATGTGGTGTCATTCGAACGGAATTCGAAAATTATACATTTTTATTGATATTCAATAAAATATTTAAATCAAAAAATAAAATTTAATGAACAAATTGATTTCTTTAAATAAATTTGTTGTCCGTCCGTTCGCATTAAAGTTCCGTGCTTGTGTGTGTGTGTGTGTTTAAACAATTTTTAAGTACTATATTTTAATTTTGCTGCGATTGCAGTGTTGATGTCATATCGTATTCGCTTGAAAACGTGTTGTTTTCTTTTTTTATACTTGAACATTGTTCATACATAAATGTATAGATTTTTTTTATGTATAAGTTGTTAAACATTTTTAATTTCCTCACCAGCACAAGCGAACAATGGAAAATATTTTCACATTTTTAACATAAAACCATTCGATAGTAAAACGGAAATGTTGCTTCTGACTGTGGCGCAAAGCGAGTTTCAGTTTAAAAAAATAGAAATTAAATTGTTTAAAGATATCGCAACTGCATTTCGAATTCGTTCCCGGGTTTCTGTCATGATATAGAAAAATAAACCAATTCAACCTTGAGAAACCGTAGAGTTGCCGCGGCTGTTTATTAGTGCTAAAAAATGTTTAATAATTGTGTTGTTAAAGTTTTAAAGTACTTGTTAAATGCAAAATTGCAAATGTTAAAATTCATAAGTTTAAATGACTTCATAGCTATGATTTAATTGAAATCAGCTGTTCTTGTTAACCTTGAATTCATTTCGAATTGTGGCCCTTATTCAAATTGCATTCGCATACGAAACTCACGAATGAATGGAAACTCTCCTCACTCTTTCAATCGCTCTTTACAGCGAGAAGGGTTTGGTCATTTTTTCTGTACCACTGAGACGGACGCATCATGCCGCGTGCTGCTTTAAAATCACGTGATTTTTTCAAGCCACTTCTGCGCATGTCTCTTGTTCAATTAAGATTGAATGCTAAAATAAATTAAAGAATTCAACACGGTGGTTATTTAATTAAGTTGCCTTTTTTACTTGATTTGATTTAAGCACATTTTATAAACTTCTAATTTGATTTATCTTTTTAAGCGGAAGCAAAAATCTTTTTTGACACATTTTTTAATAAAACAAAAAATATAAATTTCTTATCCGGCAATTGAAACCCCCTCCTCACCCTTAATTAAATGTCAGCAAACATTTATATTTATATACATACATATGTACCCACATTTGTTTGTATGTATACCATTCGAAAATGTCGAAATTTGAATCGTCATAAGTTCTTAGCTTTAAATAGTTTGTTATCGGTAGACGGACCACTTAAAGCACGCAAACAATAAAAAAAAATAACAAAAAAAACATAGAGGAAAGTGGTCGCGATGGTATAACTTTGCAATTTATTGTCAAGCAATTTAATCATTTTAAAATTGCACCGGAAACTCCCTTTTTGCCATACAACTTTTCGATCTTAAAAACCTTAGTTGCTAGTTCTGTAGCTTAAGTTTGATTTTGTAATTATTTATTATATATAACCAATAAATGTTAAATTCAAATACAGTCAAAGCTCGACCAAATTATTAACATGGACCTTGTTTAACGAACAAATGATAAAAATGTATACTCGAAATAACGAACGGTTGGTAAAAAAAATTGTTTCGAATTCGAAAGCAACCAACAATCAGTAAAACAAATCGTTTTTCTCTTAAAACTTATAAATTTCCATGGTAAGAAAAGAAACTTGAAGACTGGTTTCTCAATTAAAGTAAAAAACAAGTCCTAGTTAAAGAAATTTCATTAAAAGCTAAAAACGAAGTTCCATAATGGATGTTTCTATGCACCAAAAAAAATACGACAAAAATCTTCTGAAGGATTGAAGTCAACAAAAGAACATAGACATTTTAAAGGAATAATATTTGTTTTATTAATTCAATAAAACACTTTAAAAAAAAACGTTGCGATATAACGAATGGAACTGACATATCATTCGTTATACCGGTTTTTGACTGTACTTAAAAAAACTAGAGAATATTTAATAAATATTGTATAACTACCCAATTGATAGTTATATGCAAACCTTGCGTAACACCCGCTTAGAAATTAGATTCAACGTCTTAGTCTCAAGCCAACTAAAACCACTTTCCCCTATAAAAATATCGCATTGACGTAACAAAAAGTGGTGCCACCATCAACTAAAAGATTGTATTTTTAAAATGTTTTACTCTTAATTGCCGCAAAGATTTGATGATTTCACATTCCGGCGTGTATTGTTTAATGTGTGTCCGTTTATCAATACCCAATTAGACCCAAAAAGGGATCTTTTGGTTTTCTAAAAGAAAGGAAATGATATTTTTATATTGACATGATTGGGTGGAATTGGAAACATTTTTAAAGCGGTATAAAATCAAATCGTTTTATCTTTAAAAATAAAATTGGTTTGCGCGCATCGCTACGCAAAATACGTAATGGCTTTAAAAAAACAACAAAACAAAATCTGGAGCGACAATAGAATAGTGGCCAATGAACTATAGAAATGTTATCATTAAGACTAAACACACACATTTAATTGCAAACGGAACGTCGTGGTGACAGTGTGGGTCTATAGAAATTCCGTTTGTACGTCAGCAGGCGACCTCATATCAAAGGTCGCCATTGAAAATTTTTTTATTGATAATTTGTAAATTCTTATATTAAAATGAAATTCACTCATTGAGTGAAATTATGTTTCAGTTACGACTGACAAAAAAATGTTACTGATAAGAGAAATACAAATGTGTAGTACAGAAAATCGCGTGATGTTCATACCCTCTTGATACTATGCCAATTGATTAACTAAATATTATACACACAGGGCCGTTCCATGATAAACCGAAGCAGGCTTTATCATGGAACTTTAGCCTTTAAATAGCATGTGTTTGTTTTTTCTAAACAAATAAATTAATTAATAAAGTTATTTAATTTTAATTATTTTACATAGATCTTGATATCTTTATTCCATATATTATTATATCTTTTAGCATGATAAAACTTTTTTTAAAAATATATATAAATATTTAATAATACGCTTTGGGGCGCCAAGAAAAACCAAAACCTTAGAAGCGGCACCGTTCGTACACAACACTTCACTACTTAGCAGTGGGATTTATGGATTAATGGACTTGGCTTCTGCGCTGATAAGAAAATAAAACAGCTGGAAACAAGAACAAAACCGAACCTCCGGGATCAAAGGTTTTAAGAATAAATTTCAAATAACGTAAAACTAAAAATAAATGTTTTTTAAAAATTTGAATCGATTATTGCCGAACAGGATCCAACAAAGAAATTCAAAAGCCTCAACTTTTTTTATAAACAAAATATTATCCACTTTAATAATAAATTCATGCGAGAAAAATTAAATTCGCTCTGCTGCACTTCAAATATTTCATTATTTTTCAATCTGAGTCTTATTTCTTGGACTCACTCTAATCGCATTGACTGTCCATTGAAATTATGGAAATTTATTTAGCACTTTTTTCAGCTGATCCAATTCAGCGTTTGTGCTTTGGACCTGATCATATGTTTACGATTTAATAATTTACGTGTCAGCCAGACGTTGTATGTGTGGAGGTACAATATTTTGTTTTACGCACGTTTTATTTAGATTTGTATTGGTTTCTACTTTTCTACTTATACGGATTGTGTTAATAAAATCTTATTTACAACACATTTTGTAGAGTATTAAATCATCGTATTCGAGCGAAGTTATCAAGTTTAGCTTATTTAAAAATATATTTCATTTATATTTTACTTTGTGCATTTGTTTCAGAAGTGAAGGGCAACGGTAGGGATGCAAAAAATATGTCGATGTATTGATATTTTTGCAACAATAACGATATAAAATTATTGTTTTAGTAAACGATATAACAATGCTAGCGATATCTTTAAGTTCGATATTTTTTAAATTTCTTTAAACACATTTATCGGTTACTTTGAGCAAATAAAAATTGCGTCATTAACGAAAGTTGGCGATAACTATTTACAAGTTCTAAAATAATGCATGTTTTAATTATGGTCTTTTGATTTTGAATGGCGAAACAATGTCTTTTCATTGTGAAAGAAGTGTAATTTCTTAGATGCTAAATAAAATCTCGATTTTTTTAATATCGATTATAAATTTTTTGCCGACCCAATTCTGTTTTTTCTTAACCAAATGAAAATGTGTTAATAGTTTGGAAAAACACAATTAAACCTGAAAAATTATCAATTAATTAATTTGGAATTTGTTTACATATGTTTAATTTGGTTTTCACTTTTTAATGTTACAGTTATGATATGGTTCACTTTGGACATGCCAATTCCCTGCGACAAGCCAAAGCACTTGGTGATACAGTAATTGTTGGCATTCACACCGATGAGGAGATTACCAAACACAAAGGACCCCCAGTTTTCACTCAAGAAGAGCGCGTTAAAATGGTCAGAGGCATTAAATGGGTTGATGAAGTGGTGCTGGGTGCGCCTTATGTGACGACACTGGAGGTGCTTGACGAACATAACTGTGATTTTTGTGTGCATGGTGGTTAGTATAAAACCTTATCCAATTATGGGATTAAAACTATTTTAAATCTCTAAAGGTTTGTTAGCTTTTTATTTTGCTTGGAAGTTTCTCTGGTAACAATTTCATTTTCGTTAATAAATTTAAATTGATATTTTAAAATTTGAGCTGAAATTTAGCTCCTAGATAACAATTTAAAAATGTTTCAAACGTTTTGTTGAAACCAGTTGCTAATCTAAGTAATAAAATCCTTAAAGGTGACATTTCATTTGTTGATTTAATATTCTTTCCCAAAACTTACCAACAATGTCCAATTTTTCTGTGCTTAGTTGAGATATATTCGTAAAATTTGAAAATGGTTTAATACCACTACAACAATGTTATTTGTTTTTGCAGAGTTCAGTTTATGATACAATTACAGAAAAGAAAAAGAAATCTTTCAATCGCACTTGTGCAAAAATCAACAGTTGTTGAATAATATTGGCACTAAAATCGTGCCATTAGATGGTATAAATACAAAAATAAATGTAGCGTATTTAAAGCAATGCGATAAATTAATTTTCCATTCAAGTAAAAAAAATAAACAAGCTTAGAAAGTATAAATCGGTGTTTAAATAAGTTGCAATTCTATTGTAAAGTGAAGAAAGTAACGTGTATTTAATGGGATTTTTTACTTGTAGATGACATTACAATGACCGCAGAGGGTGTTGACACATATCATTTGGTGAAGTCTGCTAATCGTTACAAGTAAGTACTCAATTGATTGTCATTCGCAATTGACAATAAACGACTTATTTCAGTGTTTATAAAAGAAATTTAATTTTTTATTTGTATAAACAAATAGTACCTACTGTGCCGTGGCTTTAAAACATGTACAATCAATCAGTAGTTCTATAAAGACACATTTGTTTTAAGTTATTAATAATATTCGAAACTTTCCTGTTTTTAAGAACTTAAAAGCAAATATTTGACAATTTGAAGAATTATACGACATATTTTTCTTATAAAATTTATATTTTACAAGTTAGCTAATAATTGATAATTTATTGAAAAGAGTTGATTAGCTTTTTCTGAAGAATTAAAATAGCTATTACAACCTTTTGTTCCTTTGGTTCCATTAATTACAATGTTCAATTTATTATAATACTTATATTACAGTTCTTTCATTATTATAAAAATTTTAAGAGGAAATGGTTATATCACCAATCTAAGTTTTTCTTACGTTATCAGTATGTTCTGATTCAATTATCGTAATTGGCAAGCAAACAATTCCACGAAAGTTAAAATGTTTACAAGGCAACAATTGATAAAGAAAATGCACAATACAAAAGAAATAAAAAAAACCATCAAAGCCACTACCAGGTACCTGACGACATGTTGAAACTACTGGAGATAGGCTCTATACTAAAATTTATTTCAGTAATAGGACTTACAGAAATACTATAAATCTTTTAGAACTATAGGGCCTGTAAGAACACTACTATCTTGAAGGGGATACAATAGTTCTATAGGACGCGGTGCATTTCCCCAAACATAATAATAATAATAATAATAATCAAAGCCTTCTTGAAAAATTAAAACTAGATGGTAGTTTTATATGAAACTTTTATACATGTACTTTTGTTTAATTTAATAATATTGAATGAGATTACATTAAGTGTTTAGAGAAATTACATTGTACATTACAATTGTTTGTATTGATATTTATGCTGGATTACTGAACTTCCAGTAAAGTAAACAAATTATTAAAAAAAGTGTCTAAACGTCTTCTTTTATAAACTTGCAATATGTGTTAATGTTCTTGTAACCATTTTAATTGCAAATTATAATTATGGCAGGAAGAAAAAACAGAGAAAATTCATGAGTCTAGTTTTTTTCCAAACTATTGACGCTATCTTGTAGCAGAGAACCTAATGAAATCAAAGAGCAAAAATAAACATGGAACATTATAACTTTAAACGTTTTTTCACTTACTATTTTATTTTATATAAAATATTATATATTTTAAGAAATCTCTGTTCGTACAATAATTAACTGTATTAACTTTTTTCTCTCAGGGAAATCCGCCGCACAGCTGGTGTTTCGACAACCGACTTAGTTGGACGAATGTTGCTTTTGACTAGAAATCATTTCCATCAAGGTTCCACTGAATATACTATTGAGAAAGAAGGTAAATTTTTCCTTATCTAATCCTTTTTTTAATGCACCCAAAGTAAGATCTATATGTTCCCATTTTTAGACAAATTCTTCTTTCGTATTTGTTTTTTTTAAATAAAGGATGATTATGTTTTTTACAAGTAAAAACTACTTTTAAATGTTAAATTTTTTGTTTATTCAAAACTGTTGTATTTTTACTATAAACTGTGAAATTTTAATAAACTAATGTTTAAATAGGTCTTACTTGAGTATTTATTATTTGTTGGTTTAAACTAGAATTATTTAATATCTTTTATTGATTATCATTCGCATACGTTATTTTAAAATGCACAAGCACAATGTGAATAAGCTTTTACTCTGTTGCTCTACATTTATCTTATAAGCTTTTGTTGTTAAATTGCATGCAATGCTGCTACCTGCTTTACCATACACACATACATTATTAAAAAAAACATTAAGTATTCGACAGGAAATTGTATACACAAGTGCACTTAAACAAATGCCACTTTTCTATACAAATATTTATACAATATGTATGTATGTTCAAATTA
This sequence comes from Suillia variegata, assembly GCA_949127995.1. Taxonomy (NCBI): domain Eukaryota; kingdom Metazoa; phylum Arthropoda; class Insecta; order Diptera; family Heleomyzidae; genus Suillia; species Suillia variegata. The sequence goes on from OX421844.1 coordinate 20,635,906, forward strand.
TTTACTTCTGCTACTCCCATTTTGCTTTTTGAGTTTTGAAATATATTTCAAAATTCTGTATTATTTGCTTGGTTTATTTGCGTTTGCTTGCGTTTGCTTGCGTTTGTTCTCTTTTAAAGTTTTCCAAATTTTGCTTTAACATTTGCGTTTCTTCAATTTGTTTATCCTATTTTCTTCTCTTTTCTTTTTATGTACAATAACTAAAACCTGTATATCTCTTTAAAACTGTAATGCCACTTGCTAAATTCTAATGTCACTAAAAAACCACAAAACAAAAAATAATAACAATAAATAAATTGTAATGCCTAAAAATATGCAATGCTAATTTCCTATTACCTTCCAAAAAATCCGCCATTCCCTGCTATCAAACTCAACGCTGTCCAATTCTAAATCTAATACTTATGTAACTGTTAACGTATTCTTTATTTGAAAAGCTTTACTCGATAAAGTTTTAATTACACAAGTTCAAAAATCAAAATTATCAGGTTCATCGAACATGGGTCAAGACTCAGCAGCGAAGAGCCCATGGACTGGTTGCAGTCAATTCCTGCCCACAACGCAAAAAATTATACAATTTAGTGACGGAAAAGCGCCCAAAGCAGGCGATAAAATTGTAAGTAACATTGATAGAAAATAAAGTTTTACGTTTAGTTGTTACATTACAAATTGAATTTCAGAGCTGCGCGAATACGTTATTCATTTCGTGTATACGTTATCAAAAATGTTATTTTGGATAACGATATTCTTAAAAAAACGAAAACAAAAATTTTATATATAACTTTTTCAGGCTTATATCTTTGATAAGAAGTCAGTTATATGAGTAATTCCTTCAAGTTTTCGATCTTTGATATACAAAAGAAATTACTCAAATAACTTACTTCTTATCAAAGATATAAGCCCGAATTCGTTATATTTAAAATTTTATTTTTAATTTTTAGAAGAATAACGATATCGATAACGATTGTTTTTCGGTTTTCGTTTTTTTATTTGAAAACATTATTGAAAATATCGTTATTAAATCATAACGTATTCGTGCAGATCTGTTTGATCCAATTGATTTTTTACCGCAAAATACTACAAAAATACTTAAAAATTTAATTTTATTTAAAGTTTTTATATTATCTGTTTTTGATTATCAATATTAAATATGTTTGTTTTAATTTGTATACAAATTACTAATAATTTCGAAAGTATAGATCAAAAATCGTGAATTCAAATATTTTAAAGTTTTCGAAGCTTTAAGTCAACAACAGATAAATCCATTGAAAGGATTACTAAGAAAAACACACAGAAAACTGAATACGTCCTCGATTATAACTTAAAATTGTACTTCTTAAAAAAAATTCGGTACAAAAAAATCTGAGAAAAACAGTACGAGAATAACTTTGATTTATAGACTCACAAAGACACGAAAGAAGATTTAAATAAATTCTGTTTTGATTTTTCGGTGTTTCAAAAAACTTATTTAAAAGCTTAAAATCGTTTAGAAAAGGTGTGCATAAAAATGAAGCTTGAATTGATTTTAAGGACATTTTATTGTATTTTTTATGACTTTTTTGTATCATCTTCTTTATTTGAAAACGCTGATTTTTTAAGTTTTCCAGAGGAATCGACATTTTTCCGTTTTAAAAACTTAATATACAGAAAATTTTTTAGAAGTTCGTGTATAGAGTCAAAACTATCTTAAACGTAATTTACACTTTAAGAAGTACATTTTTCCAAAATGGAATTTACCAGGGGTTGATTTAAAGACTTTCATTTATCCTTACAACTGGCATTTAATATCTTTTGTCTAAATAATAACAGCATTAAATTTATTTAAAATCTATTTCTAAAGTAGAAGCAATTCTGTAGTAAAGCATTTTATAAATTTCAAGCTCTAGTTTCAACGCAATTTCAAGAAATCCAAAGTTTAGTTCATTTGAATATAATTTTTTATTTTTGTTCACATCATTTAAAGGTTTATGTCGCTGGTGCATTTGATCTCTTTCACGTTGGACACTTGGATTTCCTGGAAAAAGCCAAAGAACTTGGTGATTACCTCATCGTTGGTCTGCACACAGATCCCGTTGTGAACTCATACAAGGGCAGTAATTATCCCATTATGAATTTGCACGAACGTGTCTTGAGCGTGCTGGCGTGTAAGGTAAGTCGAAACACTGAAATTCTTAAAATCAAGAAACTTTCCGTACTAACATCGATTTTGTAAATTTATTTTCCTATTGTCTTTAGTACGTCAATGAAGTGGTCATAGGGGCACCATATTTTGTGACCGAAGACTTGCTCGATCACTTTAAGGTCGATGTTGTCTGCCATGGCCAAACACCAATTGCGTTCGAAGATGGAAAAATCGATCCCTACGCTATACCAAAGACAAGAGGCATTTTTACGCTTATCGATTCGAACAATATGATGACAACGGAACGGATTGTTGAACGAATTATATCGCATCGTCTCGAATACGAGAGTCGAAACAAAGCCAAAGAAAAGAAGGAAATCGAAGCATTCGAGGCACTCAACCGCGCTAAACAAACACAAAAGGCCGGATAAAAATAAAATAAAAAACGGTCTGACCGGTTTGTGCAACCAAAAAGATGGAACACTCATCACACAACATCAGAATTTCATAAATTTAAAAGAAAACACGATAAATAATTCTTTGAGTTTAGTTTGTATATTTTATTACATATTTAAGAGTTTTTAATGAAATATTTTTTTGTTCGGTTTTTAGCTTTTTTTGAAGTTGGAAAACATAATTGGTGCGCACATTTCGTTCTTTTTTTTTTGTAACTATTTTATATTATATATATTTGTTTAATCGAGAAGAAAATAAGCATATTTATTAATTTCTGCAAAGAAAGACGTAAGAAGAAACGAGTAAGAACAACGCAGAAAAACCTAGCAGAATAGTACAATTGATCCCTTTTAATATACGAGTATATTTTATATTTAGAATATTTTTTATTTAATGCGTACGAGAGTATATTTTAATCATGTTTGTGTCATACCAATATGTTTTCTAAAATAAGTTAGTTAGGCATTATGCTAGTATAATTTAAGTAGTTAACGGCAGCGCACTTTTCTCAATTGCCTTCAAATTCAAATCCAAATCCAGCGAAACAAGTTCAAACCAAAATTGCTGCAACATGTGTTGTTCATCGACGTTTATTCTGGCAAACAAATCGACAGTTGAATTGTTCTAGTTTAAAAACTAAATATAACTTTAAATGTATTTTATTTTTCATTTTAATTGCATATGCAAATTATCGAGTGTGTCTTATTGTTTATATGCCACCATATTTTTGTGTTATTTACTTTACATCATGAAATTTTCTGTGCTAATGTTGATTTCATTTAGACATGAATACTTTGTTTAAAAAGCAGGGCTTGAACCAGTGAGATGATGTTAAAACACTTTTCTTATTGTTAATTGTAATTGCAAATATATTCATATACGATTTGAATAAAAAAATAAATAAATTATAATAAATGTACATATTTCTCAATTATTGCGGTTGGATCCTTGTTGCAGAAATTGTTAGAAGTTTCATGTTGTTTCTCTAGGCTAGGTTAGGATAGGCTAAGAGTCCTTTGTATATGCGTTATACCGCTAACTGAACCATCCTGTACTGTTTATTAAATGAAGGATATTATTTGTATATAGTCTAGATATATTTACTAGACCTACGAAGAAATGTTTCCCCAGGTGAGTATATCGATTGTTAGCCAATGCGGGGCATGTGGTAGAATTTTATTTATCAACGAATCTTTTTTTGATTGGCGTAATCACTTAACAACGCTCTGGATGAATACTAGAGGAAATCATGGAAAAATCGAAACATGTAAAAGGAAAAATGTAGTTTCTTGAATAATTATAATAAAAAAGAATTAAAGCTAAAAGGTGTAACCCTATTTAAATTTTTTCAATAACAATAAAATATATACACAAAACTATAAACTTAAGAAAGGTGTCAACCTTAAAATTTTCCTATTTTCGGGAGACAAAACTTTTTAGTACAACAAAGGTAAATGTTCTAGCTCCACAGCTATACATTCTCTTTACACTGCTGATATGCCCAAAAGTGATAGAACCCTAATATCAACCTTTGATGATGGCACGGCATGGCATCTCATTACGTGCAGAAATACTTAGACACTCTACGAGTAAGTCAATGGCTTACCATCGCAAAAACACATCGCAACTAAAATTACCCAAAGTAAACTAAATAGGTTTGAGCTACACTGGCTTCTAGGAGGAGAATCTAAACGCAATCTCACGTACAAAGTCCAATTATACAAGAGTATAATAAAACTCATATGGACAAATGAAATTGAACTATGGAGCACAGCCTCTCCATCGAATGTTGAAAAACTCCAAAGAGCTCAATCTAAAATTCTGCGACAAATTGTCAAAGCCTCTTGGTATACTCGTGTTAGAAACAAACACATCCACAGTGACTTAGAAATCACAATTGTAATGGATAAAATAGTGAATCTTACCCATAAGTACAAGATGAATAATGTTTCACCCAAACATTCTACCAAGAAATTTACTGAGACCTCTGAAATCCTTACGTCTTAAACGTTATCAATAATATTCCCCATATATACAATAGAATTTATTGTTGTGCGTGTAGATTTATTTGTACAACTGACTGGATTCAGGCAATTTAGGATAAATTATAAATTTGTTCAAAATTATTGTTAGATCTAAGTTTAACTTAGATGATTCAATAAAAACCAGATCAAAATTTTTTTTGAGAGTTCCACCATTGATATCTGCTTCTGATGACTCTAGCTTGAACCAATGCGAAGAATGAATTGATTAAGTATTTATACAGCCCAACATCCAGGCAATGGTAAAATAATACCCGGTATCCAAAAAAAACTTAATTGTCAAACAAAAAATAAAGTTTCGATGTACTCTTGGTTTACATTGACTTTGACAAGTGAACTGATAACTAAATTTAACTGGGTACTTTGGTTACTCGTTTACAATACATAACAATATTTTCAATTTAGTAAATTTTTAGAAAAACAATTTATTTATTTTAAGTGTATCTCAATAAAGTAAACAAAAACTTTGGAGATATTGAATAAAGCCTTAACTTATTTCCATGACTTTTAATGTCTTTTTGAGCCACGATTATACTGGTGAACAAAAACGAAACAGAAAAAAATGCATATACAATAACAATCAAGATAAAAGGTATGTGGGTCAGTGTGGGTGATTGTACCGGTACCTTAAATCAGCCAATTGTACCTAATGTAACTTTTAGTAGTGTCAAAAGGCTCATCACTGTTTGTGAGTTCTTGTTAAAACAAAAACAAAAATTAAATTCAAAAAAGCGGCAAACGAACGTCAAAAGCGAAAAATGTGTTCTGGCAGTTAGTGCTGCTGAATTCTGTGCGCCTGTCACAAAATTCACATTTTGCACTATTTACGGCGACTCTTTTAAATCGAAATACGACGGAGCTCCGGCCCGAGTTGGTTGGTTGGTTGGTTTTGAAAAAATGTTTGAACTGTTGCAAACTTGGGTTTTGTAGCTAACAGCACCGCATAACACTCAGCTGGTCGCCAGGTTTCGTATTGTGTGCTTCCGTTTTTCATAATTCTCTTCCGCAACTGATAAACAAACAAAAAACGCCACAAAAACAAAGCAGAGGGGCAATGCTTTGTCAAAGAAAAGAACGCAACAACAACATTGTTGTTGCGTTTGATTCAATTGTTAGAAGAGATACATACATACATACATACTTACTCATACATACCACTATTTATTTTGTTTTTTTCTTTTATTTCGAAAAGTATTAAGTACCGATTTTTAGATCTTCAATTCGAAATTTCGAAGCAATTACATTTTTAAAATACAATATAATTTATTATTTTCAAAGTTCAAACGATTTTTTTAATTTTTCAGAAAAATAAATTAAAAAAACAAGTTTCTTATTGTTTAAACTTTTAGGTAGTTTATTTTAATGAACAATTTTGTCAGAACTCGACATATGGACATATTTTTAGGATTTACGTTTGAATGGTTTTATACCCGTTCACTCACCGCCCAAAGGAGGATTACTTTGCAAACCTAGAGAAACATTTTTTTTTAGACGGGTTAAAGAAGTTGAAACATCGCTGGGTAAAGTGAATCGCGCTTAAAGGAGACTATGTTGAGAAATAAATAGCCACTTTTCAATTGTGGGCTAAGTAATTATCGGTCCATCCTCGTACATTGTAAGTACCATTAGCAGATGGTTGGACTTTGTTATTAAAAAAGCAAAGTAAATTTTATATTAGGTATTAAAAGAAGTTTATTTAATTAATCAAAAGTTTTTGTATAAAAACAAAAAAGTTACCAATTTAATTCGTACACTTCCACTGTTTGGGAAAATGTTTTTGCTGATAACGCTTCGGAAAAATTGTCAAACGAAAGGCGTTGCTGCATTACCAAAGATCCGTTCATTAGTGCACCGAAAATGAATGCAGAACTCCTGCAATTCAATCAAAAAGAAGTCCACCACGAAACAACACTAAGAGAAAAATCGCAATCTAAATTTAAGATCGACCAAGCTTGATTTTAGATCGTTTTATTCAAACTAATACAATATTATGATTGCGTGGTTTCGATTCAAATTAAAATAACTTAAAACTAAAATTCTTGATTAAAGGGTTCAGTTGCAAATTCTTAAATTATTTGCTTTTAGAACGAGTTTAAAAATAACAATTGTAGGATTGATTTAAGAATTTTAACATGACTTTTGTCAACGGATTGGCTTGATTTAAGTCTGCTTTTCTTGAATTTAGAGTGTTTTTTTCTACGAGTGAAGTGAGGTGGTTGAAGTCTCGTACGCCTCCTAAAAAGCCTCTTAACGAGTTAAATTGCAGAAAGCGTTTGGATTTGGCTCGTTAATATCAAAATACATACGACATTAATACAATATATACATATTAATATATATTTTCCGATAAATTCAAATACAACAATTTTGGGTCTGATGGCAGACTTGGAGTGTGGAGAAAACCGGGAGAAACCTATAATCCACAAAATACAATAAAAACTGTAATACACGTTGACGGTGGCAGAATGGTATTTGACTTTATAGCAGCGAGCGGTGTTGAAAACTTAGATATAATTGAAAGAATGGTCCATGGTGTAACAAATAAATTAGTTTTTTGAGGAATGGACGAAAATCAAGTCAAGCACGTCTTTAAGGCGTAGTGAAGAATAAAGGCTACCCTACAAAATATTGAAAGATACGAATTATGGATTTTAATGATTTTATAACAGTTTATTTAACATGTGCACGAAGACTTTATGAAGGAAAATCATTGACTTAGTTTGGTTTTTAATTAAAGACTTTTGAATATTTGATTAACTGGAATAAAATATGTTTTTTTTTTGTATATATAAAAAAGAAATGTTAAATAAACAAATCTGATTTTAAACTTTTTTAAATGTCTTATGTACATATAACCTATCTGTTATACGAAGACTTTAGTTGTACACTGTATGTATAAATAAGCTCCAAAATTTTAGCTTATATAGCGTTGCCTAACTGCCAGAGGTACCTCTGCCACAGTTGAAATGATATCAACTTGAAATACGTTGGTAAGCTTTGGTTCTACAAGCCACTCGGAAGCACGTACCGAAGGGTATATTCAGTTTGGTCTTCCATTTGTAACGTCCATAAGAAGATATTAACCTGAAAAAGTATTAATTTTACATGATATGTTTTCTGTGTGTAGTGCCCAACAACTTTATTCGAATAAATGGTAAATATCTTTGGAATTAAATATAATTCTTGTTAGGTATTTGTATTTTTTTTGTGTACATAAAAAAACTCAGAGTTTCAGCTCGCTTTAGTTGCGAACAAGTTAAGAACATTGTCAGCAGCAGCGGGAGACCCTTAATGTGAGTCACCGTTGGGGAGAGCTAACTTTGGAATTGAGAACACAATATTTTTGTTGTTGTTGTTTTCGTTGTTTTAGTGGTTGTTGGCTCATCTTTACAACAACAACAAATATGAAAAAATCACAACTAATGCGGCTGGAGGTGAGTATGTACAAAGCTCATTCAATGAGCACAAAATGTGTTTGATTTGTTGTTGCTGTTGTTGTTTTGTGTCTAATGCAGTATCAGTCAATAGCAAGGCCTGACAAGCTAAGGCACGGAATGGCAAAGCATGGCAAGGCAAGGCGAGCGTATGTACACACGTTCTGAGAGCAATGTGCGATTACACACACGCCAGCATGGGGCGGCGTTTGGGCTGGGCAGACAGACGGACATGGCGCGTCGCTTGTGTACGCTCGGTACAATGTCAAATACAAATACATTTCAAAGTCATGGCGAAAAAGTGCGCTCATTTGTTTTGGGAGCACAGATAGGCAGGCAGACAGCCAGCCACAGCACGTGTTTGTGTGCGTGCGTGTATCGTTCTTTTTTTTTCGAATATGATTGTGTGTTTTTATTAAAAAAAGACGAAAAAAAAACATCATTGCCGTGTGTCGTCTTGTTGGAATGTTTTTACGTTTAGAACAGTTCTGTTCTGTTCCGCACTCTGTGTACTGTTACGGGAATTTCGAGTGGACGGACAGCCAAACGGACGGACGGCCGATAAACTTGCCACAGACGATAGCTGCCGCCCTATATGCGATTCTGTTCTCCTATTCGGAAATTTCACTAAAAATTGTTTGCACTCTCTCGTTGGAACAAAATGAAAGTTCAGGACAGCCTTTTTCGCTCGTCAACGAGATAAAGAAGTCCATTTCCATGGTAAATGACGAAGATTGGCAACATTGTTTATTTTTTGTTGGAGGCATAACGTTGCTTGCTTTCTAAGTTTCTTTCTAAGGGCTTTTCTTTGCAGTGACCCCCTCCAGATTCAACATCACAGAAACAGAAACATCAGTTGAAGGCAGGCAACACTAGCACCAACAAACTACTAAATGTGTTGCTAAAGAGATGCCTGCTGTCTAATGCATTGCTAGTAGCTTTTTGGTAGAATAAATGAATTACTAACGTTGGCGGCAATTAGTTCCACTGTCTATTACTGCTGTCATTCACCCTCCCCCCATCTTGTTCAGTGATTACTTATATCTATATTTATACAGATTTGTGCCTGTACCTACGAGTAAATATCAGGTGCTTCTATTTCAACTCAATGCGCAAGTGCGATATGTGTAAACAAAATCATAATAACAAAAACAAATACAATTTTGACACTGGGTAACACAATTTTTACTAATGTTAAATTTGCTATTGACGCTCGTCACTTTGCGCTTCTTAACTGGATTTTACACACACATAAAATCTTGATTATGACTTACGTATTGTGTAAATACTTATTAGGCATCCTTAAGGACTAGCGCTTTATGTAGTCAAGTCATTTGATCAATGGTGATCAGAATATTATGGAGGACAACAAATTTATGAAAAATTAATTATTATTCTAATGTCAATAATGTCAATCAGCATAATATCTTAAAATTTATCAATAGCCTTGCACCGTTGAACTGTCAAAATCAGTTGCAGTTAAAATAAGTGCAGTGGAAAAGAACAAACAGTGCACTACATGCAAGGGAAAGGATTGCAACACGGACACAATTAATGTAGCGTCTTCCATGGCTGTCACAACTGGCCTGCTTGTAGATATACTGTTCGTCTTGTGTCGTATATATTAGAAAACAAAATGATTGATTAAATTTTATATTTTTTTTATTATTAAATTTGAAAAAAACGAATACATAAGTTGTTTTTTGCCGTTAGCGTATGTATGTTTTAAATTTGAAATACTGTAACATTTATTAGTATGGTTCAGGCTTGTATGCAAAATATTTAAGTTGCTTTGATTTTTAAATCCCAAAAAGATAACTTGTCCATAAAACGATGTCCAAATTATATAAAATTTTGACACCCAGAATTTAAAAGTCGGAGCATTCTCAGTTTATTTAGTCATCGAGATCTGAGTCGATTTAACGATATCCATCTGTAACGATATCCAATCTGTCTGTTCGAGCGATTACAGTTGTAGTTTGAGAAATATCGACCTGAGATTCAGTTCTAAAATGAGTAAAATTCGACAAAAACTTCTCCCACCTACAATACAATTTGGGTTAGTACTTTTATATAATGGCCATCTTAATTTAATATTTACATTCTTTATTATAAACCTTGTATTTTACTTAGAAATTCTTTTATTTTGCCTATTTTGTTTTCCAACTTTAAGTGTGTTTTATTTTCCCAATTACTCAATTTTGTTGCCTAGTGTAATATTAAATATTTAACCATAAATTTATTCACTTTTTAGCACTTTCAAATGGTGGCGCCAAATGCCAGCCTGTGCAAGTGGCTTCAACTGGTGAACGCTTATGTACGTGCTGCGCGCCTGTTTCTCTAGTCAAGACTTCCCCATGTCATCGTGTGATTTAGCTGAAAAAACAAACGTTGCTCTGCTCGTTCGTATTTCGCCTTGAGAAGGTCGTCTGAGCCCCAACAAGACAACGACGACGGACTTCATGCAGGCGAGAATTTCTCCACACATTGTCGAAGTGGCGATGCATGCCCCTTAAAACAACCAAACTGCACACGAGATCCACTCGAGAATTCTCTCTCCTATTTATCCGTAAACAACAAACAGCAAGAAATAAAACAGAGTTTTTCTTTTAAATTGTCTCCTATTCGAAATTCTGTTTGCCCGCGCCGGTAGTAGCCATCTTTTTCGATTTTTTCCAAATCACGACGGTACGACGACCTATCTTACGCCTCGCACTCTACCCCCCTCCATCTATCGGCATACCTTTTACAATGTTGCCGCCATGCAAAAGTTTATAAATATTTAAAAAAAAAAGAAAAGAAATAAACCATCATTGCACTTGTTTGGAGCTTCTGTTTACCTGGTGCAATTAAGCAAGCGGAATATAATAATAATAAATTATAATTTTAGAAGGCGATTTTTGCCCCCATTTATATTCGACTGTCAGTCGTTATTATTTTATTCTCATTATTATTTTATTATTATTATTATTATTATTATTGCGTGGCGACACCTTGTACAAAGTCATATCGTACAGGCGGACAGCCGCCGCATGTTGCCTACTTTGCAAATACTCGTACGGGGAGACATGCCTACAAAAGCGTTGTTATTGTTATGGCACTCACACACACACACACACAGGCATGCAACGCTTGGTGTAAGGGGAATGCATGATTGGCGTTGTTTTATGGCATTGTATTATAAAAGTTAAAGTCGACTTGAAAGCAACAAAAACAAGCAAACAAATAGCATTTTTATTTGATTTTATAAGAGATCTTTTATTTGAATTGAATGTATAAAATATAAATGAACAGGCTTCAAGAAATCTAAGTTTGCGCTATAATTATTGTTATTGTTTGTTGTTGTCTTGTTGCTTTCATTAGTGTTAGTGTGTGTCATCAAGTTATGGTAGCGCACTGTACGTAATGTTGCTGTTGAAAGGAAATGTTATTAACCATGTCTATCAATAATGCCACAATGACACGAAGTCAATATTTTATTGTTACAGCAATACAAATTGATTTGCCTATGTAAACATAACTTTTAAGAGACTAACACTTCGAGGTGTTAAATACCAATGAGTGCTTATATACATACATATATAATACCGAAACCATTTGAAATATAATTTTCAGAAAAGTAAAATTTATTTTCAAAATCGTTACTCGGTACATGAATTTTGCCGCACCCATATCTTACGCCCACAAAAACGCAAAATATCTAAATAAACAGGTATTTAAGTAAATATATGCTCATGGTACCGATATTTAAAGCTCCACAAAAAGTTGGCCGTATTTTACAACCACCATGCCCACTTCACATAAAATGCATCCGACAATGATAAAATTGGTATACAAGTAGAATTTCCGATAAAGAAAATTTACTGCTTTATGTTGTGTTTGTAATTTGACCTTGTTATAGGCTACATGATATCTGCCCTGCCCCCCCCCCCCCTCTCGCATAAATTGCTTTTATAAAATTGAAAATACTTGTATTAGTCATGTTCAGAATAATGTTCAAGATTACCACTCCTGGTATATTGGGTACCGAAATGGTACATTTTCATAATAAAAAGATGGATTTAGTAGATTTTTAGTATATTCAAAAATTTGATATATTGTATTTTAGTATATATTGAATATTTCTCATATATTTACATTTTGAAAAACAATTCTGGTAATGAATAACAATTTAGTTCTGTTAACGATCCAGCTTTGAATTTGTGAAACGGTCCGGAAGATTAGTTGCTAGTATCGAACGGTGCTTATGAGCGCGTTTTCCAATTTTTTAGTTCACCAATAATTAAATAAATTCGCTTTAAAATTTAAAAAGCAAAGTGGGCTGGGTTAAAACTTTTATTTTCGACGAAATTGTCGAGAAATCTTGATTGATCGAAATATATATTTTGGTTGCCTAATTAGATCATCCTGCAAAAAATTAAGAAAAACCGGCTTCCGATATAAATTAATATTAATAATGTGGCTTCTTCAATTTAAGTCGAACCAATCCCGGGTATTTTAAGCTGATACTGTTATAAGAAGAAATGTTAAAGTAATTATAAATGGTTTGGTTTTTCTTTTTTAATTTATGTTCATTATTTGTTTCAAAAAGAAATTAAATAGAGAAGTATAAATATATTTTTTTTTGTTAAAACAATCTAATTATTGGAATTGCACTTTTATAGAACTTGAATGTTCCTATGACACAACGAAAATGCTAAGCTCTAAAAACCGTCGTTCTCTTCTTTTGTTCGAATACAAAACTTTACTCTGTGCTCGTTTCTCTACGAATGTTAAGAAGAATATTTATTACTGCGTTCTCGATATCGAAAATGAAATAATCGATATAAATCTGATTCACAAACAAATCATATTATCAACCTATATAAATATTTACATACTCAGTTATCAAATTACTTTAGTTCACAGTCTCTCCAGTGGTTTGAGTTCGCGATTGAGGTGGATACTTAAGAAATCTCTAAAGAAATATAAAGCAAATACAGATTTCCATTTCGATTGTGGTGTCGTCGTGTCGTCATTTGTCAATTTTTTTTCTGAATCCAGCGTTTGCGTCATTCGATGTTAATTTACCAGGTCAACAGCAACGCATAAACAGTGAACAGCGAATGGTATCAACTACCAAAGCATTTCAACTTAAGTTGGTGTACAGATTTCGGATTCTACTACAGATTTAATACACAAACGACTTTTAGCAGTGACTGCAAAAGGCAGCGGCGCGCGACATGTTAGAGCGACAACGAAGTCTACTTCCACTGTTCGAAATCGCGTGTGGGTTTGGTGTCCTGAGGTCATTGCTTTGTAACTAATATTGTATATCCGATTTTTTTTTGAAAACGAAAGACTGTCGTAGCTCAATTGTCGTGCAAACGAAATTGTTATTTTTAACTAAACTCTTGCCCAAACGAAACTTTCAACCATAATATTTATTATTAATACTGACTATCTTCTGTATTAATTTAATCTTTATTTGTAAGATATGATAGAAAATGTTGAGTGTAGTTTCATTAAATATTCTTCATACGAGGAGTCAGTCAATTTATTTCATCAAATCTATGCTAAACATTATTTTGACTCTTAATTTTGACTTTTTTTCTTGACTTTCCTGTGATTTTTGGGATTGAAAATTAAAGGAAAGAACGGTGGCAAGACGCAGATTTGACTACTTAGGCAATGGGATTCTAGTTCCAAGTGACATCGTAAAAATTAAACCCACAACAATTACGAGATTTATAAATAGTCTAGAATTGTGTTTGTAGGGCAACGAGGCTGCACAATAGATCTTTCAGGTCGCAGTGCATCTATAGCCTTTATTAATAATAATAAAGGAAGAAAACACATACAAATTTATCAAATATCAAATGAATGCTATCGAACACCAAATTAGGTTATCATAATAAGGTCAATAGACCACATCTAATTTTCGTATGTAATATACATAAAACATTGCTTTATTATTACTTAAATTTTCTTTGTAAATTTTTAAATGAAAATACAATATCTCATTTTTCTCTTACAAAAGTAATCACTTTAAAACCTGATAATACTCTGTTTTCATAAAGTCACAAAGCCACAAAATGTTTTGTCTCGGCAACTAGTTGAAATCCCATACAAAACTGTTGCAATCGTTAAGACGAAATTGGTTCCCGCTCTGTACTTACTACTAACAAAGCTATTGTGTAGCCTACATCCTTGCCCATTAAAGAAGTCCATCAGCAATAGTTTTGAACTTGAGTATCAGCTTGAACATATCCAAGTGTTATTGCGATTCCACATCTTTCTAATGCATATTTAAGTTGAGTGTCGGTGGGCTTCGAGTTTCTTGAAATTATATCAAAATGTTGACTGCGACCTACTTAAAGCCTGCCACTGTCTGTACCATGGATAATTAGACTTGCAACTGCAATCAATTTTAGCCACGGTCCCATCGCGTAGACTCCCAGTCCTCATCAGCCAAATATGCGTCTGTATCTTTATGCACTGTCTCTGCCTGCAATGTACGAGAATGTCTGAATGTACTCGTGCATTCGTTCACTCAGTTCATCCGATCACACATTTGCCAATCTAAGTACGAAAATAAACTAGCTTCGGAGAGGCACAAAAATGCAAGTGCAATTTTTTTTGTTTTGTTTAGTTTTTTTATAGTAGGTACATACTTACATACTTATTTATGTAAGTAAGAGTAAGTATGCACGTCTGTCCGTACATAGATGTACCCTCGAAACAGATACTAACGCAAAGCATGGAAAATTTTTGTATTTTAGTTTCGTGATCGGCAGCGCATGGCGTGCACACATTTGAAAATTGCATCTTACAGCTAGGGCGGATCCAAGAAAAAAATAACACTTGTATGTACTTGGAAGAGGGACCAAACGAATAAAATTTATTAAATTTACAAGTTAAATCAAAAGCTACAGAATTAATTTTTTTACTTAATGTATTTTACATAACAAAAGAACTTTTCAGAATTTCGTATCGAACTCTTTAACAACAATTTTAGATCTTTTTTGAAATAAAATTTGAACAGTTTCGGGACTCAATTGGTATTTTGTTAAGTGACCAGAGTCTGGCTTATAATATGTCTATTAATTAATATATCATTTACTACTAATTTAATCATTATATTTACACATAGAGAATAATCACGAACACTTTGCCTGTTCAATTTCAAAAATAAAAATGTCTAATGTGCATTTCACATTGCGTCTAATTGTTAAAATAACATGACAGTCAGTGTACATGTCATTTTAAAATGAACCGTAATGTTAAGTTCAATCATTTTCAAAATAGTCGCATGTTAGTTAGACTGGAGATATCAAAAACCTTTCTAACGCCGCAAGTCATCAAAGTCGTCAAGTCCTATTAGTTAGTACAAACCTTTCTATTGTTGAATTCTCTATATCAAAGTGTTTATCTGACAACTGAATACAATAAATAACTCTTAAAATGTTAATTTTTTGTTTTGTTTTTTAAAGAAAAACCTGAAAGAGTTTTAATTTATTTTACATATTCTAATATCTGCACATTAGCGCAAGTTAAAAACCATAATTTATTTAAAATAATTTTAATTACATAAGTTCGCGCACTAATCCACCAATAAATAAATAAACTAGTCAAATAGTTTTAAAATGTTTATTTATAAAATTTTGTTTATAACTAAGTTCACTGGATCTGCCCTGTTTTAGAGGAGGATGAGGCGGAGAAGGCTTTTTTCTTTTCCACTACTTTGATCATAGACAAACGACAAAGACGACCGACAATACGAACGCGCTGCGCTGCTACCAAACCAACGAAGCAACCAACCAACCAGGCAAATAGCAAGAAAGCCAGCTATGCCTAGTCTAGGCCAGCAAAGACGACGTTGGAAAACTCAGCGCAGCATTAGAGCCGAAGCTGAAATCCTTTCTTTTTCTATTGCCGTTTGCTGCATTAGACCAGACAGACAGACAGGCAGACAGGCCAGACCAGGCTAATCCGACCCGACGGACGACGCAATGCATTTTCCCCAAAATTGCTTTTCTAGGCATGGTTGCACTTTGTTGCATTACCGTGGTTGTTGTTGTTGTTGCTGTTGCTTGTTGTTGCAGCCAACTCCTCTGCAGGATGTATCTAAACACGTTGAATATAGCATCATCATGGCCGGATGCCAGCCACAAAAGCGTTTTACCAATGAAAATAACTGTGAAAAAAATTTTAAAAACTTTGCATGATTTTTCTTCGTCAACATTTTGTAACAGAGACGCAGCAAATGCAGCCGGTGCATTTATTGTAACTCAACGTTCGCTACGCCTGAATTCTCGAATTCGCTTTGGTATCGTAGTGGTCGTGGGACTCTTTTGCTTTTGATTGAACTGAGAAAGCGAGAGAGATAGGGAGAAGATTCAATACGGTAACGTGTGCACGAAGTGCATTCGCGAGTGCAATATTTGTGTAGCTGTGTATAAGTACGAGTACGAGTATGTGTAACTGTATTTGCATTGTGCATTTTCCCGCCAAAAGATAATGATCGACTGTTGTCAACGGTTCTGAATGATAGCTTTAAGTTCCGTGCGGTCATGTGAAATCGGAATCGTTGTGTTCGAAATAGAATTTCGAAGCAATTTACTTTTGTTAGTCATTTTTAATATCAATTATATTCTACTTCTGACATAACGCACTGAAAAGTCAAAATTTATACATGTACTCGTACATATATATGTATATATATGTAGGTGGTAACCGGGTATCTGTCTAACGACTGTTTCTCTGAAGAACTTAGTTTTTGAAAATAAAAAGAGGTTAATGATCAAAAATAAAATAAAATTTGAACATGAGATTCCTTTTGGAATCCCAATTAAAATATTACTAAGAATAATCAAATAAATCAATAAATTTGAGAACAACAAATTTGCTAACCAGAAATCGCCTCTGCTTCCATACTTTAATATTTTAATCTTTTAGAGAATTACATCAAACTCGTTTGCAAAATAACTTCCTACAGTATGATTAAAAGAACAACAAAGAACAAGCGTTTAATATTTATATATGAAAACTTGGTTTTATTAAACTTTTTTATGGATTTTCTAGAATTGTGTTTGTAGGGCAACGAGGCTTCAGTGCTTATATTGCCTTTTATTAATAATAGTAGTTTTTCTACGAAACAATTATTTTCACATACTCGTATGTCCTTTTTGTGTAACATAATTCAGATAATTTAATTTATTCTTTATTCTTAATATGCTTGTATCCGATATTATAGGCATTTGGTCGTAACTCTCCATAATTAAAAAGAGTAAATAAATAAATATTCGGTTCTAATCGGTGTCTAAAAAGAAACACTTTAGTCCCTCTCCCACAGTCAAAACTAACAAAAGCGCAATTGCTCGTACATGCTCTTCTCACTTACGAGTACATCAACAAAACTTTTCAATCGAGCATGCACAAATGCATTTCTTGTGCTTGTTCGGTTGTTTGCACTTTGTGTGGAGAGGGAGGAGAATGCTCTGAATTCCAACAAAACAGCAAAGCAGCTGACTGTTGTTATTGTATGCAGGGTGAATGACTTTTAAGTAAACGAACGAACGAGCAAACAAACGACAGATAGCGAGCACAGCAAGCAAGCAAGCAAGATACTCAAAGAGTCAAGTTAATGTCTGTCCTG
Organism: Suillia variegata; assembly: GCA_949127995.1. Lineage (NCBI taxonomy): Eukaryota > Metazoa > Arthropoda > Insecta > Diptera > Heleomyzidae > Suillia > Suillia variegata. The sequence goes on from OX421844.1 coordinate 20,653,594, forward strand.
CAAATTTGTTGGAGAATCAGCAACTTTGTTGCTGTTTCTGACGCTGTTAACTTGTATTGAAGCAAGATTGCTGTTTGTTGTTGTTGTTTTTGTTGTTGCTGTTTTCATATTTCAAAAGTATTTGTGTGTGATTTGTCGAGTGCTGGCGAATTCGAATTCGCAAAAAATCATCGAAACATTGCAAGCGCTGCACACGAATCTGCGCTCCTTGTCCCAATGTAACAAGAACAGTGCAGTGCGAGTGCACCGAAAGCAGCGACAGCAAGACGCGCGCTCGATACCAAGCAGTGACAGCGGCAGCAGGTGATGATGTGAACGCGTTAATGACGATTTAAAATTTAAAATAATGATGCTTGCTGATTTGGTTGTAATGTCATGTCATCTCTTTTACAAGCAGCAGGCACGGCACGGTACGGCAACTTACAACAGCGGCAACAAAGTAACGGTGGCTGCTTTCAGTCAAGTTTTTGGCGGGATATGTTGGTTTCTCCTCATACAACTTAGCGGAATTTTTTGGTCCTAAAGAAAATATAAAGCCGGCAAAAATATTTTTACAGAGGAGGCAGTAGGGTAAAAGTGTCATCATTCGACAACAAAGCGAAAAGTTTCGACAAATACGAGTCAATCACTTACAAAAATATCACAAATCTATAGAGCGAAGAAAACGATGTTATCACTGATATAAATGTATTTACAATTTCCAAAAATATCACAAATAGATTTCTTACAAGATATCAATCAATGATAGTTTTTTTCTCCTAATAATGCTGTGATTTTAATTTCGCCGCCCATAACTTGTCTTTTGGTCCAACAATATTTCTAAGACTACCGTTTTGCTACTATAACGATTAAGTGTCCGTCCGCTACAAAAGGCGAGACCAGATCATAACAGAGCAGAGCAGGCCAGACCAGACCAGACCTGACCCAGTCGGTCACGTTGGCACTAAGTAACAAAGTGTACTGAGTGCGAACAGGCTCACAGCGCGCGGCATATGCTGATTTTACATTAAGTACTTGCCTAAGTTCGGTGTACTCGCCGCGTTGAATTACGCTCCTCATTGCGCTCGTTTTTGTTGTTGTTGCTATGGTTGCTGTTCGTGTATTTCGCCTTTGGCTCCACTCAACTTCTCCACATCTACTTGTTTCGTTGTTGTGTTGGTTCTGACGACTTTTATTCGCCATGTTGTTGTTGTGGTTGCTTCTGCTGCCTTTTGTTGCTTTATTATTTCTCCAACACACAAGTACAAGTTTAGCGAAAAAAAATTGAAATAAAATAAACCAAACAAAAAGTTGTGTGCTCATGCAAGTGAACCGAAAGCACACCGTCCCCTCCATTCATCGGCCATTGGTTCTAGCTCCGGCAGTCGGTGGATGCGATTTGGCGACTGCAGTTGCCTGTCAGTTGCACTTTTCAGTTTGACGGCAAAGGCGGCGGTCTACAAATGGTTGGCGCACGAATTCTTTTTTAACATTTTTATAATTTTATTTAAGTTCGCTTGATTAGTTGAAAAATAACACTTTCGAGTGCTATAAATAAGAATAGCACTCAAAAAGGTTTGTCCAATAAGCCCTCGAAATCATCACAATTTAAATAGGATTTTGTATACTCTTTAATATAAGATAATCTAATTGCAACAACAATTAAGGGCAAGGCATTTTTTAAGTCACCAAACCATCTTCATCGACAGTCATTAAGCATAAACATTAGAAAACATGCAATTGGTTCTCTCTGCACTACTTGTAACTAGTTCTAGAATCTGTGCTGCTTTAGCTATAAATTATTACTGAATAAAAACGAAAGAGAAATTGCAGTCATTGTTGTTTTTTAAAGAGATATCGACTTCGACCGAAAACGTCTCCATCTTCCCACACAAACTCCTTTTAGTAGTTTAAGATATATCGAAACGAAATTGTTTGTCTCCCTAGTGAAGGTTAAGTTCTCATATGAACAAAATAGATAAAAAAAAACTATGCCCCCTCTTATACAAACTACCCCTTTATATGGGGTTTGTATGTTTACGAGCTCCGGCTTTGGCAAAGACAATTCTCTTTCTGGTTTTAGTATAACATTAAATATAAATAGTTGAAGTATTGTATTTTGTAGGGTATTTGAGCTTCGACAACACTTCTTAACTCATTACTTCAGCCAAATTTAAAATGTTTAGATTCTTTCTCAATGTCATCGAAACCATTTTACCGACATGGTGACATTTTATCAAATTAGGAGTAACCAGTCAATAATTTGACGAGGGATTAGATAATGTTTGCCAAATATGATTAGAAGATGATTCATACTTTTTCACTCTTTGCATTATCATTTAACTATCATTAAAAGGCATTTTTGTGATATTCGTTAAAGAAAACTTTTATTGAAACACATGTACAAACTAAGACTAAAATCGTGATTATTTTACAAGTCATGATTTAATGTTATATTAGATTACATACATTCATTTGTAATGTTATCAGTGCAACACTTTTGATAACATCGCTGATTTAAACGTTTTTTTTTTTTTTGTTATATATTTCAATTGCAAAGTGTGATGTTTCGGTTGCTTGCATTCGCTTTTCTTTAAATAAAATCAATGATAAATTATCATTGTACTCTTTTATAATATTGTAGTTGATTTACATAAAGAAATTAAATAAATTAAACTAAACTACTTATCACAGGTTTTTCATATTTGTTAGCTTATTTCTTGCGAAATTGATATGTTTACATAGATTAAGATTTCTTTTTTTATAGGATTCTGAATTATCATTACTTTACAGAGACTTTCTTGAAAAATATTCCATCTAAAAAATAAACTTTTTTTGCTGGATGCCACGAATTTTTGTTCTTTACAGTTACTCAATTTAAAAAAGTCCAATGGAAACAGACAAGAAATATGTTGTTGTTCTTATAATTTAGTGTTACGAAATTTGGACTGGATTTGTCTCTAACATAAATATCTAAAACTATCTTTACATTTAGTTCGTAGTTTAAACTGTTCATAGAGCACAGCAAATCGTCTTTTAAACTGATACGTTTGGATTACTTTATAATTCGTATGCTAAATGTAAATTGCCTTTACTTACAGTGAATTTTCTTGAAAATCTTCCATCTAAACTAGTAAAACTATATTTTTATTCTAAGTTTGTTTTGTAAAATTGATATGTTTGGATTACATTTTCTTTTTCTTCTTCTTCTGTCATATGAATTTTCTTACATATCTTCTTTATATAATTCTTTTACCTAAACACTAACTTTTACAATATTTGTTTTATAAAATTGATATGTTTGGATTACATTTTCATCTTGTTACATATGGATTTTCTTAAATTTCTTCCTAAAATAAGAATTTTACCTAAACTGATAAAATTCTTGGTTTTCTTTAACCTTTACAATATTTGTCTTGTAAAATTGATATGTTTGGATTACGATTTTAAAGTTAATTTTAAGATTTTGCGAAATTTGACAAAGCCAATTCTTAATTTGTTTCCATAAACGTTTTTGTTCGAATTGATATGTTTGCATTATGTATTTAATTTTGTTACATTAAATTACTTTTCTTTTCTTCAGCGCCTTTCTTACAACGTCTGAAAGTAGAAATGGTGCAGAGGAAATATTTATCTTTAAAACTCATTGGCGCGGGGCGTCACAGTGCATGCATCCTTAAAGTTCGTCGCATTCAACGGCGCAAAATAGTCCTCGTGCAAAAAACGAATAATATTTTCGATCGGGCACAGATCCGCCTTATTTCCACGACTGTCCCGCGTCACGCGCAAACTCCGTCCACCCTCACAGAAATCAATCTGACGTGTCACGTCGCGTCCATTGTAGACCAAACGGAAATAGTATTCGGTATGAGGAGCCTCACTTTTGTATACCTCAATTGCCAGTCGCGCTGCATACGCAATGAATGTGTTCTCTGCGCGTATGCCCAGCGCTGCAGTCAGGTACTGCAATGTCCAATCGTGCCCAGAGTAGAGAACAAATTTCGTACGATCACCAGAGATCATCTTCAGCATGTGGCTGACAATGTGACGTAGCATTCCATAGGCGCGCATCAATCCGATGCGTTTGTAATAGGCGTGTTGCGCTTCACGCGCTGAGCGTTGGCTGGCATAGGCGGAGAGCGTTGAAACGTGTGACTGCTCAATGCAGCCCTCAGCAACGACAGCTGAACCTACAGCCGATTGTGACAGAGTTTGTGCTTCTTCGCTTAGACCTGCCGCACCGACAAAATTTCCATCTAAATGACTCCCAGCGGCGACTACGCCGCCATTATCGTCCTGATCGATATTAATCACATCATTTGGCTCAACAGCACCGGCGGCGTTTGCTAACGTGGTATGTGTATTACCACGGCTGCTATTGGCAGCCGCTAAACGTAAACACGGCAGCGGCGCGTCATGACAAAGCACTGTTAGCAGAGCATCCATTACTTCGTTCGGATCGGTTATTCCGTTCGGCGTGTGCTGCAGCAATGTTGCGCCTATTAATTGCATTGCCGCGGACACCGCTTGCTGCTTCGACAAGTGTTCTGCATTAAGCGCCGCCATGCGTCGACGCAGCGTTTCGGCTTGGGCACAAGCACAATCTGTAAAACAGAAGGCCATGCTGTGCGATTCGCGCACATTCAGTGCCAGCCATTTGTCGGCCGGCAGAAAGGTGAAGAGCAACGCCAGCGCCGATTGAAAGGTGCGACGGTAGCGCGTCGTATAGATCACGACTTCGTCTGAATTGAGTAGCGAGTGTGGTGTGGAGCTGATCGCAGGCTTGTTAAGCAGCTGTGGTTTGAGTAAAAGGCCAAGTGGATGCGCGTAGATTTGATGGAGAATTTCGCCAACGTGCAGCAGTTGAGCAATGCCTCTGTTAAAAAGATAAAAGTCAATTTGGTTGTTTAGGAAACTCTCTTGAATATAGTGCCCTCGTAAATGTTTTTAAAGATTGCATCTCCACAATTTTTGTAAATTTATTTTCGAAATTAATTGACTTGGAAAAGATGCAGTCCACCTCAACTGTTTTTTTTTCTGAATTAAAATTCATTATAATATTTCGACTCAGTTTTGTGGGATGGTTTAAAAGATGGTATCTTGGCCCACAAATCAAAAAAATTGATTTTTCATTTATTAATAAAGATTTAAATTTTAAATGTGAACTTTATTTTTAATCAACATAAAACAAAGAACTAACAAATATACCTAATCAGGTAATATAGTAGATGTTAAAATCAAACTGATTGGGCCTCCCATACAAACAACACCTTTAAACAACATAGTTCCAGTGCAGATATTCTGTTGAAATTTAATATTAAGCACTTTAGTAGTAAAACTGCACACAAAAAATTAGTGTGATCGGATAAGAACAACGTCCACATCCCATATTTTTTAGGAGAAAAATATTAACGAAAATAGTTGTCGCATATTTAACAGGTTCAATTCTTGTATTTATCACGTTAGTAGTAACGCGAAAATACTGACAAAAATGGACGTGATCGGATAAAAATTATGCCCACGTGTATCACCAATATGCTACATGAAGCGCACTTGTTGGTGTCTGTAAAATGACGGAGAGTATTTCGGCAAAATCGAAGATAACGCTATTACTAGTTTTCAAGTGACAAGCAACCAGTAGCCTCCTCAGCTTTAATTGAATGATAATAATTCCTTCGACATTTCGGTCTTGATTTAAAAATTTTCACGACCCAATATAGAAAATATTTTTCTATATATGTTATAAGATACGCACTTGTACGTCAGTTGGCCCAAAAGACACGACTTTTCCGTAGCAGGCAGCAATGCGAAACCATGGAAAGGGCCCACTTTATTCCAGAACATATGATTGGCCCCAGACGATGATGTAGAATTATATAGAAAGCTTCGGTACCTGCGCGTAAACATTATTTTTAATTTGTAATATTAATTAATACTAAAAAACGTTCCGACCTATTCACCAACGAATCGGCAATGACACTACAATCGATGCTGCCGACAGCGCGTACATGCGACATGGGACCACGGTCACCTATTAAAAAAAAAAAAGGTATATTATGCCATCTTCTATAATAGTTTTTCTAAAGCAATTTTCGAACAAATTGTTTTAGTTAATATTTAGCTTGAAAATTCCACATGACAATTTGTGGAGATTGACATACCATGACGTATGACCAGTAGGACTCCTTGCAATTTCCAACCCTCTAGTATGCCGCCATCATCGCGACGCGCTAACTGAGTCAGCGGTGTGCAACGTTCTTTAAATTTGCGAAACTTGAGCGTCTCTTCGTCGACTATCAGATCGAACGCACCAGCGCCGGCCGAGGCTGCCGAAGAAACGGAAGAACCATGCGTTTTGCCATTGAGAAAGCTAAGTGTGTTGCTCAAGGATGTCGAGTTATGGCCAATATACTTGTACATGCCTGCGAAGAGATATAAAATTTAATTGTAAAACACAAAACTTTAACATGTATTAGCAAAAAAGCGAAAATTACCTGCGATTAGAAGGAAAATCCAAATGCTGAGAATCATGTAGCAGTACAATGTGCGATGTTGCGTGGAAAAGCGTATCAACTCCTTGAGCAACATTTTTCACGTTTTGGCGGCGCCAGAGTGGGCGCATTCAATTTAAGTAAATTAACGTTTCTTTTTTTTTTGTTCAAAAATAAATAAATAATTAAAATAGTGGTTATCACCCGACACACTAGAGGGTCTCTTTTTTATGTTTTTTTTTCTTCTTTGTTGCTGACGTTAGACGTTGTAATTGGAAAATGTGTTTGACGTTTGCTTACAGCAATTGTGTATCACAAAAGGAAGACCGAAGGGACTGTTATGGTGGAAAGAGGACACCAACCACCCACTCAGGCTGGCCGAAAACACTAAAAGGAGCATGCGCTATGCTAAAACAACAAATAACAGCTGATAGACTACATATAAACAAATAATAATTTTAGAAATCGTAATCATTCTAACCAAATTAATTAACTGATTGATTTGGTATCGGAAATAACAAAATAACCAATTAAATCTCCGATGAGCCTCGAATACAAAACACAAATATTTTCTTCACATGACAAGCGTAAGCACTATTTTTTTATTTTTTGTTTGTTTTTATTATAAAGTTATAAATATGAGATGGATGCATAGCAATGGGATTAGTTCAGTTTTAAACATTTAATTCGCACTTTCTTCACGTGTGCTATTCAATATAAAAGCTAAGAGCTATAATTTCACGAACTAAAAGATAAACACAAAAATTAATTCAAGAATGCTTTATAAGCAGCGTTTAAATATTAAAGTTCTTTGTTTTCAAATGACGAATACATTTAATTTTTTTGATCCGTGCACTTAATTTTGTGTGGCAGCCAGTGCCATAACGGTGAAGCGCATCTCCTTCGGATCGCGTGCCATAAACTCTTTGCAAACTTTGGCTGCGTCCTGTACAAATGTTTCTTCCGAAGTGGCGCCATGCTTGATCGGCGATGTTTTGCGGCCGTCCAACTCATACAGTTCACCTTCCTTGTTGACGAGTGCGATAAAGTGATGGTAGACCTTCTCTTCGACAGCTGATTGACCCTCCTGGGCAAGCGATTGATGATCATCGGCAAAGGTTTTGTCCTTTTCTAAAGCCATGCCGCGCTCTTCGGCTGTCATGTCTTTGGCACTGTCAAGAAATTGCTTAAGCACGCCATCCGATAGTTCGATGCTAAAATTATAATTTTTCACAAATTAACAAATTGTTTACGTTTTATTTTACATTATTCATTTTGCAACTGAAATAACAGTTAATTAATTAAGCGAAATTATTTTTTTACACAAAGAAATCTAATTACGAAAAACTTATGTTATTTTTAACAATATTAAGATTTAAATAATAATATATGAAAATCAATTGTTTTTTTTATTTAAAATTTAATATTTATATTTTTAAATATTTTTTTAAGCGAATTTATTTGTCTATAATGAAAGAGAAAACCAGTTGTATTATGAATAATTTTTTCTCTAACAAAAATGTAGGCCACAAAATTAAAACTTTTCCGCAAAAAATATATTTAAAAGGATTTATAGTCATCTGTCGTTTTTCAGCGACTGCTTTTTTAAGTGAGCTTGGTGTGCATGATTATGTTCAAAACGGTACAATTTTTAAGCAAGATATTAAAATACCGTAAGGATAGAATTCCAATAAAAAAAACTGTCGGTTACGTTATTTGATGAATGCTTATGAAATCTAAACTCAGGGTCTAAATATTTCCTTCTTTATAATTTTATATTAAATTAATTATATATAAATTTAACAAAACTACAAAAATGTCAAGTAGAGGTGTTCAGCGCCCCCTTTCCAATGTTGGTTACAACCAATTTCCCATATTTAATAGCTGTGGTAAAAATTTCTGCACAATATCTCTAAGGAAATAATGACATATGTAGCTAGATCGACTCAGTTTTTGATCCTGACCAAGATTATCTCTCGAGTATTTCTGTACGTTACAAACTTAAACTCAAACATAATAAGATCCACTGAGTGGTGCACGAAATAAGTTTAAATTTTAGGGGAGGATATGAGTTCCACACTTACTCCTTGTTATTGGCGACGCTATGAATCAAGGCCACCGTGCCGCAAGCGTTGTGTGTCACTTGGCGCATATAGAAAAGATCTTCGGGGTACTTAACCGGTTCAGCTTTTAGAAGCTCCTGTTCTGCGGCGCGGTGTTTCTCATCCTGCAAACGCACACACGCAAAATCGTAAATGTATTCCAATTTAAAAAATCTTACATTTAAAAACTTACAGACTCTGAACAAGGAAACAGTAAAATAATGGACTTGACTGGCTTTGGCAGCCATTCAAGCATCTCCGGATCAAGTCCAACGACATCAGTGAGTGACCAATCTTTGGACACGCCCAGTTTGTGAATGTACTTGGTCAGCACCTGCCATTCGTGAGGAGACACAAGGAATGAAAAGATTGAATACGTAGTAGAGACAAACAAAAATGAGTCATCCAATTAAAATGCCGTTGACGAAGGGAAGAGAAGGGTAGCAGGCAAGGACATGAAAAATGACGCCGCAAGTTGCCATTTTTAGAAGAGCAAAATATAAAAACCAAAAATAAGAACTTACATCGGGATTTGATTCGAGTGGGATCCAGGTAGACATATTTAAGTTTTCTTTATTTAAATTTTAGTTTTGAACTTTGAAAATAAAATAAATGCGTTGTTCTTAAATTCAGCAGTTTCCTTTCGCAAACTTTAAAAAATATCTATTGCTATCGCAAAGAAAGAATTGTCCCTTACCGGCGTCGGTGGGTGGTGTTGCCATACTTTGAGCTTTCAAATTTGGACTAAGATCATCAATTCACAGAAAATACACAAGAATACTTTTGATTTTAAAAATCAAAAACATTATAACTGTCATGACTAGAATATTCACTACAAATCATATTGTAATGTCTGCGGTATCAATTGTAACCAATTCAATTTGGTGATTTTGTCATTAAATCTAGTGAATTTAAATTCTCTTAATGAGGGTTTACTTATTTAACTTTATTATTTGTCACTTTTTGGCGTTATCTAGCTACAAGAGAAAAATCTAGGAAATCCGTGACCTCTTTCCTTATTGTCAAAGCGACATTGCTCGTAAGACCGATCATTTATTTTTTTGGTGTATGCTGACCTTTTTTGAGGGTTTAAAGTTACTTCAAGAATTGAAAAAGTTTTAAGAATTATTAGACCAAGTCGAAGGTTATAACACCTAGAATATATAATACCTGAGCGCACTAGGGAGCAAGTCGCTTGATTGTTTGATTGATTGTTTGTTGCAATTCTGATGTAATATATTTAGCTTAAGGTATTCTTGTTCGACTAAGCTCAATTAAGTCATATCATAAAATTGGTGGTTTAGTGGGGTTTTTGACATTACAGTAACAGTGCTTTTGTTAATTCTAATATTAGCTTTTTCTGCAATGAGACTCTGGCTCAATGCTAAAGATTATTGTGAATGGCATTTCGACAGGAAATCAATTTGTTGTTGTGTATTTTGTTTGGGAAAACAAATTAAAATAACAGAATTAGTTTTTACACAAAATGCAGGATTCCAATGTTCCTGTGCCCGCTTGTGTAACTGTCCAAAATAACGCGGTGCACTTCGAGTCAAATGCAGACTTTCAGAAGCGCAGTTTGCAGCATGACAGCGATAGCGCCTTTTTGGGTTACCAGCGCAAGTCTTGGATGAAACCACGCAGTGACACGCGCGCCAACCGTGAAGTTCTTACCACGCTACTGTCGTCGCAGAGCGAAAATTCAAAAGATTGCATTGAAAAGCTGTTGTCCGAAGAAATATCATATGGCGATTTGGGATCGCTAACGGACGCCGATTTGCAGCAAATGGATTTCAAAAATCACAAATATCGCGAGGAACTGTTGCATTACTTCGCCGAGTTGCCCAATCAGGATCCCACATACGAAAGGTTGTTTGGCTAGCACGACGATGATGATTTATTATATTCATTTTAATTTAAATAATTTAGCATTTGCAAACTGCCTGCTGCCAAGGTTTACAATCGACAGATACTTAACAGCGCTACAGCGCATTTGGAGACGATGCGTTCAGCACTTGCAGCTGCAAATTATAAATTACAAATAATGCCGCCAGATGATGTTATTGTGGGCGAGAAAAGTTTTGCCAGTCGTTTTGTGTTGGAGGCATTAGCAGAGCTAAAAGGTGTGACCGATGATATCGACAAGGACCTGGACGAACTGCAGGAGGTAACTTTCTTTATTTTATAGAATTTCGACATACACAATTGCATTTTTACTTTGCAGCTTATAACCGCAAAACATGCTAAACGCGAACAACGCAAGCCAAAAAAAATCAAATCGAAATTTAGCATGTCTGCTGGAGGCTGGGTACTTATTGGCTCAGCGGTGGCCACGGGTTTTTTGGCGACAATATATTACTGGAAATACGTCAGTATTGCGCAGTAGCAGCTCGTTTATATCTCATTCATTAGAATTAATTTTGTTAATAACCACGGAATAATTGTTGGAGCAAACTGAGCCAGTACAAAATGTTTCAAGTCGAGTTGAAAACAAAGAGTGTATATTTTAATATAAAACTAACTAAAAGTTTCGCCTACAATGCTTAAATTCCTTACCAAAAATATTCAATAGTACTTAAATAAAGTTTTTTTTTTCCTATAATCATTTTCGATTTAGATTTATTTCTTCTGCTAAAAATGCAAAAAGCAGTGTTACCGACGCATCGACATGCTGCGGATACTCCCAAGCGCAAGTGCAACGGAGAAGCTGGGCACGACTCAAGCAATGCGGCAGCTCTTCTGTTAAAAAAACAAGTTGTATACAGAATTAAGTACGAGGCGATTAAATTCTTTAAGGTAGTATTGCACTTACGCATCACTTGTTGTTTAACTTGAGTTTCCTGTTCATAAGCGGTCAGCAGCTGCTCCACAAATGTCACATATTCCGGCAACTGCCATGAACGAAAGAAAATCTCGTTGCAGCTTCCAGGCAATTTGGATAACGCTCGCAATTGTCGCAATGACTCACGCGCGTTGCTTGTAATATCAACACATATTGAGGCGATAATTGATAATTTTTCGCAGTATGGTCGCAACTCTTCGGGATAGAGTGTGGCGTTTTTTTTGTTTTCTCCCTCGCTGGCATTCTTTATTGACGTTGAGTCTACCACACAGCGCGATTTAAGTGATTCAATAGCGTTGCAAAGCGCCAGACCCCGTTTATGTGCTAACTGCCATTTGGCATAGTTGTCCTGTAAGGTTTTAATAATCACCTCTAAACGCGTCTTGGCAACCGCAAAATTGGAGTCCGCTGTTGTTGGTCTTGCTTTAGGGCTGTCAAGAACTTTGTGTATCAATTATTAGTCAAGTATGACAAAACCTGATTAAACAAATTTTAAATCAACTTACAACGCACCGGAGTCAGCAATTGTGTGGAGCTAGTGTCCGTATTTTTTGTTGGTGTATTATACATTTTTGAGAAGTCTAAGTAATATTACTGTAAAAAAAAATAATTATGATGTGAAAACAAAAATCAGCTGTTGATTTGGTAAAGTCATTCACAATAGTAAATTGTTAAATTTTAATATATTCTCTTTCGTGAATTTATTTTTTCATTAATATTCTTTAGAATTTGAGCATTAAAAGTAAAATATAATTGTTAGAAAACTTAACAAAAATCTTATGAGATAATCGCAACCGTCTAGAAAGAAAAAATGTATTTTAACATACAAAACTTTAAAATTCGAATTTCGATGAAATAATAAAATTACGTTAGGGATTGTGCACTGATTAAGTTTGAGAGTTACTCAATTTGTATGTGTAATCTCGAACTACGCACTTTTACGTTTTTGATACTTCGTGTACGTCATTATATCTAAGTTGTACGTTATTTAATTTGTATTGATATACTTCGTGAACGTCGTGTACGTTAATGTCATTTAGTTGTGGTCGGAAGTGTTCTTAACAAAGGAGAAAGAGACAGGAATCTATTTTATTTAAATGTATTTTTACATATCATCCAGCGATGTTAACTGTACCGAAATTACGTTATTCTACAGTAATTTGGATGCAAATACGGTAACAAGTAATGTTTTCAAATTCTACAGTAATTAAAAAAAAATGGAGAAATTCTACAGTTTTTTTTCCGAAAAATAGAGTAATTTTGAAAATTTGGCAGTATTTTTATTTAAAAATACAGTAATTGTCCAAATTGCAAAGTGAGGACCTTTTTTTTCGTTCTTGTCATAAACAAAGAAATGAAATGAGGAAAACTAAAAATTTTTTTAAGATTGTGGACGTGTTTTTTTTTTGCTTGTTGATCTACTTTTATTTTATGAATATATATTTTTTTCAAATTATAAGTAAAAAAAAAAAATAATTAAATCAAAAAACAACTTTTTTTTAATAAAAACGATGATGAATAATTTTTTAATATCTACAGTAATTTTTCTCCAAAAACAGTAATTTTTTTGGCAAAATACAAAAATTTCACAAAATTTACTTAACATCACTGATATTATTGTCAGTTGAAAATGAGATAATCGCAAGCGTCTCTATTTTTGATATGTTGGTAACTTCAATCTGAACACAGCTTAACGTTTTGATAACATAAATTTGGCATTTCTCAGTCTGGCATTGCCGTTTACCACTGGCACGTTTTTTTTCGCTGCAATTTTTTTGCGAACGAATGAATGGATAAGAAGGAGAGTTGAAATTTTATAGTTTTTAAATTAAGGGCTGAGTATTCTTCTAAACAATTAAAAGTAAAAACAAGTGCTTCCAACGAATATCGCAAAAATATCAAAAAACAAAAACTGAAAAAAAAAAACGCACCGCAAACAAGCAACAAACGGTAAGAGAAAGGTATGTAAGCCTCACAGTTAATGGAAACTTGTCGCAGTCACAATCGCCGAAAATTCCTTCTTTGCCTTGGCAGAGTTTGTACTCGTTCGTCCAGAATTTGTTTTAGTGCAGGAGAAGATCGATTAAACGTGTGACATGTTAATAAAAAAAATAATTATTAAACGAAAACATTTTAGAAATGTTAGACTCCAAAATTGTTTTCTTCATTTAGTTCCGGTTTGAATGTCGTGTCCTCGAAACAAATTCAAGTTTTAACATTTTAGTCGTGCGTTTTGTTTTAGTTGTTTCTCGCATTGCTCTGGCACAACAACAGGTTTTTTGGTATTTTCGTTTGTAGTCTCGTAGCCCAAAGCCGCCAGTGCAAAGATCAATTGGCTAAAAAAGTGTTTTGTCCTGTTGGACGGCTTTCTTTTCCTCAATTACTATACTTGTGGTTGATTCTACGAGAATCGTCGTTTTAGAGTTATTTCTGTTACAATTGAAATTTTGTTTTCAAATTTTTTAAAAATATTCATCTTTGGAAAATAATTGAATTTGAAATATTTAGAAGTGTTTAAAATTAAGCACATTAATTTCCAGAAATCTGTTTGCGTCGTGAGTTTTATTCTGAAATATTCTTTTGATAAAGATCTTTTTTTAATTAAAAGGAAAAATTACTTTCGTAATCTTTATATTGTATACATACATATACATACAGCAGTTTGTTGGCAATGCGTAAAATGAGATCCTTAAACGAATCGCTAGCGAACATTAGAGCGTGGGTTTTCTCCCGGTCGCGACAACGTTAGGGATTCATTTACCGTTTTCGAACAAAATGCGATTCGGAATATCGAATCCAAAATTTTGAATCATTAAAAAACAAATCGAATACTGAATATTTTAATTCTATGTAAATCTAAAATTTTTGATAGTTAGGAAAAAAATTATTCACTTAATTTTTCAATATTAATAGTTTTTAGATATCTAAAAAATTACTTTGTACGTTAGATTTATCTTTCCATTTATCATTTTCACGGTATTAGCAAGACCTTTAAAATGACACCTTATGCCGCTCATAACACATTACAAAAACTTAACAAATTTACGTTTACAAGTTGCCTTAAACTTTTCTTCAAGGCCAGCCAAGTATGAATTTATAAAAATTAGAATGAATGTCCACATTTTTCACGACACTTTTCTTGCGTGTTCAGCTTTGAGCTAAAAATAAACATTTTTAAATTGAAAATAGAAGCTAGCAACATTTTAACGTAGCTACATTTTCGTGTGTGTGTATTTTTGTCAAAATCATTTTTAAAGAAAATTACGTTTTGTCGTTTATTTAAGAGTTATATGATTAAAGCAAATATTTTAAAAATATTAAGCGTACATATGTACATATTTCAATTTGCGAAATACAAAAAAGTTTTTTGAACTGTGCGAATGTCTTTAAAAACTCTCTCAGTCTTGCATTTATTTTTATGAGACATTTTCATGTCGATCACGTATTTTACTTTTCTTTGCTAATCGACAGACAGTGTCAATCTGCGTCTTTATTTGAATTTTGTTTTTGTTTATTCCTCTGTTTAATTTTCTTTTGAATTCATGCCAAAATTTCGAAAACTTTGAATAGTTTTTTTATATTCAAAATTTACACGAAAACATTCAAATATTTAGTTTTGAGTTAATTATGTGAGTGTCTCAATTTTTGTTTCTCTTTTTTGCATAGTACACGTAGTGTGACTTGCCGATTGAAATTTGTTAAACTCGATTTGATGTTCGCGAGTTTTTCACTTCGTTATTTAAATTTTTAAAGTATTCAAAGTATCGTTCGGATTAACATTGTAGTTTTTAACTACTAGAGACAATAGCTATTGATTATTATTTTTAATTAATCATAAATAAAAATTTCAATAATTTTCATTATGTTTTCGAATCGGTGTAAATAACTGAGAAATCAAGCTAATCTGAGATATGTATGTAAGCATGTATTCAAGAAAATAGAGACAAATTTTGTATAAAATAAGGCTATAGGGATTGCAAAATAAAACAAATTATAATACAAATTACCAGAGCTGGGCACGAACTATTTAAAAAGTTAAAAGTTAATTAACAAATGTGAAATTTCTGCCAAATTTGAATTTTCCTGTTCATTTAGAAAATCGTTCAAGTTAGGTAATTATAAAACGAAACATTTAAAAAGTAAAATCAATAACAAAAAAGGAAAAATTATGGATTGAATTAGGGCAAATTAAATGATTAACTGACAGATACTTGGATAAAAATAAATCAAATTAAATTAGATAAAAACTAACTGAATCAAAAATTTAACGACATTTAGAATTTCTTTTTACCCTTGTTAAAAAATGTATTTGTTTTTGTTATAGAAATTTTAACTCGTACGTTAAATTTTTAACGAAGTTAAGTTAAATTAACTTAACAAAATTAAGTTTTTGATTAACTTTTGTCGTATTAACGAAGTTAAATATTTAAGTAACGATATCTATGCATATTACATATGCTCGTACATTCGTCTCCCATACATTTACATACATTGAACTATGTATGTATGCGATCACTTAATAAGTAACTACTCGTAATTATCAAATAAAACTGACATTTTCAACCCAAATTACTATTTTGCCTTAATCTTATCAATAAAAAGCTCAAAATGTAATTTTCGTATTTGCTTACGTGCGATTATAATTGAGCTAATGTTTACGTTTTGCATTCATACGCAAAATTTTTTTGTTTGTTGTTCTTTTGATGTCATGTGGGTACCTCAAAATTTACATACCACAAACTTATCGCATATACTCGTTTACTTTGTCTGGCCAACATATGCCACCGCTTTAGAAGCGGGAGCGATCTTCCTAAATCGTTTTCTCAGCTCTACTCGGTCGATTGTTTGCTCGCATAAATTAAACCGAAATTATTATGTCATTCTACTATATTTAGCGTTATTTTCCATTGCTCTTTTCGCTTTTCGCTTCGCTCATTTGTGTCTCTTTCAGAGTGCAAATCAAAACAACAAGCCAACAAATCTGTCAGCATTTTTAATTATTTATTCGTATTTTTGTGTTATTTATTTTATTTAAAGTTTCTTTTAAGTCTAGTTTCAATCTAATCTACTGAGTGTCTCTGGTTCTAAATAAATGTGTTTATTTTAACGAAAACCTTTTCTAATGTGTTGCGATTGTGGCCAGAGTAACTGCAACGAAAATCATAGTTAGTATCAATAGAAAGTTTATCGAGATGTGTCAAGACTATAAATACCGAAACGAATACTTTTTGGAATTCTGAGTTTATTTGCCTAGTTTAGATAGTAACAAAAATAAAATTTTAATTTTAAAAACCGGCTAGTAAATTTAATACCAATACTAGGGTGGTCCGATAAGAACTTATCCTACAAAGGCAGAACGAAAATTTTGGAAAAGTGGCTATTTATGTCTCTCTTAGCTCGATACACTTGACGATGCTCTAACTTCTTTAACCAGTCTAAAAAATACGTTTTCTCGAGGTCTGCAAAGTAGGCCTCCATCGGGCGGTGAGGCTTAGTACTTATCGGACCACTCTCGTAGATAGGAGAATTAACAGAAACTTACGTTCTCATTTTATTCACCCTTGACTATTGTAATTTGGTACTTTTGAGTACATTCCTAAATGTTCGTGGCTTTTATTTAGCCGGCGAAAATTGTATTTTCATAAATTTCTTTCATTTTTACGTTATTTACTTGGCTTTCATCAACGTTGACGCCAAGACAAATTCATTCAGTTTCGTTTGCATGGTAGGTTCGTTAATCGTGAATACTGAATTGTGTCATGCGGACAGACCAATTCGTCATGCCGAGACGAAAGACGGTGCGGCGGCGGCGGCGACAGAACGTTCGCTCACAGCTGACTGCGAGTCAGTGTAGTCGCTGTTGAACAGCAAACGAATCAGTTAAAAATTCAATGCGGCCCAACGCAAATGCACAACAACGAATTCTTTTTATTATAACTTTTCGAAAAACAATTCATAAAAACGAAACAATCGAACATAATTTATATTTATTTGCGAAACGGTTTTTAATATACAAATACATATGTACTCGTATGTGTATGTAGTTATTCACAATTGTTTTTTGATTGAAACAAATACGCAAAAGTAATTAACAGTTTAATAAAGAAGAAAATAAAAACAAAGTAAGCAAAACCGAGAGCCATTAAACTAAATGCTTGGTCAAACACGGCGTATACGTAATCACAAATACCCCACCGCCGTCTGTCGGTCGGTCGTCGCAATTCGATTTCGAAAACGCGTTTAACGATTCAGTCGCGTATATTTCATTATCAAGGTTAGCGCTCGAAATGTGTGTTCTCAGCTGCTCTCAAGATTTGTTTTGTTGTGCGATTTTGTCTGTATTCGTCGTCGTTACGCTTAAATAGAGTTTTGTGTCGTTCTATACAAAAGACATGTAGTGTAGAGTGGAGTGGAGAGAGATGATGATGATGAAAATGATCTTTGCTTTTTTTTCAAATTCATCTTTACAAAACAAATCAAACCGTAAAAATTGTGTAAATTTTCAAGCTTAAATTCTGGAAGATTCACTTTTGCCGTCTCAGTGAAATTCTCTCACCCGCATTTACCCTACAAATTTAAATTTGTTCAGTTGAAAATCTATTTTGCTTTGTTTTCGCTGATTTCTTAAGATACTTTTCGAAATGAAGTCATTCTTTCGATACAAAAACGACCGGTCTGTACGAAATTTAACCAGCGAGAGATTCGCCAGCAAGACAAATAATTTTTATTGGCAGTTTGATGCTTGTTTGACTGCAAATTAAAGCCTCTAAAGTGCATTACAACAAAATAAGCTGTTTTGCTATTGCATTCAAAATTAATTTCGACGTTCGTGTTGGGATTTGCCAAGGTAAAATGAATTGTTAAGAGTGCCTCTCAAATCTGGAGGATACTGTACAAAGGCATCTTGTTTTTAAATATGTGATTGCGTTAATTTGAATTAATTAGATTGTGTAAGTTATTCTTCATTTTCAAACACAACAAGTTTTCAATTAAAGGTATAAAAATACGCTTCCAAAGTTGTGATTTGTTGCTTGCCTTAGTTTTAGATTAAAAAATACTGTTATACAATTCAAAATAATTATGAAATTTAAAAAAAAAAAAAAGGCCCGGTACATATTCTTACATATATATTATAGTTGACTATTTACAACAAATTCAAAGTGTTTGAAAACGCACAGTCGCTAGAAGATGCGGTCACTCATCGAAACGAATTGTTTACTTGACGTCATGTCAATGTTTTGTTGCATTGTTCTTGATTATTAAAAACGTGTTTACTTGTGTATTTTGGCAAGCATTTAAATTCCGGAAGAACTCTCAATCAAAAACCGATTAAACTATCGGAAACGTTTTCGAGAAAAAAGAAAGAAGTTTACTTACCTAAAAACGTTTAATTTGAAAAATTCCATTTACCTACTAATTATCTTACAAATATCGAAACAAGATTGATGTCTTTTTTGTCAACTTATAGTTTGTTATTATTTTCGAACAAAAAGTATAACTGTAAATCAATTGTCATAGGGTGATCGCAAAATTAAAAAATATTTTAATTCGTGTGATTGTTGCGCGGTATAAATCACTAAATTTCTCCTCAAGTTTTTGCCAAAGTTATTTATTGTAAATATTTTCCACTTTGTATCTTTGTATCTTAAAATTAGCATTTCGCTGCGAAATAGTTTTGTTTTATTATTTGAGCGATGACTGCATTTCTTAACGTGTATTTTGTTTTGAGTATGGAAATGCTTGAATTCGGTCTAGTTTGGCGCTTTTTCACGATGATTATATTTTTATAGTTCAGGCAAAGAAACATAAAAATACTTATTTTTCGTGTATGGAACTAATTATGGACAGCGTCAAATGAAGTCGATTAGCGGCAAAACAGAAAATGTCCGGAAATTATTTTTATAAGCTAAAAAGTCTCTGATGACCTAAAGACAAGCAAGTTATATCCAAAATTTGATTTCTTATTGAGTAACTTACAATTTCTATAATAATAAAAATACTTGCTACGAGAACCACAAATAATAGAACTAAAGGTTTTTTACGATAGATTTAATTTGTTTAATATGATCTTGGCTGAGGAGACTAAATTTAAAAACAAGTTGTTTTTATTTTATAAATTTAACTTATTTATTAATAATTTAAAATATATTCTGTGGTTATAAAACGATTTTGACTCTACTTTAAATATTTTCCAAACCACTTGCATTTTAAAAATGCTGCTTAACTGAGCTTTGCATCGATTTTTAAATAAATCCTATTAAAACAACCGCAATAATTAAACCATCAGCTTAATGGATTCATACTACTTTCTCCAATTGAATTCAATTGCGCAAGCATACATTGGCTAACGAGTCCACCTTCTTCTCTGGCTCGCAGAATGATTTGAACTTGAAATTTATTTAAATAAAGCACACGGATGGGTGAAGGTTTGCCTGTGTATTAGGTGAGAGCAACAAGCACCGAAAAGAACCATCAGTCAGTTGCCGTCTACCAGCACGTCAGATCGATTGAACAGTTTCATTTCATGAACAACCGCACGAACGAAGAAGGTCATGTGAAAACAAAACAAACTCAACCACCGCACCCGCCCACATGTGCACAAAAAAAAAAAAAACTGTTCGTTTAATTTTATGCTAGCTTTATTTTACACTTTCTTGTTGAATGCAGACTAATCATTTTTAAATTATTTAAACATCTTCTAATGCCATTTTAATGCTTCTTTTCATCTTGCAGATCAATATAAATTTCATTTAATTACCACATCCACAAAAAGCACACAAAAATGTTTGCCAATACGCCTCTCGCCGGAACGCCTACCTTTAAATTGATACTCGGCTTTGGTTTGTGCACCTTGGGCGGTGCCATGCTTTTCGCCTATTTCAAAAATCGCGATGAGGACGAGGAGGACACGAAGACGGCACAACAAAAACCACAAAAGAAAACTCAAAATAAAAAGGTGATAGAAAAGGAAATCAGCATCCAATTGGCAGTGTCCAACGAGCACATTCCTCTGATTGTGGGACGTGGTGGGGCCAATTTGAGTTTGATTGAAGATAAAACACGGACCAAAATAAGATTTCGGTAAGTTTTTTTTATTTTTTTTTCATTCTTTTTAAATTGTTTAATGTACCTTTTGAAATTTAAATTTTTAGTGATAAGGATGAAACCCACAAATTGTGTGACATCACTGGTGCAGCAGATGATGTTAAAGATGCACGCGCATTACTGCTCAAGGAAATCGAACGTTCGCCCATTGTGAAAGAGGAGATTTACGTGCCGCAAAGCGTTTGTGGTAAAATAATTGGACGCTGCGGCGAGGCTATGCAAGAGATTTGTCGCATTTCGTTGGCTAAAGTTTCCGTGGATTCGGGCGTAAGGAGCGGCAGCATGGATCGCCGGCGTATCATCATCACCGGCAATCGGCAGCAGGTGAGTTGAGTTTGGAATTTAATTGTTGTTGCAATAAAAAACAATTTTTAAATTACTTTTAAATTACGCATTTAAAAGTGAAAATACGCTAAATATGAAATTTATATTTTTTTCTTCCTGCCAGGTTAATATCGCACGAAAACTGATCGAAGACAAAATCGAAGAGGACGAAGAGCTACGACGCGCTGTTGAAGAGGTCGAACAGCGTCGCGAACCACGTCGCTCGCCCACCAACAGCATCAACTCCAGCATGTACTCATCGCAAACATCGCTGAGCTCACATCTGCCGCCGCGCGAGAAATTACTCGCCGCACGTGCTGACGAAAAACCAATGGAAGTGTACGTTTCGGCAATTGCATCACCTGCGAAATTCTGGGTACAACTGATCGGGCCCCAATCGAAGCGACTGGACGACATGGTGCAATCCATGTCCGAATACTATGCCGTGGCGGCAAATCGTGATTTGCACAATATCGGCGAACCCTATTTGGGTCAGATTGTAGCTGCGGTCTTCAAGTACGACGGCAAATGGTATCGCGCCGAAATCGTTGGAATTCTGCCCAATCAGTACAATCCTAGCGAGGTGGTCCTCGATTTGTACTTTGTCGACTATGGCGATAGCGAGTACGTATCTCCGCATGAGGTTTTCGAACTGCGTACAGATTTCCTAACGTTGAGGTAATAAAAATAAGGAAATGTAAACTATTTTATGTTTGTAAATCTATTTTGTTTATTGTTTTGCACAGATTCCAGGCGGTTGAGTGCTTCTTGGCCAATGTTAAGTCAACGCTTCCCACTGACAGTGAGACCTGGGATCCACAATCGATACAAAAATTCGAGGAATTAACACAAGGTATTTTAAAACATAAAACAAGTAATTTTTACTTAAAAATTTAATTGTATATACAAATTTTACTCTAGGACTAAGTCGATACACAAACCCAAAAACTATTCAAATCAAATTAAAAAATAAATTTATTTGTATATTTATTAAGATTAAATTTTTAAATTCTATAATTGCTTAATATTTTTCTAGTCGCCAACTGGAAGAAACTCATTTCGCGAGTTGTCACCTACAAGGAGCGTCCGAAGACTCTCGTTGGAACCGCACAAAATTCTGCAGCGCGTGAGGGTTCACCCATACCCGGCATTGAATTATTTGATCTTACAGAAGGTACAAATCAATTTTTTGTTTGTTAACTATTTAAAAAAAAAAATTTTAATTGTATTTTTTATTTTAAAGGCGTGGAAGTCAACATTGGCCACATGCTAATTTCGCACGGTTACGCCTTGCCCACCGACGATCAACCGCGTGCGCGTTCGCCCTACATTTCGCCTGAAACATCCATGTACCAGCAACAGCCACAGTCGCCGTCTGCCGTGCCTAGTGGCGCTGCGACCACCGCTGAGGATTTACTACTCGAACAGCAGATGCAGCACTTGCAAAAACAAAAGAACAATTTGTACTTAAATGGCGGCGCTGCTGCGGCGTTGACCAATCACGCCAAGGCCAGTGCCGACTTTCTCAGCAGCAATTTCAATACACCCGCAACGGCAACAGCAACAGCCGCCACAAATGGCACACACAATGTGAACGGGAATTTGAGTCGATAGGGCGTCGATTTGAGCGGCGATTTCTTATTTTTGGGGGAAATGATTTTTAGATTTTTAGCTCTTAAGTGGTTTTAAACCAGCGCGTGTAAATATTGACCTACTTAATTTAAACCCACAAAAACAAAACAAGTTTTTATTAGACTAAGATTTCATTACATTAGTTTGCATTGTATAAGTTGTCTTAATTGTTTTACTCTTATGATTATTTTTTAATGTCCAACTTAAACAAATTCAATTGTGTGTCATTTAAAAGTGTCCTCTTGTTAAATTTTTATAATCAAAACTTAACAACTATAACGAATATCGTTTGATTATCTTCTTTATTTAAGTTTTTGCCCGCTTTTATTTTATTTTATATTTTACACTTTAGTGATTTTACGTTTTAAAATTAACACTCAATTAAGTTGGCCACATATGTTTGTATTTATGTATGGATTTGAAAATTGTTATTGTTCATAACTGTTGTCAATGTGCAAAATGCCATTTTAAGCATATTGTATTTTTATGCTTTATTATTATACAAAAATGTATATAAAAAACCAATACTTTGAAATAAAGTTACAAAATATTAAAAAAAAAAACCGTTTAATTCCATTCAAAGACCAACCAAAAATCCGATACATTGTTTAAAAAAAACAATTTTAACAGTGTTATTAAGATGCCGCTAAAACACTTTTTTGAAACGAAAGAAGTATCGGTTTGAGCAGTAATCGGACCAAAGATTTCTGCCGCTTCGATAACGGTTGACCTATCAAATCGAATAGCAAAATTCAATCGACCTTTTCGGTTATGAAAACGGCTTTCATTGAACTAATTTTGGAATACAAAAAAAATATTAATATTATTATTAGAAGACACGCCTATTTAGTTCGCCCACCCATATATTGAGTCGCATAATTTCGGGGAGCGCAAATGTTACGATAATAGAAATACGTTTGTAGTATCAGGATGTCGATGGGAACTACTTACCAAAATGTAAACGAAACGCCTTATCTTACGCTACGCTGAGCAAATTTGTTTTATTGTTATACTGAACAAATTAGTTTGATTGGAAGACAATTCGGCGGATCCAGAATATATGTATCTGTGGTTGACTGATTTCCTTTTTTTTTTTACAAAAATTGAGCTTCTTCATTACCCAATTTCAATAAAAAACTAGGAGAAGAATTTTTTTCGGCTATGCTGAAGCTCACATATGGGAATGGTAGTAGTTTTGGTCCGATCTTGCCCATCTTAAAACTCCGTTTGGAGAATAAGAGCTCACGTACGAAATTTCAGCTCTTTACGGACGGACGGGAGGACACGTTAAATCGACTCAGAATCCGACTGTTCAGATCATTTATACAAATGGAAAATCTTTAATAGCTCAAAAAAAAATGATAAGATGATTTTTTTTAGTATAAGAAAATGCTTTTTCGGAGCAGAAATATCCCAAAAATTCTACAGGACTTCTTCTCACCACCTCTGGGAGTTTTACTTTATTAATAGCGCTACTTATTGAATCATCCAAAATATAAACTTAGATCTAATAATAATTAATTCAAAAATTCACTAAATCTATTTATGTTTTTTTTTTTAAATAGGCAATGTGTAATTTATCACTTCTAATATTGTATATGGAGAATGTATTAGAATCGTTTAAGACGTTCAGAGGTCTCAGCAAGTCCATAGCTAGGATGTTTGGGTGCAACATTAGTTTCTGCTTTTGTGTTTTTGAGTGAATTTAACGATGACATGTGGACATGCGTTTCTTGTATACCAAAAGGGGCTCTGGCAATTTGACGCAATATTATTTGAGATCTTTGGAGTTTTTCTATATTTGAGTAAGTGGGTTCACCTAAGAGCTTCATTGTACTTTTGTGTAGTTGGACCTTGTAAGAGAGGTTGAGATTTAACTCCCTTGAGAGTGGCCAATTGAGTTCAATGAATTTGAGTGACTTTAGATGCTAAGTGTCTTTGTCACGTGAGTCTTCTGTCAAGCTGCATGCCAAGATATTTCGTTTCGGTGCATTCGGGTACAGGGTCCGACAACTGAAATATTTTTTAACTTATGTATGCAAATGTTTTGCTATTCTAGTTTAATTTCTATTTATGTGCGTGTACTTGCTTGCAGTAAGTCCAAGGCCAATGAAACAACGTTTATAATTTGGGTTTTCGCATTTAAATAGTGTCTTTATTTAAATTTGTTTACGTTTTTATTTTATTTTATTTAATTTTAAATTTATTTCATCATCGTACGAAAGAATTGATTTTGGTTTTATATAATTTAATTACTTAAATATTAAATTATTGTGGTACAGAGGGTACGGTACGATACGATACGGTTCGGTACAGTACTGTACTGTACGTACGCATGGAGAATACGTGTCGGTATGTTGCAACAAAAACGAAACAAATCGAGTAAGTGTAATTAAAAACAATATTGAAGTTGTCTTAGTTGGAGTCATTAAAAAGTGTGCAAAATGTTGTTGTAAAAATCGAGTTCATTGGAATTGAAATAAAACACATTAACAATTAAGAAGGACTTAAACCAAAAATCTTTGGTTTGGAATTTAGAAAAATGTCTGTTAAACGTTTACTTTATGTTAAATGTTTTATGCTTTATTTGATATTTAATTGTTATTTTGCTAAATTAAATTTAAACATGTTTTGTTTTTGTTTCTGTTTTTTTAATGAATTCTGAATTGGTTTTATTTTTTATTTTTGTTTTTCTGCAGCGTGCAACGAGTTAAAATTGAATTGCTGT
Organism: Suillia variegata; assembly: GCA_949127995.1. Lineage (NCBI taxonomy): Eukaryota > Metazoa > Arthropoda > Insecta > Diptera > Heleomyzidae > Suillia > Suillia variegata. The sequence goes on from OX421844.1 coordinate 20,678,797, forward strand.
GCCAATTGTCTGTCCCAACTGCAAATCTGTCGTTTATTTAAATTACTACACTTTTTGTTGTTGTTTATTTGTTTGTTCATTACTTAAAGTAGCCTACATTTTCTTTTTTTTTCTGTTATGCTCAATTTTATGTGAATTAGTTTTTATACAATTCGCAAAGCCTTCAAGGGATATTGAAAATGTTTCAAAATTTAAATCATAAATCCGCCTCGTTTGCGCAAGTCGTTACAAGTCGCAAATTGCAATTCGTTTGTTTAGTCGTTGTTTTTTAATCGATTTTATTCTCTTATCGACATTTTTGTAACGATTTCAAACAACGACGCTAAACAAGTGGAATTTTTTGCCTTAAACTGCAACCGTTCGAAGACATCGTGTCGAGTCAACCAACAATTTTCGGTTTAACAATGCAAGTCAGCAACGACTTGCGTATACAAAGCGCTTAAAAAAAATATTTTTTTTTTCACCTAAATAAATAAATCAAATAGATTTAATGTTTTTTTTCTTTTTGCATCGAATTTTTCGATTTCAAATTTAATCAACTTTAACTGTGGCATTTATTAACTTCGCTTAGAACAAGTTTTGTTTATACAATATAAAGCTTGAAATTAAATTGAAGTTGAAAAATTTATGCAAAAAAAGATATAAATTAATTTAAAAAGTGTTTTTTTTTTTAATGTTTAAATACAATTTAAGCATTTCACATGCCATAATTTTTGTATGGCACATTTTCGAAAATGTCGTCATTGCTCTTTCAATACGAAAAGTTATCAAAAATATAGCTCAATTATTTGTTTCTTGCTTTTTGTTTTCATAATTAAACAAGTTTCATTGGTTAGAATAAAGCTCGAAATGAAATTAAATAAAAATGCAGGCGCGCGGCTGAAATTAAAATCCACGGGGGGCCAAATTAAAAAAATGAAAACTAATTGTTTTTGTATTTTAAGTTTATTTGTTTTTTTTTGTTTGTTTTGTTTTTCTTTAGCAATAAAATATTTATTATAATAAATTGTAATTGTTTCCACTTTTTAGCGATTATTTTTATTTTAAATTGTTGCTTATTAATTTGGATTTTTTCATTTTCTTTTTATCAACTTTTTTGTGTATGTACTCGTATGTATTTTGCGTTTACTTTTCTTTCTTTTGTTTGTTCTTTGAATTTTCTCATTTCTTTCTTTTGCTCTGTGTATTTCTATTTAAGATTTTACAATTTCAAAATTTTGTTGCTGCGTTTTATAATGAATTTTTATTTTTATTTTTTTTCTTTCAGTTTATTATCATAAAAGTTATATACTATTAGTTTTTATTTTTGTTTCTCATTTTTATTTGTTTTCATTTTTTGTTTTTAATTCTTTATATAATATTTTTTTATTATGTATAATTATAATTATTAATAACTGTACTGCTTCTTCTGTATCGAAATCTTGTTTAGCTCTTCTCGTTGATGACACACGTGTTCGCTCTTCTTGCCTACTCTTCCTTCTTTTTCTTCCTGCTCCCCCTTCCTTCTTTCTTTTCAATATTTTATTTACTGCAACTTTTACGGCTCTCCGTTTCGTTTTGCTTGTGGTTGTTGTTTTTGTTGGTGTGTTTTGAAATTAATTTTCACAATTGCGGCTAAGTAGTTTTTTGTAGTTGTCGTAATAAATTTGTTTGTTTCTACTGTTTCGGCGCCGCCCGCCTAAACGTATGCTTCGGTTTATTATGCTTATGTATTTCCTCTTTTTGTTTGTTCAAATTCTCTTGTGTTTTCATGTGTTTTTTTTGTTTTGTTTGGTTTTCTTTTGTATTTATTAAATTGTATATTTTTGAATTTATAAATTACAGCTGTATTGTAACTAAATTTATATAAATATTTCGGATGTGGCTGTTTTCTTTTACTGTTGTTGTGGCTGTTGGTGTTGTTGTTGTTGTGGTATCTGATTTGTAAATGTGTGAATTCGCTTATAGGAAATAATCTGGTGTTCTTCGTGTAACATGTGGTTCTCCACGTCGCGGTGCTGGGTCGAATTGTAGGCTGCAAGGAAAAATTAAAAATAATATTAATTTTTATACTCGTAACAGCTTATAGTACCCGGACTTGCCCGGGTTTTGTTTTGAATGTACATATGTATGTGTAAGCTAATAAGATAGCGGAACTACCCGGTACTCCCATTTGTAGCGATTTTGAGTTATTGCGATGGGCGTTAAATTTATTCAACAACGTTCATTTCTGGTAAAGTTATCGACAGTGACCATGCAAACTCAGAAACATATTTGAAATTTTTAGGAGCATCAATGTAATGCAATATTTTCACTTGATTAAACAAATTGTGGTCGAAATAATAGGCGTGGCAGATTTTGATACATTCATTTTTATAAATACTCGTATATACACACAAACTTCAAACGCCCAAATAAATTAAATCCAACATTTTGTATTCTCTTTAAAATGTTTATCAATGGGAGAAAGAAAATATGCTTATCGAAACTTATTTCGCAAAATTAAGCGAACATATGAATTTTCAGCACTAAATAGTAGAATTTTTAACAAAAAGTCAATGCGCAAATTTCTTGTTATCTTAAGATAAAAATGCCAAAAATATATTAAGAAAATTTGATAAATATGAGCGGGTACAGTGCATTAAAATCAACAAAAACAATATGTGACATTGAGGTTATTTAATTTAGTACGTCCCAGGCAGTGTGCTGCTGATGGACGGACGGACAGACGAATGAACAAACGCCCGCCCAACCAAATGAACAAATATTAGAAATTTATATGGAAAATATGCAAGATAATAGAATATATTATCTAAAAAATACGATTAGATAACGTTGGGAGTGAGTTAAGTGCAAATTGACGTAGATAACTAAAAACGAGATATTCCGAAATGTGCCAATTCATAAAGCTTAATAGAAATGTCACCAAAAACAAAGGCAATTACGTGCAGTAATTACTGAAATGCATTTACAACACGCGTGTAGGAAGTATGTCGAATAGAGAGAGAGAGAGAGAGAGAGAGACAGAGGGCGTTGGTGACAACAAATAAATTAACACATTAACTCAGACGAATGAGGATAATGATGGGCACAGACAAGCACAAACACGACAGAACGGAACAATAATACTTACAATGAAAATTTGAGTGAGTCATCTAATTCCATTAGAGCCGCTTGATTGCCACAACGATAGCAATAATTTGGCGCTGAGAAAATTGTGACGACATTTCGATCGTGACACCAATTGTAACCCTCCATGACCAATTGATGGGCGCGTGAGACCAATGTTAGACCGTTTGTGTTGTTGAAGGTTTCCGAAATGTCCTGCAAAAGGTGAAATCAAAATTAAATTTGAACCAATAATTCAAAATGTAATGGCGAGTGAAGAGCTTTTTTGCTGTTTCAATGAATGAAATACACATTTTTTGTTTTTGTTGTTCAAATTGACTTTTAGTATTAAATTAATATTCATAGGAACTATAATTCTGACATACGTTTTTAATTGGATTTGACATATTTACCATATTTTAATGGTTTACAAGTTTAGTTATATAACCTGTTTTACTATTTTATTTAAACACAAACTAACATTTTGTTATTGTTGGTATTAAAGTAGATATTTTAAATATTAAAAAGAATGCCTACTACTTTATTTGAAATACATTTCATTTTTTAAATAGGAATATAATAAAATCGAGTAATCAAACGAAACATTTAAAAAATTTGAATACTTTTTAAAGTATTACAACTACTTCAAAATATGCTGAAAATTATAAATTTGTGTGAAACAAAATTTTCAAATAAACCAATATTAACGATTTAAAAATTTTTTAATAAAGTAATTCAAATAAACAACAAATAATCAAATTATATAAAAATTATGTGATTCCATTAAATATCACAAATTACTTACCTGTCCAAATGTATAACCGGCACCACGTGGCGAAATACCCCAGCCACCCCTGTCATCCGGATCAGACCAGAGCAAATCGCACATGGGTCCCTCGTGCGGTACCTCTTGCAGGCGATCAAGCGCGCGGATATGATCCAAACTGTCGATCGACGGACTGAGGCCGCCGTGCAGGCAGAAAATCTGCCCATCGACTAGCGCCGTCAGTGGCAAATAGTCAAACAAATCGGTAAAGTATTTCCAAACGTTGGCGTTGCCATACTTTCGCAGGCACTCATCGTAAAAGCCGTACACCTGGGTGATCTGTCTCGATTCGTGATTGCCGCGCAAAATGGTGATTCTCTCGCGATAGCGCACCTTCAGCGCAACAAGCAGCGTAACGGTCTCCACCGAATAGTAGCCACGATCGACATAGTCACCCATGAACAAGTAATTGGTGTCGGGCGATTTGCCGCCTATCCTGAACAGTTCCATCAGATCGTGAAACTGGCCGTGCACATCGCCGCACACTGTGACGGGACATTTCACCTCTTGGACATTTGATTCCTTCGAGAGAATTTCCTTTGCCTGCGCGAGAAAAGAAAACGAAAATTATTAAAGTCAAATATTAAGAGAAAATATAATTTTAAACATTTCAAATTACGTACTAAGAAAATTATTTATTTTTGTATGTTAAATAATTGTTTTTATATATACCGCACAAGAATAGAAACATGAAAATGCAAATCAATGAATGCTCAGACAACAAACGTCAAGAGGAAATTGCACAAAAAAAAAACAGAAAAAAATGCACATCAGGTTTGCTACTTCGTGGGCAGAATAAACAATCTGTGGCACTTTTAATTAATGTACAATAGCTTTCAATTTGTTACGTAATAGTTTAATTAAACCTAATATTATAAATGTAAATAGAACCACAGTAATCCAATCTTTTACTCTTGTGGTTGTCTTTCTATTAAATTGAAGTCGTTTACGCGTCTTAAATGCTGAAACCATTTTTAAAAAAATTTATGTAAGCGTTTAGTACGTGCAAAATTGATTTAGAATCGAAGCAGTCATTTTGCCCACGTTTTATTTGGAAAAATAAACTTTTCAATATGTATGACGAATGCATTAAATTAGAATAATAAAAATGTACTCTGTACGTATATAGCTTTTAGTTGTAAGCTAAGTAAAAGGTTTAATAATGCCAATCTTGGCGGAAATAGAAAAACCAGTTTTATTATTATTATTATTTTCATTTTCATTGGTGTAAATGCAAATTGAAATGTTGGTTTTTCTTTTCATATCAGTTGGTTGTTTCGTAGAAAAAGACTCGGAAAAAGACTTAACAATTAATTTCAAAATAATCAAGAAAACTGAAGAGGCAAATAAAATTATTGAAATAATTATGAGTGGATGTTGCATGTTTTGTTTAGAATATAGTCTCGATTCTTTGGTGATAATCCTAATAAAATACGTTTTAATACAAATATTTTTCGAATACTTTGAATTTCGAAAATCGACGCAAAATATACAGAAATGTAAAAAAAGAAAAAAGCGAGTGATCGACACCGCGATACAATAAGTTTAAACAACAACTAATTGTATTTCTTAATTGTATTTCTTTAAAATAAATTGAGTAATATTAGAAAATGCCAAAGCAATAATAACGATTTGAGTCGGCGGTACCAACACAGAAAGCGTTCAATGGAAACCTATCAAAATGTCATTTCCGCTTCATTTTCACAGTTCATTGACAGCAGAAAGAAAAGTCAAAATTCACCCAATTCGTGAGTGCGGCAGCCAGCGGTAAAAAAACAACTTTTTTTTTATATATATATACTCGATATTATGTCACGTGAGTCGAAAGCATAAACAGAAATGCATGAACATTAATGAAAAAGAAAACAGACAAAAAAATAACATACAATTTAACATTAAAATACAATTTTCGTTGAGCAGAGACTGCCTCAGTTGAGACACGAACGACTGATAAACCATTTTATATGCATCCAAATTTTAAAACGACTGCAAACCGAGAAACCCGCAAAGAAACAGCAACTCCAATCCAAGGTACGAGTACATTAAATAAAGTATTCAAATATACAAGTGAGTATAAGTAAAAATAATACTTTGGAAAATGTTGCGATGTTGCGTGTGCATGCAACATTTCTGTTAAAAAAATAAAAGTAAAGCACCGCTAGAGAAAAATGATTTTGATTTTTAAAAGACAATAGTGGAAGGCAAAACGACATTTTGCGGTTATCGCGAAATTACTCTCGAACACAAAACCAAACAAAAATGAAAAAGTTTATCAGCAGACAAATTATATTTTTATTTTTATATCGGGTAATTCCAATAAAATTCCAAAGAATTTTATTATTGTTTTATGTGGAATCGGACTGACCTGAGGTAAAGGTGAAGGCGCGCAATGGAAGACTTATCAAACCTACCGCAGTGATTATTGGCAAAGTAATGCGGAAGAGGCGCGCATTTCATGTTGGCCGTTGCGCGTTGTCGTTGCTGGTTCTGCTGCTGTTGATGACTGTGATGGATGTTACCCCCACAATAGGTAGCAAAACTTAATGTTGCTGCTTGAATTGGCGCTGATTGCGTGTTTCGGTCTGTCTGTGTCATCTAAAGAAATTTTCCTGTTGTCGTTATTGTTTTTGTTGTTGTCTTTAGAGACAGCCCTACACGACAGCGGTGGCATTTACTTTTGCGGCAAGTAATGAATTCGCGCAACTGCAGTTTAAAAATAGGCAAACCGACTACGAACGAACGACAAACTTTTTGGCAAAGATAAACCATCTTCTTTCGAATTTATTTATACGACAACACTCCAGCGCAAAAGAATTGAAAGGTTTTTTGAAAAAAATATTTTGGAATTAAAATTACTAAAATTTTGTATTACAAAAAAATTCTTTTAAAAAAAACCAATGACAAATTGAAATATATAATAAAATAAATTTCGTTTTTGTTATATTTGCGTGATTTGACATAAATTATTTAAAAATCTAAATTTTTACTGTCTTATTTTTTTCTTTTCAAAATTTAAAGTGGCCCCACGATTGAAAATTATATAAACCTAAGTTATAAAGTCAAATTTTTTTAATAGTTTCTAAATGCCAAAGCTAACTTTTAATATATCTAAATACATTTTTTTGCTTCGTTGTGTTTGTAAAACTAGAAGCTCTGAGGAGGCATGACAACGTCCAACCAGAGCGGAGTAGGACGAGGTTCAAAACATTTTGTAGATTGCATGATTTTGGGTCATTGAGTGAGTTGTGCTGTCTGCAGCGCGTTGGATGGATGGGTGATACAATGATACATACATACATAGATATCATTAACTTGCGACCAACTGAACTCTAGACTTGTATTTATATACATATGTATCTACCTGATATTTTTAGGGATTTGTGTTTTTAAGCAATGTACGAAAATAGCCGCAATTGCTGCTAAAGTTGCATTATAATCATTACTTAACGGATTCATTATATGCAAAACATTTACAATATTAACAGAAGTAATAAGAAACTGCAATTAGTTATAATAGAATTAAGAGTCAGTAACATTTTAAAATATATACAACCTTTCTCGGTTAAAAAAAAAACGTAAAACATGACAAATGAAGAACTATAAATGAACCTTGATAAGTATAATGACAAACATTTTATTTTTAAGTTTAATTTGCATAACGAAATATTGAAATAAAGTTAATAAATGTGAAGCACCCTAATTTGTTCAACGTGTCTTAAAAAGTTGCTCTCAAGCATAACAGAAAATTATGTACAACGTTTCAACCGAATATTCGAATGCTTTTGAAAATTTAGTGTTAACAAGAAATAAGTTTTTTTGTAAATGGTGGGACTGACGATGTGCCGATTAGCTCCAAAATTGTTCGCCTAAGACCTAAGAACAACAGTGTACAAAATTTCAGCTTAATATCTGTAACGGTTCTCACGTTATCTTGTTTACCATAAAATAAAACAGACAGACTAAAGTTTTGATTCAAATCTCGTATAAAACTATTGTCCGACCGTATATCGGAGTTTTGACCAAGCTTCGGTTTGGATCAAAAAAAAGGAAACTTGACCATTTATTTTCAATGTAGCAGGTCAAATATACGAAAATAGACTTACTGATATGTATATTACATGACCGTTCTACATGATAGAAGGGGTAAATAGATGAAGATAGCATAAAATGAAATAAAATATTGTTTTTGTTTTTATATTTTATTTTCTTTCAATCCATTAAATACACTTAAAACCTCCATTCACTTACCCCATTAAACTCATAAATCAAGACAATGTGACAATTGAGTATATTTATATACGAGTATATGTATAATGTATAATTATTTATTTATTTATTGTTTTTCACTTTTAATTAATTAATTTTTATATAGTTCTTGTTTTCGTTTGTACTTGTAAAAAAATTATTTTAGAACCTTGGTTGAATATTCAGTTTCGGTCCAAAAAGTCGATTTCGGTCGGCCTTTAGTCTATATTTATCTTGAGTATTTATTTATGTTACAAAAATTTAGCCTAACTAATATACACTACTGATTGGTGCATAAAAAAGCTGACAAAAATTTACATGTTCAGAAAGAGAAGAAACATTTTTTAGCATTTTCTTCGCATCATTTAATCCCGCACAAAAAATGTCATTTAGTAATACACAATTAGTTAATAACTTCGACCAAAATATTCACATGACAACTGTAAAGCCACAACAACAAGGACACAAAAAAGACTGGTCACGAATGTCAAAAGCAAAAATATAAAAAAACAAACAAAAAATACAAGTCGAAAACCAAAAATGACGTTAATAGTTTAATAGTATAAAAAATACAGAAAAAAGAGAAACTCAAGAGTGCGAACGTACTTGGAAATAACACGAAATGCAAGTACAAAGCAAATACATATATGAACGAAGAGCGCAGCAAAAGAGAACACACACAAAACAAATAAAAAAAAAATAGTAGCCAGTCAGTCAGTCAGATGACCTTGCGATAAAATTTTGTTATTAATCATAAAATAAAAGTACAATGGAGAAAGAGGCAATTTTCGCCGGCATAAAAGTTGCACGAAAAAACATGATAAACAATTCAAAAATGATGAGTTTCTCGCAAGTTTTGTTAACAATTTTGGTTGTAAGTAATCTAAACAAGTAGAAGTACATAAACAACAACAATATGCATGTACATATATCAATTGTTCTGTTCTTTTACTAATATTAAATTACAAAAGTTATGGTATATACCCAACTCATTAACAATAAATACAAAAAGTAAGCACCGAGTTGTTAATTTGTTTTTTCCATCGATTTTCGCATTTATGACTTCATTTTGCTGTTTCGGTAGCTTTTAACTGACTGACTGACTTATTTATTGTTCGCCCCACTTCTGCCCACTCTGCAAATGTGACATTTCCTCCTCTTTACGATCAAGAAATTAGTTCAAATAAAGTTGTTTTATTTCTTATTTAGTTTGTTTTTTGTCGTTTCGCTTAAATCATGCAAAACGGCAAAAACACCAAAGAAGGCGACTTTTTGTTTGCTTTATTCCATTTGTTTACTAAATTCGATTTTGCCATTTTAGTTATAAATGAATAAAATCGTAATATTAAAAACCACTCAAAAATCATGTATGTAGAACTTTGGTTGTTATTTGCATTTATAAACTACATGTTATTTGCAATATTTAATAAGTTTAATTTTTTATTAAATGGTAAATGTTTCCTCCATCGAATATCAAAAGTAGAGCAGGTGTATTTGTTCTGTGTCTGCTGCTGTTGGGTTGGCGTTTGTGTTTTCACCTTTAATTTTTAATATCAAAAAATCAATTCCAAGGTCATTGTGTGTCCTTCTTACGTCCGTCAGTCAGCCAGCAAGTGAAATGGTCGGACAACTCGGCGCACAACGTGTGTATTTCAAAACAATGACAGCAAAATCATTTTAAAGGTGACGGAAAGACGTTGACATTTTGTGTGAAAATAAAATTGAATAGAAGGAAATGCGCCATTTAGGAATTGTCCGTCTGTTTGGCCATTTAAATTGTTTTTAATTTGTAGTTGTTTTTTTTAATTTTAATGTATAAATAGATACAAAAGAAAAACTAATTTCTAAACGAGGCAATTTAAATGCTGATGTGCGAATTGCAAATAATGTCAACGGCGATTATTTAATGATTAAAGGAAGTTTCTTTCACCGATTGTAACTGCAGAGCGATAAAACACAAATCGATAAAGCCTTTGGGTATATAAAAGTTTTATCGGTCTTTACAACTATTAATGAGAATTTTTACATTTAAAGACATTCAATTATAAAGATCGAAATCGCCTTCAACCATGCGAGAATCGGTAAATTTAATTCCTGAAAATATTTTTTGAGTTGATATATTGAGGCATCAAATGAAAAAAACAACGTTAGTAAATAAAGAAAATATGCATTCCAAGGCGTTCATTGCTCTCTACAAGAAGAAAATTAAATATGTACAGAAAGGCGGAAAAGAAAAAGAATCCTAAAAAACAAATAAAATAAAGATAAACGAAACAAAAAATTTCTAAAAACTTGTTTCCAAACTTTGCCACATGACGGCTGGAGTTGCTGAGGCCGACAACGGGCAGGCGACATAGCTGGATGCTGTACCAGCAACATGAATAACAACAAAACATACCAGTAACTGCAACTTTAGCGCATTGAAAAGCAACGGGCAGGAGCAATTTAAAAGCATATTTATCAATGGATGTCAGAACGAATAAAAAAAAACTATTCATACATTTCAACAAAAAAAAAGGAACAAAAATATCAACGGAAAACAAGTGACGACAGGAAATACACGTCAGAAGCAGAAACAAAAACAACAACAACTTGGAGAATCATAGCAAAATTTACAAAATTGAAACACTTTATTTTTGTTAAATGAACTTAAATAACCAAAAGTATTAATTGTCAGTTTAAAACCGATCATTAAAATTTTACAAAAGATAAACCACAGAACAAAAAAAAATCTAATCGACAATTTCAATATTTATAAAATTAAAATTTATTTCCGAAGCTAACAAACAGATTTCTTAGATTTATCCAAGTGCGCTGAAAGAAGCCGGTGAAACCGGTTTAATTTGCTTTGAATTTGTATTTCCACTGCACTAGCGGTGAACTACACTGAAAAAAACACAAGTAAAATAATGCCAGTTAAAAATATTGACATATTCTGGCAATAGTTCATTATAAAAAGTATTACGCCTAAAGGATTCAATGTTAATTTAACACTTTTTCTTGTGTTGTGTCGATTTGTGCAAAATCTTTGACGTTAAAAAAAATGTTTATTTGACATGGAATTATGGTAATGGCAAATTTTGAAAATGACTAAATTAACATAACAATTCCTGTTAAATTGACACTGTATCGTGTTAAATCAACACCGTTTTTGTTTTTGAAATTTAACTTTCAAAATGTTGAAAGCATTTCTGTGAAAATTCTCGGCGTGTATCCGGCCGATTTCAAATGACGGCTTTAAAAAAACTCGTTTTGTTTTAAGCTTTGTTGCAAAATTAAAAGAAAAAATTGCATATATACATATATATATATTTACTCGTATATTAGGGTTTCTTTTTTTGTTTTGTTTGTATATTTGAAATGTTTATCGCTGAGTGCTCACGTCATCGTCGAACGGGGCTGCTGACACACCAGTTCTTTCTTCTTCTTCCTCCTCTTTTCTTTAACACTTTTCTTCTTCTTTGATTTATGGAAATTTTGTCTAAGCTAAAGTTTGCAGAAATTGAAAATGATTGAAAACAAGAAAAAACCTTTCATGAATTTACCTATTTGTAAAAATAATGACGTAAATACTTTTAATTATTTGAATAAAACGGAATTTCTGTTTTTACTGTTTTTTAACGTCAATTAAGAGGGGGTTCAATTATTGTCAAGGTCAATTATTTTGATTCCGATTACTGCGAGTAAGCACATGTGTTTGTTTGTGCACTTTAAATTATAGTCTTTTCGTTGTTGTTGTTTGTTTTCAATTATTACTAAGTTCCTGCTAATCAAAATACAAACAATTTAAAATGAAAATTAATATTTGACAACATATTTAAAATTACTTTTTAAAAACTTTATTGCCTTAGACTTTTTATATTTATACACGCTTAAATCCAAAGTACAAATCCAACTTTAAATCCACACAATCACACACACCAACGCAAGCACACACGTGCACAGGCACAGGCAGACAGTGTCTAAATAATTTTTGCCTGAAGTGATCTAATTCTATTTGCAAAACGAAAAACACAATTTAAAGAGAACAAAAAACTGAAACAAACAACTTTGCAAGTTACAAAAATAGCCGCCTTCACCCGCAACGAACGCGAACAACAAAAATATTGGCTTTGCAGCGAGAGAAGCGAATTTATTTGCGTAACGAGTATACGAGGAAAATGCGTACCTCAAACACAGACAAACAGACGGACAAAACAACATCCACAAAACGGACTTCAGCAAGAAAAAGGAAAATTTAGCGAATTTGTTTTTATTCACTTTAAAATTAAAAATTTAAATATTAAATATAGAAAAACTCAATTTACAAACAAGTTTCTCTTTTGAGTCGTGCTTAGTATTCATTCACTTGTTATTCGCTATTAAGGATTGGTTGCAAAGTTTATAGACAAAGGACAAAGTTAGGTTAAATTGGACTAGCTGACCGAGGCCACGCACAGACCTATTAGGTTTTAGCGATACCAGGTTGAGATCCTTTTTGACTTTTTTTTTTAGAAGACTTCACGTCATTCAGTATGCAGGAACGGTTGGTCAACTATAAGAGCAATAATAGCAATGATAGACAAAGTACGACCGCATATTCGTTTAGTTTGTGTGCGAAGTAATGAGAACATTTAAAATGTCTTTTATAAAAATAAACAAACTATTTAACATTCAAAATTGAAATTTAACAAATATAATTTAATTAAAGAACAAAATAAAAATAAGTGAAGTAAAAAAATATCAAAATAAATCAATAATGCAAAGTTTGAACTACAAAAGAAAACAAGTAAGAAATTACAGTCGGTCTTACTGACTATTAGAAATACATTACAATATTAAATATTACAATCAAATAAGGATTAAAAAAATTTGTATTTACTTTTTTTTAATAATTTATTACAAAAATAAAAATTTTAAATTGTTGAAATCATGAACCACTCAAATAAGACTTCAATATTTCTTTAGGATCGTTATATAGGCTTCATTACATGATAATCAATAATTCTCAATCATGACAGAACATTTTGTACAAAGCTTTAACTCAATATATCTGATGGTTCTCAAGATATCTTGTTAACTAGAAAAAAGCATTTCTTCTTGGGCGTGGTCATGGAATTGTCTTCAAAATCTAATCAGTTCGTCTAAGTCATAAGGACCAGTGCACATTATTTCAGTTCAATATCTCTAACGTTTCTTCTGCTATTGCGTTAATGATGAAAGATAGACGACCAAACAGACAGACAGACGAACATCGCTAGATTCTTGTATATACGAGGGTGGTCCGACAAGTACTTAGCCTACAAAAGAAATTTCTGTATAAGTGACTATTTATTTCTCAACATAGACTCATTTTAGATCGATATATTACTGGACGATGCGATGCTCAAACTTCTTTCACCCGTCTGAAAAATACCTTTTTTCGAGGTCTGCAAAGTAGGCTTCCATCGGGCGGTGAGGCTAAATGCTTATCTTATATGTCTATATCACCCTTGAGTAATTCACAATTTATATCACTGAGTAGTGCATATAAAGAAGCAGACATATTTGCAGCCTATCACCCCAAGTCGTCGCTCGCTCTTCAAATGCGACATCGGCTTACTCATAGGCAAAGCTGACAGCAAAACAACAAAAAAAGAAAAAATAAACAACAAACATAAATATTAGAGGAAGGTGGAGCGGCAAACCAACCTATTTTTACAGCCGCTACAGCATATTGACTCAATTCAAGTGCAGAGTAGAGCAAATAAACCAAAAACCTAAAAGCAACAAAATATCTTTTAAAAATAGAACTTTTAAGATTTTTGTCTGCTTTTAAACTTGTTTCAATATTCATTGAGGCAGCGAAAATTCACGAAAGACAGACAGCAATCAAGCCAAGCGCATTCATTCATGCCACTTTTTAGATTAAAAACCATTTTTCAATTGCTTTAGACAGAAGTACGTACGTCATTAATAGCCAAAAACATTTAGTAAACATTAAGAAAAGATACAATTAAATAAGAGATTTAAGTGGAAATAGCTTAAAAAATTATTTAGAATTTTCTTGTTTTTGCACGCACGTACAAACAACAAATAAATACATATGTATAACCTCGCGCAACAATTTCCTTTTTCGCAAGCCAATTTTTTTTAATAAAGACTATTCTCCGTTTTTGAAATAGAATTTCCGTTTTCCTGTAATATTTTCAAATTACGATTTTGATCGCATGTTTTGCTATGTTAAATAAAAAAAGACAATTATTTTTAAAATGTTTAATTATTTTGCTTGCTTTGTTTGTGTTTGTTTACATTCGATGAACTCGTTTTCGCGAGACGCACCGTGCGAGGTCGCTCGTCTATCCTAAAATAAAACCAAACTAAGAAAATTATTTCAGTTTTAGTTCGCAAATTGAAATCGAAAAATATTTACACACAGCACAAATAAAATTACACCATTTAAAAGAAAACAAAAGTAATTTGAAAACATTAATTTTCGAAATAAGGAAAAAATGTGTTGTAATTTAATAAAACAAATTAAAAACAAAAAACTGCATGATTCAACAAAAACTCTAAGAAATACATATGTAAAAGTTTAGTAAGAGAATTATCTTTGGCTAAGTCGAAGCTCAAATACTCATTTTAGAGGAACCAAAAAAAATGTGCTTCTTGTAGCACATATGTGCTACATGTCTCTATTAACAGCGGACGTTATTCTTATACATTTTTGTGAGTAATTTTATGTTACTACTTAAGCATTGATCGAATTTGAACTAATTATCTATACTAGAACTATTTTTATTCAAAGACAGAGTAGATCTTGCTCATCTTAAAACTTAACCTCCGTTTGGAGAATAGAAGCTCACATACATACGAATTTCAGCTCAATATCTTTTAAAATACGGCTGTAATCGCTCGGTCAGTCAAAAAGACATTGTTAAATCGACTCAGATCATTTAGTTATATATTGTCATACCTACCACTCCTTATGGGCTTTACAAATGGAAGAACAAACTCAATGCAACCTTCGGTACATGAACGTACGTGTCAAAGGTATTAAAAACAAAACACTGCAGGTTAAGCACTTGAAATCATGATGGGCTGAAGTCAAATTTTTATGTTAAATTTAAAAAAAATGTCGTTCAATTCGTTAATTAGGACAAAAATTCAATTGAAAAAAAACTTATTTCATTGAGTACTTAAATGTCGCTTTTAATCTTTTTTAACAAAAGGTTTAAGAAAAACAATTGAAATCGAAATTTTATCTTCTTGGACCAACATTTTATTTTTTTAGAAAGAAATTTAAACTTTATAGAGGCATTTCCGTTTATATATTTTTATTTACAATCGAAATACCAAAATAAAACTATAAAACAAATTCGCTGCACCTAACAAAGCGGATGACAACTGACCAACCGTCCGTCCGTCCGTCTGTTTGACTGTCTGTCAAGTGTGACAATTGACAAATCCAAATTATGAAGTCACGTTACGCTGTTGCGCGCCACTTTACAAATAAAAGAAAAAATCAAAGACAAATTTCTTCAAATATGTTCATTTCGTTTTTCAACTATTTTTGTATATAACGCCGGAAATCGATAACGGTCAATTTGAGTGTTTATGTAAGATGAGTTACAAAATAATTAATTTCAAAATGTTGCAGCAAGATAAAGAAGAAACAAAATTGCTTTAATATTAGTAAATTGCAAAATAAAATTAAACATATAAAAAACGTGTGTTTCTCAAAATTTTATTAATATAATTAAATTGTTCACAGTAGTAGGCAAAGAAATAAATTAATGAAAGTTTGAAGTAACCACCTCAGTAGATTGTAGGCCGAGTTATTTTTGAACTTTTTCATGGTCAAATGCATTTTTGTTTTTCAACTGGAAAATAGTAATTTTATATTTTTTTGCGTTATCTGAGAAATGAACCTGAAACATTCCATATCAAAGACCGAATACACTTTAAATAGTTCTATGCCGCAAACAAAATTAACTCTTGAACAAAAAACGTATTTACCAAGACTACATAATTAGCTAGTCTCCGAAATTACAAAGAGCGTGTAAAAACGACCATATCAACATAATCAGATGAACGAATATTTAAAAAAACCAAAATCCTACTTTATATAAAAAAGTATGGCTCGTGAGCCATCCTCATTAAAATAGATATACAAAAAAATCAATAAAAAAATTTCACAAAGTTAAAACCCAACTAAAAAATTATAAGTAAATTGCGTCTTCTAAATACGCGATAAAAAAAATCGGAAAAACCACGAAAAAATACACAAGAGGATACCAAATCAAATGTCCTATAAAATGCCTTTGGATAAGTAAAAGCAGAGCTAGCTCCAACAGTTTCTATTCGGGCTGTAAGGCGACGTTTAAGTTAAAAGAATCTCTTCGGAAGATATTCGCGCAAAGTGGATATACTTACTAAGAAATAGAAAAGAAGTCACATATAGTTTGTATAACTGGGAAAGAATGACATTCTTAAGAAAATTGAAGTAATTTTATTGTCTTTCCATAACTATTATTTTTAGCAAAACTAAATAACAATTCACAAAGAATCAAACACGATATATATTCAACGGTCCGTTAAAGCGCTTGGTGCCTGATATAAAGTACTGACGTTCCGAAAAAATTTATTTAGTAAATTCTTTTAAGTTAAAATCTTTTTTAAAATAACATTAAAACTTTTCTTTTCTTTTAACATAAATTTTAAACGGACGTCGATTTATTAAAATATTCTTAATACAACAGACGATATGAACAAGAAGATTTTCTCCGAAATTTCAGTAAAATATTAAGAAATTCAAAACCAGTTTATAGGCAAAAGGCACACAGGCAGTTAAAGAAGAATTTAACAAAAAGCATAAAAAGAAATCAAATAAGAGATGTAGTAAAACCAGTATTTTTACCAACGACCGCGAAGGTTGTTTGCGCTGCAGGATACAAAAAAAAACAATAAATAAATATAAAAAAAATAGAAGAGATGAAAAAGAGCAGACGGTTATTTAGTCAGCGTCAGCAGCAAACTTAAAAGATGCACTTACTTAAAAGATAATAATTGGTACAGAAAAATTTACTTTAAGCTTGTTTTTGCCATAATAAATATTTTAATGTAAAAATGTCTCAATACAAATAAATATTAAAAATATTTTTTTTTACTAATACTAATTGGTCTTTTGATATCGTAACTAAGCACTAAAAAAACTGAACCTAACCCTACTTTCGTCTGGTTACAGATGAACAGAATTGTATGCTTCCAATTTTTAACACACTCGACGTTGAATACGAATGCCAAAAGAACAAGTATAAGAGATATACAAAATTTTTATGAAAGAATTCTTATCAACAATGAAAAGTAGAACAATTACACAATAAAATACAAATTGTAAAACAAATGTAATTAATAATGATAGTAAATAAATCAAAAACACACACCAAAATTTATTTAAAAAAATTGTGCATTTCTGAAGTGTTTTTCTTGATTTGCTTTACATACGTCTTCTTTCCGTCTGAATCAATTCCCACTTTCAAGTTTCGCTCACCGTAAACCTACACGAGAGTAAGCAACGCACACAGAAAAACACACACTTGCCGTCTCTGTTGCACCCACACTTTCGTTTTGACTAAACGCAACAATGCTATTTAATAACCGAACGTCAAAAGATAAATACATTAAGCAACTTTTAAATTAATTGTTTTACTATACAAACGCAAATCTAAAAAAAAAAATGAATGTTTTCAAAAACGTTCAATTATTACGAATTCAAATGGTTGGCAACAAAATTCCAGAGAAATCATTTTTAAAAATGGCCGACACGAACGCAAATACGCACGAACGACGACCAATTTCGATATTTAACGAAGCCGTAGGGCGAAATGACAAATTTCCACAAACACAAACACCAAATGGCAACGATGTGCGTGCGAGTGTGACGCACATCTATGCGAAGAAAAAAATCTTTTTTTTTTGCATGTGAGCAGTAACGAACAAAAAAATTCCAATGATGACGAAAATTTTAATTTGCACTTTTTTTCATCAAACTCTTTTTTTTCGTCTTTTTCAATCCTCAACTTACCTTATCGCACAAGGTTCGCACTTGTGTTTCTGTCAATTGATTGCACTCGTTCAACTGCTCAATCCATTGATCCAGATCTTTTGTTGTTGCTTTATCTTCCATTGCAGTTGAAGTGGAAGAAAAAGTCTCGTCAATCTTTGTCGATTCAATTTTGACGGCTTTTTATTAACTCGGGGGGGCGAAAAAATATTTAATATTTGCTATTTGAGGGTAGAAAAATTAAAAAACTGGTTCGATTATTGCGCTGATTATTCGTTTAGAAATTTGCGATTTTTTTCAACGGTGGAAAAAATGCAAATTTCAACCGACTACAACGGCGACGACGACGGACAAAACGAACGAGTGAAAAAACGACGAACGACTGACTGAACCGAACCGAACGAGAAGCACGACGAGTTTCCAATTCAACGCGGCGAACTACGACAATGTGAAAATTTTGTTGTTGTTACTTCTTCAATTTCCTTCTTTCTTTATATTCGAAATTTGCCAAAATCTGTTTAAATATCTTCTTCTTCGTTGATTTTTTCTCTTTTATAATTTCAATTTGACGAACGAATTTGTCGGCAAAACAAAAATGGTGGCGCTCGCGACAGAGAAAAAACGCAAAAGAAAAAACCTAATGAAAAAAAATTAAATTTTGTCTGTAAAACTGAACACAGCTTTTTCCGATACAAGTAATTACTAAATAAAAAAATAAATAAACAAATAAGCGAATCGATTTGATTTTGAAATGCATGCACTTGTGTGGTCGTATTCTTATGCCCTTTTCTATTTCTCACTTTTAATACGCTTTCTTATAGAGAAAATTTTCACAATGTTCTTATTAAATTAAATAGTTCACTACACACAATAAATATGTTTGCATCAATAAAATTGATTATTTAATTACGGTTTAGTTGTTATTTTTGTTAGTTTAGTTTTATTTTCCCGATTTTATTGTATATGAGAATTTTATCTTCTCCGCCAAAGGTTCGAACGATTCGATTGCGTTTTGAAATATACAAAAAGAGTCATCCGAAATTCTTCGTTCAATTTAGCAGTGATGCTCAGAGTTGCCAGGTTTTTTGACTACGCTTCCATAAATCCGACAATTTAAATTCCCAAAATATCGATTTCTTTACTTCAAGTCACTGAAGAGTTGCCACCTTTCTGATATATGTTTGTTAAGATTAGTTTTTAAAATAATATGTATATATTAGTTTAAGTTTATTTTAATCTACACAGATAATCATCTGAAAAAAAAACGTAATAATGCCGGGAGCAAGCATTTTTAAATCAATACAACAACAAAAATCAAAACAAATAAGTCGTTGTCAAAATATTATTCAAAATAACAAATTTTAGCAGGTAGCATTTTCATATAAATTAAAATAAAAGAACAAAACAATTATAGTTCGAAGTTTTCTTACTGTAATATTAAATAGATTTAAACAAAAATGTAATTGAACGAAAAGTCTCAATAAAACAATTTCAAATTTCAAATTTAGTTTTTAAAATATCATGAAAACAATAAAAAAATTAAATACATTTAAATTGTCTTGTAAAAACTGGGTAAAAGTGCTGTATAACGGATTTTAACAAATGAGGCGTTATTTAAAAGATATTGAAGAGAACTTTAAGGCCTCATACCATAATTAGCGATATCTTTAAAATTTTTGGAGTTACATTTTTTTTTCAAATTTGTTTGTTTTCCTTTTTTTACCTTCAAAACTCACACCACGCTTAATTGTGATGGTCGTTGATGTGATGCTGGTCCTTTCATTGTGTGATGTAAGGTTGATACTAATCCCTCTGCCATATTGAGAATATGGTGGTCTGGTTGATGAATTTTATCTCCGACCACACATGATTGAACATAATTATCAGAAAGGAATAGTTTTAAGTAATGTTTATTTCTAGTTTTTAGCTTTCGTTTCAGGCACCTCCCAAGGACTAGTATTTTGGACTAGCTCCCTCAGAGCCTAATCTCATGATATTTAATTATATCGGGATAGGTGACTTCCTAGTTAATTTATTAATTAGCTATGATGGGACTTATAATTCTGGCCTGGGCCTTCGGGCCTTTAAAAAAAAAAAAAAATAGGGTTAACTTCTCGACAAAATGCAATATAAGTACCATTAAGAGGAGTTGAAACGGTTGAACATGTTCTTTGCACTTGTCCAGTGATGGCAAGACGCAGATTTAATTAACTAGGCAGTGGGATTCTACTTCCAAAATACATAGTAAAAATTAAACCCACAACGATTACAAGATTTCTAAACAGTCTAGAATTGTGTTTGTAGGGCAACGAGGCTGCCCAATAGATCTTTCAGGTCGCACAGTGCTTCCATAGCCTTTTATTAAATTAATTATCAAGCCCAAGCAATTATCTTAAATTTGGTATACCATATGTCATACTTATCTTCAGGCCCGTATCAAGGGGGGGGGGGGCGGGGAGCGAAGGAGGCAATTGCCCCGGCGACACTTTGTAAGGGCGGCATGTGGAAGAAGCTTTGGGGCGGCATTTATTTTAAGTGAGTGCCTTTTTTTTTTGCTTCAACATCTGCTTTCATGAAGAAAATGTACTGTACAATTTTAGAAAATTATTCAACTTTTAACAAGTATAATTTCATAAAAAAAAATTTACCTAAAAATATTTTGAAAGGGCGACAATATCCACTCTTTCCCTGGGCGACCAAAAAACCTTTTCTTAAAAACTCGTATTTTTAGAAAAGTTTTGTTGGTACATATTGATATAAAAGCAAGAATTTAAAACATTATTTGACCCCAACCGCCGCTCCTTCTCCATCATTACAAATTTTGTGTTTGTGAAAGTGAAGGATTTTGGCAAGCAAGGTGTCATATGTAAGGTATTAAAGAGTCCCTTAAGGTCTTTCTATAAGTTTTTGCGATATTTTTAAAACTTTCGTAGAATTTTTCGGGAATTTAATTTCAAAATAATTTTAATTTTTTTTGAAACGGACATATTGGTGGTCGAACATTTCTATTTTATATTGTATATAATACACATATTATGTGCACAAACAGGACATATACAGTATATATAATACATCGAATAAATAAACAGATAGGTATGACATATGGTGTACAAAAATAAAGGTAATTGATTAAACATTAATCCGATACTATTAAGAATGCATTTTTTCGAGAAAGTTATAGTAAAATTTTCGAAAAATGTCTTTATCTGCGAAAGTTTCAGAGATACCATAAAAAGTGATTTAGAGTACCTTAAAGTACTCTTCCATACTTTTCATATGGCACTTCACTTATCATCCGTCATTTTGTTTCCACGCTCTTGTCAATCGAAGCAAAAACACAAATGTGGTGGTGGTGGAAAAGGGCGAAGGGGGTAGTGAAATTATTTTTTAATTTCTTATTCTTAGATTAATACCAACAAAACTGCATCTTTTACTTTTTTTGGAAAATACTTCGATTTTTTTGAAGCTGGTCATCCTTAAATGTTACTCTGTACATTGTTTTATTTGTTAAAGCCTTAATTCCTCTCATGTCGTAGAAGAATATGTGGCACGAGATATACCAACTTAAACGTAATTGATTGGTAATTCAATCCCGTACTATTAAAAAATGGGAAAAGGTGAAATTAAAAAAAAAAAAAAAAAAGTTTATATCTTCTAAAGGTATAGAAATATCGCTAAAATTGGTATGAGACCTTTAAATACTTTTTAATAAATTTTATTAAAAACCTCATTTGCTAAAAATCATTATTCCGCTCTTGATTGTTAACCCAAACAATCAACAACTTCAAAGGGGGATAACTACACCGGGCGGGAGCGCCCAAGCAACAAATTTATTTTTTTTTATATCTTAAATTTTAACAATAGTAAACAAGTTAGAGTGTATCAATATCGAAGAAAAACAAAAACCTTTTTCGTTAAACAAAATTTTTCGTTATGCCCACTTACGCCCACAAAAATATTTTTACAAAAATCTTAATGGGCTTATAGACAATAAGCAAAAACCGCATTCGAATCCGACATCCCATTCTTATTATACATACAAGTATATGAACAAATTCTTTTTGACCATGCCCACTTTAAACCTCGATTTGGCCCACTTAACGAATTTTCTTAAGGATATACTCGATGACATTAGAATGCGATATGACGCTGGTAGTCTAACTTTGCTCCGCCTTTTGGACTTTTCGAAAGCATTCGACACGGTTGATCACTTATTGCTCTGTAGAAAGCTCGTAGCACTGCTTTGGGTTCTCCGACTCGTCAGTTCTTCTCCCTGATTGGCAGGTGTCATACCTTCATACCCCCTCAAATTTTAAGCAACTAACAAGTGGTGTGCCTCAGGGTTCTGTACTGGGCAGCTTTTATTTACCATGTTATTTACCTATCAAGGCCGATTGAAGATTTATGTGCTAGAGTTAATGAAGATCTAAACATTATAGCGGAGTGGGCCAGAGGTAACCTGTGGATTTTTTTTTATATGAAGACCGCTCTTGAAATATCTCGAAATAATGTTGTTGTAAAATAAATACAATAATAATGTTAAAAAAGTGTTTTAACATGAATTTTGATTACTTCAGCATTAACAACTGTTAAATATCACGTTACATTTTTTTGTATATTAAAAATAGGCTTAAAGCACTCGGCGTTGCTCGGCTCTTATCTATATATATAAAAATTAATTCTTCTATCTTTCTTTCTTTCTTTCTTTCTTTCTATATTTCTTTCTTTCTTTCTTTCTTTCTTTCTTTCTTTCTTTCTTTCTTTCTTTCTTTCTTTCTTTCTTTCTTTCTTTCTTTCTTTCTTTCTTTCTTTCTTTCTTTCTTTCTTTCTTTCTTTCTTTCTTTCTTTCTTTCTCTCTTTCTGTCTTTCTTTGTACCAAATGGGCGTCTAAACCATTCATCCGATTTTGATGAAATTTTAGGGAGTTGCTGTGCTCACGCCAACTTAGGTTTAGGACAAAGAAAATTTTGCCACGCCCACCTATTACGCCCACAATTTGTAAAACTAAGTTAAAATATTCGATTATTTCGCTAATATTGCTCCAAATCTGAAATTTGGTATCTGAGTTTGTATTGCCACTGTTGATAACTTCCCCAAAAATGGGCGTGGTTGGATCAATTTAACGACCACTTTCAAAAAAGGGTGGATCATTTTAACGCCTACCACCATTTGCTCAGAAACTTGATATGCTAAATAGAAAACATGTAACGGGATGCACCGGGTAGAATAACAGGTTATACAAAATTGTCCACGCCCACTTATTACGCCCGCAATTTGAAAAATTACGTGATAATATACGATATACGATTGCTAATATTGCTCCTAAAAATTTGGGATTTTGTTTCTGAGTCTGTATGCCGATAATTTCACAGCCGTAACTCAGAATCGCTACATCGGTGAGTACCGAGAAGTTCCGCTAACTAATGGGAGTACCGGGAAGTTCCGTTACTAACGGAAGTACCGGGAAGTACCGGGAAGTTCTGTTACCATTTTTTTAAGTGGCATTGCAAGGCATGCGTTGCATTCGCTAGTTTTATATAAAATCATATCTTAGTTTATTAGATGATTAAAAAACTTTACAGCCTCGCCAATTTTTTTGGCATTATATTGATAGGACTATGTGGCACCAAAATATATCAGAGTGGTGTAAAACTTTCCTGAGTTATGGCGGTGGGCGTTAAATTAATACAACCGCGCTCATTTGTGTAAGTTTATAGTTTTTGTCATTTATCTTATTCTATTGAAGCGGCTGTAAGGATTTTGAGAAAATTTTGAAGTTTCATGACATGTTTCATCCTCGAGAAAAGCCGTTAAGTGGGCGAAATCGAGTTTTTAACCGGGCATGGTCGAAAACTTTTTTTCAAATACAATCGGAATTGCAGGTCGGATTTGAATGAGGTTTTTAATCTACAATATTTTTGAGAGTGTTAGTGGGCATGGTCAAACATATTTTAAAACGAAAAAGATTTGGTTGCTTGTGTACTTGCAAATCGCTTTAACGATTTTGATGAAACTTAACCGCTTGCCATTATTAGGTACAATGTTAAGATTGCGACAACTTTGACTTCCGGGAGAACTGGCAAAGTGGATGAAAAAGTGGGCTTGGTCGAAAATTATTGGAACACTGGAACTATTTAAATTAATTTTATTTTTTCATATGAGAATTGATAGTTCGTATCGGAGCGGGTAGAAGTTTTGATCTGATCTTACCCATCTTAGAACTCCGCTTGGAGAATAGTAGCTCACATACCAAATTTCAGCTCGAAAGCTTTTAATCTACAGCTGTAATCGCTGGGACAGACAGATAGATATACGGACAGACGGACGGATAGATATCGTTAAATCTACTTAGAATCCGACGCTGATCATCTATACATATATACTTTTTCATACATACCACGCCCCCTTCTGGACGTTACAAATGGAAAAAACAACCTCAATATAACATTCGGTATATTGAGTTTGCACGTGGCGAAGTGTATAAATATAAGCTCCTACTTAAACAGAGGTTCAGTTCTAAGATGAGCAAGATCGGACTACACCTTCTCCTCCTCCCATTCATGTGGAAAAGAAATTAATTAACATAGTTGCAGTATAACTCCCTTTGAGTCTAATCTCTTGATATATAATTACAATATATCGGGATAGGTGACTTCCTATTTTTTTTTAATTAGCTATCATGTGAGGTATTGTTCGAATGGCATAAAAGAAATTCAGTATTTAATCCGGGAAAGTTTAAATCTATAAAAATCTACCACGCCCACAAGTAGGTAAACTAACTAGAAATATTCGCTATTTCGTTAATATTACTCCTATAAATCTGAAATTTGGTGTCTGAGTTTGTATGGACACTGTTGACAAAACCAAAAATTTTACGCCCACCATCAGAGTTCAGTGACTTTATCCGCTATAGAAGGGACATGGAAGGGGATTGG
Organism: Suillia variegata; assembly: GCA_949127995.1. Classification (NCBI taxonomy): domain Eukaryota; kingdom Metazoa; phylum Arthropoda; class Insecta; order Diptera; family Heleomyzidae; genus Suillia; species Suillia variegata. The sequence continues at coordinate 20,703,914 of OX421844.1, forward strand.
TCAAGAAGTAATTAAAGACGAATTAAAAACACTTCCAAAGTAACTTAAAATCTAAAAAATATAACTTTACTGCGAACAACTTCAATAAAAGTGGGCGGGCTAACTCAGAAACCAAAAACGTGGAGTAACGGGAAGTTCTGCGTTCAAAGATATCAAAACTCGGTGTGAAAGTACGAATAGTAATCCAGAAGAAGTGACCAAGTATGTACAGGTACATAATTAATTTTAATCAAATAATTACCTTAAAGAGCTTTTTAATAAATTAATTCATTAATTAATATGAGTGATTTTCTCCTTAACCACTGGAGCTCTTTCGGTGATTTAAGGTGGTTAACAAAAATCAAAATTCTGGTGATTAATTAATTGATTAATTAACGAAGTAATGAAAGAAGTAAAAAACCTCCCGTTATAAGATTAGTATGGGTTTCCCTCTAACTGTACTACTAAACAGCAAGACAACAACAAATATCCGGTGATACGTGTTTTTGTTTTTGTTTTTGGTTTGTTTGCTGATCCTGACCGCTGCACAACGGTTCGTTGACAAATTTTGGCGCGACTCAGGAGGATCTTCGAAACTATAAAAGCCGCTGCGAAGCCGAAACGAATTTATGATGATCTCTGCTTTCGGAAGAGACGCATTCGCAAGCGGACCCACGAAAGACATTTCCAGTTTCTGATTGCAGTGTAAATCATCCATAGGTTTTCAAATTTTTACTTAGACTTATAATAATGTTGATCAAAACTCAATGTTTTTTAGTAATTATCATTGTTTATTTATGTGTGAGTATTACCATAAGTTTTTTGAGTGATTTGTTGAAGTTTCTTGGTTAGGTATTTTTAATTTTTTTTTTTACTTTTCCATTATGATTTTCAACACTTAATTTGTTAAAATTGTGAGCTCGAGAAAACACAAAAAAATAAAAAAATTTTATTACTTAAAACTACAATAAAAAAAAAATCTTAATTAGAGTCGAACATTATTTGGACGATTCTTCTACACGCACCATAAAAAATTCATGCACTCTATTTTGTTATCTTTTGTAAATAACAAATTTCATCTTTAAATTCATTTCAATAAATCCAATCTAAATGTTCTCTTAATATTGTAACTAAATCATAAAAATTTTTCATATTCAACTTTAATAAATAAAATAAAAAAATTCTCGAGTTCATGTCTTTATAATGTTTATTTAATTGTTTTAAACCAATGTGTAGAAGAAATACAACAAATGCGTTGATTTAGCAGAATGGCCATTGCGATCCGCCTCTTAGCTTTAATATTTCTTCTACAAACAAAAAAAAAGCCCAGCAGTCAAAATGAGCATATTTGTATAAGTATGCGTTGAAAAAACAAAAGAACTGCGTCGTTCGGAGTATGCATAGTAGGTCCGTTACATGCACAGGAGCAGCATTCTGCTCCTCAGTGTTTCTTTAAATTCGCTTTGTTTTTTTATTTTTCCAACCGTCCAATTCTGCAGTGAAATATTCACGTTTTATTTCAAACTCGCTTCTCAGTGACCGGAAGTCAAACATTATGGGATTCACTTAACCCTGTATTGCGTGGTTTTATGGGTCCTTTTAACACTGTCAAAACAGTGGCAGAAAGATGGTAGATAAAGGGTTATTAAATATGTTCTCGAAAAATATTCCTCGTTCAATTTTATCAGAGCTGGAAATGAACTAGTTAAAAGTTAATTAACGAAGTTAAATATTTTTGTTAATTTTTAACATTTCCGTTCATTTCGAACACCAAAAAAAAAGTTAATCAACTCGAGTTGAATTTCTCCCGTTAATTCAAGTTAGTTAAATATAAAACAAATCGAATGATTAACTGACAGATTCTTTAAATTAAAATTAAATTAGTTAACAAATAAATGAATCACAAATTTAACGACATTTAGAAATTCTATTTACCCTTGCTTAAATTCATTTGCATAATATCTATAAAAAAAAATAAATAAAAATCGAAAGTAAGTGAAAACGTTTACATGCAAAGTTAATTAACTAATTTTTTTTTGAGTTTTTTTTTCTATTTTGCTATAGAAATTTTAACTTGTACGTTAAATAACGTTTAACGACGTTAACTTTTCAACGAGATTAATTTGAATTATTGGTTAACTTTCATCGCATTAACGAAGTTAATTTCTTAATTAACGATGCCCAACAATGAATTTTACAGTACTTACGAGTATATTTTGTACTGAGTACATCTTTAATCTCAGATCCAGAAATTTTACGGTTTATTTTTAGTTGTATTTGCAATCGTTATAAGCCAACTTCAAGAGGCCTTTTAGAGATAAACTAGCCAATTTTGTAAAACCCTTTAAGGGTTTTTTTCGTTTGACTGATGGTCTGCCTTCATGTCGCGTTGGAACCCTTGAGGCTCATTTGCCATGTGGCACTATATTATTGAACTCAATATTTTCAAAATTGCATTTTAAATTGACTTTTGGATTTTAGCTTGTTTTTCAATAACTTTTTAAGTTTTTGAGATATTTACTAGTTTAAGTCAAAAACTGATGTGACTGGCATGCTATAAAAATATCAAAAATGAAAGTTTTCATTGGGTTCAGATTTGCCATCCACTCTTCCCAAACAACTATACAAAGGTTAATCAGTATAGCAATATAGATAGATAATGCAGAAGCTGTATCTAATGTTCCAACAATAAATCTGGTGGCGCACCAGAAATGGAAGCACATGGTCAGCCAACAACTTTTATTCGAATATGAAATTAGAAAGAAGTTTCCGTACACTTTATTTCCGACCTTCACGCATAATCCCCGGTTTTGCTTGGTAATTAAAGTAGTCATGTAAATGAGTTAAGACGCAGTCAATTGTCTCAACAACGCCCATTTTTGTAACGAAAATAAGAAGGGCGTGGTAAGCATAAGTAAATGAATGGTCAGGGATGGTGAGTCGATTTAAGGCTGTCCATCTCTTCGTCTGTTTGTATAAGATAATCGAGACATATAGCACATTAGTTCTACGAGAAGCACATTTTCTGGTGTCCCTTAAATGTCGAAGAGTATTTCAGGCTCTGGAAGCGTTCTTGAGGCAGAAATAAAATCTAGATCGGTTTTGAGAAAGAAGGAAAGGGATTCCTTCCAACAAGGACTCATTACATTACAGTACAAAACTCAAGTTCTTCAAGGAGAGCAACGGTAACGAACGGTAATTATTTATAGCTTATGTTTAATTTTTGAGATGAAATTCAATTTTCCTGATAAAACGGAAAATAATGTCCACCTTTACAAACAAACGGTTTTCAGGGAATTGAAGAAGAACCGCAACAGAAAGTTCAGAACGTGGTACAACCAGACTTGGGCTGAAATAATTAAATTAAATTAAATTATCAGTAACCAAAATAAAAATTGATTACACTAATTAAGGAATGGCTACAAATGTGATCAACATATTATTAAAATGGGTGTCATCAACGATGCAATCTGCCAGCCCTGTCCTGACACCGACGATACTACAGAGCATTCGTTACCTCTGTATGTGGCCAGCTTTTGCAGAATCAAGACCGCGGATACTGGGCAGTGATGTGCTGAGTATGAAACACAGTAATAATCACCCTATGGTTTAGTGTATGAACTTACTTCTCTCTATTTTCTTATACCGACTGTGTCCTGGATATGGCGCAATGGTCCAATAGGCCTGAAGTAATTGGTGTCATAAATTTCAGTTGAGGTAAGTAGAAAAATGTCGCTCTCCACCTCGACATTGTTTCTCTCTTTGAAAATTGAATTTCTATGCAGTTTCCATGGCTGCTATAACATTATTAAGTAAATAAAAACCACAACGAAGTGTCAGGTTGTTCTTTTATTTGTATATATATATATATATATATATATATATATATATATATATATATATATATATATATATATATATATATATATATATATATATATATATATATATATATATATATATATATATATATATATTTTTATATATATATATATATATATATATATATATATATATATATATATATATATATATATATATATATATATATATATATATATATATATATATATATATATAAGTAGATACAATATGTACGTTCTGGCGCACTTGGGCAGCGCAGCAGCAGAGGAAAAGCAGAGCAGCATCATAGGCTTGTGGTTTGCCCCACAGCCCTCCGTTCGTCCGTTTGCAGTTTTAAGATAAGCAGTTATATAATATATAAAAGGTTTTTCATTAAGAGCGCTACAAAAGTTTTTTTAAATAATACAAAAACTTTTTTGGATATCAATGAAATTCTTTATTTATTTATTGTGAGAGTACATTCGATGCCATTATGTATGGAACTCGATTTCTTTTGCATGGCCACCACACCACGTTCACGATCGGCCGATACTGCTGCAATTTCACGTTCGATATTCGTACGAAGTTCATCAATCGTCGCTGGCTTGTTGGCATATACCATAGACTTGACGTAGCCTCATAGGAAATAGTCTAACGGCGTCAAATCGCACGACCGAGCCGGCCAATCGACTGGGCCATTTCGTAAGATAACACGTCTACCAAACTTGGTTTCCAATAAATTGATTGTGACATTCGCTGTGTGGCTCGTGGCGTCGTCCTGCTCAAATCAAATGTCCTCCAAGTCCATATCATCTAATTGTGGCCAATAATATTCGGTTATCACTGAACGGTAGCGATTCCCATTCACAGTAACGTGCCGGTCATCACGAAAGAAGTACGGCCCAATTATTGACGGAGCCATTCAGCCAGAAAAGAGCCTCATCGCTGAAGATGATTTTTCGATGAAAATCCGAATCGTTTTCAAGTTGTTGCTCATCCCAATTCACAAACATACGACGCTTCTGGTGGTCAAGCGGCTTCAGTTCTTGCGTCAATTTGATCTTGTAAGGAGATCTTTTCGCAAAATACGCCACAACGACGTCACAGAGATGCCCAACGCTTGAGAACGAGGTGTGAGAGACACATTTGGGCTTTCTTGAACTGAAGCCTCAGCGGCAGAAATATTCTCGACACTACGGGCAATTCTTTGTCTCACTGGCACGGGAACATTTTGTACTGTGCCTGTGGATTCAAATTTTTCCACTAGACGCTCAATTGTTGATCTGGTAGGACGATTATAACGACCATAAATTGGACGTAGCGCTCTTAAAGTTGAGGCCACTGACTCCGAATTTCGGTAGTTAACTTTAATAATGTCGACTCGTTGTTGGCTCGTATATCTTTCCATGATGAAATGGCAAACCTTATTGAATTTCTTTTCAAGAGCGCGGGAAAAAATGTGGCGTCGTTTGCTGTCCCCATCGGTCTACTTTTGTAGCGTCCCTTTTGAAAAACCAGTTGCGCACATAAATATCAATCAATGGAAAATTCAAACTGTATATCTTTCATATTGTTCTTTTGTATTAAATATAATATAATACATAATGTAATATCAACTAAATGTTGTGTTTTAATGAATCCTATTAAACATTAAGAAAAACATATGTACATATATTTAATAGCTTATCACTAATAGGAAGTCCACCGTGGTTCTTTGAAGACAACTGCATATAAATTGTAGATTTTCTTTATAGTTTGGCATCGCGACCATAAATTTGTACAATTACAAATATCATAAGTTTCCTTATCCGAATTTTCTGCATAGCAACAATCTGTTTTATGTAATCCATATATAGAATATGTAAAACGAAGCGATGATCTCATTTCAGTGATCATGTCTTGAAAAGCTTTAACATGATCGGGATCTATTAATTTTTGATATTTAATTAGGAAATTTTCTAATTCTACCGCTGAAACCATATTTGATTGTTTTCTTATATAATATTACTTAAATAATATCCGGTCTAGATACGAAATTGCATTAAACTCGCTATAAAACGCCAAGAAACTTATTGACATTCCACATTCAGCCAACGTTAATAAATAAATAAAAAGGTCTATTGCAGCGCATGCAAGAAAGGTATATTGTGGGCGCATGCAAACGCCCACAAAACCAATAGCTGTGAAAAAGTAAACGAGCATTTAACTGGAATTTCATCGGTATTTAATGAACGTATAGAATCATTTCTATACAAAAAAAACAATGAGGGTTTATTGAATGCCGAAGTGTTTTTAGATAAAGCTAAGACAATCATTGCTAAATTCATCCCAATCTTTTTGCACAATCTTTCTTCATACGATTGTCATTTATTTATTAAAGAACTTTCAACGATTCCTGGTAGAATAAACGTAGTACCAATATATAAGGAAATATATGTTTCAGTTTCAAAATATTTATATACATTTCGATGGTGGTGTTAGTGTTGAACTAAGATTTATGGCTTCGAGTCTATCAAGCTAAGCCAATAATTTACCAAACGGTAACGATCATATCGAATTCAATCTCTTGAAGTTGAAGCAAAAAGGTATATTTCCTTATGACTATTTCAATACAATGGAACGTCTTTCAAAGTTGAAAGTTTTACCATTCTCCAAACGAATTATAGAGGATTTCATGTTCTCTACATTATAACTCGAACATCTTTTTGGGGTAGTAATAACAGAATACAAGGCTGATATCATTGCCCATTTAAAAGAATCTTCATTAGAATTTTGTACATTTATACAAGCTTTTTGATCCAATAAATTTGTCGGCAATCGAATTTATTGAGAACCTTTTATTGGCTTGTATTGATTAATATTAATCTCGAAGTGTAAAATTCTGGTCAGAGTCCAGCCGCTGTCACGTTTTTGAAACTCTGACATTTTTGTTATTAGATTGTTGCATTTTTCATCGAAAATGCTGTTGAAATCTGTTGGTTGTTGACCCAAAACAATTTTTGTTTGATGAGATTTTATATTCATTGTCATCTGATTTTCACACATTTTCACAGATTCACAAAACAATTCTAAAATATATTGAATTTAATACAATTGTACATTTAGCACAAAAAACACACTTTTTTAAATAAAACACACTGTTTTATTTCACGGTTAAAAAGACACTTTCTTTGCACTAGCGAGAAAAGATTTAATTACAACTCTTAGCGCTAAGAAAAACCACAATTCACTTTTAATTTTAAAAAGACACTGGCTTCGTTTTACCGAAGCTCTTTATTTATAAACTCTAAAAACTTCCCTTATTTCTAGTCTAATATAACTTTCTAGTTATTTAGTTATCAGACGAAAGATATGCGGTCTAAACAATCATTCCTAAACAAATATGCTGATCATAAAGCGACCAGACACATCTTTTAGGACTAGATTTGTAACCTAAATAAACTGGCTGGTCACTTAATGACCAGACAGATCATAACGGACTAGATACGGCTTATCTATCGCTTTGTTCACATTTATTAAACTACAAACAACACCAAACATTTCTTGGTGCTGTTTAGAAGTTTATACAACAATATTGATGTGTTTCTGCAACATATTGTATTGTATCTTGAAGAGCTTGTATAACAATTGTCTTAGCTTTATCTAAAAACACTTCGGCATTCAATAAACCCTCATTGTTTTTTTTGTATAGAAATGATTCTATACGTTCATTAAATACCGATGAAATTCCAGTTAAATGCTCGTTTACTTTTTCACAGCTATTGGTTTTGTGGGCGTTTGCATGCGCCCACAATATACCTTTCTTGCATGCGCTGCAATAGACCTTTTTATTTATTTATTAACGTTGGCTGAATGTGGAATGTCAATAAGTTTCTTGGCGTTTTATAGCGAGTTTAATGCAATTTCGTATCTAGACCGGATATTATTTAAGTAATATTATATAAGAAAACAATCAAATATGGTTTCAGCGGTAGAATTAGAAAATTTCCTAATTAAATATCAAAAATTAATAGATCCCGATCATGTTAAAGCTTTTCAAGACATGATCACTGAAATGAGATCATCGCTTCGTTTTACATATTCTATATATGGATTACATAAAACAGATTGTTGCTATGCAGAAAATTCGGATAAGGAAACTTATGATATTTGTAATTGTACAAATTTATGGTCGCGATGCCAAACTATAAAGAAAATCTACAATTTATATGCAGTTGTCTTCAAAGAACCACGGTGGACTTCCTATTAGTGATAAGCTATTAAATATATGTACATATGTTTTTCTTAATGTTTAATAGGATTCATTAAAACACAACATTTAGTTGATATTACATTATGTATTATATTATATTTAATACAAAAGAACAATATGAAAGATATACAGTTTGAATTTTCCATTGATTGATATTTATGTGCGCAACTGGTTTTTCAAAAGGGACGCTACAAAAGTAGACCGATGGGGACAGCAAACGACGCCACATTTTTTCCCGCGCTCTTGAAAAGAAATTCAATAAGGTTTGCCATTTCATCATGGAAAGATATACGAGCCAACAACGAGTCGACATTATTAAAGTTAACTACCGAAATTCGGAGTCAGTGGCCTCAACTTTAAGAGCGCTACGTCCAATTTATGGTCGTTATAATCGTCCTACCAGATCAACAATTGAGCGTCTAGTGGAAAAATTTGAATCCACAGGCACAGTACAAAATGTTCCCGTGCCAGTGAGACAAAGAATTGCCCGTAGTGTCGAGAATATTTCTGCCGCTGAGGCTTCAGTTCAAGAAAGCCCAAATGTGTCTCTCACACCTCGTTCTCAAGCGTTGGGCATCTCTGTGACGTCGTTGTGGCGTATTTTGCGAAAAGATCTCCTTACAAGATCAAATTGACGCAAGAATTGAAGCCGCTTGACCACCAGAAGCGTCGTATGTTTGTGAATTGGGCTGAGCAACAACTTGAAAACGATTCGGATTTTCATCGAAAAATCATCTTCAGCGATGAGGCTCTTTTCTGGCTGAATGGCTCCGTCAATAATTGGGCCGTACTTCTTTCGTGATGACCGGCACGTTACTGTGAATGGGAATCGCTACCGTTCAGTGATAACCGAATATTATTGGCCACAATTAGATGATATGGACTTGGAGGACATTTGATTTGAGCAGGACGACGCCACGAGCCACACAGCGAATGTCACAATCAATTTATTGGAAACCAAGTTTGGTAGACGTGTTATCTTACGAAATGGCCCAGTCGATTGGCCGGCTCGGTCGTGCGATTTGACGCCGTTAGACTATTTCCTATGGGGCTACGTCAAGTCTATGGTATATGCCAACAAGCCAGCGACGATTGATGAACTTCGTACGAATATCGAACGTGAAATTGCAGCAGTATCGGCCGATCGTGAACGTGGTGTGGTGGCCATGCAAAAGAAATCGAGTTCCATACATAATGGCATCGAATGTACTCTCACAATAAATAAATAAAGAATTTCATTGATATCCAAAAAAGTTTTTGTATTATTTAAAAAAACTTTTGTAGCGCTCTTAATGAAAAACCTTTTATATATTATATAACTGCTTATCTTAAAACTGCAAACGGACGAACGGAGGGCTGTGGGGCAAACCACAAGCCTATGATGCTGCTCTGCTTTTCCTCTGCTGCTGCGCTGCCCAAGTGCGCCAGAACGTACATATTGTATCTACTTATATATATATATATATAAAAGAACAACCTGACACTTCGTTGTGGTTTTTATTTACTTAATAATGTTATAGCAGCCATGGAAACTGCATAGAAACTCAATTTTCAAAGAGAGAAACAATGTCGAGGTGGAGAGCGACATTTTTCTACTTACCTCAACTTAAACTTATGACACCAATTACTTCAGTCCTATTGGACCATTGCGCCATATCCAGGACACAGTCGGTATAAGAAAATAGAGAGAAGGAAGTTCATACACTAAACCATAGGGTGATTATTATTGTGTTTCATACTCAGCACATCACTGCCCAGTATTCGCGGTCTTGATTCTGCAAAAGCTGGACACATACAGAGGTAATGAATGCTCTGTAGTGTCGTCGCTATCGGCTGCAAATCAAGCGTGTGATTGCGATGGATCCGTTTATATGTGCACCAAAAATTAGCGCAGCGCTCCTCCATTCCAATAAGAAAGTTGTGTTCATATATAGGGTTGTCGAAAAAGTCTTTTCGTATTTCTAATCAAATTTCAACTCATTTTTTTTATATAATATTTTTAATGAACTTTATTTAACCAATTATGTACCATTTTGGCCGACCACCTTTTGCCATTTTTCCGCTAGAGACATTATTCCATCAGTGAAAAACTTTTGTGGTTTCTCAGCGAAAAACTGCGACAAGTAATTTTCACAGGCTTCTCTTGAAGCCAACTTTACTAGATTAAGGGAGTTCTGCATTGACCGAAACAAATGGTAGTCCGATGGTGCAAGGACAGAGCTATATGGTGGATGCATCAAAACTTCCCAGTCAAGCTCTCTCAGTTTTTGCCGAGTCATCAAAGATGTGTGTGGTCTAGCGTTGTCGTAATGGAAGACGACGTCCTTTCTGTTGATCAGTTCTGGCCGTTTTTTTTCAATTGCTTGCTTCAATCTCATCAGTTGTTGACAGAAAAGTGTAGAATCAATCGTTCGACCAGGCTGGAGCAGCTAATAGTGGATTATTCCTTTCCAATCCCACCAAACACTCAGCATAACCTTTCGAGGCGTCAATCCTGGCTTTGCGACCATTTGTTGAGCTTCACCACGATTGCACCATGATCTTTTTCCACATTATTTTCGTATTTGATCCACTTTTCGTCTCCTGTTACCATTCGCTTCAGAAATGGTTCGATTTCATTTCGTTTCAGCAAAGAATCGCAGATGTTAATTCGGTCCATTAAATTTTTCACAGACAATTCATGTCTCATGGTACCCAAACATCGAGCTTCTTTTTGTAGCCAGCCTTTTTTAAATTGTTCAAAAACGTTTGATGATGAATGTTTAGTTCCTTAGCGATGTCATGGTTGCTTATGTGAAGGTCCTGGTCAATCTTTTCCATAATTTCATCGACTTTTTCAACTATAGGTCGACCAGAGCGAGGTGCATCTTTCAAATCGAAATTTCCAGAACGGAAGCGAGCGAACCATTGTTGTGCTACACGAACTGATACAGCATCGTCTCCGTAAACTTCACAAATTTCATTGGTGGCTTGCGTGACATTCTTCCCTTTTTTATACAAAAATTTCAAAATATAGCGAATTTCTTCATTATTTTCACTCATTTTTGAACAGCTGTAACTTTTTTTCAACTTCTCCGAATTTAATTTTTTTTCGCTTAAATGGTATGACACAATGTGATTGATAGCACTGGAGATAGACGCCTCCATGGACATCTATTGACAAAATACGAAAAGACTTTTTCGACAACCCAATATTAAAAAGAAATATTTGAAAAACAAATTTGCATTAAAACTTTTTCAAATTATCGACTACATACTAGGCGTTTTTTTATCAATAAAGTTGGAAATAGCTGCTGTACGAAGACTTAAGTGGTACACTGTAAGCCGCAATACCTTTTTCTTCAGCTTTTATTCCTTCTCCTGTTATTGTGTATCCTAAGTACTTTACACTTGATTCACATTTGTCCAATCGTAGTTCAAGTCGGTTTTCAACTTTTCTCTTAGAAGCTTCAGTGAGCACTTTAAGATGTTCTTCTAAATTTTCGCTTGCTATCATTATAATATCAAGATAAGTATTTGTCTACACGAACCATGTCTGCAAAAATTTCATTAACGAACCTCTGAAATGTCGAAGGGGCATTTTTAAGTCCGAACGGCATTCTCAAAAATTCAAATTGTCCTAAAGGAGTAGCGAAAGATGTACATGTACTTTACTGAATCCGGATGCATGTACACGTGAAGAAATCCATTTTTTAAATCTAACTTAGTAAAAAATATGTTTATTTATTAATCTGTCTAACAAAACATCGATAAGAGGAATCGGATTATCGGGTTATCTTTAGAAGTAACTTTATTTAACGTACGAGGGTCAACACACTAATAATAATCATTTCGGCAGTACGGTTTTCTCTGTGGAGGATAATGAAATGGCTTTGCGTTTTCCAACACCAACTTCATCTCACACTTTACCAACGGCATATCGGGACGCTCAGGCTTTAAATAACACATACATATGTATGTACATATCAAACATTCCGTCAAGTTGTTTCTTTTCTGCATAGTTTACATTATCACCAACATTTACATTTAATTCGTTATCAACAACATAATTACTGACAAACTTCCAACAATTGCCAATTTTCTTACGTTTTTGGCAAATCAATTTTTGGCAACAAATTAATTTTAACACACACACACATTAAAGCCATCTTTTTCGACTACATTTTGCTCATCAATTTTAAAAACAACATCTTCTCTTATAACATTTGTCTTACTTTTTTCGATCAATTTTTCCATTACATTCGTATTACGTTTTTCAATAATTTCTTCCAATTCAATTTCAGATACTTACTTTGAATTACTGACCTTTAAATAATCTGTACCCAAAACAATTTGATTACCCATAGGACTCATCTGCAACAACGATCAATTTTAGCTCAACATATTTATTTATTATGTATGTATGTATGTAAGTATGTATGTATGTATGTATGTATGTATGTATGTATGTATGTATGTATGTATGTATGTATGTATGTATGTATGTATGTATGTATGTATGTATGTATGTATGTATGTATGTATGTATGTATGTATGTATGTATGTATGTATGTATGTATGTATGTATGTATGTATGTATGTATGTATGTATGTATGTATGTATATATGTATGTATGTATGTATGTATGTATGTATGTATGTATGTATGTATGTATGTATGTATGTATGTATGTATGTATGTATGTATGTATGTATGTATGTATGTATGTATGTATGTATGTATGTATGTATGTATGTATGAATGGATGTATGTAACTTAAATAATGTGGTAGGAATTCATTAATTTTATATTTGTTTTCTGCGCAGCATTTTTTTACAAAACTGATCGGGCTTCCTGAGTCTATTAGGCATTCAATGGACAATAAAAATTCGTTACCAAAATTCTTAACATAAAATTCGAAACGTCTTACATATTCAGTTTGTTGCAGGAAATTAACTGACCTCTTTCGCTCCGGACAAGCCATGTTTCGATGATCCATGTTCTTTTAACTCTACTGTTCCTTCGACGGATAACACTGGATACAGGCTTGTACTTTTAATTGATCATCGGTAATGCCATCAATAATGTTGTCCACCAGTTCATCTTCATCGATTTGCACCGTATTTGCCAAAACAAGAATATTTTCGCCAAAATAGTCTGCAAAAGATTCTGAAGAACTCCACAACTCCTTGCTTCAAACTTGCGTCGCAGTACCAACTTATTTTCCCTCGAACCGAAAAATGTTTGTTTGGGACACAATAAAATGTTTTCAGCAACATTGCTGCATCAACATTGTAGACATCGCGAACACTTTTTAGTTGCACAATCCAAATGTAGCTGCACTGCCTAAATTGAAGCAAGTTGATGGAAGCTCGTTCACTGGATTTGATGTCATCGTGATTTATGAAGCTGCTGTAACAACGTTCGGTGCTACTGGAACTGTTCTCAGCATCATTTTTTCCTTGAAGACTATATTCTCTTTTTCAAGAACTCCTTTATCGCGTCTGAGTAGATCGACTTCCCTCTTTTAATGTTTCGACGTCATATGCTCGGACATTGGTTTTACTCTTTAGCCACATGTGCAATGTCGAGATGCTCTTCGTCACCATTATCGTTCTCGAAATCGACCACCTTATTGCTGCTATCTGGGCATTCTCCACGCTGGTCAAGCGGTACCTCGTTAACTCTTAACACCAACATCGCCTTAGTTCCGCTCGACGATAGTCCACGACGATAGTTCTTGCAGCCACCGCCGCAGCAGCGGAACTGTATATCCATTTGAATTTCTATTATTTTTTTTTAATAATTCCACTTCTGACAATTTAAGCGAGTTTGCAATTAATTTAATTCTGCTCAAAAATATTTTCAACTGACATGACTTAAAAGTAAAAATAAAATAGACATAAGGGGTTACGGTGTTAAGCATAATATCTCATAAACTAACTATTACTACATTAGTAAATAATTTTGAGGGATTTTCTCCTTAACCACTGGAGCTCTTTCGGTGATTTAAGGTGGTAAATAAAAATCAAAATTCTGGTGATTAATTAATTGAATAATTAATTGATAAATTAACGAAGTAATGAAAGAAGTAAAAACACCTCCCGTTATAAGATTAGTATGGGTTTCCCTCTAACTGTACTACTAAACATAGTGTCGCAGCAACAACAACAGCATTACCAGCAAGACAACAACAAATATCCGGTGATACGTGTTTTTGTTTTTGGTTTGTTTACTGATCCTGACCGCTGCACAACGGTTCGTTGACAAATTTTGGCGCGACTCAGGAGGATCTTCGAAACTATAAAAGCCGCAGCGAAGCCGAAACGAATTTATGATGATCTCTGCTTTCGGAAGAGACGCATTCGCAAGCGGACCCACGAAAGACATTTCCAGTTTCTGATTGCAGTGTTAATCATCCATAGCTTTTAAATTATTATATAAATATATAATTATGTTGACCGAGACTCAATGTTTTCTGATCTTATTCATTTTTTATTTGTGTGTAAGTATTATCATAGTTTTCATGAAAGATTTGTTGAAATATTTTGGTTAGGTATTTTTTAATTTTTTTTTTTACTTTTCCATTATGATTTTCAACACTTAATTTGTTAAAATTATGAGCTCGAGAAAACACAAAAAAATAAAAAAATTTTTTATCAAACTGGAAAAAAAAAATATTTTTTTTAATAACTCTTATTAGAGTCGAACATTATTTGGACGATTCTTCTCCACGCACCATAAAAAATTCATGCACTCTATTTTGTTATCTTTTGTAAATAACAAATTTCATCTTTAAATTTACTAAAATAATCATAAAATTTTTCTTATTCGTAAAAATTTTTCATATTCAACTTTAATAAATTAAATAAAAAAATTCTCGAGCTCATGTCTTTATAATGTTTATTTAATTGTTTTAAAACAATGCGTAGAAGAAATACAACAAATGCGTTGATTTAGCAGAATGGCCATTGCGATCCGCCTCTTAGCTTTAATATTTCTTCTACAAACAAAAAAACAGCCCAGCAGTCAAAATGAGCATATTTGTATAAATATGCGTTGAAAAAACAAAAGAACTGCGTCGTTCGGAGTATGCACAGTAGGTCCGTTACATGCACAGGAGCAGCATTCTGCTCCTCAGTGTTTCTTTAAATTCGCTTTGTTTTTTTATTTTTCCAACCGTCCAATTCTGCAGTGAAATATTCATGTTTTATTTCAAACTCGCTTCTCAGTGACCGGAAGTCAAACATTATGGGATTCACTTTTCCCGAATCTATTAACCCTGTATTGCGTGGCTTTATGGGTCCTTTTAACACTGTCAAAACAGTGGCAGAAAGATGGTAGATAAAGGGTTATTTAATATGTTCTCGAAAAATATTCCTCGTTCAATTTTATCAGAGCTGGAAATGAACTAGTTAAAAGTTAATTAACGAAGTTAAATATTTTTGTTAATTTTTAACATTTCCGTTCATTTCGAAAACAAAAAAAAAAGTTAATCAACTCGAGTTGAATTTCTCCCGTTAATTCAAGTTAGTTAAATATAAAACAAATCGAATGATTAACTGACAGATTCTTTAAATTAAAATTAAATTAGTTAACAAATAAATGAATCACAAATTTAACGACATTTAGAAATTCTATTTACCCTTGCTTAAATTCATTTGCATAATATCTATAAAAAAAATAAATAAAAATCGAAAGTAAGTGAAAACGTTTACATGCAAAGTTAATTAACTAATTTTTTGTTGAGTTTTTTTTTCTTTTTTGCTATAGAAATTTTAACTTGTACGTTAAATAACGTTTAACGACGTTAACTTTTCAACGAGATTAACTTGAATTATTATGTTAACTTTCATCGAATTAACGAAGCCCAACTATGAATTTTACAGTACTTACGAGTATATTTTGTACTGAGTACATCTTTAATCTCGGATCCAGAAATTTAACGGTTTGTTTTAGTTGTATTTGCAAACGTTAGTTAATTGTTTCAACAACGCCCATTTTTGTAACGAAAATAAGAAGGGCGTGGTAAGCATAAGTAAATTAATGGTCAGGGATGGTGAGTCGATTTAAGGCTGTCCATCTCTTCGTCTGTTTGTATAAGATAATCGAGACATATAGCATATTAGTTCTACGAGAAGCACATTTTCTGGTGTCCCTTAAATGTCGAAGAGTATTTCAGGCTCTGGAAGCGTTCTTGAGGCAGAAATAGTGACGAACCAGAAAGCCAGCGAAAGCGAAAATAAAGAAACTTTTAAGCTGCTCTTAAAGCTTTCTTAATATTTTTGTTGCTTTCCTGTGTCACTGAAAGAAGTACGATTGGTCACAATGTCCGTCATGATATTTAAATGACAAATATTTTCTGTTTTAGTAAATTGAAATTAAATTATAAAAAATCCAAGCAACAACAATTCAAACCACAATTTAACATAAAAAAAAATCAAGATCAAAATAATCTTTGTAACGGTTTTGAGAAAGAAGGAAAGGAATTCCTTCCACCAAGGACTCATCCAATCTGCCAGCCCTGCCCTGACAGCGACGACACTACAGAGCATTCGTTACCTCTGTATGTGTCCAGCTTTTGCAGAAACAAGACCGCGGATACTGGGCAGTGATGTGCTGAGTATGAAACACAATAATAATCACCCTATGGTTTAGTGTATGAACTTCCTTCTCTCTATTTTCTTATACCGACTGTGTACTGGATATGGCGCAATGGTCCAATAGGACTGAAGTAATTGGTGTCATAAATTTAAGTTGAGGTAAGTAGAAAAATTTCGCTCTCCACCTCGACATTGTTTCTCTCTTTGAAAATTGAATTTCTATGCAGTTGCCATGGTTGCTATAACATTATTAAGTAAATAAAAACCACAATGAAGTGTCAGGTTGTTCTTCCATTTGTAACGCCCATTAGAAGGCGTGGTAGATATGCATATATCCATACTAATATTATAAAGGGAGGAGTATTTATTTATTAATTTTCGTTTGTATCGTTTTCACGCCTAAACGGCAGAATCGATTTACTTTAAACTTGGAATATATATCGGGATGGGTCTGGAAGGAATGATAGGCTATATGAAATCTGCAACGCCCACATAACTCAGTGGGTCTATTTAACACCCACCGCCATAACTCAGGAACGCGATGTACTACCATAAAGAAATTTGGTTCATAGTAACTAAATCTGACCGGAAAGTGCCACTACAATTTTAGTTACATACAAATGCGAAAACCGGAGAGGTTAACTGCAACAGTTGCGAAACCCATTAAAAGAGGTACATGGTGACAATAATTAAAAACACACAACGGGGAGTAACGGGAAATTCTGCATACAAATTTGGTATAAAGTTACTAAATTAACCAAATATTCATACAAATATAATTCCAAAAATGGTGGGCGATGCTGGAAAGTTTATTAATCTTAATTAACAAATAAGACTTGATTCTATTAAAAAAGAACCCGGGCACCGCCGGGTAATTTAAGCTAGTATATATATATATATATATATATATATATATATATATATATATATATATATATATATATATATATATATATATATATATATATATATATATATATATATATATATTAACATTACGTTTGCATTTTAACTACATAAAAAGAGTATTTGCCATGAATCATGAGAGATTACCACTGAGACTAGCCAAAGAGGTTTTAAGAAAAGGTGTCTGCTGGGCAGATGATTGGAATAAGCTGCGCGCGAAGTTAGAAATTAATATGCCTCAAAATTTTTCTCCCTCTACTCTAGATGCTCATATGAATCTTTTTCTGAAAAACTTAGAAAAATATCAATATCAACAACATGTCTCATGTGCAGTAAATTCCCAATATCATGACTTATACTCACAATTAAGTCATGACATTGCTCCATACTACACGGTCAGTAAATCAGCATATGCTGCTAGTATTGTGTTTAAAGCAAGATGTGGGCTGCTTGATTAAATTGTAGATCATTTAGAAATTTACCACCAAGTTCTTGTTCGATTTGTAATTTGGATGAAATAGAAAATACGTTTCACCTAATTGGTGTTTGTCCTATTTTTTGTAATATAAGACTAAGATTGTTTGGCAACAAATTTCTTAGAATTGCTGAAGTATTGAAAATTTTAAACGAACCAAACTCCAAAGCGCTTTATGAATTTTTATCGTACTCCCTTAAATATAGAGAACTCATAATAAATGAATACAATTGTTGAATCCTAAAATAACAAAAATAATGTTAGAATAAGTATATATTTAAACGACACACAATATAAATTATTATTGTCGTAATTTAAATAAATTTTATATTTTGTAGAAATGTAATTATAATTAATGAATAAAAATCTAATCTAATCTAATCTAAATCTATCTATATATATATATATTTGAATTATTATTTTTTGTTAGTTTGCGGCCAAGGATGAACATAGGGGGAAAAAATTGGTATATTCAAAGAGTGGGCGTGTCAAATTGTTCCCTTTAAAGCACAATATCTGGCAAATTTGTTGCACTACAATATTGAAATTTGGTATGTAGTCATATATATAGTCATATATGACTACAAAAAAAATGGCGGAGATAAAAGACAGGGGCGGAGTACCTCCAATACAACCCTAATTTTGTTTGCTCTCTATCTCGGAAACTATTTGCCCTACAGCACTGGGATTTAAGATGAAGTCATATGATATCTATTCGGCATTACTCTATGAAAATCAGCGATATTCACGAATGGGGTGGAGTACCTCCCATGCAACCATTATTTTCTATGATTTCAATTTTTAATACCATTTACCTTTTGAGATTAAGATATTCCAATTTACGATTCGCCTAACATCCCCCATGAAAATCAACAAGTCACAAGGTCAATCTTTGGAATTCACATGTTTCTCGCATGGTCAATTCTATGTGGCATGTTCGCGTGTTGGAAAGCCTTCATCTTTGTTTATTTACGCGCCAGACAACAAAACTAAGAATGTAGTCTACCACAAAGCTTTACATTGACCTGCATTGTTATTGTCATTGTTATTCCCTTAATCTCTTTATATATCGACTTTTCATGTAAATAAATATCTTTTCAATTCAAAAAGTGTTTCATTCAATCATTAATTAAAATTCGATGACGTCATCAATAGCGAATCTGATATTAACAAAACTTATTTTGTGTGGAATGATTTCAATCCAAAAATCAATTATATATATATGTATATATATATACATATTTCTAGTTATATAACTTTTTTATTCAATACACACAAACATTAAAAGATTTTTGAGTTTTACCGGGATAGGGGACTTCCAATTTTTTTTTATTACCTATGATGGAGGTAAAATTCGATCCTGGCCTTCGGACATAAAAAAATTCAATATGTTTGGTGTCTGAGTTTGTATGGACACGCCCACTACCAGAGTTCAGTGACTTTATCCCCTAGAGAAGGAACATGGAAGGGGATTGGTCTAGAAGTAATAAAAGGAAATTGTTCTGAAAACGGTAAAACACAAAAATCATTTAATGTTTGCGTATATTGATTAAAAATATTATATTATACAACCCAGCAGGAAAATAAGAAATTGACAACATTTAGTAGAAATATGCATAACTTACACAGAGAAAAAGTGATGCAAACTCAACCTAAAGAAATATTTTTTTCTTACCTAGCATGTATAAACTATCTCCTATCGCTTCAAGAGAAGATTGCAGGTTAATAGTTGGGGTACTGATGGAGACATTGTCTCACATCTGCTCGTGCGGCCACTTTGGGTCTGGTGCAAAACGATTCATGCATAGCTTGCAATGAAGACAATGCTAGGGGGATCCTAGAACACCTACTTTGTCATTGCCCTGCTTTCAATGAATCCAGACTAAACTACTTTGGGTTAAGCTACTTTCCATCTTTGAAAGGCATCTAAATTGCTGAAACTCGCTAAACTGTTTATCAATCAATATTCACTTTTTTACTTTGAACACCTTTGAATACCTCTTTACAATCTTGGTAACACTAAGGACCACTAAAGTTCTATGCGTGATCTCTTTTTTTTCTTGTTAGATCAGCCAACGTATCCTAACCTAGCATGTATAAAAGTTTTTTTTTGTATTCTAAGGCGGAGGTCCACGTCTTAGAACTAAGTGTCAGAGAATGTCTACGTAGGGGCACCAGCGGTACCAAAATATGCATTCTCTCAGACAGCCAAGCAGCTCTAAAATCACTTAAAAACTTCTCATTCCAATCAAAGTTGGTATGAGATTGTCTTAAACCTCTCAACACCCTAGCAGCAAGGAACTCGGTTACTCTTATGGGTGCCGGGACATAAAGGGCATGAGGGCAATGAAATAGCTGACTCTCTCGCAAAGAAAGGTGCAGAAACTCCGTTCATAGGTCCGGAACCCTTCTGTGGGGTAAACAAAAGTTTCATAAATAACTTGATACAAGTATGGGAAAAACAAAGTCTTCTTGAGCATTGGAGAGCCCAAACAGACATGCGGCAGTCAAGAAGACTCATTGACTTAGCACATGTCAAGGTTGAAGCTATTCTCAACCTTAGCAGAAAAGATATAAAACTCTGTAGTGAATTCTTAACAGGACACTGTAAACTTAATTACCATCTGAAGAGAATAAAAATAGGAGTGGTAGCAAATGATTCATGCTGAATCTCCCAAGAGGAGCAGGAAACGGCTGAACATGTTCTTTGCACTTGTTCAGCGGTGGCAAGACGCAGATTTGACTACTTAGGCAACGGGATTCAAGTTCCAAGTGACAGTAAAAATTAAGCCCACAGCAATTACGAGAATTGCGTTTGTAAGACAACGAGGCTGCACAATAGATCTTTCAGGTCGTAGTGCATCTATAGCCTTTATCTACATCTATTTATATAAAAATGAATTTTTCTTTCTTTCTTTCTTTCTTTCTTTCTTTCTTTCTTTCTTTCTTTCTTTCTTTCTTTCTTTCTTTCTTTCTATCTTTCTATATTTCTATCTTTGTACCAAATCGGCGTCTAAATCATTTGGGGAGTTGCTGTGCTCACGCCAACTTAATTTTTGGACAAAGAAAAATTTGCCACGCCCACCTATTACGCCCACAATTTGTAAAACTAAGTAAATATATTCGATTATTTCACTAATAATGCTCCTAAAAATCTGAAAATTGGTATATGAGTTTGTATGGACACTGTCGACAACTTCCCCAAAAATGGGCGTGGTTGGATCAATTTAACGCCCACTTTCAAAAAAGGTCTGATCAATTTTACGCCTACCACTATTGCTCTGAAACTTGATGTGCTATATAGAAAACAGGTAACGGGATGCACCGGGAAGAATAACAGGAAATACAAAATTGGCCACGCCCACTTATTACGCCCTCAATTTATTTAATTAAGTGAAAAAATACGATGAAATTGCTAATAGTTCTCCTAAAACTTTGAGATTTTGTTTCTACGTTTGTTTGCCGATAATTTCACAGGCATAACTCAGAATCGTTACAACGGTGAATACCGAGAAGTTCCACTAACTAACGAGAGTACCGGGAAGTTCCGTTACTAACGGAAGTACCAAGAATTTCTGTTACCATATTTTTTAAGTGGCATTGCAACGCATGCCGGGCATTCGCTTGTTAATAATAATAATATGTATGATTGTGTGTATGCTGCATACCATACATGGCAATATAAAAAAATATATACATATACATTTACTATGATATCTGCGTATTGAAAATCATCGATACTGCAATGCGTTCTAACTAAAAGTTTTCAATTGCTATTAGTCAAATTTGAGTTGATCATCTCGATATTTAATTTATCTTTAGAATGGCTCTTGTAATACAGTTTTCAAAATAAATAAACGTAAAATGTTCGATGGTTGCACGATAAGCTGGGATTATTTTTTTTTGGTTGAATTTCAGGGAGTCTATCCCAAGTGATTAAAAAAAACTGTCAACTTTTCATATGAATGTATGTACATATGTGAAATACACGAATTTGTGCATAATTTTTTATATTTAGAGTAGAAACTGCGAGTCTACGTTAAATTTTTTGTGGCTAGTGCGAAGGTTAAACGTGAAAAAAAATCGTTCCTGTTTGCAATTAATTTAATTCTGCTCAAAAATATTTTCAACTGACTTAAAAGTAAAAATAAAATAAACATAAGGTGCTAAGCATAATATCTCATAAACTGACTATTACTACATTAGTAAATAATTTTGAGGGATTTTCTCCTTAACCACTCGAGCTCTTTCGGTGATTTAAGGTAATAAATAAAAATCAAAATTCTGGTGATTAATTAATTGAATAATTAATTGATAAATTAACGAAGTAATGAAAGAAGTAAAAAACCTCCCGTTATAAGATTAGTATGGGTTTCCCTCTAACTGTACTACTAAACATAGTGTCGCAGCAACAACAACAGCATTACCAGCAAGACAACAACAAATATCCGGTGATACGTGTTTTTGTTTTTGTTTTTGGTTTGTTTACTGATCCTGACCGCTGCACAACGGTTCGTTGACAAATTTTGGCGCGACTCAGGAGGATCTTCGAAACTATAAAAGCCGCAGCGAAGCCGAAACGAATTTATGATGATCTCTGCTTTCGGAAGAGACGCATTCGCAAGCGGACCCACGAAAGACATTTCCAGTTTCTGATTGCAGTGTAAATCATCCATAGCTTTTAAATTATTATATAAATATATAATTATGTTGACCGAGACTCAATGTTTTCTGATCTTATTCATTTTTTATTTGTGTGTAAGTATTATCATAGTTTTCATGAAAGATTTGTTGAAATATTTTGGTTAGGTATTTTTTAATTTTTTTTTTTACTTTTCCATTATGATTTTCAACACTTAATTTGTTAAAATTATGAGCTCGAGAAAACACAAAAAAATAAAAAAAATTTTTATCAAACTGGAAAAAAAAAATATTTTTTTTAATAACTCTTATTAGAGTCGAACATTATTTGGACGATTCTTCTCCACGCACCATAAAAAATTCATGCACTCTATTTTGTTATCTTTTGTAAATAACAAATTTCATCTTTAAATTTACTAAAATAATCATAAAATTTTTCTTATTCGTAAAAATTTTTCATATTCAACTTTAATAAATTAAATAAAAAAATTCTCGAGCTCATGTCTTTATAATGTTTATTTAATTGTTTTAAAACAATGCGTAGAAGAAATACAACAAATGCGTTGATTTAGCAGAATGGCCATTGCGATCCGCCTCTTAGCTTTAATATTTCTTCTACAAACAAAAAAACAGCCCAGCAGTCAAAATGAGCATATTTGTATAAATATGCGTTGAAAAAACAAAAGAACTGCGTCGTTCGGAGTATGCACAGTAGGTCCGTTACATGCACAGGAGCAGCATTCTGCTCCTCAGTGTTTCTTTAAATTCGCTTTGTTTTTTTATTTTTCCAACCGTCCAATTCTGCAGTGAAATATTCACGTTTTATTTCAAACTCGCTTCTCAGTGACCGGAAGTCAAACATTATGGGATTCACTTAACCCTGTATTGCGTGGCTTTATGGGTCCTTTTAACACTGTCAAAACAGTGGCAGAAAGATGGTAGCTAAAGGGTTATTTAATATGTTCTCGAAAAATATTCCTCGTTCAATTTTATCAGAGCTGGGAATGAACTAGTTAAAAGTTAATTAACGAAGTTAAATATTTTTGTTAATTTTTAACATTTCCGTTCATTTCGAACACCAAAAAAAAAGTTAATCAACTCGAGTTGAATTTCTCCCGTTAATTCAAGTTAGTTAAATATAAAACAAATCGAATGATTAACTGACAGATTCTTTAAATTAAAATTAAATTAGTTAACAAATAAATGAATCACAAATTTAACGACATTTAGAAATTCTATTTACCCTTGCTTGCATATTCAAGCAATAAAAAAATAAAAATCGAAAGTAAGTGAAAACGTTTACATGCAAAGTTAATTAACTAATTTTTTTACGAGTTTTTTTCTTTTTTGCTATAGAAATTTTAACTAGTACGTTAAATAAAGTTTAACGACGTTAACTTTTCAACGAGATTAATTTGAATTATTGGTTAACTTTCATCGCATTAACGAAGTTAATTTCTTAATTAACGATGCCCAACAATGAATTTTACAGTACTTACGAGTATATTTTGTACTGAGTACATCTTTAATCTCGGATCCAGAAATTTAACGGTTTATTTTTAGTTGTATTTGCAAACGTTAGTTAATTGTTTCAACAACGCCCATTTTTGTAACGAAAATAAGAAGGGCGTGGTAAGCATAAGTAAATGAATGGTCAGGGATGGTGAGTCGATTTAAGGCTGTCCATCTCTTCGTCTGTTTGTCCCAGCGATTATAGCCGTCGTATAAGATAATCGAGACATATAGCATATTAGTTCTACGAGAAGCACATTTTCTGGTGTCCCTTAAATGTCGAAGAGTATTTCAGGCTCTGGAAGCGTTCTTGAGGCAGAAATAGTGACGAACCAGAAAGCCAGCGAAAGCGAAAATAAAGAAACTTTTAAGCTGCTCTTAAAGCTTTCTTAATATTTTTGTTGCTTTCCTGTGTCACTGAAAGAAGTACGATTGGTCACAATGTCCGTCATGACATTTAAATGACAAATATTTTCTGTTTTAGTAAATTGAAATTAAATTATAAAAAATCCAAGCAACAACAATTCAAACCACAATTTAACATAAAAAAAAATCAAGATCAAAATAATCTTTGTAACGGTTTTGAGAAAGAAGGAAAGGGATTCCTTCCACCAAGGACTCATCCAATCTGCCAGCCCTGCCCTGACAGCGACGACACTACAGAGCATTCGTTACCTCTGTATGTGTCCAGCTTTTGCAGAAACAAGACCGCGGATACTGGGCAGTGATGTGCTGAGTATGAAACACAATAATAATCACCCTATGGTTTAGTGTATGAACTTCCTTCTCTCTATTTTCTTATACCGACTGTGTACTGGATATGGCGCAATGGTCCAATAGGACTGAAGTAATTGGTGTCATAAGTTTAAGTTGAGGTAAGTAGAAAAATTTCGCTCTCCACCTCGACATTGTTTCTCTCTTTGAAAATTGAATTTCTATGCAGTTGCCATGGTTGCTATAACATTATTAAGTAAATAAAAACCACAATGAAGTGTCAGGTTGTTCTTCCATTTGTAACGCCCATTAGAAGGCGTGGTAGATATGCATATATCCATACTAATATTATAAAGGGAGGAGTATTTATTTATTAATTTTCGTTTGTATCGTTTTCACGCCTAAACGGCAGAATCGATTTACTTTAAACTTGGAATATATATCGGGATGGGTCTGGAAGGAATGATAGGCTATATGAAATCTGCCACGCCCACATATTACGCCCACAAGTAGTCAAATTAAGTCAACAAAAACGATTATTTCACTAATAAAATTCCAAGAAATCTCAAATTTGGAATTTGAGTTGGTATGGTCACTGTCGACAACTCCACAAAAAGTGGGCGTGGTTAGATGAATTTAACGCCCACTGCCGTAACTTCGGAACGCGATGGTCTACAATAATAAAACTTGGTATGTAGGTGTATGGTGACGAAATCTACCACCTCACAAAAAGTGGGCGTGGTTTTATCAATATAACGCCCACTGCCGTAACTCCGGAACGCGATGGTCTACAATGATAAAACTTGGTATGTAGGTGTATGGTGATAAAATCCACCACCTCACAATAAGTGGGCGAGGTGGGGTTAATTTACCGCCCACCGCGATATCTCATGAACGTTGTGATCTTTGCTGATAAAATTTGATATTGAAGTGTATGATGATGAAATCTACCATCTCAAAAAAAGTGGGCGTAGTGGGATCAATTTAACGCCCACCAACTATATCTACCATCTCAGCAAAACTGGGGTCAATTTAACACCCACCGCCATAGCTCAGGAACGTGATGTACTACCATAAAGAATATATATATATATATATATATATATATATATATATATATATATATATATATATATATATATATATATATATATATATATAAACACGCATCACTCGATTTGAATTATTATTTTTTTGTTGTGTTAGGTTGCGGCCAAGGATGAACATAGGGGGAAAAAATTGGTATATTCAAAGAGTGGGCGTGTCAAATTTTTCCCATTAAAGCACAATATCTGGCAAATTTGTTGCACTATAATATTGAAATTTGGTATGTAGTCATATATGACTACAAAAAAAATGGCGAAGATAAAAGACAGGGGCGGAGTACCTCCAATACAACCCTATTTGCCCTACAGCACTGGGATTTAAGATGAAGTCATATGATATCTATTCGGCATTACTCTATAAAAATCAGCGATATTCCCATGCAACCATTATTTTCTATGATTTCAATTTTTAATACCATTTACCTTTTGAGATTAAGATATTCCAATTTACGATTCGCCTAACATCCCCCATGAAAATCAACAAGTCGCAAGGGTCAATCTTTGGAATTCACATGTTTCTCGCATGGTCAATTCTATGTGGCATGTTCGCGTGTTGGAAAGCCTTCATCTTTGTTTATTTACGCGCCAGACAACAAAACTAAGAATGTAGTCTACCACAAAGCTTTACATTGACCTGCATTGTTATTGTCATTGTTATTCCCTTAATCTCTTTATATATCGACTTTTCATGTAAATAAAAATCTTTTAATTTAAAAAGTGTTTCATTCAATCATTAATTAAAATTCGGTTGACGTCATCAATAGCGAATCTTATACTTTATTAACAAAATTTATTTTGTGTGGAATGATTTCAATCCAAAAATCTATTTTGGGCGGCACGAAGTTTGCCGGGTCAGCTAGTATATACAAGGTGGCGCAAAAGAAGTCATCTAAATAAAAAACTTCGATTCTGTTTTTTGATTATGTTTATTTAGACCTTTAGAATTAATTGTGTTAAGTCGAGAAGATGATATCGGATAAATGGGCGCCGTCACAATTGATTGCTATACGGGCTCGTTTTATGGCATTTTCCATCACTTCGGCGAGAGTTTCGGGCGATAAATTCTCGCATTCGTGTCGGATATTTTCCTTGAGGGCTTCCAAGGTCTCAGGCTTGTTGATGTAAACACGAGACTTCAAAAACCCCATAAAAAGAAGTCCGGGACCGTTAAATCGGGCGATCTGGCGGGCCAGTGCAAATCGCCAAAACGCGAAATTAAGCGACCCGGAAACGCGGCCTTCAGAATGTCGGTTGTGGCTCGTGCAGTGTGTGCTGTTGCTCCGTCCTGTTGGAACCACATGTCCACCAGTCCTATTTCGTCCCGTTCGGGCAGAAAAAACTCGGTCAACATTGCCCTATAGCGCGCACAGTCCACTGTTGTCGTTTGACCCGCGGCGTTCGGCCCGATGACTCCTCCAGCGTGAACAGCGCACCACGCAGTCACTTTGAGCGGGTGTAATGGTTTCTCGTGCATCACTCGCGGATTTTCGGTTCCCCAGAAGCGATAATTTTGCTTGTTCACGTACCCGCTGAGGTGAAAATGAGCCTCATCGCTCATTATGATTTTTGCCAACACCACAGACGAATTGTTACGCAAAAAATAGACACAATTATTCCGCGTTCTTGGGGAGTGTATCGCTCCATGGCTTATTCACTTGTATTCTGTATCTGTCTAGTCCACAAATGTCAAAACAGATTTGACATTGGCGGCCATTTGCAAAAATGAGAGCATCTTCCAATAGGGTGATTAATTTTGCGCCACCTTGTACATATTTCTAGTTATATAACTTTTTTATTCAAAACACACAAACATTAAAAGATTTTTGAGTTTTACCGGGATAGGGGACTTCCAATTTTTTTTTATTACCTATGATGGAGGTAAAATTCGATCCTGGCCTTCGGACATAAAAAAATTCAATATGTTTGGTGTCTGAGTTTGTATGGACACGCCCACTACCAGAGTTCAGTGACTTTATCCCCTAGAGAAGGAACATGGAAGGGGATTGGTCTAGAAGTAATAAAAGGAAATTGTTCTGAAAACGGTAAAACACAAAAATCATTTAATGTTTGCGTATATTGATTAAAAATATTATATTATACAACACAGCAGGAAAATAAGAAATGCACTACTTAAAAGATCGACGAATTCATCGATTGACAACATTTAGCAGAAAAATGCATGTTTGCATCACTTTTTCTCAGTGTAAGTTATACTGAGAAAAAGTGATGCAAACTCAACCTAAAGAAATATTTTTTTATTACCTGTCATGTATAAACTATCTCCTATCGCTTCAAGAGAAGATTGCAGGTTAATAGTTGGGGTACTGATGGAGACATTGTCTCACATCTGCTCGTGCGGCCACTTTGGGTCTGGTGCAAAACGATTCATGCATAGCTTGCAATGAAGACAATGCTAGGGGGATCCTAGAACACCTACTTTGTCATTGCCCTGCTTTCAATGAATCCAGACTAAACTACTTTGGGTTAAGCTACTTTCCATCTTTGAAAGGCATCTAAATTGCTGAAACTCGCTAAACTTTGAACACCTTTGAATACCTCTTTACAATCTTGGTAACACTAAGGACCACTAAAGTTCTATGCGTGATCTCTTTTTTTTCTTGTTAGATCAGCCAACGTAACCTAATCTAGCATGTATAAAAAATTTTTTTTTTATTTTTTCCTCACCGTGTTATGCATGATTCCATTTTGCAGGCGGAGGTCCACGCCTTAGAACTAAGTGTCAGAGAATGTCTACGTAGGGGCACCAGCGGTACCAAAATATGCATTCTCTCAGACAGCCAAGCAGCTCTAAAATCAGCTCTAAAGCAGCATGGAATTCGGTTACTCTTATGAGTGCCGGGACATAAAGGGCATGAGGGCAATGAAATAGCGGACTCTCTCGCAAAGAAACTCTGTTCATAGGTCCGGAACCCTTCTGTGGTGTAAACAATAGTTTCATAAATAACTTGATACAAGTATGGGAAAAACAAAGTCTTCTTGAGCATTGGAGAGCCCAAACAAACATGCGGCAGTCAAGAAGACTCATTGACCCAGCACATGTCAAGGTTGAAGCTATTCTCAACCTTAGCAGAAAAGATATAAAACTCTGTAGTGAATTCTTAACAGGACACTGTAAACTTAATTACCATCTGAAGAGAATAAAAATAGGAGTGGTAGCAAATGATTCATGCTGAATCTCCCAAGAGGAGCAGGAAACGGCTGAACATGTTCTTTGCACTTGTTCAGCGGTGGCAAGACGCAGATTTGACTACTTAGGCAACGGGATTCAAGTTCCAAGTGACAGTAAAAATTAAGCCCACAGCAATTACGAGAATTGCGTTTGTAAGACAACGAGGCTGCACAATAGATCTTTCAGGTCGTAGTGCATCTATAGCCTTTATCTACATCTATTTATATAAAAATGAATTTTTCTTTCTTTCTTTCTTTCTTTCTTTCTTTCTTTCTTTCTTTCTTTCTTTCTTTCTTTCTTTCTTTCTATCTTTCTATATTTCTATCTTTGTACCAAATGGGCGTCTAAATCATTTGGGGAGTTACTGTGCTCACGCCAACTTAATTTTTGGACAAAGAAAAATTTGCCACGCCCACCTATTACGCCCACAATTTGTAAAACTAAGTAAATATATTCGATTATTTCACTAATAATGCTCCTAAAAATCTGAAAATTGGTATATGAGTTTGTATGGACACTGTCGACAACTTCCCCTAAAATGGGCGTGGATGGATCAATTTAACGCCCACTTTCAAAAAAGGTCTGATCAATTTTACGCCTACCACTATTGCTCTGAAACTTGATGTGCTATATAGAAAACATGTAACGGGAAGAATAACTGGAAATACAAAATTTGCCACGCCCACTTATTACGCCCTCAATTTTTTTAATTAAGTAAAAATATACGATGACGTTGCTAATATTGCTCCTAAAAATTTGGGAGTTTGTTTCTGAGTTTATATGCCGATAATTTTTTCACAGCCATAACTCAAAATCGCTACAACGGTAAATACCGAGAAGTTCCGCTAACTAACGGGAGTACCGGGAAGTTCCGTTACTAACGGAAGTACCGAGAATTTCTGTTACCATTTTTTTTAAGTGGCATTGCAACGCATGCCGGGCATTCGCTAGTTAATAATAATAATATGTATGATTGTGTGTATGCTGCATACCATACATGGCAATATAAAAAAATATATACATATACATTTACTATGATTTCTGCGTATTGAAAATCATCGATACTGCAATGCGTTCTAACTAAAAGTTTTCAATTGCTATTAGTCAAATTTGAGTTGATCATCTCGATATTTAATGTATCTTTAGAATGGCTCTTGTAATACAGTTTTCAAAATAAATAAACGTAAAATGTTCGATGGTTGCACGATAAGCTGGGATTATTTTTTTTTGGTTGAATTTCAGGGAGTCTATCCCAAGTGATTAAAAAAAACTGTCAACTTTTCATATGAATGTATGTACATATGTGAAATACACGAATTTGTGCATAATTTTTTATATTTAGAGTAGAAACTGCGAGTCTACGTTAAATTTTTTGTGGCTAGTGCGAAGGTTAAACGTGAAAAAAAAATCGTTCCTGTTTGCAATTAATTTAATTCTGCTCAAAAATATTTTCAACTGACTTAAAAGTAAAAATAAAATAAACATAAGGTGCTAAGCATAATATCTCATAAACTGACTATTACTACATTAGTAAATAATTTTGAGGGATTTTCTCCTTAACCACTCGAGCTCTTTCGGTGATTTAAGGTAATAAATAAAAATCAAAATTCTGGTGATTAATTAATTGAATAATTAATTGATAAATTAACGAAGTAATGAAAGAAGTAAAAAACCTCCCGTTATAAGATTAGTATGGGTTTCCCTCTAACTGTACTACTAAACATAGTGTCGCAGCAACAACAACAGCATTACCAGCAAGACAACAACAAATATCCGGTGATACGTGTTTTTGTTTTTGGTTTGTTTACTGATCCTGACCGCTGCACAACGGTTCGTTGACAAATTTTGGCGCGACTCAGGAGGATCTTCGAAACTATAAAAGCCGCAGCGAAGCCGAAACGAATTTATGATGATCTCTGCTTTCGGAAGAGACGCATTCGCAAGCGGACCCACGAAAGACATTTCCAGTTTCTGATTGCAGTGTTAATCATCCGTAGTGTTTCAAATTCGTATTTAAATATATATTAATATGGATCTCGAAGCCATTGTTCTAATTTTTTTTGTGGTTTTATATATTTTTGCTGGATTTTCCATGTTTTTTGCAAATGATTTGTTTGGACATTCTGCTTAAGTATTTTTAAATTTTTTTTTTACTTATACATTATGATTTCCAACACTTAATTTGTTTAAAAATATGAGCTCGAGAAAACCCAAAACAGAAAAAAAACACAACTGTTAATAAAAAAAATCTCAATGTTCTATCAAAATTTTTGCTAATCTTTTGTAAATAACGAATTTCATCTTTAAATTAATAAAAATAATAATAAAAATTTTCTAAATTAATAAATTTAATATACATAAATGTTTTTTTATTCATTACATCATACAAATTTTTCGAAAACTTCTTTAATACATATAATAAGAAAATTCTCGAGTTCATGTCTTTATAATGTTTATTTAATTGTTTTAAACAAACGAAGAAGAAATACAACAAATGCGTTGATTTAGCAGAATGGCCATTGCGATCCGCCTCTTAGCTTTAATATTTCTTCTACAAACAAAAAAACAGCCCAGCAGTCAAAATGAGCATATTTGTATAAATATGCGTTGAAAAAACAAAAGAACTGCGTCGTTCGGAGTATGCACAGTAGGTCCGTTACATGCACAGGAGCACCATTCTGCTCCTCAGTGTTTCTTTAAATTCGCTTTGTTTTTTTATTTTTCCAACCGTCCAATTCTGCAGTGAAATATTCACGTTTTATTTCAAACTCGCTTCTCAGTGACCGGAAGTCAAACATTATGGGATTCACTTAACCCTGTATTGCGTGGCTTTATGGGTCCTTTTAACACTGTCAAAACAGTGGCAGAAAGATGGTAGCTAAAGGGTTATTTAATATGTTCTCG
This sequence comes from Suillia variegata, assembly GCA_949127995.1. Lineage (NCBI taxonomy): Eukaryota > Metazoa > Arthropoda > Insecta > Diptera > Heleomyzidae > Suillia > Suillia variegata. The sequence continues at coordinate 20,736,020 of OX421844.1, forward strand.
AAAAATATTCCTCGTTCAATTTTATCAGAGCTGGGAATGAACTAGTTAAAAGTTAATTAACGAAGTTAAATATTTTTGTTAATTTTTAACATTTCCGTTCATTTCGAACACCAAAAAAAAAGTTAATCAACTCGAGTTGAATTTCTCCCGTTAATTCAAGTTAGTTAAATATAAAACAAATCGAATGATTAACTGACAGATTCTTTAAATTAAAATTAAATTAGTTAACAAATAAATGAATCACAAATTTAACGACATTTAGAAATTCTATTTACCCTTGCTTAAATTCATTTGCATAATATCTATAAAAAAAAATAAATAAAAATCGAAAGTAAGTGAAAACGTTTACATGCAAAGTTAATTAACTAATTTTTTTTTGAGTTTTTTTTTCTTTTTTGCTATAGAAATTTTAACTTGTACGTTAAATAACGTTTAACGACGTTAATTTTTCAACGAGATTAATTTGAATTATTGGTTAACTTTCATCGCATTAACGAAGTTAATTTCTTAATTAACGATGCCCAACAATGAATTTTACAGTACTTACGAGTATATTTTGTACTGAGTACATCTTTAATCTCAGATCCAGAAATTTAACGGTTTATTTTTAGTTGTATTTGCAATCGTTATAAGCCAACTTCAAGAGGCCTTTTAGAGATGAACTAGCCAATTTTGTAAAACCCTTTAAGGGTTTTTTTCGTTTGACTGATGGTCTGCCTTCATGTCGCGTTGAAACCCTTGAGGCTCATTTGCCATGTGGTACTTTATTATTGAACTCAATATTTTCAAAATTGCATTTTAAATTGACTTTTGGATTTTAGCTTGTTTTTCAATAACTTTTTAAGTTTTTGAGATATTTACTAGTTTAAGTCAAAAACTGATGTGACTGGCATGCTATAAAAATATCAAAAATGAAAGTTTTCATTGGGTTCAGATTTGCCATCCACTCTTCCCAAACAACTATACAAAGGTTAATCAGTATAGCAATATAGATAGATAATGCAGAAGCTGTATCTAATGTTCCAACAATAAATCTGGTGGCGCACCAGAAATGGAAGCACATGGTCAGCCAACAACTTTTATTCGAATATGAAATTAGAAAGAAGTTTGCGTACACTTTATTTCCGACCTGCACGCATAATCCCCGGTTTTGCTTGGTAATTAAAGTCGTCATGTAAATGAGTTAAGACGCAGTCAATTGTCTCAACAACGCCCATTTTTGTAACGAAAATAAGAAGGGCGTGGTAAGCATAAGTAAATGAATGGTCAGGGATGGTGAATCGATTAAAGGCTGTCCATCTCTTCGTCTGTTTGTCGTATAAGATAATCGAGACATAAAGCATATTAGTTCTACGAGAAGCACATTATCTGGTGTCCCTTAAATGTCGAAGAGTATTTCAGACTCTGGAAGCGTTCTTGAGGCAGAAATAGTCGCGAACCAGAAAGCCAGCGAAAGCGAAAATAAAGAAACTTTTAAGCTGCTCTTAAAGCTTTCTTAATATTTTTGTTGCTTTCCTGTGTCACTGAAAGAAGTACGATTGGTCACAATGTCCGTTATGACATTTAAATGACAAATATTTTCTGTTTTAGTAATTTAAAATGAAATTATAAAAAAACCAAGCAACAACAATTCAAATCACAATTTAACATAAAAAATTCAAGATCAAAATAATCTTTGTAACGGTTTTGAGAAAGAAGGAAAGGGATTCCTTCCACCAAGGACTCATTACATTACAGTACAAAACTCAAGTTCTTCAAGGAGAGCAACGGTAACGAACGGTAATTATTTATAGCTTATGATTGTTTTTTTGAGATGAAATTTAATTTTCCTGATAAAACGGAAAATAATGTCCACCTTTACAAACAAACAGTTTTCAGGGAATTGAAGAAGAACCGCAACAGAAAGTTCAGAACGTGGTACAACCAGACTTGGGCTGAAATAATTAAATTAAATTAAATTATCAGTAACCAAAATAAAAATTGATTACACTAATTAAGGAATGGCTACAAATGTGATCAACATATAATTAAAATGGGTGTCATCAACGATCCAATCTGCCAGCCCTGTCCTGACACCGACGACACTACAGAGCATTCGTTACCTCTGTATGTGGCCAGCTTTTGCAGAATCAAGACCGCGGATACTGGGCAGTGATGTGCTGAGAATGAAACACAATAATAATCACCCTATGGTTTAGTGTATGAACTTACTTCTCTCTATTTTCTTATACCGACTGTGTCCTGGATATGGCGCAATGGTCCAATAGGACTGAAGTAATTGGTGTCATAAATTTAAGTTGAGGTAAGTAGAAAAATTTCGCTCTCCACCTCGACATTGTTTCTCTCTTTGAAAATTGAATTTCTATGCAGTTGCCATGGTTGCTATAACATTATTAAGTAAATAAAAACCACAATGAAGTGTCAGGTTGTTCTTCCATTTGTAACGCCCATTAGAAGGCGTGGTAGATATGCATATATCCATACTAATATTATAAGAGTAGGAGGAGTATTTATTTATTAATTTTCGTTTGTATCGTTTTCACGCCTAAACGGCAGAATCGATTTACTTTAAACTTGGAATATATATCGGGATGGGTCTGGAAGGAATGATAGGCTATATGAAATCTGCCACGCCCACATATTACGCCCACAAGTAGTCAAATTAAGTCAACAAAAACGATTATTTCACTAATAAAATTCCAAGAAATCTCAAATTTGGAATTTGAGTTGGTATGGTCACTGTCGACAACTCCACAAAAAGTGGGCGTGGTTAGATGAATTTAACGCCCACTGCCGTAACTTCGGAACGCGATGGTCTACAATAATAAAACTTGGTATGTAGGTGTATGGTGACGAAATCTACCATCTCAAAAAAAGTGGGCGTGGTGGGATCAATTTAACGCCCACCGCTATATATCAGTAACGTGATGCTCTACGAAGATAAACGTTTGTATAAAGGCGTATGGTGACTAAATCTACCATTTTACAAAAAGTGGGCGTGGTCGGGTCAATTGAACGCTCACCGTTGTAGCTCAGAAACGTGATACTGTACGATGATTAACTTTAGTGTGAAGGTGTTTGGAACTATATCTACCATCTCACAAAAACTGGGGTCTATTTAACACCCACCGCCATAACTCAGGAACGCGATGTACTACCATAAAGAAATTTGGTTCATAGTAACTAAATCTGACCGGAAAGTGCCACTACAATTTTAGTTACATACAAATGCGAAAACCGGAGAGGTTAACTGCAACAGTTGCGAAACCCATTAAAAGAGGTACATGGTGACAATAATTAAAAACACACAACGGGGAGTAACGGGAAATTCTGCATACAAATTTGGTATAAAGTTACTAAATTAACCAAATATTCATACAAATATAATTCCAAAAATGGTGGGCGAGGCTGGAAAGTTTATTAATCTTAATTAACAAATAAGACTTGATTCTATTAAAAAAGAACCCGGGCACCGCCGGGTAATTTAAGCTAGTATATATATATATATATATATATATATATATATATATATATATATATATATATATATATATATATATATATATATATATATATATATATATATATATATATATATATATATATATATATTAACATTACGTTTGCATTTTAACTACATAAAAAGAGTATTTGCCATGAATCATGAGAGATTACCACTGAGACTAGCCAAAGAGGTTTTAAGAAAAGGTGTCTGCTGGGCAGATGATTGGAATAAGCTGCGCGCGAAGTTAGAAATTAATATGCCTCAAAATTTTTCTCCCTCTACTCTAGATGCTCATATGAATCTTTTTCTGAAAAACTTAGAAAAATATCAATATCAACAACATGTCTCATGTGCAGTAAATTCCCAATATCATGACTTATACTCACAATTAAGTCATGACATTGCTCCATACTACACGGTCAGTAAATCAGCATATGCTGCTAGTATTGTGTTTAAAGCAAGATGTGGGCTGCTTGATTAAATTGTAGATCATTTAGAAATTTACCACCAAGTTCTTGTTCGATTTGTAATTTGGATGAAATAGAAAATACGTTTCACCTAATTGGTGTTTGTCCTATTTTTTGTAATATAAGAATAAGATTGTTTGGCAACAAATTTCTTAGAATTGCTGAAGTATTGAAAATTTTAAACGAACCAAACTCCAAAGCGCTTTATGAATTTTTATCGTACTCCCTTAAATATAGAGAACTCATAATAAATGAATACAATTGTTGAATCCTAAAATAACAAAAATAATGTTAGAATAAGTATATATTTAAACGACACACAATATAAATTATTATTGTCGTAATTTAAATAAATTTTATATTTTGTAGAAATGTAATTATATTTAATGAATAAAAATCTAATCTAATCTAAATCTATCTATATATATATATATTTGAATTATTATTTTTTGTTAGTTTGCGGCCGAGGATGAACATAGGGGGAATGCAAAATTGGTATATTCAAAGAGTGGGCGTGTCAAATTGTTCCCTTTAAAGCACAATATCTGGCAAATTTGTTGCACTACAATATTGAAATTTGGTATGTAGTCATATATATAGTCATATATGACTACAAAAAAAATGGCGGAGATAAAAGACAGGGGCGGAGTACCTCCAATACAACCCTAATTTTGTTTGCTCTCTATCTCGGAAACTATTTGCCCTACAGCACTGGGATTTAAGATGAAGTCATATGATATCTATTCGGCATTACTCTATGAAAATCAGCGATATTCACGAATGGGGTGGAGTACCTCCCATGCAACCATTATTTTCTATGATTTCAATTTTTAATACCATTTACCTTTTGAGATTAAGATATTCCAATTTACGATTCGCCTAACATCCCCCATGAAAATCAACAAGTCGCAAGGGTCAATCTTTGGAATTCACATGTTTCTCGCATGGTCAATTCTATGTGGCATGTTCGCGTGTTGGAAAGCCTTCATCTTTGTTTATTTACGCGCCAGACAACAAAACTAAGAATTTAGTCTACCACAAAGCTTTACATTGACCTGCATTGTAATTGTTATTCCCTTAACCTCTTTATATATCGACTTTTCATGTAAATAAATATCTTTTCAATTCAAAAAGTGTTTCATTCAATCATTAATTAAAATTCGATGACGTCATCAATAGCGAATCTGATATTAACAAAATTTATTTTGTGTGGAATGATTTCAATCCAAAAATCAATTATATATATATGTATATATATATACATATTTCTAGTTATATAACTTTTTTATTCAATACACACAAACATTAAAAGATTTTTGAGTTTTACCGGGATAGGGGACTTCCAATTTTTTTTTATTACCTATGATGGAGGTAAAATTCGATCCTGGCCTTCGGACATAAAAAAATTCAATATGTTTGGTGTCTGAGTTTGTATGGACACGCCCACTACCAGAGTTCAGTGACTTTATCCCCTAGAGAAGGAACATGGAAGGGGATTGGTCTAGAAGTAATAAAAGGAAATTGTTCTGAAAACGGTAAAACACAAAAATCATTTAATGTTTGCGTATATTGATTAAAAATATTATATTATACAACCCAGCAGGAAAATAAGAAATTGACAACATTTAGTAGAAATATGCATAACTTACACAGAGAAAAAGTGATGCAAACTCAACCTAAAGAAATATTTTTTTCTTACCTAGCATGTATAAACTATCTCCTATCGCTTCAAGAGAAGATTGCAGGTTAATAGTTGGGGTACTGATGGAGACATTGTCTCACATCTGCTCGTGCGGCCACTTTGGGTCTGGTGCAAAACGATTCATGCATAGCTTGCAATGAAGACAATGCTAGGGGGATCCTAGAACACCTACTTTGTCATTGCCCTGCTTTCAATGAATCCAGACTAAACTACTTTGGGTTAAGCTACTTTCCATCTTTGAAAGGCATCTAAATTGCTGAAACTCGCTAAACTGTTTATCAATCAATATTCACTTTTTTACTTTGAACACCTTTGAATACCTCTTTACAATCTTGGTAACACTAAGGACCACTAAAGTTCTATGCGTGATCTCTTTTTTTTCTTGTTAGATCAGCCAACGTATCCTAACCTAGCATGTATAAAAGTTTTTTTTTGTATTCTAAGGCGGAGGTCCACGTCTTAGAACTAAGTGTCAGAGAATGTCTACGTAGGGGCACCAGCGGTACCAAAATATGCATTCTCTCAGACAGCCAAGCAGCTCTAAAATCACTTAAAAACTTCTCATTCCAATCAAAGTTGGTATGAGATTGTCTTAAACCTCTCAACACCCTAGCAGCAAGGAACTCGGTTACTCTTATGGGTGCCGGGACATAAAGGGCATGAGGGCAATGAAATAGCTGACTCTCTCGCAAAGAAAGGTGCAGAAACTCCGTTCATAGGTCCGGAACCCTTCTGTGGGGTAAACAAAAGTTTCATAAATAACTTGATACAAGTATGGGAAAAACAAAGTCTTCTTGAGCATTGGAGAGCCCAAACAGACATGCGGCAGTCAAGAAGACTCATTGACTTAGCACATGTCAAGGTTGAAGCTATTCTCAACCTTAGCAGAAAAGATATAAAACTCTGTAGTGAATTCTTAACAGGACACTGTAAACTTAATTACCATCTGAAGAGAATAAAAATAGGAGTGGTAGCAAATGATTCATGCTGAATCTCCCAAGAGGAGCAGGAAACGGCTGAACATGTTCTTTGCACTTGTTCAGCGGTGGCAAGACGCAGATTTGACTACTTAGGCAACGGGATTCAAGTTCCAAGTGACAGTAAAAATTAAGCTCACAGCAATTACGAGAATTGCGTTTGTAAGACAACGAGGCTGCACAATAGATCTTTCAGGTCGTAGTGCATCTATAGCCTTTATCTACATCTATTTATATAAAAATGAATTTTTCTTTCTTTCTTTCTTTCTTTCTTTCTTTCTTTCTTTCTTTCTTTCTTTCTTTCTTTCTTTCTTTCTTTCTTTCTTTCTTTCTTTCTTTCTATCTTTCTATATTTCTATCTTTGTACCAAATGGGCGTCTAAATCATTTGGGGAGTTACTGTGATCACGCCAACTTAATTTTTGGACAAAGAAAAATTTGCCACGCCCACCTATTACGCCCACAATTTGTAAAACTAAGTAAATATATTCGATTATTTCACTAATAATGCTCCTAAAAATCTGAAAATTGGTATATGAGTTTGTATGGACACTGTCGACAACTTCCCCTAAAATGGGCGTGGTTGGATCAATTTAACGCCCACTTTCAAAAAAGGTCTGATCAATTTTACGCCTACCACTATTGCTCTGAAACTTGATGTGCTATATAGAAAACATGTAACGGGAAGAATAACAGGAAATACAAAATTGGCCACGCCCACTTATTACGCCCTCAATTTATTTAATTAAGTGAAAAAATACGATGAAATTGCTAATAGTTCTCCTAAAACTTTGAGATTTTGTTTCTACGTTTGTTTGCCGATAATTTCACAGGCATAACTCAAAATCGCTACAACGGTAAATACCGAGAAGTTCCGCTAACTAACGGGAGTACCGGGAAGATCCGTTACTAACGGAAGTACCGAGAATTTCTGTTACCATTTTTTTTAAGTGGCATTGCAACGCATGCCGGGCATTCGTTAGTTAATAATAATAATATGTATGATTGTGTGTATGCTGCATACCATACATGGCAATATAAAAAATATATACATATACATTTACTATGATATCTGCGTATTGAAAATCATCGATACTGCAATGCGTTCTAACTAAAAGTTTTCAATTGCTATTAGTCAAATTTGAGTTGATCATCTCGATATTTAATTTATCTTTAGAATGGCTCTTGTAATACAGTTTTCAAAATAAATAAACGTAAAATGTTCGATGGTTGCACGATAAGCTGGGATTATTTTTTTCAAAGCTGGGATTATTTTTTTTGGTTGAATTTCTGGGAGTCTATCCCAAGTGATTAAAAAAAAAACTGTCAACTTTTCATATGAATGTATGTACATATGTGAAATACACGAATTTGTGCATAATTTGTTATATTTAGAGTAGAAACTGCGAGTCTACGTTAAATTTTTTGTGGCTAGTGCGAAGGTTAAACGTGAAAAAAAATCGTTCCTGTTTGCAATTAATTTAATTCTGCTCAAAAATATTTTCAACTGACATGACTTAAAAGTAAAAATAAAATAAACATAAGGTGCTAAGCATAATATCTCATAAACTAACTATTACTACATTAGTAAATAATTTTGAGGGATTTTCTCCTTAACCACTGGAGCTCTTTCGGTGATTTAAGGTGGTAAATAAAAATCAAAATTCTGGTGATTAATTAATTGAATAATTAATTGATAAATTAACGAAGTAATGAAAGAAGTAAAAAACCTCCCGTTATAAGATTAGTATGGGTTTCCCTCTAACTGTACTACTAAACATAGTGTCGCAGCAACAACAACAGCATTACCAGCAAGACAACAACAAATATCCGGTGATACGTGTTTTTGTTTTTGTTTTTGGTTTGTTTACTGATCCTGACCGCTGCACAACGGTTCGTTGACAAATTTTGGCGCGACTCAGGAGGATCTTCGAAACTATAAAAGCCGCAGCGAAGCCGAAACGAATTTATGATGATCTCTGCTTTCGGAAGAGACGCATTCGCAAGCGGACCCACGAAAGACATTTCCAATTTCTGATTGCAGTGTTAATCATCCGTAGTGTTTCAAATTCGTATTTAAATATATATTAATATGGATCTCGAAGCCATTGTTCTAATTTTTTTTGTGGTTTTATATATTTTTGCTGGATTTTCCATGTTTTTTGCAAATGATTTGTTTGGACATTCTGCTTAAGTATTTTTAAATTTTTTTTTTACTTATACATTATGATTTCCAACACTTAATTTGTTTAAAAATATGAGCTCGAGAAAACCCAAAACAGAAAAAAAACACAACTGTTAATAAAAAAAATCTCAATGTTCTATCAAAATTTTTGCTAATCTTTTGTAAATAACGAATTTCATCTTTAAATTAATAAAAATAATAATAAAAATTTTCTAAATTAATAAATTTAATATACATAAATGTTTTTTTATTCATTACATCATACAAAATTTTTCGAAAACTTCTTTAATACATATAATAAGAAAATTCTCGAGTTCATGTCTTTATAATGTTTATTTAATTGTTTTAAACAAACGAAGAAGAAATACAACAAATGCGTTGATTTAGCAGAATGGCCATTGCGATCCGCCTCTTAGCTTTAATATTTCTTCTACAAACAAAAAAACAGCCCAGCAGTCAAAATGAGCATATTTGTATAAGTATGCGTTGAAAAAACAAAAGAACTGCGTCGTTCGGAGTATGCACAGTAGGTCCGTTACATGCACAGGAGCACCATTCTGCTCCTCAGTGTTTCTTTAAATTCGCTTTGTTTTTTTATTTTTCCAACCGTCCAATTCTGCAGTGAAATATTCACGTTTTATTTCAAACTCGCTTCTCAGTGACCGGAAGTCAAACATTATGGGATTCACTTAACCCTGTATTGCGTGGCTTTATGGGTCCTTTTAACACTGTCAAAACAGTGGCAGAAAGATGGTAGATAAAGGGTTATTTAATATGTTCTCGAAAAATATTCCTCGTTCAATTTTATCAGAGCTGGGAATGAACTAGTTAAAAGTTAATTAACGAAGTTAAATATTTTTGTTAATTTTTAACATTTCCGTTCATTTCGAACACCAAAAAAAAAGTTAATCAACTCGAGTTGAATTTCTCCCGTTAATTCAAGTTAGTTAAATATAAAACAAATCGAATGATTAACTGACAGATTCTTTAAATTAAAATTAAATTAGTTAACAAATAAATGAATCACAAATTTAACGACATTTAGAAATTCTATTTACCCTTGCTTGCATATTCAAGCAATAAAAAATTAAAATAAAAATCGAAAGTAAGTGAAAACGTTTACATGCAAAGTTAATTAACTAATTTTTTAAATAACGTTTAACGACGTTAACTTTTCAACGAGATTAATTTGAATTATTGGTTAACTTTCATCGCATTAACGAAGTTAATTTCTTAATTAACGATGCCCAACAATGAATTTTACAGTACTTACGAGTATATTTTGTACTGAGTACATCTTTAATCTCGGATCCAGAAATTTAACGGTTTATTTTTAGTTGTATTTGCAAACGTTAGTTAATTGTTTCAACAACGCCCGTTTTTGTAACGAAAATAAGAAGGGCGTGGTAAGCATAAGTAAATTAATGGTCAGGGATGGTGAATCGATTTAAGGCTGTCCATCTCTTCGTCTGTTTGTCCCAGCGATTATAGCCGTCGTATAAGATAATCGAGACATATAGCATATTAGTTCTACGAGAAGCACATTTTCTGGTGTCCCTTAAATGTCGAAGAGTATTTCAGACTCTGGAAGCGTTCTTGAGGCAGAAATAGTGACGAACCAGAAAGCCAGCGACAGCGAAAATAAAGAAACTTTTAAGCTGCTCTTAAAGCTTTCTTAATATTTTTGTTGCTTTCCTGTGTCACTGAAAGAAGTACGATTGGTCACAATGTCCGTCATGACATTTAAATGACAAATATTTTCTGTTTTAGTAATTTAAAATGAAATTATAAAAAAAACCAAGCAACAACAATTCAAATCACAATTTAACATAAAAAATTCAAGATCAAAATAATCTTTGTAACGGTTTTGAGAAAGAAGGAAAGGGATTCCTTCCACCAAGGACTCATTACATTACAGTACAAAACTCAAGTTCTTCAAGGAGAGCAACGGTAACGAACGGTAATTATTTATAGCTTATGATTGTTTTTTTGAGATGAAATTTAATTTTCCTGATAAAACGGAAAATAATGTCCACCTTTACAAACAAACGGTTTTCAGGGAATTGAAGAAGAACCGCAACAGAAAGTTCAGAACGTGGTACAACCAGACTTGGGCTGAAATAATTAAATAAAATTAAATTATCAGTAACCAAAATAAAAATTGATTACACTAATTAAGGAATGGCTACAAATGTGATCAACATATAATTAAAATGGGTGTCATCAGCGATCCAATCTGCCAGCCCTGTCCTGACACCGACGACACTACAGAGCATTCGTTACCTCTGTATGTGTCCAGCTTTTGCAGAATCAAGACTGCGGATACTGGGCAGTGATGTGCTGAGAATGAAACACTATAATAATCACCCTATGGGTTAGTGTATGAACTTCCTTCTCTCTATTTTCTTATACCGACTGTGTCCTGGATAAATTTAAGTTGAGGTAAGTAGAAAAATGTCGCTCTCCACCTCGATAATGTTTCTCTCTTTGAAAATTTAAAAATACGATTTAAAAATGACAATTGAAAATTTCAAAAGTAGAAATCGCACAAAATCATGAAACAAATTATTGTATTTCTCTTTAAATGTGGCACAACGCAAAATAAGTCTGTTCAATTTTAACATTCAGCGATGCAAAATTGTGTCAATCGTAAGATTAAAAGAGGCTTAACTGGTTTTCGGCGGGATTTTAGAACAAATCTAAAAGAAACAGATTTTTTTTGCTTGCCAGTAGAAAAGATTTCTAAGAACAACGTGTTTATTTCTAACTCGAAAATGACATTTTTTGAGTTGTGTCACTTTTGAAGTTTGTGTACGATGTGTACTATTTGTACAATACAAATAAACAAACATTTACTTGTGACAATATATGTTTGTCACACTCGTTCGTGGGCATGGTGATCTTATAATACAGCCCTTCGCAGGCGAGCCTTATACGATATTTATGTATTGGTCATATGATCTGTAGAAATAGTAGAAATAAGAACGCAAATTGAGCGAACTCACCTCGATTTGTGCCTTTTTTTGTCTTATTTTGAAATTGTTTGTTTTTTTTTTTATTTTTAACCACAAATGTTGTTGCTTTTATTTACTTAATAATGTTGTAGCAACCATGGCAACTGCACAAAAATTCAATTATCAAAGAGAGAAACAATATCGAGGTGGAGAGCGACATTTTTCTACTTTCCCCACCTTATATTTATTACACCATGATAAGACTTGAATAGTTTGTTTGGATTTTGATATGAATAGTTTAATATAGCGTAATACCAAACTTAGTATAACCAACGATGACAGACAAAAAGAGAATAAGTCAGCGGATGCTGTCAAGTTAATGGACCTACTTTTCGATTCCGAACGCATAAGCTCTCTTTTTTTTCGTCAACTCATTGTGTTATACTTGTACCGCTTATCAAGAAAGTATTCTAAACTCGGGTAACGCAAACAGATCGATCGCCTCAATCTTCGTGCTAGGACTGCCGCTTTTAGGCTACTTTCCGCACACGTGACAACATAAATTAAATAAACATTTAAAAACTTCTGAACTCCAGAATTTTTGTTTGGTTTTTTTTGTACACAAAGGTGAACTTAACTATTGTGGTTATGGTGACAAAGTGGATAAAAACTGATAGGACAGTCGGAAATTAGAACGGTATTTACAAAGCTGTGTTGGAAGTATTAACAAATTTACGTTGTGTGAATTTAACAAATTTAAAATATAAAATCGAAACCAATTTTGAGAAATCGATTTTCCAATTTTTACCAACGAATTCACCAAAGGGTGAAAACTCTCTCTCTCACAAATTCATTACAAAAATTGTTGGCTTAATTACTAAATAAAAGTTTAACAAATTTACATATTTTTTTTGTAATTTTTTGTCTGTTGTTTTTTTTAATATTTTTTTTTGTTTTTTCTTATTTTACGTTTTTTTTTTGGTTTTCCGAAGTTCAGTTCGAAAGAAAACTCAAATTACATTTCCGCAAAAGTAATCGGATTCATTCCACTGCGCAAACAGCGAAACAAATCGACCTTAAGCGGAAACTAAAACAAAAGAGAAACTAAGAATTTTGATTATACAGAACGAATTTGTATAAAATAAGTAAAAACAGGAATAAATAGTAAAGCATAAGCAGTGAAATCGGATTAGGTTGTCTCTGCATTATGAGGTGAAAAGGATTTAAAAATTTATCTAAATTATCTGTCGCGTGGATGTTGCCCCAGTCGATAATAACACGGAAAATTTATGTTATTCACAGGTCCGCAAGGCGATTGCGTCCGTTATCAAAGTCCAGGGTCAACATAAATGCGAGTTCGTTCTGCGGCGGCTTTTATAGTTTCTCGGTTGCAGCGATCGATCGCGAGCCGAAGTGTTTCATTTTTTCATTTTTTATGCACGCACTTCTGCATGGCCTGGCGAATAGCGGAAGTTGTGTTTGCTTTGTTGTTTAGGAAATGAAAAAAAAATTTGATGCAGTCTAGCGGTATGAAGATTTTGCCGGTTTGAAAAATGATTTAAATAATATAACCAAAAAAAAAAATAAATAATTGAGAAATGTTATTATATATATATAAAATAATATTTTAATTAGAAATGTTTAAAGTCTCGAACCACCCTAATTAGATTACTGTACTTACTTAAGATCATTTGTGTAGAAAAATTAAAGTGATGAGCACTTAATTTTAACATGTTATAAAAAAAAACAAACAGGAACCACCCTAATCGTTTCCAAAATTTAAATCATAACATCTTCTTTTTTACAAAATATCTACTTTAGTTCTCTAGACATCGTATTAACAAGAAATCGGTGTTTTTTGTAGTAGTGGGCGTATTCATGGGCGGATTGGCTCCAAAATCCAATCAGTTCCTTGAGGGCATAAGAGCAATCAGTGTACAAAATATCAGCTAAATATCTCTAACGGTTTTCTCATTATTGTGCTAACAAAAAATGATGACAGACAGACGGACGGACGGACAGAGAGACAGTCAAACCGACAGACAGATATGGCTTGATCGACTCAGTTCTTGATTTTGTCTTTATCTATCTTGAGTATTTCTCTGCGTTACAAACACTTCACCAAACCCAATACTTATGTACACCACTGTGAGGTGCATAAAAATGCAACTAAGATCCAACCCAAAATTTGCTGGAAAACATTTTTTATATTAACAAACTGTATTAATAATACAAAAAAGTACATAAGTAGATATATTGAAATTTTCAGTAAGCAAAAAAAAAAATAAAAGATTAATAGGATATTTTACATTAACTTATTTATATGCCGATGCTCAAATACCTGCCGCCATAAGGGCTACATGTCTCTATTACAAGTGGGCGTTGTTCTTATCCGATCACGATCATTTTTGGTTTTGCAAAGTGTTAAATACCGAATTTCAACTGGTTATCTACTCTGTAACTAGTTTTAATAATATTTTATCCGCGAAAAAAGGTGGTTTGTATGGGAAGTGGGCGTGGTTTTTATCCGATCACGATCATTTTTGGTTTTGCAAAGTGTTAAATACCGAATTTCAACTGGTTATCTACTCTGTAACTAGTTTTAATAATATTTTATCCGCGAAAAAAGGTGGTTTGTATGGGAAGTGAGCGTGGTTATTATCCGATCTCGCGCAGTTTTCTGTCACTGCTGAAGTGCCAAATACCTGCACTGGAACTATTTTAATAAATTTTTCATTTCATATTTTACAAAAGTGGAAACAATTTCGGTGTCCATCGAGTGTAAACCACAAAAACGCCTATTTTTGAAAAGTAATTGAATGTCCATTCTCGAAAAGATTATATCAATTAATAAAAAATGGAATATACCTGGTTGAAATAATTTCGACATATTTACAACAAGTAAAATGTTATAGACGGTTCAATAACAGATTAAATGTGGGGACCAATTCTATGACCACGCCCACTATTACAAGAAATACTGATACCTTATTAACACGATATATTGAGAACCAATGAACATATTGGGTTGAAACTTTGTATAAAATTATCCGTTGTGCTTGGAAACAATTGATTAAATTCTGGAAACGATTAGGGTAGTTCATGTTTGTTATTTTTTAAAATATATATTAATATAAAGCTCTAATAAATATAATTGTTTTTTTTTGTGATACACAAACGACTTAATATAAGTATAGAAATCTAATTAGGGTGGTTCATGTTTTATTAAATTAAGGTGGTTAGAAATAAACAAATGTTTATTTTTTCAGTAATAAAATACCATTAAAAAAAATGTGTACTATAATATTTGTTACATCATGAACCACCCTAATTTAATAATATAATTTCATGCATTTGTCGCTTTTAATCCGAAGTTGGCATTCTGTTAAATTCACTATTTGGGAAGTTTTTTATTTTGTATATATAATAGAAAAATTAAGTTTATGTTGCCAATCATTTGAAATGTTGAGCTGACTTGTTCTTAAAATGCTGTTAAAATATTTCTGAGTTGAGTAACTTGTAAAAAGTAAAGTAAATTCTACGAGTAATACCTTTCCAACGATATCAAACAATTTTAAATCGATAAAGATTTGACAAAGTTATGGGGGCATTTTTCTATTTCTGGCATCTCAATATTCGCCAAAATGGCTAAAACTCAAATGACCACAAATCGGTAAAAAAAAACATTTTTTTTGGAAAACAATTAAAACTAATAAGAGAATTATCATCGGCTATGCCAAGGCTCATATACCCTCCGCCGTTTTAGTGACATCAAAAAATGTACTTCTTGTAGCACATAAGTGTTACATGTCTCTATTAAAAGTAGGCGTTGTTCATTTCGGATCACGCCTATTTTTTGTCAGTAGTTTTGTGTTTCTACTAAAGTGTTAAATACCGAATTTTAAGTGGATATCTTCACTGGAATTATTCATTTTCATATTTTTTCGTCAAATACCAAAACAGCAAAATTTCATTAAAATCAGTAGAGCCGATCTTGAGAAACTGGAGACAAATATATATAAATATATGCAAACTAAGCTCGTAATAGAATAAGATAAGATTTAGGTGCCGACTAACACTTCTCAGGCTCCGGCTGTAGAGCAGAACTCGATGAGCCCGGAAAGGCCACTCAGTCAAATTTCTCTGACTTAAAGCTAGTACTTTTAATTTTAATTTTTTATATGATATATATTTTATCAAAACTTATAAAACACGCACCACCCTAATTTGATAAATCATGAACTACCCTAATCAGATAACTTTATTTATTTTAGCCCGTTTGTGTACCAGAATAACCAATTAAAGTTTTAAGGGCTTTATTTTAACAGAAAATAAAAAATTAATAAACATGAACCACCCTCATCGTTTCCAAACATAGCAGAAAATTGTGTACAAAATTTAAATCCAATATCTCCAATGGTTCTCAAGATATCGTGTTAACAAGAAATCAATATATGTTTGTAATAGTGCCATATATATATAGTGAATATATATATATATATATATATATATATATATATATATATATATATGTATATATATATATATATATATATATATATATATATATATATATATATATATATATATATATATATATATATATATATATATATTCATGATCGCTGTTTAGTGGTATCTCGGTACTAGAATAATTTTTATCTAATAATTTTATCTTAAATTATGACAAAAGAAGCCGAAGTAATACAAAATCGTTTTGGCAGTTTATTAAATCTAAAAAAAACCGGTCTGACATTCCATCTTCCATGACATTGAATGGTAATTCTTTAAGTCAAATTTTGAATTTGATTCAATTCCAACTGATTTTACTGCTTTCAGTCATATTTATTCGTCTGTTGATTTTGGTTCTTTGAGCATCTCTGACAGTGATGTAATGCGAATTTAAAATTATCGGTTAAAGCTGATTGTGATGGTTTCTCTTCTATGTTTTTTTTTCTTCAAAATTGTGCTGCTACTTTATGTCAACCTTTGTGCTGCATTTTTAACCCATCTTTATCTTCCGCTGTCTTTATTGATAGATGGAAAATAGCAAATATTACTCATGTCTTTAAGAGTGGTAGTCAAAGTGACATCTCTAACTATCGCCCAAGCCTCGAAATTATTCGAAATTATTGCAAAAGAGAGCTTAGCTTTTCATCTCACCAGAGTTATTTCTCCCCCAGCAACATGGATTTGTCTCTGGTCGGTCGACTGTTACTAATTTAGTAGTTTTTATGATTACTGTTTATTTGCTTTTGAAGAACGATGTCAGGTCGATACCATTTACACGGATTTTTCTAAAGCTTTTGATGAAGTTTCGTCTAAAATTCTTATTTTAAAATAAAAATAAGAGGCTTCTATTCCACTTTTTTTGAATTGGATTGATTCTTACTTACATAATCGACTACTTATGCCATATCGTTATAGATAGTTTCAAAACAATTTCTTTTTCAGCTATCTCAGGTGTTCCCCAGGGTAGTGTCTTACAAGCTCCTATTTACAGCAATTGTGAGGTCAAGATTGGAATATGCTGCGGATATTTGGAATGGAATCCTTTTTTCTCAGTTCATATAAATATACTTGAAGAAATTTAAAAAAAGTTTTTTAAATTTGCGCTTTTTTCTTAAAATTCCAATGAGCCTGTTCCATCATTAGGTCCCGTTGCCTGCTTATTGACCTTAAGTCGTTGGGGAACAGGCGTGTAGTTAATATTAAGTATGTGGTCATATTGATTGTTCAATTTTGTTAAGTCAGCTAAATTATTTTTTGTCCAATCAGATGTACCCGTCATAATAAGATTTTATATGTGAAACATTTCGAAAGTAATTATGTTTTAAATCAGCCTCTTGTGAGGTCTCTAATTGAATATTAATTTTGAATATAATTTTTTTAAGTATGTATGTATAGCCTGCCTGATTTTTATTGTTAATAGTTGGTCTAAATACATAAATATACTTGCATTACGCCCACAATTTGTAAAATTAAGTAAACATATTCGAACATAATGATAAAATTGTACCTAAAAATCTGGGCGTGGTTGGATCAATTGAACGGTCACTTTTAAAAAAGGGTTGAACAATTTTACGCCCACCACCATTGCTCGGAAACTTGATGCTATAGACGGCATATAACGGGATGCGCCGGAATGAATAACAGGATATTCAAAATATACTTATTACGCCCACAATTTCCTGAAATAATACAATATTTTAATGGTTTTAATGGCTCCCATCCTGAAATCCTCATGCTGAAAAACCGTTAATACTAGTGCATTGGAAAATTGTACGACCGCGTCCGATGTTAAATGCAAAATTCAACACAAATTTTTATGTTTGAAGGTGCCGATTCGCGCCCAAAATTACAGTTACAAATACAGGTTTTGTCTTGAATTGAAAACTGTGTAATAATTATTTTAAATATTTATTCCGGTCTACTGAATGAAATTCTTACAGACAGCTTCGTCTGTACATGTTAACACTTAATTAAAAAGCATGAACGAACTTCATCTGAAATGACTTTCAGAATAAATTTCAATTTAAAGTTGAACAATAAATATTGCATAAACGAATACATCTCGTTATTGGTCCATGGACAGCATAATTCGATTTGTGAAGCGTTTCTTTAAGCATGCGATTACGGCGCAAATCTCTCGGAGCTTCATATACTTTAAAATGGTTGGACAACTCATTACATTTTATTGAGTTACATACAATTTTATGGACAAACATTAGATCATAGAATGACCTTCTATCTTTTAATGATTGCAAACCGAGTAATTTACGCCGGGCTTCGTATTTTAGGAGACAGTCAGTCAGCCCACCGAAGTTTGCTTATGGCATATTTTGTGAAATTTCTTTGAACTCTTTCAATGCGATTAGAGTATTCATTATAAAATGGGTTCCAAACAACTGAACAGTAGTCAAGAATTCTACGTACCAGCGAAATGGGAAGAGATTAACTAGTCAGAGGATCTTTAAATTGTTGCGAGTTTCTCTTTTAAACCCAAGCATGGAATATGATTTGGCAATAAAAAATTAAAATTTGTGTCAAATATTACACCTAAGTTTTGTAATACAGTTTTACGGATCAGAAGAAACACAATTTGAACGCTTTGTAAAGGACACAATGCAACATTGGCCAACATTTCAATGTAAATTTTTTAAAGGACACCAATCATGAAAATTATGTAAATCACTCTACAGTTTGATACAATCCGACAAAAATGAAATCCTCCTAAAAAGTTTCACGGCATTCTAGAAAATTAGTTAGCGGAACTCACCGTTACTCTCTGTTGTGGAGTTTCTGAGATACGGCGGTGGGCGCGTTGATTTCACCACTCCCATTTTTTGTTAAAGTTATCGACTGTGACCCTACAAACGCAGATATCAACATAGGAGCAATATTATAAAAGTTAGCCAATATTTTCATTTAATTTTACGCATCGTGTGCGTAATAAGTGGGCGTGGCAGATTTTTTACCATGCATCCTTGTATATGTTTCGCGTTGTGTTATTGAGCTATGGTTATGGCCGTAAAATTGATCTGACTTATGTATGTATAAAAGTGTGCGTCAAATTGATCCAACCACGCCCATTTTTTGGTGAAAGTGCCAATACAAACTTAGATAACAGATTTTTAGGATCAATATTAAGATAGTTATCGATAATTTACTCAATTTTAAAAATTATGGATGTAATAGCTGGGCGTGGCAGTTTTTTTATCCCAAAACCTTCTTTCTTGAATTGTAATCTAATGATTGTGATCAGATGAATGGTTTAGATGAGTATAGGGTACAGAGAAAGAATGAGAGAAGGATGAAAACAAATTTAATCAGTAAACAATTTGTAAAACCACGCCCACCTTCCATTAAATACCTTCTTTTTGGCGGATAAAAAATTATTAAAAATAGTTAGTGTAGATAGCCAGTTCAAATCCGAAAGAAATAAATTAAAATTGAATAGGCGTGATTCGATAAGAACAACGCCCACTTATAATAGAGACATGTAGCACTGATGTGCTACATAAAGCACATTTATTGATGTCACTGAAATGGCGGAGGGTATATGAGCTTCGGCTAAGCCGAAGATAATTCTTTTACTAGTTTTCGTTTGCTATTCTTTAAGGTCAATAAGGTTTGAGCCCTGATAAATAATAATTTGTAATTTGATAACAAAAACTGAAACACAACGAACTGAAGAAATTTCTTCTTAATACAATATTTGGTTTAATTTGAAAAAGTAAATATCAGTAAAAGAAAAAAAGGAATAATACAATAATAAGGATAACGGTTTTTCACAGGACACAACATTACATAATTTTTTTAAAAATAATTTTAGAGCAATATAATTGACATATATGTATATATAACATAACAAAGGTAATAAGAAAATACGCTTAACACTAACAAACATTCTCTTGGACATCACTTTGGAGTAAATGAATGATTCCATTTGAATCAACTTTGAGGTTAAAATTTTGATAAGATTCTGTGTAATTAATTTTAATATTGTAATTGTAATTTTTCTTAATGTCGTACTTATAATCTAAAGATGTAATCGTTGTAGCTAATAAAAATTAAGTCTTATAATGTTAACTTAATAAGTAAACTTGTATCTAAGCATAAATTTATGTAAGTAATACATAATACGTTGAATATATATTTAGCATATATGTACATAATTTTTGTGCGGGCTAGATGTTGCCCTCGAGTCCAAAGGTGTCTCAATGAGGAAGACGACGCGCCCGTCTGGCATAAGTCCAACGTTACATGGGCGATCCCGTTCAGATAATTTGTTGGCTGGTAACGTCGTGGGTTGTTCTCGAATATCCCACAAAAATTGCATAGCAGAAGTGAACACAGCAACACGATAATTTTTGGAATCTGCAACGAGTATGCGTCCATCGTCGTCACAACATAAGCCTAAAGGTTGATTGAAGTGTGCAGATCCGACATCAGATTCGTTCGAAGACACAATGTTGTTTGAGTCCAGATTAACTAGATACAGGCAATCGTGATTGATATCGGTTACAATGAGTCTGCCGCTGGGCGTATAACAGATTCCACGCAGCGAAACAGAACCACAACGTTGACTGAAAGTTTCAAAATCAATCTGACGTAGGAAGCATCCCTCCGAATCGAATTGCTGTATACGTTGGTTGTGCACGTCAGTTACAACAATCTGGCGTAGAGAATTGACTGCGACATCCCATGGATACCTAAATTCACCATTCGCCTTGCCGACTTTGCCGAAACTCAAAAGGAAGCCCCCGTTCGAGTTAAAAATCTGCACGCGATGATTGCCCTTGTCAACGACAATTATTCGATTGGCTTTATCGACGCAGATGCCACTGGGCGTATAGAATTCCCCGTTTCCGTCGCCTTTGTAACCGAATTTAAATTTGAGCGTGCCATCCGGTCTAAAGACCTGGACACGATTGTTCCGTTGATCAGAGATAAAAACTTGACCATTTCGATCTACACAAAGACCCCATGGACTGTCCACTTGGTTATCATTGTGGCCTTTAGTAGCAAATGACAATGTAGTCATTGCTGATTCGCGAGCAATAATATGCACAGTTCCTGCCGGACTTGTCTGTGCTACGTCCAAGCCTAACGAATTATTAAGACTGCGATCAGAATATGTGGATACCATGGACATGCTATTAAATCCGCGTATAGGCTCTATAGCAGAAGGCTGATGGTTGAATGAATTATCGTATGATAGGGGACGTTGCAATATGATATTATTTACAGGCAACATTGCACCCATGTTAGCCGAATGCTTGATAACGTATTCCGCAGTGTTGAGTTTACCATACACAATAGGTCCGCCATCGTCGGGCACCACTTGCTGCATTCTATATGTAGGATCAATCACTTTTACGTTGCCCTGATTGCGGATATCATTTAGAAGAGAGTAATCGGGATGGGAAAAGTGCAATAGTTCTTCTTTGGGCTGTAGCTCCTTGTACGTCCATTGAAATGACTCCAGCTGGCGCTGAACATCAATTAGTTTCAGAGCAACATCAATATTTTCCATCTCAGATGCGTTTGAGGACACTTCTTCCAGATGTTGCATTGTCTCAGCAACACCAGTCAAAAGCGACTTAAGACCAGCCACTTGTCCGTTGAGACAGGCCAAACGAGTCCTACGATGCTGCTCCACCATGTACAATAAATTACTCTCGCGCTTCACAACGGCATCAAAGAACTGGCGAAACGCAGTGCGAATTCTATTGTTCACATCGGCACAATTTCGATCGACGAGCCTAGTACAAGCTAGTGTCTGGTCGATGCTTTGCTTGATGCATTGTTTGCCGGTCGCACTGCTTTCCAGTGCGATCTCCATTTTATCTTTGAAGTCATCGAGAAAGTTCGAAATGGGCAAATGGTTATGATACTTGTGCTCGACCATTGCACAACCATGGCAGATGAGCTTTTTGCATTGCTCACACACGTAGAGCAACACGTCGTTATGCGCATCGCAAAAAAAGAACGGCAAGCAACTCGCACGACCATCATACTTTGGCGAGGCAGCAGGAAGTGGATGAAATTTGTGTTTCTTGGCCGAGCGACATATGCTTTGTTCTAGCAATAGGCAATCGTTGCACATCAACTCGTTGCATTCGTCGCAACATACTGCCGCGATCTTATCGTCGCAAGTGCCGCAGCTAAAGCTGGAGGAATTCGATGATTGCGGAGAAAATTGTGGCGTCTGGAGAGTCGTATCAACCGGTCTTAATTCAAAATCTGGTGACGGCACATCAAGGCCGACGTTAACATCCAAAAAGTTATTCAGCAGAAATTGGTGTCGTGGCTGGGAGTCTATAACGGGTTCGGGTTCATTTGGCGTCTTAGCATCATGTATGTTGCAGGCGGCAAGAGCTTCCATAAGACCAGCGAGCAATCTATTAGACATATGTGTAGGATTTGCACTGGGCAGAGTATTGTTGCCGTCAATGTCAGCGTTGTTCGTGGGCAAAGGATCCATTTTTTATTTAAAATTATATTTAAAGTCAAATGCAGGGCGATATGATATCACACGATTGTAGGTTTGCTTCAGTCGCAAATAAACATCCACGCAGGTCTCTTGATTATTGTTAATTAGCTGAAGTTAGTCAACAGTTAGAAAGATACGCAGGCAGGCAGGCAGGCAGGCAGACAAACATTTAGGAAGCACCGTTCACTATTCACTGTTCATTGGTTCATTGGCAGTTTAGTAAGAAAAAAAAACAACAACACTCACTTTAACCGTTAAACAGACACAGGCTCCCAGTCCTAAACATTTCTAAAAACAAAATTTTACAGTTTGTTGATATTTGAAAACAAAAAAAATACGATTGTAATCGATTTATTCTTCATAATAATTTGGTAAGTGGGCATGGTCAAAAACTATTTTTATAATAATATGAGAATGGGAATTGGATCGGATTTGGATTCTATGAATCCATCAAGGTTAAAATAATTTTGTGGGCGTAATAGGGCATGGTCGAACATTTTACTAAACGAATAACTTTTGGTAGATTGTGTATGATATCGCGAGAATAGAGCTAACGATTTTGTTGAAACTTTCCAATAAGTCTGACTTCATGGAGAACTGGCGAAGTGAAATGAACGAAAAAGTGGGCATGGTCGCAGATTTTTTTTACTTATAAATTAAGAACGATGCATCGGATTTCAATGCGGTTTTTTTCAGTTGCACTTAAATATTTTGAAATTTTATTTTTATTTATTTTTTGAGTACTTGTGATAAAAAATTCAAGTAGTTTTAAAAAGAGCGACATGTCCGTCTGTCAGACGGATAGGCAGTCTGACTGTCATCATTTCTTGTTTACATGATAGCAGAGCCAATCCGCCCACGATATCTTGAGGTATTGGGTTGAAATTTTGTTAACAAAATTTCAGTTGTGATTGGGAACAACTGATTAAATTTTGGAAACGATTTTTAAATAAAATTTTAAATAATTTTATTCTGATATTTAACAATATGGTGCATTTGTAATAGTCGGTAGGACCGACTTTTTAGAAATTACGAAATTTGCAAAAAATATGCATTTATTTTTGTTGTGTTTATTTCACCTTCATTTCGCAAAAAAAAAATTCCACGAAAAGAAATAAATCAAAAAAATCTCTCAAAAAAAACACACGAAAATGGATAAAGCAAAATGAAAACGGTAACGAAAACAGAGGGTCAACTGTGACGTCATGCAAAACACGACGGACATGCGTCTGACGTTATCTGTATAAGTTATTTTTAGTCGATTACCGTAAAAATAATTTATTATTGCGAAATATTTAAAAATTTTTTAATTTGCTTTACATTTATTATTTCCCTTAACTGTAATATTGTATTTATCATAGTGTTCCAACAACAATAACAACATTAACAGAAGAACAATACCAACTTGTAAGAGAATTATCTTCGGCTATGGCGGAGCTCAAATACCCTCCGCCATTTCAGTGATACCAACAAATTTTCTACTTTTAGCACAAATGTAAGTGCAACCTGTCTATACTTTAAGCGGGTGTTGTTGTTATCCGATCACGCCTATTTATTTTTAGTAGTTAATGTTTTTCTCCACAATCCACTCGCGATCACACCGTGGCACGTCGTGATATATCGTGCCACGACACGAGCTCTCCTCTAGTCACCACGAAACAATCAAAAATCAAGACCGATTTTTCACTTAGTATACCCTTCGATACATGCTTGAGCGTGGCGAAGGGTATACACATTTCGTTTCGTGCCGAAAATTGTGTTTTTTTCTGCACGGATTTGTGCATGTTCTGGCGAGAAACGGTACTTGTGTGCGAGTTGTTGTTGTGTTATTAATCTTATTTTGTTTATCACAAGGACAATGCGGTGCAGCGGTGAATAGATGCAACAGTTTTTCGAAACTCAACTGAACCGTTGTGATAATATGTGGAAAAGTATTTTTTACTTTTGTTTTCTTATACCCTTTGCCACGCTTAAGCAAGTTCCGAAGGATATATTCAGTTTGTGCTTTCATTTCAAACGCCCATAAGGAGGCGTGGCCATATTGGTGTAAGTCCATTTTTTTAAATTTGAGATTATTGCATTTATGCAATCTACATGAGTACTTTAATCTTGAAATAAATATATTTGCTATGTGGGGTAACCTTAAGCCTCTCAAATGACAAACCTCCATTTTGACTGTAGACGAAATCATGATTTTGTTAAAAGTCATAGTGGTGCAAGTCCATTGAACTTAAAAGTAAAGTAACTCTGTAAATCGCCATCACAGAAAAAGTTCAAGAATAACAGTTGAATTCCATTTCCATTGGAATAATTATATTATTATACTTTTAAGTTGACTGGTTGGAGTTGTATTAGTAATAATAAAGACAACATTTCGCAACTGAATTTGTCTATTTAATTGATATTTATTAAATATTTAAAAATAGAAATACATCTAAAATGTGCGTATTGGAATTACCTTTATATGTATATATGTATGTATTCATTTTTCCGCTATGGGGTTTGGTTGCTGAGAAATTTGGCCTCTAAACGTTTTCTTGAAATCGTTGAAAGGCAGAGTGGTGTAAGTCCCCCACATTTCGGTAAATTTCAAAATTAAATAATAAAATTAAATATCGAAATTCTCGTAATGAATTGAACTTTTATTTGGTATATAAATATTTCATATACGTTGGATTGTAAAAATGTGACTTACATCTTACAACTATTACAGCCGTAATTTAAGAGACATTGTCTATGTGAGATCCTATTCTCCAAGCAGATGTTAAGTTCGAATATGAATAAGAGCGGACAAAACCTACTCCCCTTTCATATGGAAACAATTTTATAAAAATAGTTTCAGTATGGTAGCGATTCACCATAAGCTTTGTTAAAGATTATTGCAAATGCGAGCTGCAACGCCCTCTTTTAAATTCAAATGATTATCTACTGAAGTGTTGAGATTCTTGGCAACATCACATATCTCATTTGAATTGTCTGAATTGTCCATATAATATTGAAGCTCCAATGATACAAAAGTTAGCAGGCAATGTGATAAATTGTCAGGATACGTCGATTACATGTTCATAATTCTAGGATTAACAACACACAAGTAAGAACATTCTGCATTGTTTGGGTGAACAGTGTACAGACGCCCTAACGCATAGGTCGAATATAAATTAGGATGTCCTTTACCTGCTTTTCCTTAACTGCGACTTTTTAAATTTTAAAATTTTTTAGTATGTTAGAACTGTGAAAGAATTCATTTCCGCACAGTTAAAAAAAAATGCAGTTAACATTTTTCACGGTGGTGGCAATGATCTGTCCATTTTCGATATATTCTACCAAGAGCTGATGCTCATGAATTGAAATTGATAAAATACGCATTACTGCTTCATTGCTACTACTGTAGCATTCCTGTTGATACTGGTTGATTTCTTCGATGAATGCAGGTGCACTTCCCCCTTCAAAACATCGCCACATCGCTTCCTTTGGTGACGTATTTTCAAATGTTCTTGATCGATTTCACTGAATTGAAATATTCGACATTGATCTGTGCTTTGACATCACTGATTCGAAGTTTTATTGTGAAGGATTTACCGCTATCTGTAGTAGATCGTCGACGATGGAGTGGATATTCATCATTACCGGTAATAGACTCGGCTAGTGAGTTACTTGGAAATCGTTTCGTCCTTTGCCCATCAGACATGCGCGGTGAATGTTATTGGCACATGTGCCATGAATCATATTTTTGGTGACCACTTCAAATAAGTCTGGATCAATGTCGATACTAGATAGTTTTGATAATATAGATAGATAAATAGATAGATAGATAGATAGATAGATAGATAGATAGATAGATAGATAGATAGATAGATAGATAGATAGATAGATAGATAGATAGATAGATAGATAGATAGATATATAGATAGATAGATAGATAGATAGATAGATAGATAGATAGATAGATAGATAGGTAGGTAGATAGATAGATAGATTTATTGATATAAAGAAAAATAGAAACAATGATATGAAGAAACATTAATTTTTATATTGTATATATAGAAGTTTGTTTACTGTTAGCTTAGTATTAAAACTTCCGTATTTAACAAAATAACTCTTTGGAGTTATGTTAATTCATAATGAAGAGTTTGCAGTGGTGTTGAAACAAGAACCGATCGATTGCAGCCATCTTCGTGGCAGTGATGACACCCAGAAGAACTCTGCAGCATGCATGTATAATACTGGGTTGTATTGCTGCGACAACCGCGCACAATGTTACCACTTTGCTGGTTCACAAACTCCAAACAGGATTGCGGCTCGTCTAGCGGCTCACCAGCTCGAATGGGACAAGGCAACGGATCACGCTGCAGCGCTAACTGGCAGGCAGCAGCGTCGTCACACTGAAAACATCGCAAACGATTCGGCGGAAAGGCACCACGATTGCAAAAGCTACCGTTACAACTGGTGCAACTATTGGTCGCGGTACCGTTGCAAGCTAAAGTCTCGTCCTCACAGCCGCGCTGTGTTCGGCCAGATTCAAAGGTTTTAATAACACAAGCGGCACCTGGTACGGAGCATTCTTCAATTTCAATTAGACTCGCGGGACGCTCCCAGCTGGCACAGCTCGGATTCGTAAGACTCGAGCATTTGTAGCAGCGCGTAAAGGGTGTCGCATTGCAGGAGCCGTCGCCGCCGCCTCCGCCGCCAGTATTGTGATCGCATTCGAAACACCGGCGGTCGGTTGTGGTCGGCGATGACGGTAGCGAACCACAGCCGCGGTCCACATGCCAGTCATCGTATTCGCAGGCGTAGCAAGAAGATGCCTCCGCCGATCCACAATAACTTGGATTGAGCGTGGACGGATTAGTGCGACACGCCGCATTTGGATTCGTAGTCGAGTCACAAATCACACACCTCTGTTGCTTAAGGCACCGAGCATTGCAGTGGTCCACGTCGTCGCACTCCTCGAATAAGGCGGCATCATCGTGCATAAACGTGTCAGGCGCATCAGCGGTGCAGCCGCGCACCACGCGATCCAATTTATGATAGACGTAACAGGTTTCGCGACGTGTCAAAAGCGACGACACTTCGCATGTTTCGTATTGCGTTATATTGCAAGTTGCCACATTAATATCGAAGAGATCGAGCTTACAGCCACGCCCATCCCGGGAGTCGCATTGCGCACACTGCAGCGTCGTCGCAGCTGCTTTGTCATTACATCCATTGATGTCGCAATATTCCGTTTGGGCGGTAATTGTATGGTTTGTGTCTGAGCTGCAGCCGCGATAGGCTTCGTTGGCATCGATCACCTCCGTGTAGCATTGATCGATTTCGTGGTGCTGTCGGCAGGGGCGTGGCTTGCCTTCGGGCTGTGCAACACAATCTGTGCCATCGCTGCAGTGATGGCATTTCAGTCGACCCGGCGGAAAGACGCCTTTGTTGCAGAGATTGACGTCGCAGGTTTTTTTATATGTAGCGCCCGTAGTAGGCGTGTTGCTACCACAACCGCGATAGGTCACCGAGTCCACTAGAAGGCAAAATATCAATTATTATTGTAAAATTAAAGTTTTTCTTATAATATAAGTTAGCATTGATAGAGAGAGATATCACCACTTGTTTAATGGTTTACAATATTTTTAAAGGAAATTATCTTCGACTTGTCCCGAGAAGCCCAAGATCATCCTGAACGTCCTGAACGTTTGAAAAGTCAATGCGAAACTTCAGTTGCAATTTTAAAACTTCGGTGTACAAAAAAGAGTAACCTACCAATTGACATGACACATTGCAGCGTCGACCGACATTCCTCATACGGCAGTCCCGTTTCATCCAACGACATGGCGCATGCCTCCAACGTTAAAGAATCGCACTTGTAGCAAACAATTGCATCGCACATATCTAACGAGAAATTAATTTAATTAAATTTAGAAATTATTATGAAGTAAAATAGTTTGATTATTTACCATTGGTTAATACAGCAAATGTTACCATCACAAGAATCCAATGAGACAATTGCTTCCGCGCCCTCATATCCACAACGCTTAGAGTTTAGGTAGACGCAAATTTTTCAAATGGCAAACGTCTTTTCAACTGGAAATCGTTTAGTTTAATAATAGCGGAGCTGCTAAGCTTCGCATTATCTGGAGATATTCATACAATTGTAGACAAACGAAAATATTACCCAAAGCACTTGATGAGCTTCAAATCAAAAGCCGATAAATCAATCTACGACCTCGAATATGATTTCAAAAATGATTTTCTTTGTTTCAAAATTCAAAAGTAGGTCCGCCTAATGTCAAATGTGCCAGTTCGAAAGTATCTTTTTTAATTAGCTCACAAGCTATGAGACAATATTTGGACCTTGCAAAGAAAAACTAACAACAACGCAGATAAAGAGAAAAAATGAAGGTGGATAGGACACTCCTTAAGAAAGCGACCAGAGAACACTTGGAGATTTTCAATACATCTAGAGTTAACATATAAGAAGAAAACCTGGCAAAACGTGAAAACGACTGCACAAAACAAAGTCAGATGGAAATGCGTAGTAGAAGCCCTAAGCTCCCAAGAGGAGTGGAAGGATAAATAAAGGACCTTTTAAGCATTAAGAATAACCATGTGAGAAGATATTTTCTAATGCTTTTTGGAAGGAATTAACATCTTTTCGTTTTAATATTGCACGCATATTTAGTTTGTTCTTCCATTTGTAACGCCCAGAAGGGGGTGTGGTAGGTATGACAAAGTATATACAATATATAAATGATCAGCGTCGGATTCTGAGTCGATTTAACGTTGTCCGTCCGTCTGTATGTCCCAGCTTTTGAGATGAAATTTGGTATGTGAGCTCTTATTATCCAAGCGAAGTTGTAAGATGGACAAGATCGGATCAAAACTACTTCCCCCTCCCATACAAATCACCCCTTTCCGTACGAAACAAAAAATTAATTAAAATAGTTCCAGTGTAGATATCGAGTTCAAATTCTGAATTTAACACTTCGGTAGGAACATAAAACTACTAACCAAAAAGGGGCGTGATCCGATAAGAACAACGCCCACTTATAATAGTGACATGTAGCACTTTTTGGTGTCACTGAAATGGCGAAGGGTATATGAGCTTCGGAGATAATTCTCTTAGTAGTTTTTTTTTAATTCTGAGGTTTAGACCGCCTTTTCAATTAATTTATGTCTCTAAAAATATACGTTCTCCTAAATTGGGTTTATTGGAATTTCGGTTTAAAGCTCCTCACTTGATATTAGAAACCATTCTTTGTTTGGAAATTACACAAGTCGACACTA
Organism: Suillia variegata; assembly: GCA_949127995.1. NCBI lineage: Eukaryota > Metazoa > Arthropoda > Insecta > Diptera > Heleomyzidae > Suillia > Suillia variegata. The sequence goes on from OX421844.1 coordinate 20,766,080, forward strand.
GAAATGCGACAATCACCCTAATCTCCTTAATTTTAATGTAGTTTTGACCACGCTTTTAAACTTCGTTTATCTTCATTACGTAAGTAAAATTAATCTACATTTGATGATTCCAGAAATATCCAAAATTTGAATATCAAATGGACAAACTAGTCAGGTGATAGTGAAGAAGTCGTATGGATGTAAAACAAGAATCAAATATGCTGTCGCATTGTGTTATTGCAAAGCATGACCGATAAGCTTGATGAAGTCAGCACTATTGCACATTTTTTTGGCCTTGACAGTGAAGTGGAAGGTGTCACCCGATTGCTAATCGAAATTTATTGTTGGTATCTCTGTGAAGAGATTAAAAAATAAGTTAAATGCGATTTAGAGACTGATTTTTTTAATATTCGAAATTTGGCGCTTTTAATCAAGATCAGATAAATCCTTTGGAAACGTTTTTGATTCGTCGTTTTCTGATTTCAAGCTTCTAAAATGTTGTTAAAATTAAATCTGTTTAAAATTTTAATAAAACAATTAAATAAATTATTGACAGAAAATTGTTAGAGTTATTTAATCCTACCTTAATAAATTGAAAGTATTTAGTAAACTATTTTGTATATAAATATGATATAAAAAAAAGTACTTCACACGTTTCTATTACGACTTTAAATGACCGGATTAAATTTACTTATTTTATAAATTTATCCCTAAACCAATTAAAAATTGACCAGGTTATTAACCTTAATATCTTGGATACAAAAAAAATAGCTTATAGTACCCGGCGTTGTCCAGTTTTCGTTTTAAATAGAAGTACAAGTTAAGTTAAAGTTAATTAAATGGTTCATTGGAATTGAACTGTTCATTCTTTCCCACTATTTCTGGAATTATATTTGTGTGAACGTTTCTGAGTTTAATTGATCTAACCAAGAACACTTTTGGTGACCAAACCAGCCAAATTTCAGACCAACCAAATTTCAAATTTTTTGCAAAATAATCAAATATTTTCAACTTCCAAAAATTTCGGATAATTGGTAAAAAAGTGCATAAGGTATAAAGAAAGAAAGATACAAACAATCATTTTTATACTTATAGACAAATTTTGAAATACACAAAAAAAAAAAAAATATGAGAACTGCTCCCGTATCAGTTTCACCCTTACCTCCAATATTTCTACATTTCTATTAGGTTCTTAACCTCAATACTAGACAAACTATTTATATAAGTTAAAACAACAAGTGTTTCAACTAACACTTTTAGCCACGGAAATTAATTTACCAGCTTATAAATTTAAACTGCCTTTGGGACACATGGAATTGTTTTAAACGCCCCAAGAAATTTACCATTGACCTTATCATTAACATAACGCAACTATTTTAACACGCGTTTGAAACTTTTCCCCATATGAGAATTTATCACGCGGAAAGGTTGTATTTGTATTGGCTTGATGGAATGACCTGCGAACTCCTGTCGAAATTCACATTATTAAATATGCAACCAGCCTTAAGCGTCGTCATTAAAATAATCTCTCCGTAGGAATATTCATTTCTTTTGTGAATACAATTTTTACTATCGATTATTGTCAACGACTCCTCAGTGTGGACACGCAGTCCTACGGCTTATTCCATATCGCAACTGCGCCGAGTATTGACAAATATTTGCTTAGCACCATAACTTCATTTACTAAAAGAGAATATAGCAGAAATTCTTGAAAAATCTGATAAAAAAAAATGCATACAAATTGGCGATAAAATTGTTTAATGTGAAAAGTTGAAGTTCAGTGTAAACTCTTTTCGATAAAACTTTGATAACACGCTTGTCAATATCAGCTATCCGATTCAGTTAATCGTTGTGAAAAGTACCAAGATTCCTGAGTAAGAGCCTGAACACCGATTTAGTAGCAGTGCTGCAATCAAGAAGCATAGTCGAAGTGTTAATTCGCTAAAATTGAATAGTTGCATCTGGACATCTTCATACGTTAGATACGAGTATGAGTAATTTAATGTTGCTGTTGTGGATTAGCGTGATTGTTATTCTCAACGTTTGCGCCAATACGACGAACAATGGTAAAGCTGGTTTAGAGTACAGATAAAATTCATATTTATAACTAATATATGAAATTTTTAATTGAAACTAACTCATTTATTATTTATTTGTTTATTTATTTATTAAAATACTATAGAAGCACTGGGACCTGAAAGATCTATTATGCAGTCTCGTTGTTCAGTGTAGAGTTAAATGTCGTCTCTGCTAAGGTTAAGAATAAATTCTACCTTGATATGTACTGGGTCAATGGGTCTTCTTGACTGCCGCATGCCTGTTTGGGCTCTCCAATGCTCAAATAGACTTTGTTTTTCCCATACACGTATCACCAATGAAATAGCACCTTTTTTTTGCTATTTCATTGTCCTCATGCTCCTCATGACCCGGAATCCATTAAAGAGTAACATAGTTCCTCGTTGCTGGGGTGTTGAGAAGTTAAAGACAATCCCAGACCAGCTATAACTAATTTAATTGCCGTTTTCTTTTTTCAATATTCCAATGTTAATTGAAATCTTAAGTCTTTTTCGTTGATGCTTCTCAAAGGTTCTGAAAGTTTCTCTAAATGATCCAAGAAATTCAGTTTATAAAACGACTTGTTAACAAAATCGTTTTATTTGTTATTATTTTTCAGCAGATTATTCCAAAGTTTGTGAACAGTGCAATGATCCAGCATTACCAAATTGTCCCACAGTCGATCCGTTGCCATACAATATGACAATATACTGTCAGCAACCTGAAGAGATGCCATGTACCATAGGAATTGGTAAGTCAGTAAGCAAACGATATTTTACTTTAAACTTAAGCATTTACAAACGTTAAGGTGAAGCTGCAGACGAAGGTTCCGACTATATGTGCCGACTACTTCAAAATCCCGATTCAACAACTTCAGTGAATATACCAACGGAAGATGGAATAAATATAATTTCCATAGTCAAAGAGCCGCAGGCAACAGTGCAGCCATTACCACTGGCAATGCAAATGACTGACACTGAGACCATGATAGTAACTGCTCCAGCGCTTGAAGAAATACCCGATGACAATAAAGTAAATGATAGTTTAAACGAATCCCTCCATGCAACGACTGCAAGTGAACTAATTGAGTTGACATTGAAACCTGTACAAATATTGGACTCCGAAAATCAAATAGGAGATGCTATCATGCCAGAGATGTTACCAGCTGTGACTGAAATCATAGAGACCATCACCAAGTCCCAAGAAGAAGTTGTGAAGCCCATTGCTGAAGAAAGCGATATTAAACCGGCGGAATCAATGGATTATCAAAGCGATGCTGCACCATCGGATCACGGAATAATTGACGTTGCGACCCCAGTCGCACAGGAAGAAACCAAGGCGGAAAAGGAAGAGAGCTTTAAACCAGAGCCAGATGATGTCATTAAGGATGTACAAGTTCTAGTGGAACCGGCGAAGGAAAACGTTTTAGTAAACAAGGATGACAAAAAAGAGGAAATTATGAATGTATCCGCTGGCAATAATGAAGAAATTGAGACACTCGATAAGGACAAGGAAACAGCTTTAACGAATGATTTTAATACAAATTCAATAGCCACAGATCAGGCCAGTGGTTCGACGACGATACAAACATGCTACAGTTGCACAAGCACAGAAGACAAGAATTGTGCAACGAAACCGGCGAAGGAAATCAGTTGCAAGGCCTTGGAAGGATCACAGAATGGCTGCTTTACATTATATCAAGGTAAATTGTTGAATGGAGCACAGGCACTGCGTTCTTTTGTTGTTTTCAAGGCCACAATTGCACCCAAAATTTGTTCTAAATAATGTTAATTGATGTTGAAATTAAGATTCTTGTGCTTCTAAATTATTTTTATATATAAGAAAAGGACCATCGATCATTTGGTAACTAAAATTTAGTATATAACAAATCTACGCTTTGCATATGCTCGAAGTAGGCGTGTTAAATGTTAGAATATATAAATATTTTATATTTAACAAAATATCTAAAATAGATGACAAAATCCGACGCGGCTGCACCAGTGAATTGGGCGATAGGGACTTAGAAGCCTGTTTTGACGATAAAAACAAAACGTGTCTTGCGTGCGCAGGTGCAGCCTGCAATAGTGCACCCTGGCCCCAGTGTTATAGCTGTCACTCAAATGAGTCACACCCCGCATGCGCAAGGTGGTCCACAGAAGAAGATTCTAACGAAATGCAACTCTGGCCAATACTTTGTCCAGGCAACAATGATGACTGCATTAGTTTTATTGATCCAAGTGGAGCGACAGTTCGTGGTTGCGTGTCACAGACGCAAGATTGTGATAAAGATGAGCAAGACACGTGTGAGACTTGTTCAACTGAACTTTGCAATTCAGGCGTCTTTCCGAAGACAAGACGACGATGCCACCAATGTGCAGGCACAGACAATTGTGCTGCGGAGCAAGTGCCAGAACGTGCGCTTGCCTGTCCCATTTACCAGCCGCCGGAAGAAGATGGTTGCTTCTTATATGTCAACGATAAGGGCAGAATGCATCGTGGCTGCACTTCGTCCCACAGAACATTTGAAGACTGTAAGTCCAGCGGCAATGGAAATCGTTGCGTAAGCTGCACGAATGCCGATGCTTGCAATTTGATGCCTCTGATGATTGAGCCAACGTTCAAGTGTAGCCGTTGTGACAGCCGAGAGCAAAATTCATCGATAACATCCGGCTGTGCTTGGGCACAGTCCTCGGAAAGTTTGGTTAATTGCCACAACCGATATTTGTATTACTTAGAGCAGACCTGTCAGATGATTTATCAACCGGATGTGGAGCTAACGGTGCGCGGTTGTTCGCTGGATGTGGGTGCTTGTGAGCCAACGAATCCGTGGTGCCGGACGTGTAATGTTAGCGCTTGCAATACGTTGAATCTTAAGTGGGAATACTGTTTGCAGTGCACCAGCGAAGAGACGCCCAATTGTGGCGGCGATGCTACCCATATAACGCCCACCCAATGTGGCGCTAGTGTACAAACGTTTGAAACGCGTGGTTGTTACACCAGTCAGAGTGGTAAGTACAAGTATATTAGATACTTAAAGGAGCTGGACATGCAAAGTCAAGGTTTGTTTTTCTAAAGACTTATCCAGGGGATATACTCGTACTATTCAAATTGTATGCTTCCCATAATTTGGTAGGTAGGTAAACTCTTGAGATGATTTTTTTTTTAAATACGCACTTTTTTAATTAAACTATTGTATTTGTAAGGTTTTCTTTTCCTAACTATTTGCATTTCTTTTACAGTTGATACCAACGTCACAACTCGTGGTTGCATTTCCGATCTGCCTGAGGAAGGCATGAAATATTGCAAAGCCCATAGGAAGCTATGTACGCTCTGCTACGAGCGCGGTTGTAATAATCGTTTGGCCTCCTCTACTGCCACACATTTAGCTGATCTAAAGTTGATGATGTTGCCGCTGGCTATTGTCTTGGTCACCATTTCAAAAAGCTTCTAATCAGTTTTACAAACATGTTATGTACATCTTTTTGCGTTATAAAATGAGTCAACTACTTTGTAGAAATTACTTTACTCTTTATTTAATAATAAAAAATAAAAAATTTAATTATTTGTTTTGGTTTGCCTAATATGAACGCCACAAGACGAACAAAACGCCTGTAAGCAGGCCAGCTGTGACAGCCATGGAAGACGCTCCATTAATTGTGTCCGTGTTGCAATCCTTGCCCTTGCACGCAGTGCACTGTTTGTTCTTATCGTCCTTGCAAATCGCTTGCATTTGAGCATCGCCATCGACGAGGCAACCACGTATAGCGACATCATCTAAAGAAAAGAAAAAGCTTTGAGTATTGTACTTCCGAAATTAGAACAACCTTAGAAATAAGATTGACTCTAAATGGATCCTCCTTACTCCAAGTGCCGTAGAAACAGTAGCTGTCTGCCTCAGTGACAACATTCCGACAAGCAACGCCCGTCAGGTCTTTAGCTTCTTTTCGACATTTTTTCTCCTCATCGCTGCGACAACGAATGCACGAGAAAGCCGTACTCTTGTTGTTGCAGCCGTCTCCACTGGTACACGTTTCGCAGCCGGTCTCTGACTTGCAATCCCCCAATGCTGCTTCACGATCGTAGATACAACCGCGATACACCGTGCCGTCCTTGGACTGCGTGTAGCACTGTTCCACTTTGTTGTATTGTATTTTTTTCTGACAGTCCTTGGCGCTCGTCGCCTCCTGACCCCAGAGGCATTTCGTATCGTCTTTGGAGCTGGTGCACTGCACGCACTTGAGCTTTTGCACACGTTCGTAGGTGCTGTCATTGCAATTGTCGGCGCTACAAGTGGAACATGCCTCGTTGGAGTCGGGTGTCGAGCATTTATTGATGTTAGTATCGGTATCCGAGACGCAGCCGCGTGTCATCGATGTGTCACTGGTGCCGAATGTATAGCATTTGTCGTCCGCAGCGTAGAGGCGGCAGGGCTTCGAAACGATTGTTTCGGTGTTGATGGCCGGAGTGGCGCACTTGGTATCGGTGCTGGCACACTGGTAACAGCGCACACGTTTCGTTGGGAAGATACCGACATTGCAGTTGCCAGTACCGCACTTTTGGCAGGTATCCGCATTGGTGCAGGCGTTGGCATTCTCAGCGGTAGCGCATTTACGTTCCAACTGCTTGTCCGCCTTGACATTGACCAGACATTGAGTCTCCGTTGCCGGGCAAATGGTGTTGGTCGCCTTGCTGCCATCGGTCTGTGAACAGTCGGGATCAGTGGTGGAGTCGCACGTCTTACAGATGATGTGTTTGTTTTCTGCCCCGAACAAGCAGCTGGGCGCCGTACAGGACGCAGAATCAACTGCACAAGCGCGACTCACTTTTCCGTTGGTATCTGAAATACGAAGTAAAAACAAAAACTCATTAAAGAGCAGTTAAGGAACAATTCATATTGATTTGATTCTTGGAAAGAGATGGATGGAAGGTTGGAATGGAAGGGCATATTATTAAAAGAAAAGGCAATTGTCGAAACAACAACTTTACAACGTGAAAAAGAAAAAAAAATATATATCTATATATATAAAAATGAATTCTTCTATCTTTCTTTCTTTGTACCAAATGGGCGTCTAAACCATTCATCCGATTTTGATGAAATTTTAGGGAGTTGCTGTGCTCACTTAGGTTTAGGCCAAAGAAAATTTTGCCGCGCCCACCTATTACGCCCACTATTTGTAAAACTAAGTTAAAATATTTGATTATTTCGCTAATATTGCTCCAAAAAATCTGAAATTTGGTATCGGCACAGTCGATAACTTCCCCAAAAATAGGCGTGGTTGGATCAATTTAACGCCCACTTTCAAAAAAAGGGTGGATCAGTTTTACGCCTACCACCATTTGCTCAGACACTTGATGTGCTAAATAGAAAACATGTAACGGGATGCACCGGGAAGACTAATAGGAAATACAAAATTTGCCACGCCCACTTATTACGCCCTCAATTTTTTTAATTAAGTGAAAATATACGATGACGTTGCTAATATTGCTCCAAAAAATTTGGGATTTTCTTTCTAAATTTGTAAGCCGATAATTTCACAGCCATAACTCAGAATCGCTGCAACGGTGAATACCGAGAAGTTCCGCTAACTAACGGGAGTACCGGGAAGTTCCGTTACTAACGGAAGTACCGGAAAGTACCGGGAAGTGCCGGGAAGTTCTGCTACCATTTTTTTTAAGTGGCATTGCAACGCATGCCGGGCATTCGCTAGTTTTTATATAAAAAGATTATACGATGACTCACAGCTGCTATACTTAGCTGATGTAGATATTGGTCAATAAATCAATTGACCAGCTAAGATAACGCTTCACTGACAAATTGACAAATTTCCGATTAATAAATCGAACAAAGCCATATCGAACGGTAGAGGAGATAAAATAAGCCCCGGTATATACGAGTATACAAATGACGGATTTGAGAGGCAACGGACTCAACTCATCCGGGCATTGTCTGCGCAACGCGAACAAAGAGCTTTCGCTGCCAGTGTCGCGCTTATCTGCGTACCAGTCCAATCAAAAATCAAACAATAAAGTTCGGTCGATAAAAATGCTGAGCAAAAAATGTGAATATAAATAATACAATATATAAGTTGAAATGTTAGATTTAGTGCAATTACGAGTATTCTGTTATTTGCACTTGGGCGATAACTTTAAGCCAGTATATACACTTTATAGCCCAATCAAGGAGTTCTGCTCAATTCACAGCTAATGCGTTTTAATACTTGGCCAACTCAATTGATATAAATTTCACAATTTATCAAAATCGAAATAATCGCGGCGATTGATAAGCGAGCTTGTTGTTTGCAAGCAGCCGCCGCTCCGCCCTTCTTCATCCAACTTATTGGATTTTTGGTTTCATATTAATATTTTACATATATTTATGAGTTACTTTTCGGGTATCAAAAGCGATTATATCCATTTGTAGAGTAACATTTTTATAATTATTCGACATTTTCGAATTAAAAACATAAAGAGAATGTCTCAATAACTTTGAATTACTTGGTAAGTAGTACATAGAAGCTTTTAATGTTCAAAAAAGTTAAGGATTTAGTTGCTAATTTTCCACTTTAACCAAACTTTAATTCGAATATTTCTGTAATATTTGAAAATTTTTTAAATCGAATGAAATTAAATTTTGTTCAGGATTTGTTTCGATGAGATGAGATAACTTTTTTTTTTCATGCAAGTAAGGAGTCAATTCCTTTCATCACGAGGAAGTTCTTTAACAAATAGCAAATGCCAAATTGTCAAACATTTAGGAACATTTTTCAAGATATAACCTTTTTTTTTTTTATAAATATAATTAATTTAATAGTATTTCGTAATATCAACAAGTCGAATTGTTCACCTTTGATTCTAACATTAACATTAACATTAGTAATTAGTCATAGTTGTAGTTGTAGTTCAGTTACTCATAAATTCAGCTTACCTATTGAAGTCGTGCAGAATTTGAACGTATCGTCGGCGCAGTCCTTAAGCGTAATTTTGCTTAAGTCTCCATTGCAGTTGGCATCGGTCACCGAATCACATTGCAGACATTGTAAAGCTAAAATTAATTAACATAATTTATTATTTAAATTTAAAAGAATTAAAATGAATTGAAATCAAATTTGAAGCGAGCAGAATTGAAAAATGTTTGGATCTCACCTGCCTGTGCTTGTGGCATTTGATGGACAATGGCTAAGCAGACGAATGCCGCATAAGCCAAATTTAACTTATGTTGCCGCATTTTTCTCTAGTACCAACTTTATTTTTGTTGTATATATATTTTAACAATATATTTAACGCGTTCTCTATTTTTGCTTCTTTTCGCTGTTAGCGCCGTTTGTATTCTGGCCATTTGGGTTTGGGCTTGATTTCTTCATAGCCGCTCCACCTGAAGTTGTTCATATATGTGAGTGTGTGTGAGTGTGCTTATTCTTGGCTATCACAACAATATAAATGCTTATCAGTGGCATGCTGATGTTTGTTGTTGTTGTTGCTATTGTTGTCATGTATTGTGTGTGAACTTTTGCATTGATATTACGCTTTGTTGTTGTTGCTTTTCTTTCACTTTTTATGCCACTTTAATGCAGAACTTTGATAAAATTCAACTGATAAAGAAAAAAAAATGTATTTACATTTCAACTGAGACTTTACCGTTTTTTTTTTTTTTGTAAATGTTTGCGATGTTTTAATTTTGGCGCCATCACTGTAATTCGATGTTTAATTGTTCAAACACAGGATGATTCAATAAAAAAGTTTTCTAAACATTTCGAAGCAAAAAGCTCTTTTTCATTTCTTTAAAATGGTTTAAAGCATGGTTGAAAAATAAGATTTAGAAATGAGGACGCAAATTGAGCGAACTCTCCTCGATTTCTGTTTAATTTTGAAGTTTTACTTTTTTGATTTTAAGTGTAAGGTGAGGAAAATAGAAAATGTCCCTCTCCATTTCGATATTGTTACTCTCTTTGAAAATTAAATTTAATCTATATATCTATATATATATATATATATATATATATATATATATATATATATATATATATATATATATATATATATATATATATATATATATATATATATAAATGAATTCTTCTTTCTTTCTTTCTTTCTTTCTTTCTTTCTTTCTTTCTATCTTTCTATCTTTCTATCTTTCTATCTTTCTATCTTTGTACCAAATAGGCGCCTAAACCATTCATCCGATTGTGCAAAGAAAAATTCGCCACGCCCACCTATTACGCCCACAATTTGTAAAACTAAGTAAAAATATTCGATTAATTCGCTAATATTGCTCCTAAAAATCTGAAATTTGGTATCTGAATTTGTATAGACACAGTCGATAACTTCCCCAAAAATGGGCGAGGTCGGATCAATTTAACGCACACTTTCCAAAAAAGGGTGGATTATTTTACGCCTACCACCATTTGCTCAGAAACTTGATGTGCTAAATAGAAAACAGATAACGGGATGTACCGGGAAGAATAACAGGATATACAAAATTGTCCACGCCCACAATTTGATTAATTACGTGATAATATACGATGACATTGCTAATATAGCTCCAAAAAATTTGGGATTTTGTTTCTGAGTTTGTATGCCGATAATTTCACAGCCGTAACTCAGAATCGCTACAACGGTGAGTACCGAGAAGTTCCGCTAACTAACGGAAGTACCGGAAAGTTCTTCTAACATTTTTTTAAGTGGCATTGCAACGCATGCCGGGCATTCGCTAGTTATTATATAAATAAAAGCACAAATCGAGGTGAGTTCGCTCAAATTGTGTTCTCATTTCAACTTTCCTCATCTTATTATTCAACCAAGGTTTATACTAGTTAAGTTTTAAATATGAACTACATTTTTAAATAAAACAAGATAATGAAAAAGTTCAACATTTTCACATATAGTTAAATCAAACGTTGCCAATTATTTATTCACTTTGACGTTTTATACAACATTTTACAATATCATACTTACTACAACAAGAACTAATAACTAAAAAATCAATGAGCGTTGAAATTAAATAAGCGTTTAGGAGAAGAACGAAGAAGAATTTTCGGCTTCTACTAGTCAATCATATCCGGTGTCTCACTACACGGATGTGACAAATCGGAAGATTTTAATCAAAAAAGAAAAACGTCAAAAACTGATTAACGACTCATAAAATAAAGCTTTGGATATATGTATGTAAATATCAGATCAATAAAGTTTTTGTATTCGTTGGTTTTTATTCAAAATATTGTAATTAAAAAAAATCTTATAACAATCATATTAAAATGATTTATTTCTTATTTCCCTTTTCTTTAGTTTTTTTATTTGTAAATTCATTTATTTTCGTTTGTGCCGTTTCCACGCCTAAACGACTGAACCGAATTAATGTAACTTCTAAAATCTAAACTCCACCAAGATGGGCATGGTCAGATCAATTTAACGCACACCGCCATACCTTAGAGACGAGATGCTCTACTAAGTGTATGCTGACAAAATCTACCATCTACCAAGAGAGAGGGCGTGGTTGAATAATTTCAACACTCGGAGTTGTTACTTAAAAACATAAATGGAATGAAGAATCAACTACCTAACAAAAAGAGAGCAGGGTTGGATCAATATAACGCCCAGCACTGTATTTCTGGAACGTGGGACTCTTTGATGATACAATTTACAATTTAATGTGGTAGTGTATGGTGTTCCATCTTACAAAAAGAGGGCGTGGTTAGATCAATATAATTACTATTTTTAATATTCTTTACAAAATGTAAAATTATTAATTCAATAGATAATATACTTATACATATATATATATATATATAATATATATATAATATATTAAATTCATATCCAACAAAAATATGTTTCTTAGTAGCATTCTGTTACTCTTCAGACGTTTATTACTAAATTTCAAGCATATATCTTTACAAGAACTATGTTATTTGCGTATAGTATTTTTCTGCAAAATTGGTGAATTTGTGGGAGAAGTTTTAGTCCAATCTCTTCGACAGACAGGCCGACAGTGTGGTGTATTAAATTTATTTTTAAAATAAATATTTAAACAATTTTTTTTTATATATAAACGAAATTACAGCCGCTTTAGTACCAGGTGGGGAGTGGGGTAAATTGTTTATACTATACATCAAGCACACACACAATCCGTGGATTATATTAAGTATGACCTTCCATTTGTTACATTCCTAAGATGGAATTGTTCATATGACAATATTTATTATATAAATCCGTGCGATTACAGCTGGTTTTTTCTAGGAGATATCGACCTGCGCTTCGGCATTTCGTGCTCAAGAAAAATATATTTAAAAATTCTCGGCTAGTTTAAAATAAATTTTTATTTACAAAACAAAAAACAGAACAGAACTTAGAATCACAAACTTTTATTTAAATTTATATAAGAAACTTGATCACAAGCGCCGCAAGAAGCGCACTAACGGAGATTTTCAGCGCTGCGCTGGCGTTGCAGCCATCCGTGGTGCAGTGGCGACAGTTGTCGTTGCCATTCGCGGGCAATCCGTTTTCTTCGCGTACAACTTGACATCCGTCCTTCTCAACGGGCACAGCGACGCAGCCGCGTTTCCATTTCGGCGAATCGGAGTCGTTACCTGAAAGTAATCACCGTATTAATCGATTAGCGATTATTTTATAATTGAATATGTTAAAGGAGTAGCAATCAAATGGAAGACAGTGTTGCAATTAGATAGCATAAAATCTTATAAAAACAAGTTGTAACCTTTTTATTATAACTTTACATGAAAAGTAAGTTTCCATAATTCCGTGACTTATTTGGAATTCATTCCATTAGAACCATTTCTTGTTTTTAGATTTGTATTTCAAATTGATTATTAACTACTTGAAGTCAATAAATATTAAAAATGACATATAGTAAAAAATGTTTTAAAATAAATGGTATATTCGAATTTTTAACACCCTTGCATTTTTAATTGCCAACATAAGTTTGGTACTATTTAAGCAATGTTTGACTTGTTAGTATCTAAAAGATTTTAGGAACCTCTCAAACTTAAGCCTTTAAATTTGAAAAATTTGTACAACCGCCAACATGGATAAGTCAATTCTCAGATATTCGTGGATCAAGGATTAATTTCTACATTTCATTGAAAGATTTGTTGAGGATTACGGATTCGAATCCCAATATTTAGCATTATAATTAAGTCAAGTTAAATTTCGATTAAAACTGATAAGAGGATTGCCTTTTATCAGGGCCGAACACTGAGTAGATTATTACGGGGCGACAACATCCTGTCTTCCCCGGGCGCCAAAAATCCTCGATACGGCCCTGCTTTTAATATATATCGGGATTGGCAACCAATTGTGCTGCCATCTGGCATCATGTCAACAAAAAATAAGACATAAATCGTGAATATTTTCTATAACATTGTATCGATGAATTTAATTCGATTCTTGTAGACGAAACATTTTCAACGGCAACTCTCGTATGTACAAGTAAATATTTATGCTTATCAAATATTTTTTGTTTTTCTTTCAAACTTTTTCTAGCGTTTTACATTTTACAAAGTTTCTAACATTTGAACCTTTTTGCCCATCTCTAAACTTTATCAAATATTAGAAAAAAATACACTTTCACAAACAGACTCACTGACTTACAAATGATATTCATCAGCAATAATTTGTTTCCATGCCTGCCACACTTCTTACTAGACGATGTTGAGAATATAACAATATAAAAAGAAAGCACAGGTTATCAATAGCAACAACTGGCCCTAAAAACTATGACTAATCTGTGACATCTAGTTCAGAGAACTGCTAAATTGGTAATAGTGCTCTGGAGAGAATTTCGATCGTTATGGGTACTTACCGCTCACGTCGATCTTGTAACACGCATACGAGGCGACATCTGCACGAATGACACGCGATATCGAACGATAGTTGCGTATGAGTAGGGCTGCCGGGCTAGGTTGTTCCGGTAGACTGGTGACCGCAACGGCAACTGGTGCAGATCCATCGCCTTGTGAAACCTGCTGTGCTAGTGCCGCCACTGAGTTGGTGGTGGTTGTGTCTGGTGTTTCCGGAATGACTGATGTTTCAGGAATGTTCGATGGTGTTGGAGGGGTATCCAAAGCTGTTGGGCCGCCGGTAGAAACAGTTGGCCCGCTGGTAGAAACAGTTGTGACCGTTGTGTCATCGGTGATTAGACTTGTGAATGTTGTTGTTGGTGGTGGTGGTGGTGTTGTTGTTGTTGGTGGTGTTGTTGTTGTTGGTGGTGTTGTTGTTGTTGGTGGTGTTGTGGAGTCTGTCGTTGTTGGTGGTGGCGTTGTTGGATCTGGTCCACAAGAGCTCAACATGGCATCGGTTAACTCGTCGCAGCTATCGCAAACATAACACTGCAGATTTTTCTCTATAAATAAACGAAAGTGATCATATGAGGATTATGAAAATGAAAATTTGTTTAAATTAAAAGGACTTTTAAAAAATTTAAGTTTGACACTCTTCCATCTAAATCTGAATATTAATGGCCAAAACTGTTTTAAGATTTTTTATGAACAACAATAAACAAAATTGACCACTTTAGCGGTCCTCATCAGCGATCTTTTGCTTGGTGAAGCTTTATGTTTTCATATCTATCTATGAGCTTCTTTTATTTTGAAACAGGTGAGAATTCAAAGAATACCCACAAGCTGTGCTGCCGAATTGATACAAGTGGATCAAAGGTTTTCGGTTAAAGAATAAATTTTGTTTTGTATATGTTGACCTGAAACATGTAGACCCTAAAAAAGTATTACTAGCCAATGAAATGGTTTGAATGGGATTTTGGTCAAGATCGAGGGCTCAAAATCGACATCAAATGGTAATGAATGCAATAACAACGATATTTTTACATTGCACCTGAGATTTGGGTCCTTCGATATAGTTTGATAAATTAAAAACTTTACAATTGACAATATTTTGTGAAATTTTTTCAGAGATTTTTTTATCCAATTTTATTATAAATTTTCAAATACAATTTATAACATTTGATATTTGTCGAGTAAAGAAAATCAGAACATAAGATTAAATGGAATTGGATCGATTACACACTTCAGAAGTGTGCGAACCTTTTTTTGTGGGTTTGTGGGTTTTTAAAATTTATTGATAAATGAAATACAAAAATGAAAATATTTCAAAAGAATGCAACAAAAAAATGTATACAAATTTTAACGACATTTAAAGCTTTTTTATCCGTATCCGCTGGATAAGAGTTTTTCTTTTATTGTATTAATTTTTATTTGAAAACTAAGTAAAAGTATATTTTATTGTTTGTTTGTTTGTTTAAAAATTAATATCATTACAACAATTTGTAGTAAAAGAAAATGCATTCCAGCCTTGTTAAAAAATTGGATATTTGTATTCATGAAGTTTGATTTTTCATACCGGAAAGTGTTTAATTTATATCGTTTATAAAACCAACAGAAGTCACACCAGAAGAAATCAATCACTCGGCCAGATTATTAGTTTAAAGCATCACTCAGTGCAGAATATGTCAATCTAGCCAAGTACTTTCGTTTGGCTTTTAAAATACAATATAATAAGATGCTTCAAGCTAAGAAATAAATCCAAAAGCACTAAATCCAATTTTAGAAAATGATTATATTTTCGATAAATTCAATAAGTTAAGGGAAGAGAATAGAAGAGAAGAGAAGTCTCCATAGAGGAAGGTTTTAAGAAAATACATTTTAAATGGAAACATGTTAAAATAGTAGGAATGTTTTTGTTGTTGTTCAGAAAATTATTGGACAGTTTTAGCATATTAAACTTATAATTTATATGGAGAAAATGTCAAACTTAACTTTTTTAATATAATGCAAAAAATTTACTTTGGCAAAAATCTTTTGGGATGATTTTTGCCAAAGTAAATTTTACGAAGGTCCTTAATATGCACCAATCTGTATTTTTGAAATAAAGATTTTAATACAAGCAAAAAAAAACAATATATGCAAAAACATTTTTTCAAACAACGACTTCCAAGGGTAGTAATCAAACCATGTTAAATCCAAATCTTGTTTGCGATAATTAACAAAAATATTTTCGTCCTCTTTTCATCAGATTATCTGACTTTAAAGAAGCGATTAAATGGATTTTTGAAGTTAAATACTTCCCCGAATCACGGCTTTTTTTGTATTTTTAAATTAAAGTGCTTCAATTACACACTTTGACCAAATTTAAGTTTTGACTTTTTTCGATGTTTCAAGCAGAAAAAAAACTGCATACCCGGAATTTTAAATTGACCCTCAAAATTTGGACTTATGGCCAAAATACTCATTTTTGTTAGTTTGATGCAAATACTTGTCCGAAACTTTATTTAAATTTATCTGTTGAATAAATTTTATAAGTCATCAAAGAAGAGATATTTCGCTGCGTACAACGATTCCTCAATTGTTAACATATCTTCAGTAGCGACGGAGTTAGAGCGCAATATATATGGAAGATTTAAATGTTTGTTACACATTTTCAATTTGAGTGGCGTTTTAAACGACTTTTTGTGTACCCGTCTGTATACAAAAGTATTTGGGAATAAACTGTATTCTATTCCGTTTTCAATGAGCTCTACATTTTTAAGATCCATCTGATTGACTAGACCCACAACTTGAACTTGTCTTGTTGAAAATATATTTTCACTGTCACAGAACGTCATTAAATGAATATTCAAACTCTTAAATTTGTTCAATTTAATCTGAGTGTATTTTCATCATAAAATTTCCAGCTCAAAACGAACATTGTAGTCCTTTTCAATAATTTGAATCCGTTTTTGAGAGTTGAACGCACCTTGAGCGATTGTAGTGACTGTGAGGAAGGCCAACAAAATTAGAGATGAGCAAAACTTCATGTTTGCAAAATTATTATTTTTTTTTTAATAAATTTTTTTATATAAGTTCAATTTGAAATATCGCAAAATTAACTTTGATCCTTTGCGCGATGAAATTACAATAACAACTAAAACAACACAAGAAAGTATCCGTTTCGCGGGATGTGCCGATGCAGCGATCAGTGTGGCTCGAGTAAAAAAATCCAACTACCAATTAAATAAATTGTTAACATGGCTTTTATCATCACGGGCCCGAAGTGAGACCGCCACCGCCCTATCGCACCCCTACGCCAACGGCAGCAAACACTCTCTCCGCCATAGAACAATAGATACAGATACTAACTACACTTGATACAGATACTGATACAGTTGAAGATAAGGTAAAATACTTTTTGCGCTATTAATGTTTTTGTGTGCGTTACCAATATTTGTTGTTGTCGTTTACGATACTGTTTCATATTGACACAATTTGGTAGACTGACTCGTAAATACGACGTAATGGTAAAAATCGTCCTGAAGTCTGTTTAGATATTCTTTACACCACATCGCACGCACTTATTTCAGGGAATATTGAGTTTGGTTTTCCATTTGTATAACTCATGAGGAGGAGTTTAGCAGGTTAGACATTAAATCTTCTTCATAAATATTTCAATCCTTATTCCCTACTTCATTATTCCGACACTATCCTGGGTTCAGCAGAATGGTCTATAAGGACTGAGTGCTATAGTGCTATAATAGCCCACTTAACGAATTCTGACTGTATGTCCGTCCGTCTCTCCATTCGAGCTATTACAGCCGCAGTCTAAGAGATATCAAATAATATCAAGTGAAGAAAAAAGTTCGAATGACAACTGAAATACTTCCACCTCCTCAAGTACATTTCAAACTAGGAAGAGTTCGTCCTTTTTTTAATCGTAGTTGATAAACTGATTTGATTTTTTCTAGTTATATATATTAAAATGGGTGGAGTGGGATGTTAACTACGCCTTCTTCTTATAGATGCAAATGCATCTTTATTTCTCTGGTAATATAAAAAATAAAATATTATTTTTCAAAATGATGTAAAGTATTTACATATCGGCGTAGCTTAGTTTATTTTGCATTTATTATTCCTTACTTGCATTGGCTACACTTGGCAACTTTGGGACATTTTGGTCGGCACTTATTTATTATGTATCACCACTTTAACAACAACAAAAACTTCAGTTCTGGTGTGGCTAATTTACTTTAAATACGCGAAAAAATTGTATTTCGCTAAATGTGTCCTTTTACCATGATAAGGGCAAGGATTGCTCAAAATAAAAACGAAACATCTATTAAAGGTCTTAACATATATTCTAGAAGCGATAAAATTAAGAAGCTTTTCGAAAATTAATCATGACAAACAAATTATTTGAAAAACAGTTTCGAAGTTATAAGCATTTCTTGTACATAAATGGAGCTAATCTTCAGAGTCCCATTTTAGGTCCCTTCTAGAAACCTTTTTTCATTGGATTAATTTATATCCATGAAATTCGATATTAAGTTTAAGTAAGGTTTCATTTTTGCAAATAAAAACTACAAATAAAAATTAAAGAAAGAAGAAATTTTGGTATCAAATACTTTTGATCAATTGATGGACACTTCCTTCAATCTTATCAATATTGTTTAATAATTGTTCGGGAAGTGGCATTATAAACCAAAGCAACAATTAGTACGCTAAAAGATTACGAAGATTGTTGACCGGCTTACTCATCGATTCGAAATAAAGATTCGGAAATGAATTTGAGCGTTGTCGAAAATTCAAACTGATAAGTCAAAATAAGTCAAATTTGTTGCAGAGGCGACCCAACTCGAACTAGCAAACCACTTTACGGAAAGCCAATTAAAATGGTTTATTGTATTAAAGTAAATAAACATAGTAAATGGTTTTTGTTTGGTTTTGTTTTTTTGACACAACCGACAAAAGCAATTTTGAACTTTTGATATCTTTTATGAAGTACGCACATACATACATACATATGTGTAAGTTACATAAATTGTACATGTATGGCTGTAGTGTGGAATTTTACAAAAGCATTTCAGTTTATCTGGAATTGTTAGAAGTGGGCAATAAATTAATAATGCATATTATTGGCGCATTTTTTCAAGTTTTATTGTTTGATCATTTTATTGGGCGACGATTTCGCGGAAATGAGGTGCAACTTGCGTACTTGGCAAAAAGATTTTTGAATTTTATTTAAGTCATTTGAGTCGGCGGAAGTCATAAACTTCTTTCTCTACAGATAACTGCGGATAATTGGTAGACATTTGGTGGTGTGCTGGAAAGGAAAGTTGAAGAGTTTTGGTTTTGCGTCATGCACGAAACAATAAAGATGCAATATAAAAATTGACAGTCAGGGATCCGACTTTGTGGAACGGAAAAATCCAATAAAGCCAAAGGGCCATTTAAAATGCATACCTGCAGTGATTCAATTGAATATGAACTGATTAACTTGCAAGCAGATTTCATACGAATGAACGACAAGTTCAAGATCATGTGAGTAGGAAATGTCAAGGTCAATGATAAAATGTTTATTTCTTTACCGTTTGATAAATGATGAGCTTTAAAATGTGTAATCCAAAAAATGAACAAAATGAGTAACAAATTTACTTTAAATATTTTTCACGGGACTTTACTCTTTTGTAGGTAAATGTTTTTTTTGGCTTCATCAAATTGTCTAAGAAAAAATTAAATTTAAATTATTTGTTTAAATCAGTTTAAGCTTAAAAAGGAGGCCAGAGAAAAACCCCAGAAAAGTAATTTTTTAATTTTGTTTATAAATAATTATATTTTTATACTATAAGCCACAAGCAAGCGCAGGCCAAATAGTTTATTAAGTTTTTCTTTCCATTTGTAGTGCCCAGAAGGAGGCATGGTCATACCTACTAGACAATATATTGAATATATAAGATCAGCGTGGAGTTCTGAGTCAATTATCCGATGTCCGTCCATCCGTCTGTCTGCCCATTCATCTATCAACCTGTCCGTCCGTCTATCGGTCTGTTTGTCCGTTCGATCCAGCGATTACAGCCTTACAGTAAAAGTAAAAAGTCTCGAGCTAAAACTTGGAACATGAGGTCCAATACCTCAACCTTTAAACAATTAATCATTACATTTCAACGCAATTTTGATCTAATATCGAAATCAGTTGTTATCGAATTCTTTTAATGTATTTTAGTATTTATTTATTTATTTATTTATTTATTTATTTATTTATTTATTTATTTATTTATTTATTTATTTATTTATTTATTTATTTATTTATTTATTTATCTATTTATTTTAAATATACTATAGCTAATGATGATGATACAAACTTATACAATATGGTTAAAATTTTGGTAATTAAATTGCTAATTTACAAATCTTCTTAGCCTTGTCCGACCTGTAAAACTTCCGGTTTAGAAATATAATTTCTTTTGTTTACACGATAAATAAACAAATACGGTAAAGAATAAGTTAGCAATTTTTTTCGGTACTACTGACTACTATAAATGCACCATACTATTAAAAAATCTAGTTTGTGTACCAAAAGGAACTAACTATAATATAAAGAGTGTATTTTATGTTAACATAGTTTCAGTCCAATAACTCTAAGGGTTTTAAGATAAGATGTTAACAAGAAATAAGTATTTTTTGCAATAGTAGTCGTGGTCATAGCTTAGGCCGATCCAAAGAGCAAAACCAATGTATAAAATTTCAGCTATCGTGTTAACAGGAAATGATCGACTCGGTTTTTTATTCTGTCTATATCAATCTGAAGTACTTCTATTTAACAAACATCTACCCACACACAATATGCCCCAATAAAAACGAAACGTTTTCTATGACTCATTTAGATAGTATCTTTGTGCTTAGCAAAACAATCCAACAGATACGTTATTTTTATCGTCGTTTGAACTCCGTAAATATTTATAATAATTGTTATTTTAAATGCGCCTTACAGTAAGGGGAAACCCTTTATATCGCAATAGCACACAACAAACAATTTTGTGGAAAATTGTGCATCTGTATAGGAATGTATGATAATATCATACATTTTCAATGTGAATTATATTAGTATGTTTTTTTTTGGATTGTGCTGATGGCGCTATAAAAGATTTGTGCAATTGGTCAGGACCGTTTTTAGATATTTCCAAAACGAAACCTTTTTGACCAAAATTAAATCGAAATCAGCATAAAAGGAAGCATCCCTTACATTCTGGTAAGGATTAAAAACAAAAAATGTAAACAATTCAAAACTATCGAGATTTGTTAAGCAATTGCGGAATTTTAAAGTGTAAAAAATAAATATTAAAAAATAAACCTAAATTAAAGACAAATTATTTTAGCATTAGTTTCAGACAAAGTCAAATCGGATATCTTCTCCATTTTCCTCTGCAAAGCCAAGTCTAGATGAAACAACTCCAATGGGCGAGTGGTGACCAAAAAGACTTGGCCTCAATACAATCCAACGAGATCTCACGAATAAAACGCTGTAATCACTTACCTGTGCACTCGACACTGTCCTATAGGCCAATGCGTCCGTAGATTGGGAATCCCCTATAATGTTCACTGTCGCAGCAGCAAAGAACTCAGTGCACCAGAGATGCTAGTACACTTCTTATCACAATTTTCTTTGCTCGTCTCCCTAGAAGAACTCTCTGGCATACTTTTCACCACATAGCATTATAAAATTCCTGAACAATTAAGGGGAGATTCAGCACTGATCTCACCCACGTATTTCAAGAGATCGTGGTATCAAAGCTGATGGGGTCTCACCGGTCTCCACTACTACAACAAGTTTCAGAAAATATAATATTTGATAAACGTTGAATTGGATAAACTCAAATTTGTCTACTTTATAAACTTGAGTATTTAAAATTGAATAGCTACAATTTATGGCTTAATGAATAATTTTGCTCGCGTATTGAATTTGTTTTTGTGTGCTACTGTGCGGTAGCGAACGAATTTTAGCCGCTTAATCTTATCAGTTAATTAATTTTTTTATTTGATGGTGTCCGAAATTATAGCAAAAATTTATTTTCCAAGTCCTAAAAGTATGCTTTGCATATTTGCTGATATGTCGTTTTTTTTTTGGTTGGCTTCTATCAGACTAAAATTAAGTGGTTTCCGCATTTATTTGTTTGTGTACTTACGCAGAGCGAAAACAATTCAGATTATTTAATTTGTACGATTAATACAATTGAAAGTTACTCATACGACACGTTGGCAATTATATTTATGGTTTCATTTGACACTGAAACTCGATTGAGTTATAATTAGTTTAATTGAAATGCCATGTAGAGGTACTTGACTGAGGTAAGAGTACTCGCGAATCGGTATTAAGTATCCGAGATATTTGACGATTTTGAATTTGAGTCATTCCCAATTGACGCCAGCACAAAACGTGTCTAGAATATACGAATAAAATCGGTTTGTTAAGTTTTGTTGTTAAGAATATAGGTTAAAATAGAAACAAATACAAGGAAGCAGTTTTTCTGAGAAAAAAAGTAGAAAACTCAACATATAAAATACCTTGTTATATTGTATATCAGATAATGATCAAATCCGCAAATTAGTCGATCGTATTAGAAATGATTCGAGATTCTAATTAAATTTGTATAAGATAGCTTTTTGATCTGATGATATGAAATTTAATACAAAACTAGCTAGATAGATAGATAGATAGATATATAAAGAAAAAAACTTCAATTTTTAATATATATAGTTCAGAATTGATTATCAATGTATGATAAGATTAATTATTGCAAGGACTGTTCACTATATCCGGCTGACTGAATACTCTTACATGGTGCTCATTTGTTGTTCTTGTGTTCAGAAATTGACTGTTGGACCGCCACTATACCAGCATCATCAGATGAGCTTTTTTTGTGTTTTTTATTGCTATCTGCTTGAAGTTGCTATCAAAATTTTATTCACTAACCTCCAAGTAGTGAAACAAATTTTGAAAAGCATTTCGATTGTTCATTATTTAGAGTACTCCATTTAAAAATTTGGCTGTTTACTATACCCAGACACGACTGTATTAGTTTTTTTTTAAATGTTTCAACACTCTAAAACTCCATATTTTATTTAGTTATGAGCATAACTCGATTCTAGAATTTAACATTTGGTTCACTCCTTCACTTTTTCTTATAATCATTTTGTATCATAAATAAAAAGAAATAAACTAATTGTTAGTAGGCAAATAGAATAAAACAAAAGTGTTTATGTCGTTAATTGGTTTTTATTAATAAAACTTAAAAAAGAAAAGAGTTCTACAAATACAATTTTGGTAAATTAAGATATTTCGATTTTGATTGTGTTTTTCAACCTAAGCCTAAACAAAAAAAAAACGTCGCACTAAGCGCGCACCGACTGCGGACTAATGGCGCAGTATCGCCGCGACCGCGCCCACTAACAGTGCCAGCACCGAAATGTTAAGCGCGCTGCTACCGTTGCAAAGTTTCGTTGAGCAGGCAAAGCACTTGTTCATCTTGTTGTTGTTGCTGTTGTTTTGTGTAGTGTTGCTGGCCAACTGCAGCTGTGAGCAGACACCCTGCTTGGCTGTAACGCGTGAACAGCCGCGATTGCTGACCATTGTGCCATTGTCTGGAAAAGAGAGAGAGAGAGAGACGAGTGCCCTTTAATTATTGAAATAAAACTTAAGTCGACTTAAGCGATTCTATAACATTTACTAAAATATTACATATTTTATGACAGTGGGATTAAAGTCTTACCGTTGCGTTGCACGCGATAGCAGTGATAGGTGACATCGGTTTGCATCACCTGACGCAGCTGACGTACGCGCAGTTCCGATGACGGCACATAAGTCTTGTTCATATTTGTGACGGTTATCGACGCATTGGCGGACGGTGCTGCGACGGTGGCATTTTCGCCCATTTCCATCGCGTTCATTTGCATCGTGACCGTGTCCACGGGAATAATGACTGTACCCTGATTTGTGGGCGTGGGCAGAGACGTTGTTGTCTCCGGTGGTCCAATCGTGGGTGGTGTGGGTATTGGCGCCTCGGTGCTGGCACCTGTCGTCGTGTCGGCGGGCGTGCTGGTCGACGGCGATGCTTCTTCCGTTACAGTGGTGGGTGCTTCAGTTGTTGTTGTGGTGCTGGTAGTTGGGAGCGTGGTCGTGCTGGGACTCGTTTCCATTGTGCTGGACGAGGTGGCCAGCGGTGTTGTGGTCGGTTCTTCGGTCGTTGTCATTGTCGAGGGCAGCGTTGGACCGGTCGTTGCAAAGAAACTGGCATCGCATAGGAATTGGGGCGTGTCGGTTGTGATTTGGGCGCAATTATCGCAAACGTAACACATCAGCTGGGCGTGGCAGGCTGGCGTAAAGCAATGAAATAAAAATGTTGTTGAAAAATTTTAGAATTTCTTTATTATAAAAAAAGTAAGAAAAAGTTTTGAATATTTATTATAAAATGTTGAAACAACAATTTAACTTTTAATTTAAAAAAAAATGTTCGTCAAATTAATAAAAATAATTTATTATTTCAAAGAAATCGTGATCCCGCTTTCGAGGAGTCATTGATTTGGTCGTTTGTGTTCAAAGTTCGCTTTCCTAATTGTTTGCAAATAACTTCACAAAATTTTAATTAATAAACAAATAAAAAACCAGCATGTGATAATTCGTTTGTTGTTGTTGTTGTTTTTGTTTTTGTTTACGTGCGACTGAAACATGTGAGCGAGCCGTGGAGGTAATTCATCAAAACTGACTAAATGACTTTTTCCGTTGTTAAGATTTTTACTCAATTTTCGTTTTTTACTGCCCAATCGTAAACGTTCTTTTCTGTGGGCTTTAGGTTTTCAGGTTAAGTTAAGTTAAGTTTAGTTTAATAAGGGGATTTCATTGTATGAATACAAAGTACGCAGCTTATTCGAAACAATTCAAATTTCAATTGAATTGAATTGAATTGACATGCCGCTCGGGCAGTGCAGGGGAATTTTCTGGCCGCATTGTTTTGAATATTTAAGTTAATTTTATTTCCTTTTTTAATATTAACAATTGTTTTAATATGGCAATAATTAAACGTGCAACTTTTTTGTTGTAATCTCCAGCCAAGAGGTTGAGTGAATTCCCCTTTTTTTTTGTTAGTGTTGACAATTTGTGGTCTTCTTGGTCGTACTTTATAAAGAAGCTTCTCTGTGGTTATCTTTCCCGGTAATTGACTCTGTTCTGGTAATTTATAATTTAAATGACTCAATCTTATATACAATATATGTACATATGTACTATATATAAATAAATAAAAGAATGAAGGTTTTGTGTGGTTTCTTTGCTTGATGAAATGCATGCAAAGTTTATCTTTGATTGAGTTGTCTATTCTTGTCTGCAAACTCGTATCATAAACTAAACTAGAATTATATGGTTTAATCGAGATAATAATGCTTGCGTAAAATAATGCAATATTAGCTCAGAAAAAACTAAGTCGACTATTAACAATTCTGAGTAATTGGAATCAATTTTTGGAGTTAAATTTTTCAATTTGTGCCTCTGATAAAGAGAAGTTATGATAACCTCTTAAACAATATTTTTTTTCTATCAATAGAATTTCAGTAAATTTTGATCCTTAAATTAATTAACAAGAGCTCAAAGTTATTATTAATATTTGTTTATCCAGGAAGTTATTTGGTATTAAAAACTTTACAACTTTTTTCTTCGATCAGATCATGGTTGATTAATAAGGTTAGGAAAGAAAAAATGAGAACTTAAATTGAGCGAACTCACCTCGACTTTTGTTTATTTTTTATTTTCTGCCTTATTTTGAAGTTGATTTTTTTATTTTCAAAAAACTACGTTGTTGTTTTTTATTTTTTTAAAAAGTTTTGTAGCAACCATGGCAACTTTACAAAAATTAAATTTTCACAAAGAGGAACAAAATCGAGGTGGAGAGGGACATTTTTCTACTTTCCTCACCTCATATTTATTACACCATGCAGCAGATCTGATGACAACATGAAAATAACTAAATCATATTTATTCTAATCATTATATTAAAGAATTTAATCTTGAATCTGATTGTAAGAGTATAATGAATATAATCAGATAAAAACTAATTTAGCTGATATGTTATAATCCTTTAACTTAAAGGTTATCTTAACTAAAGAATATAGTTATTTTAAGCAATTATTATAATAGAATATATATAATTTAGACAAAAACTGTTTTGAAATCAACATTTACTATGTGGGAAGATGTTTATGTGATGTGCGGAACATTTATCTAAATGAGGTGTAATTTATTTCGAAGTCTCGATAATATGCTGAAGTGTTCGGATATACTCGAAAATCAATCGTATCGGAAATGGAAATTTGCTGCAGTTAATTTAAATTTCTACTCGAAATCTGATTTCAAGAAAAAAGCCAATAATCTGTTTATTAGTTTGAGATAAACCATTCTTCATTAAGTCTATCTAAAAGTTGCTGGTTATGAGTCTCTGCTTTTGATTTTAACAATTAAAGTAATTCCATGAGCGATGCTTAAAAAACCAGTCTCAAAGTTTTGTAAGCACTCAATAAACTTATTTTGTTTTTGTAATTAGTTCTTTTGACACTTTGTTACAGCTTTAAAACTTGTTAAATCCGGTAATTACTCGATACAAAAAGTATAAATCTAAACAACAAAAAAAAAGGTGTAATTTGATTTTGAATATTTATTAGTAGATAGTCACAATCGTTTGCTAATTAAAAGTTGTACAAGCGATAGATTTGAGTTAGTGTGAGCTTTTTTATAAACTACTTTTCTCTTTTTAGCGAATAATCCTTGATAATTACTTGAGATTATTTACACATGAAATAACAAATTTGATAATGTATTTGGTTAAAAGCTTTCATAAAAACAATCTTTTTCATAATAACACTAGAATAGCTTTATTTCATTGTAAAAGTTGATTTAATTTCAAATTTAAAAGCTTAATTTTTTTAAAAGTTTAAGAGCTTATAAATATCTAAGGTTTTTTAAAAACTTTTATACAAAGTTGTGGAAGTTTTTAAATAAATAGGACATCCACCTTTTTCATCCTTATACTAAAGATAGAAATCTTATGTTTAAAAATATAAGTCATCATAGACTAAAATTCTAAAAGTCTAAAAGCTTTGAAATTAATAAAGCAAATATCTAATAAGCTCTAAAAGTTAAGCAATGTTGAGACTACGAAAATTTTGCAGAGGCTTAAAGAATACAAAAAATTAAACAATCTAGATTAAGCTTTTGGCTTTAAAAAGTTTGAAACACGTAAGTAGTATTTAATTAATAAACGTAACACTTTGTAGTGTTCAATGCGCTAAAGTTACTAACTATTGTATAACCGATACTTTATACTTTATAGAATATAAGTAAAGTAAGACCTAACAGATATTAAAGCTTCTCATATCGACGAGTACTTCGGGTAAAGTGGCTATGAATAACCAAATTTCGTTTAGCCGGTTTGGTGAAGTTCAAGTCTTAATTTGCAATTTACATATTCGTTAAAGTGCCCAAATTGAAGACGTGATGTTTTGAATACAGTTTGGTGTTTTTTGTTGTTGTTTTTCTTTCGTTTTTTTTTTGTTTATCCAAATACATGTGTCATTCATTCTGTTATGGCACCTAATGCATACGAGATACATATGCCTTTGTATTTCATTTCATTTGATTTCATTTCATTTTATATTATTCATTATTTTTGTGTTAATTTGCGAATCTTGATTTCGTTTATTTCGGAGGTGCTAATTCGTTGCGATAGCGGAGCATTTATACAAAGACTCGTCAAATAAATGTGCACCAAAGCAACAACAACAAAATAACATATAATAAAAATTAAGTAAATATTAAAACTTGATTAAAGTTGTTTCGTTTTTTTTCGTTCTTTAAAGCACAAATTAGCATTTTTCAATGTCAACTGTGTGAGTTGTTGTTTTTTTTTCGATTTGATTTTGTATACCAAACGACATTGCTACATAAAAATTCGAAAACATTTTATTGCCTTACAAATACAAGATACGCTTAACTGTATATGAAAACGCTCATTTCGAAAAGTGGTTTTAGCCATATCGGTGGCGCAGCTACTTCCTAAGCGAATTCACATTAAAACGTTGTTGCTTAGGAAAAGTGTCGAAGATGCTGCAACGAAGTGTCTGAAGCAGACACAATTTTATTGTATTTGTATTTCCAACAGATTTCGATGTGCAACTTTGAGGCATCCATTGAAGGGTTTTAATTTGAAATTAAGCACCCGACTTGGTAATAAAATACTGCAACAATTTGACTGGAAAAAATTAACATACTTGGCTTTTATTGTTAGCAGAAAACTGCATTGAAATGCAAATTTTTTGCATTTTAAGTTGATAAATTTGCGTGTGCAAATTAAGAACGTAACTTGAAGCAATTCGCACAGGCCGACATGAAATGGGAAAATTATTAAACAAATTGTTTTTTTTTCCCATTCACCAGCCAATTGGCAATGAGTGGCTGGCTGAGACCTGTTTTCCCACTTGTAAACTATTTAAAAAGCTGAAAATTTCTGCTTTTCAGAATTTTGTTTTGTATTTGGCCATTTGGCCATAAGAACACGTTTTCATTACTCATAAAATGCCGCTCTGTGCGTATTGGCAATACTTTTACACATTATTATGTTTAGTTTTTTTCTTTTGTTGTTGTTGGTAACAATTTATAAAAATACAATCCGTATGTTCTGCGCCAAGAACGAACAAAAAATGTTCTTATCAGTCGCTGGCAGTTAAGAAGGGCGATTAACATTTTCGATGCATCATTTGACATTAAAAGTTGGTGAACCTTTGGAATGTCTTTCGACGATAAATTTGCTACAATCAGTTCCAAATAATTTCAACAACAACAATAAAAAAGTAACCGGCATTAATTTATTTTTAGTTAAACAAAAAAACTGGTGAAAAAGTTGATTGGATTTAATTTGTTTTTGTCATTTTAAAAATAAATAACATAATTTGCTTTAACTCATGGTGTAAAAAATATATTAGGTGAGGAGAGTAGAAAATTGTCCCTCTCCACCTCGATATTTTGTTTCTCTTTAAAAATTGAATTATTGTGCAGTTGCCATTATTGCTACAAAATGATCAAGTAAATAAAAACAACAACATATTTTTTTTTGTCAAAAATCAAACAAACAAGCTTCAAAATAATCAAGAAAAATAGAGCAGAATTCGAGGTGAGTTCGCTCAATTTGCGTTCTCATTTCTACTTTCCTAACCTTATTATTCACCCATGCTTTAACTGAATAAACAATTTTGGAATAAATTTATTTTGCAAATTATTTACAATATATTCTATTCTAATAGTTGCGATATGTTCTAGCCTCTTCAAAAGTTGCACAACTCAAAAAAGAATTGTTTAAAGAATATGTCATGGGCTGAATTAAATAATTTTGTTTAAATAGTTCAGTAGAATTAAATTTTTGAGTTGTGAATTTTTGATAACATAATAATGCAAATTTTGTGAATTTTTTGATAAAATATATGTATGTATAAATCGTACAAACTATTATTTAATTATTTTCTTTTCCTCTTCAACTCTGGTCAAGATGTGCTTTACCATTGCTCTGGCATTTCCACTGCAAGCGGACATTGAGAGAGTAATCGTATTATTCTGTAGGAGTGGGAAGAAAACTTTGTGTGGTAACAAAATGTCTCCGAGATGAGCTAGTATAACCTATAGTCCGGTAGAGTACTCTCGGTACTGTAACATTGAATTAGGTTCGGGCATATCCTCTCTATAGCATTTATAAAAATGTTTAAATGGTTCCAGAAAATATCTTAACTAACTTTGTAGAACCAAATCATTGCCAAACCTATGCTAAAGTACTCACTAGGACACATGACCAGTTGCAACGATGGCAGTGATATGCTTGTTAATTGTTTCAGTATTAAATTATTGCACCACATCATTTTAATTGACAACTTTAATAGTACATGTATCTCCAATCAAATTCGTAGTGATGATTTAAACATTGAATGTAGACAATATGAGCAGACGTGTGAGATATTTTAACGCTCTCTCAAACTCTCTAATTTATCACCAATCAATTTATTAAATGCATATAATGACACAAATCAATAATATTTGTATTTAGTTACCAACGCCTTCGAGCCATTAAAATGCGAAGATAGTTGCCTGACAAATTTTGACCATTAGGTGCGAGTCATTCGAAAAAACCGTTATCGATAATGGGAGGGTCATATTTTATTACGAAACGTATTCGCAGACAGGGAAGCGCGATCAGATTTCGATTGAGAAAAAGACCCGCTGCCGTGTGATCTATTTTTATTTACGGCAAGTCCGAATTACGCAGCACTTTTTTTTTGAGTTGTTATATAAAATTTAGTGTTGGCAAAAAGGGATTTTTTTCAATAGTTATTTTAAGATTTTCATATATGCGACACGTCAAATTACAATTGACTTCATTTCTACTTTTCCTTTCTAAGCATTTACTATTGTATAAATAATATTGAAAAACTTTTAATGAGATATTGTATTTAAATTAATTAAAATTGTTGTTTAAATTTAAATTGTTTTAAATTGCGAAAAGATTTAGTTAAGATTTGAATATTTGTCATAATCACCTTGTGTCACAAAGAGCAGCAGCAAAGCGCTCATCACTGGAAAACTGCCTTTGAAATGCATTATCCTTGCTTCTGGTTCTGGTTCGCTTTTGTGCAGGGGTGGGTGAATAAGTGTATTTGTAACTGAGATTGCACACTGGTTTCAGCACACGAAATATTTTTCAAAATTTTATTTTGTTTTTAATGAATCTAAACAAATTTTAGATTAATAAAATATCGTCTCTCTCTTTCTCTCTTTCACTTTGAACGTCTGTCTTTTAATCCACTTGCACTGACTTAATCGATTAACGATCGAAAATATATGTTCTTCTTCTTCTTCTCGTTTTGCGTCAACCGCCGTTTGCAAATTCAAAAATTCAACTGAAAATCTTTCGATTTGGCGGAAACTTTTTATATTTGGTGAATGTTGTTTTTTTTTTTTTTTTTTCGTTTCTCAATTGCTTTGTGTGAGCGCCGCTGAGAGCGCGGAAATCGGTTTTTTTTAATTGTTGGCTACTGTTATTGATAAAATTTTAATATACGAAAAAAAAAACAAACAAACAACAAAAAACAAAAAACACATGTTAAGCGGAAAACAAGAATGTTAAGTACAAAAAATCAAAGCTCTCGGCAAGTGATAAT
This sequence comes from Suillia variegata, assembly GCA_949127995.1. Classification (NCBI taxonomy): domain Eukaryota; kingdom Metazoa; phylum Arthropoda; class Insecta; order Diptera; family Heleomyzidae; genus Suillia; species Suillia variegata. Next base: position 20,797,135 of record OX421844.1, read on the forward strand.
ACTGGACAGCAGTAAAGTAAGCGGGAGAGCGCATAAAGCGCTTTTAACTGGCGAGCAAACGGGCGAATTACGCTCAGTCGTTCGGGGTTCAAGTGAGTCTTTTCAGTGTCAGTGGCAGTCAGTTTTATGACGTCACAGTCGATCATCGTCGATCGATTTGTGAATACGATCGAGATCGACTTAGCGGTAGCGCAGCATATTCGGATTAACAGTAACTGCCGCGTAAGATATGCAGTGATGCCACTTAAAGTTGTTTACTTAAAATTAAAAGATTTTAATTGTTACCTAAAATAAACTAAAACTAAATAAAATCTACAACAAAAAACCGAAAAATATTTTAAATAAAATCTTAAATTTTGACAAATTTTAAATTACAGTGGTTCACAACTTATTTCAAAGTGTACCTATCAAGTTATAATAACTAAACTAAAAATTTATATATCAAAATTATATAAATGCATTTTGTTAGTCTAATGTTTGAACTTATCAGATAAGACTTCATTAAGTTTGTTTGTATTTTTTTAAATTTTATAACAATTAAAAACGAAAAGAAACAATATCAAAGCTTATTTCAAGCAGTCAATAGATTACATTTTTAGGTTGAGATTATGGCAAAGAAAATATTTTTAACGTTTAGTACTCGTTTGACCACCATTCTAGCCTTAAACCAATTTAAGCATCTTTGGAATTTATTTAACCAACTTTTAGGTCACTTTCGCCGTGTTTTAGGTCCATTTTTCAACTGATGCTGTTTTTAGATCGTAATTGTTGGAGAACGTAAAATATTTTCGGATGTTTGTATCCAAAATGGTCTTTCGTGGCATTTCGTTGGTGAAATGGCTGGGCTGAGTAACTCCACAGTCGAAAGCATTATTTATCGATTTGTCTAGAAAATAGAACACACGATAAGGAGAGAAATTATCTCAACAAAAAGTTCAATTCAACGGACGAGCGCTTTATTGTCCGAAAAAATTGATATCCTAAAACTTTTGGCACCAAAAGTGGTCATTGAAGTGGGGCTGAAGTTGAAACTATTCGATGTTTGCTTCGGGAGTATGACTTTAATACCAGAATAGCGTTCAAGAAGTTTTTTATAAGGACCCAAAATCAAAGGAGAATAAGATAAGGATTTTAGTTTTTGGAATAGCCTCAAAAATATTAAATTTTAAATCATCAGCAAATGTCACGGTATTCCAAAAGCTAAATTCAATATCTAAGTGCTCCTTGGACAATTTTAAAAGATACTTCAGATTTTGTGTCCTCATAAAATAATTCTTGAGCGCTATTCTGGTATTAAAGTCAGGCTTGTCTAACAAACTGTAATGTACATTAAAACCTGTAAGTATGGCAACACTGATGATATACAAAACATTTACAATTACAGAGAGTAAAAGGCAGCTCGAGATAGAACCAGAGAGAGGGAGAGCATCATTTTGTCAGAAAAATTTACTTTTTCCAGAATTAGATCATTTTGGGTACGAAAACGAAAATCCCCGCTTAAAGATGAACTTTTATTCTTTACACACCCGCACAATGATTTCAATATGCTTTATTTTATTTAATGTAATTCAGCACACAATGCAGATTGGGTAATTCTTCTTCGTACTAACTTCTAGTTTTGCGAACAAGCGAACGGGAAAATTTCGTGTGACTCAACGTTTACATAAATTAATTAAATGCTCGACTGTGAGTACATATTTTCATTATTTGGATCATGAAATGTTCCACTGCGCATATTTGCATTCGAAGATTATAGAACTTTATAAAATAATGGCAAATGGTTTGGCATATCCAATGAAGCTAGGGATTTTTGGTTTTACCATTTCGAAATTTGTATTCTGATTCAAAACACTTAAAATTAATTTTTTTTTGAATATTTTTCAGTACAAATTTTGTATTTGTTATCAAGTCGACAATAATCACGGTGACCAGACGTTCAATATTTTATGGAACCTTTATAAATCTTGACCCCCTGTTCATTCAATCAAAACCAAATGCACTCACGCCCACCTATTACGCCCACAATGTGTGAAATTAAGCAACAATTTTCGATTATTTCGCTAATATTGCTCCTGAAATTTGGTGCTGGGTGTGGTTGGATACATTTAAAGACCATTTTGAGAAATAGGTCGAATCATAGCTTAGGAACTTCATGCGCTATAAAGGAAACATTTCTTAAAGATTAATGGCGTATAAAAAGTCTGTCACGCCCACAATTTAAGATATGAATAACATGCAAATAAATTGATTAATAAACCTATTAATCAGAAATTTGGAATCTGAGTTTGTATTTTCATAGTCGACAACTTCACCAAAAATGGGCGTGGTTGGATACATTTAACGCCCTTTTTGAAAAATAGGTCGCTTCAATTTTTTTCCCACCGTCATAGCTAAGGAACTTGATGCGCTACATAGGAAACATATATAGAAATGCACCGGGAATAATAAAAGGATAAACAAAATTTGTCACGCCCACTTATTACGCTTACATTGTTGTTGTTGTTGTGATAAGTAAAAAATTCGATAATATCGTTAATGTTGCTTCTAAAAATTTAAAATTTGGTATTTGAGTTTGTATAGGCAGTATCGACAACTTCACCAAAAATGGGCGTGTATCAGTTTACTTAAGAAATAAATGGAATAACTTTTCCTTTTGTTTAATTATTTTGCATGATGATAATTGAAAAATATTTTCGATCATACCAGAACGAATTATTTAGGTAAAGAATTTAATTAGAGAATTGTTTTTAATTTGTTTTTGTTTTTTGTTTTTGTTTTTTCCAAATAACAAAACAAATTGACAAATAAAGTTCGTAAATATTTATGCCGCTTATTTTGATCATGATTCAGATCAACAGGAACTTGTTGTTGTTATTCTAAGTTTTGGTTTATCTCGCAATCGCCACTCAGCCAGACTAATTCACGGAATTGCCAATGTTTACGCGTTTATTCACACACTCGTACATACCGACCAACAACACCAATACACTTGTACAAATACGCCAAAGAGCCGAATTATTTTGGCGGCACTAAATGTCACAAGTGGGGCCTAAATTCGAAAACAAAGCGCCAGTAGAGAAGTGGCCCAATTAGCGTAGAGGCGCACTACAAAAAGTTAACTTAAGTTAACAACAACAACAATCGAAACAGACATGGTTGCCGCTGATAGTGCAACTAACCAACCATCCAACCAGCCGATTGCGTTGGCAACACTGATAATAAGCATGGCCACATTCCATTAATTCGCACATTTTGCTCCTACTCTTTTTTATACAAAGTACAAAATAGTAGTTAAGTATTTTAATTTGGTTTTTTTTTTATCAAAGTGGAGTAGGTACTCGGGTACGTGGCGTAGAGTGACTTTTAATTAGTTTTTGTTTATAATTTTTATTTTCCCTTCGATTGATGTTAAGGTCAGCCGGAATTAATGCAATTTGAAAAAAATATAGTAAACAACAACAACAAGAAACAACAACAAAATTGTAATAATTTTCCACCAAAGTCGTTCAAGTGGAAAAGTTTTTGTTATTTTGTTATTTTTCAAGCGGGCTTCGACATTCTTGTTGCTTAGTTAGTACATATTTACCTGGCTAACAATAGCTTTTTTTTTCTTTCCTAATAAATTCGCAAATGATTGTAAGCCGCGGTTATTAGCGCGAAAGTGTTAACTGAATTTTTCAAGTCTGGATTGTATTGAAACTAAAAATGTGATTTTCTTTGTCCGTTTGATGTTCGTGATCTTGAAATTTTGGTTTTCTTGCATAATTTGTTGTACTCGAATCTTCTCTCTTTTGTGGTGCATATTGGGTCTGGGCAAATGGTTGTGCCATAGAGAAGTACTAAAAATAGATATATACATTCGTGATCAAAAACGGAGTAGATAAACTAAAGTCCGTATGTCTGTCCATCTTTCATCATTTCTTGTTAACACGTTGACACGGTAATCTTTAGAGATATTGAGTTGACATTTTGATACTGGTTGCTTTTATAACTTAGACGAACTGAGCCACTCGACACATGACATCGCCCATTATTACAAAAAAAAAACTTATTTTTCGTTAACACGATATCTTCAAAACCATTAGAGATATTAGATGAATTTGTATTATTATTATTGAGAATTTTAGAAACGATCGGGTTGGAAACAATTTTATTATTTTATATGTTAAATGAAACCTCATGTTGCTCCATTTGGTGATTTGGGTACACAAATGTTATTAAAGAAATACCAAATTAGGATGATTAGGTTAATGATTTATAAATTAGGTTGGTTGGACCCTAATTTAACTGCGATATATAATAATGAGGTACATTTGTAATAATCGGTAGTACCGACAAAAGCTTCTTTACTGCCTTTAATTGTTATTTTTACCCTGTTTATTTTGATTAAGCGATTTTTCGCGTGTTGCCTTTTTGGTGCTAAACTGCATCATGAGTTCGTTAATTTATTCGTTAATTTATTGGGTTGGAATATTTGTGAGATAACCAACCAATTCTTGGATTACTTATGATTCTCGTGATAATGCATCCGATGATTTGCGAAATTTAACAACTTGTCAATATTTTATTCCGCAGACTTTTCGTTTTGATAAATCGCTTTTTTCGTTTAGCTTACGAACTTAAATATTTTCTGATACTGCAAATATTTTATTTTGGAATTTAAAGACCAAATTTAATGTTGCAGGGTTAATAGCCATCGGTACATTTATAAATGTTTACTACAATTTATGACCGACATGAACGTGATCAACAATGCAAGATCCAGGTGCCGGGTTGATATGTTGAGTATGAACAATACTGTTTATATCTAAATCTAAAATAATTTTTATAAGAAAAATTGTATGGTGACCAGAATTTCCTGGCAGCTGAGGACAGCTTTTATTAATATGAAAATAGATTGCTCATGGTCATTACATTTTTTTGTTCAATTTTCATATGAGATTAAAATTATTTACACATGTATAAATGTTCAGATCTAACCAAATCCCTAAATTAAGTAAATCTGGTTATGTCTGGTTTCAGATATCATACAATCCAAATCCAGATAAAATCAGTTCTGTTAAGATCTTATTATGGCCTATAATAGTCATGATCATATATGAATGTTGATGTGATAAGAACTGATCTTAAATCAGATACAAACCTACTGATAAGAAAAATCATTAAACGGAACTGATTTGGTCATACACATGAAATCTTATTTACTGGGGTAAACTTTTACATAACTCAAAATTTTCAATTGTTTAAATAATTATTTGATGATGGGACGACATAAATGGCTAAGGCCAATCAATTATGGAAAGATCTTCATCTTCCAACTTTCGTACAGTCTTCGAGTATAGTTCAATTATAAGTTGATTTTACTTTAGATGGAGGTGACGATGATGAAATGTCGCGAAAAGTTTTTTTGTCGTATGTCGAAATCTTCACTTTTAAGCCTCCTCGTCAAAGTATTGAATCAGACCTGCTTCAGTTCTAAGCAGAAAGTAAGTTTGAATCTCCAGTTGCGTCAGTTAGCTTTATTGTCCATGCCGTTCCAGCTACCCAGGCAACAGACAAGGGAGCATTTTCAACTTAGCGACTGGTTCTAGGCGATAACAGATGCAACTTATCGAATGAGAAGTTAGAACGCCTTGAGTTTGTAATATTGAATTCAATAAGAAAAAATTACTTTGAAGCAACGGAAAAAAATATTTAAAATTTTTAATAAAGTAATGATGCAGAATCAAAAATATTTCCTACATATAAAAGTTATGAAGCAACATTTTTATATATAAAATTTAATATTAAATATACGAATATTTCTTGGCAATATTTATTAATAAGCAAATTATTTTCAATGTTTTTTTAAAAAATTGCCCAAATATTGGATTTCCAAAAATGTAATAATAACTATAATATTTTCTAAATCTAAATGCATTTTTTTAAATTTGATTTTTGGTTTTATCACAACAAAAAAAGTAAATCAAATACTCTTAATACAATATGTTTATCCTTAGTATGTAGGTTTAGTTTCATTATCAACAGCGAAGAACATTTTGCGTGTGTATGAGTCAGAAAAATAATAATAACGACCATTTCAATGATTAATCAAAAAGTATAATAAAAATACGGTAAAATATGTACATATGTATATGTATTACTAAAATCACATGGTCGAATAAAATAGCAATAATAGAAAAGCAATAATTCAGCTGTATCGCATATCAACTTGTATACACCTTAAATAAAGACTGCCACATACAAATTTCGGAAAAATGACGCCTTAAAAAACTTTCTTCTTCTTAAAATTTACAACCAATAACAACTTTAATCTGTTTTAAAAACGTTATTTTAGAATAAATTGGTTAAAGGCGTTTTGTGTCGCAATAAGAATTTGGACAAAGAATTGAACATGAGATGTTCTTCTTCTTAAGAGTTCCATATGCAGTTCGTGGCTACCAGAGGTGTAAACATATTTTGCTACAACATCATGATAAGAACATCATGGAGCTTTAATTTTAACTTCAATAATAAAATCAAATATATATTATTTAAAATGATTTAATTAATTTGAGACATCAACGTCGTTTTGAAGAGCATTTCAATTCATTCTGAAGAGTCTAAAAATTAAACTCTTAACCTTTTGCGAGATTTTAATCGTTTTCAGTTTAATTGTACACACTCTAATAAATTATTTAGTTTAGTTTAGTATTTGTTGTTTTATTATTAAGTACGTACAACTTAGAATGAATTTTTGTACAGTGGGCGATTTGTAGAAACTAAGCTATAGAAATCCAGATGTTATTTAAGAAATTAAATAATACATTCATGTAAGAATTAATTTTGTAATTGAAAACAATGGGCGTAACTATTTTGGATGAGACTTAAAGGGAAACAAGCGGTACGCGTCTATTGTCGCCTTACATTAAAAAAAGGAATTATTTTTTTTGTTTCCACCTACTTTGTTAACCGCCATCATTCTCAATTTCTTCATCAGTGATGCAAGTGGCTACTTCCGGTCCGTCACTTATATTCGAGATTTCAAATCAGCTCTTTCAAAAACCTTAAAATTGTAGGTTTCGTTGGCTGATCTAACAAGAAAGAGAGATCACACATAACCCTTTAGTGGTCTTTAGTGTTACCAAGATTGTAGAGAGGTCTTCAAAGTTTAAAAGCGATTAGTGATAAACAATTTAGCGAGTTTGAGCAAGTTTTGCCAGCCGTTTGAATGCAAAATCCAAAGGTAATAGAAAACAAAATCTTCTATTATATTTTCCTTTCCTTCGCTTGCAATTTTTGGCGGTTATGACTTGGTACAATATAGAAGAAGCTCTTCTCAGTTAAGCCAAATGTATCTCATTTATTTACATAGATCGAAACATTTAAAATAAGCTTATAATGCAAACGTGATAAACATTTTAAGACAAATTAATTATTTCCTAAAATAGATATTCCTTCAAATTTTTTTTGAATATGTTTCAAGACGAAGTTAATTAAAATTGAAGTAATCTGGTGAAAACTTGTACATGCTTAAATTTCGACATAAGGTTTGGATACAACAATTTAGAAAATTTGGTTTTTGATTATCGAAAATTAATTGGAAAAAACCTCTTTAACCTAAAAAATTACACTTTCAAAAAAATTTTAAGCAATTTTTTAATAATTTCCATAGAAATCGTCAAACGATCCTGTCTCAAACGAAACTTAAATGTGGCTTCTTTTTTATTTGTTTGTTGTTTTTTTTTTATGCCAACAAAAGTAACATCCGTAAATACTTTTTATGTGCTTTACGGATGCAACATCTGTCGCAGCCAAACCGGTCAGTTGCCTTTTCGGTGCTGTGCAATTGACTGCCCAAATTCAGTTACAATTAAAGCGCACAAATGCGACTTTATAAGTTCAAACGCAATTCCGACGCACGTTTCCATACCAGTTTGAACTAAATTTAGAACGGACGGATTCGCCAGTTCGTAATTAGAGTGGACGAAACAATTTCCGGTAAGGCAACAGCTCGCGAGAATGTAAAAACCCGCAACGGCTGTGAATTAATTTGTTAATTAAATTAAGTAATTATTGTGCGAGAACCTGAGGTAGATGTGGTGAGCCTAAACAACTTTAGTCACTTTTTACTTTGTTCATCATTGAACCACAGAAATTAAATAAATCTATATATAAACCTTATCTGCGGAATACGCATCGGGAAACACATGCCGCGATGACAATATCGAATGACTTAATTTCTTTAATTAACATTTGGTCAGAAACAATTGCTCTAATAAATCAATAACTACGAATACAACATTCAGGAGCAGTGCAACTATTTTTGGCGAACAATCAACTTCGAGAGTGAAGTCATTGTTTTGGATTTTTTTTTGCTAATCTTGAGGCCGTTGGAGAGGTCCGCAAACGGCCTCAGAGGAGAACCTCTTACCTACACGAGCAAAAGTGAAATCGCCGACGCGTTCGAGTGGATTTTTGTTATCAGAAATAAATTATGTCAAGTTTTCGCTAATTAATTGATTTATTTCGTATAATTGGTATTTTCACTGATAAGCCTTGGTATGCCTTTGCCTATTCGCGTTACACTGTAAAGTGTCGACGATAAGAAAGTGTTTACCTTTTTATTTTTCAATTAGTAAAATAATTGTGGAACAGCGTAAAGTGCCACTTCAGATTGCGCTTCCAGATTTAAATTTAAGCTTTTTGAAGATACATAATCAGTTTTTAATAGACGTACAGAAGAGATGTACTTCAGGGTGTTAGACGATATTTCTAAGATACTTTTCGGTGTGCACCTCAGTCGCTGACAACTTTGATAAGGGTAAATAAAGTTTGAGTCTTAGAGTTGTCCAAATTGTGCATCGAAGTTGCCTGGTTTGGTTTCTTCACTAAATGTTTATCAATATTTAGGAAACTAAAGTGGGAGGAGTCCTATAAAATTATAATCAGTTATTATGAATAAATACAAACAAATCCATCAGATATTTAAGAGATATGGAAGATACTTTCTTAAACTTAGAAAAAAAACAATTTATTTGTATGTATTATTTGAATGGAACCATTTCATTACGTCGACTTGGAAGTGATTGTTTCCAGTGTACTGTCGCCAAGTTCTTATCACTTTCTTTGGCTTTTGCTAAAAGAAGAAATTAGTCAAAGTAATCAAATTTAAGGGATTGCCTCATGCAGCGATCGAGCCAACTTATCGCGAATTTATCACGTTACTACTTCAGTTAGCTCGATTCGAATAGAAATCACTGCGGCCAAAAGTCAAGAGACTCTTGTCCAGCTCTGGTATTTATTAGCCCGAAGCAGTCCAATGAATCGTAAATTAAGCTAACGCTATTAATATCAAGTCAGATTTTAAAAATAAACGCGGCTATTCACATTCGATTAAGTTCTAAAAATGATTTGCGAGGAAGACGAAAGATTGACGCAGTTTGTGGTGTCGCATGTCTCCATTATTTGGGAATGCATTGTTAATTAAAAGCAAAAACAACGTATTGATTAACACGTCAAAGAAGAAGAAGAAAACGAAATTTTATCAAAAGTATAATTTCGAAATCAATGTTTGGATTTCTTATTAATTTCGTATTAACAATGTTTACAACACGTTGATTATTTGGTAAGTACTTTCGAGGTTAATCGACGTTAAAGACCTGAAAGCGAGTTCAAAGATTTTGAACAGCACAACAAAAACTTGTTGATATCTGAATGATTATTGACTTTAGTCATAAATGAAAAATTGTGTATGATTTAAAACTTTTGTAAATATGAAAGTGTAGAAATTACTAATGATAACTTGGCTTAGCAAATGGTTTTATCCCCTCCACTCAAACTCTTACATACAACCAATTATATAAACAATATTTTTTTAAATGCACTTTATTATACCAAAAGTCTTAGAATAGCCAGAAAGACCGACAATATCCAAGTTGAGTTCATGAATTTACGTTCGGCACCGCTCCAGCTCGACTCCACTTGAAAGTCATCGGAATTGAATTTATTGCAGCCATTCGTAATACAAAGTTGGCAATCCTCAATGGGCCAATTGTTGCTTAGGTACTGACAAGTCAAGATATTATTGTTGTTGATCATATCCACACAGCCTCGATTTGTAACGACGGAGTTGTTAACTAAAGTAAATAAACGTATTATATAAAATACAATATATATAATATATATATATATATATATTGAAATACTACCGATAATTTTGATCATGTAGCAGGCGGGCTCATCCGCTCTTTGCGCCCTCATAACACCAGCCGATTTCTTAAACTTCTGCATTCGGCGACGATCATCATCGTATTCCTCTTCTGAAACCGATTCTTCGGGCTCTGAATCTTCATAGTCCTCTGATTCTGGTTCAGGTCGCGCTGGCACAGCCGGAATTGCAACTGATGAGTTCGTACTTGAGCTGGCGGGAGAATTCGAGCTGCTCACAGAGGTGGAATTCGAGTTGGTGGCGGTGAGAACCACATTTGAGTCTTCATATTCCTCATACGAATCAACGCTATTGCCAGCAGTCACTATTGTGTTATTTGGGTTTTGGGCTGCTGTTGTAGAATCTCCGGGTGACACAGCCGTAATCGAAGTTGAAGAATTTGTATTGGCGTTGGTACTGGCAGCATCTAAGGTTGTATTAAGAGTTGTGGAAGAAGTTGTAGATGAAAAAGAAGAAATTTCTGAAGAAGAAGAGGAAGAAGGGTTAGATACAGCAGAAAAAATAGAATTGGATAGTGTAGCATTATTTGTGGAAAGGATTGCAGATGGAGTAACAGTACTAAGAGATGCAATTGTGGTATTCGAAATGGTATTATCGGTTAAATTTTGTATTGCATTTATTGTTGAATTATTAATAAAAGTTAGATTAGGTAGAGCTGTAAAGGATGAAGATGCTGTGGGCGTGTCCTCTTCCGCGGATAGTTCATCTGACTTTTCTTCAGTGTCCTCAGACTCTTCAACTTCGAACTGATTTCCGTTGTTGTTATTATTATTTTGTACTTCATTAGTTGTATTAGCCTCCTTATTTCCAAGTTCTTGTTCTAACACTTCAACTTCCAATTCTACTTTTTCTGTTTCGGTTTCTGCTTCTTCTTCCCCTTCCCCATCGTTATCGTCTTTGTGCGCTTCCTCTTGTGATGTTTCTTCACTGGAGTCATAGTAAGAAACATCAGTTTCGTTTGCGATCACTGCATTTGTAATTGTCGTTGTTGTTATTGTTATTGTTGTAGGTCGCACAGTAGTTTCACTTAGTGTTGTATTTGTTATTGTAGGTCGTATGTTTAATGTCGTGTTCGGAGCTATATCACTTGGTACAGTAGTTACTGTAATAGGTGGTAAGGTTGATGTGATGCTTTGATCTGTAGCCACTATAAGCGCGGGTAAGGTCAAGGGTAGTTGGGTTGGTGGTGTTGTTGTTGTAGTTGGAGTATGTGCGCTCGTCGACGTCGTCGTCGTCGTTGTGGGTACATTACCGGGTCTGATGGGCTCGGTTGCAACTGGCAATTCTCCGCAAATGTGAAGTTCCTGGAATTCTTCACCCTCGATGCAATTTTCGCATACATAACACTGCAAAGCTGTGGAAGAAAGAGTTAATATTGACTTGAAGAGCTATTGGGGAGAAACGATGAGCGTCCATTTTTTTGAAAATTTATCAGAAAATGAATTTTGAAATTTCTCAAAGTAGTTATTCTATGATAGTAGAATTCTTTAGGCTAGATTAGTAAGGAGTAAGTAAGCTGTTCCAAACTAGAGTCACGGAGCTACTAAACTGCATCATTTTCTCATTTTCTCTAATTAATGGACGCTCATCGTTTTTTCATATTAGTTTTTGTTTTATAATCTTCATGAATTTCGAAATAATATTAAACTCCCGTTTATATACAATTTTATTTGTTACTAATACTAAGTCTTATCTGTCACTTGAATATCTTCCTATCTTTTATCATATATATCTTTTTTTTTTTTTGTTTCCTATTTACGTAGCTGATAATTATTTATACTGGCTGGTGCCTCTCAAAAATCAATAACGCATTTTTATTATTTCTATATGACTTCGATTGTTTCCACGTTTCCACAGCACTATATAATTTTCGATTTTATCTAATCGCCCATCGTATTTTATCTTATTTATCTAGCGCTGAAATTGCGTGGGTTGTGTTCCTCCCTTATCGCGGATCTTATCAGTTGAATTGCCATTACTCATGCCGTTAGTCGCGCTTTTGTGTTGAAGGCGTTTATTGCGGCTCGCCTGGAACTTGAACTTTACATTATCAAGTGTAATTGATCATGGGCGTACAAATGCCACAATGCCTTCCAAAAATTCTATTGTCAATAGAGGCTAACTTGCAAAATTTGTTTTTGTTTTTGCTTAAAGTGTTGCCTTAGAAATAAAAATGCGAATTCGGCCTCTTCGAAACAATTTACTTGAATTGTATCAAGGCTGATTGGCCGAAATGATCTCATCAGTTTGAAATCTTATTTTAAGTTTGGGTGATTTGTTAAATTTGTTGACAGCCCTATAGAAAAACAAGTAGTTTTCCTAAGCGTTATTCCGTTTATAGGAAATGCCAGCATATATCGCTCTGCTTTGTTTTAATATAAGTTCTAGTCCAGACGAGCCACTTCAGAAAGTAGAAAATCATGCGATATTATTTTATTACACTGTACTCTTATGTACTCGTATTTGCCATGTGAGCAGTTCCTTTTTCGAATCTGTATTTCCAAAAGCTATTTTTGAATTTTCAAGGAACTAAGAGTCAATTAGCCTTCATTTAAGTTTCATATGTTACATTTCGAAATAACTTAAAATGTTCGATTAATGGTAAAATTTGACGTGCTTCAAATCAAACAATCGGTTTTGAAACATCAAAAAAGATATTAAATGATTTCGTGTTGGAATATAAATTCAAAAACTTCTGTTCTTAATTCACCTAAAGCCAAATTAAAATACACAAATTTCGTTTTTTTTTCAAATGAGCTGCCAAATTGCGAAACTAATCTTTAGATACATGTACAATGTACGAGGGTGGTCCGGTATCTGCTTAGCCTCAACGCCCGATGTAGGCCTACTTTGCAGACCTTGGGAAAACGGTATTTTTCAAAGTAGTTGGAGTATTGCTAGTTCAAAAATATTGAGGTAAAAGAAGATTTTTTTTAAATTTTCGTTTTCCTTTTGTAGGCTAAGTACTTATCGGAGCACCCTCGTATATCTGTATCCGTTTTTGATTTCAAAACTTTCGAGTTTGTCGGTGTTTTAAACAAACTTTTTGTATGTACCGATTTGTGATATTAAAATCTTAAGAGTGTGTATAAAAATTGGATTTATATGAATGGCCTTAAAAGCCAGAAAGAATTTTGAAAAAGATTTGGGTTAAGAAATCCGTAAAGTTAATCAATAAAACAAATTTTATATAGCTTTATCCGATTTTGGAAAAGATGACGAACCCATCAAACGATGTCCAAATTGGATACAAGTTTGCATGGCGGATATTGAGGCAAATGCGACAGCCGTGATTTGAAAATCGGAGCAACCTTATTTTTTTGAGCTATTTTGATCAAATATTTTTGTGGACCTAAGTGGGCATGGTCAAATAGATTTGTAAACTAACAAGGTTTTTTTGATTCTGTGCTTTATCTTGAAAATGGTTCTAACGATTTTGATGAAATTTGCCAGCTTACCGTTATTAGGTACAACAATAAGATTGCAGCAGCTTGGACCTCCGAGAAAACTTGCGAAGTGGATAAAAAAGTGGGCATGTCCGAAAATTATTTCTAATCATATAAAATAAAAACGGTAATTCAGAATTTGATTTGATTTTTTGAATTTGATTGATTTATCATCCACTGGAATGACAGTTTAGACAAATCTCTAAGTTATTGGGGGGAATTCTTGCATTGGGATTTCTTCAGAAGATAAGCGCCTCTTTTAAATATTTTTTAATGCAAATCGGTCCTTCTAGCACTAAATAACAGCAAAAACCATGCGCCCTTTAAAATAATACATCCACTAGAATATCTCCATAGCCAACGCATGTTCTCTGAAGCTTTTTTTTTAGGTATATCTGGTCTATTCGAACTTAATAACAAGAAAAATCATGTGCTCTGCAAATATTACTTCCACTAGAATTTGTACAGAACCTAAGCGTGTTCTTCAGAACTTTTATAATCGAGTATAAATCGGTTCTATTGGCTCAAAGGTATCACAAAACCATTATTTAAATTTCTGTAGTAATAAAGTGAATCCTTCATATATTTTTAAATGAATTAAATTTAAAATACAATTGAACTGTAGTAAGATTAAATATTTTTTTAATTATTAAAATTTGCCACTTGAATTAAAACCAGACGAACTGAACTTCATATCTACTGGATTCAATTGCAAACAACTCCGAGAAGCATCCGTTAAATTGATTGATTATAACGATTATTGAAATTTTTGATAAAATTATACCGTTAACTTAATTGATTGAGACGATTATTGGGCATTTTGATTAAGTTATACCTTCGCTGATTTCATATTTCAAAATAGCAAACAATGCAAAGACGAAGAAAACTTTCGTGTATTTCATAGCAAACAAATTTTTATTCTTCACTTGTGTAACTTTTTACAAGTTTTTTTTCTCTACGTGCTTTTGCCACACTTTCGCGAATTTGTCTAAGAGGAAAAACTGCACGTCAAACGGTTGAAATCGAACTAAAATTGTCAACTCGAAGAAGAATTTTAGTTTTCACTTTACCAAAAAATAGAAACCAAAAAAAGAAGAAAAAAAACGAAAAGTCTTTCATTTTTGCATCGCTTGTAGAACATAATCGAAGCGCGCCGATAACATCAAAGCAACAACAACAACAACAAAAGTGTCGTCGAATTGTCAAAAAATGGAAATTAAAAAATGCCATTACCGAACATCACCAGCAAAAAATGCGAGAGCGGAGCGACGGAACGCAACGCAACGCCCGCAGCGGAATTCTTTCTTTCTTTCTTTCCTTCCTTTTGGCTTTCTGTGAATCACAAATAAATTATTTTTTCATAATTCAAAAGTTCAACAATTTTAGTGAAAACTCTTTTTTAATAATTTGAATAATTATTTAACTGAAATGTGATTTCTCGAAATTACTTTTATTAAAAAAAAAGCATTTATGTATGGAAGCTTGTTTGTAAGCAATTAATAAGTTGAAAACTTTGTTGCATTGCTTTTGCGAAAATAAAATGTAATAAATACAATAATTTGTTTGTATTTTTAAAAGTGTAAATAATAAAAAAGTAGGTAAATAATTTTATTAAAATATTTTTTAAATACATTGAAAATATTAATTTTGAATATTTAAAAAAAAAATATTTTAATATGAAGAATATTTTATTGTTCCTAAACTAAATTTTAGATTCCTTAAAAAGAAAGTTAGAAAGTTTATTTCTTTAAACGTTTTCACCTTGGTTGAATAATAAGGTTAGGAGAGTAGAAATAGAATGCAAATTGAGCGAACTCACCTCAATTTCTGTCTTATTTTGAAATTTGTTTTTTTGATTACTGACAACAAACTACGTTGTTGTTTTTATTTACTCAATGTTTTTGTAGCAACCATGACAACTACAGGAACAAAATAATTTTGAAATAAAAAAAAATACCGAGGTGGAGAGGGACATTTTTCTATCTTATATTTATTACACTTTTGTTTTCACTATAAATTCAAACTAAGACCAAAACGAAAAAAGACTTTACCACTACAGTTTGTTCCAACCAAAGTCCATATACCTTTATTAAAAAAAAACGAATTATGAGTTAGCTCGTTTTAGTAATAAACATACTTTTTAAATAATTTTCATTTTAGTATGTATCTTAAAATCTTTAGAATGTTTAAAAAAAAACTGCTAAAATTTACGTGAAAATATTTTATATAAAACAAGCTATTCATGCCCGGGTTTGTTTTAAATATATGTAAATATGTGTAAGATAATTAGTAAGCAAAACTTCCCGATACCCCCGTCGTAGCGTTTCTTTACGGCAGTGGGCCCGAAATTGATCTAACCACTCCCATTTTACGTGAAATTCTCGTCATTGACCTTCAAACTCAGATACCAAACTTCAGAAGCAATATTAGCAATGTAATCGAATATTGTAAATTAATTAAACAAATTGTGGGCGTGGCACATTTTGTATACTTTATTAATCTTCTCAGTGCATCCCTATACAACTTTTCTATATATCGCATGAAGTTACTGAGAAATGGTAAATTTTTCTATACACAAAAAATCTCAAATATGTATCTCTTTTTTTTTTTATGAAATCCTATTTTTCAACTCAAAATATCGTCTAAAGTTAAGAGTCCACAAAAGTTCTGCAAATGGAAAATGAAATGTGTACCCTTCTTGTTTGTGTCTACATTCAATGTACATGAAAAATGAGCCTCAATGATTGCAACACTAAATGAAAGTAGACCCACAGAGGAACTCAAACCCATAAAGGGTTTGCAAGGTTATCTCATATATCGGCTAACTCGAGATAAAATTTCCCCAATATAACTTAAAATACAGTTATATTTATGCTTTTGAGACTAAATATATATTCCGATTCATAGTAAAATTGAACAGGGAACATTTTCCTAGAACATATTAACCCTCTAACCACCATTTGTTAGGGTCTATTTTGACTGTTTTTTAAGACCAGTTAAAACATCTAAAAATAGTGTTAACATATTCCAGAAAAATAAACCCCATGAACTTTTACTGTAGTCAGTGAGGACCGGAAGTGGTTTTAACAGTTCTCCCATAAACAATTTTGCAATCACATAACATTCCCTCCCCTCTCTCCCCTAGCGCGAAATATGCCATAAACAATATTTTTATATTCGATAGGCGTATTTTGTTGTTGTTTTTGTATTTTTATTTTTAAGAATTTGTATTAACATTAAATATTTCTTAGGTTTAAGATTGCTAACACTTATTATCGTCATTATCATCTCTTTTTTTTTAATCGCTTCGTTTTGGTTTTGATTGCTCTGCTTAACATTTAACCACAACTTCACGTTGATTTAACATTGCTCAGCGTTGACTAATTTACTGCGTACATTCATTTTGCAACTCATTTCAACACTTTAACAATTTTTTTTGTTTGTTTTTTTATTTTACGCTAACACGATTTTTCTTCAACTATTTTTTGTTTGTTTGTTTGTTTGTTTATTAACTTTTAAATTTTCTTTGACAAAAATTAAAGGCAATTGGTGAATATTATTTTCTCTATAACAGCGCGTTATTTGACTACATTTAAATTGTTTTCAATTGTAAAAAATCATCTCAAATAAAAATTGCAACAATTTCTTCTTCTTCTTCTTCTTCTTCTTTTTTCCAATTAAATAAATTTTCGCTTACATTTAAATTGTTTTGATTTCTTTTTTGTTGTTGTTGTAAATTTTTTAACATTTTGCGTGCCTTGTGTGGATTATTTAAAGCGTTTTGAAATTTAGTTAATCATTTAATTGTGTTTAATTTTTTAATTCAGTTGCTTTTGCAAAAGCTTTTAAGATTTTTATTATTCTTGGCTCGATTATTTTAAGAAACAAAAAAGTTCAACGCTATAATCAGCTCCATTCATAAGCGGAGAAACTAATATTGCCGGAATAATGATTTATTGCAGTGCTTATATGACCCTTTAGTGGATCTATGGGTTAGTTAGTACCTGACCATGATCCAATAATTACATCCTGCTATAGTCAGAAATTATCGTGTAAGTTATACGCGAATATGAGCTATTTCATTTATGGTATCGTATCCTGCCTACACTCTACACTATATCGAAACGCGCACTTATTTTGATTTCTTGTAGCACGGTGTTTTGAGAAGAGACTCTGAAATACAATTTATTACATTTTATATTATTAATGATTCTCTAAAACATCCTCTTCGATTGGCTCTCAATTTAGTGGTACCATTATTCTTTTAAGTAAGCGATCTTTAAAAATTAAATAACATTTTGGTTTCGATTATTCTTAGAATCTCTTTCCACATTTGAAATTGATCTGTGATCTGTGTGATGAATGTGATCCATTTTTGATGAAAGTGATTACCCTTACATCACTTAAATGCGAAAATGCCTCGAAAACAACGAAACTTCGTAAGTTTGCGAGCCTGGCATTTTCTAAGTTCATTACTGTCTAAAATTGTATGAAACAAAGTTTTCACGTGCCTCGCAGAGGACCTCTAAAAGGTCTCCGTATTGCTTATATGTAATACAAAGAATCTTCGTACGTTTCAGTGTAGCTTGTATGTAAAAAAAATATTTATGTATTGAAAATTTAACTTTTTAATTGTAGGCTATTCAAAGATAGAATACAAAAATAAAGTTTCAAATTTAAAACTAGTTAAAAATAAGCTTTAAATAATAAAACTTGTATCATAATAAATATTCCACTGCTAACATATTTTCTAAAACCAAACCAACAACAGGCAGCACTAATTTCAAAAATATATGTATTAGGCAAAACTAATTAAAACTAAGTGTGGAAAACAGCTGATAGAACTGCTAAATTGCTGAACCTTCCAGTTTCGGGTTTAAGGGAATACCCTAATTTTTTTCTTACCTATTTTCAAGGTGTTTTTTTAAATTTCAAAAATGTATTTTTCTTTAATAAATATAAATTAATAGAATATTTTTGTTGTTTTCAAATTGAGTCTAAATGCATTTGCAATGTAAATTTTTAAGGCAACACAAAATCGAGCCAAGTTTTTGTTTTGTATTTACACTTAAATTACGAATAAATGTTAAATTTGAAGCCTAATTTCAGTTGCTTTACTGTTTTTTTTTTTACTGTACCGTTCTGTACTGTACTGTACTGTACTGTACTGTATTGCATTGTACGCATCGAATGTGTTACTTATGTCTATATACAAATCCTAATGAATATTTACAGTGCATCTCTGAGATGCACAAATTATGTTAAATCAACTAAAATAGAATCAATTGTAAACTGAAGAATATGCGACAAACTTGTTTCACTGCTGACGCTGCTTGGCTATTAACATGAGTGCAACTACTAACGCACTTCCGGTCGTCAAAATGGCGCTGTGCAAGTTGGCGCTTCCGTTGCAGCGATCCTGTTTGCAAATGGAGCAGTGAAACTCTTCTTCTTCCTCCTCCTTTCCGCCGCCAGCGTTCGCCTGCGACTGTTTACCGCGCTGCTTGTTCTTTTTGTCATCTTCGGTGTCCTCAGGCGGTATGCCCAGTTTCGAGCGAAGAATGTTGCACGCATCCGAATCGCCAGTGTCCAGTTGACAGAAACGTGCTGTCACCATTTTGCTGGATTCGGCTACAGTTATTAGCGGATTATGTAATGGACACCAACTGCAAACGTATATGGACAAGAGTAATACTTACGGTCTCTGGCCACCACTTTTTGACAGTTCATTAACGGACTCTTGTTGGCGCCCGTTTCGAAATACGAAAACTTATTTAATTCGAAAAGCCAAGTGTCCATCGATTTCATCTTGTCCAGTGTGCACTCCTAAAAAGAGAACAATATTTAAATTTTTTAATAGAGTTTTTATAAAACTTTTATGGTTTTGAAATAAAGTTTGGAAAAATATATGGACAAGTAATAAGAAATAACAGGTAAAGCTTTCAAAGACATTGACAAAAGTTTTCTCATTGGCTTTTATCAACAAAAATTTTACTTGTTTACTTCACTTTTAAGTTAACTTAAATATTTTATTTGTAGTTTAATTTAATTTGGAGATGTTTCTCTTTCTTTCTTTCTTTCTTTCTGTTTAATGGTTTAAAGTAATTGTCTTAATAATATGGCACATATACCCGTAAAGGGTTAGGTCTGGAAGTATCTATTAGATACATGCCTTTATGAAATCGACGGCGTACAAAGATTTCGCACACAATAAGTGAACATAAGTGAAAAAATTTGATTAACTCGTTCATATTGCTCTAAAAAGTTTATATGGAATGTTTGAGTTAATATAGTATGGAGTATCAATAACATAACAATTTATCATTAAGTGGGCGTGGTTAAATGAAACTAACAGCAAAGTAAAGTTTTGCATGTTATGATATTAAAACAAACGGCACTGGACAATCTATTAACTTTATTCGTTTAATCAAGTTTTATATTTCAATATATAAAAGAACAAACAATTACTATAAGCTTGTAAATAATATACGAAAATAAAAATAAAGTTTTAACAAAACCTAATATTGATTTTTGGAAAACTTTTGAAGTACTTATAGTTGAAGTTTAATATAAACACATTTATAACTATGCTGAAAGTGAGAGGTCTGAAATGTTTAATTAAAAGTAAATCTGTATTTCAATAAAATATCAAGTTTAAATTTTCATTTAAAAAACAGAGTAAAGTCATAAAAAAAATCACAATATTTCTTTCAATTAACAGTCGATAAATATTTAACTAAATAAACTCCCAAGAAGTTAGGACAAACTTTGTAATGCCAAAAACCTTCCCAAAAGAAATTGGTTTGCTCTGACTCGGTGCACTCAAGCCTCTGGCAAAATAATTCAGTGGCACGTCGCCAGAAATCTGTCCACGCCAATGAAAGGTCATTATCGTGCGCCAAAAATATCGTAAAAACTGCGAAAATAAAACATCAAGAACAAACAATGTAAAATACTTGTAATTTAATGCAACAATGTCAGCTCGGAGGAAGCCATAGTCTGGGACAAGCTACAAATTATTGCAGACAACTTTTCTGCATTTCAGTGCAGCAAAAGCTGAAGGCGATTGCGATTGCGATGACAAATACTCGCGACAGTATGTAATCGGCGATTGTCACTGGTGATAATAAATTTGTGTTGTTACAACAAAGTGAAGTTATGACAACACACAAAAGAAAATTGGGTTAAGATGAAACTACTTATTTGAGTAGCAATTACCGCCGTCAGATAACATTCTAAAGAAACAATCGTTCGATGCAACAATGGAAAAAAGTCTGTCTTCTGTTTTCCGATAATTGTGATAAGATAACAATCGTTGCGACGACTGTTGTTGTTATTGTTATTGGAGTTGTTGTTGTTGTTGTTGCTTTTGTTGCTACTGTTGTTGACCGTTGCTATAATTGTTCAAGTGCATTCGTTGGATGCACATCAGCATTCGTGTTTACTAATTGCTGTGCAAATAGCGCGCCACAATTTAAACCACATTACAACGTCAGCAACAGAGTCAGCAATTTAAGTGACAACATTGACAATAAAGTTGGTACGAGCATCGCCCACAACAAGACCCAACATAGTGAGCTTTTATGCTTTAATTAGCGGGAGCACACACTCTTCACTATTATCAATGCGGAAAAATCTGTTCCACACTGGAGATTTGTTGTTTTATCATAGTAAAAAAGAAAACTTCCGAAGAGAATTGCAGTTTCGAAATTAATGCAAATTGTTGGATTTATTTGGAAACAATAGCATTACAGAAAATTACTTATATATTACTTATATATGTAATGTAAAATCGTTGGATACTTATATTCAGATATTTTAAGTTCTATGTATTCCATTAAAAAAAATCGTTATTTAATAGAATTTCCTATCAATCGTTTGTATAAGACTTCCTAACTAGATGAATCTATAAGAAATTTTGAATCGATCTTTTTAGATTAAAAAAAAATTCCATTATGTGAATTATTCGATTAGTTACACTGAGTAGAAAAATGTTTTGTCTATTTAAAGCTTGTACCATTAAAAAATATTAATAAAGCTATCTCTCTGCTCTGGCGTTTAAAAGGTTTGATGCAAATGTATGACGAAGAACATTTCAAGTCTTTTCTCATCTGGGGAAGCATTTTATCTTAGGTCTAGTCGATATATCTATATCGTAAATAAATAACATTCTTCATAAACAGAACAGGGTGGTTCAGTTAGCGATATAACTTATATACCGCATGTCATCAGAAATGACTCTTACCCTAAGTGGGTCTCTTTTCAAGAGACAGCCATTACAATCTAACCTAACTCTTTTTGTAGGAATTCGAAATGTTGAGATATATCGTTCTTGTCGCCTACGAGAGTTATATCTCGTTATATATCGGAACATTTTTTATTGAAATGATTTTTTATTTTACGAGTAAATTTATATATGGAACAGTCTAATAGACATGAATATGTACATCTGCACGTACCTTCTCGTCTGCATGTTTACCTCGTATCTGCGCAAATAAGTATGCCACGCTTTTGTGTTATAGAACATGCCAGAACGGAGCAGGCAGCAGTACATTTGCAATTTCTTGTTTTCGTTCTGCGATTTGACAGCGATTTGCGATTTGAGATTTGCACTGACATTGAGCTTATAAACTGCTGCTGCTCGTCATTTTGTTGTTGCATTTGCAGCAATTGTTGCAGGTAAATTAAAAGAGTCTTACGCGCAAACTGCTTCTGGAGGCATTACAAAAGATACAAGTGCCATTTTAAAGAACATGGAATTTTCTAATGCCTCCAAACGTTTGTGTGACAATGAAAAGCAAAGTAAACAAAAAGCAGTTTGTATTTGGTCCATTGCAATATCAACAAAAGCTAAATTTAAAATTTTGCTTACTAATAAATGTGATAAATGAAAAATTTTAAGGATGACTTTGTACATTTAAACACATTTAAAAAAATGGATTCTATCTTATTTTATACTGTGATCTGAGGATAAAACAGTACGAAAATGATTTTCTAATTAGCTAACAAACTGCGAAAGAATTATTGGATATATCGGTTTTCGATCTGAAGTTATAGAATTGTAAAGAATTTTTTGTATATATCGATTTTTGAGCAATCACAATAAAGATGGGCTTTATATTAAGAACCTCTTAGGCTTCAGAAATAAACCTTTTGAAAAAATTTAACTTAAATTGGTTTTGTTTTCCAAGGGAATTGTTAAATTTTCGTTTAATATCCTTAAAAGGTTTTATTTTTAAATTTAAGTAAGGGGTTAATTGCTACAGTAATCCCCGCTTACGTATCTTCCCTCTTAAGTGCACATCCCGCTTGAGTACCCAATCGATGGGAACTTTTTCTTTTATCATATTTTATTGCCGTCTCACCCACTCACCTACTCATTATTATTTAATTTTATAAACAAATTTACCTTAAGTTAACTTAGTAAAAACGCAAAAATCTAAACTTTTCCATACCAATGAAATGTATAATTGACATTACTAATGCCAATCGGAATCGCTCATTTTACTTAATTATTTTTTTTAATTTAAAATAAATTGTTTACTAATATACCTACGGGCACATAAGCGGGCTGATATAACTGTATTGAGGTACCTTAGCGGGCTTAAATGATTGCTTTGAGGTACTTAAGCTACTTTATTTTTAAATCCAAATAATTTGAGATCTCAAATTATGTCAGTTTTGAGTTGTTCATTTATTTAGTTGAAACTTATTTTGTACAAGAAGAAGAAACAAGTTTTCAAAATCAATTCAATTTTAAACAAAACGGAAATTTTGAGAAACATAAAGAAACCCATTTTCAAATAAATTTTCTAAGAAAATTTAAATTTTTAAAAAAGCTGTTCTTTCGTAGATATGATGAGACCAAATTAAATACATAGCGCTGTCAAAATACTCGAAGACCCTAACCAATTTTTTTTCGACAAACTATTTTCAGAGTTTCTAGTATCTTTTATTAAAAAAAACACCTCCACCAGAGCACTAAAGCGTAAAATTACGCTATTATAACTAATACAAAAAAGCAAAATCTTTTACTTTTGTTCACATATTATAAAGTTTTTTTGCTTTTGTAAAATTTCAAATGTTGGTGAAGACTTTTGAGCATTTTGACAGCGTTAAACAAAATTTGCACTGATTCGATCTAATCTGATTTGATCATATCAACTTGTTTTACATGGCAATTAATCTGATTTGTAATGTTTCCGTACAACAACAAAATGTTATCAGAGTTAAAAAAAACACATAAGGAATATATAATAAATATTTTCCAACCATCTTTTAGATAAGTTTTATATGCAGAAGATGATTTTTATTTAGAATTTGAACTCACCTCGGGCACAATTGTCGAATTTGATTTTAAATCTGCACAGCTGGGATTATCGCTCGAATCGCAAACGAAGCATTTAATGGCAGCGCCTGAGTTTATGCAATATTTGTTGTATTATTTAAGTTGATTACGATGTTTGGGCGAGAGGGCACAACAACGCAGCGTGTAATCCAGGTGCGCAAAAAATAAATACAGGTTGATTAGAAAACACTAAAAACAAATTCAAATTTTTCGAAACAACAACACAAACCGTTATAAACGCACAGTTGCAGCAACAGAAAAACCGTTACAAAAAATTGTTGCGAAGAGACGGCGAAAGGTGAATGGAGCTGCCAGCGCATTTTTCTGCTTAAGATTTATGTAAAAAAAACAATTCGTATTTTTCTTTAGCTTAGACTTGTCGCGCTGTGATGCGCTACGTTAGCTTTACTTTAATTTGAATTTTTCAAAAGCCTCAAACTATGCTTGAACTTGTTTTGCTTGTATATTTTTTGTTGTTGTTTTACTGCTTAAGGCGCTCCAAATTTCCGTTTGGCAATTTCTTCGCTTCCGCAATTTTCAACCGTTTCGTTTCGCTGCGCGTCGCAAACTAAAATTTGTCGAAATGCGCGACGTCAGGAATTTCCTTCTTCACTACGCAACGCAGCCGAAAGGCGAAATCATCCTGTCGTTTCGGTGAACGAACGGCGCCCGAAGCCAAACGAAGACGAAATTATTCAATGAACGATTGCATTTGTTGTTGTTGGCTTTCTTCTCTTGTATTCGTTTTTTGTTGCTATTTTTTATCGTTGCTCGGAGTTATTTTGTACTATGAATTGTATGTGGGAGTGTAAGTGGGTCTAAGAGGGCGAAGATAAGTGAGTGGGGGGAGAGTTGCAAAAGCAGAGCTAGAAATGGCGACGACGACGAATTTTTGTCGTTAAAATGACGTAAAATTGTTGCGAAAACAAAATAAAGAAACAAAATTAAAGACAGTAAAAGAGAAAAACTGTGTGAATTGTTTTTGTGTTTGTTTTTTTTTTGTTTTTGGATATTGTAAAATTGTGCTAAAATTATTTCTTAAGATAAGCCAAAATATGCGAACAATTTTGTTTAAACACAAAGTCACTACATAAAAACAAATACATACATAAATACATACATACATACATACATACATACATACATACATACATACATACATACATACATACATACATGCATACATACATACATACATACATACATACATACATACATACATACATACATACATACATACATACATACATACATACATACATACATACATACATACATACATACATACATACATACATACATACATACATACATACATACATACATACATACATACATACATACATACATACATACATACATACATACATACATACATACATACATACATACATACATACATACATACATAAATACATACATACATACATACCTCAAATATTACTTGATGCTAAAAAAAAGAAGAAGAAAATCAAATAAATTGACCGATGTCGGGCTGTCTTAACGAACAAAGGATCCTCAACAAAGTATTGGTCAAAATCGTTTTGAAGCAAGTACAAAAGTGATGAAAATGCAATGGAATAGACAAATCGTTTTAGTTAAAGACATTTTATTAGCTTTCTCCTCAAATGTGGATCCAGCTTATCATTGTCCCTATTATTTTTCACATGGCTGCATAGTTAAAATAACACACTTATTAGAATAAATTGGTGTTCTATTTACATGAACATTAAAAAAACATTTTGTTAGCAACAAAGAATTGTGACAAACATAATTTTAAAACGCAGAACAGATTTGTAGGTACATCACTTTTTTATACAGCATTTTGTAATCCGAACTAATGACCCCCTCACCGCACGATGAATTCCTACTTTGCAAACCTCGAGAAAACGTATTTTTTGAACAAGTTAAAGAAGTTGGAGCATTGCATCGTCAATCGTATCGAGCTAAAAGGAGACTATGTTGAGAAATAAATAACCAGTTTTTCAGAATATTTATTTAACTTTTGTAGGTCAAGTACTTATCGGACCACTCTCGTATATCTCATAGATAATTCCTGTCCTAACACTATTTATGAATACGAGTAAGTTTATAATTGAACGTGGTGAACGTAAACAGAAAAGGTTAACGCTTAAAGCTTCCACACTATGAGTGCAAACAATCAAAACAGAGACTCCGAACTTGAAAAAATTTAATTAATACTTTGAGTCTTTAAACGTGTGCGCCATTCCACGCTCACGTGCGCACAATTATCGTTAAAATGCACAGCGACGACGGCGACGGCGATGAAGACGACTGTCAGAGCGACAGGACTAAAGGGAACCTAACTGTGAATTAGAAGAATTCGTGTCAGGTGGATGGGTGGGTGGACGCGCGCGGTGCACTTCACTTTTACGGCTGCTCTAAGAGATTTCGTCATGCTTTTTCATTTCTTTTATTCTTTATTTACAATTATCCGTTTTTCCGTTCTGTTTGAGTTGGAGTGCGAACCCGCGCCTTACCGCGCCGCGCTCGAATTCTTTTTAAGCCGTCATTTTGTGCGCTGCGAAATTACTGCGGCTTACTGAGCGCTGAATAGCATTCAAGGGGACGGGAACGGGGACGGGGTCGAGCAAAATTCCAATTCTTGTGCGCCAGCTGCTGTTGCCGCACAAGAGGGTGAAGGATATTTGTTGGATATTTAAAACAAAAACAACAAAAATAGAAAAATAGAAGAAAAAAATAAGAGAATAATCTGACTCAATGTTGCAGTTGGAAAATGGCCGCCATTTCGCATTCCGCATTCCGCTTCGCTTTTGACATTTCTGACTCTTGACATTTGATTTGAATAGGTCAATCAAATACGCGGAGTTACGGCAGCGGGCACAGGGTTAAATTTTGTTCTTCTGGTTTTTTGCGTTGAAAAGTATGCAACACATTTTGACATGAAAAATAAAACGTAAAACGTAAATGAAAAGGAAGCCGCTCAAGCGGCGACAAGCGACAAGACAATTGCTCTAGCTCCATGCCATCGAGTTCAACTTTTGCTTCTCAACTTTTAAATTCCAAGTACAATTTTGACAGCGTGTGCGGATAGCGGGGAACTATCTTAAAGTGTATTTCTTTGCCAGTCACTTCATCGTCCCTCCTTGATTTTTGTTTTGCTTGTTGCGCAATTTGCCGTTTCGTTTCGTTTTGTTTCGTCAAGTTTTTCTCTTTATTTAATTTGGAAATTTGAAACGTTCTGTATAAAAATTTCGCAACTCACGATGAAAACTTTTCAGTGCAAAGTCGCTGCTTGAAATATAAAAAACAATTTCAATATTTCTCAGACTATTTTAAGCGTCGAAGCAGCCGGGCCAAAGAAATCTTCCAATGCATCAGATACAAATTTGCAAGTTAACTTAAATTCAACTTTCGGTATTCATTTCTAATATTCCTTTTACATTTGAAAAAATGTTATACCTAATTTATCATCTTAACCTCAAACTTGGCTACGATCAATGCAAAAGTGCTTAAAACGAACGCATTGAGAAAAACACGAACGCCCGTGCTCATTTCTAGGTTGTTGAACTTTTTGAAGACCTATTTTCATTTAAAACTGAATGACATTGATATGAAATCAAATCACATGAAATTAAATAACTAATTTCTAATTCGAAATGGACATAAGATTGACTCAAATTCAAGATTGCCTCAATGTTAAACGGGAATTAAGATTGGAACAATGTTAAAACTACATATTCAACTTTGATTTAATGTTGTAATATATTTATATTAAACTAGCTTAAATTACCCGCCGATGCCCGGGTTCTTTTTTAATTAAACTTTCCAGTCTCGCCCACCATTTTTGGAATTATATTTGTATGATTATTTGATTAATTTGGTAATTTTATACCAAATTTGTATGCAGAACTTCCCGTTACTCCCCGTTGTGTGTTTGTAAATATTGTCGCCGGTTTTCGCATTTGTATGTAACTAAAATTTTAATAGCACTTTCCGGTCAGATTTAGTTACTATGAACCAAATTTCTTCATTATAGTACATCACGTTCCTGAGCTATGGCGGTGGGTGTTAAATAGACCACAGTTTTGCTGAGATGGTAGATATAGTTCACAAACAGCTCCACACCAAAGTTAATCATCGTACAGTATCACGTTTCTGAGCTACAACGGTGAGCGTTAAATTGATACAACCACGCCCACTTTTTGTGAGGTGGTAGATTTCGTCACCATACACCTATCATTGTAGATCATTGCGTTCCGGAGTTATGGCGGTGGGCGTTAAATTGATTCAACCACGCCCACTTTTCGTGGAGTTGTCGACAGTGACCATACAAACTCAAATTCCAAATTTGAGATTTCTTGGAATTTTATTAGTGAAATAATCGTTTTTGTTGACTTAATTTTACTACTTCTGGGCGTAATATGTGGGCGTGGCAGATTTCATATAGCCTATCATTCCTTCCAGACCGAGATGCGATATACATATGTTCCAAGTTTGAAGTAAATCGGTTGAGCCGCTTAAACGTGAAAACGGAACAAACGAAAATAAATAAATAAAGAAATACTCCTCCCTTTGTAATATTAGTTAGGATATGCATTTTTGAATTAAGGTTGAAACGTTTTAAAATAAATATTCAATAATTTTATATTGACTCAAACCTTTCTGCTCAGCGTGATAAAATTCTAAAATCAAATCAGCGTATCGAAAATTTTTCATTTGTATTTGTTTAAGTCAACTGCTTTTAACTTAACTTGGCATGATTGTAATATAAAAAAAACTGTCGTTAAGTTGTGTTAAATTCGCCGTTTTTTCCTCACTCAATATTATAACCCCAGAGCCAACGGACGCTGGTAATATTTTGGAAATATTTATATATAAATAAATATCGATAACTTTTCGAGCTGTTTTTTCTCCACTTAGTTTGGATTGTCCTCGTTTTGGAAACCTCCCCCCACAAAAGCAGTACTCGATTTTTTAGTATTAAATACGTGTATATATGTAAACTAATAAACATAAGTAACTATTAAATCAAACCAGTGGCGATTAAATTAAATTTCTTATAGCCATTAAATATAAGAAATCCTCCAATTATGACACTATGAAGCAGAAAAATTTGAACAGAATATTTTGTGTATACTTGAATATAGTTTATCTACAATTTAATTTAATTTTCGAATTTCTGCTACAATTAACTTTAGAAATGTTTGGTAAGTAAAACAGTGAATAATATTTTCATCCATTTGTTCTTTCTTTTTTGGACAAAGTCCATTGTTTGAACTATTTTATTTTATACAAATAAGTATGCTTCAAAGACAGGACACCAATTGAAAACTTGATAATTGTTCGAGTAAATCCTTGAGAATACATAACGATGACATTTGTCTTAATGTTAATCGTCTTCTTCATACATTAAGTATTACTAGCTTGGTTTGAGCTATAAACACTTTCGATAGCTGCCTCACATTTGTATGTATTTTGTATATATATATGTATATGTATAAGATACATCAAAGCTTTAATCGAATAAACCATTAATGCTTACATGTGTGTACTACTTGCTCCTGCTTGAATATTCCTTTGGAAGTGCGGATTTTGTGTGTGTGTGTGTTATGAGAATTTTTAATCGGTAGGGAAAATACTTCCAAATGCATTACTGGACATCTCTAAAGTGAAGCTCTTACGAATATTTTTGGAAGACTGATATATTTTGTATTAACTTAGAAACTTATTTCCGAATATCTATTTAAAATAGAAATTCATTTTCATAATATTCAACGATTTTCATAACATTCGAATCATCTTCCATTAGTACGATCGCAGGTACCTTAATAGCCACCCGCAATCTTCGCCTTTCTTCAAATCAAAATATTTGTTCTAGAATATCTTTTTTGAAATTACGAATCCTTTCAGTTACGGACTTATTGTCGGAAAGATGCATTTATAATTTAGTTCATATGAGTATTAATCTGAGAGCGACAAAATTTAAATATTGTCATATAAACAAACTAATTTATTGAATCGAAATTTGTTTAGAAGAAATAAAGAATATCTAAAATTTATAACTTACCGTTTTTTTTTTTGGTCAACTAAATTTTCTAACATCTACTTAAAACAACAACATTTATTAAATCGCATATGACATTGAAAGTATCGCTTATTTATATCTGGGTTACGTCACTTTTGTCCGGAACAGCCCAATAATTCTTTTCTTGGCTGGTGCAGTTAAGTGAAAAATGAATGGCGGAAAGTGTGGGCATGGTGAGTTGTTTTGTCAGTTGCACAATTTCACATCGCTTCAACATTTTCCAGCTTCCAGCTAGCAAACGATTCATTGGGAATTTGGCCGCCACACTCCCTTGCTCCTGCAGCGGTTGCCTTCTGCTCGTACTCGGTACCCTATCATCATTGTTTCATTTCTGCGTAATGGTTGCGCTTAACCTCGAACTGCAGCGGTTGGTGGTTGACATCCAAAATTCAAAAGAATTGCCGCAACGCGCTGCTGCATCATCGCTTCGCTTCGCATCGCATCACTGAGGAACCTTTTGTTGTACTGTTTGGTTTTTATTTTATTCTCCCGCCCGCCCAGATACAATTTCATAAATGCTGAAATTTTGATGATGCACAAACTCAATTTGTTATCGCTTCGGTCGTTGTGAAAATTCGTCTGGTGGAGCGCACAGAACACAGCAAGATTACATTTGATATAAGCGAAAAAACGAAAAACACGCTTAAAAATAAGAAGCGAGTAAAACTACGATTTTCATGTTGCATTTCTGCGTCGCTGGTTTGGGTTGATAACACGGTGCGACAGCTAAAACAGTGCAAAGACATAAAAAACTGTTTGTTGTCTATTAAACAGGACCGATGACCCTCATATACCTTAGGACAATTTAAGTTGGTCTGGTTTTTAAATCCCGGGTGTCAGAAATTGCCTTAAGATCTCGATCTCGAGTTAGAATTTTAGTTATAGATTTTTTATTCTAAACAGATTATATTTGAATTAAACAAAATTTTAAAATTGTACATAACAATTTAATAATAATATTCTGACTTGACTTGCGTCACAATTTCTTGTCGCATTGTATTTTCAAAAGCTACTCCAGATATCAAAGATTTCTTTGTGAATGCAGATTTGCTCGTGCTTATGTAAGGGAAATATCCCGTAGGGTAGCGAATGTTTAATCTTGTGGATGTATAGTATCTACTTTATCGTTAATCTCAAATGTAATATTGCAACTATTTGTGCACTTCACAAGCGGAACTACTCCCACAGCGACCTACTGCGTTTACAAATTGAGTTTGTGCATCATCAGCCTTTTAGCATTTTGAAAATGAAAGCTGAAGATGAACAAGTGCGCATCTCACGGATACAGAAGACCTTCACAGAAAGTCGACTTTTAATCTTAAATGTTCGAGAAACATTTTCAAAGCATCTAAGAGATTTTTTAAATGAAAATTTTGTAAAATCAGTAAAAGTTTTAATTATTTTATTAATTAAAATTTAATTGAAACTAAGTAAAATGTAATTTTTTTAATTGAAAGAAGTGCTGCCGAAACACGACATGTCTGCAATTAAGGTACTTAAGTACTTCTGGGACTACGCTTGTTAGTTGAAAATATTGACATAATCTTGTTATTCGAAAGATATCAATCCAACAAAAACGACAACAAACAAAATTTAAGTGAATAAATTTGAGATACTCGAGTTGTGTAGAATTAACAATTTGGCGAATTTCCGCCGGGACAGCAACTCTTTTAAAATAATTAATCACAACAGAAACAGAAACCATTGCGAATAGGTGGGAATACTCGTATGTGGGTTAGAGTTGGAGGCTCGTGGCTCTAGCGGATCACAGTTTAGGCGAATTCTCGCAGTGGCAGTCCTTTCCTGTCCCATAAAATAAATAGCGCTATATATCTTGGGCGAAATGTGTTCGGCACCTGAGCACTCCTTTGGCAGAGCAAAGCAGGGCAAAGCTAAAAACAACAGCGACAGCAGATTGTGTTATTGTTTGTCCATGCTTCAGTGCCATAAAAAATGAACCGACGGAAGCAACGAGTTGAAGTGGAAAACACAAAACAAAATAAACACAAACACACACACACAAAAACGAATTCCCGAAAGCGCGTAAAAGCCAACAAACACGTTAACCCGCATCGAATCACATCGAAAACCAACAAAGTTGCGTATGAGAAGCAACAAAGGCGAAAATCGGAGCTCGCCAGTACATGAGCACCACCTCCGGCCACTCGCCCATATTAAAATAAATCACACCTTATCGCCGCCAAAGACCCGAATTCCATTTCACAGCGAAATTAGAGGCCAAAAGTGATGACGTTAGCTGTTGATGTCGTAATTTCAACGCGATTGAAATAAAACAAAAAAAACAAAAAAATTAAAGGAAAACAGAAAAATAGAAAAAGAAAAGGACGAATAAAATGAAAGTTAATACGCAAAAATTAACGAAATCATGACGACGATTTCTACTGCTAGTCGCTGCAGCGATAAAGGAAGGGACCTCATAAATTTCGCTTTTCATTCGCGTGAGCACTGGGCAGAGGCATTTTTGGACTACTACACACCCCTCAAATTATTAGACCGGCTGCGATTTTATTTTGCTAAACAAATCGTGCTTACTCAAATGAAAAATGTGATAACCGAAATACATATTCAAAACGGTTACTACATATGACGTAATTGTTTCATAATTGGCTCACCAAAAAAAATGTTTCGTGTTGCTGCTTAAAAAATCGTATACATAAATTTTAAATCATTTTAATTTATTAAACTATCGAATGCCCGGCATGCGTTGCAATACTACTTAAAAGAAATTGTTTACCAGAACTTCCCGGTACTCCCGTTAATATTCGGAACTTCCCGGTACTCACCGCTATAGCGCTTTTGAGTTACGGTGGTGAATTTATCGACAGTTACCATACAAACTCAGAAACAAAATTTAAAATTTTTATGTCATCGTATATTTTCGCTTAATTAAACAAATTGTGGGCGTAATAAGTAGACGTGGCAGATTTTGTATATCCTGTTATTCCTTTTGGTGCATTACATGTTTTCTATATAGCGCATCAAGTTCCTGAGCAAATGTGGTAGGCGTAAAACTTTGATTGATCCAACCACGCCCATTTTTTGTAAAGTTGAAGGCAGTGCCTATACAAACTTAGATACCAAATTTCAGATTTTTAGGAACAATATTACCAAAATAATCGAATATTTTTACATAGTCTTACAAATTGTGCGCGTAATATATGGGCGTGGCAAATTTTTCTTTGCCTAAAAATTTCATTACAATCGGATGAATGGTTTAGACACCGATTTTGGTACAAAGATATAAAGAAAGATGGAAAGAAGAATTAATTTTTATATATATATATAGATATAGATTAAATTTTTTATTTTATAATTTCAATTCATTTCTTAGATGCATCACATATCTGCGACTTTAATAATTAAGTAAAACATAACTTAAAGAATGAGCTTCCATTTGTCAGGTTGATATCGTCGCCTTAGCTATGCTTCAAAGAATGTCTACGTAGGCACCCGTGGTTCCAAAATATAATTTTTTTCGGACAGCCGGACAGTTTTAAAATCACTTATAAACATCTCATTCAAACTCATGTTGCTCTGGGAATGTCATAAACTTCTCAATTCCCTAGCAGAGAGGAACTCTATTACTCGAATATGGATACCGGGACAAGAAGGTTACGAAATAGAAATATGAAATATGAAAAAAATTAGTGCTGAAAGACCTTTTATTAGCGAAGAAATGTAGTTCATAGTAATCGAGGAAAACAAAGTCTACTTAAGTACTGGAGACACCAAACATACGGCGATCGGGAAGACGCATTTGCCCTGAACATATCAAAGTAGAACCTCAGCAAAAAGGACATTAGAAAGGACATTTAATTGTTAGTTATCATGTTAAGAACAATCATTGAGAATAAAAAAGATTTATTTAGAGAATTTGTTAAAAACTATTTAAATAAATTAAACATTGCTTAGCTAAATTGTTTAGAGAAATCTTTAACGGCTTTAGGAGTTATAGTATATATAGATATACGAGTATAAAACAATCATTGGATTTTTACAAATTACCATTTTTTAATTTTTAAAAAATATTAGCCTTAATCCGATAAATGTCATTGGCCTGTTAAGCACGTTTACGTTAAAAATAAAACCATAATTTATGCCCACTTTTCATTTTTTAATCTAATTTTAAATAATAATAAGCTAAAGTTAGATTGAAATGTATGAAATCTTAAGTAGTTCTACCTAAATGATTACTTTCGTGAATTTTTTTAAGTTTTCACGGTCACCTTGTTGTTTGTGTATAAAACCAGTCTAATCTGGAAATCCAAACAACATAACTTAATTTGTTTATGTTCGCATCCGCTTCCGTTTCGCATTTACGTCGCTTACGTTTGATGTTGCTATTGCTGATGTTGTTGTCGTTGTCGTTGTTGTAAATTCCACGTTTTCGTTTCGTCGTAATTAATTGGCGCGAAGGTCAGTTTCTTTGCTTTCGTTGCTTTATTCTTACTTTGTTTTTCTTTGTCATGTTAATTACGCGTTTATTTTTTTATGACATTCGCTTTCATTTCTGTTCGGACTTTTTGTTGGTTTTTATGTTTTTATATGTATATATATATTTTTTTACCTTTGCATATTTAACGGCGCTGTGGAGTTTTAATTTCGTTTTTATTACTTTTCCACACATTTTATCGCTTTTCTTTGTCCGATTTGATGTTGAGAATATTTAGATTTTGTTTTTCCATCATTTAACAAGGCTTTTTTTTTTGTTACCTGTTTTTCCATTAGGATTTATTGCATACTTATCAGCTATAAACAGTAAATGCCATAATCGTAAACTAAAAGATAACTAATTGTGTTCGAGCCTAAATGTATGCCATAGAAATGAGTCAGCAAACGACCTTCATTTGAATTTCAATCAAAACTTTAAAATATCTATGAAAATTTTATTTTATAATGGGATCATAATGAAAATGCTTGAAAATTTATTCTGACATTTTTTAAAATTATTTTTTTCTGCAATTTATATACATTAATTTCTGATTCTAGCACTTTGTACTTCAAGTATCAGAGAATTGTAACACTATATTATTAGGATGGGTACCGGAACATGAAGGTCATGAGGGAAATGAAAAAGCTGATTTCTTAGCAAAACAAGAAGCATGCATGCCTTTTATTGGTCCTGAGCCCTTCTGTGGTCTTTCGAAAAGCCACTCCAACGAAGCTATCAGGAAACTGGAGGAAAATAAATTTACCGATCACTGGCTCAATAGCACAGGCCAACGTCATTCAAAACGATTTCTCCTCCCATCAAAGGGAATATCCAACAAGTTACTTTTGCTTAGTAGAGGGGACTTATGTATGTTAGCTGGTTACTTCACAGGTCCCTGTAATCTAAGATATCATCTATAAAAGTTAGGCCTTTCTGATACTGACGTCTGTCGTTTCTGTGAAATGGCCACTGAAAGTTCAGAGCATGTACTCTGCGAGTGTCCTGCACTCGGCAGACAAAGATTTTGTCACTTCGGTGAGACTCTTATCAATCCATATTAAAATTGGGGTTAAAAATATAATCAATGCACAATAGATCTTGTTGCTTCTTGGTCTCTAATAATCTTATCTAAACTAATCATAGAATTCAGAGTGTAACCAGAAAATCTTAGCAGAGTTTTCTTTTCATTTTGCTCATCTTGGCACATCGCTCAATCAACTTCAAATTCAAAACTGATTAATTATATACAAAAATGTATAACTACAATTATATCATACCTATGTGACATGCGTTACAAATGGAATACCAAAATCACTTCACTAGGATTGCTCCACAACTTATGCAGGTTTATTGGCAAGAAGGTACCACAAAATACAAGTATAGAAATTCTTTAATTATTCGCTTATAAGCACAACTAAATTACACTGTGTAACAGTGAACATATACTTTTGACAAGACATAGCTCAAGTCATAGGCCCAGTCAAGCAGAAAAAACTGCACACTCGGAATTGACTTAACTAAGGACCCTGACTTGATTTCAATTTATTCGATGTTCAATTAAAAGACTTAAATAAGTCAGTCAAACCTGAATGGATTTTGAAAACAAAACTGACTCCAGATGATTCTAAAATATTGTTTTATATCCACTGGTAAATATGATAGTCGCTTAAACCTTCATTCAGAATAAAGAGTGTTAAAAAAATGCAAGTAGTCTTTTTGTATTCTGCCTTATAACTCCGGCACTTCTAAAGTTATATAAACGATTTATATAAGGTTTTGATCTCTTGAATGACATATAAAACTTACTCATCAAATGATTAGAATTAAAGTTTCGGGCAAGTATATGCTTGAACCTATCAAAACTTGGTTTGGGGGCCTAAAGTCCAGAGAGAGTTGAGAATCAATTCAAAGTACCGAGTTTGCAGTTTTGTTTTACCTGATTAGACCTAATATAGATGTAACCTTCGAAAAAAGTATATAAAATTTTTTTAATTTTGTCGCACCGATCAAACTCGGATACCATAACCATATCATGATTTTTAATTTAGAAAAAAGTGTATAATATTCAAAAAAGTGTGTTCATCAAGAAAAAAGTGCTATAAAAGTGTATCTCTCTCCTTGTCGGTATTAGCCGCTTGCGAAGAGCACATAAATTTCGGCATAGTCATAAATTGCGCCTAGAAGTATGCTTCGCCTGTTGTCACGGTCGAAACGCATTGTTAAGCCACGCAGCTGACAAACATTTGTATTAGTTTGTATATGTACACACACACATCAAGAGGCCTAAATGATGTTGCTTTCTGTGTTGTTGTTCTTGTTGTTGTTTTCGCTCTTGTTTTTGGATTTTTGGCAGGCAAATCTTTTTTTGTGTTATTTGCGAAAAATCTAAAGGGCGCGTCACTAAACGCTGTTGTTATTGTGGCTGTTGTTGTAGTTGTTGTCGGCATGACACTGATTTATACGCTCTTGTGTTTTTGGCATTTCTGTGGTCTACTTTTAGGTGTGTTTTAATTTTGTTTTTGTAATAGACACGTGGTTGAACATTTTCAGTTATTCGAATTTCGGTTTAATATGATTTTCGTTTGAAATTGTTGCTTTATTTATTTTATTTTTGTTTAATTTGAATTTTGTCAATTAGCGGCGTTATTATTGCCGCCGCCCCAGTGTGACCACTCGTGCGTTTGTCGCCGCTGGCTCAGTTGAGCGCGTCTCTTAATTGGAAAAACTTTCAGTTGCGGAGCTTTGACTTAGGAACGCTTTTAATTAGTTCGCCGCAAAAGAGGACATTTTTAATTTTTGCGGCGCATTTTTATTGACACAGTCGGAGGCGGTCCTCCGAGGACATGTTTATTTAATTGGAAAATTGATTGGTGTTTGTTTTTCCTTTGGCAACTCGCGACTGTGCGAATATTTTTGTTTGTCCTTAAATCGGCGAAATTTATTTGCTGTCATCCGAAAAAACAGTTGTCCAAATAACGGTTCCAATATGCACACACACACACACACGACGACACACACGCGAAAAGTACTCGGAAAGTAAAGAGCGCTTCCAAGTACAATAAACAGCGCGAAAATGCTTGCATATTTTTAGGTGCGGATATTGTTTTTCTCGTTCGTTTTCTTTTCCATTTTGTAACTGTACTATTTTTAAGTGAAAATATGTACAGTTATATTTTTTGCTGAAATGAAAATGTTATTTTTCGCAATGCCGCTTTTTATTTTATTTTGCTTTGCCGCCGCTAATAAAATTCCGCTCTGAAAATGAAACCAATTTATTGCCATCGCTGGAAAGTATGCAATTCTTCGCATCGCACACATAAACGCACAGCTAACTGCCCTGTAGGAAATTTATTAGTTGATGTCGTTTCGATCATTCCATCAAGATGTTGACATATTGCAATGATGATCTTTCACAGGTAAAAGAAACTTATTAAACACCAAGTCGAGTATCACGAGTGAAATGCGTCGATACCGTTGAAAAAAAAACGAAGAGTTTTCCAACTGGGTGTACTCGGTAGCGCCACTTACAAACCGCAATAAATCGCAATAAGCGCGCGCACAAACACCAACAAACCGAAAGCGTAAAACCGTGCATTTGCAAAAGTGCAAATGTAATACACTCACACTCGCACGCACACAAATACAAACACATATACACAAACATACAAACATACAAACACATAGCCATACATTAATAAATCTTCGTACTTTTAGCACCAACACAACTGAACTAACGAAGCGGAAGCGTTGAGATAATATCGCCGGATACGAACGGAAGTCGACAGGCTTTCTCCTGGGACCAACAAGTGCGCCACGAAAAAGTGCAACAAGCAGCTTGCGAGCGAGCAGCGCGGAGCGCTCAATGACGTTGGCTGGTTTGCGGGCGTCGGGATTATTAGCCACAATTGCATTTAAACGAGGTACGGTACTTTGTTTCCGTCGCATCGCGTGACAAAATGGCGTCGCACTTGCGGCTTGGCAATATTTTCCACAGCACTTCACTTCTTCAACACGCTCCACCCTCTCTCTTGGCCTCGTACACTGCGTTTGATAATATACTTTCACTGTAAGAGTCATATTTAAACTTCAGTTAGCTGAGTTTGTAAGTTTGCGCGCGAATATGTTGCTAAATTAAAATGGCGGCGCACTGGGAACTGCCATTTCCGGCGTTGAGCGACATTGTCGGAAGTGCATTGTTCATTGTTGTTGTAGGTTGTTGTTGTTGTTGTCATTTTCCGCTGCTGCACGTTCTTAGAATAAATTGTGTTTTGTCTTAGGGATGCCAATTCCGATATTGCGAATTCCGGGCAGCCGGTATTTGAATCTTTTCACTTTTTGTGGTAAACTCAGACGTCGTAACGTTCGTAAGAGTCATTTTATTTATAAGGGGCATTTATACGATTCCAAGTGTTTTGAAAATATTTTAGTTTCTTTTTTTTTTATTATTATTGACCTCAGATATATTCCAAAGGAAATTACAAATATTGAAATTAATATAAAGAAGTCCGGGATTTCCGAACTTGAAATTTGAAATCCCGTAATCAAAGTATTCAAAAAATTTGAACATGATTTGCATCCCTAGTTTGTGTTGGATAAGGCAACCATAAACCAAAAATAAATATATTAAATTTTAGTCAAGCTTAAGTCAAGAATTATATTTTTTATTTATGCATCACAAGTGGGCTTATTGAGTTTTGATAGAAGTTAGGGGAATACATAGATAGATTTATATGTATAAATACTGATGTCTTAGGCCTTTTGTGATGTCATGCGGTATATGAATTATAACTGTTTATAAAACGTAGAATATAATTTATATTCGATTTAAATATATCGACTAGGCCTACAAAGAACTGCTTCCCCAAATGAGTATATCATTTGTTAGCCAGTGCGCGGCATATACATAGATAGTGTACTGTAGTTTCTTGCTCCTCTTCATCTCTATAGATTCTGCAGAAATGATTTGAGAAAATATCCTCTGATATTTGGGGAACCATTTCAGTTATTGGGTTGCTATTTTGTTCGAAGTTGTTGTTATGCTCAGGACCAACTGATGAAATTGTAAAGAACAAAGATAAGACATTATAAACTTTTTATTGATTCTCAATTTCAAGATTTTCTTGAAAAATTACTTTTTCTATACGAATTGATAGTTCCTGTGAGCTTGTGACATCAGTTCGAAGTATTTTAGATATTAGAAGCACGTCAATTGTTGAATTTTCTTAATTGCATTGTAAAGTTTTCTTTTATAAAACTAAACTAACTTTGTCAAAAAGAGTTTCTTCTGTTTAAAAATTTATTTAATTTAAAATTTCTAATTTATTTTATTTTAAAATCCATCTTAAAACTGTAAAAAATTGTTATATGGCTAGATCTATGTCCTTGTCGATTATATGTAAAATTTCCTAATCATAATAACCATAAACCTTTATTTATTTCTGGTTACCCAAACAACTGCGTAACACTTCGCAATCGAAATGGTTGCATTGTTCATTGGAAAACAAGGCAAGGTGGCCGACTTAAAACGCCTCTTAGATATTCTTCTTTTTAAAGAGTGCAAGACTGCGAATACTTCTGTGGCTGTGTGTGTGTGTATATATCTTGATGTAGCAACAACAAAACATAAACTAAAGACAGCGAACCGCACTTCCTTCCTGCGACGGCATCAAAGCCAAGCAGAGTAAACCAACCCAAGGAAAAGAGAAACTTAGCAAGAAGAACATTTTAAATAGATAAGCAAAAAGTTTTGTGTGTGTGTATGTGTGCGGTGTGGCTCGCACACAATCACGCAAATTTGTGCTTCTGCACGCACTTTTTAGTGTCAGTGTTCCCAGCAGAAAATTTCTAGATCGCTTAATGATTTACCAGTAAATTCAATGCTGACAAATCATGTTTGAAATTTCAGCGCTAAACTTTAGATGATTGGTAGACTTTTTCAGGGCTGGTTCACCTCTGAATCATGAATTTTAGACCTGAAATATTGTAAAAAAAAAATTTTTGCAGTCATTGTCCTGTTTCATCCCACATGACACTACGAATCAAGGTAATCCTTCATGCGTGTGTGTGTGTTAGTTTTAACATAGTTGAATTTCGTTTTAATTTGTATACTTTGTGTTGTGTGCGTGCTTGGCATTACTGTTAAAATTTCATTATTTTGTTTTTAATTACCCCGGAAGCAGTTTTCTTTTACTGCCCTAATCGCTCGCACTGGGCGCACTACTCAACTACGAACTGCTTTAACGAGGCATGTCATTAGTTAAGCGACATCTTTAAAATAGTACATTCAAACCGGGAAAAAGGAACAATTAATTTAAGCGCTTATCGCGATCACTTCCGGAAAGTGAATGAACGCCTTAACTGCGTCATTTTGAAGCAAAATATATTAAGTCAACAATTTTAAACATTAACAAATATTAATGCTGGATTTACATTAGCACTTTACTGGATTTACATTTACGTTGAAACTTGTAGTGTTGATAAGTCACGGCGGAGGGCGTTTTTAATGAAGTTTTCGACGGTGTTTAGACAAACTCAAATACCAAATTTTGGAGCAAAATTTGTTTAGCCCAAATCCTTCCTGGGCGTTAGCAATAGCAACTTCCCACAAGAAGAATGATAGAAACCAACGTTTATTTTGTTAATTATCGTTTATAATAATTAATATTTTTGTACTCTTAAAAAGATCCCGATAAGTCTTTTAAAAGAAGATATACAAAATAATGATTGCATGTCGAAATTTAATTTTTTAGTTTTAAAAAAAGAGAAACCACATTTTTTTTATAAAATTTTAATTTTTGGGATTTATTGCTTATGGTTTGGTATTTTAAGTTATCCAATTTTAATGAGTGAACAAATGAACGATTTTTTTAAACAAATTAAATATCAAATCACATATAGTC
Organism: Suillia variegata; assembly: GCA_949127995.1. Taxonomy (NCBI): domain Eukaryota; kingdom Metazoa; phylum Arthropoda; class Insecta; order Diptera; family Heleomyzidae; genus Suillia; species Suillia variegata. Next base: position 20,838,561 of record OX421844.1, read on the forward strand.
TGTCCATCTGTACCGGCAATTACGGCCGTAGTTAAGAGATATCGACCAGACAAAAAATTGACGTGATCGTATCAGAACAACTGAAGAACTTGCAATGACACATATAACACATACAAGTATGTATGTGCTACAATTCTTTGTGTGTCTCTGTTGTGTAGGGTATTTTAGCATAGGTATAAACTAATTTAGTTTTTCTTAACGAAAGTTTAGATTTAATTTAGTCGCACTTAATTCTATAAAATCAGAAGATCGATTTTTTTTAAATGAGTACAAGACTCGAAACAGAATCTATGTTTTTCATAGATTCATGAAGATTTCAAGTTTAAAGTAGTGACTCCAATTGAGCATTTTTTTATAAGCCTGACAAAATGTATTACCAACCAAGAAATTTGTTAAAAAATTGTACCATATCTCTTTATTATATCTTTATTTGATTGTTTTTGTTTTTGATTTTGGGCGATTAACAATTGAAAACGCTGACCGAATTTTCATTAAACTTGGTGAATGAATTTTAAAGATATTAAACAAATGTCACGCCCACCAAATACCAACGTAATCATGCTATTACGCAAGGCAAGTTATTGTTTACATCTTAATAACGTTATGGAATTTTATTCATAACATTTTATAACTTTGGAATTCGCTAAAGTTACTCTTCTACATAGCATCAGTGAATCATTTCGTCGCCAAATAAAGACAGAAACATTTTCATTCGTGCACCCGGTCGTATGCGGTAAATAATACGAGACATATCTGGGTAACTCATACCCAATGTATAACTAGAACTTATTTTATTTAAATTAAAATGAGCAAAAATATCTTTAAGAGAAAATCATTTTATTGGAGAGCCACAACTGAGCAAACAAAAACGCTCGCTACTATTAATCCATTCGAATTAACATAATTTGCGTATTAACATGGTTAACTAGCAATTGCACATACTCGTACAAACACACACACAAACAAACAAACAAACACATACTTACATTATTTAGCAAATTTGCTAACGATGCTCGTAAATCTGTGCCAAAAGAGCAATTTATACCAGCACACACGAACACAAGCACACACACCTACTCACACATAGACTAACGATTGTATTGGCAGCATAATCTACTACCACACGCAAACATACGCACACACACAGACCATTTAATTTGTATATAAGCTTGTATGTATTTGTATAAGTATCGGCAGGAGCATCATTAAAAGCTAAACAGAAAAAAAAGAAAAAGAACACGAAATTGAATCGAATTTTAAATGCGGCCAAAAGATGCGCAGCTGCAGGCTGGCTGCAGTACACAAATCATAAATCCAGTCGGCTACAGCCGCCAGCAAATGCGGCCAGTGCGGCAGCAGTAAAAGTTGCACGTACGCTCGCGCCTTGCTACGCCGCATCGAGCATCAAGTCGCAGCACACACACGCACACACACACACAGAGCGCTCGAACATGTTTTCGCAATAAGCGGAAATAAATTCAATGAAAAAAGGAGGCACTGAAAAAAACATAAATTCAACACGCTTTCGGGTGCTTCTTTGGCGCTACATGTACGAGTATATGTATGCCCATATGCGCCACCTTACAGTGCCCACTTTCAATTTGATTGGACAAAACCAAATATTGGTATTCTTTCGAAACTAATCTAGCAATGAAAATGTTAAAATAATATCTTAATATTCCACAAGGAAGTTAAAGCCACTAAAAATCAGGATCCCTCAAATTAATCTTTGTGCCTTACTAAGACCTATTCCATTGTAAGTTTTTTGTCCTTGAGTAATGTTAAAATATGTTTTCCAAATGGTAAATTTCTTCGGACACTTAAACTTTAAATTTTAATATTCGCTTAAAAATGTTCCAAAATATAAATGGTAAAAATCAGACTGGAATTCAATTCAATTCCAAATTTGTCAAGACAAAATTTCAGACACTGTACTTTGAAAGATGTTTCGTTGGTAATGGGAACTAACTACAACTCTTTTTTATAAAGGAAAAGTTTGTAAAAAGAATAAAGGAAAATTTTGTAAGAAGGTAGGAGCAGTTTTTGTCCAACTTTGCTTATCTTAGAATTTATGTTCTGCATATATGGAAGTTCACATACAAAATTGTAAATCGATATCTCTAAAACTAAAGCAAGCTTTAATCGCTCGGTAAGGCAGACATCACGGTCAAAGTTGAATCGATTCAGAATCAACGCAGGAATATGAGTATAGTTTAAACTCTACATATATATATATAAATACATTTCTGACCTTTTTTTACCTTACCGCGACCACTGTGCGTATATTTCTTGAGAAAAATTATTTCTTCTAAAGTTTTTCTAAAAGTTTTTCCCTTTATGTTTTTCGTTTGTTTTTGCTTAAATTTGTGTTTTCTTTCTTTCTTTAGTTCGTTCGTTCGTTCGTTTATTCGACTGACAACGAGAAGCGCATTGACCTGAAAATTCTTTCTAACCTTGTTTTTGTTTTTGAACCCACATTCTTACATTTCTTTGTACACATATGCATGTGTACATGTATTCGTATGTATATGTAAATATGTCGGCCTAAGGGAGGTATTTCACCTTTCACCGCCCACAATCAAACCGACTTACGTAAACACTCGACAGCGGCACAATGCACTACTTAAGTACTTGGGGCCAATAATAGTAGTAATAATAGAAGTAGCCGCAATTCTGCATTTTGCATTTAGTAAGTTGGAAAAGTGGCGCGCAATCGAGCGGGAAATTGTTGCAAAATTGAAAAATTCATTGAGAAAAAAATTACGCCAACTACCTTAGGAGGCGTTTTAGGCAGACAGTCAGAAAAAGTAGACCAACTTACTTTCATTCCATCTTCAAAAGATATTTTAAACATACAAAAACTGTCGCGTGGGTATCCTCATTGTTATACAATTTACAAATTTATTTGCAAATAAAGATATTTATTAATTAAAAAAATGCTGGCAACAGTTTTTGAAGTTTACTTGGATTTCAAAAGCCGATCTTCTCTCAAATGCTTTTAAACACTTTAATTTTTGATTAAATATTATTTGATATTATAACCTTGAGGCCCTATGCTACCCGAGAAGTTCAAGGATCTAATGATGATGATGATGATGATAACCTTAAGATGGATTTATATTACAACGTCACTTCGCATGCACAAGTGAAACTAGAAGATATCAGTGGCGAATTGTATTTCAATCATAGAGGAGAGAATAAACAGAACCATTCAAATCAATCTCTGTTGTTGTTACTGCTTTTCTTCCAAAACGTTTATAATACGACTGCTCTCTTCTAGTTTCACTTGTTAAAGTAAATAGTTAGGTTAATTATTAATAGTCAAATTTGGAAAAGTTTCTCAATTGAAAAATCTGTTTTCATTTTAGAAAACTATATACTAAAGTAAAAATTAACTGAAGTTTTTAATTTTGTTATATTCGACGTTCAAGCGAATGACAACAGCGTAGTTAATTTGCAAAATGTAGTACACTGAGAGCAGAATGTATTAAAAAGTAACTATAAATTTAATGTAATTTCCGTCAACAATCGAATGTAGTTGAAGGTAACTGTGTTATTGATAGTCGAATGAAATTTTTACAACGATGTCTCTACTTCGTCGTTATTATTTTCGACAATTTCTTTGTCAAAAGAATAAAATACTTTAAAATAGTTATTTAACGACTTATTTGCTATTGCAATAATGCTCGACATTCAAACTAAAACTGAAATGCATCCTGACCGTACTCCTGGGGTGCGTTTACGAAACATTGTCACTGATTTGCTTCTGATTGTTCACCTGCAGCAGTTTGGCTGCATATTGCAGTTGCATCTTGTTGCCGACCACCAACTTATTCTCGATAACTGCAATGAAATTAGTTTTTCAACATTTTTTAATTTAAAAACTATTTAATTTGCAACATTTTTCAGCTTACCTCAAAAATAATTTTAAAAGTAAAATCAACTGTAATCAAGTGTAAGACTTTAGTTTTAGCCGTTCCTCCAACTTTTTTTTGCGTTCTCCACCAATATACCGAGTCTTCGTTTAAATGTCTTATTTGCAATGCCTTCGACATGACCTATCCAGCGCTGGCGCTAGATTTTAATGCGTCTAACAACATATGTAAATTTCAGCGTACACCTTACCAAGCTCATTGTTTTATCATATCCGAAGAATTTTCCTCTCGAACACTTCTGAAGCTTGCTCATCGCTGGTCGTCGTTAGCCAAGCTTCAGCGCCATAAAGTTTCGAAAGTAAAACATTTTTTTTATCGCCTGCGAACTTTTTGCTGGGATATTTAAGTTTTAATTTTTAAATTAGATATTTCCAAACGCTTGTGTGTAGGGTGCTCGATTCAATGTCATATTTCCGTTTTGCATTGACATTCGACGATCGACAACAAGTCAAAAATTTCAAACAAAATTATACAAAAAAAACAAAACTACGTCACGATGTGGCGCCAACGAAAATTCAATAAAATTAATACAGTTTTAGAAAATACTTTCTAAAGTGGGCAACGCTAACGCAAACTGCCACCAAACGCAGTGGTGGTGGACAATAGACCAAATTTCCTGAGACCACTCCGTATCGTCGCCACAAACACACAAACAAAATTCACATTAGTAATTGTCAAGCGTTAACAAAAGATGCTGCGGAAGATACAGTTCGATCTGAAGCGAGCCTCGACCGCATCAACAAAGTCGAGCGAATCGCAGACAATGGATGAGGCTACAAGCCAAATTCTCCATGAGTCATCGCAATCGCTTAACGAGATCAACATTGCCGTCCAGTCGAAACAATCTTGTGCCGTCTGGTTCTACACATTGCTATCGCTGGTTTGCTGCTGCTTTCGGAAAACCACTGAATTTCGAAACGCATCAACACAACGGACAACAAAAGTGCCCATCCTTAACAAAGCAACGACCACGAAAGATTTGGATGTGGACTCTATTGGCAGTTTTCGTACACGAACTTCCGCTGTGGATTCTTCGGACAATGAATCGCCCATGCCGTCGTTTTCGCAATCGTTTCTCAGTGAAGACTCGTACACCGTGCCCTATACGGAAATATTGGCGCGACTTCGAAAAGCACGCCAAAATCTGATCAGTATGGCAATGTCGCCGACAATAATGCAAAGGGATTCGAATGCGACCAGACAATCGATTGCGTCACAAGCGACTGTGTCGCGTGTCAGTGATAGTGCATCGTACAATCTGCTAACCAACGACACAATCGCCGATTTGGACTGGTGTCTCGAACAGATAGACGTGCTCAATACTCGCCGCATTTCCAATAACATAAGCCGTCTGAGTATGCCGTTGGACTTTCGTCGTCTCTTCGGCAATGAGGCGCCGGCGTCTGCGTCAGAAACAAGTCATGGCAGTACGACTTTTGTACCGAAGCGAATATCCGCCTTTGGTGTGGAAACGCCACATGAAGCTCCGCTAGGGGTGGTACTTTCGCAGGTAGACTCGTGGACGATCGACATATTCCAGGTGGATGAGTGGAGCCTACAGCGACCGTTGACCTGCTTATTGTACACGCTCTTCTTGCGACGCGATCTGCTGTCGTTGCTTAAAATTCCGGCAACGACTTTTCTCAATTTTGCCACGCTGCTGGAGGATAAATATGTTAAGGCGAATCCTTTTCACAATTCGATGCATGCCGCCGATGTCACACAAGCGACCCACTACCTACTGAACCTGCCGTCACTGCGTCCAGCATTCTCCCAGCTCGAGATATGTTGTGCAATTGTGTCCGCAGCTGTACATGATGTCGATCATCCCGGACTGACGAATCAGTATCTCGTGAATTCGTGTTCCGAGCTGGCGATCATGTACAACGACACTTCAGTGCTGGAGAATCATCATTTGGCGGTGACGTTCCGGCTGCTTCAGAACAAGAATTGCGATATCTTTCGGAATATTGATCGCAAGCAACGTCAAGCGTTGAGACGACTTATCATCGGAATAGTACTCTCGACCGATATGTCGCGTCACTTCAAGCTGATGGCCAAAATGCGCGCTATATTGGACCGGAAATCATCCACAACCTCCCGCAATGATTCCAGTAATGAACCGCTGCACTTGGACAACTACATGGATCGGTTGGTGGTGCTGGAGAATGTCGTACACTGTGCGGATCTTAGTAATCCTGCGCGTCCGCTGCCGCTCTATATGCGCTGGATATCCCTGCTGATGGAGGAGTTCTATCGGCAGGGCGATCGAGAACGCGAAGCGGGTTTAGAAATAAGTCCAATGTGTGATCGATTTAAGGCGCGTGTCGAAAAGTGGCAGATCACATTTATCGACACGTTTGTCAGTAGCGAGTTCGAGTGCTTCCAAGATATGGTGAAGTCCGAATTGAAGGAAGTCATGCAGCAGCTGCAAATGAATCGCGCTTATTATATAGCGCGCCTGCCGCCAGAAGCAAGACCTTCGCTGGACCGAAGCGTGGACGAGGCGTCGATAAGTGGTCGAAGTATATCGCGAGGAACTTGACGATTCGAATAATGAAACGCCGGCACCTCCAACGCAGCATCTCGGCAATGCCAAAGTCCCTGAGACACATTAAAACAAACAGATATTTGTATATACAACATTTGAACTCCTTGGACATTATTCGAAGTTTCTGTTAGAAAGTAACGCATAACACCAACGCTGCAACAAAAAGTACAAAATTGTCCAAGAGAAGAACTTAAAGCGCCTTTAAGCACGAATTACGCAAGTTGAAATTTTTATTGCTGCTAACTTGGCGTACTAGACCCAAATAATGTCGTGCTGCCATTCGAAAGGAAAACAAAAACAATGCCAGTCACTCGTGGTATTTTTGTTGGTTTTGATTTTAATGTCCTTCATGTGCGCCACGTAACATATACATACACACTCGTACATACTCGTACATACTTGGAATTGTTTTCGTTGGCAGTGCTTTAAATTCTTTGCGCCATTACAAAAATATGAAATTCTTGCACGTTATAATGGCTTCTTCTTCTTCTTCTGGGTTCTTCTGTTACTGTTGAGCCGCAGAACTGCGGGGGAATCGAGAGTGTTGCGGCGATACTTTTGTATATGGTGCTGACTTGAATCGCTTGAGTCATGAGCGCTGTGTTGTTGTTGGTGGTTGTCTATATTATATCGTGTTGGTGTTGGTAGCTATGCTGGCGGTAGTAATGGTGTGTGCTCATATTTTTGTAGCTTTTTCTTCTTTACGATTTTTGAAAAGTTTTGATTATAAGGATGTATCTTAATTTACTGAAGCTGTACTATGTACTTGTAAATAGAATATAAATATATATGTGTATATATGTCTATATGTGTAAGTAAGGCTTGTTTTTTTCATCTGAACTATTTTTATCTGTTTTTTTTTTAACCTAATTTTCGATGTTTAACCGTACATATTGGATCTTTTGGGAATATCATTTTCGACGCAATATCAACATTTTTAAGCCGAATCCGATTGGAAGGTTTTTTCAACTGACACTCTCGGAAGTTCATTTTTCTAAAGTTGTCGAATTTTCCGAAATGAGAAGGTCTAAGAAGCGAATTTCAATATTTCCATACTTTGTGCCAGTAAACTAAACGTAACATACGGACAAACAGAAAAGTTTAAATTTTTACTTTTCATTAAGCGGAAAAACTCGTTGTCAAACTCATTTAATCAATTGAACTATTGAAAGTCACATTGGAAATGTATGGAAAACTGTTTAAAGGTTAATCCTTAACATATGAAATTTAAGTAATTTTACGGACACGAGGATTATTTAAACAAATGTTTTTGGTCTTTTATTTGATAGTAATTGAAAGTGACCTCTCAACAAAAAAATTATAGATGTAGAACTTTCTGAACAATTATCGATAACATCAGTTATAGGGATGTAATTCCAATTTCCATTTAGGGATACATTCGAATTGAGGTCGAATTGGGCGTACCCAATTGATTTCACCTTCTTAAGAACAACTCCATTATAAGGGTCATATCAGCGTTTGCTTATTAAGATCAAAATATTTAAATATATTTGTTAGTCTGTCTGTCTGTTGTTCCGAATAAATTCGAGAATTGCTGAACCAATTTCAAAAAAAATTTAGTACGTATAGCCTTCAGGCAGCGGTAATCACAGGCTATAAATGCCATGCCCTCATATTACGCCTACAATTTGTGAAATCGATTGAAACTTTTCGATTAACTCGCAAATATTGCGCCTAAAAATCTAAAATTTGGTACCTGAGTTTGTATGGTCACAGTCGAGAGCTTTGCAGAAAGTTGGCGTGGTTACATCAATTTAACGCCCATTTAAGCCCTTTATAATATATTTGTATTGAATATCAATTTTACGGTCACCAAAATAGCTGAGTAACTTGATAGGAGTAGAAGTAAAAACAACCTGTTTAAAATCTGCCACGCCACTTATTACGCCTACAAATTATAAAATGAATTGAAAATATTTGATTACTTCGCTAAAGATCAGAAATTTGTTATTTGAGTTTGTATGGTCACTGACGATAAGATCGGTAAGTAAGTAAAATATTAAAAGTTGTTGTGATAGTACCCATTTATACACAAGTGTAATTCCGGAGAAAATCGGGCACGAGTGGACAGTTTTTTAATTTTAATCTAATTAATTTAAACATATTTATTTTTCTTAAAAACAGAGCCCGTGAAACGCTGGGTACATTAAGCTTGTTTGTTGCAAATATTCCAATTAGAGTTAGTTTCCAAAACACAATGAAACCTATTTTTTTTTTTCAAAAGTACATCAATCTTCCAACAAACAAACAACGAATGAAACTCGAGCAATTTCCATTTGTAAATCGAGTTGGTACTAAATTCTCCCAGCAATGTTAAAAGTTATAGCAAAGTCAATTTCATTCGCAAACAATTCTAATGCAAATGTATAAAAGTGAATTCGAAGCGAAGAATTTAGTTTCAGTTAGTCAGAGAAGCAATAATTGATTAACTAGCAAGCAGCGCCATCGATACTAAATGCAAGTCTAAGTAATAATAAAAAAAAATGCCAGCTCAACAACTTTGCAACAACTTTCAGTTTTATTACATCTTAAAGTCGAACGAGAGTGAGTCAATTGAATCGATGTACTTTGCATGCGAAATCTCTTGCGAAAGAGTTTCCTTTCAGCTGGTTTGTGCAACTGGCATATTGAAATTATTGCTAATATCCTGCGAACAGGATGTGCCAATGTGCGAGCATGCGTGTGTCTGTCAGTCTGTCTTTGCGACCGCTGCCGTTTAGTCTGCTCAATTTCACTGACCACACACACACACACATACACACACGCATACATACGCATCACACACAGCCAAACTCTGTAGCCCAACTAAATGCCATTAACGAGCTAAGAATCCTGCTTATGTCCTCATAAAGGACACATGCTCCTTTTACAATTTCTTGCTTACATACTTCTTCTTCTTTTTCTTCTTATTCTTTTTCTTCTTCTTCTTTTTCTTCTTCTTCTTCTTATTCCTTAGTCATTTGTTTGTTTTCTGCGTACTGCCAGCTTGACTTTTTTTCTAGCTCATATTGTTGTCAGTTTTGCCTTACACAACATCCTTTCAAAGGACATTCACAGTTTTTGTTTTCTCTGCGTCACGTGACCCCATTCCAAGTTCAAACGCTTCGCTGCTGCTGCTGCTGCCGCCGCTGAAGAACGGCGCCAATTCGTCGCTAGCGAGACGCACACATACGCAGCAGCATCAGCAACAGCAACAGTAGTGGTAACATGTCCTGCCGCTCCATTCCATTCCATTCGATTCCGATCCAATCCTTGCCACCCATAAACCATCCTCGGCTGTACGCAGCCATCCTGGCAGTTAAGTTGCTTATTTTGGACTTTTTGGCGCCAGCATAAAAATCATCGATTTAAAATTCCAAATGTGTGTGTATTTTTGTCTGTCTGTCTGTCTGCCCAACCGTCCGTCCGTCCATGGTGCTCGATGCTGTATACTTGCGCACATCTTGTTCATTGTGTGTGTTTGTGTTGAGGCACGCATACCCACACATTAGGACCGTGATAGTCGACTGTGCGCGACTTAAAATTTTTTTTCCCAATTATTTTTTCTTTTTTAAAATTTTTTGCAAGCGTTTGTGAAAGTGAATTGCTCAATCAACTATTTGCATTTAAATGTTTGTGTGTGGGAAGGAATGCGTCCATGTTTTAGTAGACCTGAACTGCAAGCAAACTAATTCGAATACATTGTTTAAACTTTAAATGGAAGGCTATCTAAAAGGGTTCCAAACTTTTTGAAACAATCAAAATTTCTTTATATTACATTTGTATATATCAATGGAAATCCTCCAAACTTCGGATTGAGATTTTAACTGTATGTTAAAATTACGATTATTGATTACTGCGAAATTTGGTTTTCGAAAGGGTTCTGGAAATTCTCTCTCTTTTATACTAAATGAATTATTTTTAAGCTAAAAGTAGGGAAGAGAAAATGAATGTAATATGCGAAGTCTTCCAAATATATGCATTTATTGTCAAATATGCAAAAATATGCACTAACGATTGAATTCCGTTTTAAGGGAAATTTCATGAATAATATAGATAACCTAGCCACTTTACTTTTGAGATACCCAACACAGATGCATTTCATCTCTGGTTACAAAAAAAGGGATTGATTGATTCTTACAAACATATTTAGCACATCTTTTGTACTTTGACCAACTTACATACAAATGTCTTGGCCATTAAACTTTCGATGCAACCCAGTAAACCGCAAATTTCAATAAAAAAAAAACAAAAACTTCATCCGATTTTCGACATATTTCAGTGGCTTTTGAATTAAACTTCTCGCTATGGTTTTTTGTTTTCTTTTTTTAGTTCTTTTTGTTGGCTTTAATTAAATTGCTGCTGCTCGTTGGAACGTACTTTTGAATCCCAATCACCCACAGCAGCCAGAATAACAAACAGATACAATTCAAACGCGCACAGCGCACATTCCTTAGATACGAATTGCAAATTTATTTATCTAGATACTGCAAATCGTTCGTGACTCATAAATTTTTAACCGCTGTTTGGTTCTTCTTCATGGTGAATTGTTTTGCGGAAAAGTGTGCAAACATAACTTTAAAGTTTCTTTGCAATTAAATTAATTGAATTGAATTTGCAATTAATTTTTATTGTTAACACTTTGAAAATAACATCGTACCGTATTAAATTGTCCACGGCCACCTATTACGTCCACAATTTGTGAAACTAATTCCAAAACTTTGGAATCTGAGTTTGTATGGTCACCGTCGATAACTTCATCAAAAATGGGCGTGATTTGATTATTTTTAATGCCCACCGCCGTAACTTAGAATTGCTACCGGGAAGTGCCGCAAACTAAATATCTTAAACATGTTTATATTCAAGACAAAACACGGGCAACACCGTGTACTCTAAAATAGCGTTTAATAAAAAAAATACAAATAAATAGTCTGGAGTAATTATTTTTTGTTAAATAAACAACTAAATGGGTTTGAAAGCATTTCATCAAAATTCGCCTGAAAGTATGCTAACATTTCAAATCAATATTTATAGAAATTTGCCTTAACTGTTGAAGTAAAACTTGTCGACAATATATCGTTCGTTTGGGACAAAAACGACATATCTCAAAATTTCTAATTCGTCAGAAAATAACTTCGAAATTGAATTTCTTCACTAAACAATAAAAAAAATCATACTTAAGAAATCACCACAAAACTTAGTTTGACAAGTTCAGAAACAAGACAATCTCAACAGGTGGTTGCAACGAAGTCGCATCTTTTTGTTTTTTAACTATAACATGACATATGTATGTATTTTAAGTTGTATCATTCTTATGGCAAACGAACGATTTTGAAAAAGTAATTATATTAAAATCGACGGACATAGAAATATTTAAAATAGTTTTCAATAAGCTGTCAAATGTGGAAAGACAAAGACTTTTAAAATTATACTTAAACTTAGTAAATAATTTAATATTTAATAAGGAAGTTTGATCCAGGATTAGCAGATTTATTGAGCCCGTCTCGTCAAATCAGTCATTCAAAATACCCAAATTACCAAATCGTATTATATACTTTTTTTACATATGTATATATATTATGATTATTTAGTAAACATAGTTTGTATTTCGATCACGAACACATTATACAAAATTTTGTTATAATAATGGTATATTAAATTAAAGGTGAGAAGAGGATAAGAAACTCTCTCTATCCACCTCGATGTTGTTTCTCTCCTTGAAAATTTCATTTATGTGTTGTTGCCATGGTTGCTACAAAATTATCAAGTAAATAAAAACAACAACGTAATATGTTGTCAAAAATGAAAAAAAAATCTTCGAGATAAGAATGAAATCGAGGTGAGTTCGCTCAATTTGCGTTCTCATTTCTACATTTTTAAACTATATTATTTAACCATGTTTATAATTAAAATTATAAATTGGGATGTACAAAATCTTAAAAAAAAAAAAATTTAAATATGTACATTCATATAACAACAGTTTCATTAGCCCTTACCAGATCAGATATACATATGTACATATCTATTAGGTACACATTTTTAGTGTCAAATAAAATTAATATTTCCTCTTTTGATTGAATCTTGCGACAATTGTTATGAAGAGATTTATGGTAATGCACAATTAGGCTTGGAGCACAATCTGCATTCCGTTTCGTAATTTAGTCTTGGTATCCATATTTTTGTATTGTACTTAAACTCTTTTTTCCAGATATGAAATATACCCACATACGAGTACTATATCAAATCCCCAAGAGAACATCTTGCCTTAATCTTGTCTTCATTTCATTTCTAAAATTCCTACTACAGGCAATAAGTTACTGCCGTCAGTAAACAAAAAAGTGATTGGCTTCAAATCAGTCTTAGTCGAGCTGATCTTCAAAAACTTTGGTATTTCAGAATGTGTTTGCAATAAGATCAAACTTTGTACTAAATGTGAATATTTTCTAATTAAAACAACAACATATTGGGCTATGTAAGCGTGCCTACAGATGCCTCAAACAGGTCAATCTACTTCCAAAGCGCTACCCCTTTTTCTTCCTAACTGGCGGTGGGTATTGACTACGATTCGAGATTTTAGCTCCTCACGAAAGTCTCCTATTTTTGTGTATCGATTTAAAGAATTTCTGCTTGTTGATTTTAAATTTTTTATTTATTCATTTAACTTAACTTAATGCATAGAATTAACTTTAAATTAATCAAAGAAAAAATAAATTTCATCCACACTTTCAGTGAAAAATCTTGCTAACAAAAATATTTTTTAATTTGAATAAACTATTTTGCAAATTAACAGTTTGATGTACCGTATTCAGTTGAAACGCTGTCTTTTTATTTTTTGTATGTGTCTTAAAACAACTTCTCGAACAGTAATCACCCGCCCTCGCGAGAAGTTGACCCCCTTAACTAAATTTAAGCACTGCGCCGCAGCACCGAAGCGACCAAAACACAGAATCCAGCCAGAGCGAATATGGCCAGTTGATTGCCGCCGCCGAGACGTGGTGTCGCTGCATTGCATGCGTCCGTGTAGCAAGCGCAAATGGTCTGCTTCAGACCTTCGGCATCGGCGTCGAAACAGCTCAATTTGTTCCTCTCTTCACTGATCCAGCCGCAACTACGAACGATGCGCAGTTCGCCGCCGACGTCGATCGACGTTACAGTCTTGCGACAGAACCCAGTGACGTTGTTCTTGAGCACGCATTCCGATAAATACTGACTATCGGCGGGGGCGCGCGGTGTGCGCGGACGCAGCTCAATGCAGTCCTCGTCCATGTGCGAATTACACTGATGGCAGAGAATGGCATCAACTGCAAAGAAAACAAAAAAAATATAGATATCAAGAAAATAAATTGCTTAAATTCGCATAAAAAACAAAACGAAATGTCTCAAAAAATTATGAATATTATATGGCAACTCTGTGCTGTGCTGTCCCTTCATATTTCATTAAAATTTCTCATTAGTAATTGTTGTCCACTCTGGCAGTAATTAATCAACACACACAAAAAAAACGCTATAGCAAATAATTTATCAAAGTTATTTTTTTACACGCAGTAAAATTTGCATTAGTATGGTAACTCCAGTCACGAATGCTAGTAAAAATGCACTTAAGCACACAAAGGACAGACAGAGGCGACAAAAAACGCACAAAAGTCAAAATGGCGCCTAGCGTCATTATGCAAAAAAACCCAGTGAGAGAATTTTCTTCGGCTATGCGAAAGCTCAAATACCCTCCGCCTTATAGAGGCACAAAAAATTTGCTGTTTGTAGCACATGCACATGTGCTAAATGTCTCTATTATAAGTGGGCGTTGCTGTTGTCCAATGACGCCCATTTTTTATGAGAATAGAATCTCATATAACAAATTTCAGCTCGATATCTCTTAAAAAACGGCTGTTATCGCTGTGGGTCATTTATAGATAAACATTGTCATATCTACCACGCCTCCTTATTAATGTTGCAAATGCAAGAACAAACTCAATATACCCTTCCAGCCGTACTTATACCTCGCGTGGGGTATAACAAATCCACTGCGTAAGGATGCCATAACGGCGACATTTTAAGTGTTGCCATTAACATGGCGAGGAGCAGAAGAATAAAACTATAAAGAAGAGCTGCAATAAATGCGTACATGAGGATTCTGCGTTTGAGTGTGTGCGTGTGCGTGTGCCTGCAGCGCCATGATAATTATTTCCCAAGCAAAGTGTTGAGGAATTAAAATTTCTTCTATTAATTACACTCATTTGCCAAAAATTATGGCAACTCGACAATTGACATACAAATAGTAATAATAAACCAAAAATCTGTTAGGCCAAGGATTACGGGTGGGCGTTATTGCAAGCAGTAAATGTGGGCGGTTGGCTTTAAGCGGCGACGACAACAATCGAAAGAATCACTTAAACTGCGAGCGCGCGCGGGCAAAATTAAAGATACATTTAAATTGACATTTAACTGACAATTGGCATATTGGATTTGTCAAAAAGAAAACAACAACAACAAAAAACAGAAGAATCGTTTTGGAATTTTGTTCGAAATAACATTTGCATGTCAAGTACAAAACGAGTTGGTGCCATTTCAACTTCCGTAAGGGCAACTATTCAAATTGCAGCTGCATTATTGGCATGCCAGACTGTTGCAACATGCGACATGCAACATTTTAAATGTCAATCGGAAATTTAAATTAATTTATTTTAAACAATTCGCTATTAAATTTATAACGACCTGAACACTTAAAAAAAATTGGAATACGAGTTTACAGTCAGAAAGACAGGAAGACCATTGCTTGTGTATAATCGGGCACTTATTCCGTGTATCAACAGATATCGCAAGATACTTATCGATACATTTAACAAGATTTCAAAAAGTAGTATCTCGGATGAGAAGGAGTTTCAATTCCTTTAAAATGACACCTCGTGAGAATGAAACTATTCAAATTATAAGTAAACCCACTTAAAAGAATTTTTTAACTATGAATGTCCTTTATACGAGGGTGGTCCGATAAGCACTTAGCCTCACCGTCCGATGGAGGCGTACTTTGCAGACCTCGATAAAACGTATTTTTTAGAATGGGTAAAGCAGTAGAAGCATTGCTGGGTCAAATGCGTCGAGCTAAAAGGAGACTATGTTGAGAAGTAAATTACCACTTTTCCAAAATTTTTGTTTTTCTTTTATAGACTAAGTAGACTAAACGGACTACCACATATATCGATAATTGACTTAACTTTAGGTATCATTGTGAGGGAAGCAGAGGTCTACTGGGCATGCCCGCTATTCGAAAGTATCCCCGGTCGACAGAACTTACCTCTAACTTTTCGGTTTGATATCGGTAACATCCCATTTACTTTTTCGATCAAATAACGATATCAGACAAAAAATTTGTCTTAAAATATATTCGAGATTAGAGATCGAAATCAAGTGATTAATTAATAAATAAAGCCACAAAGATGTTAATTACACTTTCAATATATTTATGTAATTAGAGTGTTAGAGTATGTATTTTTAATTCTGGGTCGAACTTTAAGTTCGTTATACAAGAAGAGTTAAACTTATTTGCTGAGTCTCAACATTAGCGTAAGTCTAAGTGATTCAGTTTCGAGTGTAGAAAAATCATTTTCGTATTTATTTCGTGCAATTCTTATAGAAATTAAAATAGTTGTAAAGCAACAATACAACAAACAATCTAACAAAATGACGCCTACACAATTTTTAAAGTTTCTTTTTCTTTTTGCAATTGAATTGCAATGAAAATTATCGAAATTAGTTTACGCTCGCGCATTTCGAGCACGATCTATTTGCCATTCAAATTGCTCGAAATATTAGTTTAGTATTATTGTTGTTGTTGTTTTCTTCTAAGTTATGGCAAAACAAGAAGAATGCGCTTTAAATAACATCCACTTCAAAAGTAGCACAACTTAAAAATTTTAATTTTGGAGTTAACATGACAAAACTATTCAATATAGTCTAACCCGACTACAACAAAGTAAACGCCCATTTTATATTTTGTTGTAAATGGCTGTCATGTTGTTGTTATGTCTCTTTTCATGTTACGTTTCTCACAATTATGCATAGTTTAATGTTCAATACTCGTATTGCAAAAAATTGGAGTTGTGGCATCTCTGACGATATTTTTTTTTTGTTTTCTGAAAACTTACATATTGCGAGTTGGGTCACTCTTGCCGTGGCTGTGCAATATGTTTGTTTATACGTGCGAAATATGCGCTCAAGTGTTCCGCTGTAAATTGTGCATCATTAAAATAAAAGCACGTTGACTTTACCACTTTGTGCATTGCATTTTATTGTGCTCCGCCCAGTAGTTAAACTCTTAAGTCATTAACATTATTTTGTTGTTATTGTGTTTGTTGTTGTTGTCGCTCATTGTTCAGTTTATCTTAATTTGAGTTGCAAATTATCGCGAAACTTTAGTAGCGAAAAGTTTCATTGAATATTTTTATAAATGTCATAATTTATTTTTTATTTCTATATACAAAAATGTTTGTTGTTGTGCCATAAGTTATTTATTTATTAGGCAAATATTTATTTGACTTAGTACACGAGTAGTGTGCATCACTTGGGATGCATTTGTGAATTTATTTTATATTTATTTTGCATTTTATTTATTTTACTTATAAGTATGCATATGTATGCATGTACGAGTATTTTTGTAAAACGAACTAACTTGATTTTGAGTACCCACGTGTGTTCTAATTACAATTGCTAAGTGATTACCAATTTGCATATGTTCGTATATACTCGTATATACAAGATGAATTAAGAGTTGTAATGCCGATCAAGAATTAAAACAAGTAAGAATTTATAATCGGTTTTATAGGCATTTATATATACACTACAGTATTTAAATAATTGTATTTAAAAGTAATTGGTTAATTATTAAAATCCTTCAACTAAAAAATTTGTTGAAGGGTTTTGTTTCATGAGCCAAATTTGTTTACAATATTTTTTTTTTATATATTTTGTGTACCGAAGAAACTATTTGAAGTTGTAAACGTGGCTGTAACCAAGCATGGGTAGGGCCGATAACCCTCTCTGACCGATTGTTTTGGTGTATATTTTTGTATTTTTTAGGCGAAGATTGTAATTTACGTGTATTCGTACTGACATTTTTCGGGCTCGCTTCCACCCAGCGAATATATATTGTATGAGAATCGAATTGAAAAATTGTTAAAAATCTTTTTGAAACAAAAGTAAAGGTCTACTTGGCAGAAATGGACTTAGAAGCTAAACATAAAGGTTTACAGTTTTGTAAAATAATAAGTTATTAAATAAAAATTAGAAGAGGCAAATAATAAAAACAACGCAAAAAATGACATTTTCATTACATTCGTGCTCCTTCACTCCCTAAGTTTCATCTTAATTTCACCTAAGGTTGTTTGTTTTGAATATTTTTTTAAATTTTATCAGCCATTACAGAAGCATTGTGTACAAAGTTTCAACCCAATATCTTCAATCGCGCTCAAAATATCTTGTTAAACAGAAAGACAAACATGTTTAGATCGATTCAGATTCTTCATTCTGATCCGCTAAGTACTTCGGTTCACCGCCCGATGGCGCTACTATCGCAAAAGAAATTACCTAATCGTTAATATCTCCTATATAATATACGAGGGCGGTCCGATAAGTACTTAGTCTACAAAAGAAACACGAAAATTTTATTTCTCAAAATAATCTCCTTTAAACGGTTTGGAAAATACGTTTTCTCTAGGTATGCAAAGTAGGCCTCCGTCGGGCGGTGAGGCTCAGTATATATACGACCAACCGTATTTATCGTATTTATATGTATATATATATATTTTTTACAGAAACCAAAACTTTTTTATAATTGTATCACTTACTACAAGTTAATGCAACAAAAAGTTGAGCTTCTTCTTCCCCTTTATTGATACACTAAGCAATCAGCTGTTTGTGTCTTATTGACAGATCAATTGATTTTTTGTACTGAAATGACAATCAGTTGACATTTCAATTCGTTGTATTTGTTCTAATACACTTCGATTAGTATCGAACAAAATTAAACTAATTACTAGAGGGTTCATTCATTATTAAGTTTAGATGATAATTATTCTTTGACATTAAGTTAAACAAATCTCACTGAATCGTAAATTTATTTTTTAACCTTGAGCAATCAACGTAGAAACTTTAAACTTAATCTGCCGGCAACACTTTAGGCTAAGCAAATATTTTCCGTGTTCATTGTTGAATTAAATATTAGTAAACCGAAATTCGAAACCGATTAGAAAACCGCAACTTTTTCTCATTGACTTTTTAAAATCAGAATACGCTAATGAACGCTCATTGAAGAGATTTGAATCGCATAGAAATCTAAAAATGTACTCGTATTGAGAAGATTGAATTACACAAAAGTTCTACATCGGTTTTTTGTGTTTTCGTGTTATTGTTATTGTTTCTGTTGTTGTTGTTGTTTTTGTAATTAATGCGAATACAATCGAGATTCGACGAGCCGGAAAAGTATTTCCACACTTTCGATTTTCAATTGTCGAAAAGTCCCATTCACAGCCATCACAAAGGAGACAACGGCGCCCAAGAACGAGCCATTGGAATGGTCAAACAACTATCCAGCAAATGTTTATTTACAACAACAAAAGCGATTTAAATAATTGAGCAATTCAAAAAGTTGCAAATACAAATACATATCGACGATGGAAGCGATTTGTGGGTAAACTTCAAATTAAATTGGGTTTTAGTTAAATACTCGTAGCAAACACTCCATGTCAGATCTATAACACCAACCTAATTAAGTGCTCGAGTATTTCTAGGTAAGTGACGTTTGCATTGATACAAATAATATATCATTAGAAAGCTCTTCTTTATCGTTTTAAAAGATAATGCAGATTATTAATTCTTTTTTATTTTTGTTTATATCCTTGTGTTTTTTTATTAGATACTCACGATATCTGGAGAGTTATCAAATATCCCTACATATGTATCTACATATACAATATAAGATTTACCACATCTAATACTAATTTTAGAAAATTGTTTAAAACGCTTACATATATGTAAGATAATTAGTTAATGGAACTTCCCGGTACTCAACGTTTCTGAGATGAGCGTTAAAATAAACCAACCAAGCCCATTTTTAGTGACATTATCGACAGTGACCAGACAAACTCAGGTACCACATTTCATTCTTTCAGTTTTAGCAATATTAATAATATGCTTAATCGAATATTTTCACTTAATTACACAAATTGTGGGTGTAATAAGTGGGCGCGGCAGATTTTTTATACCATATTATTCTTCTTGGTGAATCCCTATAAATGTCTTCAATTCCCGAACAATGTTGGTAGGCGTAAAATTGATTCAACCTTTTTTTAAGTGGGCGTTAAATTGATCCAACCACGCCTATTTTTCGTGAAGTTGTCAACAATACTCATATAAACTCAGATGCAAAATTTTTTAAGAAGCAACATTCGCGAAATAATCGTATATTTCAACTTATTTTTACAAATTGTGGGCGTAATAGGTGGACTTTGCAAATATTTTTTTAAGTACAAAACCATTTTGGCATAAACAAAGCAACTCCTTCATCGCAATCGGTTGAATGGTTTAGACTGGTTAAGACGCGCAATTGTACCATTTGCCCGACATAAAGAAAAAAATAAATTTATGTTTATATATATACGAAAAATAAAAACAATTTAACGTGTTTTAACTGTTTAGCATTTCATATTTAATATTTTTATTATTTATAATCCAATTTAACCGCCATTAATAAAGTGTTAATACAACTTCTCGAATCAAATTGAAATTGCAAATAATCGTGATTTTCGCACTTTGCTAATTAAATTTTGAAGTGTTAATGGAAATTCATTGTGGACTATCAATTAATAATAATAGATTGATTAGCACATCGAAACATGCCAACAAAATGAAATGTAGCCCTTTTTTAAAGAAACTCATACACACAATTTTAGTAACTTCAAAGATATTTGAATATGCTCGTACATTGACAAAATAAAGTTAATGATTAACTTTAGTATCGACTTAATAATGTCAAATCGGTGAATTATCAAACTGTCAACGTTTAAGTAACGTACTAGTAATTAAGAAGAATTTCCCTTTGTCTATGAAGATGTGGCAAGATTTGTTATTGTACTATAAGTAAATATGCAGAAGTCGGTTAGGCCGATATAATAACTTGTATTTGTTCTATTCTCGGCGACTTAACACAATTTGGGTTCTAGTTGAACCAGATACCACAAGACCTCGCGCAAGCGTTATCAATAACACATGATGGAAATATATCATCAAATCCGCACATTTTTATCAAAATTAAATGAAATTATATGTTACCCGTATAAAATGAAAAATTAAGTACTTATAATTTATGCGGGCAGAGGACTCGTAATTTAAATGTCTTAATCTTATGCCGGGCAAACAAAACGCTCGCAAGTAGTTTACTTGTATAAGTATACCAACATACTCGTACATACATACGAGTATTAGCAAAAGCATCAGATTTTTTGTAATAATAAAGCTGTCATATTTATGAAGAACAAACATTGTCCAGTTCAACAAATGCAGTTATATGAAGAGGAGATTTATGAGCGCTGTAAACTGTCAAAATAAATGATAAAATTTGATGGAAACGTTTTTAAACGGTTTTTCATTTGCATTCGAGTAATCAAATAACGGCGAATGCATTGAACTAAAATTAATATTAAATAACTAACAAAAATTTATCGTTTTAAATACTTAATAAGTTGTAAAGTAACCGATATAAATTATTTAGTGCAAACAGTTATGAAAAAAGATATGAGAACGCAAATTGAGCGAACTCACCTCAATTATTTTTCTGCTCTAATTTGAAGTTTTTTTTTTTTGACCACAAACTACGTTGTTTTTAATTATGTAATGTTTTTGTATCAACCGTGGCAACTACAAATAAATTAAATTTTCAAAAAAAAAAGATACAGTATCGAGGTGGAGAGCGACAATTTTCTACTTTCCTCACCTTATATGGTTAATTTCTACTTTGGAAACTTTTTAATAATTAAACTCAAGAAATATCACTTAAAAATTTCATGAATATTTCATTAAAAAACAGCTCAACTTAAAAAGTTAATTTTTGTACTGAATTAGTAAAATTTACTTCCTAAATTCAACTTATTCCATGTTCTTAAGATTTTTCATCTTAATGATCCGGAGTTCATAAAAAGAAAGCTTTTATCATTTTCTATGAAAAACGTAATTTTTTAGTTATGTCACTTTTGAAGTGAATGCGCAATATGTATGTGTATAATAAAAAGCGCAGGAACTTAAGTAATTACTAACTTTTATTGAATAATTTTTGTACAATCATCTAAATGTATGTATATTTTTTATAGCTGAATTTTACGACCACATTGTTGTAGTTTATAATTTTTTTAAAATAACAACTGGTCTTAAAGTACTTTTTTATTTAGCATGTCAAAGATTAATGCTTAATCAAGCCTAATTCAACTTATACTTAGAACCAAGTAACTTGGCTATTTTAAGGTATATTCTATTTATTCAAGAAATCTTTTAAATTTATCTAAAAAATCTTTACAATAAAAAAGTCGTTTACCGCCCGCATAAAATTTCTCATTTATCTAGAGGTAGCATCATACATAAAATTTTATTTACTTGCACATTAGCCTGCTGGAGAGTAAACTAATTAAATAAAGTAAGCTTTACTAATCCAAAGAAATGAGATTCTCTTTTTGAAACGCATCTCTACGCAGGAAAAAACTTGATAAGTGTTTGAAAGTTAGGGAAACGAAAACTGTTTTATTTTGCATTATCAAAACTCTTTTTTAAAAATAAGTTTTATCCACAACCGAAAATATTATTTTATCTCTTCAAATATTCGAATTTAACATGGTGTAATACATATGAGGTGAAGAGACTAGAAATATTTCCTCTACACCTCTATATTGTTTCTCTCTTTGAAAATTAAATTTGTGTGTAGTAAAAACAACAACGTAGTCTGATGTAAAAAATCAAAAAAACAAACTTCAAATAAGACTAAAATCGAGGTGAGTTCGCTCTCAATTCTACTTTCCTAACCTTATACAAGATGTACAGAGATGTGTTTAACTCGTACTACCAACGTTTCCACAACGTTTTAGATAGGAATAACCTCGTATATGAAAAACTATTTTATACACCACTCTTTGGTATATATGTATGTATGTATGTATTGTGTTTAGTAAAATGTTTGTAACGTAGAGAAATACTCAAGATATACATTCTAGATCAAGATTAAAAACTGAATTGATCTAGCCATGTCTGTCTGTCATGTATATTCTTTCCACTTTAATGTGTGTTTTAATTTCTTTATTGGTTACAGATATGCAACTGCACAGTGTAAAGGGTTAAGTGACTTAATTGAAACTATGAAAAATTATTTCGTGTGGGCAGAATATTCAATAAAAAACATCAATTTAAATACAAACAAATTTCCATCAGCTTTACAAATATATTTTCTCTCACTATCTCTAAATAGTTTTCAAGCTTTATTCGCCAACTCAAAGTAATATTGCTTATCATTAAGATTAAGTTTCGGCTTTGGTCTAAGAATGCCAGGCGAAACAACAAAAGTGCATTGGGCAGAAAAACTTGCTTTGCTCTAGACAAATCTTGAGGCAACATATCGAAAAGAAATTTTCAATGGCAATGACAATGAAATGAAAATAAAACAAATCAATGCCTAATCTGATTTGCATATGTACATATAAACAAATACAATTTACATATGTTAATATATGTACATATGTACTTAACAATGCTCAGTGTGGCGTATTTACGTACCTGATAAGATGAGACTTGCAGCGCATGCAATAATCACAGCGTAGCAAAGTAATGAAGTACTGCTTCTGGTTGTTAGTGTAGCTGCCATTTTCTCGCTTGATGATTTTTTATAGCTTTTTGTTATTGTTATTTAAATATATTATTTATAATAGTATTTTAATACTTGGCGTTTTTTGTTTGTTTTTTGTTTTTTAATCGTATTAATGTGAGTTAGGCATTAAATGTTTCACTGAGATTTATTCGTTTTGACCGTTGAGTATTTAAAAGTAATTGAGTAGTTGAATTTTTGGAAATTTACATTACAGTAGAAAATCTGAAAAATTAAGAAAATTTAAATTAAATAAAAATTATTATTTGTATTTGCATATATGTACGAGTATGTATGAATTAACTGGGCATAAAAGGTTTCCCTAACACTGAACTGAGTGATTTTAAATTTTGTGATATTTCTTTTCGATTAATCAACGGTTTTAAAACCGTTAAACACTTGTGGTTCATTAAAAAGTTGTTATTTAAATTTACGAATCGATTTGTGTATCTAATGAGTGCGAATCTTAACTAACTCAAATGAGTTTTTTTCTCTTTTTGCACTTCAAAAATAGTTTTGAACTTTTTAGTGAAATATTTTATTTCTTAATATTTTAAGCGCATCTTCGTTTAAATCTTTGTTTAAAAAATACCGGTTGAGTAAATAACTAATAACGGTTTATTAATATGTTTGAAAGAGTTTAATCAATTAAACTTCGTATTGGCAATTATTTAAATTCGATGAAATCGATGAAATAAATAGATCAATACAATCCAAACACACACACACAAGCCACTGGCAAGTTGCCATACTATAAATGAATACTAACTGTAAATGTAACTTCCGCTGCAACTAAAACACACAAAAAAAAAAACGACCAATGAATTTAATTAATTAAATTAAAGTTCAAAATTCAAAACAAACAACAAAAGGAAAAGAACACAACCAAACGCGCGAACGGTTAAGATGAATCTGAAACTAAAAATTTGACCACATTTGAAAATTGTAAAATTTTCAAAACACGAAGAAAAATGTAGAAAAAAAAATAAGTAAACATCAAAAAAGAGAGCGCATGCACAAAACCAAAGATTGTGGGAGCCAGACTCGTATCTCAATGATCACGCAAACTGAACAGCGAGAGAGCAGGCAAACGTACGACAACACAAAACAAAAACAAAACGAAACGGAACGAAACACTCTCGAAGCGATTTAAAGTTTTATTGTTATTGTATTCAGAGGGGAAAACTAAAAGAAAAACAACAATAAAGATGTCTCAAAATGCGATAACGACGTGGTCAACGCGCGGACAGACGCACTGACGGACTTAGGGTCAATTTGACGCGTCAAAATTGTAATTGCATTTCGTGGGCACTACTCGGCGGGGATAAATAAGTGCCTCGGAGCAGTTGCACCTAACGACGAACTGGACAGTCTGCGGACGCAGCAGATCACGAGAGACGCAACATGGAAAGTGACATCGCTTTAAGTTGTAACTTAAGGCACGGTGAGCCAGAGCCAAGCCTAAATGAATGGTCTATTTATTTATCTATCTATCTATCTATCTATCTATCTATCTATCTATCTATCTATCTATCTATTTATCTATCTATCTATCTATCTATCTATCTATCTATCTATCTATATATTCATCTATCTATCTATCTATCTATCTATCTATCTATCTATCTATCTATCTATTTATCTATCTATCTATCTATCTATCTATCTATCTATCTATATATCCATCTTTCTATCTATCTATCTATCTATCTATCTATCTATCTATCTATCTATCTATCCATCTATCTATCTATCTATCTATCTATCTATCTATCTATCTATCTATCTATCTATCTATCCATCTATCTATCTATCTATCTATCTATCTATCTACCTATCTATCTATCTATCTATCTATCTATCTATCTATCTATCTATCTATCTATCTATCTATCTATATATCTGCTTTTGTCGAATAAAAGCCAAACTTTCATAAACAGTCGTAATTTGTTATGAAGACTTCCATTCAGCACACCGTTAAGTGTTTAGAATTAGTTTTATATAATTTTGTTTTCGTTTTAGTTGTTTTTAAGTACATAAACCTGTCTTCTATACACCAAACATCTGTTGTGTTACCTTATGTTAACTTCTCTTTGGCTTTATTTGTTGAGAACGAGTTCTTACCTAAGCCGAGGTGATCTTGAGGCTGGTTCACATTTTTAATTTGTTTACCGCTCATCAATTCGAATATAAAATATTTTTCATCTGTATACTTGAACCCACCTAATCATTATCAGCTGATCAGCTTGCTCTCAAAAACAACGCTTACTGCTCCGTTTAGCTGCTGAGACGGCTTGATTTGCCGCCTTCTATAAATTTAAAGATTACTCTCTTAGGTTTTGGTAAACTTGCTAGCAGACTTAGCAAGCATTTTCCAGGTTAAATTGGTTGTAACTAGTCTATTCCGTCTGATAGGAATGTGACGCTTGTGACGTCATCTGTCCGAGTCGCTGCCACAAATTTGAAAATTGATTTTGCTGTACACAACGTGTTTAAGAAATTGAAAGTAAATAAAATTATTAATAAATAAATTCACTAAGTTCTTTTATTGAAAAAAAAGACAGATCATTCGTGTAAACGAATCTTGCTTGCAGTTTATTTTCTAGATACTTTTATTGATGACGTTTTTTATTTAGAAGTTCCCATGGCTAATTATGCTGCAGGTATGCCAAATTGTTAACTAAGGGAAACACTTGAGGTTTTTTTTCTTAATGGCACATTGTATAAACTATCCAAATTTGTTGTTTTGGATAATTTATGGTACTTAAAAATCTAAAAAAAAACTCACACAGATTCTAAGAATTTGCTGAATACGAAATCCTTAGTCTTCAGTCGAGTGTTTAAAATGCTATACAGGTCACTTTTCGGGTCGGATACCCTTTACCTATTTTTGCTCAATTACTGTGTTTGCAAAACAAAAAAATTTTCTCGAAATAAAACATTAAAATGTAATTAAAACATAGTTAAAAAAATTCCGGAAATTTTTGGTGAAATCGCTCTTCAACAAAAACCGTTCGTCACGGCTCATTGTTGATTGCAGCTCTTCTCGCAAAATTATTTTACAAGCTTAAATACAAAAATGCATATCACTGTACTTTATATAAAAACTAAGTAGCTTGCATTATCCGGTATTGTCCGGGTTTTGTTTTGAATATTCAAATATATGTAAGATAATTTGTTAACGGAACTTCCCGTTACTCCCGTTGTAGTGTTTTTAAGATACGTCGGTGGGTGTTAAATAAATCCAACCACGTCCATTTTTTTTTTAAAGTTATCGACAGTGACTCTGAAACCGCAGATACCTACGAATTTTCGATTTTTAGCAATATAAGCAAATAATCGAATATTTTCACTTAATTTCACTAATTGTGGGCGTTATAAGTGGGCATGACAGATTTTGTATGGCCTATTATTTTTTTCGTTGCATCCTTATTTCCTTATGTTTTCTATATAGCGCATCAGGTTCCTAAGCCATAGTAATGGGAGAAAAATTGATCTGACCTGTTTCTAAAAGTGGGCGTTAAATTAATCCGACCAAGCCCATTTCTAGTGAAGTGTACATACAAACTTGGACACTAGATTTCTGATTTTTTTGAATCAATAGTAAAGAAATTATCGAATATTTTCACATAAATTCACAAATTGTGTGCGTAATAAGTGGGCGTGACTGATTTTGTATAGCCCTAAACTTTCCGCTGCGAGTGCACAGCAACTTCTCAATATTTCACTGCAATCGGATAAATTGTTGAGGAAAAGGGTTCCGATTTATATTTATTTTTTTAATGACTCGAAAAATGTTCTTCATTTTCCCAAAACGATCAAGACATTTTAATATTTAAGATCGGGGACTTTAAAGAGTTATAAAACTATAATTTTAAGATTTATTTTAAAAATATGATTATCATCAAATATAGCAAGCGAAATAGTTTTGTCACTTAGATTAGAACCTTGTACTGGATTTCTATTGTATAAACAGGATTATTCCAAACCGAGCTAAATCTATTCTAAGTACTCGTACATTGTCAATAAAACTTTTGTATTTGTATTAAGTTATTAATGCTTCAATGTTTATTTCTTTAAAAGATTGGTAATTCATTGAGTCTATACTGAAATAAATTGGTTTGCTTTAGATTATTTCAGTTGAAGGCATGGCCAACATTGTTATTGTGCTCTTGGCACTTCTGCTATTTGATTCAGTTTGAATTCGAACAGATCAAACCGGTTGCAGCCAAACTTAAGTCGGTTTCCGCTGATACGAGAGACCATCGTAGACTAGAATACACTGAACAAACTAGAGGATAGCAAATTAATAATAAGCAAAAGCATTCTACTTTAGTTATAGGAACTAATTAATGTAAATTATTAAGAAAAGTATATCAATAATAAATATGAATATTTACTTTTGAAACTTATTAGAATTTTTTTAATCTTTAAAAAGTTAAATTTTAAGAGTTTAATTTTTGTAAAAATGTTCATTTTAAAATTAGTTCGAAGCTAAATGCATGGTGAAATAAATATAAGGTGAGGAGAGTATAGAAATGTCTCTCTCCACCTCGATAGTGTTTCTCTCTTTGAAAATTAATTATTTGTATAGTTGTCATGATTGCTACAATAACATTAACTTTAGTTTAAATAAATCAACAAAGTAAATTTTTGGCAAAAAAAAATAAATAAATAAAGCAGGAAAATAAGGCAATAATCGAGGTGAGTTCGCTCAATTTGCGATCTCATTTCTACTTTCCTAACCTTATTAATCAAATTTGTCTCTGTTTCTTTGTAAAAAAAAAGATTTAAAAATTGTTTCTTACTGTTACTCAGTTTCAAAAAAAGCTTATCAATAAACCAAGACAAAAAATACTGAAAAAAACTACAACAAAAATATTTCCAAGCCGACGGTGAACGTCGTCGTCGTCAATATTGATAGGAAAGAAAATTAAATAAATAAGAGAATTTACGTTATCAGACAAAAGGGAAAGACAATAAAAACAAAAGTAATTCAATACTCTTTCAATTTCTTTTTTCATTTTTTCAGGTTGAAGGCCAATTAAGTAAATTCTGTGCATTGGCAAATAAAAGTGAATCCGATTTGAATAGTGAAAAAGAAACCACAACAACAACAACAACAAAATTGTATTTGTAATTCAAAAAACTCCACAGTCAATCGTAATTAAAAATCATAATAGAAGCAAGTATCGAAGAAATATTGCTCTTAGTATATACATATGTACATATGTGCATATGTATAACGTAGCTAATTGAAAGCAGAAAAAAGTAGTCGTTAATTAATGCTAATTTTATTAACCGGCCAAATCCAGTTAGAACGCGATTCAGCCAGAAATAACTAACGAATAAAAAACGATTAGACCAACCAACGTCGGGGCAAATGTAAAACAACGCGAACGCGTGCAGCAAGTCAACCAAACTTTGTAAGCGTAAACGTGTAAACGGCAACTCTCAACGCGTCAACGTCGACGATTCTCCCACAACTCAACTTGAATTTTTCGTTAATTGAGTGAATCGAATGTCAAATGAGAGTAAGATGAGAAAGTCCTCAAATGCGATTGAAAAAATAACGAACATCGCTGACGTATATAATGAATCTGTTAGATACATAAATTAGGATTAGCTTTCAAAACGTTTAGAACTTACTTTAAGATGCTTAATGTACCCAATTTCGGATATCAGTATGAACCTGTTTGTCTCTTGTTTTATTATTTAAAATTTATAATATCAAGATTGTATAAACTGATTGCACTAAGACATTTGACTATATTTGTACGAGCATACGAGATTTGGTGAAGTCCCTAACTTCGAATCTCGTTTTATTTACATACATGTACGAGTATTTAAAATTGTGCATACATATAAGAAAATGCTCATTCATTTTGTAGGTTAAAAATCGAATCGTAAGCAGTATCCAACAACCAGTTTTATACTGACTTAAATTAAAATAAACAAACAAACAAACAGAACCCAAATATAAACAAGTTAGATATAAGAGTCGGTTCATCCAACTTTTATTAATACACCATCACCTTAGTAGAAATAAGAAAATAATGTATCAAAATTACCAAAAAGAGTTATACATATGAGCTTTATTTTCATATACAAACATTTAAAATACATGAACCACCCTAGCGTTTTCAAAATTTAATCAGTTGTTCTCAAGCATAACAAAAAATTTGTTATAAAGTTTCGAGCCAGAGATATTGGCTATTATAGTTAAAATATTCTTAAGATATCGTGTGAACAGGAAATAAGTAATTTTTGTAATAGTCGGCGTGGTTCTGGAGATATTGGCTGAAACATCTAATCAGTTCGTCTCACGCAAGAAATAATGACAGACGGGTAGACTGACGGACATGATCAGGTTGATTCAGTTTTTGATTCTCATAAATAAAAATATGTCAGTATACTACTTAAGTACGTATCTTGAGAATTTCTCCGTTACAAACATTTGGCTTAAAGCAATATATACCACTTAGCGATGTATTAAAAAAATAAATAAAAACAATCAAGAGAATTATCTTCGGCTATGCCGAAACTCATATATCCTCCGCCATCTTAGTGACACCAAAAAATGTGCTTCTTTTAGCATATAAGTGCTACATGCCTTTATTATTATTAGTGGACGTTGTTCTTATTGGATCACACCCATTTTTGGTTAGTAGTTTTGTGTTACCATTAAAACGTTAAATTTATTATTTGAATTGATTATCTGCAATAGCACCACATTCCTGAGAGGTGGGCGTTAAATTGACTAACCGCGCCCACTTTAGTTAGTAGATTTTGTTACCATACACTTTCTTACCAAATTTTATCATAGTAGTTCCTGAGATTCAGCGGAATTTCACTAATTGTAGTCGTAGTTTGTGGACATGGCAGATTTCATAAAGCCTATCATTCGTTCCAGACCCAACCTGATATACAATATGTTTCAAGTTTGAAGAAAATCAGTTCAGACGTTTAGGAGTGAAAACGGAACCAACGAAAATAAAGAAACAAAGATGGAAATTCACTTCCGTTTATAATAATAATAAGGATACATATTGTCATACCTGCCATGCCTCCTTATGGGCATAACAAATGGAAGAACAAACTCAATATACCCTTCGGCACGAGCTTTCGGGTTCTGTTGTTTTTGTTGATCAAATTGATACCAAAATATTCTTTAAATCTGGTCAAAAAGGTGTAAAACGGAATAAGTTAACAATAGACAAACAAATACATGCGTAAATGACATTTTTTTTCGATATTTATCTAATTTATTCAATTGAATAATTTTCTTCTAATTTGCATAAGAATATCAAAACTATTTTGTTTATACAATTTGTTATTGCGAATTTTTATTGATACTTACATATATAAACATTTTTAATTTGAAAATTTAAATATTTTTGAAAGTTTGTTACCCTAAAATATGTTCTTAAACTTAGTTTGGGCTGTCATTTGTAACACTTATAAAGCGACATGGTGGGTATAGCAATATGTATGTATATATATAGTATACATACAAACATACATACATACATACATACATACATACATACATACATACATACATACATACATACATACATACATACATACATACATACATACATACATACATACATACATACATACATACATATGTATATAAATAAAAGTTACAGTTGTAGTTAAAAAGTTAACAAAACATTTGGTTTATGCGCTTCTCCCTTCCAAGCGTAGATTAAGTTCTAAGGTGAACAAATACGGACGATAACTTCTTCCTTCGACCTTACATACAAACTTTCCCTTTTTTTCAGGAAGCATTTTATAAAATTAGTTGTAGTTGCAATACCGACTTTAAATCGTTTATATGTATAACATTCGAGTAACAGAATGCTACTGACAACAATTGGGTGGGATTAGGTTAAGAACAACGTCCACTTCTAATCGAAACATATTAAAAATGTTAAAAAGGTGTAGGGTATTTGAGCTCCGGCATTGCAAATTTTTATTATTATCAAAAAAATATATATGTATTCATAATTTATAAAACAAAACATTTGAATTGTATTTTAAAAATATATCTTTCTCATAAATTTTAGCGCAGATACAAAGTTTTTATAAGTAACAATCTACATGTAGTAAACATCCATAAATTCCAAAGCTTTCGTATTGTTTGAATATTTACGGTATTTAATGTCCAGACTTTTGTTAATAAAATATTCTCCTAGATACAAACGAGCTTGTATAAAGCTCTAGTGAAAGCTAGGTTATAAACTTCTCTATAGTCTTTCGTTCGAATGTTGTGACTATTAAACGCTAGATGGCCTAGAAAACTTTATTGACAAGCTTTAACAAGCTTAAATTCATAGGGTAATATGTTTAAATATAATTATTGGAATGCACCACACTATTAAATAACGCCAAATTTTGGTGATTCATTCTTGACTTAAAACATTTCATTATAATTTTTTTAGTAATATTTCATTTACAAAAATTTAGATCACAATTTATTTTATCATAAACATTATTTAAGATATCATAAACCACTCTAATAAGATTGCGACATTTCTTGTAGATCGTTTGTGTACTAAAGTAATCAATTAAATCAATCCTATCCCTATACTCGTATGTAGATATTATCTGACGGGCAATTTTAGTTTGGTTGTGTCTTTATCTCGAGAACGTTAAGTTTGCGAAAAGCTTGTACGCCTGGAAAACTAGTTAAATGAACGAAAAAGTGGGCATGGTTGGAAACGTTTTCTATAAAAAAAATAAAAAGGGCAAGTCAAATTTTGATCAGCTGTTTTGCATTTAGTGCTTATCTGCTTGAACTAGTCCATAACCTCTTGAATAAATCTCTTCCGCTAGCATTACTCCAGAAGCAGTTCATGTCCTCATGAACTTTTTTATGCAACTCGGTTATATTGTTAAAGTACAAAAAGAAAACCATGTGCTTATCGATAATTTATTTCCACTGAGATTTATTCTGAACCTAAACGTGTCCTGCAGGACTTTTTTATGCAACTCGGTTATATCAGCACAAAGTTACAACAAAACCGGAGGATTTTTAATAATTTGCTTTTAGTGAAACCAAATCAAATCCCACTCAATTCAATTGGGAATACATAAATAAACTCGGTCTACCAGGTACACATATTGCGCTATTTTAAATTATTCTATAAGACCAACTAAAATTTACTTCTTGTTATTTTATTTGGAGATAAATCCGAATTGCGGTCGTATTCAATATTCGACTCCCACATAATGGTACCTTAGGTCAAGCCAATTCAGGTTGGATCGGTCATTATACCAACGATTAGTTATTAAGACGAAAAGGACATTCGGAATTCCAATATTCTGTTCTTAAAGTGGGTATAATTTATTATATAAATACTCACTTCTCAACTTGATATCTTGCGAACTATTAGAGACATTGGATCTGTCTGTTATGCTTGAAACAAACTAATTACATTTCGAAAACAATCGGGCTAAAAACATTGGGCAGGTTCATTTCTTGTTTTTAAAAACAAATCTTCAAAGGATTTCTTTAGACATAAACTTTCCAGAAGAAATATCCTAATCAAATTTAAATATTATATCTTATATTGAAAAAATACTTTCAATAATTTAGTGCAATTATAATAGTCGGTAGAATGGACTTTAATTTATTTTTTTAAATTGCAGCTTATATACATACATATATGTATGATACATTTTCAGTTTCTTTTTTTAAATAGCAGTTGTTTGAAATTTAACAAACTTCACTTAAGTATGCCTTAACGCCTTCAATTGGAAGAGCGAGAGCTAAAAATAAAACGTGTGTGTAGAACTACAACAACAACAACTCATATAACATACTCGTATTACAATCTTCACGGCACTTACAGCACTTTAGTGCGAATCAAACACATGAAAAATAATTTAAATAAATGAAAGTGGTAATGACATCAATTTAACGAATTTCAGACAAGCCATCAAGCATATACATAAGTATGTACGAGAATGTATATACATAGAGAGAGAGAGACTTACGGAATGAAGCAGATTATTGCAAAGTTCTGAATTAATTCAAAAATCTCAACCCATCAAATCAAATCAGATCAAATCAAATCAGAAGCACAGCAATACTTATATACAATAACAAATACAATCAGCAAGTGGATCGGAGCGCGCGTGCAATTTAAGTAGCTCAGATATGAACAGAAAGTTTGCGATACATATATATATATATACATATGTATATAAATACATATCTATGACGTCTTATTTGTGGCTCTTCACTCGAAAGGAACTTAATAGTTTATCCTCTTCGGTTTGCATGCAATTCGTATTTTTTATAACATTTTAGCATATGTGATGTAATGTTGATGTGTGTGTGTGTGTGTATATGTGTGCGTGTGTGTGTGATATCGCACGTAATTGACAAACAAAAGTTTGCGCGCGGATTCGCATGAAGCCGGCTATTTTACAGATACAAGAAATCAAATCTGAATCTGTCTGTCTGTCCGTCCGTCTGCCTGCCCGCGAGTTTAGATATCATTGTCAGCAACAACAGCTGCGAAAAATAAATCTTTCCATTGTGCAGCATAAGATCAGCAAAGAGAGATCAGGAAACATGTCGTTAAGTTTAATTAATTGTGACTCTGAGCTTTCGTCATTAGCCAATCGCTTGGCCGTTTATTCATTCATTCATTCATTCGGTCGGTCGGTCGGTCAGTCTGGCTGTTAATTGCACTAATAAAGATTCTGTAAAACCTCCATCAAGATACGCTCAATTAATCGAATCGAGCACACGATCTCGGCAACTAAGAATTAGTGCAAATTTTTTATTACATTAGAAAAAATATTTTTTTGAATATTGTAAGTGCAACAACAAGAAGGAATGAAGCTTAATAATCGGACGTTATGCTTTAAGAATGGAACTACTAACTGCCAACTCTTGCAAAAACTGCAATGAATCGGACGATAAAGAAACTTCTTTGCAATTGCTCAGCGCTAGCAAAATGCAGAATAGATATTCTTGTACAACTAATTTTCAGATCTCTAAATGGTTTATCGGTAATAAGTATAACAAAACTCAAACACTTTACAATAAGAACTGAAACTTTCGTGAAAGACTAAAATCTTGAGGAAAGTTCAACGATTTTTCTGAACAGATGAATTCAAACTTGGGACCACACAATTACTAAGTCGAGTGTAGTCGTGTAGGCCAGACTGGCTCACAGACCATCTATGGTTCTACAGTTGCATATCCCCAGTCAGATCTTAAAGAACAGGTACAGATACGTGACAACACTATTACGGGACCCCATTATCCAAAATTCAAATGCAGTGAGGTTGCATATTTGCTATTCGGTAGTTCTGATATTGTGCTCGGGCTGTTATCCTCTTGGTGAACGTCAATGAAGAGCTTATTGAACAAAATGATAGCTTAAAAGTTTCTGGTATTAAAAAAAATTGCCACGCCCATCCTACTCACCCACAATTTGTGAAATCAAATGAAAATATTCGATTATTTTGCTAATATTGCTCGTAAAAATCTAAAATTACTAATAAAATTCCAAAAAATCTCAAATTTGGGATTTGTGTTGGTATGGTCACTGTCGACAACTTCACGGAAAGTGGGCGTGGTTAGATGAATTTAACGCCCACTGCCGTAACTTCGGAACGCGATGGTCTACAATGATAAAACTTGGTATGTAGGTGTATGGTGACGAAATCTACCATCTTACAAATAGTGGTCGTGGTCGGGTCAATTGAACGCTCACCGTTGCAGCTCAGAAACGTGATACTGTACGATGATTAACTTTAGTGTGTAGGTGTTTGGGAACTATATCTACCATCTCAGCAAAACTGGGGTCAATTTAACACCCACCGCTATAGCTCAGGAACGTGATGTACTACTATGAAGAAATTTGGTTCTTAGTAACTAAATCTGACCGGAAAGTGCTATTACAATTTTAGTTACATACAAATGCAAAAACCGGGGAGGTTAACTGCAACAGTTGCGAAACTCAGTTTAGAGGTACATGGTGACAATAATTACAAGCACACAACGTGGAGTAAAGGGAAGTTCTGCATACAAATTTGGTATAAAATTACCAAATTAACCAAATATAATTCCAAAAATGGTGGGCTAGGCTGGAAAGTTTATAAATCTTAATTAACAAATAAGACTTGATTCTATTAAAAAAGAACTCGGGCACCGCCGGGTAATTTAAGCTAGTATGTTTATATATAAGTAAATTAATATAATATTTGGGCGAAAAGTCCGTTTTTATTTCAGAATTTTCGGCTTTATGGGAAAGGCCATGGACGTTATGACTGGTAATCAAATAATATTTTAAAAATTTGATATATGTTACTAACCATATCATATCATAGTTTAACGTCTGTCTGTCTTTCTCGGGCATATCCGGGAACTAAAAGCTAGTATAATAGATATGAACTCATTATTATATCACATTCATTTGATTCGTTTTGGTCAGAGAAGATATGAATCAAATGTAATTGGAAAGTACCCATAAAAGGGTTATTCCAACTTTGAAAGATATTACCGGTTTTCTATTATCTGGGAACTTCGCAGATAATAAATAGAAGAACTGGACTGTATGTGAAATACATTTTAGTATAGAGCCTATCTCCAGTAGTTTCAGCATTTCCGATTTTGCAATAGCGCTGGACATTCTCCCAAAATGTGTATTGGAGTTTTGGTTTCCTCCTCACAGAATCTACACTACTCATTGTTACACCTTCCCAGTTTTGCCAGGTGAAAATTCAGGCTGCAGTGCCCTGTCAGAAAACCCGTTATGATTATCATACTCTCTTTTGTTAATTTCATGCAATCACTAAATCTTTTTAGTTTGTGCGATCCTAAAAGAGTTTTTGATTGCTCCAACCCTGGTTGATTGTCCCAGTAGGATGTTCGAAGTTGATCCTTTAAGAGTATGGTTAGAGACTTTTTTCCCATTCCACAAAAGGGTTCGGATGCTATAAATGGGGTTACTGCCGCTTTTTTTGCGAGTTCGTCTGCCTTCACATTTCCTTCTATTCCTACATGGCCTGGAACCCAAAGTATCCAGACCTTGTTCTGCGATCCAAGCGTATTAAGTTTCTCAAGACAATCTATTACCAGTTTAGAGACAATCT
The DNA here is from genome assembly GCA_949127995.1 of Suillia variegata. Classification (NCBI taxonomy): domain Eukaryota; kingdom Metazoa; phylum Arthropoda; class Insecta; order Diptera; family Heleomyzidae; genus Suillia; species Suillia variegata. The sequence goes on from OX421844.1 coordinate 20,875,063, forward strand.
ATTAGTCAGTTAGAATCGCAATGTTTTGGTTCCGGTAGTTCCGTACGAGGTTGAAATAAGCACACCTATCTATGGCGTATATTTCCGCCTGAAAGATACTGGTGCATTTGCCCATGGGTTCGAAGTACTTTATCCTTGGCCTATATACCCCTCAGGTTATCACTTGTTGGTTTATATTGTAGGTTTCAAGTAAACCCACCCAATCCTTTTTATTACTTAGTTTTGTTGTAAACTTTTTAGTAAAACTAAACTGTGTTATCATATTATCTCTCGGTATTGAAATTTCAGGAAATTGCCTCGCAAGAATATCAAACTTTTTGCGATTTATGCAGTGTCCTGACCCGACATTCTCCAGACTCCAGACATTCTATACATGGCCCTCTTCGCTTGGATAGGTTCTAATAGTTTGTTCAACCCATTGACAGCTGTTTGCCGCTTTGTTCTATCTGACCAAATAATCGCCCATATGCGATCAATGGTCGTACAATTACTGTAAACATCCATCGTAGTATTTTTGGTGTACATCCTTCCCGGCAATGGATCTACATGTCATAAGTGCTCTTGTAGCCTTCTTTGTTATGTTACTAACATGCGTTTTCCAGAGTAGTTTCTGGTCGAAAGTAATTCTCAGAAATTTTACCTCTGTATGTAGTTTTACCTCCGTCTTATCCAGACGAATGGTCGTTAGGTTCTTAAGTTTGCGTTTCCTTGTAAATGGCACGATTGTAGTTTTTGATGGATTAATATTCAACCCTACTTTTAAACAGCATCTCTTCGTGACTCTCAGTCCCAATTGAATTAAATCACATAGAGTGTTTTCAAATTTGCCTCTACATATTATTACTACATCATCAGCATAACCCTGGATCATAAGTCCAGTATTTGTTAATTAATCCAGAAGTTCGTCTATGACGATACTCCACATTAGTGGAGACGTTACCCCACCTTGTGGACAACCTTTTGTTGTATTTACGACGAGAGAGCCTGAACTCATTGGTATCTCGACTGCTCTAGTCTTCAGCATGGTTCCCATCCAACGTGCCAGGGTATTATTAACCCCCCATCGGATGAGAGCTTTTTTTATTGCTTCATGAGTGGTGTTATCGAAGGCCCCTTCGATATATAAAAACGCACATAAACCTATTTCCTTTGCTTCAAGGGTGTCATGTAGTACACCTGTTAATTGATTCAGGGCAGTTTCTGTCGATCTTCCTGCCCTGTATGCATATTGGCAAGGATGAAGTGGTACACTTACTAAGATCCTTACATAATTATCTATCACTAGTGAATGCCCGGCATGCGTTGCAATGTCACTTAAAAAAATGGTAGCAGAACTTCCCGGTACTCCCGTTAGTTAGCGGGACTTCTCGGTACTCACCGTTGTAGCGATTCTGAGTTATGGCTGTGAAATTATCGGCATACAAACTCAGAAACAAAATCCCAAATTTTTAGCAGCAATATTAGCAATGTCATCGTATATTTTCACTTAATTAAATAAATTGAGGGCGTAATTAGTGGGCGTGGCAAATTTTGTATTTCCCGGTGCAATCCGTTACATGTTTTCTATATTGCACATCAAGTTTCTGCGCAATAGTGTTAGGCGTAAAAATGATCCACCCTTTTTTTGAAAGTGGGCGTTAAATTGATCCGACCACGCCCATTATCGTTATCGACAGTGTCTATACAAACTCAGATACCAAATTTCAGATTTTTTGGAGCAATATTAACGAAATTGTGGGCGTAATAGGTGGGCGTGGCAAAATTTTCTAAACCTAAATCTTAGTTGGCGCGAGCACAGCAACTGCCCAAAATTTCATCACAATCGGATGAATGGTTTAAACGCCCATTTGGTACAAAGAAAGAAAGAAAGATAGAAGAATTCATTTTTATATACAAAATATAGATTTTTTTGAGTCTTAAGTACAAATGAAGTCAAGCATATTGGTCTGAAGGATTTTTTTTTTCTGCCTTCGGAATGAAGACCACTCTTGCTTGCCTCCACGCCTTCGGTATATAACCCAGGGCTATACTTCCTCTAGCAATTTTCATAAGTGGATGTAAAAGAATTTCTATCCCTTTTTGCAGCAGACCGGGAAATATGCCATCCTTAGTCGCGGTTCTGAGCATACTTCCTTCGCTACCTTCCAGTTTACTTTATTTGTTCTACACAACGATTCTAGGTTATGTAGTGTCGTTGGCTCAAAAGATCCTGGAAAGTGAGTAGTGAGAAGTAGTTGGGCATTTTCTTCCTCACTCTCAGTATAACTTCCATCTTCTCTTTTTAAGCTAACTGATGAAACGGTTTTATCTTTTGCCATGACTTTATATAGCTTTGAGGCATCTGTAGTCTGATCAATATTTTCACAAAATCTTCTAAAGTTTATTCGCTTCGCTTCTCTAATTCCATTGTTATATGTCGTTAGTAAGCTTCTATATCTTGTCCAGTCCCTAGTCTGTTTTGATCTGTTAAACAGCTAGGTCTTTGTTCTACCAGGGTACGTCTTTGGATGCGTTTACTGTACTTATCGGACAGCTCTCCTCAAATGCATCAACGACGACCTTGTTGTAATTTTTCACCATTGATTCTAATTCTAATTCATTTCTGATATGGTTACCAACCTTTAAAATAGTTGTATTATTAATCAGATTAGCTAGATACAGCTCCCAATTTGTTTTCTTGGGGTTTCTCACTCTTCTGGTGATTATGGGAGAACCTTCAATGTAAAATCTTATTATTCTATGATCAGACATTGATGGCTCACTCGACACCCTAAAGTTATTGACTAACTCACTCATAAAAGTATTTCCTAGTGTTATGTCTAGTACTTCTTCTCGTATTCTAGTTACAAAAGTTGGTGTGTTACCCAGATTGAAAATTACTAATTTATTACTGAGAATAAATTCAAGAATGTACTCACCCGGTGTCCGTGCTTTCCCACACCTCGTTTGAGCATTGGCATCACATCCGAGTATAAGTGGTAGTTGCTTCTTGCTGCAGTATCCCACCAGTTTATCGACCAAATCCGGTGGAGCATGGACATCATCTCCTGGGAAGTATGCCGATGATACCACAACATCACGAATGCTACCATTGATAACCATTGGTATTTGAACCTCTACTAAGTCACCAGACAGGAATTCTGAAAGACAAATATATTTCAAACATTTGTTTATTAACATGCAGGCTCTTGGTTTTTCGCACCGAATATCCCAAATTACCTGCGTATCTTTTCCTGTCAGACCTCTAATCTGCCCCCTGAAAACCCAGGGTTCCTGGACCAGCACTAATCCAATATTGGTCTTAGTGGCTGCTCTCGCGTTAACTGCCGAGGCAGCTTTCGCGTGATGCAGGTGCTGGTCAAAACGAACTTATTGCTGCGAGTCTTCATCCGTTGTCACAGTATCGACCTCTGACAAGGCGCCTTCCTGGGATTCACCCGTATTCAGCAGGGTAAGATTCATGTCGTCAAGCTCCACTGCTTCGTGTGGAAGCAAATTCACTTCCTCGACCTGCTCTTTTTCCGCTGCTTCTATTACCTCAGCTACTTCTTTTGGTAATTCATCCTTCTCCTTCGGTAGATCGCCCGAGGAAGCTGCAGTATTGTCCGGTTTAATTACCCGTGGCTTATGCAGATGGACTAGGATGGAGCCGAACCTGTATCGAATGATGCAGTCGTTTTTCTTGATCGCGTCAAGCGATCGGTCATCCACTCCGATTGTCACCAGCTTGCCCTTGCCTTCATCTTTGCTTCTAAATATTCTCCACAAGTCTGTGTGCAGACCCTCATTTTGGGCAATAATGAGGTTTAGGAGTATCTTCGTATCCACTCCTGCAGCCTTTGGGAGATATATAGTCATCATGTGCACACTGGGTATGTTATCCCCAGTGCACGTTGACAACTCAACTCCCTTCCAGCTAGCCAGTTTTGGGACCGTTAGTTTCAGCCATTCAGCCGTTTCCTCGCCAACGCAGTCCACCAGTATGAGACCTGGCCTAAAATGGATACCGTCGAATTGGATTTTAGATCTCCAGCCCTTACACATTTCTCCTACGATAGCGTCTTCTATCTGTCCTAGCTCCTCACGCGTGAGTGTATGCTCCGGATACTTTTTTGGTAGTATTACCAGTCTAATTGCCTTGGCGGCGCTAGCATAACTAACACCAGGCTTCCTGGTTCCTACTTTAAATTCAGGTGCTACATGCTTCGATTCGTCGACTTTATTTTTCTTAGCCGCATTGCCTACCGGCGGGCTAATTTCTTCCGCGCTCCTTTTCCTTGCACTTGTCGGCGAGTTTTTGGGGCGGTCCAGTACCTTTTTTTTGGCCTCCTCTGGCGTTAAGCCTTCCTTGAGGTAGCGCATATACCATTTTGCACCTGCGCCACTCAATCCTGTTGATTTCCGCACGTCCCCCATTTTGGTCTGTCCGGTTATCAGTCCAGTACTTGTTGATGGTTGTTCGTCCCTAGGGCCTACTGAACCACAACTTTCCTTCAGTTTCGGTATTCCTGTTCTAGGCTTGGAACCAATCTGAAGCTTGGTGTCCTTACCTTCCTTCCGTTTGTCAGTTTTCCTGCTGCTAGATATTTTAGCCTGACGATCAGTATCTCGGATATAATACTCCGCCTGATCTGCCAGTTGTGTTGCGGTATGAGTTCCCGCTAGTTTTTTAATTTTATTTAGTTCTTCCATATAAGATCCCACGAGTGTAGGGGTAGGTAGGTCCGCCGTGTCATAGCCCCCAGTAACACGGTAAGGTCACAGTTACTCACTGAGTCGACCAAGTATCAGTGAGGCTCACGTTAGAGACTGGGCTATTTAAAAAGGGCCCCCAGCCAGGCTGATCCTCGGCACGGGTCGCATGACACCTTGATCCGACCCTAAGACCTCCGACCATGATAAGAGTGCAGAAACAGGTGCTGTACTATTGATGAGTAACAAACACCTATCTTTCCATCCTTATCTTAGCTGGACACCCCCTGCTAAAATACAGGTTTCTGTGGTGTCCATTACCAGCCGGCACCCTCGAGGAGGGTTCAGTGGAGGAGTTTTGCCGACCTAAATAGTAACGCTTACATTAATGTTGAAGCCTTTAAAGCATAATTTTTTTACATTTAATGATTTAAAACCAAAATTTCAATCCCAGAATTTTAACTTTATATTCTATAATTGAATGACTTAATTACATAAAATTATTTTTGAAGATAATTCTGCAACAGAACCAAACATTTTATTATATAACATGCCGACTGAGTATTTATGTTTATTCTATAGACTTATTCTAACTTTAGATATATTGTAACCTTAGATACATTCTAACTTAAATACTGTTTATACTTTAGACTTATTCTGACCTTTAACCTTTTCATTCAAAATTTTAACAATCACTTATTTTTGTTTCGCATAAAATATCAGACTGTCAGTCAGTCGATAATATCAAAAATAGAAATACTCTGAGAAAGAAATCAACAAACTTGAAATCATCAAAGCTCGCTTCTTTGGCGTGCAGAAAAGAACCTTGTGAAAACAGAAACTGCAAGAAAAACGAAACAACAATTGACTTTACAGGATACTCCAATAACCTCTTGAACTAATGACTCAGATAAGCAGATACGAAGCACAAGAAGAGGAAATAAGAAAATGGCAAAATTGAAAAGACAAAAGACCAGCAAACTCGCAAACTCGCAAAGGGTGTTTTCAAAGCGCTGAGAGGAGACCAACTTAAGTTTAGACAAACAGACAGACAGAAAGAAAGAGAGAAAGAGAAAAAAGCAAGCAAGCAAGCTTTTCAATAAAAGCTTTGCCCGAAGTACGATGATGATTTACAACCCCAAGACTGGCAGTACAGTGTGATTTATTTTTATATGACAAGTTTAAACTTAAAGTTATTGAAGTAAAAAAAACGCTTCAAAAAAAATAGAATCATATTAAGTTTAACTTTTAAACCTTTTTTAAACTTATATCAATTTTAATTAGTTTGATTTGTTCATGAGTTTTTCATTGTAAATTCTTTCAAAACTTTGAATGTTTCTTATACCAACAAAATATATTTTTCAAACTAATCATTTCTAAAACGAATAATTATACATGATTCCATTTTTGTTTGTCAATCCGTTTACATTGAAATGAACAGGACTGTAGTGTGTACTATCAGCATCGTGAAAAAATAAACTCAGATGCTTGAGCGTATCTAACAAATACGCAGACGCCACTTCTAATGGAATTCTTCATTGGACTTCTATTGTTGTTGGGTATTATTCGTCGTTTCGGTGCTCACGGTTTTCTCTCGGTGAGGAGGGGGGGAAGGGAAGTGAGCCGCGAATCTGATTCCGGACGTTCTGTCGTCGCCGTGCCGTTCCGTACAGTTTGGTCAACGCTTCGGTTGAGTTTGAGTTCGATTCAGCTGTGGTTTCAGTAGCTGGGGGAATTTTCGCGTTTACATTTCATTTCGCATCGAATCACAAACGCTCGCTGGTCGCTCCCCGGTAAATTCTTTCTTTCGCTCGCTCGTCGGTTGCGGTATACTCAAAATTGTGTATGTGTGTGAATGCGTGTACGGCATCCAATAAATAAAATTAAATGCAATTTAAAATAGCGGAAAAAATACAAAATTTAACAAGTTTTTAATAGAAAAGTATCGCAAAACTATAATTGAATAGAATCATTCAAATAAAATCGAGTTTTTCGCAGCTGAAACATTTTAACTTGCAAGTCTCTTCGACTTGACAGCGACCGAAGGATATTAAACGAATTTAGTTTAAATTATTATACGAAAAACTAAAACAACAACTAAAACTAAAAAAATGCAGTCTCTACTAGTAGCCAGCGCTTTGGTACTAATTCTAGCCGTACAACAAGGTAAGAAGATTCCTCAAAAAAAAAAAATTAAAATTGTCTCCTGTTCTTATAAGCGAAAAGAAAAGTATTCCTCCGTATAAGGTTACATAATCTACGCTCCAATTTACGTTTTTATTACGTGTGTGTATGTGTATGCGTGTGTACATGTACATACACACATACACTTGTGTAGTGTTGTATAGGTGTGCGTACGATTCTTGTCCTCCAGTAAACGCGTTTTGCGAAAAATACCTCCGAGTATTAGGAAATATGTCGCCTTTTTAATTTTCAAATCTGGTCTCTTAATTACTTTTACTAAGTTACGTATGTGTGTGTGTGTGTGTTGGTATTTTGTGTGTGTGTGTGTGCTTTTAATCTTCTTTAGCTAAATTCAGTTTTACCCATTTCCTTTTTCGAATTTCTCTTTGTGGAAGGAAAATCGTGTGTACAACATGTCCGCCACTGTGGTGACTTGCTTCGAGTGGTTAAGTAATTCCTTCGTTTCGCTTCTTATTTTTCTTTTTCATTTTATTTGCTTTGCTTTGTCATTTTTATTTGTCTTTTTTTCTGCTTCTTCTCTTTCATTTTTACAGTTTCTTGTTTCTTTCTTTGTTTGCTGCTTGTTTACTCCCTTTATTGTCTTTCTTTGCTTTTTAGTTTTGTCTTTCGAGGGTGTGGAGGCGCTTCTGGCTTCTTACGCTTCGCTTGTCCTTTAAAGCGACCTCATCTTGTTCTTATAAAACGAATTTAGCAGTAGGTACTTGGGGGTGGAAGGGGTGGCGATAGTTGTGGTGTCATAGGACATGTGATTTCGTTTGATGTGCTTTGGTATTGGTTAATATTTTAATCAATGAATGTGATTATGAGTAAACAAAAACGAATCAAATCAAATTTTAAAATTGTTCCTTAAAAAAATAAACTTTATATACACACAGAGAATTTTTACAACAAATTTGTTAACAATTTCATATAAAAATTTTAAAATAATCACGATGTATTTAACATTGAGTCTAAGTGTTAAAATATCATGTCAACTTTACTTTTATATGATGCAGTGTTAATTTACCAGGAATTGTAATGTTAATTTCAACCACTTTCGAAATTAAGCATGAAGAAAGTATTTACGAGTATTTACCATGACAAAGTGTCAATTTAACAATATTTAAAAATAACATGTCAAATATATTTCAAGAACTAACACGATAAGAAGTGCTAAATGTTTGTTAAATTCTATTAGCTTAACATTAGAAATAGAATTCTATTGATAGCATATGTAAAATTGTTTATCTGAAAATTGAATAAACTAAATAAATAAATACTAATTATTTATGTTTATTGAAGTGTGAAAAAAATATTAATCTTTAAAGTGTTAATTTCATTGTTAATCTAAATTTTGTGTATTATACACTTTTTATAGAATATTTGACTTTATTGCAACCTACACTACGCACACGCATGGACCGCAAATTGAATTTGTATCGCACATAAGCTGGGCTTGTCTGCTTGGGCTTGTCTTTTTACGCCCACAATTTGTGAATTTAGATGAAACTCTTCGATTATTTCGCTTAAATTCTGAAATTTGGTATCTGAGTTTGTGGGGGTCGCGGTCGATAATTTCACTGAAAATGGGAGTAGTTGTATCTATTTAACGCCCACCGTCGTAACTCAGGAACGCCACAAAATAAAGTTTCGCTAACTAATTATCTTACACATAATATTTATATTCAAAACAAAACGCGGGCAACGCCGGTTACTATAACCTAGTATATGTATATGTATGATCAGCATCGAATTCTCTGTTGATTTTACAATGATCATCCATTTGTTTATGTATCCGTTCGTTTGTCCGTCCGAGAGATTTAAACCGTATTTTAAAGATATCGACATGCGATTTGTCATTTCAGCTTTTGTTCTCAAAGCTGAGTTTAAGTCCTTCGATGAGCGCGATAGGAGGAAACCACTTTTTTGACAAATTAAGTTTAATTAAAAATACTTTTCTAAATTTGTTTATGTATTTGAGCTTTACAATAACAAATACATTTGTAACATTTTTTAACTTTAACCTTAATGAACTACTTTTTTTGATTAAAATACACTTATGTAAATTTGAATAGTTATAATCAGCACAATTTTAACAAATACTTATGTATGAAAAATTATTATTTTTTAAAATTAATTTTACCAATCCTTTTCATATATATATAATTTTTCTTTTATTATTGGTATTCACCTAAACGCGTGTAACTTATTCTTGTACACGAATTGTCAAAAATCGTATACAAAATAATTGACGTTAAGCCCATGTAAATAAACGCAATGATTTGAGCGCGTCACCTTTAGCTTCTTAGTTACATATCTCAGCAATCAGCTGTCTTCTGGCTTCTGGCTACACTAAAAATTCACTAATGTTTAGTTAAATAACTCAAAAAATTTCTGAAAATAACTACTTTTTGAAATACTCAACATTTCGCCAAATAATTTATATGTTATATTTTTTTTTAAAGTAATAAAAGCAGCCAAAAAACGTTTTTTTTTTTTCTAAAAAGCTAGAAAACTTTCATTTCGATATCCATCGTTGAGAATATTGATTATTTATGATAAATACTTGGACATAAAACAATTTGACACGATTCAAATACTCAACAACTGTCAATTGTATAAACTATGCCAAGTTCTGTTCATTAAACACATCGGGATAAATTTTCATATTTACGCTAATGTTAAACTTACGCGTTTGGATGAATATCCTCATTACGAGTATTATTAGTAACCTACTTTATAATTAAACTGACATTTTAGTAGATTTAGTTATTTTAGCTAATAACAGCAAATTTTGTTTGATTGTAACTTTTAAACTACTTACTTCAACTACTTTTATTTAAAGAATGCTGGATTATTGAATAATATAACATTTAATAAATTCAAATTCTATACCATTCAATTGTGTAATATTTTTTTCCTAAGAAAACTGAGCATATCCATTATGTAGGAAAAAAGAAAATTGTGATTGTCACATACACAGTTTAACGATAGTAGAGTACACGTACGCCTTTATCATGCGACTTCGGAAAAATGCATGGAAAATATCCTTCAGTACAAAGCACAATATTCTTATTTAGCCACTCAAAGAATACATTACCTAACAAGGAATCATCCCTTTTGTATTTCTATTCACTTGTGTACAGAACAAATTTGTTAGGAAATTATTTCCAATTTTATTTCGTTTATTAAAGTGACAATAGAAAGAAAGATATCAGCATGGCGGAGAAGGACATGCGCAGTACTCGCCAAATGTACTACATGAAAATTAAGTTTTTTTAAATACGAATTCAAAGTAAAAGTTTATGGATGTTTGATAAACAATTTATATAAATCATGGTGTAATATATAGGAAAGTAGAAAAATGTCTCTCTCCATCTCACCATTGTTTCTCACTGGCAAATAAAATTTTTGTGAAGTTATCGTTTTTGTTAAAAAACATTAAGTAAATAAAAACAATAACGTAGTTTGTTGTTAAAAATAAAGGAGAAAATTAAGATAAAAATCGAGGTGAGTTCGCTCAATTTGCGTTCTCATTTCTACTTCCCTAACCTTATTATTCAACCATGATATACATTTAATTTAAATTTTATAAATAAATGCTAGGTTCTTGGTTGAATGCGAAGTCCAATTATCATAATGAATATATAAACTCCAACCTCCTAACCTAATCTATCCCTTAAAAATATGCTATTGTAGAACATTTTCTATAAAAATTTATTAGAAGTGATCGTTTTTTTATTCGATTACGCCCAACACGTCAGTTGATTTGTATTACTTACTATTGGAATATTAAATACTAAGGAAGTCATTTGCTTATAAATCACAATTATATTTATTTTATTTATTACCACAAAAAAAGAGGCAGTTTTTATGGGAGGTCGTAAGTAGTTTTTGTCCCATTTTGTCTCATCTTCAAACTTAACCTCCGCGTGGTGAATAAAAGTTCACATAACATTTTTAAGGCAGGCAGACGGAGTTCATTAAATCGACTCAGAATTATGCATTGATCATTCATATGTTAATATACATATGTGTATGGTCCCACCCTCTTATGGAAGTTGCAAATGAAAGACATAACTCAATATACGCTACAGTCCGTGCGTGGCGTAGGACACAAAACCAATGGCAAGATTAGGTGTTTAAAACTACAAAGAAAGCGCTTTGCAACTCAATATAGAAATGTATAAGTAGAAAATTAAATATGACAGATTTACTTTTTCACATTTCACTGTTTTGATATAAACATATCGACTTATCGACCGTCTGTCTTTCCGTCGTTCTACATTAAATTACTTCATACGACACGACCACGTAACAATACAATAAAAACAAATGAAAAGCTTTCAATTTTTTCAATTTAAAAATCAATTTAAACGTGATAGCGACATTTGGCTGAAGTTATTTATTTGTTGTTGTTGTACGGCTGAGTGGTGCATATTGTGCTTGGATAGTAAATAGTTTGTAAGAAAAGAACATGCTGAGGATAGATTTTAATATTTTTATAGATTCTATATCTGAATCGAAAACTAAGTCGATATAGCCATGTCCGTCCATCCGTCTGGTTTTCTTGTAAACACGATAGAGTGGGAATTTTTCCACATTGTTTGCTTTTAAGCTTTACAAAATGATACTAAAAATTTGTATATCTTATAATGCAGTGAATTTATAAAAGTCGGTAGGACAGACCATAATTACTTGCTGTTTTATTATTTCTGATATAAATATTGTATAAAAAAATATAATTGAAGCCCCACATATATGCTAACATGCATACATACATACATACATACATACATACATACATACATACATACATACATACATACATATATACCTACATGCATACATACTTGCATACATCGATGTCGTCATATCTTTGTCTATTATTACCGCACACAAACTTCAAATGTTAAAATATCAACACAAAAAATATGTGAAAAAAAAACCGTAGTCTACTTTTCTGCTTCAATGAGGGTAAAACGTAAAACCTAAAAGTTTTAATGCACGTCTGTGGCGTTTTCTTCGTTTATCCATTGTCCTACTTATTCTTCTTACATTGTTACATTTAAAAGGAATCAAGACAAAAACACTTTCTACCACCATTCGCACAATAGCGAAGAGACACCGTCGTCTCAAGCCTAAAACGATGCTCCACTTTTGCACAAATTAGCGAATTATGAGCAACTTTGTGGATTTTTTTATTTTTTTTACTTCTTTTACAGAATCTAGTTTATTACTAATAACTTTACTATAAAATATAACCTTTTGACCCAATTATTAATATTTTCAAAAGAAACAAAACGTTAACAAATAACAAGATTCGACTCGTCAAATTTGCAGTCAGCTAATTTTGGCGTTTGTATGCGAGAATGTATCTGTTAAATGCCTTCGACTTACATCATCAGCGAACCACTTCCAGCGAGGCATTGAATTCAATTAGTAGTTCCATGTTGATTTTCTTTAGCATCCTTTTGCAATATCTATTAAAAAAAAAATTATATATGTATATAATTGTTTAAGAGAAACAAAATCTTGTATTTACTTGACGAACATTCAAAAATCTAAATAGGAAAATTAATTGAATAATTTGTTTACATTTTGTCTACAATTTCTACAAGTATTATTTGATTTTTCTTTGGCACTTTGAGCGTCTCTAGTTTTGAGTGAAAATTTATACCACAAAATATATAAACTTATACGCCGTCGTAAACTTAGCAATGTTACGAGTAAGTGGACAAAAAAATATTTAAATTGTTACCATGCATGAAACTTCATTCGTTTACAATTATAAACAACAACAAAAAACGCATCTCTATGAAATAGTTTCAAGTTCTGAGCTCTTCTCGAGCAGCACAAATATCTGCACTATTAAATTCAACGTAGGAAGCAATCAAATGCACTCGGGCGTTTCAATTGGATTGATTTACCTCAACAGCTGAAGCGAAAAGAAAAAAATGTACATTATAATAAATAACAAAGGAAAGTGCACTTTGTTAGCATGTCTGACACTTAACGTTTTGCAATATTATAATATTTAAAGCACGAACCTTACACCGAACAACGTACTATAGTACTCTATCTTACCTTGCCATACCTTACCTTACCTTACCTTACCTCACCAGTTCGCCTTGACAGTGAAAAACGTGCATTCGCATGCCAAACAAAAGTTAACGAAACTTTATTCGCTTTTTACGATTTGTATTCTTAAATGGTTTGGTGAAAAATCAATTTGCAGTTTTGTTCTATTTATATACCTACGCGTATGTACAATATATACTCGTATATGTACATAGCAATACCTATTATTTCTGTTGCTGATTTAAGAATGTCTAATGAATGTTTCGATTTGCTTAACGTTATCATAAAATTGTTATCTACTAAGAATATATTTCTGAACATCAAGCCAACATGTCTACTAACGATTTACTAGGCGCCAATAAATCTAAGCTTTTTTTATTATTAATCATTTCTAGTATTAACGTACAGCAGAGATTGATTATGTAGGCAAGATTGTTTGAGTCATAGTCTACGAGTGTTAATGGGATCACTTCCTCCTCATCATTTATTTAACTATTTAAAAAAGTCCAAAAATGAGCTTCGATATTAAAGAGGAATTAAAAACAGTTTAAAGTGGAAAATATTGTCAGGAATTAGCAATATGCTAAGTAATTCCATGATTATATATATTTATTACTAATGAAAGAATCTTTGACACTGTGTATGCACATTGAATTGCGCTGGAACCCTGTATACGAAAATTCTAACGCGAGTCCATCGGATTCTTTAACGTTTCAAACATTATTTTTAATACACCTGACATTTTTTATTAAAAAATTGATATATACGAATTTTTATGAAAAACTTTAAATTTTTGACCGATTAAAGATGGATTTGCATTAAAATTTTGTTTGGTTTGATATTGGGAAACTTTAAAGCTTTCGAAATGATTTTTACCTATTTTGTATTTTTTCGGTGAAATTGTTATTCCTTTCACAAGTTTATTTTTTTAACAATTCTAAGTACAAAGTTTGTTAGGAAAGTTAGTTTTGACCGAACTCAAACAAATTTATGCTCCAAAGAAAAAGTATCCCAACAAAAAATACCGGTTTATGATTTAAATCTTCTGAATATCAGCAACTTCAGATTGCCATAAATAACCCAACAGCAAATTGAGATGAATTCCTTTCGATAAATTAAAAACAAATTAAAATAAATGTTATTCTTAATTTATCACCCGAATGCGCTCCAGAGTGCAACGTCCTTAAAAGTCTGTTAAAGTTTAAAAGAAAAAACCCGGCAAATGCTCTCGAAAGGCTGCTTTGATTTCGCAATTCGATGATGATGATGCCTCATTCAATTATTTATTGTTATGTGGTACACTTGAGTGCTTTTCCACCATAATCATAAACCGTTAGATTACTTTCGGTTTGTTGGAGGTACACAAAAACACAACAACACAACAACAGCACGGCAGCAGCAGCAGCAGCAGCATCCTTTACGGTTTACAAGATGCCGTCAGGACGTCAAAGTCTGTTGCAAACTTTTAAATGAAACTATAAAAAAAAATATGATAATTGCATGCAAAACGCGATTGTAGCTCGCGTTTTCTACTTCCTTCTCGACTGGCCGCCCGCCTGATAATATGCAGCGAATTATATACGACACAATGCGCAATGCCATTATAGTTATTGTTGTCGTTGTTGTTGTCATTGTTTGTTGTTGCTGTTGCCTGTCTGGTGTTTGCTGTACTTAGCGTAAATTTCAGCTCAAGTGGCTTCTAATTTTATGGCTCCAGGCTTCTTGTTATTGTTAATAAGAGCAACTGGAGTGCAGGAGAACTGGAGTGATGGAGTGCACGGGGAAAAGAAAATATTGCAAGGATGCACTTTGTTAATTAAATGTTGTTGTTGTTGTGTTGAACTGTTGTGTTGGTGTTAGATATAAATTAAATATTTAAATTGCAGTTTTGCAGTGCAGTTCGAAGCAGTTGGCTTCAATTGCTTTAAATTAACGAAATATGCTTAAGACAAAAGCATAAAACTTTTTCTTTATTAGAAAACGAAATATTTTAGAACATAAAAATTTCATGAAATCTTCATTGCGTTTCATTTACCAGGCGATTCAATTGCTTTTACCACTCGGTAACGAGTGTGAATTTCCCCCCGGCACCCCGGATATTATTATCGATTCATATGCGATTATCGTATGATTTTACGAGTCATGGAATAATCACTTTTTCGATTCGTTTTTTGAATGTTCACGAAATTATTTACGAATTCGTTTCAGCATCGTATTTTACGAATCGCTAACGAACCGTCAATGAATCACCCGAGGCCATATGATTTGTCGGGCCTTTCCTTGATTTTTATTGAGAAAACTTCCAAGCCTGTTCTTACATTCTTTTGATTTCTAACTATGCCCAAATTTCGTTTTTTTTATTGTTTTTAATTACTATACAATGAAATAATTCTTAACCTGGGATCTTGTTTGAGGAACCAGTAACTCGGCATGCTTCAATATGAGATCACATTTTTTACTATGCACTTTCAATGCAAAGAAGTTGAGAAATCCAAAATTTCAGAGTGCCGTCACTCCAAAGATTTGACAAATCTTAGGAAAGTTTAATTTATACGCCAATTTTTAAAAATATCGCTGCCAAACTAAAATTTATGTTTCTGGTAGCCTATATTAAAAGACACCATCTCACAAAAAATTAAAACCTTAAAGCACAAATGACTTTATAGCTAATATAAAAAAGGCAAATCTACTCGTATTACTTTTGTTCACATTTTATAATGCTTTGCTAATACTCCTGCTGGGAAAATTTACCTCGTAACATTGGCGCCCGATCAGGGATTAAATTAAAATTTCAGAAATGTTAGTTAGGGTCTTTGTACATTTTGACAACGATAAACGAGTACATGGTAGGCAATTGACATTTTCAACTTTTATATTTTTCCAACAATTAACAATTTTTAATTTGTTTTATCGAATTGGTTTATTTTAGGTGCCGCCATTAAATGTTTCGTGTGCAACAGTCACAAGGACGCCAACTGTGCGCTGGATATACCGCCGGATAACCTTCTTAAGGACTGCCAGGAGGACTATTCGACACGCGGCAAGGGCATTCCGACCTACTGCCGCAAGATTACGCAAATCATTGAGTTCGCCGTTAACAATTGTAAGTCGCTCATTGCAGTCTGCGCTCATTTTGCCAAAGCTTATTGATTAACCGTTGATATTTCGCTTGACAGTGCCCCCAGACAACCGCGTAATCCGCACCTGTGGCTTCCAGAATCAGACTTCGACCAACTATTGCTATCAGCGTGCTGGCTTCGGTGGTCGTCAAGTGGTGTGCTCCTGCGACACGGACAATTGCAATGGCGCAGGCTCGCTCGGCGTTTCCGCTGTCGCAATGGCGGCTTCCGTTGTGTGTGGCGCTGCGTTGTTGCTGAAACGTTTCGTTTAATTTCTTTTATATTTAAGTTGTGCTAATTCTTTTCCAAATTGTTTATAAAGTATTGAGTTGATCAAAATTGATTTTCTTCTATTATTAAATTCGCTTAACTCTGTTGCTCAAGTTCCTTTTTAGGTGTTTAAAAATAAAAATGTTAATTTCACATTTATTTCATGTTAATTTAAGTTTTGTTTAGAGTAAATCGGGCGATCCAAATGTACACAAAAGAGCTGGTAAAACTAATTTAGGAACTGCAATTACTGGCTTTTAAAATAGGTGAGTGGATTTTTTTCACTTATTATGTTGATAAGACAAGGCTTTAAATTTAATGTTTAATCGAAGATTTAAAAAAAATGTCATTAGAAAAAAATGTTAAAGGCGTAACAATTAAACGAAAGTGCTAAATTTAAAAATGTTTACATTCATTTAAATTTTAATCATGCCGCCTCTGCCAAGAGGATCAGTAAACGGCTGAACATGTTCTTTGCACTTGTCCAGCGCTGGCAAGACGCAGAATAAACTACCTAGTTCTAAATCACATAAGTAGTCAAAATTTAGCCTACAACACTTACGAGATTTATAAATACGAGCTGGTCCGATAAGTACTTAGCCTCACCACCCGATGAAGGCCTACTTTGCAGACCTCAAGAAAACGTATTTTTCAGACGGGTTAAAAAAGTTGGAGCATCGCTGGGTCAATTGTATCGAGCTTAAAGGATGCATGCTATGTTAAGAAATAAATAACCACTTTTCCAAAATTCTCGTTTTTCTTTTTGTATGCCAAATACTTATCGGAGTATATAGTTATATAGTCTAGAATTGTGTTTGAAGGGCAACGAGGCTGCACAGTAGGTCTTTCAGGTCTCGAAAAAAAAAACTTTCCCTAAAATTTAATCAAAATGTTTAAATTTTCAGAACAAAAACTTTTGACTAAAAAATTTTAAACATTTCATTTCGATTACTTTAAATAAATTTAGATTAAATGTAGAATATTATTTTTATTTAAATTTTCAACGTCGGAAATTTAAAAAGAAAACCCTTAAAAATGCAAAATGACATTTTTTGCACTTTTTATTTGAATAAACATTTCTAACTTTAATGTTTGTTTAAAAGAAATATACTATAAACAATAACCAAAAGTTGTTTAAAATTACTTCAAAAATGGATTTTAAACTTAAAACTTTGTCATTTTAATACGTTTACATTTCCAAACAGTAATTCAGAAACTTTTTCAATTGCAGGTAAAATCGCGAGAAACCCGGAGTACCCGAAATTATTAATTTTACAGCAATAAAATAAATTCTTCTGTTAGAAAATTACACAATTTAGAGAATTTGAACAAAAACCGAAAAGCAAAAAAGCTTTAATAACGAAACCGCTAGAAATTTTGTAAATAACGGCGCGTTTTCGAAAAAAAAATACAACATTTAGGTTTTTATTTAAAGAACTTAAAGAAACGCTTTTATGTTAAAACATTTATTATTCAAAATGCAAATTGTATTTAAATTTAAAATAAAACAAATGTTAAAAAAATGCAACAAAACAAAAGTATTAAAATACAAATTTTAAATTAAACAATATACAAAATAGAACCCTACCGCAAAAAACAAAAACAAAAACCAAACAAAACAAAAAAGAAGTCAAATTTTTAGATTTTGGTATTCAATTTCGAAACAAACTAAACCAAAGATTTCTAATTAGAGTAACTGTGTAATTCAGGCACAAGATTTTGAATAGATTCGAAAATATCTTCTTTTCTTTATTTACAACAATTTCTAGTAAGTTTTGTTGTGATTTAAAGTAATTAACAAAATATAAATTTAAAAAATATTGAAAAAAATGTTGACGGTCGCATTCGAATAAATACAAAACTCAAAATTCTTGTGCTGCAAATTCGCAGCTAATATTAAGTTAACACAATAAAAGGATAAAAACCAAATTTAACAACAACAACAAAAATGTTAGTAACAAACTAACCAAAATAAAATAATTTATTCACCTTTTTCAATTTGATTTGTAATCTTACAAAGGCGCAAGCAAACTAATGAAAAAATGTTTCAAATAAAAGACAGCTAAAACCAAAAATTAATTAGTTTCCAAACGAGTTAAATGCAAACAACAACAACAACAACAACAAAATGACGAAAAGAGAGCGAAAAAGTTTAGCATTTAATTTTGATAGGCTTTAAAGTTAAGCTTAAAAAAAGAACAAATAAATTACAAAACAAAACAAAACAAAAAGACAAAAAGAATCTATATTTAAATAAGTTGTTAAGGTTTTCTTAAGATAATTAAGACAGCTTTCACATAAATGTTAGTCAACTAAAATAACATAAATTCGATATATTTAAAATACAAATTAAAAACAAACAATACACAAACACTTAAAAACGACATGTATGTATTTAGACCTAGTCCAACAGAAGAGCTTTAAGCTAAACAAAACTTGATGATTAAGAGAGTATTTAAAACACGAAAAACCACGAATACGACAAATAGTTGCTTAGCAAACTCAGCGATTTAGTACATGGAATATGCTTAAAAGCAACCAAAAGCTAAAAGCTCAGAAACGAAAGAGTTTTTTGGAAAAGCTTTTTTGTTTTCGATTAAGACGCGCAGTTTTTAGGCATACTCCATAATGTTGCAACTCAAGAGCTTTATTGTTGGACCACACCAAAAGTAAATAAACAATAACAACAAAAATGTCCTAGCCACGCCACGCCACGCCGCCTCCTCAAAAAGCACACTTAACCAACTGCCAAAGAGTAGAGTCACAATTTCACCGACACGCCCATAAACACGTACATACACTCACACACACTCAAAACACATACACACACACGCACTAAAGTATACACACGCACATCATCAAAAATAGTTGTTAATTACCAAAAAAATCACTCAAATACAAAATAAAATTTTTCAAAATTCCAAAAAAAAATAAAAACAAAAGAAAAAACAAAATTTCAAATGTGCGCAACACCAGAAAAATAATAAATTAATTTATTTAAATAAATAAACAAACAAACAAGAAACATTTATGTAGCAAATCGAAATAGCAGAATTGTAAGCCAAAACAAAAAAGAAATAAATGAATAAATAAATATTTAAGAAAACCAAAACGTGGAAATGTATGAAAAGTATTGAATTTCATAGTCGAAGCCCTAAGCGCATTAAGTTGATTATTTAAAAATACAAATTAAATAAATACAAAAACAAACAAACAAAAACAAACAAACAAAATTGTAATATTTGAGTAAAGCAATAAAGGAAATTTTGTTGTTTTATTCGATGGCAAAAAAAGAGAGACAAAAGTAGGAAAATCTTCCTATCATTATTTGACAATGGTAAAAGCAACGAGGGAAGCAAAATAATAGTCAACCTTTGTTCACTTCACATTCTCGATTATTTCCAAAATATAAACAAAATCTATTGACCAAGTAATTAAAAAAAAGGATGGAAGATGTCGCGACTTTATCATTTGTCAAGTAAGCGGTGGAAAACTTAGCATCAAGTCGTCGAGAGTTATTCCAGAGAGCACTCACTCACTGTTTGTTTTTTTTTTCCTCAACAGTGCGGACTAATTGTGTCGGTCAGTTGTAGGTCATACAAGGTGAACGTGAAAAAGTAATCATTCAAGTTTGTGCATTGAATTTTGTTTGCTATTTTCGAATGGACCCACTCGGCCGGCAAGTAACAAATCTGAAATGTGTCTGCTACATAATTTTTGGAATATAACATATTTCTCTTTAAATTTATGACTCATTTTTAACATTCTACCCATCAACAGGGAATATTGTATTCCTCTTTCAACATGTAAACTCCTAATCAGAGAAACCTCTGTCAGAGAAACTAACTCCAGATGGATGGGGAGTAGTACATGCAACATCTCGCGTATGATATGGCCAAAACTGAATCAAAAACGCTCAATCGATCTAATCTCCCTAAGTAGGTCTCAAATTAGCACCATAATAGGAGTTATAACAGGACACTGTATTATTGGTACTCTTGAAAGAAGATTAGATATCTCCTCAAATGACTTCTGTAGAAGCTGTAAAGATGAAGAGGAGGAAGAAACTATAATACACCTTCTTTGTACATGCCTCGCTTTAGCCAACAAACGATATATACATCTTGGGAAGCACTTCTTCGTAGGCCTAGTAGATATATCTAAATCGAATATTATTAATATTATTCAGTTTATAAATAGTACAGGATGGTTCAGTTAGCGGTATAACTGGAATACCGCATCGCATCACAAAGGGCTCCAAGCCTAAGTGTGTCTTCTTACAAGAGACGCCATTACAAACTAACTAACTAACATTCTTGATTTCTGAACATTTCTAAATTATTTCAAATAAATAAATATTTTGTGTCTAACTAAAGTACAATATTTCCTGTTATAATTAATTATAAAATGTATTTGAAATGTTTCTCCAAGCTTTGTCTTATTACTTTTCGCCTGGGGATTTTCGTTTCTTATTAAGATTTGGTTTAATATCTATTAAGATAAATAAATATTGGGCATAACCAACTATTTAAGCTTTAAATTTACAGTTTTTTCTTTCTTTTTTCGAAGATTTGTCATGCCAAATTGTTACGCTCAGAAGATTTACCAAATGATTGCTGAGGGCGGTGCTCGTACAGAAGCATTTTTTATTAATTGATTGGAGATCGGAATCGGGAATGTTTCGCGTCGAAGGACAACCATAGCTCTGCGACGACAACAATAACTTCGATAAAGTTTCATATTAATCAATTGTCGTTAGCAATAATTCTTATGGCCAAAAAAGTGATTTTACTGAATTGATTTAATCTGTTACAAAATAAACTTTTATAAATATTATTTCAACAATTTAAAAGTAAGTAATCCAAATATCTATGCTGAAACTTTAGTACCCTCGACCATATTAGAAAAATTAAAGCTTTGTAGAGAAGATGGGAGTGGTTCTCGTCTTTTGTTTTTCTTTATTTAAGACCTTAACGTGGTTTAAAAAATAAAAAATTTCGGAATAACAACTTGCCATGAAAAAGCTAATAAACCGCTTGGCAAGGATTATTCCAATTTTTTATATTACTTGGCCAAAGATAGTAAGATAAATTACTAGTTTTGTTTAAGTAACCCGAATTTTTGATTTTGATCCGATTTAGAAAAAACTTATTTTCTGGATTTGTGATAAAGTAACTTAAACATTTTAACGCTTAGTTAATTTAAATGTTTAGTAAAGAATTGATGGTATTGAGCCGTACCTATCTCGTAGCTACTGAAAGAAATTTAGATTTTAACAAAAAAAAAGACATGTTGAAAAACCATAAGAATTTTTAAGAAAAGGAAAAGACGCAGTTTTGTTGGTATTAATGTAAAATACGAATTTAAAACATAATTTCTCTCATTTCCCCTATCAAATTTGGTTACATGTATTTAATTATTCATGCATATTTGAATGTGAAGAGGAATACTTTTTGAAGCACCTCAAAAGGGAATTTATGCATGCTCCATCATCTTTAAAGAAGATTCGCGTTCGTCAACAAAAAATAAACGCACACTTAACTGAAAGCAACGAACTCGACGCAAATTTAACTATTTAAAAACATGTTTATTACTTTGAAAAATAAATTCAATGCGCTGCTGAGGCGACATCCAACAGTCAAAGTCAAATACAAAAAAGACACGTAAGATTCTAAGAAAATACGAAATAGTCAACGTACATGCGAATGTGGCAACGGCAGGCATTTGGGCGGTCTGTTGTCTCAGCTACTACTGCTCCAACGCAGCCACTGGTGCGTCCCCGTGCCGGACGCGTTTCAACGCAATGTAACACTTTTTGTTGTCGATGTCGTGATAGCCCACCGGACCCATATCGCAGTCGGCGCATGTGAGAAACTTATGATTGGCCACCGTGTTCGAGAAGCCGATATTCTCAAAGGAGAACATGTCGTGAACGAGCCAAAAATGACGCTGCGCCTCCGTTTCGACGGAAGCCTCTTTGGCATTTTTCTGATGCATCAGCGGAAGTTCGAACTAAAAAATCAAATACGAGAATAATGTTATAACAAAGGATATTTGGGAAACGATGCAAGACGCTACTCACGTCATTTTCAACGTAGTCACCCTGTTGCTCCTTTAGAATCAGCGAGTTGCAGAACTGGCAGCGTACGATGTTCTTGTTTTTGTTGTTCACGATTTCCGTGAGAATATTCGATTCCTCCGTCATTTTTATACGTCTGGTTTAAGTACTCGTGCGTTGAGTATTTTATTTAATTAAATAGTGTTTATTTAATTTTTATAAAAATGAAATATGAAGAAAGTAATAGGCAGTGTTGCCAACAACATACAAATTAATTGACAGAACAAGGCGGCTAAAAGGGAGCCACAGTTCCAAAGTTCATGTAAATAAACTCATCCAATTTCTTTTCCAAACTCGTTCATGCAAAAAAATAAAAACAGGAACCAACTTCAGCATTATTCGGTTATTGTGAATTAAATTTTGGCAGTTTCATCTAAATTATTCACAATTAGTGTTTGGTCTTACAATTCTTTACAAAAAACGAATACGAATTCTTAAGTTTTAACAAACAACACAAATATTACTTAAAATTTTAGCTTTTCTTGTTTAAACTCGTATTTTATATTGTTATAAAATTACTTAACTAAAAAACAGTACCATTGTGAATGAGTACGCATTGTGCATATTTCCAAACGTCAAGCGGCCATGTTCTTTTAAAAAAACCAAATCGCTGTGAAGGAGGACGCAAAATTTCTTTTTTATTCTTATTTATTTGCTCGTGCAGTTATTTTTTTAGTTTGTTTATGTGAATATTGCAATTATTTTGTGCAGAGCAACAATTATATTTTGTAATCAATAAAGCAGATGCTGCGTATAAACCATTTGCAGCAAGATAAGTCGAAAAGAACGCCGCCACCGACAAAGTGAAAACGAAAAAAAAAAACGACAAAAGACGCATTTCCTTTTCCTCTTTGAACCAAAACGCGGAAAAGGAAAACGATATTGACCGTTTAAACGACAAAATTTCTTTACATTGTTGTTTGCAGTTTCAGAATTAAATTAAAAGTATCGAAAAATGAGTGAAACGCAAATGCGCACAAAAAGACAACGTAAGTATTTATTTGTTTTTTTTTTAGGATATATTGTATCAAAATAGTATGCTAGGGAGGGGAAATTAGTAAGAACAAGATAAAGAGGAAGTAAATCGCGGAGTGAGTTAACAAGTGACGTATGAAGGGAAACACTAATTTCAATTTTTATGTCATTAAAACTAAACATATTTTATTTAATACAAACACCATGAAGCAAAAAAATTATTTGCTGGTTCTACAAACCCATGATAAAGTAATGTAAAATGTAGGCTTAGTCTAAAATCTTTTGTTTTAATTAAAGTAAATTAAATGCTATTAATGTTATTGTTCTTCCGATCTATCTATTTATCCATTTATCCGATGGCAATATAATTTAGGAGAGTTACGCCTTCAATTTGTACAACTAATTAAAAATATTCGGTTATTTCGCTAAGATTGCTCCTCAAAATCTGAGTACTTTATCTGAGTTTATATGGGTATTGTCGATAACTTCACCAAAAATGAGTAGTTGCATAAATTAACGCCCACTTTTAAAAAAGGTTGGACCAATTTTACGCCTACCACCATTGTTCCGGAACTTAAAGCGCTATATAGAAAACATGAATGTATGCACCGGGAGGAACACAGGCATGCAAAATTTGCCACGCCTACTTATAATGCGCGCAATTTGTTTAATTACGTGAAAATACGATAACATTGCTAAAAGTGGGCGAAGTTGGAACAATTTAACTCAAAAATAATTGTCTTATATATTTATATTCATAACTAAACCTGGGCAACGCCGATTATTAAAAGATAGTTTTACTTAAAAATGTTATGTACAAAATTCAAGATTAGTACAATTAAGCAAGTAAACGAATAATAAAATTTTTATCAAAATTTGGCAATGGGAAAGAACTTAAAAATCTAACAATTTTTAATAACTATAATTAAAATTAAAAATTAAACTTATGCACTAGCTATCAGGGCTATCGGTTAAAAAATATTAAAAATTACAATTATATAAACAATACAAGTAAAGTTGCTACAAGTAAAGTTGTTACACCCAACATCACAAATATTAAGTACTTAAAATTTTACACGAAACTTTTGATAGGCGTGATCGGACAAAGCCCACTTATAAAAGAAACATGATATGATGTGCTACAGAGAGACATTTTGTTGTGTATTCAACTTAGTGTTGGGTATTTGAGCTTCGACTTTACCGAAGATAATTTTCTTCTTACAACAAGTGTATTTCCAAAAAATTAAAATTAATTGCAGAAATCATTAATTAGGTTTAGATTGGTCAAAGATACTTTAGAAAAAAATTAAAAGAAAGTTGTAAAACCTAACAAACAAAAATATTATTTCCACAAAAACATCTCAAACTAAATTGTTGTTGATAAGTTTGTCGGCAATTCATCACTACTTCTTAATTGGCAACACTGAAACTTGACAACTTCGACCGCTGCTAGTTGTCGGCGCCACCGGAAACGAAACCAGATTTTCAAATTTCAAAATTTTTACTTTGCTGCGTTTATTTCTCAAACAAAATTTATAAATCGTAGTAGACTAGGAATATTTTTTTTATAGCTTTTCGTTTTATGAAAAAATAATCAAAAAATTTGTAAAAAACACGAAAAAAATAAAACGCAAAAAGTGCGAAATTTCGAATTAAGAAGAAAAAATAATTGTTTGATTTGTTTTCGCATATAAAGCGCGTAAAATTCTCGGAGTCAATAATTCGTCACAACCTATCATAAACGGAGCAATTTCGACGGACATTGGAGTGAGCAGCAGCAACAGCAACAACAACGCCACACCTCTGCAGCAGCAGCAACAATTTTCGCCGAACAGCTCTGCAGCAGCAAAAATAGCAACAACAACGTCGCCGCAAACGTTGACAGCCCAGCAACAGCAACAAATGGAGCGCCTACGTTTGGCCAATATGATGAACCAAGGTAGGTGCATACAGTAAAAGTCATTAGCAGCATTTAAACTTTTCTGTACAAAAAGTTGTTTAATTCTTCATAACGATTTTTTTTTATAAATTTTTAACATATACTTTGTAATTATGATATACGTATCGCTATTCCAGCAAAAGCAACATATTTAACGATACATTTCTGATCCCTTGATAGTTTCGATTTGAAAATTTGAGTCTGTGATATTAAAGAATACGCTCTGACATTAAAATCACTTACTATTACCAATACTGCAGGCGGTTCAATATTGAATAAAAAACAGATTTAGGGTTTCTTGGACAATTTTTCTCAGACTAACCATATAAAAAAGATATTCAATTTATTCCTTAAAAAAACATATAACTAAAAATTCGTTAAAAATATAAAATACAAATATTTTTGAATATATTTTGGCAGAAATGCATGCACTCTGGCCATACGGTACTGCAACTTTCCTCTCACCAATGCTGCCCGCACCGAATGTCGCATTACCCTACGCTCTGGCTGGCACTTTGCCATATGCCGCCGTGCCCATATATCAGCCCACAGCCGCTGCAGCAGCGGCCGCCGCAGCTGGTTTATCCAATTCAAATGGAGGTGCACTGTCGCAACAACAACAGCAGCAACAGCAACAGTTGTGCGCAAATATTTCAGCCAGTTCGAATAGTTCAAACGGCAACGGCGGTAACAATGGCCTTGTTTCTGGTTCATCTTCGACGGCTTCCAGCAGCAGCGTTGGTTCAAGCGGCGGTGGCGGTATCGGTGCGCAATCATTGCGCCTGCAGCAAAATGATTCGAATAAGATTAACATTCAGATTGGGCTGCAGTGTGTCAGCCAGAATACGCCGCTCAATTTCAATTCGATGAACGAGATGAACGCCTCGCTGGCCAAGGTGAATCTTTTGAATTTTTGTGGAGCTGGAGTTGGTGTTGTTGAAAAGGAGAACAAGGGTGAGGCCCAGGAATTTGGTATATCATTTTGTATTTTAATTTTACAGCAAGATTTTGTTGAATTTATTTTATTAAAATCCTCGAAGCGTTCATTTTGGTTTAATTTTATTTACTATTTATTTGAGTTAATTTCAATCTTTATACATATTGTATATGAGTAAATAGCTGAACAGACAACTGATTTCTATTTTATGGATTTAAATTTTACTTCAGAAATTTAAAGTATACAATTGAAAGTTGATTTCTATAATTATAATAAATTAATAAATTGGTTTGAATATTCATTTAACGATTTTTTTTTAAATTAAAAATTAGTTCGCTTTAATGAAGAAGTGTTTATAATTCTCTTACTAGCTTTTAATTGTGATTAATTTTACATTTAGATGAATAATTAATATATATTGAACTTAATATCAATTACAGATGCCTCCTCTTTGCGTAGTTCTCCAATACTGCTTAGTCCTGAGTAAGATATTTTATCTACCGCTTCTTTAACGTTTATTTAAAATTATTTTCACCTTATTTCCGACACACAGCAGCGATTTGACAGGTAGTCCCGCCGGTATTGGAGCAGGTGGAGATGCCACAAATGCCTCCAATTCTCCAGGAGGTACCGTTACACTATCTCAGGCCAAATTCAATGAATTGACGCGACTCGCATTACGCGGCAGCGAAATAGCCGAAAAACTTGCGTACACGCACCGCAATCGGCCGTGTTTCAAGAAGATCGACAGCCTTTGTGCACGTATGAAGCAGGATTTAATACGGCCCGACGGTGTGCTACCCAACATCAACTCGCAGGGCATTGCTTGGGCAGTCAAGGATTTTATTTTTGTTTTTACGCGCGTTATCAACGCTTGGATTATCATCAAAGGCTACGTGTACAATACGCCTGAGGGACTGAATAAAGTCAAAGCGGCACTAAGTCCTGACTTTGCTGCTAGTTTTGCTGCCTGGCAGGATACAACTATGGATTTTGTGGAGAATCTTATTAAGTCTTTTGTGAATCTCGATAATTTGGTACAGTCCCAGAAGAACGTCTACCAGAAATCGGATAATGGCAGCAACACACGTTCGGCCGCTGCCGCAAGTACTCCTATCAAGTTACTCCAACCAGTAAACTCGCTGCTTGCTGATGATTCGTTTGATTTTCTCAACACTTCCGCGGAAAAATCGCAGCAGAGTGCACTAAATAAAAATTATTTGTATACAATGGTCGAGGACTCCGAGGGCAGTCAACGACAGGTGGGAATCAGATAAAAAATATATTAATAATAAGCGAGTAGACTTACATCAAAATTTGAATGAGTATAAAGAATGTTTTTTTTTTAATCTTTTATTTTGCAGGCAACAGTTAACGGCACCTACTTTAAAACCGGCACCTACAATCCCATTAAAAAAGACTCCTTGCTGGTGGAACAGCAGCCACCATCCACTGGCACACCGCTTGCCGTCGCGGCCGTCGCTGCTGCCAATGCCGCAACGGTTGCAGCTACCATTCCTGGTACAATTACCGCAGCTGCTGCAGCTGCTACTAACGCTGTTGCGACACAACATTTATTGGCCACAAACAGCCCCCTAGAGCAGTATTTTGATGAACAAATGTCAGAGTTTTGGACACCAGCTGAAGTCGACCCGGTAACCGTCGAATATGTTAAAATCAAAGAGAAAATTCCTCCAAACTGGCTCAGCTATGATATACGCGTGCTCGAGCAGAATCTCTCTGAATTTTCCAACGATTACGATCCGAATGCGCCACCACGCCCTCTTGGCAAAGATCTAATCGATAAGTTAAACGTAATGATTGAGCGCTTGATGGCTATGAAGAATGCCGAACTTTTCTTTAAGCTACAATTTACAAAGAATTATGTGCGGTCAAGTTATTTGTTTAAATAATTTGTAGCATTATT
Source organism: Suillia variegata (assembly GCA_949127995.1). Taxonomy (NCBI): domain Eukaryota; kingdom Metazoa; phylum Arthropoda; class Insecta; order Diptera; family Heleomyzidae; genus Suillia; species Suillia variegata. The sequence goes on from OX421844.1 coordinate 20,903,305, forward strand.
TAATTTTTAATTTCTTTTTTTTGTAATAGTTTCCGGATTTCATTGCCAAATACAAGCATGATTTTATGGACGTACGCTCAATCATACTAAAATGCCAGGTAGGCGGGTATCAGCATATTTTCGAAGTTGTGCACGATGTGAAGAAGATCATACATGCCGGCAGAGAATATTTGAAGGTAAGTGGCTGATACAACAATTTAAATTGAGATCGTTTGAATCTTAAATAAAAATGAAATAAAATTAAAAAATAGTCATCTTTTATGCCAAATAAAAAAACTCAGTCAATCCATTGTAAAGATAGATTGAATTCAAATGCAGCAATCGAATTAATTATTACCCTACACAATTATTCCTTAATGATGATGAAAAATCTCAGGTCTTTTCGGCGAAAATAAGCTAAAATCTCAGTCGCAAAATTTGAACTTGCATTTTAAGCCACTGCCATTTTATTTGTTTTACCAAAAAATTATTGCAGAACAAAAGTTAAAATTATAAAAGAATCATTTGAATTATGATTTTTTAAAAGTTATTGAATTGTTGCTTCATCTTTACCACAAATTGAATGTGGTAACTACGATTCTAGTAAAATTATAAAAACAGTTATAAAAACGCATTTAGAAAAATAAAAATTTTAGAAAAGTTTTCAAGTAAAAACAGTTTGAAATTGATTACTTTAAATTGAATAATATTAGGTCAGTTTACTAGGGAAAACAATTTACAAACATTTCTAATACCTTTTTATTTAAATTTTAATTGATGACTATATTAAATCGAAGATACCATGTCTAAACATGTTCGATAACTTTGTTAAAAATTAGAATTTCTAAAAAATTATACATTTTTATTTTATCAAAATAAGGTCAAAAAGTTATTTTTACGTAAAAATAGGTTATAAGAGCCATTTTCAATCCTTGGTCCCTGAGCAATTTTTATCTTCTTGAAAAACTCATCTTGACCTAACTGACATGAACTGAAGTCCAAAGAATGGCTATTTTTCTGTTCACCTCGTATATCTTTGACATTCAATGAAAATATTGCGTTGAAAAAATTTAAATTCCTATTAAAATTTAAAAATACGAGTATTTATTTCATATTTTGACTTGTATCTACATTTTCAAATTTATAATTGTTAAGGCGGCATATTATTTATTTTAATGCTATTATTTAATATAATGCTAAATTGGAACTCCTCACCTTAGCTAACCATGGACACTAAATTACAAAAATCACTTAACTCATTCGAAATGGAATTTAATAAATTGCTGAGTGAGCCGCCATTCGAGAACTATCAATTTGATCATATCACCGGTGAGCCGAAGGAAATGCTCTACAACTGCCGCAACAAGTAGTGACAACGAACGCAAGTGGCAATTTTCATATCACACATTTAACCTCGGATAAATGCAATATTTTACATAGTTACCAATGAACCAACACAATTAGTTTATGTTGTCTTAACTAACGTATTTTTCAGTGCCTCTAAGTATGCTAAGCATTTTGCATATTTCGTATTTGCACACTAAATTTGCCATATTTTTAAAACGTTTCAAACGTGCGACTGTGAACTTCTAGTATATTGTTAAAATTTTGAATATTTCGCTTTTGTGTGTGTGTGTTTCGTTTAAGTATTTTTGCCTTATATATATATACAAGTATGTGTGTTTTTGCCCACATCTTTAATTAAGCTTTAGAATTTTAAAATTATTAAAGTATAGTAATTTTAATTTTACATTATAAGCAATTAAATTGTTTTTATGCAACAAAGATTAAATTTAAAATGAAGACAAAGTATATGCCTTAAGTTTAGTGAAAATTTTTAAATTTGTAATGAATTTGGTACAAGCGTTTAAAAACACAAAAACAAAAAGCCTTTGCGCCAATTTGAAGAGAGTACGGCCAAATTTAACTAGTCTGTCTGTTTAGCAAACAGTTTGTTTAACAAATTGAAATGTAATATTTTTCAAATTTTTATTTAACATAGTTTATAAACAATGAATGTGTATTGTAGTAAGTAATTGCTTTTATAAATATGTATACTTATGTACTATGACTATGACATATTTAAAACAAACTAATTGTAAAGGATTTTGTGATAACTTGTTGAAGTATTAAATAAATTTTTTCTATTGATTGTTTAAATGCAATGCATTTACATTTATATTTACACTACATAGTTTTATATAAAGTAAAATAAAATAAAACAAAAAGTATTTGAATTCAAACTTGTCTATGCATTAAGCCATACGAAATTCAATTTAAAATTAAAAGTTTTGTTAGGTTAAGCATTCAAAAATTGAATTGATTGATTCTGAATTGAAGTACAACAGAAATTATTAAATGAAAGTAAAATAAACGCAACTTTTAACAAAAACTTATTTGCATTGTCAAATGTCAAGTGTTGGGTGTATATGTTTGTTTTTAATTCAATTTGATTGAAATTTAATCTTCAATTCAAAAATAGTTGCAAATAAACTCAATGTATGTCCAACACTGCAGCAGTCTCACAGCCTCAACAAAAAATACATTCTTACTTAACTCGTCGCTTATCAGTCATTTAATCCACCTGACAAAACTCCGTTACATCGATGCGTTGCGCCTGCAGCATGGAATGGAAAAGAGAGTACTCGTTCTGCGCCAATTCGCGCGGTGTGCCTTGCTCCTTGATTTCGCCGTGTTCGAGTACGAAAATACGATCCATTGTCTGCAGTCCACGTAAGCGATGTGCTATGAAGAGTACAGTTGAACTTTTGAAGGCGTTACGCAATGCAGCATGTATTGCTACTTCGTTTTCGTCGTCCAAATTCGAGGTGCCCTCATCGATACAAACGACTTTGGAATTTTTAAGCAGAGCACGCGCCAAACATAGCAACTGCTTTTGTCCCGCAGAAAGATTAAGGCCGCCTTTGTCGAGACGACCATCTAGTCCACCGAGTTTTTGGACGAGTAGTGTTGCAGCGGCGCTGTTCGCGAGGGCGTGCCAGATTTCCGTATCGTAATGGGTGTGACGTGGATCAAGATTTTCGCGAACAGTGCCTAAAAAAATTATAATACAATTTTAAAGTTTAAATTTTTAATGTTATTCTATTTGATTAAATCTTACCTTCGAAAAGGAACGGCTCCTGTGGTATGACGCCAATGCGTGCACGCAGCACAGGCAAAGCGAGGGTCTTCAGATTAACACAATCCAGTGATATTTCGCCACGCGTCAACGGTGCAACACGCAAAAGAGCCGCCACCACTGAAGTTTTGCCGGCGCCCGTACGACCCACAATTGCAATACGCTCGAATGCCTCCGACTTAAAGGAGAGATCATGCAGCGCCGGCGACAAATGCTCACGATAACGTAACTGCACATTTCGAAACGTTAGCGAACCCTGCGAAGGCCAACCGAAGGGCGGATCTGCAGATCCCTCTGCATTCTGTTCACCCTCCAGTTGTAAATACTGATCCACACGCTCGACTGCAATTAGTTCCTGTTCCGTTTCGGCAACGGCATTTAGCAAGCCCCCAAGCAGTCCTGTTATCGAAAGTGCGTACGATATGGCCAAGCCGACCAGACCGGGATTGGTGGCATGTGCCGATGTAATAGCAGCGAGCAGGCCAGCTCCACCGACCAACAAAGCGCCCAGCATCTGAAGTCGCAAACTTAGCCATTGTTGTGCGGCGGAGGCGGTTAGTTGTGCCTTGATGCTCTCCTCCAGTTTGGCATGAAAGTCACGTTGGAAGCGCGCACTGGCACGCATTGTGCGTATCGTCAAGAGCCCTTGCAACGTTTCAGTGAAATGCGTATAAAGCGGTGAGAGTGCATTGCTCGAAAGGCGTTTGATATCGCGCGAGGCGTGCCGATAGCGATGTTGTAAATTCAGGTAAATCGGTACCATTGGTATAACGACAAGTCCCAGCCAGGGCATGGCATACAAACTAATGATCAAGGCACCTGTTAAGAGGACAAATAAGTTTTGCAGACTTTAAACATCGAATAAACATATTTCTTATTTTAAAAAAGGAAACTATTTTTTTATATAATACAAAAAAAAAAAAATTAAACAGGTTTGATTAAATTTAAGTTTTTTTTAATTGTAAAAGTTATAATTTAATGTAAATATTATTATGAAACTTTCGAATGCCATTAAGTTTTCAATTGAAAAAATAAATTGATAGAAAACTTCATAAAACAACTGTTTGACGTTTCCGGCATATGTCGAGGAACCAATATATATATACATATATTCTATACATATATGTATGTATAGAAAAGGTTTAGATGGAAAGCGCTTACACATATCTTACAATACGATAATTTAATTTTCTAACATAAGTATGTTTGTTGACAAAGCAAAACTTTTTGATGTTTCTTCAAGATTTTTTATCTAATAATATCAACAAAAGAAAATTAACAATTCAATGAAGTATAGATTATAATAATCATTTGTAATGCATATATGTGCATTAATAAATAACAAGAAAATTATTTCTTTCTTAATCAGTCTGTCTAGTATCTGTCTATGTCTATTTACTTCTTATCTCCATTTACTTCCAAATCCTAAACATAAATTGTCAACTGAAAAACCGATAGATCCATTTTTTAAATTTGACTTGAAGAAGTAATTAAGTTAAGAGTAGTCTCTGCCTGACCCCATACTTATAATTATAACAAAAAAACCTATAATGGCTAACGTTGCTTTTTTCATTCGCCTGTCTTCAGCGAGTTTCTTTTCTTTGAATTCTCGGTTGTTTCTAAACCAAAGAGGCTTATATACGAATATGAAAACACAAAGCTTCACCAAGCAAAAAAAAACCGCTTATGAGGAATAGAAGCGTATTCCGAAACAGCGGTGTCCGGTCTGCTTAAAAGTTAAGCAAACTGCTTCATTGTTAATTTCTCAAACATTTTGGTGGTTAGTACTGAGAAATCCAAAACTTTCAAATTAAAAATCCAATATATCAATATCTTGATTCGCAATTTGGTAGCTGTTAAATTTTATTTTTTATTTATTTTTTTATTTTTTTTAGTTTATTTAACTTATCCGATTATTTTTTAAAAACAAAAACATTTTTTTTTTAATTAAAATCAAGAAAGTAATAAATTTATTTTCCTCAGTGAAATTTACGTATTTATCGGTTTTTGATTTGACATAGTTTAACCTATTGTTTGTATATATGTCTTAAGGTTAATAAAATAAAATTTAGCTCTTAAGGTGCTTAATTAATATCTAAATACTTCCTTTACTTCCTTATTACAATGATAAGAACTGTTTTAATAACTTCTCTTACCCGCCAATCCGACTAACTGCGCTAGTAAAATGTTTAAAATAAATGGTAGCGAATCATCGATAGTGTACGTATCCGAAGAGAAACGATTAAGTATACGCCCCACAGATGTCACATCGAAAAAGTTGAATTTCGCCTAGAAAGAAATTTTGTTTTTAAATTTTATACAACAATTATGCAAGGAACAATGTTTCAAATTTAACATACAAAAATGACTTTGTTGAGCAAACGATCGTGTATGAATTTTGCCGCTTTAATGCCTGCAAAAGCGAAGAGAAATGCGCGCGCTAATGTCATAACGGAATTGGTTAGCGCTAGCGAAGCAAATATGCTCAAATAAAATCCAGTACTATGTGGCGGTGATGGAGTTGTACCGTTGTTGTCATTGTCACCATCGACTGTGACGATCATATGCTCCAGAGTTGTAGCATTTTTATTTGTATCAAGCGTTGTGTCCGTAACCCAATGTGCAAGCCAAGCATCGGAAATATTTCGCGAAAGTTGCATGAGCAGCACAAAGAGGAGAACTGTTAACGCTAAGGGTGTAGTTATTGCTTTCCAATAGCAGGCAAAGACATTCAACGAAATGTGACCATATTCGCGCGATTCCTTAAATAACAGAAAAGTAAAAGTAATTCGGATGAATTTTAATTATTTTTATATAGACTTCTTTACTTCGAGCATTATGCTATCAACACTCTTCTTCTCATGTGCATTTTGCAGTTCTTCCAAATCAATGGACCGCCTGCGCAAGTTCTTTGTCATTTCAGATTCATCACCAGAAGCTTCGTCGAGACTCAAATCAATGCTCTCCGACATGTAATCACTTAGCGTAACCTTTCCATTTTCAACATGCAAAATCTAAAAAAAAGTAATTTTAAGTACACTAACTAGATTGAAAAGGTTTAAAAATAAACCTGGTTAGCGTGAAAGTAGAGCGTAACGCTGCGAGTGACAACTATACGTGTTTTGTGTTTTAACAAATCAAGCAGGCAATGTTTCACTATGTGATGTGCTACATGCGCATCTACTGAAGCTAATACATCGTCCAGAAGATAAACTGCAAAATGGAAATGTATTTAGAATTCTTAACATTTAAAAATTTCTCTGCCTTACTCTTTTTATCCTGATACACAGCACGTGCCAGTGCAACACGAGCACGCTGTCCGCCCGAAAGCGTTCGTCCATTTTCGCCAATACCCACAAGATCACCACCCAAAGAAATAATATCCTCATTCAGCGCGCAGGCGAACAACACGGACTTGTACCATTGCTCATCGAAGACGCCACCCCACACGATGTTGTCGCGAATGGTGCCGCGTTGTAGCCACGGCGATTGCGGTACGTAACCAAAGCCTTTAAACAAAATATAAATATATTTTTTAATTATTTTTTTAATTTAAAAAACTACTCATTTAAACCTGTAGATAAATCATGCACGCAGACAGAGCCTTCGACGCAATTAATACCAGCAATAATGGCGGATATAAAACTACTTTTGCCACCGCCAACTGGACCTTCAATACAAATAAGATCACCCTACAGTAAACAAATTAAATGTTAAGTTTTTATAATAGTTTTTTAATATCATATACACTTACCTTTTTCACGTCAAAATCGACATTTTCCAACCGAAATGTGGAGTGAGTTTCGGCATTTACATTTATGAAATCATGCTCAAAGGTGGCATTTTTTAGTTGCAAAACAGTGGGCTGCGCATCGCGTATAGAAGCTGTCACAGTAGCAGAACCAGAACTCTTCATCACGGGGTTGTAGTACGATGAAAAGTCCAAATTAGGTAACTATAATTGACATTTATTTTTGTTAATAGTTTTCATCAAATTTTAATCCAAACAAACTCACATCAATTAATTCCTGCACACGTTTCACTGAAACCCACGCCTCAATTAGTCCATTCAAAACCCAAGGGAATGCATTTAAAGGTCCAATTAACATATTCAACAAAGCTACACTTGTATAGGTCGTAGAAGCGACAAGTGGATTGCCCAAAAGCACTGACACGCCAAATGTGAGGAAGCACATCAACACGGGCGTTGTGGCCCAAAAGTAGACGCACAACGCATCAAGATATTTGCGCTTGGCAAGGTATTTAACCTCTTGGTACCGTAGTGACTTTATTTTATCGATAAAAACATCTTCCCAAGCGTGTAGTTTGATTTGCTTAGCGCCATTAATGGTTTCGCTGGTTGCAGATAAACGTGCATCTTTGGCTGACATCAAGCCTTGAGAGTAAATACCAATGCGAGTAGCTAGAGAGCGATTTATAGGTATAAGAGCGGCAGCAAAAAGTACACCGGCAATAAAAGCAGCGCCTAGTTGCGTGTAAAGCAGGTAAAGTGTGGTGAAAAGCTAAAATATAAAATTAAAAAACATTCGAAATTTGTATTTAACAAAACACTGTCGTCTACAGACTTGAAAAGGTATGCTCCAAAACGAATGAAAACTGATGCAGGAATTGACAATGCGATCCGTATCGGTCGACATTAAATTCAGTATCTCTGGGCGCGCATCTTTGAGTCCGCGCGCCTCTAAAGCCTTGCGATAAATGGCGCTAACGACGCCAATTCGCATCTTCATGCCAATCATAGACATTCGCCAGCTAAAGTGAGTGGAACAAAGTGCCGCTGGAACACAAGAATATTAATAATTTAAGCTTTAAATTTCATGTTATTACGAAAATATTAATTTACACAAAAGCGTCGAGCCAAACAATCCAAGAGCATATAAATATGGTTTGGGATCCAGTTCATCCGAGAGCTCGTCACTATTATCGTGCGCCTGACTTAGTAAACCGCCAAGCAGCAGTGGTCCGGCGAACCCCGAAATATCCGAAACAAAACGTAATATACCAATCAAATAAAATTCGCGACCGAATGCTTTGTGCAGCGCCCAAAATAGACTTTTCTTCTGTGATATTGATGTTTGAAGGCGTTCACTAAGACGCCCAATATTCAATGCATCTGGCAGGTCGAACAAATCTTCGATTTTTTTGAGATTGCCCGCAACGCCTTTAGATATCAATGGACGCACCCAATGAAAAATAAAGCGTGACAGGAAATTTGCTTCGTCTTGAGCATGACCTAAATGTACCTCATCAAAGTCAAAATGAAAATGTGTATAGCGATTGGAAAGTAAAGCTTCTTGTTCCTGTTGAAAGTAAAACATTTTAACAAATCGAATTGGTTAGTAAAACAGAAACAAAACATACTCTGTTGGCAGCATATCGTGGCGCTGGTGCCATCACCGCACTGCCTTTGGGAATTAGCGTAAGTCCATAGAGTACATCGATAACGAGCGTCGCCAACGACCAAGGCCACCAGTCATAATTGAGGCTTGTGCGCAGCCAAACAGCGTCAAGCACGAATACCGCCAACCAAATGACGTTCATAAATAGTGGACCGCGATGGCTGAGCGAGCCATAACGTCGGGCAGATAGCAAATATCCTGAAAAATAAATGCAAAGTAATTTAAGTTATTATCACTGCATTTGTAAAATGTATTTATTTTGAACTTCATACCACAATGCACTGCCCACATGACACATTCCGTACACACGACCAATACATCAACGGCGTAGAGTTTTACGCCCGTGTAATGAAAGTCAAAAATTTTCCAGACGGGCAGCAGCGACAGCACAACAGACAGCAGGATGCGCGAATATAAACAATGCATTTGCAATGCATTTCGCGTAACGCCGCGCGAATAGGCTCCAAAGTTAAACGCCGAAATGGCAGCAAAGATTGTGTAGATGGGCAACTGTAGTGCAATCTCCTGAAAGCATGGCAGCAGATCATTGGAAGCGCCCGCAAATGGCTTCAAACCGGTAGAGCAAAACTGAGTCCAGTTCCAGCGAAAATTCCAATCAATGTCAGGGTACGACATGATTTTGATTAAATTTTACACGTAAGTTCAGTATTTAAGAGAGCTACAAAAGGTCAAATAAAAATTATTAAACTATTTCGGAAGTACTAAGTATTTATTTATTTTTTTAAGACAATTGAAGATTTTTTTTAATTTCTATAAAACAAAATTTGTCTACGTTATTTAGGAAACGGGTACCCGGCTGCCCATCCAACTTTTAAACTTCACTGTATAAGTTAGCACTAAAAAAAACTGCAGCAAATACAATACGGAATAAATTAATTCTGTAATTATAAATTACAAAAAAAAAATAATAATAATTAGCGGTACATAAAGTTAAAATACTATCGAATCTATTAATTGTTTGTTATCTTTCAAACAAAAATTTACAGTTACGGGTAGCCGGTCCGGATGCCCGCTTGTTAACACAAATGCTAATCGGAAATTTTTTAAACAAAAACCACCTCTAAAAACCCCCAATTCATAAGATAAAGACGTGTCTTACCCACACTAATGTGCATATGTAGTAATGCAAATCCTAAAAACATAATAAAAGGAGGAATGTGTATACCCTTCGCCACGTGCAATATGGTACCGAAAGGTATATTGAGTTTGTTAAGCGATCGTGGTAGGTATGACATATAAATGATCAGTATCGATATCTGAGTCGATTTGTCGATGTTCGTCCCAACTATTACAGCCATAGTTAAGAGATATTGAGCTCTAATTTAGTATATAAGCTTCTATTCTTTAAGCGGAGGATAAGTTCTAAGAAGAACAAGATCGGACAATAACTACTCCCCCCTTATATACAAACTCTCCCTTTCATGTGAGAAAAAATATATTAAAAATAGTTACAGTGTAGATAACCAACTCAAATTTGTCATTTGGCATAACACAAAACTACAAACTAAAAATGGGCGTGACCCGATAAGAACAATGTCCACTTATGATAGAGATATATGTCTCACATATAGCTAAAAAAAAAACAGCACAATTTTAGGTTTCACTGAAAAAGCGGATGGTATTTGAAATTATCTTACTAGTTTATTGATTTTTGTTTATTTCGTGTTCACGTTTAAACGGTTGATAAGATTTTCTTTAAACATTAAATATATATAGAAATGATTCTGAAAAGAAAAGTGAGCGTGGTCGAAGCAATTTAACGCCCACCGCAGGTATTAAGGAACGTAATTTTATACAATGATAATATTTTGTGTGGAGTTGTATGGCCACAAAAGATACCATTTAACAAAAAGTTGATGTGATGGAACGAGACTGGACAAAATGCCCGAGAGTTGGCGGTTACTATAGTTATATAGATGGTTAAAAATACAATGTAATGTTTATTTGTAGTGGAATTTATATATTTTTTTATTTGCTTTTGAAATAAGAATCACAACTGAAAGACAATTATCCGAAAGTCTACGTTTTCCACTCAGTTGTATTAAAAAGTAGATAATTATTATAATTACACATATCAATCGGTCCGGGCTTTTATTTTGATTGAAGCTTGCATATATTAGGCTTCCTACATTTATCTCCCCCTTCACACACAAAAGAAACAACTGAATAGAATACAAAATTCACCACTCACCGGCACGATACTTTTTTCTTTTAGTCGAATTACACGGACGCCCCGCCGCTAAAAACATCAAACTTAAATTAAATTTCCACTTATTGATAAAAACAAAAAGTAATAAAGTGAGTGACTAATGCTGAGTAAATCGAGAACTCAGTACGCTTGTAAATCTTATATGGAAACAGCTGATAAAATGCGGGTGATAAAAAAAGAAGAGATAAACAGCCAAACCAACGGCAAACGCCTTCTTCTTTTGTTTACAAACAAAAGTTGTGCTCATTGAGATTTGAGAGAAAATTAATGAATGTGTGAAGAAAGAAACATAATGACAGCGTCATGAGAAAAAAGAAACACAATTTTCTGAGGGCTCAGAAACTCAGGTCTCTGAAGAGTCCGTCATTTATGAGCGCTTATTTTTTTTAGGTTTTAAGTTACTAAGTTTGAAGAGCGCTTAAATTTCTTATTGAGTTTTAGTATCCTTTGGATATTAATAAGTTGGTAGTTTTTTATTTTAAAATTATAATAATTTATTGCGTCTATTCAGATACAATTTTTCATTCCTCTGTATGAAAAATTTGATTGACAAAGTTTTCATTTCAATATTTATAGAAACACGATTGCCAAGTTTCAACTTTTTTTGTTTTGAGGAATGTATTAGATTTTGTTGGGTTTTTACTTAAAATGTAGATCCTGCTGGTGTATGTAATTTATATAAAAATATAAACAATTATTATCGAGAAATTAACCCATTAATTTCGAAAATGCATCAACTTTTACGAAAAGGTCATAAAACTTCAATACTAATACATATGTATATCGGAGTAAGAGGCTAAATCCCTCCTCAATACCTTTTACTTGACACTAACTAATTTTGTTTAAATACACCTTAGACTTTTTTCCTTTTAAACTATAGTATTTTCTTAATTTTAAGGCCGAACGCCTTTATTTTTCGACATATTAAACAATATTTTCCCTGGCAAGCTGTCGCCCGCAAGTACAATTTCAACAGTTTTTTTTTGGGATCTTTTGTTAATACTCTGAGATTTTCTGGAAACAATTTTATTTATTTTATTTAACATCTGGGAACACTAGACACAACGACGTCAAGGACACAACGCAAATTTTACACGATATTGTTGCAAAGTTTAATTTGGGTATTTATTTATTTATTCTTGCCAATTAAGCATTCATTTAGACACACCTCTTTTAATAAGTATTAATTTCAACGCGGAATGTAAGTATTAAACATTTTTGCACTATTTTCGCGACTAATTCTGAAGTTGATTCGTTTTTTTTTTCTTTTTCAATTTTCGACTAATCCAAATAAGAAACAACAGCTAACAGCTGATTTGCAAACGTCAAATGACCGCCGCAAACGAGGAAGATAGAAAGAAAGAGGATGAAAAAGCGAAAATGCACGATGGCGATGAGTTAGAAGAAGGCGAAAACGATAACCAAACATTGCCAACGGAAATATCTGAAATATTTGAATTTCTAAGCGGGAACGAAAAAATCATTTTTAAATCACAACAAATCGATGATCCAGAGTTGCAACGCGTCGAGAAAGTGCAGATTGCACGAGAGATCTACACGCACAATCGGCAAACGTTTCTAATGCGTTTTGGTAGTCATTTTGAAGAGCGACATTTGGCCGATTTCGCGCACCTGGCCATTGCCGAAGGTGCAGCTCGGCCACTGCAGCCGGATGAAAACTACGAGGAGATGCAGTTTATGCTGCACGATTTTCAACGGCAACTGCACACACGCAAACGCGACGTCAAGAATCGACGCTATGCAGCTTTACAGGATCTCATTGCGAAGGGCGAATACTTTAGCGAATCGGAGATGATGCGCCGTGCGCCGGATTTGTATCAGGAACTGGTCGGACAATATTTAAGTGATGCCGAGCGAAAGCAACGCGATAGCTATGACGTCAAGAACACAACATTCTCGTCTATACTCATGCATACGGCGGAACAGCAGCAAATGGCCGATGTGCTCAAGCAGGCAGACGAACAGTTAAGATCCATTAAAACTACTGATAACGATGATGAGACAACACATAATTACATTACATGTGAAACGAAACCGACAAAAACAGAAATGTCAAATATTCTTGGCGAAGACGATGATGAGGTGGCTGTACCGAATTCCTTTCGCCAACAGTGGGGTAATTTTGATAACGAACAAATCGCCTGTTCAACAAGTCGTTTGCGTTCGCCTCAAACTAAAACTAAACCAAAAGCGCTTGCTAAGCCAACGTCCAAACAGGACTTGTCTACAAAATTTATAACGGCTGGCGAGCGTGATCTTTTGCGCGATGAATTTGTTGGTATAATGCATGCCGAATTTTTGGCAGGCAATGACGTTGACTTTGATTATACACAAGTCGATGACAATGCGCAGTTGGATGATTTGCGGCAACTCAATCAGGACAAGGAGGATGCGTATTTTGAGGAAAGCGATGATGAAGCGGCCGATATTGTTGAACAAAACCAAGAGCAGCAGATGTCACAAGCAGAGGAAGACGATTCTGAGGATGAACTTGATATCTATATGAATCACTTAAGCAAGCATCATAGTTTGCAAAATAAATAAAAATATAATTTATTTTGCACACGATTTAGTTTATTGAATACTTTAAAATGAAGCGTAGTAAAATTCGTCACAAAATATAGAAATGTATGTATTTATAAATCGACACGCGTAATTTAGACAAAGTGGACAACACAATGTGAAATGTGAAGTAGTGGCGGCGGCACAACGGCGACGGCAGCAAATATAATAAAAAAAAAACATTTAAAACTAATTTTAAATAAAAATGAAATCAAATAGGAACGCGAGCTTCGAATTCGGCGCTTATCTGGGACGACCTCGTCCACGTGGAAAGCCGCGTCCACGACCGCGTATAACCTTACTATTAGCCGGTGGACTTTTTGGGCGCAACGACTCAATGCGACTGGTACAGCCGGTGGCTGGTGCCTCCGCGAAATACGTCTGATACAAATCCGAATTGAAATTGGAGTTGGTGAGCTCGGGGCCAACTGTCAGCCAACCGGGACGTATACTCGAATCGCGTCCAAAGAGATGCATACGCCTGCGTCCTAAGCAAAAGTGTTCAATGATGTGAAATATTTCGATGGGCTTTTCGAAGCTACCAAATTCTTCCTCCTCCGAAATGATCAAATCAATATCGACGTTAGCGTGTATAAAATCACCATCAGTTGAGCGACGCACAGTACCTTTTATGCCCATAAGACAGTGTTCCTTGGTACGCTGAAATACCGCTTTTGGTTCAAGCTGCTTTGAGTGACCCGGTTTATTAATATTGGTACGTATCCAACAGATATCCTCGCATCGACGGAATCCCCACTTTTTCAAGCAATTGCGACCCATATCCAAACCCTCCGACGAACCACACCATAGAAAGACAAACGAACGATGTGCAGCAACATCACCGACGTCGAGATCTTGCAGAAAAAAAGTTAATATATGTTAATAAAAAAAATATAATTGAAAAATAAAACGCACTCAGTATTTCATCCCAATTCCAAAACACACGTGGCGCACCCCCAACAGTTGCTACTGAAGGTGCCGCACGAGCATATTCCTCCAAAGGTGGCTCAATGAGTATTACGTCAAACTTAGCTCCCAGTGTCTTGAGATCCAACGACTTAAGATCGGCTTTCAAATACATCGGCGCCGAAGCTGTGTCCTGGATGAGTTTATCTTTTAAACGTATCAGCTCACGCAGCTTCGGATATTCTTCAAAACGATCGGCCAAGCCAACATCGCGTATAAAATTCTGTGGCCGCTGTCCAGTATCAACAAAATGTTGACAGTAGTCATTATGCGGATTAGAAGACTGCGTGCCCTAAAGAAGGATGAGGTCAAATGAAAATAAATTTAAGTAGATGGTTTACCAAAAAAATTCTCACTTTCAAAAATGTCGAAGAATCTCGGTAAATAATTTCTCCCGGTGTTCGCTTTGCTGATGAAGGTGAGTCGTCACGACTAGCGCCACCACCGCCGAAATTCTGTTTGCTTCGGCCACCAAAACCGACAAGACTGCTGCTTGAACTGGTACCGGCACTATTATTTGACGTATCTGCAGTGCCCAAGACTATTTTCAGTTCGTCCACGCTCGAGAGGCCCAACTTAATGAATTAGATAAAATGAACGAATTAAGAAAAAAAAACAGAAAATAAATTTTTATTATACCGTTTGCGCTAGTAGCTGTTTTCGCTTACGCGACCGCTCCTGCGAGTTCTTCAGTATATCGCTCATTGGGTGAGCGGTTTTCTACAGTAGATTTTTAATTTTTTTTAATTCGGCAATTGGAAAATGAAAATGAAATTCACAAATTATGGCTTTGATATTGGTTGGATGGTGCGGTCGTCTGTGGTCTACCGTCAATTATTCACATTCTCTTTTAAACGCTACAAAGCGACAAATTTGTTTACGAATAACGTTTCAAAGAAATTTCAAATGACATATTCTGCGAAAGATGTTATTGGTTTCACTTAAGGATGAACCCACGAAATCGATAAAGGGCGTTTGTTCCTTTCGCGTATAATGAGAAATTAGATTTTTCATTTAACAAAACAAACTTTTGTATATTACATTTATATTGTTTATTTGAACCATCGTATATAATCTTACAACTATTGTGAACTACAAATACGCAAGAGGTAGCACACGTAATTCACAATAACATCTTGACACGACACGAATTTTGACAAGTGCTGTCATTCGGTTTTCCTTTTCCACTTTTCGGCCACAATTTTCTTTTCGGTGTTCGCGTTGAAAATTAGATGTTCTGTGATTTTTGTGCAAATTAGAAAATAGGTTATTAAGAAATCGACGAAAAATGCAAGTCCTGCACAAGACGCTGTTGCTGGCGCTCATTGCAGCGGCCGGAATCTTTGCACTGGTTGCAGCGCAGGGTAAACAAAAGGTGCGACTATGATCAGAGGTGTTCTAAATACAGGGTGCCTGGAATTTCCTAACATATCTAGGGGCCACGTCATTTGTTTTGCTTTTATCGCTTTAATTACAAATGTTACATGCCGGTATTTGTTTTTTATGCACATTTATTTATAGGTTGGCTTGTCGCTTTCCGAAAAAGTACAAACGCTCACCGACATGAATATGAAGAAGGCGCTGTTGCGTTTCAACGGCCAAAAGTTCCGCGAATATGTGAAAAACGCGCCACGCAACTATTCCGTCGTGGTGATGCTAACAGCGTTGGCCTCGTCGCGCCAATGTCAGATTTGTCGTCATGCTCATGACGAATTCCAGGTTGTCGCCAATTCGTATCGTTATTCGGCGACTTATTCGAACAAACTCTTCTTTGCTATGGTCGATTTCGATGAGGGTTCCGATGTTTTCCAGATGCTGCGTCTGAATACGGCGCCCGTATTTATGCATTTTCCCGCCAAGGGCAAGCCAAAGACCGCCGACACCATGGACATACATCGTGTCGGCTTTGCCGCCGAATCTATTGCGAAATTCGTTCAAGAGCGTACCGATGTGCAGATACGCATCTTCCGTCCGCCAAATTATTCCGGCACGGTGGCTATGATTACGCTAGCAGCGCTAGTCGGTGGTTTCCTTTATATCAGACGCAACAATCTGGAATTTCTATATAATAAGCAAATATGGGCTGCGATGGCGGTGTTCTTCTGCTTCGCCATGATCTCAGGCCAGATGTGGAATCACATACGCGGTCCGCCGTTGGTGCACAAGAGCCAGAATGGCGGTGTTGCCTACATACACGGCTCGTCGCAGGGTCAACTTGTCGTAGAGACTTACATTGTCATGTTCTTTAGTAAGTCAGGAGACCAATTACATCGAATCGAAAAACAAAATATATAATTTGTTTCTTTTAATTCATTTGTTTTAGATGCCATGATTATGCTGGGTATGGTGCTGCTCACCGAATCTGGCTCACAGAATGATCAGCGCAAAGGTCGCATTATGGCCATTGTTGGTTTGGCTCTGGTGGCAATATTCTTTTCATTTTTGCTTTCGGTGTTCCGATCAAAAGCACAGGGCTATCCTTATAGGTAATTTTTTTTATTGTTTTAAACATTCTTTCATATATTTACGTATTTATTTTATTTTGCAGTTTCCTATTCAAATAAAATTCATCACTGTCCAAACATTTACCAAATCTTCGACAGACTTACAAACAACTTTTAATGAGTTTCCATTGAAATGCATTAAATAAACAGCATTTTTAATGATTTTCAATTGAAAAACTAAACCACAATGTTCTCTACAAAAATTAATAAGTTTCTATAATGTAGAAAATGTTTGTTTTCATTTAACACTTACGCAAATTGAAATACCCGACAACAGCAGTTTAAATAAATTTTTATTTAATATAAACTAATTTGGTGTTAATATCTTTTGTGCTGTTTAAAATGTATTTAATATTGATGTGTGTACATATGTATTTACCACAATTCAAGTTAAAACATAGAGCAGAAGTGCTTTACAATTTGTAGGGTAGTTCTTGAAGTTTTCTTTATATCGCATGAATAGCGCGCATTTGTAATACTCCAAGTATCGTTATTTAGCAGAATACAAAGTACTGTATTCCTCTGAAAAAAAATGTGTGATGCAGACTATCGGATGAACTGCAGGAAGAAAATACAATAAAAATGTGCAATATTTATCTCCGCACACACGATACAAAGTGTTGGATCACGCCGCAGCAAAAGCATGAAAGCATTGAAATCAACTTTTGAGTACTTTCGTAACCGATACCTCCTAAAATCAGGATCCTTAAGTGAGTATTTACTATAGCGAACGGTTTAACGACTCAAAGAAACAAAATAACATTTTAAAGATAAGAATGCGAAGGACGCCACTCACTGCTGTAAGTACGCAGATAAACAAATTTTTTCATAATGCATTTGCTTTTGTCAAATTATTAATAAGATCTTTCTTTAAGTTACAGCTTAGAAAACCTTTAGATATAAAAACATATTTATATTTCATCTATTTACATGGTTCAGTTAACAGTTAAAATTTTACTGTCTAGAAAATAACTTCGTCAATTTATAAAAGAATTAATTGAATGTTAAAAAATGTTTTCATATAACTTTTCTTAATTTAATAATAATGTTGTTTCATCGTTCTTTATTGCAAATACGCTTTCGACTTAGAAGACTTTCTTGATTGTAAGTTAACTTCTGTCAACCATTTAAAGTATATTACCTAAAGCTTATGCCAGTTAGCCTTTGTACGTCGTAATAGCACTAAAATTCGTGATCCTTATAACTTTAATTTGTTAGAACAATTCTGTAATAGGCTGCGGTTATTTGGAATCCGTTTTATACTATTTATAAAAGCAACTCTTCTTGAAAATAGTATAGCGAAATTTTTAAACTTGAAATCTCTAGAAAGTAGACGTATTATTTTCTCAATCTGTGGTAACATTGATTGCTCAATTGATCAGTCAAATAAATATTTTTTTCAATAAGAACGACTCGGCAATTATTTTTTCTATAACGTGTACTTTTAATCAGCCTATTGTGAGGTCTTTAAATGAATTCCAAATTTCAGCTTCTCTAAATGAAGTAGAATTTAGTGTATCGAAATATATATTCCAAAAAATTTTAAATTATGCTTATTTATAATTTGTATATGTCCTTTTATTTTAATAAAAAAAAAATTTTATATATAAATATCCTGCCCTTTGATTTAATTGTTTGGCTCAATAAATAAAATAAACCAAAACAAAAATTACGATTTTAAAGCTAAAATAAAAAATCCAAATCTATGCCATTTGTCCACATTTCCTTTTTGGTTCTCCTGTAATTTTAATTAATTAAATATTTTAGAAATATTGTTTACGGCCTTTGTGCATTTTAATCGCAATATTTTCAAGGACATTTGCAAGAATTTTACATTCCATAATTAACACATTTTAACTTCAGACATGTTTCAAAACAAATCGTTTACAATTTGCAAAAAGTTTGTATTACGTTGCTTAATCGAAAAAAAAAACAAAGTATGCACCAATGAAGCAATACAGAGCGCTATGCTATTGCAAAATAGTACAAATAAATTAGCGAACAAGTGCTGAGTTAGCTACGACCCCACAACCCAAAAAAAACTTGTGAAAATTAATAATTTCACTTAAAAAACCAACCGTGAGAAAAATCTATACATAAAATTTTAAAATCGTATCGTTTTAAATATTTTACGAGGACTAGAGGACACGTCACTTAGTGAAACGTAAGCTAAAAAAAGTGCCGACTATCGTGATGCCGACATATTTCTTAAATTTACGGACAACCGTACCTTGGAGTTTATGTTTAATCAAACCGCAGTTCTTTCGTTTTATTGTAAACAAAAATTGGTTTTGATATAATTGGAATGTTATAAATAGATTAAATATAAAATTATTTAATGTTATGATTTTGTACTTAATTTCTTTTAAGATATGTATGTAAGTATATGTGGTAGGCTACTACCACAATTGTCTTTATTTCCTTTAAAATTGAACCACTTCCAAGCCATTCTCCTTCATTTATACCACCCATCGACGTACCTCCTCTTGCATATGTTTGAATAGGATTTTTTATCGAAGCTAGATTTTATAAGTGATGATTACCAAATAAAAGGTATTATAGCTTTTCGATTCTTGGGGTAGTTTTTGAAAGTCTCCTTATACCACTCATGTGTGAGAAGCGCATTCGTTATCTGCAATGATAGGCCAAAGTACAAGTTATAATATTTATAAAAAAATTTGCAACAAATATTGTTATACCTGATTACTTATGACCCATATGGTGATCCAACCCCAAGTGATAGTATGCATTAGATTAAAAAGCACGATATACATGACCACCTCGAAAAACATGTGCGGCGACGAGACTAAATTGAAAAATCCTCCTGAAGGTAGTAAGTGTCCCTCAGTGACCACTTGTTTGGATTTATCATCCTTACGCAAATTCACGAGAATCATATTCGACTTGTACTGCTGTGTCCAGGCAAAGTGGAAGATAAATATGCAAAAATAATGCACTAAAGACACTTTCGAAAAACTAAAAGGCGAGGGTGCACTGCCTGGAATAAAAATAAAGTAAGTCAAATTGTAAAGAAAAACAATAAAGGTATAGAAACGCACCACGCACAAAGCCCTCAGTATTCGCGAGCAGCGCTAGAATTGCTCCAAAATAGTGTATATACCCCACGATATAATGACTGCAGTTAATTTTGCTCTTTTTTGAAAATATCTGAACGAAATTCGTTTCGTAAAAGCGTCGACCACACTGCAGCGTCAAAAGTACGGTCGCGAGCAATGCCTGTGACGAGTTGACTTTGACTTTTCTATTGTTGCGCCCACCACTAAAGAAATCCAAAAACACTAGGACACATTCAGGCGCTTCAGTATGGAATATGAATCCTTTCAATACGAGAAAAAGTGCTATGCAAGCCCATACCGCAGCAAAGACATAAAAGTGTTTAAACCAACTTTTGGGTACTTCTGTAAACGACAGCTCTTCGGCACGCTCAGGTCCTTTAAGCGAATGTTTGCCGTATCGATAGGTTTGACGAATTGCAACGGGCAGGCGCTTTTCAATAGAATTCATGAGGCTGCCGAACACCACGGCAATCGTCGTAAAGCCCATAAAAATGAAGATAAGCAGATTGAAGTTGTGTTTTTCTATGTAATCCGTTAGTAAAGTCAGTAAACCCATCATTTTGCTTTTAAACTTTTAAGTTAAAATTTTTAAGTTTAAAGGGTTAAAAGTTAAAACTACTTTCCCTTTGCTAGTTAACTTGTTTTTCTTTGTGGATGGTTCGTAGTTTTGTTGCAAAGTACACCGCTATTGTGAATGCTCCAATTTAGTCGGACAGACGTTATAGCAGATACCAGAAACAACAACAACAAGAAAAGAAGATAGGAGGAGGAGAAACAACTTAAATAATTACGGAGGGGTTTGGAATATATTCGATATGACTGTCCGTCCTTATTCTAATTCACAGTATATTGCTCTCTTCTCGATTCGTTTTGCTAACATCTTTCGCAGTAGGATTCAAAAAGTTTCGCGTTTTTTTTTAATCAATTTAAAGAAGGCGTGGCCACCAGTGTTCGGCTTTGCTCCGATCGGAGTATATTTGCTACGCTTTTAGAAAAACAAAAGTGGACGGAGAAAAAAATTATGTTGTCAATTTTGTCCAAAATATTTATTCAGTTCTAAAACACTTCACTTTTTTTACTACGGAAATTTATAATTTATTACAATTTTTTTTCATAATTCACTTACGCCATCGGAATGCTATGGTCCGAACCCTGGTGACCACCAAGTACACGTAGACGCATCCCAAAGGCTCGCTCCCCTGAACTGTCAAAAAAGAGAAATAGCCGATAGGAAGAAGAAGAAAAATAGAATAGTGTTGAAGTAAAGGTGGTTGGTTACGAAGTACCTAAGTAACCAATGGTTATTTTGCATTGATATTCTAGAAAATAAAAACTTGTAGGTAATTAAATATTTTTTCATTTAAATTCAATATAAGATTTGATCTTAATAAATAATAAATAATAACTATTATAACTTATTTATAAATTAAATTAGTAAGTATCATTTAATTAATAAAAGTTTACACAATATATTGTTTATATAAAAGACGACGTAGAATAATTATATGTTGCTATTGATAATAAAAAAAAATTATGTAAATAAATTAAACGACAATAAAAACCGAATGCGAATACTCAAATTTTCCATGGCACTAATTTAAACAACTGATTTTGACAGCTACGAGGTAGGAGACTGATGACAAAACGTCGGTGTTGTGTCTACTGTGTACTGTGCTGGCCACTATCTAATCTCGTGTTCAAACAAAACTCCTTCCCCAAAGTAATGCCGAATATATGCTGAAGCGCGCAGCCAGTTTCTTCATTTTCGAATTTTAAATCAGTATCAGAAAAGAGGCAACCCAACATGACGTTTTTGGACTATTTGCCGATGATCCTCTTCATTGGATCGGCGCTATTCACGGTGTTTATTATGGCGGTGAGTAGCACCATCACTATCAAGTTTTTCAGTGATCACAAGAACATAAGCAAATTAATCACTTTCCGCGATAATTTTTTTTTCAACACAATATGCAGCTTTTTATCATACAAAAATCAATCACAACGCCGCTTCCGGTGATCAAGCGACACAAGCAGGAAAAAACATTTCTTGACCCTGTTGCGATAAACAATGTTGATTTTCCATCTATAGAGGAAGCGCCCACCTTGGATTTAAGTGTTATCATTCCGGCCTACGATGAGGAAAAGCGATGTGAGTAAGAGGGGGTTTTTGTGGTCAGATGTTGCGCTAACTACAATTGCCCGTATTTGGGTGGAACCAATTTTTTGAGACTAATTTGTAGCTATGTAAAATTAAATTAATTATTTGGCCGGCTGCGTTTTAACAGCCACCAGGAGGTGTACACTTTTTTATCCAATTTTTTTTTTTTTAATTTAAATACATAAAATTTTTAAAATGTTTTTTTCAATTTCTTCTTTATTTAAATGGATTTTACTACAAATTATCTGATATTAACTACATAGCATTTTTAAATTTTAAACATTCTCATACATGACATCTTTTTTTTAATTTTAAAACAATAATATTAAAAAAAAATATTTTATTTCAGTGCCCATAATGCTGGAGGAATGCATGAGCTACCTTGAGGACAAATCCAAATCAGGCAACTTCAGTTACGAGGTGATTGTTGTCAGTGATGGCAGCCGCGATGGAACTGTTGCTTTGGCATTGAAACATTCAAAAAAATACACAGCGGAAAAATTCCGCGTGCTCGAATTGATTGAAAATCGTGGCAAAGGAGGAGCTGTGCGACTGGTACTTATTTTTTTTTTAAATGAATGCTCAAACATATTTTATAAAATTCTATCTGAATTTAAGGGTATGCTGAGCTCACGCGGTCGAAATTTGCTTTTCGCCGATGCAGATGGCGCCACAAAATTTCCTGATTTTGATAAACTCGAACAAAGTATGCTAGAGCTGGCTACTGACTGGCAACAGGATGCAATTGTTATTGGTTCGCGCGCCCATTTGGAAGATGAGTCTATTGCTTCGCGAAGTCTGTTTCGGTTTGTATTTTGGAATCTAAAGTTTTTCCTTGTAAATAAATAAATCTGTCAATTTCTTTAGTACATTCCTAATGCATGGCTTCCACTTTCTGGTGTGGCTCTTTGCGGTGCGCAGCGTGCGCGACACTCAATGCGGTTTTAAGCTACTCACACGCTCTGCGGCACGTAAACTCTTCAATATTATGCATGTGGAACGTTGGTAGGAGCGAATTTTCATCTTCATCTTGTTTCATTTTTTATTCAATTAAATAAATGTTTTATATTTTCTTCAGGGCTTTCGATGTGGAACTGCTCTACTTGGCTGAACGTTTAAAAATACCAATCTCAGAGGTCGCTGTTAACTGGAAAGAAATCGAAGGTTCCAAGCTGACACCGTTCTGGTCGTGGCTTCAGATGGGATCTGATTTGTTTCTCATCTGGTTCCGATACACTGTCGGTGCTTGGCAGTTGGAAAGTTCCAAAGAACACTCCACCTAATACGGCTGTAACTGCTGCTGCGGAGAGAGCACAAACTGCTTGTGTAGACCAAAATGTCTACTAGTTAGATATCAAATTTTCTAGCGATTGAATAAATATATTTTTTTTTTTTGTATTAATAAGCCAAAATTGTATGGAAAAAGTGCATTTAGTATTTACCTAAAGAAAAATGAAATTTCATATTTTTAGATTTCGAATTCCGCATGCAATTAACGCTTTAATGAACTTGAAACTTTTTCATTATGTTTAAAATACTTTAATTTATATTTAGAAATATAATAAAGCAATCTAACAGAATCGCTAATGAATTAAACTATTGAGATATTAAATTTTACGATATTTACCAATATTACCATGCATACGTATCGCTGCAAAATGCAAAAAGAACCTAACCAATTGTTTATTTGAAACACGTTTCTAGTTTTCTTTATTGGAATACACTTTCTCACAAAAATTAGAGACTTAAAGTCAGAAATAACTAATACAAAACAACCATATCTATTACTTCAGTTAACATTTTATTATGTTCATTTAAATATGAATATATCGCTGATAAAATGCACCAACATTTCTGAAATTGTACAGGAGAGGGACAAATCGCCTTAGCAGCGACATATTCTAAATCAAAATTAAAAAACGAAGTCAATCTAGACAGACCCGTCTCTATATCCGTCTGTCATCATTTTTTGTTATCGATATCGTCAGAGATATTGAGGATATTTTTTACAACGGTAACTTCAATGTCTCAAAAGAACTAACTAGATTTTAAAACCTCGTTAAATCTCGTTAACATGATATCTTGACAACCACTTTCATAAGAAACCTACTTTGTTATAGCCCGTTGTAGCATTCTTAAGTTTTATTCCATTAATTTGGCTACTTCGAAAGGGCTTAATTGCCTCAGAGGCCGAAGTTTAGTTAGTTTTAATAGCTTTAAATTTATTATCGACATTTTCATTTTAATAGATTATAAAAATTTTGAGATATATTCATTTCTTTTCAGAAAAAAAAACTGATATTTTATTTGCAGTCAAAAGTAATTTTATCCCATTGTGCAGTGATCAAAACAACGAGCAAACAAACGACTAAGAAACGAGCGAACGAATGAATTTTAGTGGAAAAGGCAACAACAGAGCGCGCAGTCGCAGCGGGATTTTTGAGCGAAGCGACGGCAGAAAAAGCGCTGCTTAGTAGTGGACTTGCTTGCAAAAATTTAAATTAAATAAATTAGATAGTTAAACAAAGTTAAAAAAAAAACTAAGCGCGAGAAAATAAAATTAATTAAAATAATTGATTGTGAAGAGAGGCGCTGAGCAGAAAGAGTGAAGCAAACGCCGAAAGTGCAACAAGTGAACAGAAATAAGTGAAAGAATGTAGAATAACAAAATCAAAAATCAAATTGGAATGTCTTCAGGTGCAGTGTTGCCAGAAAAAAAGCTCTTAATCGTCAAAATCCATTTACAAAGTCGTCCTTTTGAAGGCCAAATCGTCAGTTTTAAATTTGGGTTAAAATCGTCATTTCGGCGTTTAAAATTATTTAATCGTCATTTGTACCCTAAAATCGTCCGAATGATGACGCCGTCGTCCATCTGACAACAACTGTTCAGGTGGAAATTAGCTGAAAATTGAGACGGAAGAATTCCGGGAACTGCAGTGAATCAGTCAGTTTTTGTTGTTTTTCAAGTGCGTGCGTGTGCGTTTGTGCACTTTCCGTTTATGTTTGTTTTTGTTATTGCAATTATCTATTTTTGCGCACATTTTTGTCTGCATTGGTCGGTCTCACTTACGAAAAACCTGACTGACTTGACAACAAATTTGTATTAAACAAAAACAACCGCGCAACTTAAATTGGAAATCAATTTAAGATTTCGCTCTTCGCCGGTTCGTCGCCTTTAATCGTCGGTCGACACTAATTGTTTTTGGTCAGTTGTAAAACGTGTCGGCAAATAAACAAAAAAAAAAAAAAGAAACACACAAATTACTTAATTAGAGTTAACTTATTTTCGCATTTCGATCCACACTTGACAAGATCTTGACGACTTCATCATATAAGACGACGCTAAAGCAGCTTTGGCGATAATTTTACGAAGGTAACTTGGCTAAAAGTAAACCAAAGAAAATTAATAATGTACTTAATTTGTTAATAATATTTGTAAATGTTTTGTAATTAAGGAAACTGTGTTCCAATAAGCAAATTTTGACAGCATCTTCAAAAGTTTGTTTTACAGCTGATGTTTAAATCTTTCGATTGATACCTTGTAACTTAAATCTATTGTACTTAAAAAGTGTTATTTCCTGTTTAAATAAATAGTCTTAACCAATCCAGCGAATAAAAATGAGAATAATCAGATTAATTTTTTAGTCAGCAGATTTAAGGTTCTTCTTAAAAATTTCTTGAGGCGTTTAATAATTACTTGATTGACTTTATTCAATTACGAAAATCTGATAAATTTTGAGTCCTGTTTTTTGAACTCATCTAATCAGAAATAATATAGTTATAGACAATAGCTAGTTCAAAATATACGATTTCAATATACCCAACTACTAACTTCTAGTTTCACTTGTTAAGTGATAGGTAAAATTTACCCTATTTAACTTAAAAATAGACCAACATATAAGTTTGTTTCTTTATAACAAAAAATATATTTATTAAATTAGTTTTGTTCTAAAAAAAATGTTGGTTTTGAAAACGAAATACATTTATTATACTAAAGTTAATTTAGGTATGGCTTCAAAAAATACATATACATACAAACATATTTTAATAAGATACAATAAAATAAATGCATTACTAAAAATTCTATTTTATACTTATTTTTCAAAGTTTTGAAATGTGATTTTCCATGTTTTGCGGTAAATGCTCCCGCTGAAACCGAAAACGAAAACAGCAAGAGGCAGGCACATTCTGTGCTAATCAGTATTCTACACAAGCGCCTGCTTTCCGTCCGTCGCATATGCCTTTAACGACGCAGTTGATTCTCTTGTTTCTTTCGAAGTCGTAAGCGTCTTCTACTCGGAATTAAGAGGTTGCCAACAAATGCACTTTTTTGTATTTATTTTTATATTTATGTTTTTGTTTTGTTACTTAGTTTCGAAAAAAAACTAAAGCTGGGCTCAGACCGATGGCGACTACTGCGGAGTTAGAGGAGCGATTGTGCACAGTGTGGCAGTCGGCAGGCAGGCAGGCAGGCAGGCAGGCAGGCAGGGCAGTTAGTTACATAAATAAACAATTTGATTTCGATATTGCTTATCAGTGGAAAAAATTCAACAAAGCACAAGAAAAAAAAAAAACATAAACCCAAACAAACAGAACGAACAAACGAATGAACGCATTTCACACTTGACAGCGAAGACGTTGGCGCTGGCAGTGGAGAAGGCAGCTGTGGCCCGCTGTGGTGATTAGCTTGTCACGAACCCGACCGACCGCACAAGCTGGAAGATGCAAATCGAACGATTGCTGCAGCTTGTTTAGGAAATAATTTTTAGAAAATATTTTCTTTATTTGTGTGATTGCAATTTTAGCTGATAAGAAGCAACAACAGCTTAGGAAAAATTTGAAATAGTTTAAGGTATATAGTGACTAAATTGTATTAGTATAACTATGCAAATTCTCAATAGAGAAGGAAGATAAGTGAAAACAAACTTATTTTTTTTTAAATATCTAATTTCTTGTCAAAGTGTCTTGTGAAATGGACAATTAAAGCGAATGTACACTGTACTATGTAAGTGCTTTTTAATTCTCGCCTATATTTCCAATTTCAATGTCAATTGTACTTTTAGTTAATAATGATCTTGCGAAACAAATTAATTAAAATGCAATTTAAATTATCTGAAACAACAACAACAACAAAACACCACTAACAATAACTTAATTGTATCCGTTAGATGCCGCTTATTCACGTATCTATTGCCAATTCAAACGATCTCCAACCAAATCGAATCTATTCAAATCTATTCATGCACTGCTACTGCCCTCCGCCATTCACAAATGCAAAGTGAAAGAGCTGTGAACACAATCAGAAATTAGTAAATATGTATGTACATTCAAAAGTCAATTAAAAAATGTACACTACAATAGTTTACAAAATACATTTGTAGGTACATACCTGTATGAATATCTACAGCAATAACCACGAATGACAGCTACATATGTACATATATCTGTAAATGGCAATTATACTCTTTAAGTTTGTATTAAGTCCTATTCTTTGTTATATTTCCAAACGATTTGCAATTATTTTTATTTTGTAGAGAATTTATAGTTATAAAAGGAATTCCTTTTTGATCATATAAAAAAACGATTGCAGTCTTTAAATTTTTTTTTTTAATGTTAATTTTCCAATGTTTTTCTCATAAATCAATATTTTAAACAACATCGTATCTTTCTAAAAGTAAGTAGTACAAATGCAACATTGTCTGTCTTTTTAACTATTGACATGGAAGAATGTTATCTTGTAAATCAGCTGATCGCTTGAAACGAAATGATTTTAAGCATCATTTTGTATCTCAAAGGAGAGGCTACAAGAATAATCTGTCTGCAGGAAATCGTCTGGGATTATGATTCTGTAATTTAATTGTTATCGATCGTAATCTTTACGTTTTAACTAAACTGAAATGATAGCAAATGTCAATACAATATTGCAAAACAGATTTGGGATAATTGATTTTTTTCTCTCTCTTTCACACTCTAGATCTTCCTCCTTTTGTCAGATTCAAGCGTTGTTCTTTTTTGTTAAATTCTAACAGTACAATAAATATATTTTTCTGTTTAAGATTTTCATTCGTTTACTTTTTAACGACTAATCGACTTAAAAAATTCAAATATTTGACGTTATCGGCACATAACAATCAGCTGCTGTCGTTTGGTTGCATCGAATTAGAAACATTAACTTTGCAAACGATAATTTTTTTTTTAATAAAACGAACTTTTCTTTTAAGATACAAAAAATAATGCTGTAAATATTCTCAGCGTAAAATAAAATCCTGGCGGTGTATTAAAAAAAATGTTCACCTTTTTAATGGTTACAATTGTGAGGTGAAAATGATTTCATTAACAGCAATTAATTACTATCTTGTAATACAGGGTGGCGCAAAAGAAGTCATCCGATGATAGCTTGGGCATAAGCTACGCGCGTTTGGCGGTCGGCAGGCAGCAGCTGATGCACGGACTGAACTTTGTAGGGGAACATGTTCAAATCTTTCACCAAAATTCGTTGCAGGGACCGCCGGCTGAGGCCCAATTGCGTGGCACGTCGTCTGGTCGATGTTTCGGGCCTCACTTCGACGTCCTCGGCTACAGCGGCGATATTCTCGGCAGAACGGGCGCTCCGGGGCCGGCCACTATTGGCAACGTCTCGTGTGGTCCCATACTCTTCAAGGTTAGTGGCTAAACGGCGCAGTGTTTGCGCAGTCGGTGTCGGACGGCCGGGAAATCGGCGACGGAATTCGCGCTGCGCCAACACCACAGACGAATTGTTACGCAAAAAAATAGACACAATTATTCCGCGTTCTTGGGGCTTATTCACTTGTATTCTGTATCTGTCTAGTCCACAAATGTCAAAACAGATTTGACATTGGCGGCCATTTGCAAAAATGAGAGCATCTTCCAATAGGGTGATTTATTTTGCGCCACCCTGTATTATAAATAGCTTTAACTTTAAATTTTTCAAAGAATGTTTTTTTTATATCAGCTGGAATAGCTAGCTTAGTTCGTTTTAGCATATTGGTTGCTAACGCTCGAAATTCTTCAAAGAAATTTAAAACCGAATTGATTTAGAAAAGTTGCCGTCGCCCGCCCGCCCTACTTAAATAACAGAACAAGACGCTGCAATTCGAAGTGCGAATTTTTTATAAAACACTTGCTACACTGCACAAACAAAAGTGTAGAGTTTTGTTTACTAGAAAACAATTTAAATGCGCTCGTTATTTATTTTCAATGAATTTTTAATTTAAAAATAGCAAATCGTTAAATAAGATTAAATGAACTGAAGTAAATCAAAGCCACTCCGAAACTCTACAAAAGTCAAATTATAAAACAGAAACCAAAAAACAAAAACAAAAACATAAAAAAGATTGTAATTAATCGATTAAAAACTTGCAAAATTCCAGGAAATGTCCGAAAAAGCATACGACCCAACCGTGTGTGCTACTAAAAACAAAAACAAAAGTTGCAGCCCAAAAAAAAACAAAAAATTTAAAGAAAAAAAACCGAAACCCGTTTTGAAGGCGCGCTGCGCTGAATACGTTTTAAGGCCGGTTCGTTTGCCGTCGTCGCTTTGTCCACTTACCTTCTTTTTTCTTAGCTTTTGTAGAGTAGTTGTTGTGTCTTGTTGTTGTTGATAACCCAAATCCCCAAAGTCTCCGCATAGTCGCAACATATGCTAAATTGCAAAAAATTAAAAAAAATTAAATTTTAATTTAAAAAATTCAAATATTTAAAAAAATTCCATTAAAAAAGCAAAACATTTGCTTTAGTTTGGGTTTTCGCCACTGCTCGAGATTAATTTACTGGCAGGCAGTTTAGTTGCCTGTTTATTTGGACTTTTGTTGCTTTGTGTGTGTTGTTGTTGTTTTTTTTTGAGAGCATCTTGTGCGCATGATTGAAGTGGCTTTTGCCGCGCGCAGCAATTGCGCTGAAGTGTGATAATTCGGTGTTTTTTTTTTTATTATTTTTTATTGTGCTTCCCTTGTTGAGTTCTCAAGTGTTTTTTGTGTCGTCCTCGTCTGTGTTGTTGGTTTGTGTGGAGATTTTTCAGTGTAGAGATTTTCTGTTTTTGTAAACAATTTATTTTGATTAAAGTTGCTTTGCCATGGTTCCGCAGATTTAACAAACAGGGTGAGCTAATTGAACTGCAGTTTATAGTTACGGTCACCAGACAGACGTTCCATATTAAACACAACAGTTTTGTACACTCACTCGCTTTTGGATAGAGATTTTTTGGAATTCTAAGTGTAATGTAAGGTCGGGTAGAGACTTAACTTCATTTACTTATAAAAAAGTAAATTTTGTTTAGGATTGACTTCTCAATTGTCTCTTGTTTCTGAACAGGTTCAGGTTTTAGAGAAATTCCATTGGAAGAAATTCATCTAAGAGCACATGAAATTGGATACACTTAAAGTTTTCATGGGTGTCTAACTATCTATATACAAAACAACAGCTTAAAATCCGAGACTCAGCGATCTTACTTAATTTGTCAGTGTGTAGAAATAGTTTTGACTATGCCCACCTAAAATTCCTGTTTTACCCACCTAATGGATTTTTCCGATTATAATCCAACAGTTACTCAAATTAATAATTATTAATAAAAAAAATTATTAAACATAACACATACCATTAAAAATATACGAATATATAGAAGTAAATGTATGTAAATAGTTCTTATGCGATTTTCTAATTTTTTACATTTTGAGTTCATCACAAAATAAAATATTTAATCTTTTGGAGTTTTTCATTTGAGTGCAGGTTTGCACACATATCCTCCATTAAGTCTGGCTTATTATGATTGACTTACCTGCGCACGAGCGACCTTTCAGTGTCAGACGCGCGCGCTGTGATGCGCTATTCCAAGGTCAGTATATTTCGAACGCCACGAAACAAGCGAAACCAGTCTAAATCAACCGCATGTCTTGCGCTTGTTTTCTGGCGCTTAATCGAGCGGCTTAACTGTCATTTTATGCCACATTTAAATCCGCATTTCAATGCAACTGCTTAACCGCAAAATTGCGGCGCAAATCACTGCTTACCAATGGAATTAATTAATTAAGCGATTAATCGCTCTCGATAAGTGGATGCAGTCAAGAGTTTGCAGCATGTAAAAATTTAACAAAAATTCAACACTTTTGAAATCGATTTAAAATGTTTTCCTTATTGTTTCTGTTTACGTTCGCATCATCCCAAAACTTTTAACATACACAAGCTTAGTTCCGAAAGGAACGATTGGCAATATAAAATACACCACGGCAATCTGTTTGGCCTAAAAGTAGACGTGGTAAACGCCCATAGGGAACATATATAAGGATATGTCTGGAAGATAATATTAAATCTTCCTCAATAAAATTATTTTTAAAAATCTAAAATTTTGGGGATGAGTTGGTATGTCCACTTCCGACCTTGCAAAGTGATGGAACATGGAAAGACTTGATAAACTGAATGAACTGGATAGAATGGATACATGGAAGAAATAATTAAATTGGGTTCAAGTTCATCCTCATGGGTTGGATGAACCTTATGACTATGGGTTAAATGAACTAAATGAATTATTTGAACTGAATAGACCACTGACTGGATGCAAAACTGAATAAACTAGATGGACTTGAAAAAAACATTATGTACTGGGTGGATTATAAGAATTTGAAAGATAAGATAGGCTGGATGGATAAAGTGATTGTGCTATATAATAGGCTTAATAATCTGAAAAGAATGGATGAACGAAATGGAGTGAATTGACTGGATAGACTAGATGGACTGGATGTACTGAATCAATTGGGTGAAATGTAAGAACTACTATCAATGAACCGAAATGACTGTAAAGATTAGTGAAACCAAACTGACTGGATGGACTGGAATAGACGAAGGAGGCGAAGGCGGGTATACCTAGCTTGCATTTTATAAAGCAAGAAAGATGAGCTTTATTTACCTTAACCAAAAACTTTACTAATCGAAGCTAAGCAAATTTATGATGCCCAATGTGAGTCATCATGTCTATGGAAAAATATTCATTTATTTATATAATAGTAATCAAACAAGTTTGTTGTTTCGTTTTTGGTGGTGTTCCTAATTTCGAAATGTAATAATGCCAAAATTTTAACTTTTTTAACTGAAAAAAAAACCAAACGGCAGCGTGTTCATCAACACCGCCGCCCACCCGTATTACAAACTCGTCTCGCTGCTGATTTATCACGTGATAAATTTCAAAGACTTGTTCGCTTCACTCTACTCCACTTGTGTGTTATTTTTTGTTTGATTTATTTAAATTGTTGTAAATTCACTTTTTAAGCATTTGCTGGCAGTGTGGGAACAATTCTGTGGATACTTTTATTTCATTTTTTTTGGTTTTAATTAACCTGACCACTGAGCCGCTTCAGCGCGTGGGCATTTACCTAATTTATTTGAGAACTTTTAGGTTTTTTTTATTAATTTAGTTTTAGCTAATAAAGATTTATTTGTTTGTATTACAGCTCAACGTTTTGTGTCGTGTCAGAATGGATAAACTGCCCGAAACCTAATTGGAGAAATTGTTTTAAAGTAAAAGTGGCAAATAACTTTCGACTCTGTTATTTCACAATGAATCGCTCTACGCACGGCAGCATCAAATCCTGTGCCACGTCACGCAGCAGCAAATCCTTTCAGAGCAAAATGGATAAAATGTCGGAACGTTTGTTTGACATCGTCAAAAGCGGTTCGATGGTCAAACGTGCGCAAAATAAAAAACGCTTTACGCCGGTTAACTATAAGCAGCGCTGGTTTGAGCTGACCAAGCGAACACTTTCTTATTTCGATGTGGAAAATGTTGAGGTAAGTGTGGGACAAATTGTAAAAATAATTCAAAAGATATCCTTGATGTACCGAACCAACCTTACCTGACCTAACCTTTATAATTCAAAGACTGTACTAAGTACTTTCGCTACTCTCCGAGTTGCAATCAATTACTAAAATTTGTTTAAAAAGCTTAATAAAACTTATTAACAACTTTCAACTTACTTAAAACTTTATCAGACGAAACTTCAACGGTTAATTTTATATAACCGCTTAATTTTCTTAAATTGTACACTCTCGAATGTTACTTAATTGTACCCGATTGTCTAAAATTTAAATGTTAACCCCCTCGGCTCGTCTTCATATTCGACTTAACGCATAAATGCGACATATTGCTTACTCCAACGCTTTGCAACAATGGCATCATTATTCATTATTGCCTAGCATGCTTTCCCTTCGCTCGGACCCTCTCTGAGCTTTGGTACTTTTTCCGTTCTCAGACGCCTCCGTAAAAGATGCGCCACATAACACGCATTCCCCCCGCCCTCAGCTGCCACACATCCACATTGCCGCCTATGTGCGACAGCCACAACATGTTTTTGTAATTTTAAATTGTGTCTGTCTGTCTGTATGTCTGTTTGTCCGTCTGTCGAGTGTGTTCCCGGCATTTATTGCGTCGTCGTTATCTGCTGCAAATAATCAACAGCACACGCAATGCCGGTTCTACGCAATTTCGCAAAATCGAGCAGCTCCATATTTTTTTTTCGTTTCTCTCTACGCGTCGCATCCACCCTTTGAGCACCCACGTCCGTCATTGCATCAAAACAAAAATAGATACGCGACTCGGCGGTGTCTCTGCCAACTCTACGACTTTCCACTCTCCACTCTCCTTCTGTTTGTGTGTGTGTGCTCTGTATGTCAATGTGAGTGTGTGTGTGAGAGTGTGTATGATGGAAGGGTGTTGGGTGCAAACACACCCTTTTTTATTTGATTCAGTGATGTTCCAACGCACCCGCACCCTATTTTCCCATTTCGTTCGTTTTTTTGTTTCTATTTCTTGTGGTAGACACATTTACGCATGTTTGTGTACTTATTCGGAAGTGGCCTGTCAAGCGCCCAAAGCGTATTGTGAGAGCACAGAAAAACATATGATTCAATCCACTCTATCTGGAAATGTACTCAACTGATATTTGAACATAGTACAATGATTAACTAAAAAGTTAAATAAGTTAATGAACAAATTTTCAATATTTTCATGGTGGGTTATCTTAAAAGAAACTAAACATTTAAATTATTATATTTTTATATCATATAACTTAGTTGAATTGACGCTTAACGAATGGACGACTGTCTCTAACTTTGTGGATTAAACGAGTTTTATATGATATGTTTCCATTGACCAAGAATCCAAATTTATAATTCGAAGAAATAAGCTTAAAAAATATCTGCAATTGGAAAATATTTAAAAAGAATCATCATATTTAAAAAGAATCACGAGGAAGAATTTTTGTATTTACAAAACAATGTTAAAATATTTTACTAAGATCTTTAATTATATCTTAACTTAATTTGATACCTAAAAGTATGCAACAACTTTTTTATTATGGCAATACCAGAAATGGAAAACTCGCTCTTCACAGCATTGCTGAGTCGTGCCTGAGAGAACCGAACAAACGACAGACAATATCTCTACACCAGCACAACCACCCTCAACACACAAATAAACCTCACACACTCATGAACTGGCACTGGCCAGCAAATAAACAGACAGAGAAAGATTTTATCCCGCTGGAAAAGCCGCGTTCGTTCTTTTCCATCCACAAACTACGATTCAAATTTCAAATGCGAAAATTTTCCGATTCAAATCCTGGCTGACAGGAAACAAAAATACGAAGTTCACTGTCCGCCGACAAACGAACAAGCGAACGATCCAACGAACAGACGAGAGTTTGTTACGGTTCGTCGTCGCTACGCGTTGTACACACGGAATATAAACACGGAATACTTTACGGGTGTCGTCGCTCTCGTCTCAAAACGGATTACGGTTTAAAATGATATCTTTTAAAGCAAAATAATAAAACATCGTTAAAAGTTGTTACCACATTCGAGTTTTCGCCAGTGAAATTTGTAACACGTCTATTTTAAATAGAAAATTTTAAAAAGTTTTAAACATACGCCAAAAAAGCTACCCTTGAAAAAAAAAGAAGATATACAAAGTGCTGCGTTAGAAAATTCATCGCAGTGAGTAGCAGCGGCAGTGACAGTGCCAGTGCCAGTTTATGTGTACGTTAGAAAGTTGCCTTGTATGCACAATTCATCCCTTATTTCCCTTTTTTTTCGATACTGACACTTGAAACTGGACTTTCGGGAAGTTTCGCCAAAAAGGGCGTGTAAGGTGTTGTTTGTTTTTTGTATGTGAAAAGCAAAATACATCCTAAAGCACATTTCCTTTAAACTCAACTAAATTTAAATTTAATTTAAGTAGAATTTTTAAATGTGTTTTTTAATAATTGCGTTTTATGTTTGAACTGCCTCCGCTGCTCTGTTTTGCTTAGCAGTTTCCTTGTCTAGCACAGATTCTGCGCTCAAGTGCATTTTCCTCATCAAGTTAATTACCGGTACCTAATTCGGATTATTAAAGCTATCGTTTGCATCCGATACTCGTGCCCAACCACCAACTCACCCACGCCATATGACAAGTGCAATTGAAAATTAATATTTATTTCAAATAAATTGAAGCATACTTTTCGGTGAAGCAAAAAATCAAATAACGTAAAAATTTGCATACTTTTAGACGCATGTAAAAAATATATTCGCGAAAGTAAATTAAGATAACATAAGCATACGTTAAGGTGTTAATCAAAACAAGAATACGCAGAAAATGTGTATATTTTTAGGCGTACACGTAAAAATCTAGTTGAATATAATATTTGAATACATTAAGGCTCAAAAAAAATATATATATAGAAGTGCAGTGTAAAAATAATACTCGAAAAGTAGTAGCAAACTTTTAGGCATACAAAGACCGTTACTTTTTAGTACTCCAAACGCCCCACCCAAACAGTTTGATTCTGCTGCTTCGTTCGTTGCCATTGTCATCGTACTATCGCGTCCTGTCTAGGCCGTTTCTTCCTTCTCGTTGCCTCTGTGTGGCAGTAGTAGTGGCCACATCAACCTTATTCCTGTTCCTCCTCCGACATCGGCTTTTGTGAATTTGACGCCGGCGAAAAGTTCTTCGTCGTCGTTGTTGCTCGTAAGCGCCACCGCTACCGCTGGGAATTGAAAATTATACTTTACCCAAAATTAAAGGATTACAAACACGTCGCAAGGAGGAACATCGATTCAACTGCTGTGCCAAGCGTTGAGCTGAGTTTCCTGCATTCAACTGCAGTATTAGGTATGTTCGCTGGGGGATTTGTTAAGTGTAAAGTTGCACTTCTACTTCTCCTTTTGTTCTTTTACGTATTTAAGTAGGTTATGTTTAGTTCTTTCACCTTACTTTGATAAATTTTCTTAATTTTCAAGAGTTCAATTTTTGCACAACTTTAAGTAAATTTAAATTTTAAACAATTTTGCTGCTGGCTTATCTAACCAAAGTAAATTTTCCTTAATTTGCAAAATTTTCTTTGATTTGCAAATTTATTTGCTAATAAAAGTGTTAATATGTCTAAACGTTGAATTTATTAGTTGCTAAGTTGTTTTTAACGAAATGGCATAAGTGCTAATTTTATTGTTTTTTAAATTAAATTTTTTTCCGAGCCACGAATTTCTGTTAAGGCGGCTCTCATTGCACACATTTTTTTCATATCTCGCAAAATTAATGAAATGTGTATTTCCATTTTGGCTAACTTGCTTCGAAACTACTGCAATGCATTTTCTATTGATCTCATCCGTTTCCGCTTCCGTTTGACTTCAAAAGCCATTTTTGAGTTAATGTTCTTTTTCGTGCAGTTTTGTGTGTCATGCATTTTTACGTGTGTGTGTGTGTGTATGACAATATGATTTTAGTTTTAGCTTTTGAATGTACATTTTATATACATACATATGCCTGTATATACTCGTATATTTTTTTAAATGATTATAAGAAAAAATAAATATTTCTCATTAAGTATAAAACGAATTTGCGAATTGGTTTAGCTTACTTCAACTTTAGTTTACAGATAACTTCTACAAAACAAGTTTTTCAATTAGAATATCTATAGACACGCCTTTTCTAGGTTACGAAGGATAAAGTCGTAGTTTGTTTTCACCATGTTATGAGCAGCTGCTTCTGGCAATAAAATGTTTTCTCAGTTGAAAACTCATTAAGAAAGGGTAATTTCATCTTCGCAGCTGACCCGCTTTGTTGAGGGTGCAGGGTGTTAAATGAGAGCAGCATACCCGTCTACCGCCAAGCCATTGAAGAAAAAGGTCGTAGCATGATGTTTGTGGGGGTTCAGTGAACTCGCCCTGATCATTTCAAAATAATTGATTGATTCCTCTAGAGCAGTTTCTGTTATTCTTTCACTGCATTCGACAGCGGCAGAAATATTGTTATGGCAGGAAATACGCTGTCCATGTCCATGTCAATGTGAATGACAATATTGCTGATTACGGGGGTGGATTCATTCAGAGTTACTTAAAAAATGTTTATCAAAATAATTAAAGGCTAGCTAAACATGTTATGAGCACAAATGTTAAAAAGTGCCTTTAACAGTTTTTAATGTTTAGAAATAAGTTATTTAAAGAAATGAGAGAATGATATAATCAGATGTAAATATTTTTCGACAAACTTTGATCAGTTGCCCTCCACTAAGTTTAAAAACTAAATTTATTAAAAATTATTTCAAACTTTTTGTCATGCATCATCGGGTCGGGCGCATCATTACATCGAACTGGTTCGATTCCTTCTGGTCTCTGCAATTTTCGACATTGGGACGGTTCAATCAAAATTTAAATTGCAGTAAAAAAAAACTCAAGTCAAATGCGGCACTTCAGAAACAAATTTGATCGTGTTCTTACTTTGCAATTAAAAATTTGTCTTTCTCAATTTAGGTTCAAAATTTTTTAAGTTTTCCACATTTATGAGGCTAACTGCTCAGCGAAAAAAAAAAATCTAAAATCAAAAGAAAATCGACAATTTTTTCATTTGTATTTGAATACTTGTATACTAACACACATAAGCAATACTTAAACTAATTCAGTGGCGATACAAAAAATTTATATTACTCAGGTAATACGAATGCGTTTCTAAATAAAAATAAAAAAAACGATTTTGCAAACTTTTAATAGTTCGCTATAGAAAAATTTGATTGTTTTTTTTTTTCGCAAATTATAATTTTTTGACAATGTTTTCATTGCCGCCTCTGAAATTTTTGAATGATCAATTGTCATTTCTCGCGCATAAACAATATTTCTGTACTGTAATGTTCCGACAATGTACCTTAAGAACAGTAGCATCATTTAAGTATTACATACGAGAATGTGGCCACAGGGTCTTATTTTTCAGTTCAAAATTTTAATTTTCGTTTACCTTTAGCCAAAGTTTATATGAAACAAATACAATTAATTAAGTTCTAGTAAATAAATATAAAACTTCATTCTCCGTCGACGACTTATGTGAATTAAAATTTTTTACTATAATATATCTCCAAAATCTTAATATATCAGAAGAGCTTAAAAATGGGTTAATCGCGAGAACTCTACTACGATTCTATTGTAAAATGCAATTCCATTAAAACCACATTAAAGACCAAAGAAACAGAAGGAGTCCTCATAAAAAAACGAGTGACTAACGTTTAACAAATTGTGCCAGAAGAAACAAACACTAATCCCGGAGGAATGCTA
The DNA here is from genome assembly GCA_949127995.1 of Suillia variegata. Classification (NCBI taxonomy): domain Eukaryota; kingdom Metazoa; phylum Arthropoda; class Insecta; order Diptera; family Heleomyzidae; genus Suillia; species Suillia variegata. The sequence continues at coordinate 20,941,945 of OX421844.1, forward strand.
ATTGCCTCATGGTCAATGGCCAATGGTCACTCGCCACCAGCACACCCTGCTTGTACTCGTACGCTTCGTATGCATCAACTTGGCAGATTGAAGTTGTAAATAACAATTTCCGAACTTAAAAGTAGACGAAGAAGTGCCAAGCGTGTTAAATTTCCATTTCAACTAATGGAAAAATATAATATGGCAGACTTTGTGATCTAGAGCTACCTAAAACTGCATGCACTCCATCTCCAGACATCTATTGCTTCTTCTCCTCCACCTCCACCACCAGCACGTTATCCACCTTCTCCTACCGGTTTCCAAATCTCCGCCAACACTAAATACAAAACGGAAAAGCCATAAAGTGTTGAAAAATGTAAAAATGCATCATAATGTGTGGCCATTAAAAAGGATTGTTGCCGCGAACAACTCTCTGGGATCGGAAATCGCATCGCATCGCCATGGCCATGCGAGCAGCGCATCGTATTAAAGCCTCACTTTACACGCTCGTATACCGTGCATGTTCCAAGAGCAAGGTTGTGTGTGCAAGCTACTTAAATTTACTTGAATGCATTCACACGTTCTTTGCCAGATTTGTAGTTTGGCTTTGGCTTTTGTTGTTGTTATTGTTGTTGTTGTTTTTTCTTCACTTTGCTTAATTTAAGGGGATTTCTGTGAGTTGCTCAATAAATCTTTCAATGATGGACGAAGTTGTTAACAACGGAAATAAAGTAATTTCGCCGACATTCAGAAGGAGGCTAAAAGTTTTCCCGCGAAATTTCCTAAAGACTATAAAAATTGTGTTTAGTGGGTAAGACCATGATTAGTCGGTTGACTGCATGAATTTGCTTTTTTTTTTAAGGGATCTGATGGAATAAATAATATTTGTGTATGCTGTATATGTATATCATATTATATGTATGTATGTTTCTGTATGTAATAATATATGATAAGTAATTAAAAGGCGAAAGTCAATAAAAAATGTTGAGGTAACAGGTATCTTATAATGAAGCGTTGACACGTTATCTTAGTCCTTTCCTGAATTTGGAATTTGTCAGTTGGTGTTTCGATATTTAGGCCTAAAAAAGTATTATGTGCCAGGCCGTGTTTTAGACAAATCTCTGACCAACGCTTTCCCTTCTTACTCACTCCATACAATCTCCTTTTCTTGAATTTCTTCACAAATTGACACCTCGTGCAGATATAAGTCGAATTTCGCGGAATCACAATACAAAAACGAATTGTATAGCTTAATACTTTCGAAACGAAATAAAATAAATTGAAAACTTATAAAATGATGCGCTGACAAATTAACCGAAATTCGGTTTCTTATGCAGAACATGTTGCCGTGTGTCGCTGTCTCATGAGCGCGGCACGCATCTGACATGACAACGGTTTGAAATGTCCGTCTACAAGTGCGGGTGGTCAAGCACGTTTTCCAATCCCATGATGATTCAGTTTTTGATATAAGCCCGCTTACATGTGTATGTGTGTTCTGTTCTGGGTACACTTACTTTCGCTGCCAGCAAGCCAAACAAAAGCTCCACTACTTTTTAAAACTCAATAAAAGCTAATTGGCGCCAAGTGTTTGATAAGCAGCGCTGTCAGACATTGACAGATGTGCTGTGCTGCTTGCCAAATGCGACTAAAAATCCACAACAAAAACGAAAACGAAAAAGAAACAAAAAAGAAAATATTAATGATGGCCCTCTTAAAAGGTGGCCTGCTGTTGTCTTCGTCGTGCCTCAAGTGTACCGAAGTAATTCCACGTCTCGCTGCGGTTTGAGACAGTCTGACGACGATGTCGACGGTGCGACGTGCCTTTGTGGTCTTTGGGAGACGTAAGGTTTGCAGTCAATTTTGCTTATAGAAAGTCAATTACGTGTAAGGGATTACGGGTTTATGTCGCCCTACTCTCGTGTGTAATTAAATTAATTAAACCTTTAAGATCGCTTCTAAGTACAATGCTTCGCCTGTTTGGCATAACCCTGTAGCATGGACAATGCAGTTTTTTGTTTAGCATTAACATCCTTTTGTTTAGCTTTGACTTCCTTCTGAATTTGTCTTGATATTGAAATAAATTTATCCTTTTATTCGTCAATGAAGCGCTTCTAAAAAAAGCAGCTGTTTGGGGTTGTCTTTTGTCTTGCTATCGAACTCTTTTTCGTTTAAACTTAACAGCAGCTGGTTTTAGTTTTGAACTTATTTTAATTTAACTTAAGAATATTTTAGTTTTATAAGTTAATTTTATTTCTTGAAAACCAAAGAAAATCAACCTGATAAGAGTACGATAACAATATAAATGAAATAAAAAGTTTTCGATAGCCACTTAAGGACTAATATCACCGATATCAATAGACCAACTGTAAATTACATATTGGGACTAAAATTTAAAGGATTCTTCAAACTGCCGAGAAAATCCGCAGCCGCGGCGTTAGACCTTTTTTGACTCAAATGTCTTTCAAAGTACAGCATCTAAAAATGTTATTGTAATGAATAAAAGCGGCGGCAGCTGAATTTCACGATGTTTCGTGGCAGTGTGTGAGAACTTTAATCCTTATTAAAATTATAAAAGAAGGTTTCTCTTTCTTCTCGTCTGATTATTTCATTTTAACGCTTAAAGAGCTGAAACGAGTTACTTCAGAATTGAGACATATGAATGTGAAGTTGATTTTGGAAGGATCTTCAGGCTATATAAAATCGACAACTGACTGTTAGAAATTTGGTGATATCTCATTGAGCGAACTCACCTCGATTTCTGCCTTATTTTTCTGCTTTATTTTGAAGTTAGTTTTTTAAATGTTTGACAACAAACTACGTTGTTGTATTTATTTACTTAATAATTTTGTAATAACTACAGCAACTACATTAAAATTAAATTTTCAAAGAGAGAAACAATATCGAGGTGGAGAGGGACATTTTCTACTTGCCTCACCATATATTTATTTCACCATGATTTTATCTGACTTCATAATTTAATTTTTCTGCTGTGGTGTGTCTCAAATCGCGCTATTTGAATTTAACATTTATTCAAATTATTTACATTAAATGACATTCCGTCATGTATTTTTCCCTACAAAATACACAAAATATTGTATAAGTCTGACCATCCCCGATGATGTCTTCTTCCCTCGCTGTACACGATGCTGACGATAATTATGACGTTGTTTGATTTTGATCGACATGTCCATTGTTTTGACTTCGTTTTTCTTTTTCTTTTTCTTTATTTGTCTTAAACTGCTGCTCTACTTAATATGCTTGTTAACAAGCTGAAATGTGTGTTGTTGTTGTTGTTGTTGCTTTTGTGAGAGGGTTGTTTAATTCTAAATTGTGGGTAAACGAAAAATGTGCTTGTTCATTTTGTGTGTAATTTGATAATCACTGATAAGATCCCCTCCGGAATTTCAATGGTGACTTCTTCTTTCTTTTTTGTGCGAGTAAAGGGAATTTTTTTATACGGGCTTAATTTAATTTGAAAGTAGCCAACATTTCGAAAGATTTAGTTTAAATTGCTTCTTAAGTCACCGGATATTGACGGGGTTTATTCATAAATTTAAAGTTTGTGATTCGTCTAGTTTTTCTTTAATGTATTATAAATTATTAATAATGGTTATTATTATTAATATTTGAATTATTGACAAAAGTTCTGTGAATGGGAAATGAAATGTGTTCTCTTTCTTCTCTTTTCTCATTTACAACCACTTCATTATACGCTTCATTTTTAATTCAAATTCGTTTATAAATAAGAGGTTATTAAGCAAGAAACAAAATAAAATTAATATGGGCACCTGGGCACTGCAAAATAGTTGGTAACAAAAAAGCAGACGTACTTGCCAATTGAGGAGTATTGCTTAAAGGGGTACTTTTAGTAGTACCAGCTTCAATAAAATTTATCTATAATAAAAGAAGCCTATCCCTATGTTTAATAGGGAGAGAACAGCAGATGGAGAAACTCTAATCCCAATTCGAAACTCAAACTTATAACTTATAAGAAACTCAAATACTTAGTATCACTTAATTGATAGGAATGCTGTCTGTTAATCGGTGTTTTAAACGGTCACTGTCTAATCGTACACAATACCTTTACGATAGGAAACTGTAATGAAGCGGACGAAAAAAAACTCTAGAATACTTACTCTGCCATTGCCCAGCTCTAGATGAGGATTCTTGGACAAGCATTTTTAAAATCTTTAAACGATTTATCTCGAATAAATATCTCCAAACAAAACGCGATACCAGGAACTTTCTGCAGTTATTCTTTTAATAATTTTTTAAATTACCGAGTTTTTAAATATAAACATTTTTGATATTTGTGTTAATTTATCCGTAATTATCTCCGTATTGTATATCATAAAATATATCAAATGATATGTAAAGTTGAACCTTAAGTTAGGAGTTGAATATTGAGAATTAAATATTGAAAATTGCATTCTCAAAGTCTTTAAAAATTTGTTAATTTTTTATGTATGAGATTTTATTCCATGCGTCTACCAAGTTTTTAAAGAACCTATTGTCGGTATATGAAGCTATATAAATAAAAGTTATATCTATAGATTTTGCGCACAAAAGAAGCCTGCTTCACAGCTATTCTCGCAAGAATAAGAATAAGACTAGACTTCTTCTTATTTTCAGTGCGTTGGAAAGAAAAAAATAGGGAGGCATTGTATGCCTGAGGCTGAGCACCTTCATTTTGTACCGCGGCTGGGAAGTAGACAGACAGACAACCAGCCAGCTTAAGGATGTCGAGAAGGCAGGATTTACATTTACACAAAGAAACTTAACAACAACAAAAATAAAAAAAAAAAATAACTGACGAATAATTCCAGCCTGACACTGATAATGGCGAAGAGCTTACTTCGCTGGTTTGTGTGCGCTATTAGAGATGCAGGAGCCACAGAAATTTGCAGTAGGATTAAAATAGTTTAAGCGTGGCGGTGTAGCACACAAGTCAAGGGACTTAAATTCAAATATTAAATTCGAGAAATCATTTCAATCATCATGATGAGTTAAACCGCACGCACCGAAACCAGCTTCATTGAAGCTTTAAAAATTTAATTTTCCGTTCTTATTTTGAGTTTGTAATCTTTGTATCATTGCCGGCAGCCCATTACTCAAAGCACGCACTTTAGGTTTAATGTTGTCTTGTTCGACAATTGGCTGTGGTCTAAGAAACTGCAATCTGGAAACGTGTTTCAAATAATGTCGACCCACAGACCTCCCAGTTTGTAACAGGCACCACTTAACTTTTTTTTAGCATAAAGTTACCGGCCAGTCGTTATGTTTCTTGGTATCGCAGTAGCTTACTGAATACCTGAATAAGGATGATTCATAACAATTGCTCACATATACATATACATAAGTAATGTGAGTTTTTAATAATGTTATAAAACAAAATTATCACTCCGACTGTCGTTTGTTGAAAAAAAGTAAACATTGTATTACCTGGTAATTGTATTCATATGATGTCAGCCTAACCGAGCTACTTATAATTAACCTAATTTTTATAGTCTTCCAATACTACTTTATCGACCAAGTGTCAACATTTACAGTTATTTGAGGAAATATAGCGACTCGTTAATTCGCCGAAATCGCTGCGCTATCAATAAAATTCCTGAGCTGGTAACAATTACCAGGAATTCATCTCATGACAGACGGCTGAACCAAAACAATGAATGAATGAATGCGTTATAAACGACCCCGATGAGAAAGAAGACAACAACAACACACATAAAAAGGCATTCCTGAACAACCCAATCATGCCCACAACTCGCACGCTTCAAATAAATAAGTAAGCCACATGCATCTGCCGAGCGAGCAGGCCAACTTTAACTAAATTATTACCTTATTTGCGCGCAAATGGCTCTGATAATAAAAGCCATGTTAATTGAACCAGCGAACGAGAGTTGATCTTGTTGATCATTTCGATGGTGATGATGATGATGACGATGATGACTCATTATCAACAACAGACAGACGTGTTGCCTTATGTGGCGATAACATCAAAGCGCGAGCTGTTGCAGTTGTTTTCCAAAAATTGCGGTTAACCGCGTTTTGACCACGCGATAACATTCACATTTGAATGTGAATTTGTTTAGAAATCGAATAATCAACATTTTGATACGAACCGAACCGAGTGGCGTAAGCGGTTTCTAAACAATCGTTAAATTATAACAACAACGAAGCGTTTAAATTATGTGTTAATTTCGTAGAAAAGCGTAGCAAAGTCAAAGTCAAATTGAGAACTCGTTATCAAGATTTATTTCGTACAAATTCACACCGGAAATAGCATCAAAAGAGAATTTAAAATTAATTGAAAAGATAATATTCAAAATGTGTTCGATTAATGAGAAGATTAAAAATATTTTGGTTTATGGATAATTATTTCATTAAACAATGGTTTAGTTATCAATTTATTGGTTTTCCGTAGAGAATTGAAAGAAGGAACCAATTGTTAACTAACCACTTCAATTTATTGGTATGCTCTTCTTTCTGTAAATCTTTCCACGAAATCAATGGAATAATTAAATAAATAATTAAATACATGACCTAACCAGAACAGACGATGGATCAAAATCAGCGATCCGCAAACCTATATCGATCCAATGCGGTACTCGCAATCGACGCAAAGTGGTCCATATATCTTACGAATAATTTTCTTCTCGAACGCACCAAAATCTGCTCATCGTTGGTTGTCATTATCCAAGCTTCAGCGCCATAAACTATAACTATGATGCATAAGTAAATATTAATTTAGACAAAATCTTTCCCAAACTATCGACACAAAATTTGAACTACCAAAACAATTCAAAGATGCAACGTATCTATGAGTTGTTTTTTATGTTTAAATTGGAAAAGTATCTGAACTTAGAACAGCGCAGCACATATTCGATTCCCAACAACTAAATCATAAATTCTAATTGCAAGTCTATACCATAATTACTTTCCGACAATATTTGTATTTATTAAATGCACTCACGTTGATGCACCCAAATGAAAACTTAATTAACTAACGTTCCTCCGAACAACAGCTCTAAAATTTTATCCTGCTCGCTGGCCTGCCTGCCTAAATATAAAATAAAACACACACAAGCGTTCTATCGCTGGGAAAATGCCGCAAGGTATTCCGAGGCCACTTCATTCACAAAACAACTCGAAACTCGAACGCAGAAAAGAAGCGTTCGTTCATGAAAACTTAAAGCCCATGAAACGAGTCCCAACACAAGAACCAAAGAACCCGAAACTTAATTAACCATAAATTGATTATGGGGTTGTTGCCTACTCGACGCAACTCAGCTCAACTTCCAACTCAACTCCACTCAACTCGACTTGACTTTAGCTGTAAACTACAACTTAACCAAAGACTTTTCATATTTTAAAATATAAAAACAAATTTACGCTGCTTTTCCAGTAGAGCACCACAAGAATACAGCGACGACGACGACGACTGCGTTGAGTGGTGATGGGAGAATGCTGTTTGCCCCTCGGGTATTTGGACCACAGTCATCACCAACGGCCACTGCTGATGACTGTGAAGGCAATTCTTGTGCGATGACTGTGTTCCGCCCCTGAATTTGTTTTTGAGTCTGTGTCGGACAAAGTGCAAGCGCAGGCATATTGCAACATGCGGAGGAGCAACAGCAGCAAGCAGCAGCAGGAAGATGTTTGTTGTTGGTGTGCTGTTGGCAGTTGCCGCTTTTAATGCTAAACGGAAACGGGCGGATTCCAAACTGATTGAATCATGTTGTTGCGCTGGACAATGATTCTGATGACGACGTACGACGTGTTGTGGGACATGCAGTTATTTGACCACCTGAAATAATGCATTCCTGTTGTTTGTTAGTCTTAATCATAGATAAATTGCCGCAGAGTATTTCCGCTCTATTGGAAATTGAATTAATTTCAAATAAACTTTTTCTATTTGCTTTATTTGGCTGTAGTCAGTTTTAATTAACTCGACAAATATCGAAGAACAAATTTTCTGGAGTATCTATCAACGTTGATTAAAAAAAAATTAAAATATAAAAAAAATCGGATCGCCCGAGCAGGGACTTGAACCCTGGACCCTTGGATTAAAAGTCCAATGCTCTACCGACTGAGCTACCCGGGCACATACCGAACGCACCGCCAAAGCCACACAAGACACGCGGCTTGTGCTATTCCGTCTGGCTCGAAGCACAAATGCTGTGCTGCTTGCTTCCTTGTTTTTCGTTTGTTTGTTTTTGTTTTCATGATTCGTTTACTCACACCATATTGTGTGTGTGTGTCTGTGTTGTTGTTCTTGTTCTTTTTGTTTTTCTCCGTCTGTCCGTCTATCTATCTGTGTATCTACCGGTCTGCCGTTCTTTCGTTTCGTTTTATTAGATTAATAAGGTTGTATGTGATATTTTTTTCCTCGTTTAGTTTTTGCTCGCATGCGATATTTATTTTGAACGCTTTAAAAATAGATTCTTTCTATTCAGTTTATTTTGTTTATGTTTACTTTATTTTTCGTTGTTTCGCTTTTTGTTTCTTTCGTTCTGTTGCTAATAGGAAAAACTTTGCGTTTTGTTGTTTGTTTTTTTTTTGTGTTTCTGTAGCAAGCTGATTATTATGGCTAGTGTTGTTTTTTGAACGATTACTTTCGCTTGTGCGACAATTGAGTAATCGGTTTTTTTTCCGAAAAAAATAATTTCACACACATATGTTCAAATGAGAAAATTTAAAAGTTGTACAAATGTGTACCAATGGTTGAGACTTTGGCACATGAGTAGGTCCATACAAAAAACTGAGCGGCTTGTGAAGTTTTTTAAGTTTAGAAAACAAGTAACGTTACGCATTATTGCTTCGGTATACCTTTTCGGTATTCCTTTCTTATACCGCGTATATCTCTATCCAAGAAGTTGACGGAATCTTTCTTTTATATGTCTTGATAATTTAAAAATATGTTATATTAAGTAGAAGTTGGAATCCTGCTTTACCCTCCTAGAAGATCCTGCTACTACTCTTCCTGAATCTTATTTTTCCACTCGAATTACACAAAAACAACAACTCACTTTCACTTTCACTTTTCATTTAATATTTTATTAATTAATTTGTAATATTAGCGCTAGACTTTTAGAACGAACTTATTAGACTAAGATTCCTATCCAAACCAATGCCTAGAGACATTTCGATAACTTAAACTCCGCCCAGCGGATTGTTCGATTGTTCACTCTTTAGAGTACTCCATGTAAAAATTTGAGTGTTCACTATACCCAGACACGACTGTATAAGATTAATTGGCGACTCTTCGACCAATCTTTCAGGTAATTTTTTTTGCTCTCTGAAATTAAAGTGAAAGTTTTATTTTTTTTATCGCCTTTAAATCCTCCCCATGATCCTTCATGCTACTTTTGGTGCATCGTCGAGAACTTTTGCGTGCATCGCCTACAAGACCACAAGTCAGCAACTCCGTAAAAGTGTCTCCCACAAAAATACAAACTCGTATGTACTTATAATAAAAATGCCTCATGTAAGTCAATTTACCATCATTTGTGGTGATAAATTATTCATAAAAAATAGATACACAAAAAAAATAACAAATTTAACAATTCTGCGTGCGTCATCTCCAACAAACGCATTATCAACGCTAAACTCACTCTGCCAGCTCGAGTGGAGTAATCCATCAAATTGAAAATTTATTTCCACGCAAACACGAATTTCGGAATTAAGAAAAAAATTCAAATGCAGCGAACGACCTCCGCCGCGCGTTCTTAAAAATGCATCTGAATAACACATACCGAAAGAAGAATATAAAAACTGGAAATGCATGGCAGCTGTAATTTACACACCATCATAAAATACTTACACAGATAGACCTATACAAATAACAGCTTAAATACCAAACTGAACTTATCCAAGTGCCCAATTGAATCAACGCATGCGTAGGGGTAAGAACCAACCGCCGCCGCCGCCGCGCCGCACAATCGAAATTATGCTGTGTTGTTGTGTTGTTGTTGCAACGGCACATCATTGTGACCTTTGACATGATCGCGAGGTCTCCATTTCCTTTCCCATTTCAATATTCTAACATAAATTTTTGTTCGTATTCGTTTTATTATTTTTCGAAGAGTTCCCGAAATGAAAGTGCGTGCGTGTGTGTGCGATAAGCGATCTTAGAGATCCGTCTGCCGCCGCGCTGCGTCGCTCCACTACTCTGTGTTGTCTTCTTCCACCGATGTGACCCTAATTGCTCCACACAGCTCGAGCGGTCTTCACAATTGTTCCACAATCCGAATTTGATCTGCTTTTGTGTGTTTCGATGTTTGTACAATTGCTTTAAGCAGTTTTTAAGCGTTCAAGTCACGATCTTTCTTTTCTTTTTTCTCATTTATTTAAAATCATTTTTAACAGCAATTAATTTTTTTAATTTTTTTTGAGAAAATTCATTTCTCTAAATTCTTGCATAACCGGTTTTTTTTGCCGGGTATTGCATTACTTGAACAATTTTAACCGGGAATTAAATACTAAATAGTTAAGAAAAAATTGATCAGATTTTTTCCGGAAAAAAAATGTATCAGTTTTTTATAGTAAGCCCTTTTAATCCCATGTAAACAGTTTAGATCTGATCATATCTAATGGGATCTACTTGTTTCTACTTATAAATAATCAGATAAAATTTCTGATATAAACAGATCTGAAAGTAGATATGATTACATCTCAAACTCCATATCTATCAAGTCTGGTTAGATCTGATCATATATGGAGCCATATATGAGCTGATATATAAATACAAATAATTATATCTGATCAGATCTAACCAGACGTGGCATATATGGAGTCAAATCTGTTCTTATCAGCCTTCAGATCTCTTGGGATGTAATAGATAATAGTATCATACAAGGTGGCGCAAAAGAAGTCATCCGATGTTGTTTGGCTCTTATTTTTTTTCTAAATAAAAAACTTCGATTCTGTTTTTTGATTATGTTTATTTAGACCTTTAGAATTAATTGTGTTAAGTCGAGAAGATGATATCGGATAAATGGGCGCCGTCACAATTGATTGCCATACGGGCTCGTTTTATGGCATTTTCCATCACTTCGGCGAGAGTTTCGGGCGATAAATTCTCACATTCGTGTCGGATATTTTCCTTGAGGGCTTCCAAGGTCTCAGGCTTGTTGATGTAAACACGAGACTTCAAAAAACCCCATAAAAAGAAGTCCTGGACCGTTAAATCGGGCGATCTGGCGGGCCAGTGCAAATCGCAAAAACGCGAAATTAAGCGACCCGGAAACGCGGCCTTCAGAATGTCGGTTGTGGCTCGTGCAGTGTGTGCTGTTGCTCCGTCCTGTTGGAACCACATGTCCACCAGTCCTAATTCGTCCAGTTCGGGCAGAAAAAACTCGGTCAACATTGCCCTATAGCGCGCACCGTCCACTGTTGTCGTTTGACCCGCGGCGTTCGGCCCGATGACTCCTCCAGCGTGAACAGCGCACCACGCAGTCACTTTGAGCGGGTGTAATGGTTTCTCGTGCATCACTCGCGGATTTTCGGTTCCCCAGAAGCGATAATTTTGCTTGTTCACGTACCCGCTGAGGTGAAAATGAGCCTCATCGCTCATTATGATTTTTGCCAACACCACAGACGAATTGTTACGCAAAAAAATAGACACAATTATTCCGCGTTCTTGGGGAGTGTATCGCTCCATGGCTTATTCACTTGTATTCTGTATCTGTCTAGTCCACAAATGTCAAAACAGATTTGACATTGACGGCCATTTGCAAAAATGAGAGCATCTTCCAATAGGGTGATTAATTTTGCGCCACCCTGTATATGATCAGATATGAAATATTTGGTGCCATATATATTCAGATCTGATAGTATTTTCATTCATATCTGATAATTATCATGTCATATCTATTTAGATCTAAATATAAATGCATGAATATGTGCAAAAGTTCTAAAGTTCATGTAGTCACTCAAAGTTTATTGGTATCAATGTCTTCTAAACCAGAACCAAGAAACCTCTTCTTCTTAATTGTTTGTATTAAAAAGTTTATTGGCAACTAGATAGGACCTAACAATGACACTGGAATATATTTTGTGTGGATGTGGTCACTTTGATCTAAACTTTTGAAAAGATTTCTGCCAATTATAATTTCTTACATTTTTCAAAGGAATTGACCTATTTCCGTTTTATAAACTTAATAGAAGTTGTTTCACAATTATGAGAATATTCTTAACACATACATATAAGGCTATAGAACCCTTCTTAATCAATAATTTGTTTTTTATTTAAAATTTTTAAAGAACTATTTAAGAAATATTCAATTTGCATGCAAGTCTTTTTCACAGATCACTTTCCAAATTACAAAAACAACCGCCTTTTCAAATTAAGCTTTTATAAAATAATTTTATTTCTTCGATGCGTGCAAATGTAGATATGAGGTTGGTCCGATAAGTTCTTATCCTCAACGCCTACTTTGTAGACCTCGAAAAACGTATTTTTTTAGACGGGTTAAAGAAGTTGGAGCATCGCTGGGTCAAGTGTATCGAGCGAAAAGGAGACTATGCCACTTTTCCAAAATTTCCGTTTCCTGTTGTAGGCTAAGTACCTATCGGACCACCCTAGTATATACTTTGTTCCTAGGCAGAAATGATCGAATGCCGTTGCGTAAACTTTCCACATCAGTGGAACTATCTTTCATGTCACTGATTCTGATAGTATGGGAGATACCTTGTATCGGGCGCCCTTCATTTGTTGTTGCGTGTGCGTGTGTGGAAGTTGAGAATTGTTTTTTTGTTTTTTGTTTGTTTGTGTTTTTCTGTAGCTTGGGAATGTCTGTCTTATCGCTTCGATCTAATTTCATTTTGTAGATTGATGTGCTTTTCTTTTGTGCCACATTCAACGCGCTTTTTTTGTGGAATACATTTTTTCGTCTTCTTGTCAGCATTTGTTTCGGTTTTGTTGTTGGCTCATTTATCTTTATTTTTTATTTATTACATTGATTGATACCTAATAAAAACGATCATGATCGTCATATTGTCAATTCGATGGATGTTGTTACTCGAATTTTGTGGGTATTAAACAACTTTTGAAGTAAAGTATTTTTATTTTATAGTTTAATTTGCTCTACTTAAAAGAGTCTGTGATTTCTAAAAAAGTAGTATAAGTTCGATTTTTTTCTAGAAATACTTAAGGTTCGTAATTTGATACCAAAAATATTATTTAACATAGATAAATTTGTCATGAATAATTCACTAACTTGTGACACATTTGTCATGAATAATTCACTAAGTTGTGATTAAAAGCTATGCAAATATTTGAATGTGATAAAGTCATTTTAACTCAAAATTTGGCGGCTTTTCTGAGCTACCGCACAAAATGAGGTACCTCACAAAGTGAACTAGCTCACATTATGAACTACCTCACATTATATACTAGCTCACACAGCAGGACACAAACTAGTTGATTGGATAAAAGTTAATTGACGGAGTTAAAACCATTAAAAAGTTATTTAATTCGCGTTAAATTTCTTTCGTTAATTCAAATTAGTTAAATATAAAAAAAAAATAAGAAGTAAAAATTTATAGCAAAAAAGTGAAAATTATGAATTCATTCAGCATATCAAATGATATTCTGACTTTCTTGAAAGAAAAAGTTCATAAAGAAGTTACAATGCAAAAACTTAACGAAGTTTAATTTTTGATTAACTTTTCTTGGAAGTTAAGTTCTCAATTAACGATGCCCAGCTATGCTAGCTCACATTATGATCTTCATATTTTAGATAATGAAAGAGCTATCTGCAAAAATGAGCTGGGTCAAAACGTTTGCAAATTTACAACACAGAATTTTGTTGTTGTTTTTCTTTAATGTTTAACTTTTGGATTTATAGGTTCTTAATTTAAAAATTTGTATAAGTTTTTTTCGAGACCAAAAGTCGTTTTAATATCCTTTAAGTCTGTCCTTAATCACATTCTAGAGTTCATTCTAATCCGTTTGATTGCAATCATATGCAAATTTATGAAGATAATTTTTATGTTTTAACGAACAACATAAAACTTTATGATAATTTTACACCTACAGTCAAAATCAAGTTGAACGTTAACGTGCAAAACCAGCTGAATTGCAATAAACTAAAAATGCAAGTGGAAATTATTGCGCCATTGTTTTTAATTTTAGACTTCGCAGAGATAATTTCATTGAAAATGAAAGACAAAAGAGAAATAATTCTAAAAATAATGTGAATGATATTTTGTTGTTGTTGTTATTGTTGTTGTTTGTACTTGGGAATTGCTGGAAGACTTTTCACAAGAGACGTCAGCAAACTGCGTAGAACTGACTTTGAATGGTGAAGCAGGGACATGCGGCCGGATAGACAGAAGACGTCAGCTCGTCGTGGAGCTAGTCTGCATGCAAAAATATTCCATTGGAAGCGAGCATGACGCAGCTTAAGATACGCTAAATTAATTACGGACCACGATGACAAGAATATCAAGTAGACAGACAAACCGGACAGACGAACAGACCAAGTAGCGAAAAATCCTTTTCTTTATAATTTGAATATAAGTTTTTTTTTCTAGGAAAACAACAACTTCATTATTTTCTGTTTATGCCAAAATAATGTGAAGCGAAAAAAATGAAATTTGTTTTTGTAATTTTCATTGGAAATGCATTTTTATTGTTTTGGTCTTGAAAAGTTGGAAAAAAATGAAAGAAACTGAATTTAAATTAATTGACCAATTCGTATGTCCGAGATTATAATCGTCTGCAGCGAATCGAGTTTGAGATTCTTAGGATCGGCCGGACATAGTGGTCACACGCAGTTGAAATGTAGCGAACTGACCTGACCGTCAGACGGACAAACGTCACATCCGAGCGGACATCCTGTTGCTTTTGTTTTCGAAATGTATTTCGCGTTGAAATGTTTTGCTCTTTTGTATTATTTTTGTTTTTGTTTGTCTGAAATATGATGAAAAGTCACAGGAGGAACCCATGCATCGACGACGGGACACTCTAATGATAGTGGCTCATTTGTGAATGGAGTTACTCCGCTCTGTCGTCGTCGTCGTCGTCATGTCTGTCCAGCCAACATTCAGTTCGTCACACCTACAATAACATATTATAAATTTTTATCGGTATTTTATTCTTACCTGCTGTAAGAGGCATTTAAACTTGGTTAATTGCCGTTGACGACGGCGCGCTGTAAATTGAAAGTGAGTAGGCAGATTTTTCCCATTTTTAATTTGCGTTCATTGTGAACACATCAAAATTGAATTTATTATCTTTTGCGCTATTTCTTGTGGGATACCTTTACACAAAGAAAAACGTAATTTTTACTTTACCATACGTTTGTCGCAAAAAAAGGGTTTCTTTGTTGCGACTCGAAAGATAATATAGCTTTATTAAATGGCAACTCTTGACGCCAAAGAGTGCAAGTTAACATGGTCCTAACTCCGAGCCCGAATTGAAAGTAATCACTCTATAGATATTTTTGACGTAGATACGTAAAAGTAAACAATTAAAAAAATAATGTTGATCTAAAAATATTTCAGAAAACAAAAGTTTTGCTGTTGTTTTTTCGGAATTCAGCCACATTGATGAGATAATTATGACATTTGATATATAAAATGAAAGGTAATTGTGTGAGCTGTAATCAAACGTGATATATTCTGTATCAAATTATATTACTTTTTTCTATAAATCATGCCATTAAGTTAAAAAATGCGCACACAATTTTTTTTCGAAAAATACTTATAACTTCAGTATTTATGCAGATATCGCCAAAAATTGGTATGAGTGAGAAAATCCATTCTAGTAGTATTCAATTTATTCGGTACTGAACTTTGAATGAGATTCATTTGCCTAGTTTAATGCAATATATTAAAATTTTGAAACTGAAACGGTTTTGATAATAGCTACAAATGAGCGGAAAAACTCCAAATTATAAAAAGAATAAAGAATGATTTTATTAGAAACATTTATTTTCTGTGTACCATATAGAAGTGATAATTTCCGCCAGTTGTTTAATTTATAATTTTCGATTTCTGAACGCTGCGTGTGGTCCGTCTGCATTTTAAAGGTAATTATTTGTAATGGAACTACTACACCAGAACGAAAGACTACCTCAGCAGTTTTTTTGTGCACCACTCAGTGGTGCATATTGTGTTTGGTCAAGTGTTTGTAACGTAGAGAAATATTCAAGATAGATATATACATATATAATATGTTTTATTTGATCAGAATCAAAATCTCAATTGATCTAACCAAGTTCGTCTGTTTGTCATCATTTTTGTTAACACCATGAAGAGAGAACCGTTAAAGATATTGTGCTGAAATTTTGTACACTGATTGCTCTTATGTCCTAGACGAACTGATTAGATTATCTATTCCGCCCATGATCACATTAGAAAAAAATATTGATTTCTTTTTAACATGATATCTTGATAACCATTTGAGAAATTTTCTGTTATGCATCTGAATAAATACAGACAACGATTAGGTTGGCTCATATTTGCCATATTTGTATTATATTATTATTACTTTAATTGGTTATTTTGGTACACAAATTATTTAAAATAAGTATAGTAATCCAATTAGGGTGGTTCATGATTTACCAAATTAGGGTATTACGTATTTTAATTGTTTTTAATATATTTAAAAAAAATATTTCTTAAAAGGAATGTATTAAATTGTTTATAATATCACGAACCACCCTAATTTGATTGTGATATTTAATATTGAGGTGCATTTGTAATAGTCGGTAGGATCGGCTATAATTTTTTACTTGTTTCTTATCTTGTCTGTTGAGCTAGGCCTAAAGCTCTGGCACAGACCCTTTAGCCAGACAACCAACCGATCAACCAACCAACCAACTAGCCACAATGCGTCTAACAAGTATATCAATCACATTTTGTTGTTGTCTTTTTTTTGTTGTTGTCTTTTTTAGAATAAAAAGAAGGTTACTTAAACTATTAATGACGCCGCATTTCTATCAAACGTGTAGCGAGATCTTTTCAGAGTCCAGTGTTACAATTTTTCCCCGTATCGGCTTGGCTCATTAATCACCAAAGAGACGAAACAATAATTGATCACAGTTGTTTGTAGGCAAATAACAAAACTAAACAAAACTAAACAAAACAAAACAAAACAAAACAAAACAAAAATTGTACTTACAAATCAACAAAATATTTTTTTGAATAATTTTTCCACTTATTTTACAACACTTACGAGTGCGTATACGACTGCATGCGGTGTCCGCAAACAATGAGTTCCAATTTTGTCTTTTCTTTGGGATATATTTATTTGAAGGTTGACTCATGGCGGCGGCAATGATCTTAGAAATCGGTTTAGTTCAGTTGTTGTAAGTCGATCCGTTGCCTCTCTTTTCGGAATTACTTGATTGTAAGTTAACATCGATTTTCTTTGATTAATTCGGTTTTTTGTTTGCTACACATTTCAAGTGTTTCACATATACACTTACATACATACATACATACATATGTAAATTCGGTTGATTTTTTATGCATTGGAAATGTTTTATAAAACGTTGAACTTTTTAAATGCGCTAAAATAGTGCAGATCTATAGTAAATAAAAATCTGACAACTTATCATTTTGAAGAATAGATTTAAAAAAAATTCTAGACTGTATGCATTATTCGTATGGGGCGGTGACCATCCTCACCAGTACTCGTAGTACCTTCCAAAATTGTCTAAAGTGCTTTAACGCTCATTATACGACATTTTCATTTTAAGCCATTTGAGATTTATTAAGATAGGAACGCACAACCAGAAGCCCAGAAGTAGACAGGTACTTCAGCAATGTAAACAATTCATTAGGTTCACATTGAAGTAAATATTTCATTCATAAATTCCTTATCATAAAATTTCGGTTGCATTTTTTTTGTTATCCTAGCTCCAGTTTCCAAATCCCACACTTGTCTCCTGCTACTCCTTTGTCTGGCCAAGCGAGTGTCATATAACGCTCCGCATACTCGTACAATCATTTCGTTCCTTTATGATGTCCTTTATTCTTTTATGTGTGTATATTATCTTCATTTCGCTTGTCATGCTTTATTTTTATTTTATTTTAATTTTGTTGTTTTCGTTGTTTTTGTTGTCGTTGTCTTCATCGTCATCGTCGTCGTTGGCACAGGTTGTCGTTCGCAATTATGCACAGGTGATTGCTCCTTTTCAAAGCGCAGGACTTCGGGCCTTTTGTCTTTGTGTCCTGTTGTCTGCCATTGCTGCTCAGTGTTCCAATATGTAAACCGTAGAACCTGGCGGACAATATGTTTGTGTGTGTGTATGTATGTATGTCTGTGTATTTGTGTGTGTGCGCTCACTTTCATCCGGTGTGCTCGTTTGTATTTGTATTTGTGTTTGTGTTTTTGTTCTTTTGTGTGTTTTAAGGTTCCTTTCTATTGTTAAATTGTATGTAAACATTTTGCGAGCATAATTATGTGGAAAAAATTGGAGTATGTACGTTTATGTAAAATTAATTTTGTGGTCAACACTTATATTCGTTATGTTCATAGCTTGAACAACAACAACAACAACAACAACAACAACAACAACAACAACAACAACAACAACAACAACCAAATAAAATAGCAATTTTGAGCTTTGTTCTACTTTGAAAGTAAAGTTCAGTTTTTTACTGACTTAATTGTTTACTTTTTCGCATTGTTTTAAAAGAGTAAATATAAAAAATTATTTTAATAAATTGCGAATTTTTGAGAATGATTTTGAGCTTAAAACACAACTCTTTGGAAAATCCATCTTTACTCTATATATAAAAAAGAGAAAAATATCTCTTAAATATTCAGATTTGTTGAACCAAAATAATAGCTTTAACTTGGTTGCATGTTTGACAATTTATTTACAAGACAATTCCTTTTCGCCATTTATACGCGTTTGAATGAATGCCCTCAATACTTTTTTTCTCCACTCTAGAGTAACAGTGCAAATCTACTTCGGGGCGAACAAATGTTGCACGTTTGCTGCATTTGTCTCTTTCTTTTATTTCGAAATATTTCCCAACCTAACAACAAGTAAAAAAGTCCACACGATGTAAAGTAAACCAGCAATGTGACAAATTTCACTGTCAAACTTGTCGCAACAATTTTCTCGCCGCACAAGATTTTCCCTCGCTTTTACCTTCCATTTTACTTACCCTCAACGAAAAAAAGCGTATACTCGTATTTAGTTTGCCTGCAGAAAAATGATAAATTGAAAATGAAATTGAGTTTTCTTCGTTGCACGAAAATTGTTGTTGTTGGTGCATTTGTCACGGCAGTGAATATTTCGAATTCCAACGAATCATTCATTCATTCATTCATTGCTTTATTAAGGTTTTAATGAGGCATTTTTTTGTTTTTGTATTTGTAATTTTCCAATCAATTTGAGAATTTAAACCAATCGAAGATGAAAAGCGTTGAGGCACCTTCGTGTTCAAATTCTTTTGTATTATTTGTGGTCATTTGTATTGATTCACAATTGTTTTTGTTCTTCTTTATAATACCCTCCGGAAAATGTTAATTGTGCCGCCGAAATGCGACTCTAATCCCCGCTGAAGTGTTTCGAGAAGTGAATTTGACATTTGAAAATGTTCATTTTCGGTGCGGTGTTCTTTTGTTTAAATTATTAATTTTGGTTTAAATATCTTACCAAATTTCTTTTCACATTCAATCAACATATTTCTTAAATTATTCAAATTTGTTTTTGTAATTTGTTTAGTTGGCCATATTGCCAAGATTCGCTTTTTGCGTCAGCGTAAATTAATTTCGACACGAATTTTGACACTTTTACCTAATAAATTAACGCTTAAAGTATCGTACATACATACATACATACATACATACATACATGCATACATACATACATACATACATACATACATACATACATACATACATACATACATACATACATACATACATATATACATACATACATACATACATACATACATACATACATACATACATACATACATACATACATTCATACATACATACATACATACATACATACATATGTACTTTTGACTCTTTTTGTACCTTAATAAAATGTACTTTTTTTTTGTTTTTGTTTGTTTGTATTTTTTTTTTGCAACATATCAAAAATCTTGTCTCTCGCGTAATTATTGCAGAAGCTTAACGTAAATGTGTGTGTGTGTGTGTTGTTGTTGTTGTTTGTATTTTTTGTCTGCCGCATTTGACGCTGATTAATGTTACTTTAATTGACTTTCACTTCCTTTCAATTTCGATTTAAATTTCGACTAAAACGCGTAAAAGTGTTAAATTATCACTAAAATACGAAATTGAATTTTCGCTGTTGTACAATTGTGAAAACAACAAAAAAAAAACGCATTTCGGCAGTAATGATGCCGCCGCTACCAACCGAGTTCGGTATTTATATTTGGTTTCTTTTCATTTTAGCTTTTTATAGCGCATACTGTGGGCGAGGGCAGGAGGGGCGGCACATGTACAAGTTGTAGTTGGAAATTATGTCGCGAATGTGTTTCTTTAAAGTTTTTGGGAGTTCATCAGCTTAAGATAATTAAGTATTGCATTGCATTTGTTGTTGTTGTCAATTGACACTGCGCTGAGTTTTTCTTGGAGCTTATCTGTTGTAGTTGTTTTTAAATGAACTATTTGATAAAATTTGTTATGTGTGTCAAGAGAAACTTAAATTGTTTCCAAAAGTTCATTATTTACCCTTACAGTACGAGAGAAAAAATGTGTTTGTCCCAAATAAAATTGCAGTTAATATGATCGTATTTGTGTATAGCAAACTCAAATATTTATATTTATAACAAAGGTACATATCTTAAGATAATAAGTGTATTTATTTGTCACAAGTAAAGATTTATTCTGCAAAAGTTATTGATATCGCGTAAAATTAAACTAATACAACCTCGCCCATTTTTGGTGAAGTTGTCGACATTACAAACTCAGATACCTAATTTCTTAGAAGCAATATAAGCGAAATAATGGAATATTTTTTACTTCAAAACCTCCCCAATCGGATGAACAGTTTAGACGCGCATAGATAGATAGATAGATAGATAGATAGATAGATAGATAGATAGATAGATAGATAGATATATAGATAGATATATAGATAGATAGTTAGATAGATAAATATATAAATAGATAGATAGATAGATAGATAGATAGATAGATAGATAGATAGATAGATAGATAGATAGATAGTTAGATAGATAAATATATAAATAGATAGATAGATAGATAGATAGATAGATAGATAGTTAGATAGATAAATATATAAATAGATAGATAGATAGATAGATAGATAGATAGATAGTTAGATAGATAAATATATAAATAGATAGATAGATAGATAGATAGATAGATAGATTGATAGATATTTATGATATTTATAGCAATAAAATAATAACTTTTAGTCTTAAATAAAAGATTGTTTCCATGTATATATACATATATAAATACTCCAGAGATATTTTTTTAATTTGGGACAAGAAAGTTTTTTCTCCGTGTAGTTTACAACTGAATAAAAATTATTATTAGATTTTGTACTTACATATTTGAGTTTGAGTCAATACATATCCACATATATAATTTATATAGTGTATACGCTGTCACTTTTATTTAAATTCAAACCAAGACAATTATTTGCTAATTGTTTTTGTTTTATTCTAAAGTACGACTCTTGAATTTTTCTTTAAACAAACTTTAAAAGTGGATATGTTCCGCTTAGTTTACAACTACTCATTTGATTCATATCGTGTGGGCTCTGGATGGTAGCAATAAACCTTAAAGATGCTTTTAATTACACCAAAAAGCCGCTGAACTTTTACATACAACAATTACAAACGTTCATCCTACTGGAGTGTGGTTGCTTTACGCCTTTTAATTTGTTTTCTAATTGCAAACACTCAAAAACTCCGTTTTTAATTTAGTAAATTGTAATAAAGTCGACTAACCTCATGTATGAAGCCACAAGAAAGTACTTACTTACATATGTACATTTGCAGTAATTTTCATTGAAGAGCGAACAACGCTACGAAACCGAATTTTGTAAACAAACTTTTCAGAGTTGCATTTAACTGTGAAATTATGTAAAACTTTTGCAGCGCAGAACTCTTTTCAAACAAAATACCCCACATTGATGGAGAGATACGAATGCACCAAGTGAAATGGAAATATGTATTCGTATTCGTGTATTGACATATCCGACGTCTGCTGCATTGAAACACGACATCTTTTGTTCCGACAAAAGTGACTACCGTTACCATTCTACTGCAGATTCGCAGCAAGTATTCAACATGAATCTGCATGTGTCATTTTTTTTTATTACTGTCACAACGACCATAACAAACCATAATGGGGGAAACCATCCCTTTCACCCATCACATACTCACTTACTTACTTAGTTTTTGCAATTACTACATGCAGAGAAAAGGTGACCAAGAAAATAACAAATTTTGTATATGAGTATCTTTTAAGAACTCCATCATGGAACACACTTGCAGGTTTGTCCTTGATCAAAAAGGTTTACTTGGGGTCATTTGAGAAAAGTTTGTTTTATAACGTTTTAAAACCTCATTTGACCGGACTTTAGTGATACGGTTGCCTATGATCGAAGTCATTCCTTGAAATTTGTTATCGGTTCATGAAAAGCCATGGTGTAATAAATATAAGGTGAGGAAAGTAGAAAAATGTCTCTCTCCACCTCGATATTGACCGGACTTTAGTGATACGGTTGCCTATGATCGAAGTCATTCCTTGAAATTTGTTATCGGTTCATGAAAAGCCATGGTGTAATAAATATAAGGTGAGGAAAGTAGAAAAATGTCTCTCTCCACCTCGATATTGTTTCTCTCTTTGAAAAAATTAAAATTTTTATGGAGTTGCCATGGTTGCTCAAAAATTATTAAGTAAACAAAAACAACAACGTTGTTTGTTGTCAAAAATCAAAAAAATAATAAAACTTCAAAATAAGGCAGAAAAATAAGGCACAAATCGAGGTGAGTTCGCTCAATTTGAGTTCTCATTTCTACTTTCTTAACCTCAATTTTAACTCGTAATTGCGTTTGAAGAGCCTAACTATACCAACTTCGTGGTGGCAAAACTTATAGTAAAATTTTGAATTAATTGAATATAAATAAAATAAATATTTTAGGACTCTTCTTTGGTATACCATTTAGGAGGGAGGCGAGACTCCCTCCTAAAGTTTTTAGCTTTGTATGTAATATTAAAGCCATCGAACATAAATAAGTAAATTTTAACAATATTTGGCAAACGTCAGATACATTTTGCATCTTTAAAATACTTTCTAAATAATACTCAAACTTATACTTTTGTCTGTAGTAAAGTAAATTTTTTTCGCGTGTATCTTTGTGAATATTTTGCTGGGTTTTACAATTTTCCAACTGTATTTTAATGTCTCTTGAATTACTCGAGACTGCATTTGTATTGGTATGGAAGATAAACGA
This sequence comes from Suillia variegata, assembly GCA_949127995.1. NCBI lineage: Eukaryota > Metazoa > Arthropoda > Insecta > Diptera > Heleomyzidae > Suillia > Suillia variegata. The sequence continues at coordinate 20,965,366 of OX421844.1, forward strand.
TAACGGTGATGGAATGGGGTGAAGTGGGGGATAGTGTTATGGGGGTGGTTGATGTATCTGTGTGCGTGCTCATGCATTTTTATTAGTTATCAGTGCAGGCGTTTTTCTGTATGTATTCCACAAGAGTGTGTGTATGTGCTTGTCTGTCTGTCTGCATGTCTGTTTTCATGTATTTATACTCGTTTATTTAACTCTTCTTTTGTGTTCACATACAAAAGCTGCATTTGGAGAAAAACGAGCATATGCAAACTTACAAAATATTTTCGCTATTTTTTGAGAAATGTGTGCCATTTGTGCTTCACATACACACAAATTTAAGCTCGTTCCAGTTGGGCTATCATCAGCTGATGACATTTTATTACTTAAGGGGGAGCGAAAACACATTCCAAAAGTGCTTGAAAAAAAAAACGGTATCAAAATGTGAAATAATTTAAATGATAGTTTAATGAAAGATGTTTTACAATGCTTTAACCTTTAGGAAAAATTACCATAAACAAATAAAATTTTTAAATAAATTACACAATATATCCTAAAAAAATCTTGTTCTTCAGAAACAATTTACATTTCGAAGAAAAATTTAAATAAAAAATGTTTAACCCCTCTTTAGAGCCTGAAGTTACTTTTGTTGAATCCACTAGTATGGGTAAATTTAAGTCGCTCCAATTTTTTAAATTTCTGGTGTCAAAACTTCGATTTTTGATCATCGTTTAAAAATTGTGAATTTCATGATTGGCATTAAGAAATTAAAGTCACATAAGTTTGGACCTGAAAAGGTAAATGTCTCGAAAGTTAAAGAAGTTATAGAAAAACAAATTACAGATTCGGACTGATAAGTATAAGTGTTTAGTTCTGTATGACTATTTCCGATATTCCTAAAGATGACAAATTTAATAAAATTTTAGCATAGTGGCTATTGAGACCAACAACATCTGTTAACATCTACTATAAAATGCATATGGGAAATTGTTGATCATTGAGAAGCATATTTATAGAACTGCCACTGTTCTTAAGGTACATTGTCGTAACATAACATTTCTGCTAATGAGCGAGAATCCGATACACTAATGTACTTTAAATGACAGTTTAACATTCAAAAAATTCAGTGGCGGCAAAAACAATAAATTTTTCTATTGCCATGCACAAATTGAATATTTTTCTTGGAATCGATTTATTAAATGATCACAAGGTTCAACTTTGCACACCATTGATTGATTTTTATATAGACACACGTTTGAATTTTTTCAATTACCACTGGATTGATCTGATAGTTGGTTATTATGTATACAAGTATTCAAATATTTACAAATGCAACCTTTTCGATGGCTCTCTTCTTTTGTTATTAAAATTTGTTTACGTTAAGCAGATAGGTTGGTGTTAATATAAATGTTGAGAACACAACAAGACCAATTGAATTTATTGTATAAGTAAACCCTTTTAAATTCAAATTCGAATAAAATTGCTGACTTGTTTTTTAACAAATACATACGAGTATAAAACAAAACAAACGAATTAAATAATATTAAACAAGTTGTTCAAATTTAATTGTTTAGTTATTAAAAGAAAATCACTTTAAGAACTTTTTTTTACTGATTAAGGCACTTGAGCACTTCTGATAAAGCACAAATACAACAACAACAAAAAACGGCTGAGTTTTTTGTTCTAGACCACTTTTGGTATTTTGTTGATAAATTTGTTGTAATTTGTTTATTTTCTGTGATAACTTCATGCATTAAGCACATTATTTGTTATTGTTTGTATTTCATTTGTTTGTGTAAATTTAATGCGCCATAAAGTGCGCTTTAAATTCCTCATCACACTCACACATACACTTTTGTATACATCTAAGTTATGACGTTGTCAATTGTTTTCGTTTTTAAGCTTATTTTAGTATTTTTTTTTCAGAGTATTTTTTGTTTGTATTTTGTTTGTTTGTTTTATGAAAACTCTGAAATTAACCTAAATATTTATACATACGAGTATGTATCGTAAACAATGGCAACATTTCGTTTGTTATCTGCCAGCGAGCGAGCAAGATTTTCTCCACTTTTGGAATTCAAATAGATTTTTGGGTTAGCAGAGATAAAAGCACATTTGGTTTTAACGCATAATAGGCCAGCACAGAAATAGGTTAAAACTGAGTTCAAATTAACGTTGACAAAGGCAGCAGCAGATAAGGGCGAAGATAACGCGAGCACCTTCCTATTTTGTAGGCAAAGTAACTATCTTGAAATGTATACGAGTATGTAAGTAAAAATAAAGTGCTGCAGTTGATGGATTTAGGGTTAGATCAGATTGAAGTAGAGTGCTTTTCAAATAAAAATGATTTACTACTTTCCAAATTATTTCACTTCCTTTTAGTTTTGGGGTCCGTATCGAGCTCTCAAGTAATTGAGCAAGTAAAGTTTTCTTATCTTTCTAGAGTCGAGAACAGTAATAAAAGTAATTCAGATAAATTCCAAAAAAAATTCAGCAAACATTTTGAAAAATACTTGAAAATATTTTTATTTGTTCAAGCTAGCTAAAGTTAAGCCAGGTCTGGTTAATTGGATTTTGCCACTTATTTTGTCCCAAAAATTGGGCGACTCTTTTAGTTCTGCGATCAAAAATTTTTTCTTCGCCGCTTTTAATTTGGCAGGCGCTTCTGCTGCTTTCTGAAAAATAAGTAACAACATTTTTTACCATAAAAATTTTACATTTTCAAATAGATTTTTTTACCAGAATGTTGCATTTGCTTAAAAATGAAATTTCTTTAAGAAAATAAAATTTTTGTAATCTTTTTTGTTGTTTAAAGCGTTGCATAGGATTATTTTATTTATAAAAAATGAAAGAAATAGTAGCGAGTTCCTTCAGAGATGTATTCCAGCTTAAGTATATTCAATTTTTTTGTACATACTCATATGTGTAAAAACTTTTAGTTATTAATAACAGTTACTTTAAATAAATAATTTTGTCGCGGGCGCCAAAATATCGGGAAACGGACCTGGAAATAACTTTTTAATAAAAATAATTACATACTTTGCCATTTGTTCCATCTTTCCTTTTTTTTAAATCCTGCCCTTTTCAAATATCCCTTCAAGGAAACCACAAAAGCGCACTGCTACTCGCTTACCGTGCTACGTACGCTTAAACATGTGTCCGCCGCAGCTGCCGCCGCCTGCTTCAACGACGGACACGAAGCAACCAGCGCCGCAATTAAGTGCCTCCTTTATAGTAAGTCGGCTCAAAACGTGTCGCTAATATGCGGTAATGTACCTTCATAAATGGCAACACTTAAGCGCAACACACGCAGCCAAGCAAGCAGGCAGGCAGGACAGAGCCGAGCAGAGCAGGGCAGAGCCACTTTAAAAGAAACTTAAAACCCGCAGAAAAAGCGAAAATACAGATTGAAAAAGAGCCGAAAAAAATTCCGAGTCTCTGGATTCAACACCGTGGCACACTTTATTAGCCCTTGTCGGCGAGGTTTTTTTTTAAATAAATTAAAAAGAGAGGAAGTTAACCTTTGCCAGCGACATTTTCTTTTTTTTTTATATTTTTTTCTCTTTTTTTAAATCACCTTTTGTTGTAAATTTTTTTCGTTTTCTGATACTTGCCAAAACTTTTCCCGGTTTTGTTGCAAGTGTTGACAGTATTCAAGTAAATCTTTGCTGACATTGTATCGTGTTCGTTTTCTTTTTTCTTGCAGCGTCGTCGTGAACGTGGTCGCATTCCAGTCAAAGGCGTCAGACTTGTTGAAACTGCAACGGTAAATGGTGAGGGTGGAGATCCCTTTGCGCCGGATGTAAGTTTTTGCTTCTCTCGTTTTTATTTTATTTTTTTATTTTCCTTCGATAGTTTTGTGATTTACAATTTACTATACATATACATTTGTTTTCTACTTCACATTTTGCAGGGTTACCCCTTTCAAGTAGGTTATTGTGAAACCTCAGAAGACCAAACGTCGTCGGGACGCTCGGTGCCGCAGTACACTTTGTATTTGTTGGCGACTAACGAGAAGGAACGCAACGATTGGATACGTGCCATACGACAAGGTATGTAGTTGGTTCGATACCTATAAAATCTCGAGAGACCTTTCCTGTGAAAGCTTATTCATTAAAACGAAATTGACTTTAAACCAATTTTCATACACTCGCCCACATCCTCGGGATATTTTGCGTTTTCTTTTATGCTAGAAATGTTAATTTTTTTGTTAAAAGGGTTAATTAGACAACAGTCAACTACGGAGGATATGTAGGCTAGTTTATAATGACGGTAGATGCCTCACATAGGCCAGTATAGTCCCATGCTGATACCTAAATCTCTTATTAATAAGTGAAGATTATTATTATTACGTTCCAGAGTTTTTTCTTAGTCTGGTTCGTTACAATTTCTGCATCAGTTGATATAGAAACTGTAAGTCGAATCCTAAAGTTATGATGCTCAATAAGGCAGTGTCCGTTCAGTGTCCAGGAAATGAGCGTTCGCACTATTAATAGATATAAAGTAGATGGAATCATTTTTGTTATAATTAAAAAAAAAAATTTTATATAAGTTTGTAAAGTGTCTAAAAATGAAGAAATTGGTTAAGTGAAATGATGATTTTATATCTTAAAAGCGAAATTAGGAAATTGGCAAATTAATTCATTGGAGAATTAAATTCCAGCTTGAAAACATAATTAAAATATAAAGAATCTTTAAATTTGCATAGTTTCAAAATTGGAATTCATATGCTAAAATGTACTTCTTCTTCTTTTTCTCCTTTACTCATTTTGTGGTTGAGTTCTTTAAAGGAACAAAATGTCTTTAAATGGAATCACATAAATTGACCCAATTGATTTGATGTATCTGTGCGTTTCTTGCCTTACAAGAAAAAAAATCATTTCCCAACCACAAATTTCAACACTAAAGATGCCAATCAATAAATTACCAAACCAATTCATTCTCATTCCAGAAGAAAGCCCCAAGTCTCAGTCTCAAATGGAAAATCTACTCTAATGCCAGCCAAACTAATAACAATAACAATAATAATCGTAAAAATGTGCGTGTCTCATAATTCGCCAAGCCCAGTTTATGAGTTGCGTCGCTGACCACGCGCAAACGGAATCGCTTGAAAAGCAAACTCAAGATTCGTGCGAAGTGCATTAGGAGTAGCGAGCTGAACTGCCCCCCACAAAATGACCTTGGGCAATGTGGCTATTGCCGTAGCGTGTAGCAATGCGAATTTCTTTATTAATTTGCCAACATAATTTTTCCTTTTTCTTTTTTTGTTTATCATCTTTTTCCCAATTTTTTTTTTGCGATAATCGATTGTGGTTTTCATTTAATTTTCCACAACTGACTGACAGTGAACGAGCATAAACAAAAAAATTGCAATAGTTTGAAAAATATTCTCAGACAGAGACGAAATTTAAATACCCCGCATTTGATATAAAATAAACTTGAGCTTTAGAAAAATTTATTTTCCAAATTGTACGACAGCGTAAGTCGGTTGAAAACTGCCGCACGTAGAAATTTATTAGTAAAAACCCAACAAACAAAAAATTTTAGTTGTCAAATGTAAACTCAAACCATTTTTAATTAAAAATAACACTTGATTTCCGTATTATAATTTTAAAATCGTCCTCAGATCATTTCCAACTCGGGAAAAAGAGTAGATCTAGAACAATAAACAAGTTTCGCTGAATTGAGTCATCAAAAATTAAATGACAGTTCGTAAACCAAAACGGAGGACCGCAAGTCATTTGAAATTTCGATAAGTCGTTGAAGACTTAATTATAACCCAAGTCGTTCCTTACCAGTGTAATGAGGATATATTGTCAAGGTAGTTCACTTGTATATTCCATTAATTTTTTTCAGCCGAAATAAAGACAATACAAACGACTTTTCTCAAATGTCATTGATCAAGTCGTTAGGGAAGTCATTATATTATATCGAAATCGTAGGAAAAAAATATGTCTGTATATAAATAGATCCTGCTTATCTATGGTGTGGGATACACGAAATCAACCTTAAATCACCTGAGCAAATTTTTGAAGAAAACCGTGCGCCACATTTTGTAACGGTCTTTTATGGTTTTGGGTCTTGCTTATATTTTTTTTCGTTTTGTTTTTGTTTTTTCTCTTCTTTCTTTGCTTTGTTGCTTATGAGCGTTTTTTGAGGTTATGTTTGATCATTGGCATTATTTTGTGTTACTGATTGTTGTTGTTGTGGTTAATATCGTGTTGTCGTGATCTTTTGACTTTAATTTGAACTCTTCGCCTACTCTAGCCAAGTTCTTTTTTTTTTTTTTTGGTTTTTTGTATGCTGCTGTTTGTGCTGATCAGCTTCGTTGCAGCTGCATTTCTTCTTCATCTGCGCCTGCGCGTGATTATGACCCATTGTGCCAGCGCCTGGTTGACTGGCTGCCTGCCCGCCCGCCCGCCTGCCTGCCTGTTTTGTTGCCTTTTGCCTGGTTTTTGCCTTTGATGATGGGTTTTTGTCTTGGCTATTGTGCGCTGTGCTGCGCTATTTTTATTTTTGGGTCACAGTCACAGCGCGCGAGGAGCCAGCGAGTATGTTGGCCAGTTTGAACACGACTCTTTATGCGGATTCTTCTTGTTGTTGTTGTTGTTTGTAAAGGTGCAAGACACGCCTTTGGCTTAACAATGCGTGACTTATGGGGAAGGGGAGCAGAAAAGTCGATTTTTAGAAAGTAATTTCGAGCTTTTTTCTTATATTTTATCCAGCAGATTTTGCAATTTTTGACTATTGAAATTTTAGTTACTGGGTTTCACTTGTAACTTAAAAAAAAAAAAAAATTATATATTAAGATCCATGTCAATATTTCTGGGCCATGTAAAAACTACTCCGAACATAAACATTGTACCAATTAATTTCTTTTAACAAATTTAAATAAATTTTAATGAAATATTTTTATCTCATATCTTTTGTAGTTTGCGAAGACACCAACACACCGAAATCGTATCGTTTCCATCCTGGAATCTGGTCCGGCAAGAAATGGTCCTGCTGTAAAGGCATCAGTCGCAGCACGTTCGGCTGTCAGGCGGCAACACACTGGCGCGAAACCAACAATAATCCAAGTAATTAACGCCTTCTTAAAGGGTTTGCAACTGCTCCTTCCCTCCCGCTATCTCCTCCATCGCCGATGCGCTTGATTCAGCGCATCAATAGTTTGTATGCTCCACATAGTGGTGCCTGTTGGGTTTGGGTAAAAGTGTGTACAACAAATGCTCAAGATACCGAGGCGATGTACCCATGTCCGTCTGCCTGTCTGTCCGTCATCATTCCCTGTTAACACGATGGCGTAAGAACTGTTAGAGATATTGAGCTGAAATTCTTGTCAATGTTTGCCTTAGACAAACTGTTTTTGGATTCAATCAGCCGATAATCACGTCTTCACTTTGCAAAATAATTCCTTGTTAACACAATATCTTCAAAACCAATGGGTTTCCAACATGTTTGAAAAGAACTGATGAAATTTTTATCGAGTTATAAAATAAAATATCTTAGAAACCAGAAGAGAGGAAGAACTGATCATAATTTTATCGAGCTAAAATTAAAAGGGTGGTTCAAAGTTTGTTTTTTTAATTTCTACTTTATATCTCAAAATGGTTATTATTTTACACACATTATACAAGAAATATCTCAGTAATGTTCTTATTAATCTTTTATCTCTAAGAATGTGGTGCATTTAAAATGGTCGGTAGGACCGAAAACAATTTCTTACTTATTTTTTTTTATATAGTTTAGCTACTTCTTTAATTAACACACTCAGCCAGCCGATGGATAGGCAGGAAATGCGTGTAATACATCAAAACGAAATAAAAGAAAACAGCCTTTGTGGGCATGGGCATGTTGGCAATCCTGGCTGCTGGCACTCACTTTGCTGTGCGCTGCTTTATGACCCTTTTGCACTCGAATCGAAAAGAATTTACAACCGCAACGAATCGCCGCCAAATGAAGAAAAATATTGCTTTTTATTTTATATTCTTTTCTTTTTATCTTTTTTCTATTTGATAGTTTGGCTTCGTAGGAAAAAAATATCGAAATTTATTTTTAAACTTTGAAACTACAGCAACAAATCGAAAATTACATTTCCAGCTTCTGCCGTCGTCTTCGTCGTTGATCGTCTTTCCACTACGTAGAGTCAGCGTCGCTCTGTGTAATTCTCAACAGTAGCGACTCTGACGTTTCGCTTCGGTCGGGTCGGGCGTTTTTCCATTTCGTTCTGGATTTGGATTCGGTTTGGGACCACCGCAAACAGTTCAACGCCTGCTCCCCGTCACGCAGTTTGATCTCTGTCGTATTTTGTGTGTATGTGTGTGTCTGTGTGTATTTTCGGAAAACATGTTACAACATGCGCAGTGGCACATTAAGAAGTCTCATCGCTGCTGGATTCTCTCTTAAACAAATCAGTTCCTCAGAGATTACTTTTAAAACGCAATTAACAAATTATCGATTTTCAACAGTAAGATCCAAAATAAACCTAATCTAAGTAATAATATCTTTAACTTAGATCTGCATAACTAGCCGCTATATACGTTTTATATATACAGTATACCCCACTTAAGTGCACGGGTTTGTGGGTACTTAAGCGAGTTTGGCACTTTTTTGTTGGTAGATGCCTTCAACCTTCCCGGAAATCGCTTTATATATAACTGAAGTGGTCGTAGCACTTGTCCCATTCCTTTCATTGCTAATTAAAGTATTTTTTATTGAGACATAGTTTCCATCGCTTTACTCAATTTACCAATTTTAGCAACTTCTTTGGGGGACATCTTTAAAAGTTGCGATATTCTTTAATAATTTGCAAAATCAAAAATATTTTGGAAACAATGAAATAAAACAAATTTCGAAATAACTTCTTATAATTTTTCCCAAAGCTGCAGGAAATTTCACATAATTTATCGCATTATTTCGAATGCATGAATTATGTAAATTTCTGTGAAACTTAAACCGACGAAAAGACGCTAATGACAAAATAAATTAAGTATCGGCATTAAATTAAACAAAACAAAAGAGACGCCATTGAGGAAGAAGCCGAACAGAATGCCCGTAAACCTAATTACACCGTACAAAATTCAGCGTTAAATGCTAAACGAAGTGTTAAAGTGATCAATCGCGCGTAGCCGTCACGCACTTGGAACAGCGCTCGGTCTCAGCGCGCAGGTCTCCGTTGCTGGCTGTGGCGGGTGGCTGGACTTAATGTCTTCGTTATATTATTTTTATTTCGCGCCGCATTAACATCGGCCAAACGAAACTGTTCCAATTGATTGACAAACAAACATGTGCAGACACATTGACTCGACTCGACTTGACTTGATGTGAGCCACAGGAGTTCGCTTCGGAAGCAAGTTCAACATCTGGATTTAATTTTTCAAAATATTTTACTTTTGAGTTTATTTGGATGGAATTCGATATGAAAAGTTAAGCTGAATTCCAACTTTTGTTTAAGCTAAAAAGCAGCCTTCCTTTTCTCTGTAGCTCGTTTGATTTATTTATTCGAAAGTTTGCGATATCTCAGTGAATTTTCTGGGAAATTGCCGCAGTCGAAACTTTGTCTGTCGTCTGTACTTAAGAAATTTGTGACAAAAGTTTGCTTCATGCCGCCCGCCTACCCCAAGAAATAATTCTCTTACGAAATTAAACGCAAAAAGTTCCCCCGCACAACAAGTTTTGTTGTTGTTGTTGTTGTTATTTTTTGTAGCGAAAACAGAACAAAAAAATCTAAAGGAAAAAAGAAGAAGAAGAAGTGCTTAAAATGGGCGAAAACTACGCAGCAAAGTTATAAAATTATATTTCAACACTATGCAAAAACACAAACGATATCTCGGAAGAGGATTTCTTAAGTGTGTGTACTCATTCGAGTTGTTGTAAGTAAACAGAGTTGCCATATATGGGTTAATAAAATTATATGCTAAACTGATTTTCAAACTGTTAAATTTTTTCGTATGACATAATTATGTTGAATTTTATTTCTTAACTAGCTTATAATAGCCGGCGTTGCCCGGGTTTTGTTTTGAATATAAATATGTGTAAGATAATAAATAAGCGGAACTTTCCAGTACTTCCTGTTGTAGCGTTTTTGAGTTACGGCGGTGGGCGTTAAATTAATCCAATCACGCCCACTTTTGTTGATATTATTGACAGCGACCGTACCAACTCAGATACCAAATTTCATTTTAAGTTTCGTTATTAGTTACATTAATTCCACAAATTTTATGAAGTTTTATGTGGGCGTGGCAGAATTTTTATTAATTACATGCTGTAATGCATGGCAACTCTATGCTCAAAATTTTGTATGCCAGACTCGTAGCGTCTACGTTGTCGTTTGGTTGCGGTGGCGGGCGTTGTTGATGGTTCTTGTTGCAATCAGCAGCAGCAGCGACTGTTTTCGAGAACATTGCACTCTGCTTTGAGCTGCGTGGCGTTGCGTGGCGTTGCGTTGCGACGCGATGCGACGCAACACTTTGCAAACGCGGCATAATTTTTGCAAACCATTTTCGCATATGCGAAAGTGGGATTCGCTTTTTCGTGCGGTTGATTGCAGTTTACACTTGAAGTTGGGTGTGCATACAAACAAAAATAAAAAATACCGAAACAGATGACATACACATGTACGAGTATGTCGGCGATGTGTGTACGTTTCCATGATTTGGTTGGGGCGGAATTTAAGGTAGCAAAATGAAATTATAATAATTTGTTGGAAAGCAAAACGTTTGCGCAATTAGAACAATTTTTTAATTTTTGTTTCGCTTGAGATTAAATTGAAAGAATTTTTATAAAAATTTTTTTTTTGAGTTATTCACATTTTGTGCTGTTGTCATTTGACATTTGTCATTCCAAACGATTTCTACGCAGTCGCTTAATTGCAATCATTGTCAATGTTAGCTGAAGTGCAGGAATGCGTTTTGCTACTGTCAAAATCCTTTTTACATTTTGCTATTGCTGATATTTTGTTGTTGTTGTTGTTTTACATGCATTTGTCCTCTCTATGACCGTGTGACTTTGTTCCTCCAGCACCCCAACAAATTTTGACACTGACATTTTGATGAGATACGATAATGGTACAGAAGTGTTTTAGGATGGTCCTTATTTTGGTAAACTTTAAAAGTAAAATTATCAACTAAATCCAACGAGGAAACTTTCTGGTGTAACACCGTTCATGACTCTTACCTAAAGATACATTTTTTGTGGACAAGAGCTTGACTTCAAAGCTTTGCTAGACATGGACCAGCTTAAAGTGGATACAAAGTCGCAATTTACACTGACTGAATTACTGCAAAGTACGATTGTCAGTTGGCGGACAGACATCGATGCGTGTTAAGTGCCTTGTAAATTTGTATGTATTTATTTATGTATGTATGTATGTATGTATGTATGTATGTATGTATGTATGTATGTATGTATGTATGTAAGTATGCATGTATGTATGTATGTATGTATGTATGTATGTATGTATGTATGTATGTATGTATGTATGTATGTATGTATGTATGTATGTATGTATGTATGTATGTATGTATGTATGTATGTATGTATGTATGTATGTATGTATGTATGTATGTATGTATGTGTGAATATTTTGTCTTACAGGGCCGGTCCGTTCATATGCCAAGACACTTCAAAACAGTTGACGTTGTTGCTCGGTCTCAAGTTGTCAGCTTTGAATGTCATTTGCAACAATTGTTTCTGGAAAATCGCTTTCAGCTTCCGTTTGATTCTGCTTCTACTCAATAGCGTTTTACGTGCCTCGAGTGTGCGTAATTTTTCACACACTTCAAATTTTTCTTTTAGTATAATTTTCTCTCTCTTTTGAATGTCATTAGGTTGTCTCTTTCTAATGTTTGCGTGCGTCGTATTTGACAGGCTTGTTGACAGTTGTAGTTTCTCGTTGTTGTTTTTGTTGTTGTTGTTTTTTGTATGTTTCTCGCCTCGGTCGTGCCGGAACAAATATTATCACGTTGTTCTAACTTGAAAACTTGTCAAACTTTACTTGCGGCTGTGTTCAATTTGTTTTGCGGGCTGGTTCGCCTCTCATCTTTGGTGCTTGACATATTGTTGTTGTTGTTGTTGAAGTTGTTGGTTACGCTAGTTTCCTTGTTTACGCATCAAATTTGTTTTGTTCGATAGTTGCCCACTTTGTTTATTTGCCAAAATTTGGCGTCATTTGGTTTTTGGGGTTTGCCCCAAATTATCATATCATGAATTTCAATTATCGTATGGAAATGTGTTCGCTTAGTGATCCGCAGTGGTTGCTCAAATTGGTTGGCAGCTCTAGTTATAATTTTGATGACAACTTTTTAGCATAAACTTAACTGGTCTTAAATCTAAACACATAATAATATCTTAATCATGTTTTAGATTTTAGTACAAGAAACTTTTTCTATTTTGTCTATAAGTAATGAAGGATCAGTACAAAGTATCTGCAAAAAGAGGTTTAACATCAGATTAACTCCACTTGTACAAGTGAAACTAGAAGAAAGTAGTTATATTGTATTCAAATCGTATTGGAAGAAAGGAAGCAACAGTGGCTCAACCTGTTTATATTGTATTTAGACTGACACAGGGTATGATATGAATACTAGATACTAGTAATTGCATTTTCTTCGCTTCGAATACAGTTTGCAACTGATCTCGTTTAGTTTCATTTGTGAAAATGAAGTGAACCCCAACTAAAGTAATAAACAAAAAATTTTGTTAACAGCATATTTCAAGACTTTTTTAAATATTAAAAAATGTATTTGACTAATTGCCAAAATATTGTCGTTTTTTTTAATAATGGACACTTTAGACTTCGGAAATTAACTGCTCCATTACACTGCCCGACAGCCAAAATGATCTGGGTTAACCAATATCCATTTCCTATGTAAAATGGGGCGCTGATTTCGGAAATCATAGCCAATTGAAACACTTTAGAAGTCCTTTACACTTCACAATTTGTCGACCTGTTGAATCTGTTCATTTGCATTTTTTATACCTTATGGGGGGAAAAAAATTGTAAAACCACTCTTGCAATTTTTGCATCCAAGTCTATTGACCGATTTTTGAATATGATACCTCGTTTTGTTCACAATTAAACGTGTTCTGACATAAAAATATAAAACCAGAAAGATTTTTGCATTTTCGTCATTTTAATTAATAAAATAATTCCATTTTATTTTAAATTAAAAAAATGTAAGTTTTGTTTAATTTAGTTAATCACGTCGAAGATGCTGTTCTGACAAAAAAAAATTTATTACCATTGATGATAGATAATTTGATTACCTTTAATTTAAACTATCATTCATTAAAATCGATCCATTGGCGATATCTCCTAAACGATGTGACAGAAATTTTTGTCTATGATTTTCGAAATCAGCGCTCAATTTTACATAGGAATTTTATATCAAATTATTCACATCAGAACTTTCTTGAAATTTATCGGCTAGTGTTACCATTACCATTTCATTACATTACCAATGCAATGCATTAAAATGAAAATATCATTACAATTATCAATTGCAATGGAAATGATAATGCAGTAATGAAATTTGCATTCCAATCATTGACCGAAATTGTTCTTCAGAAATTTAAATTAAAATTGAAGTAATTAAATAATGGAAATTCCATTACATCATTAAAATTTCCATTGCAATTGATGATTGTAATGAAATGATAATGGGATCGTGCATTTCAATTACTATTGCCATTACAGTAATTGTGATGGTTATTACAAATATATCATTACCTGTAGAAGTAATGATCGTTGCAATTGATTGCCAAAATAATGTCTTCCCTTTTGAAACCTTCCCTTTTGAAACCACTATTGACCTCAGAAAACGCGACTTACATAAACCAAGTTTCGTTAAGTTTAAGACTAAAGAATTTATTTACTGTGAAATATTCTGCTCTCTAGAACTTTATAAAACTATCTACTCGTATACATCTGGTAATCGAAGAAACCAACAAATTATTCTTTGAGAGTTAATATTAGATATTATAGATGGAAGTTGCGAGGGAATGTGGCTCAAATTCGATTGACTAATTAACGAACGCCGCTTCCTTATCTCTTAAAAGAGAAAATAATAGCTCGGCGGTCGATTCGATTATTATAAAGATGAAAACGAAATAATTACCAGCGATGATAAATCACAACAAAGCGAACCTAAAGACACCAACACAATTAAACTAAATTACAATAAAATAAAAAAGGAAACAAATTTAAATTACAATTACAAAACGCGGCTGCAGAAGTCATTAAACCTGGCGACGGCGCAGCAGAGTCAAAAGACCTACACAAAGAAAGGAGCGGAGTAGTCGTCCGGGCACACATCTGGCAGAATTATGCAGCCGATAAGATTTCCAACAATGTGTGCGTGCTGTGCGCGCTTCAATGCGCTTTAAGGATGTAGCTACGATGACTGACAATAAAAACAACAACAACAACAATAGGAGCATCAGCAGCAGCAGCGATGTACGATAATTAATTGAGCTCACTTGAGCCGCTTGAATGGAATTTTTAATCAACGCTCTTTTTACGCGGGCGTTTTGACGGCGATGGCGTCAATATGGCGACGTCCAAAAATAATACATTCTCATATGTGTGTATGTATGTGTGTATGTATTAATAAAAAAATCCAATAAATAACATGAAAGTAGTGAGCAAAGAATAAAGTGAAAATAAGCAGCTTGTATTGACAGCTGAGTTTGACAGAGGCATTACAATAACATTCGATAATGTAGAAAATTAGTTGCATTGTCAAATCGATAATCCAAAAACTATGTTCGATGTCAAAAATGCAAAACGTGACAAGAGCAACAAAAACTTATAAACAACTCCATTTTCAATTTGTTCGTATTTTAAAGTTTCATAAATATCAGAATCAAATAATTATTTCGAAATGGTTAACTTTCAAGTTTGAAATCTAATAAATCAACAATTACTTCGGTTGAGAAATAAGATTAGGAAAGTAGAAATGAGAACTCAAATTGAGCGAACTCACCACGATTTTTGCTTTATTTTGAAGTTTATATTTTTGATAACAAACTTCGTTATTGTTCTTATTTACTTAATGTTTTTAAAGCAACCATGGTAACTGCTCAAAATTAAAAATTTTAAATAGAGAGAAACTTTATCGAGGTGAAGAGGGAGGGGCAATTTTCTACTTTCCTCACCTTATATTTATAACACCATGGAAACCATATAAAATTGCTGTAAATCCTAAAAACTTCTCAATTGTTTGAAAATGTTTTTAAAATTTATAAACCAAAGTCGAATATATAAAAACATTTATAATCAAATTACCACATTTATTACTACAATGGAAATGGTAATTGAAATGCATTTCATTAGCATTATGAATTGCAATGGGTAAATGGAAATAGCAATAAAGTTTCTTTTTCTTAATTACATATTCCAAAATATTGTATGTAAAATCGTTATGGAATATTTTAAAGAAAATTTCAATCAATGATGGAGGAACTCTTTCCATGTGTTGCTGGATTAGAAATCGAATAATTAGATTGAAATTATTACTTATAGTCGTATAGATATATCATCCCCATTTTGCTTCTTATTCATATTTTATGCTTTCAAAACAATAGGTCTACGTTCTCTTTAAACTAGCTGGAGTTTAAATACCAACTTAAAATATTTGATCTAAATAGCAACAGAACATTACTGATCGACACTTTTACTGATCCACTTATAATAAGCTACCCTATAAGCACTTGTTTTTCAAGGTTTACTTATGGTTAAATAATAAGATTAGGAAACTAAAAATGAGAACGAACTCACCTCGATTTCCGTCGAATTTTCTGTCTTAGTTTAATGTTTGTTTACATAAAAATTTAATTTTCAAAAAGAGAAACAATATCGAGGTGGAGAGGGAAATTTTTCTACTTTCACACCATGGATGGAATTTCAATTTACAGATACACAACCTCATTAAATGGTAATTCTCAACTTTTTGTACAATTACATTATAGACTTCCTGTAAATATTTTTATTTTACAATTAATATAAAAATATTTAAGATTTCTAGATTTAGTTAAAATATAATCAACAGAAAAACATTCGAAAAACCGTTAATTACGAATTAATTATACAAAGGTCAGTCAGATATTTTCAATCGAACACAAATTAAACTCAAATTTGCACAATTTACAGCACTGCCACAAAATCACAATTAGCCATAATGATATTTTAACCTAAAGTCATGACAAAGCAAATTTTTTGTTGACCCTCCAGCTTTGTACTTTAAATGTGGGCGTCGTAATTCCAAGAAGTTCTTAAATGCTTTGGCCATGAAGGCTTCTTCTCTTCCACACAGCGCGTCGCGTCGCGACTCTACTATTTCGAAACTCAAGACTATCCCGAAATTAGTGTCAAGGTTACTTCAACGATTTTCGCGCGCTTGTGATTATTTATCGAAGCAGCCGGAAAATCAATATTCACGATCTGAAATTCGAAAAAAAACAACAACAAAAAAAGAAGAAACAAAGCGAAAACACAAACAACCTTAGAAGAAAAACAATTGCATTCTTGAGCAGAAATCTTTGTACTCCATCGCCAAATCATAATTCAAAACTGTTGCCGCCATCTCAATGACTTGTCATGGCTTGTCACATTAAACGTCACACTAATGAAACATTTCTCACAATCTCATCTCAGTTGTGATACGATCTTCCTTCACTCACTGGTCGCTGTCAAAGTGACACGCCATGACATAATTACAATTATTTGAACATTTTCACATAATTCCTTGAATTGTGGCATGATGGCATGTAAAGTTTTTCATTCTTTATCGTAATTGCATCAATCGCCCTTCGTGTGCGAAAGGACAATTGTTGTTGTTGTTGTTCTATTGTAGGGGAAGTTCTCACAAAGGGTTAAGCATAATTTAGAAATGTTCAATGGGTAAATTGTATAACTCTTTTTTGCTAGAGTTGTCACACATACGAGGGCGTATGGCAGATTTAAATAATTCCTAAATGAAAAGAAAATAAAGTCAGACATATGGACATCATTTCATAATTTCATAAAAAATAAAGGTATCAAAATATTGTAATGCAATCGAAATACTTTGTAAATGTAATAAAATAGATAGCAAAAATGTGACGATTGTTTGTGATCAAAAATATTCCCATTCGTAAAAAATTTGTATATAAAACTAAGTAAAATGTTTGTATCAATACGGAACAGCGGCGATTGTTGGTTTTATATCTGACTTTAATGTTCTCATTTGTTCGCATATTTGAGGCATTTGATCACGAAATATCAGGACGGGAGGTTAGGTAAAAGCGGAGTGAAAAGTGCGAAGTCTTATTCCTACTAGTGCCGAGCATTCGCAGAAGAAGTGCGGATTATCGAATTTGAACTGGTACAGACGGACGATATCGTCCTTTCGGGCGTTACAAATGGAAGAACAAACTCAATATACCCTTTCATTTCGTTAGACGTTGTTAAAAACTTCACCAATTGTCGCAGATCGTTTATTGAGACATTAAGAATTCCTTTCATAAATAATCGTTTTAATTCTTTAAATTGAGAGGAAATGGAAATAAAAACATTTTTGTATTGAAATCTATTTTCATATTGAAAACTTTTAAGCAGCCCTGAAAAATCGCTCAATTAACTTCTTTGTCGGTTTATAAGATCGAATTTGATCGCCCTTCAAACTTTTGTTTTAACGCTTCGAATTGTCTAGTCAAATGACACAAATTGTGAACTGCTTCAGGTGTTGCCTCATGCCATGAAAAAAGTCCATTAAAAACTCTTGTTGCTTATTAAAAATTTATATATATTTTTTTTTTTTTTCTAACACCACATGCACCAAATCCCAAATCAAGAAAAAAAAAAGAAACCTCTTTAAGCTGTCTAAAATTAATAAGAGCTCGCGAGCGATTTCGGAGAGTTCGAGTTTCTATACAGGAAAAAAATACAAAGAAATCAAGCGGAGAAAACTGGTTTCAAATCATATCAAAGATATCGACATAAAAAATATAAACAAAACCCAAATTTGTAGTGCATCTAAAATAAAGAGAATTTATTCGATAAACTCAACAAATGAAAGAGAAAATCACAAGCTGCAAAGAGAGTGATCACTTAAGAGAGTCTCTCTGGCAATCGAAACAAAACAAAGAGACAAAAAAAAAACAACAATCACATAGTCTAGTTTGAAAACCAGTTTAAATATGCGATTTTAAAACTAGTTAAAAAGTAAACAATATCACCCGGGCACGTGCAATGAACTTGCGATATTTGAGTTAGTTACTTAGTGCGAGTTTATCGGCGCTATCTCGCTCTCTGTCGCTCTTTCTAAATTCGAGATTCTCCTGCACTGCGGTTCTCTCCTCCACTTTAAGCGTGGAACTAGTTTTTATTTAGATAGTGTCCAGCATCAAAGATCACGGTTCTAAAAGAAGGAACAACAACAAAGAGTTAAACTTATATAGTAACCCTAAAGGCTGGATGGCTGTTGTGTCTGTGCCTTTTGTTATGAAATCTTTTTTTTGCATCGGCGAAATGATTCCTTCTGTTTACACTCGTATATGCAAGACTTGGATACTTTATTGAAACATTATATATATATTTTAATATTTGAATAATCCAATCATAGTTGAATATAAGATTAGAAAAGTAAAAACTCACGTCGATTTCTGCCTTATTTTGAAGATTAATTTTATGTTTTTGATATAAAACTACTTTGTTTTGTTTATTTACTGCTCAAAAACTAAATGTTCAAAGAGAGAAACAATCGAGGTGGAGAGGGACAATTTTCTACTTTCCTTAACTTATATTTATTACACCATGTTTGAAATGAGAACGCAAATTGAGCGAACTCACCTCAAACGTAAAAAAAAATGCAAAAATTGATTTTACTCAATCATATTTAATTTTTTGCCAAAACAAGTTGAGAAGATGATCACGTGTTTTGAAAAATTACAAATTTATTTAGATTTACAGGGTGGGCCATCGACTTGTCTTAGATGTGAAATGTCAATAAAATTAAAAAGCGTTAATTTTTTTTTTGAAATTTCTTTCTGATTCATTTATTAAGGTCCTTGAAGATATATTTGAGTTATAAATGGAATAGCATATCGCGCAACTGACCACCTTGAGCTTTAACGTTATTGATGGCTCTTTTGTGAGCATTCGCATCACTTGTATCAACATTATGTGTGAAATATTTCTGATTTCTTCGCTAATGTTGGCCTTGAGGTCTTCCGAGATTTCAAGTGAATATTGGAGTTCAAGTATCCCCACAGGAAAAAGTCGGGTGCAGTCAAATCCCGCGAATAAGGCTGCCATTCAAAATCGCCTAATTTTCGCTTATCATCGACATCGTTTCTCGGTCTGTAAGCGCCGTCGCGGCATCCTGCTGGAACCGGTATTGGGTCATTCAATATTTCCGAATTTGTGGTATTTAAAAAAATTATCGAATATTGTTATAACGATTATCTTTTTAGTTAAAAAGTTGATTTTAGGCTTAACGGCAACAAATAAAATTAACGATTCGTTCCTTCATACATTTTAATCTACTCCGAATTTTGTTTGTCGTTGTCTCTTCAACTTCCTCGATAGACCGTTGAGTTAAATAGCATCGCGGATTGCCAATTATTCTGCCAACCTGGTCTCCCAATATTAGCGGTCTGAACTCTCGCAAATAGACCTTTGGTCCATCGTCGGAATGTGCAATGGAATATAATTGCATCTCCACTATAGTGAACTTAGTGCAAGTTTTATAAAAGTCCTTGAGTTGGCGATTGCTTTCAAACAACCCGTGTGCCTCGTAGAAGAAGTGTCCATCGGAGATATGCAGTCTGAGGAAAGGTCTTCCTGATCTATTTGCAATTTTTGCTGAGAGTACTTGCAGGATGGCGGTATCCGGAAATACGCCTCTTACCATGTAATAAACCGCGTATTCGGACAAGCTTATAAATGACGTCATTTTTTATTCTTTCACTGGATTCTTGTATCTGGAAAGTATTGTTTCGTTTAAGATTGGTACGATAATAACAATGAAACGCAGATGTTTTTTTATTTTATACCGGCGCAACTGAAATCAATTTAAATAGCATTTTTGTTTTGAAAAAAAATGAGAACGTTTTGCAGTTATAAAGTAAAAAAAAACACAGGTATATAACTTTATGGATGAAACTTACAGATAATCCCTAAACGTTGCTAAAATGCAACATTTGGAATTTTGCATGTGCGAAATCAGTCACGTGTTCTTGTTTTTCACGTGGCTGCAGGTTTTTTGAGAAGAGTGTATTGGGTTTGTTCTTCCATTTTTAACGTAGGCATGGTAGGTAGGACAATATATACATAGGAATAAATGATCAGCGTCGAGTTCTGAATGGATTTAACGATGTCCGTCCGTCCTTACACGATTAAAATCGTATTTTAAGAAATATCGAGCTATTCTCTAGTTGAGGTTAAGTTCTAAGATGAGAAACAAACTACTTCTTTTTATAAGTAAGAATAGTTCCAGTGTCTAACAATTAGTAGTAACACAAAACAACTAACCAAAATGGGAGTGATCCGATAAGAACAACGCCTACTTAAAATATAGACATTTAGCATATATGTATGTGCAACAAGTAGCTAATTTTTTAGTGTCTCAAAATGGCGGAGGGTATTTGAGCTTCAGCATAGCCGAAGATAATTCTCTTACTATATTTCGAACGATTGCTATGGATATATGTTATGTATTTGAAGTAAAAGCTTTTTAGAACGATTATCAAATTAGTCGATTCCACCGCAGCTCTCAAGCAAAAAAAAATTTCGCTTTCAATTTTGACAGCAATCAAATAAACGAAAATAAAAATTACATTTTTTTTAATTCGATTAATTGATTGATAAATATCAAATTTATTTAGTTAATTTAAGGTTTATATTTTATGATCTCTTCAACGATATAACGACGAGCTTGTTCCATCTCTTTCATGTGTCGTTTCTTTGTCGTTTGGATATCAGTACCAGGTAGACAGAGCTCCCAGACATTAACATTTACTCATTTTCAATAGATTTATTTGTAATTCTGAAGGACGCGCTTAGGTTCTAGGTTCCGTAATTCTAGGGAAGATATTTTTTTACGCCTTCAAAAACGCAACGTTGGGTTTTACCGTTTGACCAATGACCAATGATCAAAAATAAAAGCAAAATAATAAATATTTTGTATAATTTGAGGTTTCATGTTGAAGTTAATATTTTCCACTACAAGATAATGAAATTCTTTAATAACAATTGCAGAAATTGTGGCGTTTTAAACACTTAAGGGTCAATACAATTTTTTTTTGCATGACTAAACCTACAACACGTGTTAACCACGAAAAAAGTATATTTTGTCACTGTCATGGTATATGGTATAATAAATATAAGGTGAGAAAAGTATAAAAATGTCCCTCTCCACCTCGATGTTGTTTCTCTCTTTGGACATAATATTTGTGTGTAGTTGCCCTGGTTCCCACAAAATTATTAAGTTAATAAAACAACAACGTATTTGCTTGTCAAAATTTAAATAAACAAGTGTCAAAATAAGGCAAAAATCGAGGTGAGTTCGCTCAATTTGCGTTCTCATTTCTACTTTCCTTAACTTATTATTTAAATTTGAATGCTATTAAAAAACATTAAATTTGTTTAAAAAAAAACACACAAAAATGTGATTTTCAACCTGTAGTCCTGAAAAGGTTAATCAACTAACAACTTGAAAGTTGTTCTATTTAAAATAATCCGAGTGTTTTATGCCAAATATGCATTATTTTACATTAGGCAATTTTTTTTCAGGACATCTTTCGTGTACTCTAAATTTAAAATTACTGTTTTACTGTTTCTTCATTTTTGAGCAACGCTCGACATGCGCACGCATCTACTTGTATTCTTATGTGCCTGACTGCATAACACTCTCGAGCCGAAGTTTATGTTTTTTCTCGTCGATTGGTGTTTTTTTTTCTTCTTTCCTTTTGTTGGTTTTTTTCTTTTTTAATTTACCACATTATGTGTTTGTGAAGACAGTTTCCTAGCTAAGCATTTTTTTTCGGCCCCCCTCTCCTTACTGACCAATCTATTTGATTTATTTGTACCGATGCCGCGTTGCAGTGCGCTGTAAAAAAAGGGTTTTAGTTGAAGCTTCCCTTCTTCCTCTTCCTCTTCACCTTACGTATTGGACTGGCTTAGCTAGAACGAAGTTTTTGTTGTGGTTCTTGTTCTCTTGTCTGTCCGTCTGTCTGTCTGTTTGTTTGTTGGAACGTGTTGTCATTTATTTTTGGGCGTCTGCGACTGCGTCTTCGTCTTCTTCGATGGGTTTCCTTCGCCGCCGTTCAGTTCAGTTGCAGTTGCTTGGACATTTGGACAGTGTTTGTGTGGTGGTGCGCGCGTTTAACGTTGATTTTGGAAATTAACGTTAAGATTAGATATGCATCTTAGGCGGCTTCTGATGGGCACAGCTTTACGCTGGTTGTCTCGTTCGGGCTTAGGGCTTTCGAGCTTGACTCGAAATATCAATAGTCTGTAATTATTATGAATTAGATGCGATTTTCGAAATTTCTTTCTTTCTTTTCTTTGGAAATTCCGTGAAAATTGTTTTTGTTTTTTTGTTCGTTTTCTTTTGCTTTGATTGTTGGACACGTTACTAACAAATTATTATAATTGTCTAAATTTTTGTTAGCTTTTTTTTTGGTTATTCTTCTGCTTCTGCCCGTCTCGAGGGTGATTGACCATGAAGAGAAGCCTCTTCGCTTTTTGAATTTTTTTATTGATGTTGAGTTTTTCAAAAACCGTTTTTATTTGTTCTTGTTTTTTTGTATAAATTTTTTTCGGGCATGTCGCTGCTCGTTGTTGTGTCCATCGATTGGCGCGTTGTGCGTCTGGTCTGTGTCTTTCTAATGTCTCAGTTGTTGGTTTCGTTTGGTTTGGTTTGATTTGGCAGTGCTCCGCTGCGATCCACGCCGCTCGCACCATGATTAATGATGCGTTTTGTTATGATTCTAAACGTGGGAAATCGACGGTCTCGACTGCTTCTTCTTGGCTCTTGACTCTTCGCAACTCAACTCAACTTAACTGAACGTAACTTAACTTTAACTTTAACTGAAAAAGGTGCGGTTCCATTTTCAAAAGCATGTTACCCGAGTACTCTATCAGACCACGCAATTTTTTCTTTTTCTTTTCTTTTTCTTTTGCCGTTGTGCTTTCGCGCACAGGTTTCCTTTTATCATTTTTTGCTTTCTGCCACCGCTGCCGCCGCCGCCGCGGTTGTTCTTCAAAAATCTTTTTTGTTTTATTGTCTTTTTTTTGTATAAATCTTCGACGGTGGCGTCTGGCGCGACTTTTACAGCAGCTCTGCACAGTGGCTTTTGCATTTAGCCACCACTTTGGGTTT